>OY728161.1:2116997334-2118356263 GCA_963277665.1 Viscum album | reverse complement strand
GTCAACTTGGTGACCCCATGGACCCACTTTAGTTGGAAAATGACATTAATATATATTTATTTAATGTTAAAATTAAATTGACACAAACATGAGTGGTTTTACTAAAACATTTTTTAAGTGGGGTTACACAAGTCCAAATTTTGACTATAAATATTCATTAGAAAGATAAAAAGATTGCCTACATCATAGTATTTTTTTATAATTTTTAGACATTATATAAATTAAATTATTTATGACATCATGATGATGCAGCGATGACCTCATTATTTAACTATTTAAATAAAATGCGAAGATAATGCAAACTCCAAGGCATACACTTTTCCAAAGCCAATTGGATGAGGAGCTTTCGAACCCTTATCACCTTATCCACGAATTATATAAGTGTGGGACCTTTAGAAACCGAAAATCATTGTATAATTGAATAACATTTCATTACTTTCCAAAAGTGCCCCTCCTCTCCACTTATAAAAGGCCCCCACCTCTCCCACCTTATTCACACTTTCAAGCCATTTGGCTCGGCCAACCTCTGCCCAAATACTCTCCCAACATCCCTCCCTTACTCCTAGAAGACTCACTTTGGGCAGAATTCTTCCCAAGGAAGCCTTTGGCTCAAATCAAAAAGAGTTACCCGATTTTGAGGTAATGTCTTCTCTAATGTTGTTTTGTTTTATTTTTCTTCTCCAACCCCCTAAACTCTTTTTATTCATTTCTTTTGTAACAACACCAGTATCCTCCATATACTAGGATGTTGTTATAAGAAGTATTCAAGCTACACTTACACACACATACATCTAATGGGTAAAGAACATACAGTTTCTGTGGATGGCGAATTTCTGCCTCACGAAACGATGATTGTTCAACACTCACATAACACCTTCAAAGGTGGCCATTAAGATGTCACTATTTTTATATATGATATATAATATGTTTATGTTTTACTTATGCTTCTGTATTTCTCATTTATGGCATACTTTATGATTTCCATTATGGGTAAAACGCGATAATTTCATTTTAGGAAGTGCGGACTACCGCCCCCTCAAAGTGATTTGAATCATTAATGCCATATGTGGGATGTATAAAGGATGGAGTAAATGGTATTATACACTATATTATACTGGAATGATATTATACATTTATATCATTATTATTTCGTTCCATTAAATATGAAATTGAAGTGAAAGTAGCGTTCATGCGTACGTACGGCTTACCTTCTCCATGAACGGTGCATTTCATTTCTTACCTCTAAATGTTACGTAATATTATAAATGAATGTATATACTGGATATATAAGATATATATGACATCTAAATCATGAATATAATTCTGGAGATAATGGATATTCTACCACATAAACAACTTGTAATTATAAGAAATTTATTGTTGACTCAAGTACCAAAGATCGACAAAACGACCGTTATTAACTTAAATATTTACATAATGTTCATATCATTGTAATAAGTGATATAATAAGGATAATGAAATTGAAAATGGTTCTTAATAAGGTATATATTAACTCTAGTTTATTATTCAGGAGGTTAAAGAATGGTTGAGTCAAGTCAGACACGAGGTAAGGGAATTTCATAACCCAACTTCCATTCTTTGGGTTAATCTCCTACTTTCAAATTATGTCATGATATTATTATTTATTATTTTTTATTATTTGTGTGTACCTATAGTGAATACACATAATAGATCTATTTTATTTTAGAAATGATCTTTTAAGGACTTCATCTCAATCTCCTTTCATTGAGGCATATTTGGTTTTATACACAACTTTCTTTTATACAGTGTATAAACCCCTTTGACTTTTACGTTTATTCAAAAGGAATCTTTTTTATACCAAGCGTTTTACTAAACGACAAAAAGGGAATGTTTTTATTTCCGTACTTATGCGGCGACAACGACTTCTCCGCCGCCGTGACCATTATTTGAGTTTCGGCTTCCTCTACAAGCCATCATTTTTTTAATGAAAAATAAATACAAAGTTTTAACTTTCTTTTATTTTGGTATTGAAAATGGTTTTGAAGGCATTTTTATTATATCAATTTTTCGTATTGATATCTTGTGATTGAAATGTGGAAATGTTATGTTTCCTTTATGCATGTTTTATGTGATACGATTATGTTATTGTTTATGATATGTTTAAACCTATTCATATGAGGAATGCATTGGACTTAATAAGTGACGGTTGGAGCCCGCTATAGCTCCTCGATGCATCGGCAGGTCTCACGAGACAAACTAGTGTCTTGGCACGAGGCCTTGAAAAAATCTAATTTGTGGTCTTGGAACGAGGCCTCGGCTACATGGTTATGATAGTCTGGCATTATGTATTCCATCATTATGAAAGTGGTTATTGATATTGCATGTGATTATTCGACCAGTAGAATATCCATGTCAATAAGTAAATGGCATTATCTCATTTTACTTTTGCCATATTATGTTGAAGTTCATGTTTAAAAGGCTTTTGTTTTAGTTATACATTGCCTTAAAAGTTAATGTTTATTTATGAAAGCTTCCGCAATATTGTTATCCTTACTGAGCATCTGAGCTCACCCCTTTCAATGTTTTAATATTTTCCAGGATGTGAAGAAGTATTTTATGAATGACCTGCAGGGATAGTCAGAAGAGGATATGAGTGTGGACTATGGAGACTTTGTTATTGTAGTTTTTTACTTTATGATGTAATGTAACGTTTACGAATGTATCTAGTGATTCCAAGGCTACTAAACTAATCGGTCTTTCGAGACTTGATCTTTTGTGATCATGCCAATGTTACGAAGTAATGCACCGACTCTGGGTAGCTGGGGTTGGGGCGTTACATTAATAACGAAATAATTTTTATTATATGGTTATACAAAAGATAAATTCTAATATAAATATTAATTAAAAAGATAAAAATATTTCATACATAATGGTGTTTTACTTATAATTTTTAGACATTAAATAATTTAATTTATTTATGACACAATGATGATGCAGTAATTAGATTATTAATGAAATATTAACATAATGGATGTTATAAATACCCAAATAAATGAAATACTAGACTTTTTATTAATTACAATAATTTTCAAGGTTAATATGACATGTTAGTATTGATTTAATTAACTTTTTTCGAACTAATCATTCTGTTATAATTTTCACAAAAATCATGTACCAAATAGTGTCAAAAATGACATAAAATAATTTTTAAAACAACTATTATATTATTAATTGTTATTTTATTCCTAAAAATATAAGGTTAGGCAAAATTACTTATATAAGGATATATATATTAATAAGTAACCACTTGGGGTTTGTTTGGCTTATTATAGTAAGTTTATTGACCAAGTATTGTAAGAAAACAAAAAGACACGTTAAAAGTTAAATTATTTAACATAGAGTTAAATCAAAATGATATGGATAAAATTGTAACCTAAACTTGTCTAAAACCTATTTTATAAGAGTATTTAGACCCATAAAAACCTTATATTATAAATAAATCAATTTGGAGATATTAATAACCGAATATGACTTTATTATAAAATAATATTTTATGTTTTCTTAACGTGACCCTCTCCTCCCTTATAAAAAGGGCACCGCTTCCCTCTTCTCTTCACTCCCTTTTGAGCCTTGAATCTCGGACAACCCCTGCCCATTTCTCTCCTCCACTTCCCTAGAAACATTCTGGAGGTTTTGGTCTTCTCAAAAGACCAACTTTACTTCCTTAAGAGGAATCTTATAAAAGGTGTGTCGAAGAAGAGGTAATCTCTTCTTCCGATTTTCTCATGTTTCATTATTCTTCTAGTTCTTCTTCTTTAGTTGTCTCATTATAAAGTAATAACATAATTATTAATTATATACTTATATGTTATTATAAATATTAAACAACCCTATTTCACCTTTTATCCATCCTACGGAAAACAAAATCACAGCGCGTGCGTACATACGGAATACCGTCTCCACGCCGTGGTGTAATCTGTTTTTGACTACCACCTTAAGTGTATGTGTATAATAGTGTATATAAATAACTATATATGATTTTTTTAAAGTGATATTGATTCTGGAATATTATAAATACACTTAAATACAATTCCATGATCATGGGAATGATATCATCGCTCATGCGTATGTACGGACTACATCTCCACGACGCGATGAGATTAATTCTCCATGTTAACATTTCATGAATTATTATAAATTATATATAATGAATAATAAAGGAATATATGACATAATAATGATACTTTATTTATGTATATATATATGTATTTCATCTATTTAATTCCACTCAATTCAATAAGGAAATGATAGCAGCGTTCATGCATACGTACGACTTACCGTCTCTATGAACGTTGTATTTCATTCCATTTATTGATATGTCATATATATTTATATGAAGAATATATATTATATATAAATCATGTTTTCCATTATGGAATTAATTAAATCAGGATATAAGTAATAATATCAAGAACAAAAAGTCGAAACACGTACAATAAATGAAACCATTTTAGCCAAATCGCTACTTTTACATCGAAATGTCAAAAGAACGGGTAATATAAAGTCATAAGTAAACGATATATTATATCATAACAATGAATATGATTCCTTAATAAGTCAATGACATTATGTAAATCATTATACATGAGGTTCGGATACATACGAAGCATATCAAACATATGGTAAGGGATAATTATTCCAATCTCATTCATATCCAAGATTTTTATTCGGAAGTATTTAATGGGGTTATGTTTATCATCCATGTCCATTTTTTCTCAAAATGTTTTCATAAAATGCTTAATTTTATTCCATGTATGTTTAATGTCATTTTTACCCCTCTTTGACTTTTTCATTGTGTTATGGAAGGAATCTTTCTTTTGTTTACCATACGAGGAACTTTTTGACTTTTTCGATAAAAGTACAAGGAGAATGTTTTTCTTAACTTATACGACATTAACGAATTTTTACGGTTTTATAACACCTTATTTTCATGAATCTTACTATACAATATTTCATTATTATTTTTAAAAAAAAGTATTTATTTCAAAATTTAATGGCATTTTGTGAAAAGAAATTGATTTTGAAGAAGAAAGGATATTTTCCTTAAGAATATATTTCAAGTGTTTTATCCGAACCATTTTCCATCTAAGATGACATTATTTCATATGTGTATGTTTCAAGTATAATTTCTCTATTATTTACATCGTTTCACTTTTCTTATTATGAAATGATATCCATTTATTTTATATGGATTATGTTATGATGGGATGATGTTTATCAACCCCATTTTATTCTTTGGGTTATGATGAATGATTTATGTTTATGTTGTGGCACACGTAAGAATGATTTAATTATGAGATCGGTGGGACCTATACCTCTCTCCAATGCATTGGTTAAAGATTTATATCTTATGAGATAGACATGGCTGGAATGGTATGTTAATCCGGTTCAGAAATATATGACTGGAACGAGAAGTGAACTCGATTCAGAAAGGGAATTTGTCCACTAATATGGTCTTGGCAGCAACGCCTTGGCTACTATGGAAATCATATCATGTACTGAATGGTTTTCACAATCACATGTTTTATTCCCATGTTATTTTATCATGGTTAATGTTTCTTTATGATCTATGCCTTATGTACTGCCATGTTTTATGTCATTGACCAATATTTTGATGTTTAAACATTATGTTCATGTTATTAAGTTCAAATGTATATGATATGTTTTATTTTATCCATTCTTACCCTTACATAGAATTTGAGCTCACCCTTTATATGTTTTCTTTTCCCCAGGATTTAATGAAAGTTTTTAGGTAAGAAAACCAAAATGGGAAAGATCATTATGGGAGATGTTGAAGATATTTCACCATGATTAGAAGATTACGTTTCGAGTTTCCAAAGACACTAAACTATTATGGTCCTTTGGTGTCTATTTTTGTTATGTATTAAGTATTATGAAAAAGTAATGTAATGTATATATATGTCATGCTTTGGGTCTCTACAGTTGGTATGAGAGGAAAGGTTTAGTTAACCTTTGGAAACTAGGATGCGAAAACATTAGTGAGATCCCTAGATATATTTATAAGGTATGTCTAGGGATGTCCCTAAGGTTATGTTTACATATTGGTTATAGTCCTAGAATTACAGAAAAGATATTAGAATTAAACCTGAGATGTTAGATATCGAAGGTACTCCCCCTTTATTATGTTGTTTTCCTTAGAATGATTTTTGCCTCTCGCACTATTCATTTTTGGTTTTAGATTATGGATGGAACCCGAAGGAACTGTGTTGATCAATGTAATGGACAATGCAATGATTGTACTCATGAACAAACCAATGTTATGGGAGATGGAGTGCAAAATCTTATTGATATACTTATATAAGATATGAATCATTATGGACTTCCAAATGAACAGAGAAGGGAACAATATTCTATTGAGTCTTTCATGAGTCAACATCCACCTTCTTTCAGTGGGTCTTCTGATCCACATGTTTCTGAGCAATGAATTGGTAACATTGAAAAGATATTTTCTATAATTCACTGTTCGGAACATTAAAAAGTAATTCTAGATATTTACCGTTTAGAAGGTGAAGCAGATCAATGGTGGACTCTAATTAATAATACGAGGCCCCGAGATAAAATTGAATCCTTGGAATGGGATGAGTTCAAGAACTAATTTTTCAATAAGTACTTCCCTCGTATTCTTCAGACAAAGATGGAAAAATATTTCCTTGAGATTATGCAAAAGGATGATGAATCTATTGATATATACGATGAATATTTTACAAGGATTTCATGGTATGCATCTGGCTTTATCATCCAACCTGAAAGTAAAGTTGATCGATTCTTCGTTGGCTTAAAACCAAGTATTATAAGGGAATTAGCTATAAGAGACTTCAGTAGCCTTGAAGAAATTTTTCATTGTGCTATAAAGGTAGAAATGTAAGTTGGTGTTACATATCCATCTCATGGTTTTGACAAGAAACGAAAGATGGAGTTCAAGGAAAAATCTCAGAGCAATGGTGAAAAGAAAATGAATGTTTCTTTATGCGGAAAGTGTGGAAAGAAGCATGGTGGAGATTGTCTTAATGGGACTAGAAATTGTTTTAAGTTTGGAAAATAAGTTCATCGAGTAGCTGAGTGTCGAAGTAATGGAAAAAGGGTTTCTAATGATGTGAATAAAGAAAAGACTACAGAGAACGCACCACCAACACTTCAATGCTTCATGTGTAATGAAATGGGGCATGATGCTAATCAAGGCCCTAATCCAAGGGTTAATGATGATCGACATGAGAAACCAATTAAGGAAAAGGACAAAGGGAAGTCACATGCGATAACTATTGGTGATGTTGAATTTGAAAACAATGTGGTGGAATGATTAAGTGTTTATGTAATGGGATTCCAAAATAATGTTTTATATAGTATCGTGGGATATTAGAATATTTATGTATTGGTCTATTGTGGTTTTCAATAATTTTATGGTACCGGTAACCATGGAAAGTGATTGAGATATTTTCGGAAACAATATGATATGCGCATAATGAAGGGATAAGGAGAGAATGAAATGTTTTACAGTATTCATGAGCTCATGACTGATATAAGGAAAAAGTTATATCATGGTTTGAGTATATAGAATATTTGGATTTTGGAATGTGGAAAGAGTTAACTTTTGACATCATTCATGTTTTCACTAAGATTCGATGTGTATTTAATTTTCAAGAGAATACATGATTAAGGTATTAACATGTTCGGAATGTGACAAAAAAGATATATCTTATATGGGGGATAAAAGATGGTATTCACATGCTCGGTAGATGACTTTTCTAGTAATCGTTTTCTTTATACTATAAGATTGGATAGAAGTATTTTGGATAAGCCTAAATATTGGAATGGATTATGTTGGACTAATGTTATTTTTGATTAAGGCTATAACTTTTTTGATATTATGATTGGAATGTTATAATAATGTAGAGAAAGGACAACTTCCAGGACGGGCGACAACCCATCGCATCAGACAAGGATGCGGGAATCGAACCCACAACCAAAGTGCACAGGACTTTATCGCCAACCACTAGCCTACAGAAAGTCCCTGGTTAGTATAAACTAGTTTTATTTTATTAAGAGCTATGATAGCTGAAGTATAAGTCCATTTTATCAACAATATACGATTAATCTCAACATATATGGACTTCTGTATATTTAATAAATTGTGCTAAACTTTTTTCGATATAAATAGATGGAATGACCTATCATTCTATTGAATAATCTACTAACACTTCACAGAAGACAAATTCAACTTCATTTCTTTAATAGGTGATGTGGAAATTGTTCGAGGCACAAGCAACGGTAATATTTTACCAAAATCAATTAAGTATTTCTTTTAATTAAAAATTCTTCAACTTTAGGGAAATGATCTTGAAAACAAAAATTTTTGTCCTAGTTCCCTTAAATCTGATTAATCAGATGGTACCTTAGATCAACACAAATTTATGGCTTTGTGATTGTTGGATTTTTCATAGTCATGTTCTCTACCACTCTCCATCAGAAAATTATGTTTATATTTCTCTTCCAAATCCATATTTTCACCTATGTTATCCTATGTGGAAACCCAGTGATTAGTTAATTTGGGTAACCATTATGTTTCATAATTTAGTTTTTAAAGATATGTTTTGGTATTCTTTTTTATAATGTGGGATTATATTAAAGAAACTTTCGATTGGTAAACCATTTATAACCCCGATGAGTTTCGAGGGGGAAATTCATTTTAAGGGGGGTAGAATGTAACACCTCGATATTTTATGAAAAAAATCCTTTTTAATTTCATTGATGTCTTGTGTTGTACGCGAAACCAAAATTAGCTGGTACTATACGCAAGACCGTATTAGCTTGTAGTATACGCATCACTATTCTTGGATCGTGTTACACACAATTTCATGTCCATTTGATAGTTGTTATTCTACACAACGTTGAGTATTTAAATATATATATTCAATGTATAAATGAAATATGTTTGGATTCTGTTATAAGAAACAAAAAAGGAGTCGTGCACTACACGCAACCCTGACTTGGCTTACATTACACGCAATCACGACCTTCCATGATAGCATGTGTTATATGAACTACCGAGTTTCACTAAACGAGATATTATTATAATATTATTATGAACTAGCCGTTATGAATAGTAATACCAACTTTTTGAAATTTTATAAATTTTACCTTTCAAAATGGACTTCATTTTTGGATTCGAAATATCTAAATTAGACTAGGGTGAATTTTTGGTATTTTTCTGAAAACTTTCAATTTTTGATGAAAACTGAAAACACTGGGTTACTATTTAAAACCCGACTTTATATTTATATAATTATTTATTTTATTTAAATTTATTTTAGGTCATAATTGATACATAATACCTATGTAAGTTCAATGTAATTCATTGGAGTCATTTTATAATAAATTTATATATATATAATTTTATTGAACTTTTCACCGTCTTTTATCCACCTCCTAGGAGAATTTGGAAATTCACATAAAATGTAATTTTACAGCTTCTGTGAGTGGGATTTTGAAAATCTGAGATACACAGTTGATATCAAGGACTAAAATGTGGTTCAATGAGATGAAAATAATTATTGGTGAATAGTAACTTTTTACTTTTATTTACCACGGTTAAAAGTAAATAGGGTAATTAAGGGTAAAAATTATATTATTATTACCTAACACATGTCCTAATTCTATTGTATAGGTTTAATTCGACCAAAAACAACCTTAAGAATAATATATGACAATTTAGGTCCACTTGGATTAGATTAGGGCATTTATCATTAATTTATTTAAAGAAGGGTTAAAATAGTTAAAATCAAAGTTTAATAAATAAATCATTTTTAATATATGGTTATATATAAGATAAATTCGACTATAAATATTAATTATAAATATAAAAATATTTCCTACATAATGGTATTTTATTTATAATTTTTAGACATTAAATATTTAAATTTATTTACGACAAAATGATGATGCATTAATTACCTTATTAATGAAATATTAACATAATGGGCGTTATAAATGCCGAAATAAATGTAATTTTAGACTTTGTATGAATTAAAATAATTTTATAGGTTAATAGGACATATTAGTATTGATTTAATTGACTTATTTAGAACTAATAATTCTGTAATAAGTTTCAAAAAAATCATGTACCGAATAGTGTCAAAATTGACATAAAATAGTTTTTAAAACCAATATTATATTATTAATTGTTATTTTATTCCTAAAAATCTAAGTATAGGTCAAATGATGTAGATAAGGATATATATATTAATAATGAACCACTTGGGGTTCGGTTGTCTTATTATAGTATGTTTATTAACCATATTATGTAATAAAACAAAAAGACATGGTAAAAGTTAAATTATTTAACATAGAGTTAAATCAAAATGATAATGATAAAATAGTAACCTAAACATGTCTAAAACCTATTGGATGAGAGTATATCGACCCATAACCACCTTATCTTTGATATAAATCAATTTGGAGCTATTAAAAACAAAATATGACTTTATTATAAAATAATATTTTGTGTTTTCCTAAGGTGCCCCTCCCCTCCCTTATAAAAAGGGCACCCCTTCCCTCTTCTCTTCACACCATTTTGAGATGTTAAGCTCAGAAAACCCCTGACCATTTCTCTTCTCAACTTCCCTAGAAAAATTCTGGAGGTTCTGGTCTTCTCAAAAGGCCAACCTTACTTCCATAAGAGAAAGCTTATAGGAGATGCGTCGACGAAGAGGTAATCTCTTCTTCCGATTCTCTCAAGTTTCTTTCTTCTTCTACTTCTTCTTATTTAGTTGTATCATTATAAAGTAATAACATAAGTATTACTTTTATACTGATATATTATTATAAATATGAAACAACCCTATTTCTCCTCTTATCCATCCTATGAAAAATGAAATCACCGCACGTGCGTACGTACGGAATACCGTCTTCATGCCTTGGTGTAGTCTATTTTCGACTACCACCTTACCTGGATGGGTATAATGGTTTAAATAAATAACTATATATGATTATTGTAAATTTTTATTGATTCCTAAATATTATACATACACTTCAATAAAATTCCACAATCATGGGAATGATATCATCGCTCGTGCGTATGTACGGACTACCGTCTCCATGACACGATGAGATTCATTCTCCATGTTAACCATTCATGATTGATTATAACATATATATAATGAATAATAATGAAATATATTACATAATAATGATACTAGATATATATATATATATGTGTGTTTATTTCATCTACATAATTCCATTCAATTAAATAAGGAAACGAAAACAGCGTCCATGCGTATCTACGACCTACCGTCTCCATGAACGGTGTATTTCATCCCATTTATCGATCTATAATTTATATTTATATGAAGAATATATATTATATATAAATCATGTTTTAAATTATATAATTAATTAAATCAGGACATATGTAATAATATCAAGAACAAAAAGTCAAAACACGTACAATAAATGAAACGATTTTACCCAAATCGCTGCTTTTACATCGAATTTACAAAAGAACGGGTAATATAAAGTCATAAGAAAACTATATATGATATCATAACAGTGAATATGATACTGTAATAAGTCAATGACATTATTTAAATCGTTATACAGGAGGTTCAGATACATACGAAGCATATCAGGCATAAGGTAACAGATAATTATTCCAATCTCATTCTTATCCGAGATTGTTTATTCAGAAGTATTAATGGGGTTATGTTTATTGTCCATCGATATATGTTCTCAAAATGTTTTCATAAAATGTTTACTATTCTCCCATGTATGTTTAAAGTCATTTTTACCCCTCTTTGACGTTTACATTGTGTTATGGATGAAATATTTCTTTTGTTTACCATACGAGGAACTTTTTGACTTTTCCGATAAAAGTACGAGGAGAATGTTTTTCTTAAATTATACAGAATGAACGGATTTTTACGGTTTTATAGCTCCTTATTTTCATGAAGCTTACTCTACAAGATATCATGATTATTTTCAACAAATAGTTTTTCTTTTAAAATTAAATGGCATTTTGTGAAAATAAAATGATTATAAAGAAGAAAGGATATTTTCAGTAAGAATTTATTTCAAGTGTTTTATCAGAAACATTTTCCATCTAAGATGACATTATATCATATGTGTATGTTTGATGTATAATATCTCTATGATTTAAATGGTTTCACTTTTCTTATGATGAAATGATATCCATTTTTTATATGGATTGTGTTATTATGGGATGATGTTTATGAAACCCATTTTATTCTTTGGGTTATGATGAATGATTTATGTTTATGTTGTGGAACACGTAAGAATGATTTCATTATAGGATGGGTGGGACCTATATCTCCCTCTAATGCATTGGGTAAATATTTATATCTCATGGGATAGACATGGCTGGAACTGTAAGTTAATCCAGTTCAGTAATACAGGACTGGAATGAGGAGTGAACTCGATTCAGAAAGGGACTTTTTCCACTAAGATGGTCTTGGTAGCAATGCCTTGGCTACTATGGAAATCATATCATGTACTTAATGGGTGCCACAATTAGACGTTTTATTCCCATGCTATTTTATCATGATTAATGTTTCATTATGATCTATGCCTTATGTACTACCATGTTTTATGTCATTGCCCAATATTTTGATGTTTAAACATTATGTTCATGTTTTTAACTTCAAATGTGTATGATTTGTTTTATTTTATCCATGCTTACCCTTAATGAGAATTTGAGCTCAGCCTTCATATGTTTTCTTTTCCCCGGGATTTAAAGAAATATTTTAGGTAAGAAAACCAAAAAGGGGAATATCTTTGTGGGAGATGTTGAAGAACTTTCACCAGGATTAGAAGATTATGTTCTGAGTTTCCAAATATAATAAACTATTACGGCCCTTCGGTGTCTATTTTTGTTGTGTATTAAGTATTCCACAAAATTAATTTAATATCTATGTACGTCTTGCTTTGGGGCTCTACATCTTCTATATGCTGAGATATTATTATAATTACGATATAAACTTATCCATCTTATGAATAACAACAAAACCATAGGTGTGTACGTACTGTTTACCGTCTTCACGACGTTCTGTAATTTTATATTCAATAATAAATAATTTGAATGTGTATAATGATGATGATAATTTATGTAAATAATAAATATAAAATGATATTTATTTTTTATAATTAAAATACCATCCAATTATATATCATATAACCATTACATGAGTGATATCATCGCTCGTGCGTAAGTATGAACTACTATATCCATGATGCGATGTGATTCATTCGACAAGAACTTAATTAAAACACGTACAATAAATGAAACCATTTTTCCCAAATCGCTACTTTTACATCGAAATGTCAGAAGAACGGGTAATATAAAGTCATAAGTAAACGATATATGATATCATAACAATGAATATGATTCTTTAATAAGTCAATGACATTATTTAAATCATTATACAGGAGGTTCGGATACATACGAAGCATATCAAACATATGGTAAGGGATAATTATTCCAATCTCATTCATATCCAAGATTTTTTATTCGGAAGTATTTAATGGGGTTATGTTTATCATCCATGTCCATTTTTTCTCAAAATGGTTTCATAAAATGCTTACTTTTATTCCATGTATGTTTAATGTCATTTTTACCCCTCTGTGACTTTTACATTGTGTTATGGAAGGAATCTTTCTTTTGTTTACCATACGAGGTACTTTTTGACTTTTTCGATAAAAGTACAAGGAGAATGTTTTTCTTAACTTATACAACATGAACGAATTTTTACGGTTTTATAACACCTTATTTTCATGAATCTTACTATACAATATTTCATGATTATTTTAAAAAAAAAGTATTTATTTCAAAATTGAATGGAATTTTGTGAAAAGAAATTGATTTTGAAGAAGAAAGGATATTTTCCTCAAGAATATATTTCAAGTGTTTTATCAGAACCATTTTCCATCTAAGATGACATTATTTCATATGTTTATGTTTCAAGTATAATTTCTCTATTATTTACATGGTTTCACTTTTCTTATTATGAAATGATATCCATTTATTTTATATGGATTATGTTATGATGGGATGATGTTTATCAAACCCATTTTATTCTTTGGGTTATGATGAATGATTTATGTTTATGTTATGGCACACGTAACAATGATTTAATTATGAGATGGGTGGGACCTATACCTCTCTCCAATGCATTGGGTAAAGATTTATATCTTATGAGATAGACATGGCTGGAATGGTAAGTTAATCTGGTGCAGTAATATATGACTGGAACGAGGAGTGAACTCGATTCAGAAAGGGACTTTGTCCACTAAGATGGTCTTGGAAGCAATGGCTTGGCTACTATGGAAATCATATCATGTACATAATGGTTTCCACAATCACATGTTTTATTCCCATGTTATTTTATCATGGTTAATGTTTCTTTATGATCTATGCCTTATGTACTGCCATGTTTTATGTCATTGACCAATATTTTGATGTTTAAACATTATGTTCATGTTATTAAGTTCAAATGTATATGATATGTTTTATTTTATCCATTCTTACCCTTACTTAGAATTTGAGCTCACCCTTTATATGTTTTCTTTTCCCCAGGATTTAATGAAAGTTTTTAGGTAAGAAAAAAAAAGGGAAAGATCATTATGGGAGATGTTGAAGATATTTCACCATGATTAGAAGATTACGTTCTGAGTTTCCAAAGACACTAAACTATTATGGTCCTTTGGTGTCTATTTTTGTTATGTATTAAGTATTCTGAAAAATTAATGTAATGTATATATACGTCAAGCTTTGGGTCTCTACAGTTGGTATGAGAGGAAAGGATTAGTTAACCTTTGGAAACTAGGATGCGAAAACATTAGTGAGATCCCTAGATATATTTATAAGGTATGTCTAGGGATGTCCCGAAGGGTAAGTTTACATATTGGTTATAGTCCTAGAATTACAGAAAAGATATTAGAATTAAACCTGAGATGTTAGATATTGAAGGTACTCCCCCTTTATTATGTTGTTTTCCTTAGCATGATTTTTGCCTCTCACACTATTCATTTTTGGTTTTAGATGATGGCTGGAACCCGAAGGAACCGTGTTGATCAATGTAATGGACAATGCAATGATTGTACTCATGAACAAACCCATGTTATGGGAGACGGAGTGAAAAATCTTATTGATATACTTATATAAGATATGAATCATTATGGACTTCCAAATGAACAGAGAAGGGAACAATATTCTATTGAGTCTTTCATGAGTCAACGTCCACCTTCTTTCAGTGGGTATTCTGATCCACATGTTTCTGAGCAATGAATTAGTAACATTGAAAAGATATTTTCTATAATTCACTGTTCGGAACATTAAAAAGTAATTCTAGATATTTGCCGTTTAGAAGGTGAAGCAGATCAATGGTGGACTCTAATTAATAATACGAGGCCCCGAGATAAAATTGAATCCTTGGAATGGGATGAGTTTAAGAACTAATTTTTCAATAAGTACTTCCCTCGTATTCTTCGGAAAAAGATGGAAAAATATTTCCTTGAGATTATGCAAAAGGATGATGAATCTGTTGATATATACGAAGAAAATTTTACAAGGATTTCATGGTATGCATCTGGCTTTATCATCCAACCTGAAAGTAAAGTTGATCGATTCTTCGTTGGCTTAAAACCAAGTATTATAAGGGAATTAGCTATAAGAGACTTCAGTAGCGTTGAAGAAATTTTTCATTGTGCTATAAAGGTAGAAATGTAAGTTGGTGTTACATATCCATCTCATTGTTTTGACAAGAAACGAAAGATTGAGTTCAAGAAAAAATCTCAGAGCAATGGTGAAAAGAAAATGAATGTTTCTTTATGCTCAAAGTGTGGAAAGAAGCATGGTGGAGATTTTCTTAATGGGACTAGAAATTATTTTAAGTGTGGAAAAGAAGTTCATCGAGTAGATGAGTGTCGAAGTAATGGAAAAAGGGTTTCTAATTATGTGAATAAAGAAAAGACTACAGAGAACGCACCACCAACACTTCAATGCTTCATGTGTAATGAAATGGGGCATGATGCTAATCAAGGCCCTAATCCAAGGGTTAATGATGATCGACATGAGAAACAAATTAAGGCAAAGGACAAAGGGATGTCACATGCGATAACTATTGGTGATGTTGAATTTGAAAACAATGTGGTGGAATGATTAAGTGTTTATGTAATGGGATTCCAAAATAATGTTTTTTATAGTATCGTGGGATATTGGAATATTTATGTATTGGTCTATTATGGTTTTCAATAATTTTATGGTACCGGTAACCATGGAAAGTGATTGAGATATTTTCGGAAACAAAATGATATGCGCATAATGAAGGGATACAGAGAGAATGAAATGTTTTACAGTATTCATGAGCTCATGACTGATATAAGGAAAAAGTTATATCATGGTTTGAGTATATAGAATTTTTGGATTTTGTAATGTGGAAAGAGTTAACTTTTGACATCATTCATGTTTTCACTAAGATTCGATGGGTATTTAATTTTCATGAGAATACATGATTAAGGTATTCACATGTTTGGAATGTGACAAAAAAGATATATCTTATATGGGGGATAAAAGATGGTATTCACATGCTCGGTAGATGACTTTTCTAGTAATCGTTTTATTTATACTATAAGATTGGATAGAAGTATTTTGGATAAGCCTAAATATTGGAATGGATTATGTTGTACTAATGTTATTTTTGATTAAGGCTATAAATTTTTTGATATTTTTAATGGAATGTTATAATAATGTAGAGAAAGGATAACTTGCAGGACGGGCGACAACCCATCGCATCAGACAAGGATGCGGGAATCGAACCCACAACCAAAGTGCACAGGACTTTATCGCCAACCACTAGCCTACTGAAAGTCCCTGGTTAGTAGAAACTAGTTTTATTTTATTATGAGCTATGATAGCTGAAGTATAAGTCCATTTTATCAACCATATACGATTAATCTCAACATATATGGACTTATGTATATTTAATAAATTGTGCTAAACTTTTTTCGATATAAATAGATGGAATGACCTATCATTCTATCGAATAATCTACTAACACTTCACAGAAGACAAGTTCAACTTCATTTCTTTAATAGGTGATGTGGAAATTGTTCGAGGCACATGAAACGGTGAGATTTTACCAAAATCAAGTAGTATTTCTTTTAATTCAAAAATTCTTCAACTTTAGCGAAATGATCTTGAAAACAAAATTTTTTGTCCTAGTTCCCTTATATCTGATTAATCAGATGGTACCTTAGATCAACACAAATTTATGGCTTTGTGATTGTTGGATTTTTCATAGTCATGTTCTCTACCACTCTCCATCAGAAAATTCTGTTTATATTTCTCTTCCATATTCATATTTTCACCTATGTTATCCTATGTGGAAACCCAGTGATCAGTTAATTTGGGTAACCATTACGTTTCATAATTTAGTTTTTAAAGATATGTTTTGGTATTCTTTTTTATAGTGTGGGATTATATTAAAGAAACTTTCGAGTAGTAAACCATTTATAACCCCGACGAGTTTCGAGGGGGAAATTCATTTTAAGGGGTAGAATGTAACACCTCGATATTTTATGAAAAACATTCTTTTTTAATTTCATTGATGTCTTGTGTTGTACGCGAAACCAAAATTAGCCGGTACTATACGCAAGACCGTATTAGCTTGTAGTATACGCATCACTATTCTTGGATCGTGTTACACACAATTTCATGTCCATTTGATAGTTGTTATTCTACACAACATTGAGTATTTATATATATATATTCAATGTATAAATGAAATATGCTTGGATTCTTTTATACGCAACAAAAAAGGAGTCGTGCACTACACGCAACCCTGACTTGGCTTACATTACACACACTCACGACCTTCCATGATAGCATGTGTTATATGAAATACTGAGTTTCACTAAATGAGATATTATTATAATATTATTATGAACTAGCCGTTATGAATAGTAATACCCACTTTATGAAATTTTATAAATTTTACCTTTCAAAATGGACTTCATTTTTGGATTCGAAATATCGAAATTAGACTAGGGCGAATTTTTGGTATTTTTCTGAAAACATTCAATTTTTGATGAATACTGAAAACACTGGGTTACTATTTAAAACCCGACTTTTTATTTATATAATTATTTATTTTATTTAAATTTATTTTAGGTCATAATTGATACATAATACCTATGTAAGTTCAATGTAATTCATTGGAGTCATTTTATAATAAATTTATATATATATAATTTTATTGAACTTTTCACCGTCTTTTATCCACCTCCTAGGAGAATTTGGAAATTCACATAAAATGTAATTTTACTGCTTCTGTGAGTGGGATTTTGAAAATCTGAGATACACAGTTGATATCAAGGACTAAAATGTGGTTCAATGAGATGAAAATAATTATTGGTGAATAGTAACTTTTTACTTTTATTTACCACGGTTAAAAGTAAATAGGGTAATTAAGGGAAAAAATTATATTATTATTACCCTACCACATGTCCTAATTCTATTGTATATGTTTAATTCGACCAAAAACAACCTTAAGAATAATATATGACAATTTAGGTCCACTTGGATTAGATTAGGGAATTTATCATTAATTTATTTAAAGAAGGGTTAAAATAGTTAAAATCAAAGTTTAATAACTAAATCATTTTTAATATATGGTTATATATAAGATAAATTCGACTATAAATATTAATTATAAATATAAAAATATTTCCTACATAATGGTATTTTATTTATAATTTTTAGACATTAAATATTTTAATTTATTTACGACAAAATGATGATTCATTAATTACCTTATTAATGAAATATTAACATAATGGGTGTTATAAATACCGAAATAAATGTAATTTTAGACTTTGTATGAATTACAATAATTTTATAGGTTAATAGGACATATTAGTATTGATTTAATTAACTTATTTAGAACTAATAATGCTGTTATAAGTTTCAAAAAAATCATGTACCGAATAGTGTCAAAATTGACATAAAATAGTTTTTAAAACAAATATTATATTATTAATTGTTATTTTATTCCTAAAAATCTATTTATAGGTCAAATTATGTAGATAAGGATATATATATTAATAATGAACCACTTGGGGTTCGGTTGTCTTATTATAGTATGTTTATTAACCATATTATGTAATAAAACAAAAAGACATGGTAAAAGTTAAATTATTTAACATAGAGTTATATCAAAATGATAAGGATAAAATAGTAACCTAAACTTGTCTAAAACCTATTGGATGAGCGTATATCGACCCATAACCACCTTAGCTTTGATATAAATCAATTTGGAGCTATTAAAAACAAAATATGACTTTATTATAAAATAATATTTTATGTTTTCCTAAGGTGCCCCTCCCCTCCCTTATAAAAAGGGCACCCCTTCCCTCTTCTCTTCACACCATTTTGAGACGTTAAGATCAGACAAACCCTGACCATTTCTTTTCTCAACTTCCCTAGAAAAATTCTGGAGGTTCTGGACTTCTCAAAAGGCCAACCTTACTTCCATAAGAGAAAGCTTATAGGAGATGCATCGAAGAAGAGGTAATCTCTTCTTCCGATTCTCTCAAGTCTCTTTCTTCTTCTACTTCTTCTTCTTTAGTTGTATCATTATAAAGTAATAACATAAGTATTACTTATATACTGATATGTTATTATAAATATGAAACAACCCTATTTCACCTCTTATCCATCCTACGAAAAATGAAATCGCCGCACGTGCGTACGTACGGAATACCGTCTTCATGCCTTGGTGTAGTCTATTTTCGACTACCACCTTACCTGGATGGGTATAATGGTTTAAATAAATAACTATATATGATTATTGTAAATTTATATTGATTTCTAAATATTATACATACACTTCAATAAAATTCCACTATCATGGGAATGATATCATCACTCGTGCGTATGTACGGACTACCGTCTCCATGACACGATGAGATTCATTCTCCATGTTAACCATTCATGATTGATTATAACATATATATAATGAATAATAATGAAATATATTACATAATAATGATACTGGATTTATATATATATATATGTGTGTGTTTATTTCATCTACATAATTTCATTCAATTAAATAAGGAAACGAAAACAGCGTCCATGCGTATCTACGACCTACCGGCTCCATGAACGGTGTATTTCATCCCATTTATCAATCTATCATTTATATTTATATGAAGAATATATATTATATATAAATCATGTTTTAAATTCTATAATTAATTAAATCAGGACATATGTAATAATATCAAGAACAAAAAGTCAAAACACGTACAATAAATGAAACGATTTTACCCAAATCGCTGCTTTTAAATCGAATTTACAAAAGAACGGGTAATATAAAGTCATAAGAAAACTATATATGATATCATAACAGTTAATATGATTCTGTAATAAGTCAATGACATTATTTAAATTGTTATACAGGAGTTTCAGATACATACGAAGCATATCAGACATAAGGTAATAGATAATTATTGCATTCTCATTCTTATCCGAGATTGTTTATTCAGAAGTATTAATGGGGTTATGTTTATAATCCATCGATATATGTTCTCAAAATGTTTTCATAAAATGTTTACTATTCTTCCATGTATGTTTAAAGTCATTTTTACCCCTCTTTGACTTTTACATTGTGTTATGGATGAAATATTTCTTTTGTTTACCATACGAGGAACTTTTTGACTTTTCGGATAAAAGTACGAGGAGAATGTTTTTCATAAATTATACGGAATGAACGGATTTTTACGGTTTTATAGCTACTTATTTTCATGAAGCTTACTCTACAAGATTTCATGATTATTTTCAACAAATAGTTTTTCTTTTAAAATTAAATGGCATTTTGTGAAAAGAAAATGATTATAAAGAAGAAATGATATTTTCCTTAAGAATTTATTTCAAGTGTTTTATCAGAAACATTTTCCATCTAAGATGACATTATATCATATGTGTATGTTTGAAGTATAATATCTCTATGATTTAAATGGTTTCACTTTTCTTATGATGAAATGATATCCATTTTTTATATGGATTGTGTTATTATGGGATGATGTTTATGAAACCCATTTTATTCTTTGGGTTATGATGAATGATTTATGTTTATGTTGTGGCACACGTAAGAATGATTTCATTATAGGATGGGTGGGACCTATATCTCCCTCTAATGCATTGGGTAAATATTTATATCTCATGGGATAGACATGGCTGGAACTGTAAGTTAATCCGGTTCAGTAATACAGGACTGGAATGAGGAGTGAACTCGATTCAGAAAGGGACTTTTTCCACTAAGATGGTCTTGGTAGCAATGCCTTGGCTACTATGGAAATCATATCATGTACTTAATGGGTGCCACAATCAGACGTTTTATTCCCATGCTATTTTATCATGATTAATGTTTCTTTATGATCTATGCCTTATGTACTACCATGTTTTATGTCATTGCCCAATATTTTGATGTTTAAACATTATGTTCATGTTTTTAACTTCAAATGTGTAAGATTTGTTTTATTTTATCCATGCTTACCCTTAATAAGAATTTGAGCTCAGCCTTTATATGTTTTCTTTTCCCCGGGATATAAAGAAATATTTTAGGTAAGAAAACCAAAAAGGGGAATATCTTTATGGGAGATGTTGAAGAACTTTCACCAGGATTAGAAGATTATATTCTGAGTTTCCAAATACAATAAACTATTACGGCCCTTCGGTGTCTATTTTTGTTATGTATTATGTATTCCGCAAAATTAATTTAATATCCATGTACGTCTTGCTTTGGGGCTCTATATCTTCTATATGATGAGATATTATTATAATTATGATATAACCTTATCCATCTTATGAATAACAACAAAACCATAGGTGCGTACGTACTGTTTACCGTCTTCACGACGTTCTGTAATTTTATATTCAATAATAAATAATTTGAATGTGTATAATGATGATGATAATTTATGTAAATAATAAATATAAAATGATATTTATTTTTTATAATTAAAATACCATCCAATTATATATCATATAACCATTACATGAGTGATATCATCGCTCGTGCGTAAGTATGAACTACTATATCCATGATGCGATGTGATTCATTCGACAAGAACTTAATTAAAACACAATTTTATGCCTGAATAGAATGAATAAATATGATATATATTATTTTAATATCATTATTTAAATGATATAACAATATGAAAATAATTGTAACAAGATCTTATCTAAAGAAACATGCCTTAGAATATAAAGCACTTAATATCTGAATTACGGGTGACAATTAAATGTTACTAACAAAAAGATGATAATATAATCATATATGATATTAAAAAAATTACTATTATTCTGGAATAAGTCAATAATGTTATTTAAATCATTATACTTTAGGTTTGGATTCATACGAAGCATATCCAACCTATTATAAGGGATAATTTCACAATCTCATTCTTATTTGAGATTATTTATAAGTATATATTTACTGGGGTATATTTATCATCCATATCCATGTATCCTAAATATTTAATATTATTTTTATTCTTATAAAAAAAATTAAATCAATTTTACCTACTGGTAAATTTTTATTAAACCGTATGAACGTAATATTTTGGAAATTTTTTTATATGCGATACTTTTAACTTTTCAGGTAAAAGTACTAGGAGAATGTTTCTTTAACTTACATGGATTGAATGGATTATTACATCATTATAAGTAATTATTTCCATGAAAATTCATTTATAATATTTCATGATTATTTTCAACAAAATTCATTTAATTTAAAAATATTATGATTTTTATGAAAAAACGTTATTGAAGAAGAAAGGATATTTTCCTCATGAATTAAGTTCTAGTGTTTTATCAAAATTATTTTACATCTAAGATAATTCAATTTAAATAGGGTTATGTTTCTATACATACCATTACTATGATTTTACAGTTTTAATGATTGAAGGATATTTTATAGAAATTTTCTTTTGATGGAATGATTTTTAAGAAACCAATTTTATTTCTTGGGTAATTAAATGATAAATGGTTTCTGTTTTCGTGGTACACGTAAAAATGAATTAATTATGAGATGGGTGGGACCTATATATCCATCAAATGAATTTCGGTAAATATTTATATCTCATGAAATATACATTACTGGAACGAAAAGTAAATCCAGTTTAGTAATACAGGGCTGGAACGATAAGTTAATCTGGTTCAGTAATACATGGCTGGAATGACAAGTGAACCCGATTCAGTAATGGACTTTGTCCACTATGATGGTCCTAGCAGAAATTTCTTGGATACTATGGAAAACATATTATGTGTTTATTTTTTCCAAAATTCAATGTTTTATTCCAATACTATTTTATCATGGTTCATGATTCCATTATGAATTTTGACTTATGAACTAAAAATATGTATTTCTTGACTCATGATTTTGGTATATGTTAAAAGTGGTATGTTGTTTTTCAAATGTTATGTGAATTTTTTTGACATCCATATGTTTATGTTTCTTAAGATATTTTCCATGCATACCCTTAAGGATAATTTGATGTCACCCCTTTTTATGTTCTCTTTTTCCCAGGATTTGAGGAAGGGTATTAAGTATGATTTGTCAAAACAGGGTTGTAGTTAAATAGGATAAAGAAGGTGATGATGTTGATGTTTTATGAACCAGTTGATTTTGTCTTCTTGTTTTCAAAGGCAATAAAGTAATATGGTATTTGGGTGTCTATTTGGGTTTTGTATTAGGTATTCCACAAAAGTAATGTAATGTCCATGTACTACAAGATTGGGTTTTTACACCCGCCCTTATTAAAAAACGTTGATCACTCTGTATTAGACAATTCCATAACAAAAAACATTATATATTACTTTAATTACTTATTGATAATTTTTATCTCCCTAAGAAAATCCTGAAAATGCCTAAGGTTTATGCCAATTGAGGTATCTCATAGAAGAGGTAATGATATCACCGAACTACTTCATAGAACATTTGATCCACTACATACTCTAAATCTATTGCATATATCCAAAAATAATTACTAGAGAGTCATGTATATAGTAATATGTAATTATTATTATGGTAGCACAATTTTTCATCTCCATTACAATCTAATAAGAAATAAAATCATCGATTGTGCATACATGAAAACTACCATCTTTGTAGAGAAATGTATATCATTTTATAATGTACATTTCATGGTTAGTTATTATCATTTATTTTATGTCTATAAATAATATTTCTTACATAATTACTCTTATATAATTATAAT
The DNA here is from genome assembly GCA_963277665.1 of Viscum album. Lineage (NCBI taxonomy): Eukaryota > Viridiplantae > Streptophyta > Magnoliopsida > Santalales > Viscaceae > Viscum > Viscum album. The sequence goes on along the minus strand of OY728161.1, from coordinate 2,118,331,906 downwards.
ATATTTTATAGCTTTTTATTTTCTTATCCACTAGAAAATGATAACGTCACTCATGCATTCATGTGGACTACTAGCTCCATAAATTGATTTGATACATTTCGCATTTCTAAATTAAATATCTGGTAAAAATGATAGATATAATAAAAATACACATTTTATATATAATATAATAATTATTCTAGAAATGGGAATTATTATTTACCTTCATTTCATTCCACTCATCAAAAATTGGAAACAAAAATTCTATATAGATATGAACTCCCCTTTCCATGAAGTGATGTAATAATTTTATCAAATTTTTTTTTAAATGTTTATAAAAGTGTATTAAATGATAAAATGTTTTATTTATGAAATGTTTTAGATTTTTTAGACATTTAAACTATTTAGAAGGTTAAATAATCATAATATTCAAACTGAAACATGGATATAGAAGATACTTGCTTTCACATGAATAATGATTTTGATGAAGAATTGTTAACAACCACAGTAATTATAAATTATACATGAATGATATATATTAATATATATGAATATATTTCTATTTATACTTATTATAAAAATATTTTTATCTTCAAAGATATTTTATTTCATATGAATTAGGATGTGACTTGAGGTAAGGTATTAATGATACAAACTCATCTATTTTCAATATTAATTATTTTTAAATTTATATTAATATATAATATATGATTGTTTTCCATTAAAATGTATATATTATTTTACTCCTATGTTAATTTTAAGGGATTAATGTTTATCATTCATTATCTACTATTTTCACATAAACAATTGATAATGTCTTTATGAATAGTTTTCTTTATTTCCACTTTGTTCAATAAACGTTTCAATATTAACACATGATCTTTAACTTTTTTTAAAAAATATAGCTTTGAATGATAAAATTACTGTATATAATCATTTTCAACCATATTTGACTTTATTTTTAATGTTTTGAAACGTAAATTCTTATTTTTAACAAATGAGTTACATGTGTACTTTTCAACAAATGTGTGAATGTAATATTTCTTTAAAATTTAATAAAGAGATTTATTTTCCATAGAATTAACAATTATTTTAAATTAAGAATCCTTTACTATAATCTGTTGTTATTTAAAGATATTATATTTATTAATATTTTAATTTTTTTTGTTTTAGTGATATTGAAGGAAAATGATATTTTCCCAGGTTTTTAATGAATGCTTAAATGCACATTAAAATTTATTTTTTTCTTTGCTAACATCCTTTGAGGTTTCTTATGACCCACTAGGGATAATATCATGTGATAAAATATTTATTATTATTTTAGATGTTTTATGATTTTTTTCATGAAATGCTTATGAAACCCATTATTTCTATATTATATACACTAATGAATTAATGAATTTTTTTGATATAATGGGAGAAATATGTAACATACCAAGTAAGTAATGAATAATATATATTTTTATCTATGTCTATTAGTGAATTAGATAGTGTTTTAGAGGCTTAAAATGAAAATAAATCCAATCTTAATCATAGAATACACTAATATTTTTAAAAGATTGTTTTACTGCCTTTTAATGGAAAACCATTTTTAAATCTATATTTTGACAATTTTATAAGCTATGTTTGTCAAAATAAACTTATTCTTTATGATAGGGACATAAAAATTTACTTTGTGTGAATTTTTGGTATTTTTCCAATAAAGTTCATTTTTAATGAATAGTGAAAAATTTTGTATTTTAATTCAAAACCCCTTTTTAATATAATTTATTTATATGATTAGATTATATTTTGAATTGGTTTTAAAGTGAAATTAGTATATATTTTTACCATTTAATCCAATTCTGGTCATTGGAATCAATTTTACTTTGAAGATGGACTTAAACTAGTGTCAATCTTTTGATACTTATTGTTTCATAAAAACACGCTATTTGTCATGACAGCGGGAATTAATTATTAAATCAATTAATGTAACTTATATGATTTTAATTTTGTAAAATAGACATCATTATTGAATTCAGAATATCAAATATAGCTTAGGGTGAAGTTTTGGTATTTTTCTGAATGACTTCAATTTTTGATGAATAGTGAAACCACTAAGTGGTAATTAAAGAAACTGATTTTTTGTTTAAATGAAACTTTACCACTCCTATGATTTTATTTTCGAAAATCCGAAATACATGGCTGTCATTAATAAGTAAAATTTGGTTCAATGGGATTAAAATAATTTTTTTGTGAATAGTAACTTTTATGTTTTTAATCGCGATTAGTGGTAATTAGTGTAGTTTAAGGTAAAAATAATGTTTTAATAATATGAGATGAGCTTGACACATGTCCTACCGTCATTGGATGTGTCATTGCCGACCAAGACAATCCATGGGTCAACTTGGTGACATCATGGAGCCACTTTGGTTGGGAAATGACATAAATAACTTTTTATTTAATGTAAAAGTAAAAATGACACAAACATGAGATGTTTTACTAAAACAATTTTTACATGTGGTTATACAAGTCATATTTTTTAATATAAATATTCATTAGAAATATAAAATGATTTCCTACATCATGATAGTTTTTTTATAATTTTTAGACATTAAATATATTAAATTATTTATGATATCATGATGATGCAGCAATTACCTCATTAATAAAGGATTTAAATAAAATGAAAAGATAATGTGAAATCTATGACCTACACATGTCAAAAACCTATTGGATGGGTATATTTAGAACCCTTATCACCTTAGACTCGAATTATATTAATGTGGGACCTTTTGAATCCGAAACTCATTTTAAAATAAAGTAACATTTCTTTACATTCCAAGAGTGCCCCTCCTCTCCTCTTATAAAAGGCCCCCACCTCTACCTCCTTACCCACACTTCCAAAGCATTTGGATCGGCCAAAACCTGCCCAGTTTGTCTCTCCACATCCCTATATTACTCATTGAATCCTCAATTTGGGCAGAAGTCTTCCGAAGGAAGCCTTTGAACTCAAACCAAAGGGAGTTACCCGATTCTAAGGTAATGTCTTCACTTGAGTCCTTTTGTTTTATTTTACTTCTCTAACCCCCTAAACTCTTTTTATTCATTTCTTTTGTAACAAATACAGTATCTTAAATATAATAGGATGTCGTAATAAGAAGGATTCGAGCTACACATACACACACCTACATCTAATGGTTAAAGAACATACTGTTTCCGTGGATGGTGAATTTCGGCCTCCCGAAACGATGATTGTTCAACATTCTTTTAACACCGTCAAAGGTGTCCATTAAGATAACACTATATTTATATATGATATATAATATGTTTATGTTTTCCTTAAGCTTCTGTATTTTTCATTTTGGGCATACCTTTATGGTTTCCATTATGGGTAAACGCGATATCTTCATTTATGGAAGTGCGGACTACCGACCCCTCAATGTGATTTGATTCGTAAATACCATATGAGGGACGTATAAAGGATGGAGTTATGATATTATATATGATATTACACTGGAATTATAATATACCTTTATATCATTATGATTCCATTTCATAAAATACGAAATATAAATGGAAGTAGCATTCACGCGTACGTACTGTTTACCGTCTCCATGAACGGTGCATTTAATTTCTTACCTCTAAATGAATATGTAATATTATAAATGAATGTATATACTGGATATATATGATATATATTATATATACATCATTATTATAATTCTAGATATCATGGATACATGAACAACTTGTAATTATAAATGGTTTATTTTTGACTCAAGTACCAATGATCGTTAAAACGACCGTTATTAACATAAATAATTACATAGTGTTCATGACATGGAAATAAGTGATATAAAAGGAATAATGTACTTGAAAAAGGTTCTCAAACAAGTAAAAATTAACTCAAGTTTATTATTCAAGAGATTAAAGAACGACCGAGTCAAGTTGGACCTGAGGTATGGGACTTCGTCTCAATCTCCTTTCATTGTGGCATATATTGTTTTATACAAAACCTTCTTTTATACAGTGTATAAACCCCTTTGACTTTTACGTTTATACCAAAGGAATCTTTTTATACGAACCATTTTACTAAATGACAAAAGGGAATGTTTTTTTCGTACGTATGCGGCGACAACGACTTCTCCACCACCGTGACCATTATTTGAGTTTTGGCTTCCTCTATAAGCCATACCTTTAAAAAAATACCATGTTTTACTTTTCTTTTTTTTGGTATTGAAAATTGTATTCATAATGTTTTTATATCAATGTGTTGTATTGATATCTTGTGATTGAAAGGTGGAAAAGTTATGTTTCCTTTTATGCATGTTTTATGTGATACGATTATGTTGAGTTTCTTGGGAATTATTCTGAAGATGGGTGGTTCCGTGATAATCTAAGGGCGGGTGAGCCCGATATAGCTCTCCAATGCATTGGGTAACGCGATGGAGTGAAACGTTAAGGTTTCTCTGAAGAGATTTAGGGAATATACTGTGATGGGTATTCCAAACGTAACCAAGAGGGTTACTCCCTACGTAAGAATGTTATGAATTCCTCAAGTTACCTTTATGTATTATGATTTCTATGATTTATTCATGATTTGATAAGGTATGTTAATGTGCTTATGTTTTATGTGTAAATTATGATTTCATTCTTATATATATTAACTCATGTTTCCTATACATATTTTTATAACCCATACAGAGCTTTTTATGCTCATCCCATGTTTTTTTGAAATGTTTTTCACAGGTCAAGGGAAAGGTACATGATATGATGATAGTGTCAAGGAATTGTCAAGAAAGAATCCATGTTTTATTTTAAATATGTTCTGTTGATAGGAAAAAATGAATACTATCTTTATGTAACCACTTTGTTTAAATGTGGAATGTAATGCAAGTTTTATGTTCTAATTCTCTAAAACTCTAAACCCGAAAAGATCCTCAATGTGTAATCTTGTAATAACTCAAGATTAAGTAAGGTTTAAGGTCAGGGGCCTTATAGTTGGTATCAAAGTTCGGTTTAGATAACATTAGGAGTTAGAATTCTAATAAATGATTATCAAAAAATATTTTTTTGAAATGATATATCATTTGAAGATTACCATATTGCTTCATCTAAGACATGTTTGTTCAGAATGGTTTTCCGCAGTGGAAACAGGGAAGCAGTGCTAGGAAGGCATACAGAAGGAAATAACCTTCTGAATCATCATCCTGAGATGGTCGGAATTGGAACTGAACAGTTTGTTGCAGTAATGGCACAGTTGACTCAAGAGATAAATGGTGGTGGTATCCACGCACGAGATCAACCGCAGAGGAACATGTCAGTGGTGGAACATTTCATATGGCAACATCCCCCATCAATCAGAGGATCATCTGACCCTGTGATAGCTGAAGGGTGGATTAAAGCACTGGAGAAGATTTTCGATGTCATGGGGTGATCAGACAATCAAAAGGTTAGTCTTGCTATTTACCTTTTGGAGGGTGAGTCAGATCAGTGGTGGTCGATGGTTAAAAATATCAGGGAGGCTAATGGGATTGATTCTCTTGACTGGGATGAATTCAAAGGTATGTTTCTTGAGAAGTATTTTCCAAAGGCTGTTCGACTTAGGATGGAAAATAAATTCTTGGAATTGAGGCAAGAGGAAGACTCAGTGGATGCCTATGAAGAAAGGTTCACTCGATTGGCAAGGTATGCTCCAAATTTTATCCGAGACCTTGATAGTAAAATCAATCGTTTTTACTCAGGATTAAAGCCAAAATATCGAAGGGAATTATCTTCTCGTGAGTTTAAAAGTTATGAAAAGCTTGTTTGATGTGCTGAGAAGGTGGAAATGGAGTTTGCCGATGAACAAGTGTTCTATAACAACCAGCAGAATAAGAGACCGAGGTGGCCGGAGAAAGGGAAGAAGTCTTCAAAAAAGTATGATGGTAAGAAAACTAAGTTTCCAGTTTGTGATAAATGTGTCAAAAGGCATGCTGGGGAATGTCTTCTGAATTCTGGAAGGTGCTACCGATGTGGTAAGATGGGACATATGGCTCGTGATTTCACTGAAAAAGATCAATGTGATGGTAAGTTCAAATTTGATTTACAGTTAGTGAAATGTTTTAAGTGAAATGAGATGGGTCACTATGAAAATGAGTGTCCGAAAAAGAGCTCGAGTGATGGGAAGCAGTTAGACTACAAGAAGAAAGGGGTGGTGAAATCCTTTGCAACTACTTCAGTAGATGTCGGGCCATCAAATGAAGTTTTATTAGGTACATTGTTTGTTTTTTCAGATTATTCCAGTGTGTTGTTTGATTCGGGGTCTACACATTCTTTCATCACTGAAAACTTTTCTAGTAAAATGGGAATACCATCTCAAAAAATGACTCCTGATCTTTTGGTAAAAACACCTGGGTGAGATGTTGAGGAAAAAGAAATTTATAAGAATTTTCCTATCCTGATATGTGGAAAGAACCTACTTGAAAACCTTATTGTTTTACCTCTAGTAGAGTTTGATGTTATCTTGGGTATGGATTGGCTCTCTATTTACCATGCTAAGACTGACTGTAGAGCTAAAGATTTTCTTTTCAGAAAGACTTTCAATTTGTGTACAAGAATGAACCCTTACTGTTGATAACATATTAAGAGGCCGAGAAACATGTAAAAGATGGAAATGAATGTTACCATGCACATATTGTTGAAAACAAGGGAACTGTTCTGATTAATGATGTGCCAGTGGTAAATGAGTATCCTAATATTTTTCCTGATGAGTTGCCTGGAATAATACAAGATCGGGAAGTTGAATTTACTGTTGACTTGGTTCCTAATGCTAAGCCAATTTCAAAACCCCCTTATCGAATGGATCAAATTAAACTTTTAGAGTTGAATGAGAAATTGCAAGATTTATTAGAGAAAGGTTTCATTCGACCTAGCACATCACCACGGGGTTCTCCTGTTTTATTTGTTAAAAAGAAAGATGGTTCTATGAGACATTGCATTGATTATAGAGTCTTGAATAACATCATTGTTAAGAACAAATATCATTTGCCTCATATCGATGATTTGTTTGATCAGCTCCAGGGAGCTCAGTTTTTTTCAAAGATTAACCTAAGATCGGGGTACCATCAGCTGAAGGTAAATGAAGCAGATGTTCCGAAGACTGCGTTTCGTACATGATATGGCCATTATAAATTTGTAGTAATGCCTTTTGGGATAACCAATTCACCTGTTGTATTCGTGGACTTAATGAATATAATTTTTCATGAGTTCTTGGATAAGTTTTTGGTGGTTTTCATTGTTGATATTTTGGTGTTTTCTAAAAGTAAAGAGGAGCATGAAAGACATATAAGCGTTATTTTGCAAACCTTAAAAGAAAAGAAACTGTATGGGAAATTCAGCAAGTGTGAGTTTTTGTTACAACAAATTTATTTCCTTGGTCACATTGTTTCTAAAGATGGGATAACCGTTGATCCTTCAAAAACAAAGGTTGTTTAAGAATGGCCAAGACCCCAAAATGTAATAGAGATTCGTAGATTCCTTGGTTTGGCAGGCTATTACCGAAGGCTTGTTAGAAATGTTTCACAGTTATCTAGTCCAATGACTAAGCTATCTCGGAAGGGTGTTAAGTTTATCTGGACAAAAGAATGTGATGATTGTTTTCAGGAACTAAAAAGAAGATTGGTGAATGCTCTAGTTTTGGCACTACCTTCCAGGAATGGTGAGTTTGTTATATACAGTGATGCTTCATTTAAAGGACTTAGTTGTGTCCTAATGCAGAATGATCAGGTAATTGCTTAAGCTTCACGACAGTTGAAAAATCATGAGGTAAATTACCCTACACATGATTTGGAATTAGTTTCTGTTATTTTCGCTTTAAAAATTTAGAGGCATCATTTGTATGGAGTAAAGTGTGAAATATATACTGATCACAAAAGTTTAAAGTATATATTCACTCAGAAATAATTGAACATGAGACAAAGGAGATGGCTAAATTTAATCAAGGATTATGATTGTACAATTCATTACCATCCGGGAAAAGCAAATAAAAGGGCTGATTCTTTGAGTCGAAAAAGTAATGCTTCATTAGCAATGTTGTCTTTGGAACGTCATCCTTTGGTTAAGGATTTGATGAACTTTGGCAAAGAAGTTGTTGGTGTAGGATGTTCTTCTATTTTGTTTCAGCTATCAGTGAAATCTTTTCTATCAGACAGAATCAAGCAAGCACAGAAGCAAGATAGTGAGTTGCAGAAAAAGGTAGAGCTGGTTCAGAAAGGTAAGTTTCCTGAATTCAACATTGACAATGATTGCATTTTGAGATTTGGGAAGAGATTGTGTGTGCCTTGTGATTCACAGTTGAAGAGAGAGTCGTTATGTGAAGCTCATAGTTCTCTATTTTTAGTTCATCATGGAAGTATTAAGATGTACAGAGATCTGTAGGAGTATTACTGGTGGGATGGAATGAAAAGAGATATTTCTGATTTTACTGTGAAGTGTTTGACATGCCAACAGGTTAAAGTAGAGTGGTAGTTACCGAAAGGGATTCTTCAGCCTTTACCAGTGCCAGATTGGAAATGGGAGAGTATATCCATTGACTTCGTTGTGGGATTTCTGAAGACCCCTCGAGGTAATAATTCAATCTGGGTTATTGTTGATCGCTTGACTAAATCTGCTCATTTCCTTGCTATAAGAGATACTTTTTCCCTAGATCAACTCTCCTGTTTTTATCTAAAAGAGATAGTCAGGTTACATGGAGTTCCTCTCTCTATTGTATCTGACCGTGATCCCAGGTTCACTTCTCACTTTTGGAAAGGCATTCAGAAGTCGTTGGGTACTGAATTAAATTTTACTACAGCTTTTCATCCTCAATCAGATGGGCAGTCAGAATGAACAATTCAGACCCTGGAGGATATGCTATGATCTAGTTCGATGGATTATCAGGGAAGTTGGGACCAACATCTTTCTTGGGTTGAATTTTCATATAATAACAGTTTTCATTCCAGTATACAGATGGCACCATTTCAGGCATTATATGGGAAGCGGTGTCGAACTCCAGCTTTCAGGGATGAAGTGGGTGAAAGGAAGTTGATGGGACCAGAATTGGTAGAAGAGTTGGTAGAAAAAGTTCAGCTGATACAGAAACACATGAGAATAGCTCAGAGCAGGCAGAAGTTTTATGCGGACAACAGGAGGAAGGATCTATCTTTTGAGGTAGGTGATCATGTTTTTTCAAAGTCTCACCATGGAAAGTTTGATGTGATTTGGTAAGAAAGGAAACCCGAGTCCAAGGTTCATTGTACCATATGAAATTATGGAGAGAGTTGGATCAGTTGCATACCGGGTGGCTTTACCTCCGAGTTTATCTCAGGTACACAATGTTTTTCATGTTTCGATGCTGAGAAAGTATATTCCAGATCCATCTAATGTTTTGAGTCCAAAGGTAGTTCAGCTATAAGAGAACCTATCTTATGAGGAACAACCGGTCCAGATTCTTGACCACAGGGATCAAGTGTTACAGAATAAGGTGATTAATTAGGTAAAGGTTTTGTGAAAAAACCACAGGATGGAAGAGGCAACATGGGAATCTGAAAATGCAATGAGGGATAAGTACCCCCATTTATTCGATAAGTAAATAAATTTCGGTGACGCAATTTTCTAAAGGGGGAAGGATGTAACATCCCAAGTAAGTAATGAATAGTAGATATTTTTATCTATGTCTATTAGTGAATAAGATAGTGTTTTAGAGGCTTAAAATGAAAATAAATCCAATCTTAAGCATGGAATACGCTAATATTTTTAAAAGATTGTTTTACTGCATTTTAATGGAAAACCATTTTTAAATCTTTATTTTGAAAATTTTATAAGCTATGTTTGTGAAAATAAGCTTATCATTTATGATAGGGACATCAAAATTTACTTTGTGTGAATTTTTGGTATTTTTCCAATAAAGTTCATTTTTTTAATGAATAGTGAAAACTGTTGTATGTTAATTCAAAACCTCTTTTTAATCTAATTTATTTATATGATTATGTAATCCTTTGAATTGTTTTTAAAGTAAAACTATTATATATTTTTACCATTTAATCCAATGGTGGTCATTGGAATCAATTTCACTTTGAAATTGGACTTAAACTAGTATCAATCTTTTGATACTTATTGTTTCATAAAAACACGCTATTTGTCATGACAGCGGGAATTAATTATTAAATTAATTAATGTAAATTATATGATTTGAATTTTTGTAAAATAGACATCATTTTTGAATTCAGAATATCAAATAGAGCTTATGGTGATGTTTTGATATTTTTCTGAAAGACTTCAATTTTTGATGAATAGTGAAACCAGTAAGTGGTAATTAAAGAAACTGATTTTTCGTTTAAATGAAACATTGAAACTCCTATGATTTTATTTTCAAAAATCCGACATAAATGGTTGTCATTATGAAGTAAAATGTGGTTCAACGGGATTAAAATAATTTTTTTGCTGAATAGTGGCCTTTATGTTTTTAATCGCGATTAGTGGTAATTAGTGTAGTTTAAGGTAAACATAATGTTTTAATAATATGAGATGAACTTGACACATGTCCTACCATCATTGGATGTGTCATGGCCGACCAAGACAATCAATGGGTCAACTTGGGGACCCCATGGATCCACTTTGGTTGGGAAATGACATAAAAAACTTTTTATTTAATGTAAAAGTAAAAATGACACAAACATTAGATGTTTTACTAAAAAAATTACATGGGGTTATACAAGTCATATTTTTTACTATAAATATTCATTAGAAAGCTAAAAATATTTCCCATATCCTGATATTTTTTATTAATTTGTATACATTAAATATATTAAAGTATTTATGATATCATGATGATGCAGCGATAACCTCATTAATAATGGATTTAAATAAAATGAAACGATAATGTAAATTCTATGACCTACACATGTCCCAAACCTATCGGAAGAGTATATTTCGAACCTTTATCACCTTAGCCTCTAATTATGTCAATGTGGGACCTTTTGAATCCGAAACGCATTTTAAAATAAAATAACATTTCTTTACTTTCCAAGAGTGCCCCTCCTCTCCTCTTATAAAAGGCCCCCACCTCTACCTCCTTAACCACACATCCAAAGCCTTTGGCTTGGCCAACCCCTGCCCATTTTGTCTCTCCACATCCCTTATTACTCCTTGAAGCCTCACATTGGGTATAAGTCTTCCCAAGCAAGCCTTTGAGCGCAAACCAAAGGGAGTTACCCGATTTTAAGGTAATGTCTTCACATGAGTCATTTTGTTTTATTTTTATTCTCCAACCACCTAAAATCTTTATATTCATTTCATTTGTAACAAGTCCAGTATCTTAAATATACTAGGAGGTTGTTATAATAAGGATTAGAGATATACTTACACACACCTACATCTAATGGTTAAATAACATACAGTTTCCGTGGATGGCAAATTTCGGCCTCCCGAAACGATGATTGTTCAACATTTTTTTAACACATTCAAAGGTGGCCACTAAGATGAAACTATATATATATATATATGATATATAATATGTTTTTGTTTTCCTTAAGATTCTGTATTTTACATTTTGGGCATACCTTTATGGTTTCATTATGGGTAAACGCGATATCTTCATTTAAGGAAGTACAGACTACCGCCCCCTCAAAGTGATTTGATTCGTTAATACCATATGTGGGATGTATAAAGGATAGAATTATGATATTATATATGATATTACACTGGAATTATAATATACCTTTATATCATTATGATTCCATTTCATAAAATACGAAATAGAAATGGAAGCAGCGTTCATGCGTACGTACAGCTTACCGTCTCCATGAACGGTGCATTTCATTTCTTACCTCTAAATGATTATGTAATATTATAAATGCATGTATATACTGGATATATATGATATATATGATATATAAATCATGATTATAATTATGGATATAATGGATACATAAAAAACTTGTAATTATAAAGGGTTTATTTTTTACTCAAGTACCAATGATCGTTAAAACGACAGTTATTAACTTAAATAATTACACAGTGTTCATGACATGGAAATAAGTGATATAAAAGGAATAATGAACTTGAAAAAGGTTCTCAAACAAGTAGAAATTAACTAAAGTTTATTATTCAGGAGATATAAGAACGACCGAGTCAAGTCGGACCCGAGGTATAGGACTTCGTCTCAATCTCCTTTCATTGAGGCATATTTTGTTTTATAAAAAACCTTCTTTTATACAGTGTATAAACCCCTTTTACTTTTACGTTTATCCAAAAGAAATATTTTTTATACGAAGTGTTTTAATAAACGACAAAAGGGAATGTTTTTTTCATACGTATGCGGTGACAACGACTTCTCCGCCGTCGTGACCATTATTTGAGTTTCGGCTTCCTCTATAAGCCATACATTTTTTTTAAAAGAAAAATAAATACCATGTTTTACTTTTCTTTTGTTTTGGTATTGAAAATGGTTTTCATAAGGTTGTTATATTAATGTGTTGTATTTAAATCTTGTGATTGAAAGGTGGAAATGTTATGTTTCCTTTTATGCATGTTTTATGTGATACGATTATGTTGAGCTTCTTGGGCATTATTATGAAGACGGGTGGTTCCGTGATAAACTAAGGGAGGGTGAGCCTGATATAGCTCTCCAATGCATTGGGTAATGCGAAGGAGTGAAACTTTAAGGTTTCTCCGAAGAGATTTAGGGAATATACTGTGATGATTATTCCAAACGTAACCAAGAGAGTTACTCCCTACGTAAGAATGTTATGAATGCCTCAAGTTACCTTTATGTCTTATGATTTCTATGATTTATTCATTACTTGATGAGTTATGTTAACGTGCTTATGTTTTATGGGTAAAATATGATTTCATTCATATGTATATATTAACTCATGTTTCCTTTCCCTATTTTTATAACCCATACTGAGCTTTTTATGCTCATCCCAAGTTTTTTTGAAATGTTTATCACAGGTCGAGGGAAAGGTACATGATATGATGATAGTGTCAAGGAAGTGTCAAGAAAGAATCCATGTTTTATTTTAAATATGTTTTGTTGATGGGAAAAAATAAATACTATCTTTATGTAACCACTTTGTTTAAATGTGGAATGTAATGCAAGTTTTATGTTCTAATTCTCTAAAACTCTAAACCCGAAAAGATCCTCAATGTGTAATCTTGTAATAACTCAAGATTAAGTAAGGTTTAAGGTCGGGGCCATTTAAATATGTGTGGTTTTACATTAATTAATGGGTGAATTAATTAAATACCTCATTTTTATTTGGTAACATGATATAGAGCTCTCATGAGATGATAATGATATGTAAGTTCATTATCATGAGTATCAATGTTCAAATTTATATGCATGAGTATGATTTCTTTCTATTGGATCATATTATTATGCTGGGACATGATTACGAATAAATACATCCAAATGATTAAATTTTACTATTCTCATAATTACACATTCCAATATTATGACTTTTGAATATTGATTTCTTATTTTACACCATAATTAATAACTCTTCTAGATATGATTGTATAATGGGTTTTATGATATATGAATTTCCATGTATGTGTATTTTAAATTGAGGACATGCACTTGATTATGTTTTCATTCCAATATGATAATATTATACTAAATTATGTTTGATATCTCACTTGTTTACCAATACTGAGCATTAGAGAACACCCTTTCCTATGTTTTCCTTCCCTAACTATGGATAAAAGGTTCTAAGATAAATATTCCATGATGGTTACTTATACGAATAAAAATATTGGATGTTTGGAAGATATTTTTATAAATAAATTGATTTCGTATCTTGTACTCACACACATTAAACCCTTACATACCCCTGGTGTGTATAATGGTTTAATATATTGAATATAAATATAAAATTATGTAATATTTATTTATGTTAAACACATATAACATCAAAAGAAATATCTTTTACCTATTAGGATATGAATAAGTTTTTTTACATTTTTACCTAACATGAACCAACCACATGCAGTAAAATTACTATAATAATGATGAATCATAACATTTGAAAAAAAAATTAACACCAGAATCTACAATTTGTTATGATTTTTTATTATCCCTAATAAACCATTCTTCACAATAATAAAATTAAAATTACAATGGATTTATTGAGTCCCACACCAATAGTGATAGTGTCTTATTAGACATATAAATCCATTGTTTTGGAAGGACATTCATCCCAAACATCCTAATAAATTCAACTATTTATAGCCCCATAGGTTCCATAAAATCCTACGATGTATGAGAAGACTTTTTATTCCAAGATCATTAATTGATGTAGATCACCTATTTAGTATAAATTTTAACTACATATATAAGATAAGATCAATTTAATCTCACTCATGTGCCTTATAATTCAAACAAATACTCAAAAATATGTCTTGATACATTTTTACTATCACGAACTTACCCTGATACCCGGTAAACATAATAACCAATTCAGTTATGATATATCCCAAATGGAATTCCGGATCCCCACGATGAAGTAACTAAAACCTGGAATAATACACTATGAAAGTGAGAAAAATTTTCCACAAATATTATGGAAGAAAGATAAAAAAATTCAGCTTGAATGTAAGAAAATTCAATTGGGGGAAGTTTACTAGAAATAAAATATCAAAAAAAGACCCATCGAAAAACCAAAATGTACCAGAAAATAGGATAAGAACACATGAATCTGTGTTCACAACTATCTCATCCCAAGGATCTACATCTACTACCACCTCCAAGTGGCACCTTAACCATGCTCTATCATGGAAGAAGATAACCTACATACATATAAAGGAAAATGTAGGTTATGTGATAAAATCCAAATGAAGTTTCACAATGTTTTCCATAATAAGATGAAAACATTTATTTATCCAAATAAATATTTCAATTTTAAATAAACAGGCACAGAATTTCAATAGAATATTTAATCAAGTTATTTATTACATTTTAAATGATGGAAATAATTTAAAAAAATAGATTATATAAAAAATATATATAAATAAATATATATAAAATAGTTTATATAAATTCATAAGGCTTTCTAAATAGTTACAAGCATTGGAATACATTTCAAATAAAAATGCAAAAAATAGTCATCACCTAAAATGTATGATTGTTCCTGGTTATGGGATCCACACACACTAATGTGAAAATAACTTCAATGTTTAGAAACATCCCAAAAAATGGATATAGAGGACAATTGTGCATCTAAATTATGAATACTCTATGCTAATAACATTTTTTAGTGTTGTAAAGGGTCAATATATTGCTAAGCAAATTCTAACCTAGAGTGTTTATCTCAAGAACTCACAAATTACCCAGGATTTTTTGTTCTCTAATAAAAATAAATTATGGGAAATTTATTTTAATATAGATTATGCACAATTTCCTCCATCCTCCATTTATAAATATGCCAAAGTTCCATTTAAACCCCAACAATTATTTTTCATAAAAACATTATTTTTCCAAGATTTAATCAATGGGTTTCTATCAAAAAAATTAATACATTTTCTCAAATACGACTTTTAAATCAATTTCGTCAAATAAATTTCACAATTATAATTCCACCGTTATATTCACAATTTAATTTAACCAAATTCCATCCAATTTTACCACATACGAAAATTCTATGTAATTTGGGGCGGGTCCCTTATTTAGAACAAATCATCTTTCAAGTAAAAATCCCCTAATAAAATGGAATTGGGTATTAAATAAATCAATTGAATTAAATTTTTATGAAATTGAATTTAAGTAAAACAATTTAATTTAAATCAAGAAATGTAGGGTTAATGAAAATTGGGCATCATAACATTACTACATACATTGGGATCATAGGATCTATAAAACACAAATCATTTTGCAATGTTTTAAACAAAAAACCGTTTTCTTTCAACAACGGGAATAATTTTAATTTAATTTCTGCAAATTTTGTGTATTGAATTTGGAAAAATCGATTCCATATTTGGTATAAGTGGGTCCAAATTATGTTAATAAGCTACTTTTTATTTTTGGGCATTATGAATAGTAACTATGGTAAATTTTATTTACCATAGTTAAAGGTGAATCAGGTAATTAAGGGTAAATATAAGATTTTAAAATTACCCTAAAACCTGCCAAAATTCTATTGGATGACTAAGAGTCGACCCATATCACATAAGGGTTGAATTAGATTCATTTTATGGACTTGTTTCCTTGAAAATAATTTATTTATTATTAAAACCAAAGAAACTGACAACATGTCACTCTCTTAAATCTTATAAGTATATTAATTTTAATTTAGTGATAAACTTCATGAAACTTCAAACATGAATATTATTCATAAATATAATAAATTTATCTACATCATATGAATTTATTTATAATTTTTAGGGATTATATAATTATCATTAATTGTGACACAATAAGGAGGCACAAATTGTTTATCTAATGAAAAATCAAGAATATAGTTTTTATTAAACTAATAGTAACCATAAAAGGCACAAAAACCCTGAACAAAACATATTGGTCATGTAAATGTAAACCATAATCATCCAATAGTCGAATATTTGACCATTTGGAGCCTTATAAAATCGATTATGATACTTATAATATTTTATTTTAAATGATTCCAAAGTTGTCACCTTCATAATTTATCAAAGATAACAATTTACATGTTGTTATTTTAAGATGATAAATTCGTGTAAAATTATTATTATAAAATCTTTGATATTTATCTTCATTAAAGTATTTTATTTTTAATTTTTATGCAAAATATAAGTATATTAAATAATTATACAAAAATGTTGTACTAATTATTTTTTTAAGAGATATACCAAATAAATGGTTTTCAAAATATTAAAATAAATATTATATGAACTATTTAATGTACTCCACTAATTTTCTAGATTACTATGACATGTTGGAATCCTATTAAATATATTATTTTGAATATATCCTTTGTGTGGATTTAATTTAAATTCAAATAAATGAATAGTGTCAAAATTGACACTATTGTTATTTTATAAAAACAACATATTATTAAATTGTTTAAAAATCACCAAAATATTGAAAAATTATAAATTGAAATTTATATAATCGATAATGTCATAAATTATCTAATTGTGGATAATTCATAGCACATAAGTAATTATTTATAACAATTTAAAATTTAGAATCTTATTACCACAGAAAAAATTTAATAGATTAAATAAAGATAGATGAAGTTGATAATGTTTAAAATAAATTCCCTACATGTCTAAATTTTACTGGTTGATGAGATTTCAGCCCTATATCATCTAATATTCGAATTGAGTCATTTTTGGAGGTTTTTAAGTGGGGTTGGGATTTAATATAATCTAATATTTCTTATATTTCCAAAGGTTCCCCTCTCCTCCCTTATAAAAGGGCACCTCCTCCCTCTCTTCCACACACCATTTTGAGCCTTGATGCTCGGCCAAACTCTGCCCATTTCACTTCCCCACTTCCATAAAAACCTTGTAGAGGTACTGGTCTTCTCAAAAGTCCAACTCTATTTCCCTATGAGAAAGTTTAAAGGAGGTACTTCGAGAAAGAGGTAATACCTTCTACCGTTTTCGTCAAGTTCCATTCTTCTTATACTCCCTCTTCTTTAGTTGTAAAATTATGAATTAATAACATAAGTATCCCTCGTATACTGATATTTTATTATAAATATGACACAACCCCATTTCACCTTCTATCCATCATACAGAAAACGAAATCACCGCACGTGCGTACGTACGAAATACCGTCTCCACGCTGTGGTGTAACCTGTTTTTCCACCAACACCTTACATGGATGGGTATAATGGTGTAAAGAATAACTATATATGGTTATTATAACATCATACGGATTCTAATATGTTATACTATCCACTCCAATTCTATTCAATAATTATGTGAATGATATAATCACTCGTGCGTACGTGCGGACTACCGTCTCCACGATGCAATGAGATTCATTCTCCATGTTAACCACACATGAATGATCATAAAGTTTATATAATGAATAATAATGAAATATATGAAATAATCATGCTACTGGATTTATGTATATATATATATATGTCATCTATTTAGATTCAATCAGTTCAATAAGGAAACGGAAACAACGTTCATGCGTACGTACGGCCTACCGTCTCCATGAAGGATGTATTTCATTCCTTTTATCGATCTATAATATATATGTATATGATGAATATATATTATATATAAATTATGTTTTACATTATGAAATTATGTAAAACATGATATAAGTAATAATATCCTGAACGACAAGTCGAAACACATACGTTAAATGAAAAGATTTTACCCAAAATGCTACTTTAACATGGAATTTACAAAAGAACGGGTAATATAAAGTAATAAGTGAAACATATATGATATAATAATAATGAATATGATTATTTAATAAGTCAATGACATTATTTAAATCATTATAAAAGAGGTTCGGATCCATACAAAGCATATCGGACCTACGGTAAGGATAATTATTCCAATCTCATTCTTATCTAAGATTGTTTATTTGTAAGTATTTATTGGGGTTATGATTATTATCCATGTCCATATGTTCTCAAAATGTTTTCATAAAATGTTTAATTTTATTCCATGTATGTTTAAAATCATTTTTAACCTTTTCTACTTTTACCACATCGTATGGAATAAATCTTTCTTTTGTTTACCATACGAGGTACTTTTTGAATTTTCCGACAAAAGTATGAGAAAAATGTTATTTTTAACTTAAACGTCATGAATGGATTTTTACGGTTTCATAACGCATCATTTTAATGAAGCTTACTCGACAATATTTTATGACTATTTTCAAAAAAATACTTTTCGTTTAAAATAACATGTCATTTTGTGAAAATAAAATGATTTTGAAGAAGAAAGGATATTATACTCAAGAATTCATTTCAAGTGTTTTATCAAAACCATTTTCCATCTAAGATGAAATTGTTTTCATATGTGTATGTATCAAGTATAATGTCTCTATGATTTACATGGTTTCACTTTTCTTATGATGAAATGATATCCATTTTTTTATATGGATTATGTTATGATGGGATGATGTTTATGAAACCCATTTTTATTATTTGGGTTATGATGAATGATTTATGTTTATGTTGTGGCACAAGTAAGAATGATTTCATTATGAGATGGGTGGAACCTATATCTCTCTCCAATTCATTGGGTATGATTTATATCTCATGAGATGGACATGGCTGTAATGGTAAGTTAATCTGGTTCAGTATTACAGGACTGAAACGAGGAGTGAACATGATTCAGAAAAGGGACTTTTTCCACTAAGATGGTCTTGGCAGCAATGCCTTGGCTACTTTAGAAATCATAACATGTGCTGAATGGTTTCCAAAATTACATGTTTTATTCGCATTATATTTTATCATGGTTGATGTTCTATTATGATATATGCCTTACGTACTTCTACGATTTTTGTCTTTGCTCAAGATTTTGATGTTTAAATTTCATGTTCATGTTTTTGCTTTCAAATTTTTATGGATTGTTTTATATTATCTATGTTTTACCTTATTGATAATTTGAGCTCACCATTTTTATGTTTTATTTTCCCCAGGAAATAAAGAAAGGTTTTAGGTAAGGAAACAAAAAAGGATAATACCGTTATGGGAGTTGATGAAGATCTTTCAACGTGATTAGAAGTTTATATTACAAGTTTCCAAAGACACTAAACTATTACGATCCTTATGTGGTTGTTTTTGTTATGTATTAAGTATTCTGCAAAAGTAATTTAATGTCCATGTACATCAAGCTTCAGGTCTCTACAGTTGGTATCAGAGGAAGGGTTTAGTAATCCATTGGAAACTAGGATGTGAAAATGTTACTGAGATCCCTAAAGGGGTTTCTAAGGTATGTTTAGGGATGTCCCTAAGTATAAGTATACGTATAGGATATAGTCCTAGAACTACGATAACGATATTAGAATTTATCCTAAGATGTTATATATTGAGGGTACTCCCCATTTACTATGTTGTTTTCAATAGCAAGATTTTTTCCTCTCACCCTATTCTTTTTGGGATTTATAAAATGGCTGGAAACATGAAGATTCACGATAATGGAGGATATAACGGACAATGGAATGATATTATTCATGAGAAACCAAATGAAATGGGATTTGGAAGTCCAAACATCATTATTATGCCTAATCCGAAATCTCATAATATGATCAATAATCTCAACTATGATAAGTTTCCGGACTCAGATAATAAGAGAAAGATGGAGTTTCATGATGATCATAAAGGAAAGAAAGTTCAATTTCCCTCATGTAAATCATGTGCGAAGAGGCATCGGGGAGATTGTTTCAAAGGAACTGGAAGATGCTTTGGGTGTGGAAAATAAGGGCACAAAGCCAGTAAGTGCAATGGAAAAGGTTCATTTAACACCATTGACAAAAAATAATGGAATTTCTATGACATCAACAATGATTAGATGTTTTAAATGTGTAATGTACGGGCATTATGCAAACCAATGACCTAAGGGAAAATCTCATGAAGAGAATCAGCATGGTCATATGGGTATTATTTATGTGGATGATGATGAGGAGACTATAAATGATATATGATATGAAATAAGTGTTTAAGCTTAGTCAGTTGTTTAAGAAGGTAGTGGAATGATTGTATGTTTATCAAGAGTTATGTTGTATAGTTAATGGTACTATGGAATAAAGAATCATCTAAGTATTGTTACACTATTTTTTCCCCTAAAGTATTTGAAAGTATATGTTGAATGGTACCGGTAACCATGAAAGGTTATGTAGATATTTTTGGAAAGTAGATGATATGTGCATAATGAAGGGATAACAAGATAATGAGATGTTTGATTGTATTCATGAGCTCATGGCTGATAAAAGAACAAAGTGATATCATGATTTGAGTATATAGATTTTATTTGGGACTTTTTTATGTGGAAAGAGTTATATTTTCACAGAATTCATGTTTTCGCTAAGGTTCTATGGTAATTCATGTTTCAAGATAAAACATGATTAAGGTAGTCACATGATTGGAATGTGATCAACAATATATATCGGGGACAAATGAAGGAATTCACATGCTTGGTAAATGACATTTATAGTAATTGTTTTCTTTCTACTATAAGCTTGGACAGAAGTATTTTGGATAACCCTAGAGACTTGAAATGGATTATGATGGATATAATTTAGTATTTTTTAAGGCTATAACTTTATCGATATTATTGATGGGATGTTATAGTAATGTAGTTTTAGAAAAAGGACAACCTGTAGGATGGGCAACAACCCATCATGTCAGATAAGGCTGCGGGAATCGAACCCATAAACGAAGTGCGACTGGCCTTTATCGCCTACCACTGGGCTACAGGAAGTCCCTGGTTAGTAGAAAGTAGTTTTATTTTATTAAACGGTATGATATATGATGTATATGTTCATTTTTTGGAATCATATATGATTAACCTCACCATAGATGGACTTATATATATTTGATAACTTTTGCTAACCTTTTGTTTGAAATAGATGGAATGACCCATCATTCTATCACATGATCTGTTAGCACTTCACGAATATCAAATTCAACATCATTTCTTTAAGAGATGAAGTGGAAATTATTCAAAGCACGACCAACAGTAAGATTGCACCAAAATCAAGCAAGTATTTCTTCTAATAAAAAATTTTCAACTTTAGGGAAATGATATTGAAAACCAAAAATGTTGTCCTAGTGCTCTTATATCCGATGAATCAGATGGTACCTTAGATCATCACAAATCTATGGATTTGTGATTGTTGGCTTTTTCATAGCCATGTTCTCAACCACTCTCCATCAAGAAAAGATCGTTAGATTTTTCCTCCATATACATATTTTCACCTATAGTCTCTTATGTGGAAACCCAATGCTGAATTACCTTGGGTGACCATTACGTTTCTAACTTTCTTTTTTAAATTTATGTTTTAGTATTCCTTTTTACGATGTGGATTTCTATGAATAGTAAACGATTTATAACACCAACGAATTTCGAGGACGAAATTCATTTTAAGGGGGGTAGAATGTAACACCCCGAGATTTTATGAGATATATACTTTTTAATTCTTTTTATTGTATAGTACACCAAGATTAGATTGTACTATACGCAACACTGTATTAGCTTGCAGTATACGCAACACTATTCTTGGATCTTGTTACACACAATTTCAAGTTCGCATCATTGAGTGTATATATATATGTATATATATATATATCTATATTCAATGTATAAATTAAATATGGTTGGATTATGTTATACAAGAAAACAACGGAGTCTTGCAATTCACGCAACTCTGACTTGGCTTGTATTACACGCAATCGCGACCTTCCTCGATAGCGTGTGTTGTACGCAATACCAGGTTTCACTAAAGAATGATATATTGTTATTATATTATTATGGAATAGACGTTATGAATAATATTAACTAACTTTTGAGTTTTATAACATTATTATTTATCTTACACATTTTTTATAACATGTTAAGAGAACAAAATAAATTTTTCAGGTAAAACAAGTATTTTTAAAAAATGTAGTTTTACCACCTTTTGATGGCGCACCCACATTAAATCTAGTTTTTGACACATTTATAAGTTTAATTTGACAAAATAAAATTCTTATTTGAAATCAGGATATAAAAATTTACTTTGGATAAATTTTTAATACTTTTCTGATAACTTTTATGTTTTGATGAATAGTAAAAATAAGCTAATTTTTAATTAAAAACAACATTTTTCATTGAGATAATTTATATGGTTATATTATAATATTTAATGATTTTAAAGTATAAATAGAATATATGTTTACCATTTAATATAATTTATGTCATTAGCATTAATTTTATATTGAATTCGTAGGTTAAATCAATTCAATCTTTTGCAATGTTTTAAACAAAAACCCTGTTTTCTTTCAACAACGGGATTAATTTAAATTTAATTTCTGAAACTTTTGTGTATTGAATTTGGAAAAATGGATTCCATATTTGGAATCAGTGGGTCCAAATTATGTTAATAAGCTACTTTTTATTTTTGGGCATTATGAATAGTAACTACGGTAAATTTTATTTACCATAGTTAAAGGTTAATCGAGTAATTAAGGGTAAATATAAAATTATAAAATTACTCTAACACCTGCCAAAATTCTATTGGATGACTAAAAGTCGACCCATATCACATAAGGGTTGAATAGATTCATTTTATGGACTTGTTTCCATGAAAATAATTTATTTATTATCAAAACCAAGGAAAGTGACAACATGTCACCCTCTTAAATCCTATAAGTATATTAATTTTAATTTTATGATAAACATCATGAAACTTCAAACATGAATAGTCTCCAGAAATATAATAAAATTATCTACATTATATGAATTTATTTATAATTTTTAGGGATTAAATAATTATCATTAATTGTGACACAATAGTGATGCAGAAATTGATTATCTAGTGAAAAATCAAGAATATAGTTTTTATTAAACTAATAGTGACCATAAAAGGCACCAAAACACGGACCAAAACATATTGGTCATGTAAATGTAAACCATAATCGTCCAATGGTCGAATATTTGACCATTTAGAGCCCTATAAAAGCGATTATGACACATATAATATTTTATTTTAAATGGTTCCAAAGTTGTCACCTTCATAATTTAACAAAGATAACAGTTTACATGTTGTTATTTTAAGATGATAAATTCGAGTAAAATTATTATTATAAAATCATTGATATTTATATTTATTAAAGTATTTTATTTTTAATTTTTATGCAACAAATATGTATATTAAATAATTATACAAAAATGTTGTACTAATTATTTTATTAAGAGATATACCAAATAAATGGTTTTAAAAATTTTGAAACAAATATTATATGAACTATTTTATGTACTCCACTAATTTTATAGATTACTATGTCATGTTAGGAACCTATTAAATATTTTATTTTGTATATATCTTTTGTTTTGATTTAATTTAAATTCAAATAAATTAATAGTGTCAAAATTGACACTATTGTTATTTTATAAAAATAACATATTATTAAATTGTTTAAAAAACCCAAAAAAATTTAAATATTATAATTTGAAAATTATATCGTCGATAATGTCATAAATTATTTAATTGTGGATAATTCACAGCACATAAGTAATTATATATAATAATTTAAAATTTATAATCTTATTACCACAAATAAAATTTAATAGATTAAATAAGGATAGATCAAGTTGATAATGTTTAAAATAAATTCCCTACATGTCTAAATTTTACTGGATGATGATATTTCAACCCCATCTCATCTAATATTCGAACTGAGTCATTTTTGGAGGATTTTATGTGGGTTTTGTATTTAATATAAACTAATATTTCTTATATTTCCAAAGTTTCCCCTCTCCTCCCTTATAAAAGGGCACCTCCTCCCTCTCTTCCTCACGCCATTTTGAACCTTGATGATTGGCCAAACTCTACCCATTTCACTTCCCCACTTCCCTAGAAACCTTATGGCGATACTGGTCTTCTGAAAAGACCAACTCTATTGCCCTATGATAATGTTTAAAAGATGCACTTCGAGAAAGAGGTAAAACATTCTACCGTTTTCATCAAGTTCCATTCTTCTTCTACTCCCTCTTCTTAAATTGTTTCATTATGAAGTAATAAAATCAGTATCCCTAGTATAATTATATGTTATTATAAATATGAAACAACCCAATTTCACCTTCTGTCCATCCTATGGAAAATGAAATCACCGCACGTGCGTACGTACGGAATACCGTCTCCACGCCGTGGTGTAATCTGTTTTTCCACCAACACCATACATGGATAGGTATATTGGGGTAAAGAATAAATATATATTGTTATTATAACATCATACTGATTATGATATATTATACCATCCACTCCGATTCTATTCAATAATTATGGGAACAATATCATCGCTCGTGCATACGTAAGGGCTACCGTCTCCACGACGCGATGAGATTCATTCTCCATGTTAACCATACACGAATGATCATAAAGTTTATATAATTAATAATAATGCTACTAGATTTATGTATATATATATTTATGTCATCTATTTAGTTTCATTCAATTCAATAAGGAAACGAAAACAACGTTCATACGTACGTACGACCTACCGTCTCCATGAACGGTGTATTTCATTACTTTTATCGATCTAAAATATATATGCATATGATGAATAAATATTATATATAAATCTTGTTTTAAATTCTGGAATTATTTAAATCAGGATATAAGTAATAATATCAAGAACGGAAAGTCGAAACACATACAATAAATGGAATGATTTTACCCAAAACGCTGCTTTATCATGGAATTTACAAAAGAACGGGTAATATAAAGTCATAAGTGAAACATATAAGATATCATAATAATGAATATGATTATGAAATAAGTCAATGACATTATTTAAATCATTATACAGGAGTCTCGGATCCATACGAAGCATATCGGACCTAAGGTAAGGGATAATTATTCTAATCTCATTCTTATCCGAGATTGTTTATTTGTAAGTATTTACTAGGGTTATGATTATTATCCATGTCTATATGTTCTCAAAATGTTTTTATAAAATTTTTAGTTTTCTTCCTTGTATGTTTAAAGTCATTTTTACCCTTTTCTACTTTTACCACATCGTATGGAAGGAATCTTTCTATTGTTTACCATATAAGGTACTTTTTGACTTTTCCAACAAAAGTACGAGAAAATGTTATTTTTAACTTATACGGCATGAACGGATTTTTATGGTTTCATAACGCCTCATTTTCATGAATCTTACTCAACAATATTTTATTACTATTTTCAACAAAATACTTTTCATTTAAAATTCCATGGCATTTTGTGAAAAGAAAATTATTTTGAAGAAGAAATGATATTTTCCTCAAGAATTCATTTCAAGTGTTTTATCAAAACCATTTTCCATCTAAGATGAACTTATTTTCATATGTGCATGTTTTAAGTATAATATCTCTATGATTTACATGGTTTCACTGTTCTTATGATGAAATGATATCCATTTTTTTATATGGATTATGTTATGATGGGATGATGTTTATGAAACCCATTTTTATTCTTTGGGTTATGATGAATGATTTATGTTTATGTTGTGGCACAAGTAAGAATGATTTCATTATGAGATGGTTGGGACATATATCTCCCTCCAATTAATTGGGTAAAGATTTATATCTCATGATATAGACATGGCTGGAATGGTAAGTTAATCTGATTCAGTATTACAGGACTGAAACGAGGAGTGAACTCGATTAAGAAAGGGACTTTGCCCACTAAGATGGTCTTGGAAGCAATGCCTTGGCTACTATGGAAATCATAACATGTGCTGAATGGTTTCCATAATTACATGTTTTATTCCCATTATATTTTATCATGGTTGATGTTCCATTATGATATATTCCTTACGTACTTCCACGATTTATGTCTTTGCTCAGGATTTTGATGTTTAAATTTCATGTTCAAGTTTTTGCTTTCAAATGTTTATGGATTGTTTTATGTTCTATATGTTTTCCCTTATTGAGCATTTGAGCTCACCCTTGTTATGTTTTATTTTCCCCAAGAAATAAAGAAAGGTTTTAGGTAAGGAAACAAAAATGGGAATATCGTTATGGGAGTTGTTGAAGTTCTTTCAACATGATTATAAGTTTATATTCGAAGTTTCAAAAGACACTAGACTATTACGATCCTTGTGTGTCTGTTTTTGTTATGTATTAAGTATTCTGCAAAAGTAATGTAATGTCCATGTACGTCAAGCTTCGGGTCTCTACAGCTCATAACATGAGATGGATATAATTTATACTTTTGGAGTTATGATTCGTGGAACATTTAATTTATCTATGTCAACTATGATGGATGTGCTAAATGATAATCCAATTTCCCCACCAACCTAAAAACCTCAAAATGCACCAACAAAATAGAGAGTGAGTTTCCCATTCCTAACAAGCCATCGATTACCCAAATGTGTGTAATATTTCATGAACTCATGGTCACCAACTAAAAATTAAAATTGTTTATGATGATGATTAATATAAAATTTATACTAGATCTAGGCACTCAAATATCTATAAAGAGTCAACTGAATCTTTGTTATCATCTCTTGAACCAAAATTAGTACAACGAAAAGACCTTCACCAATATCTGACCAACACAATATTAATAAATAAAGATGACAACAAATGGCCTCAAATGGATCTCTTATGATCACAGATGGGTAAATATTGTTATAAAAAACCGAACCATCCATATATGGTCATCCTAAGATCCACCAACATAAAATACATAGGCACAAAAAATATCCTCAAGAATTGTTATTTCACATTCTATCTAGCCAAATTATAGAAGATGGTATGCCCTGATCAAACAGAAATGAGATCCTAGTTCCCCCAGAAGGACACTACAAAATAAGGAATTTCAATTAGAATCCTTATCAGATACTATAGATGATTGAACAATATGAATCCAACAATATCAATCACATAGATATTTTCCAACTCCTAAACTCTGGTTGTATCCTTAATGGGTATAATGTGAGCCTCTTTGGTAAGATGATCGATCATAAACCATATTTTATTATTTATTCTCTAGTTCATAGAATACCAACCACAAAGTCAATATATATGTCATCCAACTTCAAATTTGGCACTTTATGTGGTTGATGAAATCCCAAAGGTTTCTAGTTGTTGATCTTGACCTGCTGGCACGTATGACAATGAGAGAAAAGTAATCAAATACTTAACTCATATCTATCCACTAGAATCTATGACGGATTTAATATATCATTTTCATGGTTCATGGGTTCATTTACCACTGTGAATTATGAAAATCAACCATTAAATATTTTCTTACCATCAACAGCACATAAAATATACTCTGGAATCATAGAATTCCCTCAGTATAGAATGACCAGTTAGGAACGGACTCCCAACCATAATGGTAGTATCTAAAGGCATAGAACTCATCACCAAGATAAATTTTTAGAATAATTATATTGAGAATTGTGGAGGAAAAATGAACACTAGCGAAGGAAACATCAACCATTGATTCCCAGATAGTAATATAAAACTATGGAAAAAGTTCTATCATGTTCCAATATTCTGATAAATCTTTCTCGGCCTGGGGATGAAGGTTCCTACTCAAACAATATATAATTAAATTACATTTCTCGTGGGTATTGGTAATTTTAATGTTGAAATATTTCATGCATCCCACCCAATGGCTCTAGTGGATATTCAAATATTTTTAGAGATGATATAACTAAATATCTCGTGGTAAAAAATGGTAAACATTTATCTATAAATATTATGCTTATAACATTTTAGAACATGTATCACACCATCATATTCATCTAAATTTTTCAGATAATTCTTCTCATGTGGCCTAAAGTTATGGGATCCATAATAAATGACATGGTCACCTTGAATAAGAAAAAATCCCAAACCCAAACCTGATGCATCACAGAAGTCCACATATCCCTACACAGATTCTGGGAGTGTCACCACAAACACTGTAGTCAAAAGTTTCTTCAAATTAACAAAATAATATTAAAATATCTCATCCTAATGAAAACATACTCCCTTCCCAGCTAGATCATTCATTGTATAATCCGAATTTGATATTTCCTTAATGAACAGATGATAATACACTAGTAAGTCCAAGAGGCTCTTAATCTAAAACAAATTACATGGTTGTTCCAATTTTATAAAATCCTTCAACTTCTCATGATTGACTGATATACCCAGTTTCAACACCACATATTTGATTAAATTTACTTCTTGAACCAAAAAAGCACATTTCAATAGCTTGGAATAGAGTCATTGGTTTCTAAAAAATTCCAAAATAGCTCTCAGATGACATAGATGATCCTCACCTGACTGATAGAAAACAAGGATTTTATCCACAAAGGCCACAAAAAATCTATCAATACACTCATGCATGATCCTATTCAATGAATCCACAAAGGTTGAAGGATAATTGGTTAGAATAAAATTTTGAAAAGGTACTCCTAATGGCTATAATTTCTCTGAAACGTGGTCTTTTGATTGTCAGATTCATTTATTCGCAACTTGTGTTAACCAGATTAAAGATAAATATTTGAGAACCACTTTTATCCATTGAACTAATAATACATATAATCAATACATGGAAATAGACACTTGTTTTTTACCATAAATCGATTAAGTTTTCTGTAGTCCATACAAAGGTAAAGTGAACCATAACATTTTTAGCAAATATATCATGTGCCTCACATGGTGATTAACTCGAGCATATAAAAGTCTTTCTATAGATGATCATCCAACTAATTGGTAAGATATTTTATTTTATCTAGTGTTATGCTGTTAGAGGAAATGTACACCAGTTGAGTACCATAAAATAAATCAATATAAATCTCTACATCCTATACTAGTGAAAACCCCGAGAATTAAAAAAGAAAATATATGGAAACTTGATGAAATATGTTTAGAGATCACCACTCAATGATTCCCACTCCAATAGAAAAGAAATAATTCATAATACTTTACCAAAATCATGATAAAATGGTATGAAACTACTCGACCTTGGGTCCCACTCTCCTTGAATTATACCTCACACCCCATTTAATTTGGAAATAAAGACCCATATAAGATAAAAATAAATCTTTTCCTTATTAGAAATTGGCCAATCCATCCCAAAAAGGACATATAGAGGTTTCATGTCAAGAACTGGAAAATTCAAAGAAAACAAATAAAATTTAATGTGAGAGAACAGAAGTGGGACTATGAATACCATGTTATATATTCATTCTATAAGGTGTAGTAATATTCATCAAAGAAGATAAAATCTTTGTAGAAAGAGTTATCTGATTTAAAACACAGTTTGAAATAAATTATTTAGATGAACCAACACTAAATAAATAAATCACAAATGATGAATCTATATTAATGGTATGTGTTACAGTTGCTGGACCCATATCTTCTTCATTTTTAGAAACATCCACTTTGTTAAGAAGCTTTATCATAGATTCCTATGGATGGGACACCATTTTATTTGAAGAATTTGATTGTATCACAATTTTAGAAGGAATTGATTATATTTTTCCACTACAAGAATTGGAATGGATATGGAAGAACTTATTCACATGACATGAGTGTCCGCAGGAGCCACATACCTTGCCTGCCTTAGTGAAAACCCTTTTTGAGTTCCCATGTTTTATAAAATGGTAGAATATCAATGGTCATATTCCCAGAACTGTTGGAGGTTTAGAAAGACCATGATTTCATGATCCACCATGAAAAACAAAATGATTCATATTCCCTTTAGAGAAAATCACATCGTAAAAGGGAGAAAACTAAACTGTCATCTACTATAAATTTCTAACTAGGTGAATTTCAACCACCAGTGCTATATCCATAACACCAGTATAAGAAGAAGGATTCTATAATAAATCCCTATATTGAATAAAAGATTTCATCCCTAGCTCCATAAAATCATGTATTAATCTTCTCATTCAATACAATATCTGTTGAAAACTGCACCATCTCAGAAAAATGGTTTGCATACCCTATTTGAATCCTATCTAGTTTCTGGAGTTTGAATAACTCCATATCCTTGGCCAAAAATATCAACGTTGGATAGAAAATGTCCATGAAATGATCTTAGAAGTATTTTAACTCTAAGTGCTCAAGATACTTCTCCATAAACATCATGTCCCAGTGTCTCCTACTCAATACCTCTATCACAAATGTGTGACACATCACCTTGATTTCATCAAGTGTTTTCAAAAACTCCAACAAATACTCGGTCCAACTGAACTGTTACCCAAACTATTGAGGATCATTATAGCCTTATAATTATAGTCGTTTCTAGGAAAGAAAATATCGAAAATGATTTCAGATAGCATCCCTCTATGGTTCCATAGATGGATATGAAATGGGAATTTGTGTTTGTGCTTCTCATGGAGCTTTGATTGTACACACAATACCCATGACCAAACTCGAGTCCATTTGAGGATTTTCTCATTGAGGTTCATCAGATGCTCCCTCCTGGATCCAATATTCATTAACTCTTGGAAGAAAGATTCTACACAACATCATCAAAAAACATTGAAGGAATCATCTTAACACTCAAAGAGAGGTACATTTAAATTAACCTTAACTGATAGATAATCATGATTTGGATTTAAATCATTCCAATTCAAATTAAGGAAGAATTATATGTATATTCCTCAACACCTAATTACTAAACCACCCATGGCCACATAAGGTTCATTAATGTGAGATATGTTCATGTAATCAATCACAACTGCCTTCTATATCCCAAAAGGATGACACAACCACATACCAAAATCATGGATTGATTCAAAACCTTCATACTAAAGGACAAAAAACCAAGTCCCAATTGAAAAAAACTCTCCAAACATAAGGTTCCACTATAACTCCAACATCAGTGTGACACATTACACATACTCAAACCTTGATGATTATATTTGGAAAACACCCAAAGGCACATGTAGGGTGTGAGGTAAAGTCTCAGTTATGTATCACCATGTTTTAGACAATAAGATACCAACGTATAATTAATTAATAATTTTTCCACTTTAAAATATATAGGCCTGGGTTTTCAAAAAAAATATTCATATAATTAATTCATTAAATTTAAATTAATGGAAATACTTTAGAAAAATAATTATATAAACATTTTCTATAAAATATTTTATATAAATCTAGATGGCCTGATAAATATTTACAATCAGTGGAATCTATTTCAAAAAAAATGCATCATTGTCATCTTCCAAGAGGTACAATTGTTCTAGGTTATGGGATCCTTGCACACTCAAATTTTAATAACCACAATTTGTACACACATCCCTAGACACTAGTTATAGAGGCCTAATTTTTATCACAATGAGGAGTAATTTGTGATAAAAATATTTTTTTATCATTACAAAGAATCAATAATTTAAAAGGGAAATTCTAACATAACGTGTTATTCTAAATAACATAATAAATACCTATGTTTTCATGATATATAATAAAAATAAATGGTGGGAAATTTATTTTATGACTTCTTAAAATAAAATTCATCTTATTATCCCATTTCAATCATGTCAATTTTACATTTAAAAATCAGAAGATGTTTTTAATCAAATCATTACTTTTTTCAATGATTAAACCAATGGGTTTATATAAAAAAAATAATCCATTTTTTTAAAATTACAATTAGAAATAAATTTCATCCAATAAATTTCACAATTCAAATTCCTCAATTTAATTGATCCAAAATCTATTCAATTTTACAACACAACCCAATTCAATGGAATGGGGGTTTTCCCCAATTTCAAGTCAAATCCACTATCAAATGAAAATAACAAAATTTAATGGAATTGGGTATTTAATAAATCAATTGAATGTAAATTCAATCAATTGATGTTAAGTAAAAAATTTAATTTAAATCAATCTATTTAGGGTTAATCAAAATTGACCATCATAACAGAACCACATACCTCTACATCACGGGATCTCAAAACCCCAATCCCTAATCATAAATGTCAAATGAATTACATTGGAAATATGCATTAGAGAATCATACCAATATTCAATATCTAATACAATGAATATTAGATCATCTAAAAAATAAAGATATAAAAAACCCTACAGAGGACAAGAGAGAGAGAATGAGAAAGAGAACTAGAAGAGGAATCCCAATGAATCGAGATCATTAAACTCTATACAAGCTTTGATACCCTTACAGAAGAGTGTAGAGGGGCCAAAATAACATCTTGGGTTCTTTTGAGGGAGAAGACATCGTAGGAGTTCTTATTTACTCTACCAGGAACATAAAAATAAATTTTAAGGATTAAAAAAATGGATTAATTATATCACGTGCCTGGTTTTCTTGGAAGGGTTGGGTGGTTAGTCAAACCCTGAGACCTAACCATGTGACCCTTCCATTGGGGTTGGATAGATTCTTCAAAGATTCCACATGATTTTCCAAAACCAAGCAACAACTGTGGAAACCCTCACTGCTTGGGTTTTCATGGTTTTCATTAGTGGGACACATGGTTTTAGAAAACCATCTACCAAACGTGTAATGCCCATAAACACTCAAAATTTGAAATATGTCCACCTAGGAATACCCCTATCAAAAACTACCCAAAGATTGTTATAAATATGGGGTTATTAATTCTTAAAAACAATAAAAGGATGTTACAATCACTACTCAATTCAAATTCAATGTTTTTAACATAATATTTTTTACCTATCATTCTCAATAATGTAATTAAATTTATAGAATTAACTCGGGTATGGCCAACGAATTATATGGATACCAAATCAGTTCATATAACTCTATTATTTTTCTTCATCTCATGGATCATTGATTTATGGTTATAATTTTTCTTTTCCTTTCTCATTGAAACACAAAGAACATATAGCTTTAGATCCCCATCATCTTCTAATTCTTATATTCAATAACAAGCATTGAAATATACCTTTTCTTATTTCTCAAGAGATATATGTTCTTCCTTCATTATTCAATTAATATTAATTTGAAAAACCTATTTCTCACAATTTTTTCCTTAGAGAGTCTTCATATTTTTTAGATGACTTCATACATTTCATAAGAGTCGCCTCATTTTTTTGTAAATAGAAAAATATAAAATGGTTGTGTATATGAATACAAACTTTTCAACTATATACAAATTATCAAATCTTTATTTTATTGTTTTCATCTATTCTCAAATTTAAAAACTAAATATTGTACTAAAAAATATCCTTAATCATGTTTCCTCAAAATCTATCTTGGCTTGTTAATTTTTCATATTCTCCCACTCTTCTAGAGAAATTATTTTGGAATTATATTTATAGAATAAAAAATTATCATCCTCCATGTATATACATATTTTACATCAACAAAAATAACATTTGGAGCTTCTCATGGATTTACTTAACTGGTTTTTATGGAATAGTACTTTTTCTAGTTTTAACCTCTTAACATGAATCAAAAACCTCACACTTCCTCTGTTTCTCATAAATCAATAAAATAAATTTATTTTATATTTTTCCCCATTATGAATTTAACTATAATTAACTAATTCAATTCTGATTTAATATGTAATTTTTTTTAAAAAAAATTATGCATTAAGAATAATTACACATATAATATATTGATTTATTCCTCTTCCCCCATTGCATGAAGATCAAAAAATCAGTTTTCCTATATTTAAATACACACCATTTTTTAAATTCTACGATATTTAGAACATTTACGAAAAAAATTTCCATCATGAGAATTAAATTTCACCTCATAATGACACTTTGGATATATGTATAATTTTACAAAGTATTTATAAAAACTAACTTACATGATTATTGGGTATATAAGTATTGGATTACATAATATTAAATTCACATTTATCTTCTAAGGATTGATATATCTCAAAAATCGGTTATGAAACATTCATCTATGTGGAACATTATTCAGGCACACAATAATTGAATTCAGATACATTGAAGAATTTGGATATATGAAATGTATAAAATGGTTATTATTAAAAATCTCAAAATACAAGGTCACTGATCTTGATATATGAAATAAATTACATACATAGTGAAATTTAAAATGAAGATCATCATATGTTTAAATAATTCACATACATGGAACCTTGTGTTAGGTTATTTTCTTGATTTTTTTATTTTTTGAACTAGGGATTCTCCAATCCCTCTCCAACCATTCTCAATCATTAATTAAGACATCAAAAAAACATTTATGAATTTAAGACTCCTTCTCAAACCATCATAGTAATTTAAAATAATTATTCAAAAAATAAAATGCTCTTATTAGATTATTACCATGACAATGTTGGGAATTATGTGTTAGTCAAACTGAAACTTAATCTTAGTTTGTGTCATCACTAATTTCAACCATCATATAGAGAGAAACACTAGGATATAATTATTTCAATTCTTTGGGACTTAAAAAATCCAAACAAACTTCTTTTAAAACATGGATTATAACAAATCTTAATTGTTTTCACTATATAAAACACAATTTTTATGCCGGACTTTTGAATAGAGTTTTTGGGGAATATCATGATATATAAATGGTGGTATTTTTGGATGAAATATTGAAATAATATAAAATCTATGATGATAATAAAAATATTTATTTAATTCTTATTGGGACACATATAGAAAATAAGGTGTAGGGGAATTTAGTAATTGTGAATTTTAGCTCTGACAAGTTACTTTTTTGATATATTATCTTCAAATATAGAATACATGTTGATCGTTAGATGATAAATGTAGTAACAGAATTACCATCACCATATAATATAACATGAATGAATATTTTACATGGTTTAATTGGATACTATCTTTTATTTGTTAATAATTTAAATTGGTTAGATAATGTGTTAAAAAAGTAAACACATAATGGGTTCAAATTCACATAGTCCAAGGATTGTGGAAATGTTTTGATAGACTATATTTGAGAATCCAATGGAATTGAAATTACCATTATTAATGGAATAATTTTTTATATATGGCGATGGATTAAATAAAGTTATGGGTTGGGTCCTTTTTCAAAATTATGATGTATTTTCTTTATTTGGTAAGGTAACTACAAATTCATGAATGATTTGATCTAACTCATGATCTTGAGTTAGAATCTATTAAATTTTTCTTTATGATAAGGTTACACTATAAATATTGAGAAATATGTAACATATATATAGATCATAGGAGATTGATGTATGTATTTACATAGAAAAATACAATCTTGTGACAAAGGAGGTGGTAGGAAGTACTCTAGAACTATGACTTCTTCATACACTACCACCATGGGAAGGAGAATAAGATGGGTTTTTCCAAGATTTTGAAACATAATTGATATATATATATTTATTTATTTATTTACTATAGAGAAGAATATGATATCACTAATACAAAATAGGCCTTTAATAGTGCTAAAATGGGCTTTATCAATGCGATAAAAATGCTGACTACCAAAGCGTGATTAAAAGACCTAGTCATTTATTAGCGTTAACTAAAAACTAAAAAATGCGCCCTTTATCAATGTGTTTATTTAGTGATGATAAAGGGAAAATTTATCGGCACTTATAAGAGTGCTGATTAAGGGTACCTTTATCAAAATTTCTAAAATCAATGATAAAGGGGCATACTATAGTGTGTTGTAACAGCACACTATAGCACCTGTGTATTGTTCTCAAAAAACACACCGTAACACCCTAACCCCCAATATAAGAAAAAAATCATGTACCAATACATGATATATATTAGATGAAATTTATAACTCACATAAAAAGGAAACACTATATTATATACATTTCAAACATTGGTTTATAAAATTACATAAGTACAAATTATAATATTAATTGAAAAACATAAATGTTTCTTTTCCTTTTTATCTTGACCCCAACTCATGATATTTATAAAAAAATAAACCCTACTCGAGAAGAATAGCACACATTTATAAGAACAAAATTCTTATTTTAGTAACAATATAATGGAATAAATTAACAGAAAGTATTGATTTTAAGAAAAACATCACGTTATACAAAGAACAATGTGTTTTATATTGATATGCAGTAGATTCTTACATAGAACACCATTTCATGTTCATAATAAAAAAATATTACTATAAAAATTAATTAAATGTGTATATGATAAATCCATACATACAAATCCTTGTGGTTTTGTCTTATGGTGGTGTTTGGGAGGTCTCAGTTTCAAGCCTCCTCATGCGCATTTAAGTAGGTTTTCATTTGTTTATTCTCTCACCCCTAGCCAAATTAATATGAATAAGCATTAAAGAAAAATAAAAAGGATACATTTTTTAATAGTAGATAGAAGGAAAAGAAAAAAATCTAGGATCATTTTATCAGTTTTGGCTATGTGATAGGTGTTTTACACTAAAATGACACTTATATATTTAAAAGACAAGACATGGAGTGACATAGGTTACACCATGCATAATATTGATGTTTGGATGATTACAAAGCATCTAAAATTACATATAGATAATTTTTCTAATGTATCAAAATAATATGAATGAGTTTTCTCTGTTTTTAATACGCCGCGTGGGTTTTTAATAAAAAGAAATTTTAAAATAGAAACAAACACTTTGAGTCATAATAATCACATTGTGGGTCTGTATTATGTGAGACCAAATACTTCATGACAAAAAAGACATTAGAATCATTTAAATAATGTATCTAGACAATATGATATCATTCTATTAGTTTTGAGTGAGTGACACTTTTTAATATAAAATGATTATTTTTAACTAATAACAGACATGTTGAGTTATACTCTTCACATTGTGTATCAGAATGAGGTGAATCTGATTCCTCTAAAAAAAATAATTATGGATCATTTTATAAAGTATCTATACAAAAGTATTGTGTTTCCTTAGTTTTGAATAGATCAGTTGTCATTTTTACTAAAATTAATTTTAATTTTAATCAAAATTAAGAACATAGAGTCATACTAGTAAAACTATAGTGAGATCATATCATATTTTCATTTAATAAATGATTTTTATATCAGCATTGAACATATAGACTATTAAAAATTAAATAACTCAACCATGACCACTAGGTCTATGCCAAAGTTCCACATGACCAAATGTGAACCTTCTCATATGTAGGAGGATGATAACTATAAGTGATGATATGAGTTCGATAGTTGGCAGATTATGCCCTATCTATTAGGTTATGATATCAATAATAAATCATAAACACTCTAATAAATAATAAATAATAAATAGATTAATCATGCGAAAACAAAATGAATGGAATACATGTCTTAAAAAATGTAACTACAATAGTTGTAAGCATGTCTAAAATATAAGAATGTAATTAATAAATTTAAATAAACATCAGAATTTTCTTCTGGACTCTTTCATGGTCTACTATAGCTCTATGCTCCTCCCCTCTACCACACACTAGAGGCCCTTTTCCTACTTCAGATCATTAAACATGAATTTTAAAAGAACAAAAAACTACTCAGTATGTTTGAGTTCCAAGATCAGTAGGACACCACCAATGAATCCTGAATATTGTGTGATCAAGTATTAAAGGTTTATGATAAAATAATAACAAATTTTTAATAAGAATAGACCAAAAAAAATGAAATAGATCATTTTTTCACAAACTGAGTCTCCACAACCACATGAGCATACTAGCTTTGAATTCATGTCATAAAGATAATGAGAGGAGTAAATAGTAACCAAAAATATCACACACTAGTGAATTAAGATCATGGATACCTCATGATGTCATGAATTAATTCTACCTAATGTCCTCTACTCATTAAGTTTTCCATGCGAGATGAAATCCTATAGATATCAACCATTTTACCTATAGAACAAGAAATTTGATGTATAACAATATAGCTTGAGTGCATAGATAATATATTCACCATTTTAGGGTCCATAAGATTCTATTAAGGGATGAAAATAACCCTACAACCACTTTGAAGAAGGAAAAAAGTACTTTTATAAGTCTATAATGTTGAATGGAATCAAATTGAGTTCCAAATATCATAAGAAAATCAAAGGAATTCAAGTTTTCAAGGAATTTCAAGTGGCCCATGAACCATCACCCGGAAGGGTCTGGGGAACACCTGGATCGTTAACCACCAGTTATGCAGAAAGATTCCTGAGATGTTGGGCTACAGAGTGATGTCTAGTAAAACAAGGTAGACCATGAACCACATCGCTAAAGGAATCATTCGTGCGATGGCCATCCATGTAGTGTGACGCGAACTCATCAGTTTGTGAATGAAGCAAAATGGGAAGGGTCCTATGAACCATTATCGCGAACCATAGCCTCGAAAAAACCCTGATGACCAAGTCTTCTACGGGTCAAGATATCTCTTCATGGGACTACGCGAATGGTGCTGCATGACCATAGATATGATTTACCCGATTCTCTATAAAAGGAGAACTGTAGAAGGATGAATGGGGGGACGTATGATAAAATATTTAAGGGATCCCAGCGGTTGGAAGAAATAGTTCGGAGAAGACTCCGTCTTCAGTCTTGATTCATCAACGAAGCCCAAATTGTGAACCACCCCTTCTACAGGTATAACTAGCCACATACCATTAAACAGGAAAAAATAATAATAATAAGAGAACAAAAAACCTAATTGGTGAATCAGGAACCACATAATTCTTTTAGATGAACTACCCATGATTAATGATCCCCCGATCCATCCTTCAACATGGTGCTCTGCATAGTGTACCGCTACACGGACTATTACCAGCGCTGCGTACTACATCAGTCCATGGATGGAACTCAAAGAAATGTGATGGGATGCATACCATTGAGGTATGTAGTGGTCTATACCCATGCATGTGTACCACATCTATTAACAGGCATACCCTCTTTCTGCGTACCATTATGGTATGTGGAGCCTCCCCATCCTGCATAAGAAACATGAACATGGAATGGGGAATTTTTGGGTAGTATTTTCTCCAGTTCCAACCCCAACCCTTTTTTACCATCTAGTCCTCAATAATCCATCAGTGAACTAGGCCTACGACATCAGGCCAATGTCTCTTCCAAATCCACCAGACCCATATGATCATACCATCGGGTGCATCGGTGCACCCCTTTGAGTCTACATACCCATTGTAAGCGGAGTAACAAAGGCACTCCCCACATTGGTTCAAGCTTTGGGAATGCTGGTGGGTCAGCATTTCTATGGTAACCCGAAATATAACCTTTGGATGGCGACATGAACCTCCCCATTCTAGGGATTAATGTTGGTAACTTTCTTTTCCATTCAATGAAGAATAATAATGAGCCGAAGGAGTTACGTTTTCTTCTCCTTTGATGAGGATGAAACTCCTCCACTGCCCTAGAACAATTTTTGAGGCCATCCCACTGAGGTAAGTACTCAATTTTCCAAGTCCATGAAGCATGATCTTTAACGTCAATTAACATTGGAAGGTTCATTTCTCCACACCCTCATGCATGGTCACCCCAGCCTCTTCCACCGTGGGATCTTATCTCCCACCAACAAGATACGAACCATGTGGTTTGTTGGATCTCACACATAATATTATTTCTCACACTGAGCATGACTCACGTGGTCTTAGAGGTTTGTGAATATTACAACATCCAAACAATCCGAACAATGAGATCTCTAATTCCTGATCAAACTAGGATATGTAGGATGCCTTACAGAAGTCTCGGGCTCAAAAAGGTACACATCGTAAAGGGTTCACCCAATAATGACCTATCAAATGGTAAGCCTCTATGTGTAAGCCCCAACCCATCTAAACTATGAGAACTATGATTCCTGATCCAA
Organism: Viscum album; assembly: GCA_963277665.1. NCBI lineage: Eukaryota > Viridiplantae > Streptophyta > Magnoliopsida > Santalales > Viscaceae > Viscum > Viscum album. The sequence goes on along the minus strand of OY728161.1, from coordinate 2,118,291,562 downwards.
CAAGGATATGTAGGATTCCTACCTAAAGGCCCGAGTGCACAAGGGTGCCATCCCATAAAGGGGACACCCAATCAATTCCCCAAAATGGTCATATTCCATGCATAAGTGCCAATAGATCCGAAATACATGGGTTCTCATGCTTCTTCTGATGATACGTAGAAATCCAATATTCTTAGTCTCATCCCAACATCAAATCACCTTCCATCCCACTGGATAATGATAAACATCAAAGATCATTAATTTATGGCTCATGTCAGCATCTCCTCTGTAGCATAAAATCCATATGCATGCTTAAAACGATCCTAAAAACTAAGGGTATCCTATGGAAACACTATTTTGGAATAAACCATGGATTAAAGAACATATAAACATGAATTAAATATATAATTGAGTCCTGAAATAGCAAATAATCATCCCCCAGTATAGTGTGGTGAGAAATATCTCCCATCCTCTTGACGAATGGAATCCTCAAGTGTTGTTGGCGGAATCTTCAATAAATGAGCACCTGACTTTGGAATGAAGGTCCATGAATCATGGATACAAGGGACCTTGGGTGTTCTTTGCTCTAGGAATAAACACGATGGAGACCATTTGAGGAAGTTATATCTATAGAGGACAGATTTCACATGTACATGACCCCACACAATTTCTCACTAGGCACATTTGACAGTGGAACCTCCTTCGAAATGAGATGGGGGTGAATTTTCTTGCCCCAAAAGTGTTAACCAACAACCATTTAAAGGATAAATATGTAGAACGGGTCGAAAAAAAATGAAATGGTGAATTTGGTAGGATGTTGTCTCTAAGAAAAGGGAAGGGTGATGATCCCCATCGGACCATTTTATCAAAACTTCAAAATACGCCAATTTAGAGGCAGAAAAAAATGGTGAAACCAACATGAATCCTTAACCAAGGTTGTAGTTATTCCACAATGATAATTGAAAAATGGATATTGCATGTCAGACCATTTTGTTTGCCACAGAAATAAAAAAACACACCACCTTAGAGGCAGAAAAAAATGGTGAACCCGACATGAATCCTTAACAATGGTGTCAGTTTTACCCCAATGATAATAGATAATGGGACACTGCACATCAGACCATTTGGTTTTCCCCAGTACACAAAAAATGTGCCACCATGGAGGTAGAACCAAAATAGTGAACCTAACATGAATCCTTAACCAAGTGGGTGGTCTTACCCTACTCAATCCCCATTGACACATTAAAAAAGAAGATGGTAATGAGGCCAAGAAGAATGGCCAAATATGCATATGTTTAAAAGAATTCTATTTTGATGATATTTCTTGGTCTATATATCATATACATATGCCGTAGGTTACAAAAGAGAAACCTTCAATCCAAATTACATCCCAACGACCTATGGAGACACACGCATCAACAAGCCTAGAGAAAATTGGTGCCCCAACGAAGAGCAGGACCCCCTCACCCAACCAGCAACTTCAACACTGGGTATTCAACATGTTGATAAGGGAGTACCATTGAAATGGTACTCTTACCATGATCATGGATATGAGACAATATCTCTAGTATACAAATGTTCATTAGCTGCCCCTCGAGCCATAGTCGGCACCCTAGCACAAGGCAGATTGGGTGGTCATCTCAAATTGTTTTGGGAGACTATCCCCAGAACGTGACAATGAGAACCTCCCTTATCTTAAGGAGGTAGATGAAGTTGATGCTGACATCTTCATCTCAACTTCATAGGGGTCCAACTCATGAGCACCTACCAAAGAATGTTTCCACCGACACCAGACAACCAAGGGTCCTTCCGCTAAAGAGGACCTTATGCCGAGGGATCCTTCTAAAGTACCAGAGACCCAGGCCCCTCAGGCAACCCTCCAAGTGCGACAAATATATAATCAAAAAAATGTTATAACCCTAGTTCCTTAGGAGAAAATATTGGGACCAATTTGTCTATAAAGTTGTATTTGTTGTCAATAGTTGTCAATTAATATCAAAATGAAGGAGATCAAGAAGTACTCTAATGAAATGAAATGGAGGAATGGAAATTCATATGATTGTTGTACTGATCATAAGTTCATAGAACATGTGTCAAAGGTGACACATTATTTACAATAGTGAAGAATTATGAGGTATAATCCATTGGACGATGATTAAATAAGAATGGGGATTTGATGAAGACCATGCAATTATTCATGATTGCATGAGAAACATGTAAGAGGCTTATTGAAGAATAGAATCGTATGATTTGCATGAAGTAGAGAGTGACGGTTGAAGAAGAAGACAAAGTGAAAGGGATTGGAATTCTGAGATGGCCATGCACATCACATTGTATCAAAATATGATGATGCTAAAGCTGATCTATCAAATGATATATATCACAATAGTGGAGGGATTTGATTAAAGAAGAAGAGTTTCTAAAGAAGGCAAATCACAGAAAATATGTTTTTTTGAGGTGATTGTGCTTGTTGACAAAGCAAACAATGACACACAAATTTTTTGAAAAAAGTGATTTCATGGAGGCATGTTGAGTTCAAGGGCTATGGTTAACGATTAATGTTTGATTCTAGAATGTCAACAAAGGAATGAATGATCTGAAGGTAGTACAAAAATACCAGATACGAGGTGTCACCATTTTCTAGTGTCTGCCAAGTTTTTGGGCCTGAAAATTGACAATTAAAGAAAAGTGGTTTTTAGAAAAGGGACTTGTGTGCTGTTGACTTTAAGGAGAGGAAACTTGTGCACCATATGTTTTTCAAGATCATAACATCAAAATATGTATATGGGATAAGGGCCGCACAAGTTTTGGGTTTGGTCGTGCATGTCACTAGCGCGACAAAAGGGACTTGTGCGCCGATTAATTGGAGGCTTGGGAACTTGCGTGCCTATTGTTTTTCAAGATCAGAACATCAAAACATCGAAATAGAAATAGGGTTGTGAAAGTATTGGTTTTGTCACACAAGTGAGTAGCGTGACAGAGGCTTGGGCGGTTGGAGTTGCGTGCCAGAACTTACGCGCTGAGGGGAGACTTGTGCACTGTCAAGCAGGTTGTCCAAATGCCAATAAATATAGGACGAACCCTCCTCATTCTGAGAGATCTCAACACTTGGAGAAAATCAGAGCTCCCGTCACGCAGATGTGGTGGTCTCACAAGTGGTGTTGGGTCATGCAAGTTGACGTTGCGCGACAGTTGTTAGTTGCGCATCCAAGGTGGTTTGGGCGAGAAAGGAGTTGAGTCGCGCAAGTTTGGATTTGAAGAAGTGAATGTCGCACAAGTGGTTGAGGTGAACCTTCATGCCAGTTTGGACTTGCATGCAGAGACTTGCGTGCTGTCTTGAAACATCTGCGCCGGGCTTGGAGAAGCGTGCTAGGTGTTGTTGAAGCACTACGGTCTTTTTCGAGATGCACAATAGCCGAGAGATTGCCCGATACCTTCGGTCCAAAATGAGATTAAAGAGGAAATCTAAATGCTACATGCATGATCTCATGCATACAAGGAGAACTGATTCTGAAAATTACAAGTAATTTGAGCTTAATTTATTGAGAAATCACATAAGTGGTTGTGATTCAAGAAAACAAGGACAAGAGGATCTAGTGCATTTAGTCATTGCACTAAAGAAGAAGGATTGAACTAAAAAGAGCATCATCTCTGAACCCTGATGCAAGAAAAGTCTCATACTGAATAGGAGACAAAGAACATCATGTCTATCTGCTGAAGAGACCTTCACGTCAATAAACTGATTGGGACTTCACCAAAGGCATTGATTGAGGGGGAGTCAACAGGAGTGACTCGAGGGACGCAGTGAGCAATCCCTGAACTTTTGTAAAGGCAGTAATTCTGGGACAGAGTGATTGTCCCCAAACCATTGTAATCCACAGCTAGTGATGATTAGTGGAATTTGGTACAACCGGAATCTTATCGGCATATGCTCCTCGGACGTATCCCTTAGTGGTGAACCAAGTATAAATTCTTGTGTCGCCTCTTTGCATGTGAATGTTTCATTACTGATCATATCCATCATACAGGTTTAACTAGTTCCTACCAACATGGGAACAAGATCCTTGTTTTTAAAAGAAAAAGTTGACACCCTGATTCACCCCTCACCTCTCAGGGTTTCCCATTGTCCTACAGAAACTATGTCGTAATAACAAGGTGGAATTAAATTAGAAGACACATGACTCTTCTCCATCCACGAAAGCCCACCAAAAAAATAGGGGGGACAATACGAGCACATGCATGTTCTTGCTAGAGCTCGCTGGTACCACCATGCAAACAGAGTAGAAAACTACTGGAATATATAGATATCTGTTGATGCACAACAAGCCTGTCAACCAAATTGGGTGGCAACCAGCTATACACAGGCACAAATATCTACTAACACATTTCTATCCCACCATTAAAATATGGATGCAACCAGCTATACGCATGCACAAAATACCCACTGATGTATTTCAAGTCCACTATCCAAATAGGGTGGAGGCCAGCTATACATGGGTATAAATACCTACTGATGCATTTAAATCCCTCCATCAAAATAGGGAGGCAAGAAATTATGAGCAGACTCGAATTATAGAGGATGAATACAAAGACCATGAGATAAATACAATGGCAAGCAAGAAGGTGAAAATACCTACTCGTGAACATGAAGACCACCAGTCAAATACAGTGGAAACTAGAGAAGAAAACCAGTGGCAGACTCGCTCCTCTATCCCAGCACATGGTATCTACCAGTATATTCTGGAAACTCATGGAGGACTGGAGCAGGCACAAACACCTACTGCAACATTGGAATGGGCCTTCCTACCCATTATAGCAAAAAATGTATCTCATCACAACCTGGAAATGATGGACGATCCGACATTGATTCCCTACCATATCCTCCAAAAATATCAGGATAGCATTGCATCAGCGGAAAAGGAAGGAAACCAGGCCCACTACAAGGTTTCCATGAATGGAATGGGTCTCTCACCAAATGAGTTATTCACTCTAGAGCAGTCATGTTTCCCTGCTCTAGTCAAGGAGGGTTGGCGGCAATATGCTACAATACACAAATATGTAGATCAGAAAATAAAAATACATGTTCCAACTAGGGGATGATAGTCCATCCTGGTGGCCATTCTAAGGATGGAATAATTTCTATCAAAAACTCAAGATGCTTTTTGGTGTATCTCAACAACATCATGAGACCCCACAAGATAGGGACTCATACATGAAGGCCATTACCAACAGGAGATGGCACCGGTTACCAATAAGAGAGCGATCAATGATATAATATTCCAAAGGAAATTGGAAAATGAAGAAAACATACATGATCCAACTATGCAAGAAGCTGGGGGTTTTGATGCCCTAAAACGTATATCAAATAAAAGATCAAGACCATATCACTGAATTACAAAATTATGGATGTAGCATTAGTAGTTGCGAAGTTCCTCCCTACAATGTCACTACCAGCAGCTCAGATGTTCCTCACTAGAGCAACCAGATGGGTTCACTCCATGGGCCCGAAATGATCGATCACGAGAGCCTATCTATATATGTGCATCGGCGTACCCTCCCCTCGACCTTATGATCATATATCAGGAAGGTACTCCTATTGTTGTCATCTGCCCTAATATTCCTTCCTTGTGTATATGCTACAAATATGTTTCTCTCTATAGTGGGACATCAAGTCATGATGGTAGTCCTCACCATGATGACAGTCATTGCGATGTCCCTCCCCGTAGTGGCAGTTATTGTGAAAGTCCTACCCATAGTAATGCCAAGAAATGAGAAGTTACTCCCCTCATTGCAGTTCATCGTCAAATATCTCCCTAGGATGTGCACTACATAAATTCTCCATATAGTCACATATGAAGTCATGATGGTAGTCCTCACCCTGATGACGATCATTATGAAGGCCCTCACTGTAATGTCAGTTTCTATAAAGTTACTCCCCTCTGTGACATCAAGTAGCATGAACATCCTCCCCTAACTGTATCCCACCCTAAAAGACATTCCATGGGTATACCCTATTTGGAAATTTCCTGTGATCATAAATCATGTAGCAGTAGTTTCCCTCGCCATTAGAGCACCAATTGAAAAATTCATCCCTCAATAAAAAGTCATACTAGAAATTAGTTCTTCCCATTTCTAGATAAAATGAAAGAAATATCTCATATGTTGAGGCTCTTGGAAAGGTGGAGTCAGAAATTTCGAGCACTCCATCCATCATGAGTGATATCCTTTCACAACCAGAGGATGGCTCGAGGCCACGCCCATATTCTGAGCCACCCCCATGGCATCCGCAAATCAATAAGGCTCCCACCAGCCCATTTTTTGGAAAGAAAATATTAAGAAGCAGTTGAGATGAGCATATCAAGTAGAGGATCCTCCCGAAGAAAAAAATGATATGTTTCTTATGAAAATACTACTAGATAAGGATAATATACTAGTGATGTATTATCTACGACCACTTCTCACTTAGATATACATGGAGAGTTTTTTGGGGAATGCATGAATGAAACTTTCCTCAATATATTGATGAATCTTTGTCAACTGAAATAAAAAGATCTTACCCTACGACGGGCATGCAGACAATGTCAACACGTTAGGGGAACTTCGCCATCTAATCAAACTAGAATCCCTCCCATCAGCAATGTAGCCTCAATTATAATGGATAATGAAAAACCATGAACGAGAATACCCCCATGCACAGTATAAGTTACATTTCCTTATTAGAAACATATCGTCTAGAGTGTACATTCAGGGATGGGGAGAACACGGAACTCTACACATCACCCCACTTTCCGTCTAAAAAACATCATTGGAAACGACATCCTATAATTTCATCAACCAAAGGAAGCAATGAAGAGAAACTCAAACAATGGAATGATGGCACACTCAACAAAAACCAGCCTAGATTAATCCTCAAAAGTGTCAGAACTGACGAGATCAAGCCACTGAAAAGCTTCTGATTTAGGAAACCAAGAACATCCTGTAGGCTTCCTTTCTAAGGGAAGAAAACTACCAAGAAGTGATCATGTATTCAAAAGACCACCGACTCTGTGATATCTCACTGCCATACTCATCACATAGTCGTAAGAGAGGACATGAAATTGAAAAGGTGGATATAATAGTGGCTACTACTGCAATACTGGAACAACCCCAACACACAGGTTTGGGTGAAAATTTAAATCAAAGTGCCCTGTAATAGAAACAAAGATAGGTCGTATCACATCAAGGAAGAATGTGAACAATCCCAGCCCACAGGGATGGTTGATTTTTTACCTCAAGTCCCCACACAGTGAACGTCCATCCTCCATCGCCGAGGAAGAAAAATGGATAGAGGAGTCATCTGTTCCACCCCATTCTTGTGGTTCTCATCTACTAAGACAAAGGCAGATTATGAGGTAGGATTAAGGATCCATTAGGTTCAATATTTTCCAATATACCCAAGGAATAATGTAGAATGGAAGGATAAAGGCCAAAAAAGGTTGCCTAAATCCTTCCTTCCATTCAGAACTGGGTACACCACCACCAATGCGGTATGACTCAGTGAACCTGTTAAACATCAACACCAAGGATCTCACTAGAAATGATGAAGCAGGATATTATATGAAGGAATATGGTTCCCTCCCAGAGGAATCTGACACCGAGCCTAATGGTGTGCATAACTGAAACTAGAGAACGATCCAAAATCTAGGCACCCCCTTTATTAGTTTGAAATTACCTCCCATGAAAACCCTAAAATTGAGAAGAATAAATCCAAAGTTGTCTATGACCGGCCTTGTACTACCCCTTGAAATGCGTCAATCACTCTCCAGGAAAGGTTTACCTAGTTAGAGGAAGAAATGAATGAGCTCAGGTGAATTAATATTGAGCTTCATCGATGTAGCTACATTACTGTATGTGTCCACCCCATGGAACGTTAGTAGGTGCTCCCAAAAGAGGTTCCCTTGCCCTAGCACTCATCCTGATAAATGAATCCAATCTCAGCGACCCATTGAACCCGGACATGAAAGGACATCAAGACATCCCCCTGCTGGGATGGAAACTAGAACATATTCAGGGATTCTGACAAAGGATACCCCCATCTGGGTATCCACCCCGAATTCATGAAGTGCCAACACACCCAGTTTTGGCCGCTATCAAACTAGCTCAGGCTCAGGTTTGACATGACATTAATCAAGGACTCTTGAACATCATCGAGAAACTAAGAGATCGACTATGATCCATGGAGGGGTGACATGCTCTGATACAGTAAGAGCACAAACCCTACCCTAAAAGGGTAATAAATGTTCCACCACTGCCAAAAAATAATGAACGTCGTCTTCCTAATGTTCAATGGCTCGGGGGACCCCAAAAATCATTTAATGCACTATGCCTCATATTGTGACCCCACAATGGGAACTCTAGAGCAGCAAGAAGCAGTAAAACATAGGTTCATTGTATGAATCCTGTAGGGCTCGAACTTCATTCGGTATACTAACCTACCATCCAATTCAATCACAAGATAGGAGGACCCCTAATGACCATTTCTCATCCTGTTTAATTCAACACTGCCTAAAATAATGTTCAGTGGTCTTATTAACTATAAATAGAGAGTGAACAAAAGGGTCTCAGACTCCATTTCTAGATGGAAATGCCTAACTTATTCACTAAACCATCCACTTCCTTAGGATGAGATTCTTGCTATATGCATCGATAACCTTCGGGTTGAAATCCAAACACGTCTAATCCAAGTAAAGTACACAAGTGGGTTTAGAGAATTTTCTCATATTTCCCAATAAATAGAAAACTCCTTGATATGAAATAATATTTTTTCCTAAGTGGCCCCATCATCCCTTGGGAATGGAACAAGAAATGATGAAGCAACTTCTGTCACGCTTATGCCACCCCTGACACCAAATCCAGTTGTGAGGATCCCACTACATCATACATGATTCCCTGAATGCCAACGACCACACCAACCATGTATATATGTGCAATGAGGTGCTAAAAGAAATTAGTTAGAATAATGAATTAAAAAATTTACTTGTTCTGAGACTGCCAGGTCCACGACTATTTCACACCCACCATAAATTGTGGTTATCCTTGGCTGCCAGGGCCAAAGCGAGCATATGAAGTGGGTATCGATGACCATCCAAATTATGGTCCCTATCACCAGATACTGGAAAACCCTATCCAGGAATGTTTCATTTTCATGGATCTCCTACAAAAGATTGTAGATTCTTGGAATGTCATGTTGGGCCACCCACCAGCACATGTGGAGTTTGATTCCATCTCAGAATCTTGAGAGGAAAAGGAATAGAAAATATAATCTAGTAACAAGGAAAATTGATAGACAAATGGATGAATTGGAAGAACACCAACAAATTCCATGGAATCCCCAAAGCACAGTTGAAACAACCAACATTTCCCTCAAAATATCTTGATACAACACAACCATCCACCTCAGCCTTATGGTCATGTAAAGTCTAGAAGGGCAAAAAAAGAGAAAGAAGACGAGATGACACTAAATAAAAATTTAGTGTTGATTCTTTCGAAATTCATTATAATATACTTGGTAAAACGTGTGCCACACTGCGAAATCGTACGACAAGAACTGCCCAACCAAATGACACCATAAGAAGGAGACTGTCAAACAAAAATAGTGTCAGATTAAGAACTGATCATCATCTCTATCAATGTCATTCACTTTATGGACCCCTTCTCGGATGGATACCATGGAAACAAACCCTAATTCCCCACTCCCAACTAGAGAGACGGAGAAAAGGCCTGCAGAGACCAGAGTTTTTTGAGAAGACATGATCATGGAAGGATTCAAATTCCTAGCCACACCATAAATCATACCATTAACATCATAGAAACTTGCAGAAGGACCCTCCGACAGATGAAACAAGAATCAGAATGATCCTTTCCCCCTTCTAATGAAATCAAAGCCCAATGATCCTGGAATATCTATTAGGGGAAGAACAAATATAAAATTTCCCATGGTACAAAGGTAGACTAGTTCATCCAAACCTAGAAAGGACCACAAAAACACTAACCCCGACTATAGAGACTGAACCATCCGCATCCCAAAACCAAACCCCTAATGTGTCTTTGAAAGAGAAACCCCAATCCAGGAAGTGCAATCCTTTAGAGAATAAGTATGATATTCTGAAGCAGCTAGCTTTAGTACCAGCAAATATGCCAATCCTGTATGCATTAAGCCTGTCTGCAGATCATAGGGAGGCAGTCATCAATTCCTTAATATGTCCCCAGGAGTTTGGGGATAAAGTAGAAGATCCTGAAGACTATCAGACAGAGACCAGTTTGGAAGAATGTCACGCCATCATCTCCTTTACAGACAGGGATGAAGATTCCATATTTTCAGGGAATATAAAACCCTTATATGTGTCCTGCAAGATAAATGGAATTGATGTCCGGAGGATGTTAATCAAAAAAGACTCTAGATTTAACCTCCTCCTGCCGCCAACGATTCATCGGCTATGATATTATGAATATATCTTGACACCATACACTACAACTCTACAGGGATAAGTCAGAAGTGAGTAGAAACCATTGGGATGAATCAAGCTTAAAACTCAGCTCGGAGTCCACATGTAAGATTCTATGTTCCTGGTAGTTTGAAAAAGTACGAACTTTATCTTCCTATTAGGGAGGACTTGGATACATCAACACACGAAAATTCTTTCATCATACCATTAGTGCATTAAATATTTCACTAATGGAAAAAACAAGACATTGCACGCCGATAAATCCTCACTTGAGTCCGGTGAATCGCATTATATCGACACATGGAACTATTAGTCGGAAGCAAAACATCTTTCAACCAACAAAATTGATTGGATTACTACCCTGAATGTATTGGAAATCGATCCTATCGACCCCCTCCAGTAGCTTGGGGAAAAGTATATATTACCCATCAACCAAGTTGAATGAATAACCACATATCTAGATGCAGAATCAATTGTATTCATGATCTCTGTTACAGATTCCACGTCAAATGACCCATAAGAGCAGGATGACCCCCATGATGTCAGGAAAATCCATACAAAAAATTCCCTCATCCAATCCTTAGAATCCCGAATGTCTCCTCCATCACACACTAAGGAAATAAGTGACTTCTTTCCCAACATTCAAGAGTATGTCTCAAAAATCCTCTCTCCATCAGAAGAGGAAGAGTATGAGGATTAAGAAGATGAAGAGGTGGAGGAATAAGACATCAAATATTATCATCTTTCATTCAAAGAAGGTGTTTCCACCATAATTGATGAAAATATAGAGGTAAACGTGGGCATCGAAGATGACCTAGGGACCCCTGTGATCAGTGTGGTTGTGCTTGTTGACGAGTAGGAGGCATACACCTCCTTCCTAAAGAAGAATTGATATGTGTTTTCCTGGAATTACACAGAAATACCATGCCTCAATCCTTGCTTTACCACTCATCAACTGGTCTTACTAAATGATCATCTAGGCTATATGAATACGTACAGAAGGCCCCACCTGACGCATGCTTCCAAAATAGAGGCTAATGTTGACAAGATAGTCAATGATAACTTCATAAAAAAGGTCCAATATCTGATATTTCTAGTGAACTTATTCCATATAAAAAAGAATAATGGACAAATTAGAATCTACATTAAATTTAGGGAAATTAATCATCATTTCCCAAAATACTATTTCTCGGTGCTAATCAACGAATTGTTGATAGATGAAACAGTTGAATATAATACTCTTTCATTCATGGATGGCTATTCTGGATACATTCAAATATGAAGGTCCTGAGGATTTGAAGAACCCACTTCATTTAAGGCCCCCAGGGAGTTTTATGTTATAATGTGATGCCTTATGTCCAAATGAATTCCAGTGCCACAAATCAGTGTTCCATGCATCGCATCTTCAATCCGTTCATGTGAAATTGCATCCAGTGTTATGTCAATGATATGGTGGTTAAATCACGACAGTGTTCAAACCACACAGATGATCTTGAAACTGTCTTCAACAAATTGTTCCAACGTATTTATAATTTGAACCTCTTAAAATTCACCTTTAGTGTTACCTCAGGAAAATTCCTCGGCCTCATAATATGCCACCGTGACAGAGAATTCGACTTCGAGAAGAAAAAATTCATCCTTGGAATGTCCCTAAGTCATAACCTCATAAGGTTGAGAGGTCTATAGGGGCACATTTCCTACATTCGGTGATTCATATCCAACATATTAGGTAAATGTTTACCTTTCACCAGGCCCAATAAGAATAGAGTTACGTTTGAGTGTGATAATGATTTCAAAGAAACATTTGACAATCTCAAAAGATATATCCTAATACTGTTGATACTGATACCACCACTTGAGGAAAGATAGCTCGATTTGTATGTAATCACCCTAGAATGATCATTAGGTGCCTTCTTCATGCAGAATAATGATTCCCACATCAAGAAAAACTTCTATTACCTTATAAAAAAATGATTGATACCAAAACTCAGTATTTGAAAATTAAAAAGTACTACATAGCCCTAATATTCGTCGTTCAAAAATTCAGTCATTACCTACAGAACCATGAGGTCTAACTAGTCTCCCACTACAACATGCTCAAATATATACTCAATCGTCCCATGCTAAATTTACACCTATCACGATGGGCGGTCATCCTACAGAAGTTTGATATACGGTACTCACCATAGAAGGATATCAAAGTTCTTGAATTGGCATACTTCCTGGAAGTGCATCCTTTAGAGGAAACAACACCATTGGAGGGAAAAATTAAAGAAGAAGAAGTGTTTTACATCAAAGAGGACCCCCATATATGGGAAATTTACTTTGATGGTGCTTCAAGAAGGGTGACATGAAAAAGGAAGGAGGATCCTATGCTCAACAAAGTGGGGATGGAAATTATACTCATATCCCTCAAAAAGACCATCTTTTCGTACTCTTTCATTCATTCGAAAGGGTGCATGAATAATGAGGTAAGATATCATGCTCCCATTGTAGACCTGGAACATGCACTTCATGTGCGAGAAGAACACCTAAAAATAAAGGGTTATTCAGAGCATATCATCAAACATATCAGTGGTGACAACGAAATTGGGAAAGAAGTGTTATTCCCCCTGATGAACCATGTTTGAGAACTAATGGAATAATTCCCATTTAATCTAACATTGACCTACGTCCACTGGACACAAAATGCCAAATCCAACGTTTTGGAAAATCCATCCACAGCCTTCGCCGATCCAGATCGGGATGAAATGATCATTATAATTTCTCACCATTGGATGGTCTTACCATTCATCAAGAGAAATACATAAAATATTGATGAAATTACCCTAGTTTTTTAGCCCTATGGTCACACCACTAGCTGGATTACATCCATTGTAAATTACCCTTAGAATGGGGAACTCCCACTAGATAGGACCAGAAGGGATCAAGCCCGAAGATGGGAGACAAATTCGTCTTTTTCAATGGGTTCAACCAAGAAAGTATTCTCTACAAATGATTCCTTGAAAGATTCCTTCTCAGGTCCATTGATGGAGAAAAGACAGTTGTCATCATGAATGAAGTGCACTCCAGAACTTATGGAGAAAATCAATCTGCAACTAAGATCATTCCCCAAATCTGAAGGAATGGGTATTATTGGCCCCTAATGATATAGGATTGCGCCATATTAACCCAGAAGATCCATTTCTGCCATGTTCATTCAAATTTTATACAAAGACCCCTAGATTTACATCATACATCTACGTACTCTGGGCCATTCGCCACCTCAGGGAGGGTTGTTGTGGGACCATATCTTCTAGCCACATCCATAAAATTCATGTTCATACTCATAGAGACTTAGTTATTTTACACATGGGCCGAATCCATACCCCTTAAATAATTCAAGTAGAAAAACATCATTATCTTTTTGATGGAAAACATCATTACCAGATTTCATTTCCCCCATACAATAATGAAGGACAACGACACCAACTTCTGCTTTGCTGAGTTGGAAAAGTTATACCAGGTGTATGGAACAAAATCAAACCGTTCATCCCCCTACCACACAGTGGAAAATGGGAAGATAGAGGATTTCAACATGTCTTTGTACATCATACACCAAAAGATGGCCAATAAGGATACGATATCATGGCCAAACAAGATCCTTCCTGATTTGTGGTCTTGTCGGACAACAACCCTCACTACCACCCAGGAAACCCCATACCCACTAGTATAAGGGGAAGATGCAGTCTTGCCTATGTAAATCCAAATTCCAACACTTTGTGTGGCCATTTGAAATCAATTTTTTTATAGAAGAGGAATCCCAAATATGGTTTTATTAATGAGAGCAGATAAAAGAAAAAGGCTGCACACTTTACAGCAGTTGGAAAATTTCTAAATTTGGATTGTACGACCCTTCAAGAAAAAGGTTCATCTTTGATCATTCCTCAATGGAGAATTGATGTTAGTCCCCAAAACCCTGATGATACTCTAGAAGATTCCCACAAAGCGTGAACCAATGTGGGAAGGGTTGTATTGAATACATAGGGTCTGTTCCAATGGATCATACTCTCTGATATCAATGGACTAACAACTCATCACGACTCTTCAAAATGAGAAGATCTTGAAGAAATACTTTTCATATTAGAAGCCCCTATAATTCATGGTCCAATCTATATGACTGTAAACCATAGGCCATCGTCCTGACAATATGATGTTAAATTTTATAGTATTAGTCCATGAAACATGGCATTGATCCTCAAAATCATGGTCCAAACTCTATGAACCTAAAATATGAGCCATCCTCCTGACAACATAATGTTAAACATTACAGTATTAGTCCACAAAACGTGAAATTTATCCCAGATGTCACGGTCGAAACACTACAACCCTAAACTATAAGTAACTCATCCATGAAACATGACATTAAACTGTGACTCATGACCTCGTTGTAAGATGTTAAACTACACGGCACAAATCATCCTAATCAGATGACAATAAACTACATGATCTCTCACTGAACTATGTATTCCTTGATTCATGCCCTCGTAGGATACATAGTGACACCTTGATACTGGATCCTAGCTTATCCCCCACCAAAAAAATTCCTCCATCATATCCTTTACCTCCCAACACATGAAAAAGAAAACCCTATGTCCACTCTTGTTTCATACATCGAGTATAACTCAGGTGATCTTATGATCAGTGATATGTATTATTTTACACAAACAAATTGTAGGGAGATATGGTAAACCCGACACCCATAGAAAATGGAAATCAAATGACCCTACACATTGGTCAAGCTAGATCAGTACATGAAAAGTTTATAACTATGTATGGCTTGATTCCTGCCCTTACAGGATATGTAGTGATGCCTGTGTTTGGAATCCCAACCTAGCCATCACCATCAAAAAAAATTCCCTCACATGTCCTTACATATTGATCATGCCATATTGAAACATAGAATGTTCAGAACTACGTATGAATTGATTCCTACTCCTGCA
The DNA here is from genome assembly GCA_963277665.1 of Viscum album. Taxonomy (NCBI): domain Eukaryota; kingdom Viridiplantae; phylum Streptophyta; class Magnoliopsida; order Santalales; family Viscaceae; genus Viscum; species Viscum album. The sequence continues at coordinate 2,118,276,117 of OY728161.1, read as the reverse complement.
GGATACATAATGATGCCCGAATTTGGCATCACATCCAGCCATAATCAAAGAAATTCCCCTCTCCCAATGCATAGGTCAAACTTGTATAAGTATTCGATGAATTGTCCAAATCACATGATAATAAACTTTAAAATTATTCAAGATTTATGTGTGGCCCAATCCATGGTGTTATGAGATCTTGCACATTATACCTACTCATGATAAGTCATAAGATCCCGCTTCCCCCTATACAGATGAGTCAGACACATATAGAAGCTCAAGTAGTTCATGATTAGTCACGGTCTGGGTATCCTTTAAGATCCTAGGAACAGAATTCCCGATTGTAATACTCCATACCCTATAAAAAATATGTATCCCCATTATTATTCAAGGCCATCAGAGATGAAAGGTCAGTTTGCTGTAAGATGCCTTTGTTTGACTATGCACATCATGCCCAAGTGGCTCTGCATATGTTTCCCAAAAACGGATGTTAATAAAAGGTAAATTGATCCCAAACAGAGTCCTATCCTATCTCTATACACCCAACGGCTTCCATGCCTCATGACATTCCTCCCTATTCATGTTTCCCCCGAGGCTATGGTTTACACCTTCTATCATCAATCACTTCAATAGAACATTATAACTTCTTAATTGAGATAAACTCAAAGATATTAAAGATCATTATGATAGCATAATCATCCTCACTACATGACTCCAAAATACAAAGCATCAATTCCTCACCACAAGAAATTAAACTGCAAGGCCAAAATCATCCTTGTTGTACAACGCTAAACTACATATAAATGGTTTAAGACCAAAGTTCCCTCTAATTTTGATTTTGTAATTCCTCAGAAATGTCTTGGTATCCTCTTAATACCTTGTTTCTCAGACTCGGCATAGCTCATATGAGCTTAGGGATCTTATCGAGATGTTCACCATGACATTATGGAAAAATAGTTCAGAAATTTGGTCCCAGCAGCATGACCCTAAAAGGTCTGGCATGGTTCCCCTCTCAGAGAGGAACCCCATGTCCTGGCCATATGATGGTAAATGAACAGGTACCACAAAAATGGGATGAACACCTCACCCTTCATATAAGTTAGATCAAATTAAGGGATACCTGATTCCATGAGTAAATCACAGCCCAAATTTCCCCAATATATCCGGACACACTCTAGCCTTACCTAAAAACTCCATTGTTTGAGAAAATTTGAATCCCCATAATCATTCAAGTCCATCTAAGACTGATGTCCCGAGTCATACTGACACCTTTGTTTGACTATGCACGTCATTACCCGGTGGCTCTACATATGATTCCCACAAAAAGATCAATCATTCAAAGGAAAATTAATCCCTGGAAGTGTCATGTCCTATGTTAGTACACCCAATGGATTTCAAGCATCGTTCCATCCATTCTAATTCAAGGGCCCTCTAAGTCATGGTTTACATTTTCATCCCCAAACACATTCTAGATATATCAGAACACTTGGGCCAGATTCATCTCTGGTCCCTTTTTAGGTTTCTAAAGATACCATATATATATATGGGTTAGGTTTATCCACATACAAAAGAAGAGTTCCCCCAATCAATTCTGGGAGAATTTCTGCTAAAACTCCCTTTTGGGTGTTCACTTGAACCCCTTCTAGAAGGTCACATACCATATTCAGAATGTTCTCTATCTCTGTAATCTGCCATAGCCATAAAAGATGGAAGGCCACTGTCCAACAGACACCATTTTTTGACTATGCACATCATGCCCTAGTGGCTCTGCATATGTTGCCCAGAAAAATGGTCATCCAAAAAAATGAAATCCATTCCCTGGAGAGTCCTTTCCAGATTTTGTAAGCTCAAATGACAATCATGTTCTAACACACCCCATGATTTGGAAAACTTATGGATAATGACTTACATACATTGCTCGGTCTAAAAGCCCCTGACATAAAATAATGTTTCTAACTAAATTGTCCATTCACCGGCTCTCCCTCAAGTTTGTATAAACTGTGTGGGAACAGTTTCCCCCTCAATGTCGATTTGAATATCCCTAATGTTTTCAGACACCACTACTCGGTCCAGCCACCCTATATGGATCCTGACACCAAAATAAACTCAACGTGTTTCAAATCCTACCATGTATATCAGAGATAGAAGTCCAGTGCCATGAAGACACCTTTGATTGACAATTCACATCATTCCCTGATGGCTATGCATAACTTGACAATAAAAATGGTTGTCGATCAAATGAAAATTCATCCCTATGAGAGTCCTCTATAACTTTTGTATGACTAAAATAGATTTTGAGTACCATGCATGTCCAAATTCACAAGTTTAGGGTCAAGAAATATCCCGAATCAATGTCTAAAAGATATTATATAATTCTTGGCTAACGATCCCATGTTAGGGTCCCACAACAATAAGTTTGGTCAAAACTATTAGACCTAAAACATCAGTAATACGTTTGATTGGCCGGCCTGTGAACTACTAGTGAATGAGACGCCATAATTTCTAGAGGAAAAATCCACAAAAGGATCCTCTGGTAAAAGGAAGGTATCAGTCCATTAAAAAACATTGAGCCATCAAAATGGTGTAAAGTTTGTTAGGTCAAAAACCCGCAATGGGCAGTCTAGGAAAATGTCAATTTATGCCCGTTAAGCCAATGCCAAGAAGTATTAGAAAAAAAATTATTGTTATAATGAAAAAGACATAAGTGTTCATGAGTTGTTCTATAAATCCTCTGAAATAGTCAAACTGTGTTTGCTGAGTCCCACGACTCATGAAAAAATAAGTCCCTCATTTGATTATTTCTATTTATTGTTTTCAAATCATTGATTAAAATTAATTCTTAATTGAAATTATGTTTACCAGATTGATTATGATCAACATAAAACACTAGAAAATGCAAATAAAAAGTGTTCAAAGGCAAATTGGTTCCATCATATTTCATAAAAATATATGGTGGGCATCCACTGCCTGAATCCTCTCCTAGTATGCAAGCAAGGAACATTACAATAAATGTTCGACAGAGTCACAGAGTTGCATCAATAATTTTTACAACACCTCAATGACTTGGATACGATTCAATAAATTTCAGGTCATTGCCTCTATGCTCTCCCATAGTGCCTCTGTGTCCCTCATTTATTGGAGGCCTGTCCTTTCTCCCTCTTTCATTTTCCATCACCCCTCTTTAATGGCGGTTACAACTCTAACCCAATCTTATTTTTGCCACTCATATTTATGGATTTTTTGCTCCACATCCTCTTGAAGATGTTCTATCAAAGAATCTTTATTATTGAGTTTGTTCTGCAACCTTGTAATAGATCCAGCATGAGTTGATGCTTTTCCAATAAGAATCTTCCGTGTAGCATCCAAATAAGTTGTCAAATCTGCCGCAGAATGTCGAGATTCAAGCACAATAGTTTCTTCCGGAGCAGAAACCACCTACCTTATTATATCATAAATACTATGAAAGTTAAATCCAACGAAGCCCAATACCAAAAACTGGTGGATTATCATTGGCAATTTCACTGGAATCTCAGCCAGTTGAGTCTGGGATATTATTCTAGAAGTGTCCATCCATGCCTTTTTCTAAGATGGATGAAGATCAACCAGGATTTCTTGATCATCCTCTAAATCACTTCGTGCTGATGAAATGTATTTAGGAATTAACATTACCAGAGAGGGACTTGATTCGGAAGCTATAACATGAATCAGCCCTGCAATGGCCTCATCTCTGGTAATTGCAGTAGAGGTTAGATAAGGTACATCTACCACTATTACTAAGGATTTTGGTTGTAATTTTTGGGATTATGGTGAGACAACCGTAACTCCCACCCTCACAGTAGTACTACAATCTAAAACAAGTGGTTATACATCATCGATCATATGTTGTGCTCTATAGATATGCAGGAATAATGGTTGATATAATTCTTGGGGGGATAGTTCATTGAGATAATTATACTAGTCTCATAATCCTGGTGTTAGAAAACATAACCCCTCTCCTAACTGAAAAATGTAATGATTTAAAAATATATATTTTCAGGGTTTGAAATATCATCCTCACCAACTGTTATGTCCCCATAGCCACCATGAGGAGGCAGAATATTAGTTTCTAAAGTGACTCCCTCTATAAGTGAAAAATCCACTGGATCAATAATGATTGGCTCATTGATTTTTGAAGCCCCTCCAAGATAAAATAAGGCCTGGGGCTGGCCACTGGACGTGGCCCCTCCTATAAAGACCACATTGTATTTCTCCATGAGAGGTGACTCAAAATGGTCTAGTGAGCCCTCAACATTGGGATGTCATTCAATTATTAGGGCAGCAATTGTTCGAGTGGGAGCATGCACACCTGAGGGGTCAAAAACACCGTTGATCTTTTTAAATGGATTTATTTCCCTATTTTGGTCAGCCACAACATATGGCGACCATTCCTATTCCCTAAAACGGACAAGATCTATAGATTAATGGGTGACCATCATGTGTTCACCAATAGTTCCTACATCAAATCACATATATGTACATGTGATTTGACAAGATTATGGTACTTGGTTTGATCACCTAGTGAATAAACAATTACATGTGATCCCTCTTAGAATACACTTGGATAGCTAGGAGGCTTGCTTGAATTTCATTAACTTTTGGGTGGATGGCTCCTGAATAAGATCACTGTGAGGATCTAGAGGAGGAAACACCTAGGAAGGGTCTACAATAATTTCATCCATTTGTTATATAACTCCAAAGTATCATTCAACAATACCCCAACCGTTAATATGGAAAAATAACCAAGCAAAGTACCTCCAGGAGAGTAAATTGGGGGAAATATGATTCCCAAGACCTTGTAGGACCCTAGAAAAAAAATAAAGATGGAAAATTTTAGAATCTCGGCAATAAAATAATTTAAGGATATAGTTTGCGGCCAGAAAATCCTCTCATGTCAACCGCGAGAATACATCCATCAATGAAACATGATCTGACCAATAGTGCATGTCTGTAGAAGCATAAAGAAACTTATCCATTTTTGTCAAGTAAGAAGGAACATAATCAGGCTCTTCATCTGCTGAAATGCTGTTAGGAGCGATTGATCCCCCAAAACAGGGAATATCGAAGCATTACCTCAGAAAAATCCTCTATATATCATCATTTGTAGTGAACTCCCTCAACTCATCCAACAATCTTTGGGCATCCAAAAATTCAGCCAATATTGGGATGTCTAGTGCTGGATAATTTGTGCAAGGAAGTGGAGCAGGATTTGACAACCACATACGTTTCTCGGGTGTCCCTGTAAACTCAGGACCCCATGAAGAGGAACGTTTATGAGGTGAATGTAGAAAGTAAGGATCTTTTTATTTGGTTGCCTCAATAAGAAATCCATCTATGTATTCATCATCGTAAATGGTTTCTGGTAACAACATGGTAGGAACCCAATGTGAGTAATTACGGTGACCACGTCTAGAGTGGATGAGGGTCTCTAGGATTTTAACATTCTTACTCACCATATCTGAATCCTCATCAAAAGAAAGGTCATCCTGTGATTACACGTATCCAATGCTAGTAAGGGAGACTTCCATAGTCTGGAGGAGCTTCCGTAAATCATGAGGGGACTGGTCACAGGTAGATGGATGACCTTCTAAATGGTCCCATTTCCTCCAGGCCACAAGAAAATCGTCCTTAGAAGGAATGGATGATAGACTCATGGAATTAGCTCTAGTAGCTTGTTCGCCAACCCATGAGGTCATAACCCTATATTTCACGACATTCCACATGGGGGAGGGATCCAAGAGGCACTCATAGGACTTTTCTTGATTGAGAGTGTTCAACAAATTCCTTCTATTTCTCCTTTCCCTTCAACATGGATTCCTTAGAAGTTGTCACAATAGCAGCAGGTCAGCTAATTGACCATCAAGATATGACTTGATATAGGACTCACCATATGTCATTGTAAATAAGGGAAAATAATCCCCAAGTTTTGAATGTATGAAATGTATTTGGGTATCATCCCAGATTAAAATTAGCAATAGTTTATGAGAAATCACAATATATTTCTTCTAATTATCACTGTTGAGATAAATAAGGCATAACATCTGAATGTGTTTGAATTGTCGACTGTATCTGTAGCGTTCACATCACTCATAAATAATTTCCCCATACACATGGGCAACCAGGACTCCTTCTAGAAGAGATAAAAAGTATCCTTAGGTGATGAAGTCTTCATATTCACAATTTGTAAAAGTTACAGTAGGAGAATCTTAAGGGCAATATGATAAACATTCGTAAAAATTGAGATTATCCATTATTTCCTTCTCGTTCTTTTCTTTTTTTTCCACTTATCAATTGAAGCCCAAGCTACAAGCATGACCCCACTGGTGCTCTGATGGTATGGTCAAAGGGTGGAACATGAATTTTTTAAGGAATTGATGGAGGAATATCCTTATATGTGGGATCTTATATAGCACCAAATAATTTTGAAAGGCCTATTCATCCGATAAAATGACCCCTGGTTAATTTGACCTTGTAGGCAGTAAATATTGGCCAACACTAGGATAGATAAATTAATAAATCTATCAGTGGCCAACTGAGCATCCATGAAAAAAGTTCAGGCTCTTAAGACACCATATATGCACACTAGTTGGAGCCATCCACTCAGTAACATGGCCATGAAATACACCAGTTTAAATAATTGAATGATGTTCGGGATGACCCCCCATCCCCTTTTTTGAAAATTACAATCTTCTAGGGCAGCCTGGTATGTACCCTGTCCCCTCTAGGTGGTTCTGGTAGGGGAATCCCTATATCTCCGCAGCTCAGACTCTAGACCATTCTACTTAATAAAAGCACCAAACCAGTCATCAAAATAAATATCTTTCTATGGATAGGGATATTTATCCTTCATAAAATATTTATCTAGGAAAATAAGTTTCTTAGATTGGGGGGGGGGGTGGTTCTTTCCACATCAATCCAAGAAGAGGTGGGAGGAATAAATTCATCAAACATGTAGCTGATGATATGGACTCCCAAAATTAGCTAGATGTCCCAATAGGCTGACATCGACCTCCCCGTGGGTCAGATGGAAAGTGTTGGTATCTAGACTCCACCTGCTTAAGAGATATGAAATATGGGTAGTAGGATGATGGGTGTCGGTCTGAGAAACCCAAGCAGCCTCGTACAGTCCCACAGTCTGTAGATTGGTTCGACATTCTTACCAACATTGGAAAACCCAAAAGGGCCACCCCCTTTACAAGCCGAATGAGCCCCCAAGGTATAGATCCTGATGGGACAACAAACCATGATGCTTGTTCACTATATCCTTCCTCTCAATGATTTGATAAAAGAGGGTTGCATAGTAGGGCTTCCACTACACTCCCTCTAATGTTTGAGGTGTGTAGTTCAACAAAGACTCAAAGGTTGTATCACTCTTAAGGTGCCACCCCTTGGAAGAAATAAATGCATTCATAATAGAGGTATTAATTATCCAAGAGATAGGATGATCAGTCGGATTGTGTGTTGGGATCGTTATGTCAGACAAAAGACCAAACCAGTAGGAAGGAAGCCTATATGAAGTTGGGTACTTCTGTTGGCCTACAGTGAGAAGATTCGCCAGAGATTCATGAAATGGAATAAGCAGAATTTTTTTATCAACCAAAGCCATCATGTTCTTTGATCTTTTGTTAGCACCAGAAAGAGGGTCAGTAATAATTGCCTAAGACGAAGCAGTGACATCAGTAGAAGCGTAAAAAAATTCATTTTAACCTGAATAAGATGATCCAGAAGTTGATAAAAATTCATTCAAATAAATACAGTGGGATAAAGGATACAAAGGAGTTGGTAAAGGACATTAAATATGTCTTCATACTCACAACATACTATTCCAAAAAATGGTACATAGATGGCACATTCTGCAGAACGCATGATACATGGAAGAAACCCCACCTACGACTACGGTATGCAGATTCATTTCACCACATAGAGAAATGGTACACGAACCGTCAATGTAGTGTTCGCCAGCAGATCATTGGTCGGAAAACTAAAAAATTCATCGATGACGGATACCACGATCCTCGGCCTCAATTATGTTCATGTTCAAAAATATTGGGTAAAAAGTTTAATTTTGGATTACCGGTTCTAAAAGTTCTGTTCTCCGAATCAAGATTTGTATGCAGACACACAATTTACACAGCATTATCCTACATAGAATCTATATTTTTTTTAAAATTCGACAAATCCATTTTAAAAATCCAAAATAATGGTATGTAGAAAAAGAAATAGCGGAAATTTTGGCTTGTAGTACATATGAAGCAGTTCATGAACAAGATTTTTGAAAGAATCATGGTACGCGAATACAGAGAAATCAAAGGAAGTCAAAAGAGCTATTCTACGTGAGAAATGGTAAAATACCAATGAAATTGGACCATATATATAGGTGTGTTCCCATTTAACTAGGCCCGTCGGTTCTACCACGAACCATTTCAGTTCAACCCTGATTATACATCAGAATAGTCCCCTTTTCATTCCGAACGGACCCCATTATGATGGGGGGAATTATTAGGGTCCTGAAAATTACATCAAGGGAAGCAAATACCGCTACAATTACATTTTATAAGTAATCTTTTGCTTATACATGTCTATCAAGGTGAGTGTACAGAAATTGAGTTCCGATTTTAAGAAGAATCTTTAAAAAATTCATGTTTTCAAGGATTTTCAAGTAGCCCACATACCATCACTGAGAAGGGTCTGCAGAACACCTAGATTATGAACCACCAAGTACGTGGCACAATTTTCAAGTCAGTTTCCTAGAGTGTAACACCCCAATATTTCTACGTAAGTTATTTTCTTTAATGTAATTCAATAGCTTGCATTATACGCAACATCGAGTTCGAGTTCACCACGACTTACCAAACTAGCCATTAAAAAAGAAGTTATGAATACTATTAACTGAATTTTTAATTTTATATACTCCATATAATTATAGAATCCATATTTTGTTTTTCATAGACATTATATAAGATAAATGTCATTTTTTAGATAAAATAAGTATTTTTCAAAAAAATGAAAATTTAACTCCTTTTAAGGGAAAACTCTTTTAAAAACCATTATTTGACACTTTTATGTATTAAATTTATTGAAATAAATTTATTATTTATAATCGGGACACAAAAAAATTATTTTGGATATATTTTTGGTACTTCTCTGATAACTTTCATATTTTGATGAATACAGAAAAATACTAAATTTTAATTGAAAATAAATTTTTTAATAGAAATAATTTATAGTTTTAAAATATGAATTTGAATGTTTTGGAAGTATAATTAGATTATATTTTTGTCATTTAATAATATTTAGGCTATTATAAGTAATTTTACATTTAAATTTGACATAAACAGATGTCAATCTTTTAATAGTTTTTACTTTTTTTAAAACCCTCTTTTCAGTTTTGACAATGAGAATTAATATTAAATTAATTAATAGAACATCTACATTTTTGAATTTGGTAAAATATAATTAATTTTTAAAATTTTAATATCACAATTATCATAGGGTCATGTTTTTGTATTTATATGAAAACATTCAATTTTTTATGAGTATTGAAAAACATTGCGTTATAGTTAAAAACCGACTTTTATTTAAATAATTATTTATTTTATTTAAATTCATTTTAAGTAAAAATAGATATATAATACTTATATAACTTCAATTTAATTTATTGGAGTCATTTTATAATAAAATTGGATGTATAAAAGTTTATTGAACTTTTTACCGTCTTTTACCCACCTTCTATGAGCACTTACAAATTTTCCTAAAACATAATTTTACTACTTCTGTGAGTTGAATTTCAAAAATCCAATACACATGGATGACATCAATAAGTATATATTTTTTCAATAAGATGAAAATAATTTTTGGTGAACAGTAACTTTTGTCTTTTATTTACCACGGATAAAGGTAAATAGGGTAATTAAGGGTAAAAATTATATTATAATTATCCAAACACATGTCTTAATTTTTTTGGATAAGTCTAATTCGTCCAAAAACAACCTTAGGAAAAAAAATATGATCCTTTTGGTCCACGTGTATTATATTTGGACATTTATTTTTATTTTATTTAAAGAAGTGTTTAAAGTGTTAAATTAAAAATTTAATTACTAAACCATTTTAAATATAGGGTTATACATGAGATAAATTCGACTATAAATATTCATTATAAATATAATAAGATTTAACACATAATGGTATTTTATTTATTATTTTTTGACATTAAATAATTAATTTTTTATGACACAATGATGATGTAGTAATTACTTATTTGATGAAAGATTAAAATAAATAATCTTATAAATATACAAAAAATGAAATTTTAGACTTTTGATGAACTAAACTAATTTTATTGGTTAATATGAAATGGTATGGTATATTAAATAATTTTTGTTCAAAGGAATCATGCTGTTATGATTTTACAAAAAACAAATAATAAATAGTGTCAAAGTTGACATAATTGAGTTTTTAAAACAAATACAATATTATTAATTGATATAATATATCTAAAACTATAAGGTTCGGAAAAAGGACTTATATAAGGTTATATATAAAAATAATTCACAACTTGAGGTTCTTTTGGCTTGTTATAGTAAGTTTATTATCCATATAATATAAAAATACAAAGAGACATGGTAAATGTCAAACTATTTAACTAAGAGTATAATCTAAATGATAAAGTTAATATGTTGAACTAAACCTATCTAAAACCTATTGGTTGAGATTTTTCCAACCCCTCCTCACCTTACCCTCAAAATAAATCATTTTATATCCATTATATACCTAAAATTATTGTATTAATAAATAATATTTCCTGCTTTTCCTAAAGTGACACTCACCTCTCTTAAAAAAGGGTACTTCCCCTTATCTTAATTTCACACCTCCAAAGCCATTTGGCTCAGAAATAACCTGACTAAATATACTCCCAACATTCCTCCGTTAATCCTATATTCCTTACTTTGGTTAGAAATCCAACCTAAGGATCTATTTCGATCAAATCAAAATGAAGAACCCTAAGAAGAGATAAATATTTCATCACCTCTTTCAAGTTATTTTCTTCTTACACTTCCTCTTTCTTTGTTGTTTCCATTATAAAATAATAAATCCTTTATCTTTTATATACTATAATTTTATTATAAAATTGGTAAGACCATATTTATTATTCTATCCATCATATGAATGAAAAAGTCACCATACATGCCTACGTACGGCTCACTGTCTCTACGTTGTGTTGTAGTTTGTTATTCAAATACTTCATTATTTGTATGGGTATAATAATGATTATAAATGATGTAAATAATAAAAATAACATGTTAATTATTATTTATATATTATATACCAACCAATTACATACGATTTTACCATCAATATAATGATATTTTTGCTCGTGCCTACATACGGATTACCATCTCCACAAACGCGATGAGATTCATTCCCCATCATAATCACTCAAGAATAATTTTCATTTTTTGATTAAAAATAATGTTTAATAACATATTATAATTCTGGATTTTAAATAAATACATCCAATCTATAACAAACATGGATTACCGAACCAAGCATATAAAGGAAAACATATCTGTTAACACCCGAAATGATGATACTACTAAAATAGAAATAACAAAGCAATATTAGAGGATCATATAGGAAATAATATTTATGTATATAGTGATTTTTTAATTTAATAAAAATAATTTAACAATTATACAGGAACATAACGTACCCTCAACTAACTAATAGTACAAGGTAAAGGGTTTTCATCTCACTTCTTATTCCCTTGAGATTCATGCTATATTGCAACTCCTTCCTTTTGTGTGGTGTCTGTACAACCCATGATTTTATTTTTTGTGCAATATACTATAATTTCTGGGTATTTACATGTACATTTTATGTTAATTATTTAATGGGGTGTATGTTTCAAATGTTACCAAATCGGTAATGGAATTTTAAATTTCAATTTCCACTAATTCGGTTTTAGGCAAACATTGTTGTTTAATTTACCTCATGATTATGTCCGAAATTACTATTTATTTACTTATTTAGTAATTTTCACTCCCATTTGTTTGGATATAATTTTTATACACATAATCACTCCATTGATAAATTCTCAAGTCATCGATATAAACTTGATAAGGGTAATTTTAACTAAATTTATATTCATTGAGTTAAACATCCAAGTCATTGGTGTAGTTTTTACAAGAATATATGTGAATGTCCTATGATTTATTTACACATAATATCTAATTGTATTGAGTGTATTTATATTTGACACACATAATTTTTTCATTGAATTATCTTTATCCTAAGTATAATGCCTTTATAAAATAATTAATTTGCACTTACATTCCATTGAGACTTCTATGTTCTTATGCGCCAATTCACTTTTATTTGGTGTATATACTATACTCTGACATAGTATATCATGAATACATTTAATCTCATTATATTATAATGTTTTTATTACCTCAGTTATTTGTATTCAAGCATCTCGCATTTGGTTAGGTACTCTAACAAAAATACCCTTTTAAATGTTTTAAAGATTAATTTTTCTATATAATTCTCATTAATTTCCACGATTTAAAAATGGTTTTAAGGAATCATTTTTATGGACATTAATGTTTTAAAATTAAAATTTCTTTTAAAAGTTTCAAAGTGGTATGGGACACATTGTTTCAAAAATCTCTTTTAAATGACTTCTTGGATAAATAGTGCGTCATTAAAATGATTTCAAGAAAAAGTGGATATTTCTCAAAAAATAGTTTAAATGACAATTTTCATCTATGTCAATATCCTTCAGTGTATTTTATTCTGGATTGAGGTTGATTTATCACAATAAAATCATCAATATTTTATTGAATGAGTTATGTTTGACTGTGGATGTTCTATTTTTATTTCATTCATGGTTTGGAGTTAAAATATTGACATTTCGTATGGTAGTTTTTGTAGAGACCCAAAGCTTTACGTACATAGTCATTACATTACTTTTGAAGAATACTTAATACATAACAAAAACAGACACCAAAGGACCGTAATAGTTTAGTGTCTTTGGAAAATCGGAATATAATCTTCTAATCTTGGTGAAATATCTTCAACATCTCCCATAAAGTTATTCCTTTTTTTATACCTAAAACCTTTCTTTATATCTTGGGGAAAATAAAACATATAAAGGGTGAGCTCAAATTCTCATTAAGGTTATTCATGAAGAATATAAAACAAAACATATACATTTGAACTTCAAAACATGAACATAATATTTAAACATCAAAATCTTGAGCAATGACATAAAACATGGCAGTTCGTAAGGCATAGATCAAATTGGATCATAAATCATGATAAAATAGAAAGGGAATAAAGCATGTAATTGTGGAAACCATTAAGCACGTGTTAGGATTTCCATAGTAGCCAAGGCATTGATGCCAAGACTATCTTAGTGGACAAAGTCCCTTTCTGAATCGAGTTCACTCTTCGTTCCAGCCCTATATCACTGAACTGGAATAACTTACCATTCCAGCCATGTCTATCTAATGAGATATAGATCTTTACCCAATGAATTTGAGAGAGATATAGGTTCCTACCATCTCATAATGAAACCATTCTTTCGTGTGCCATAAAATCATAAATCATACATCATATCATAACCCATGTAATAGAATGGGATTCTTAAACATCATGCCATCATGACATAATCCATATAAAAAAATGGATATTATTTCATCATAAGAAGAATAAAACCATGTAAATAATGGAGACATTATACTTGAAGCATATTAAATAATGTCATTTTAGATGGAAAATAATTTTGATAAAACACTTGAAATGAATTCTTGAGGAAAATATCCTTTCTTCTTCAGAATCATTATATTTTCACAAAACGCCATGGAATATTAAATGAAAAGGTTTTTGTTGAAAATAAACATGCAATTTTTTAGAGTAATCTTCATGAAAATGAGGCTTCATGAAACCATAAAAATCCATTCACGCTGTATAACTTAAAAATAACAATCTCCTCATACTTTTGTCGGAAAAGTCAAAAAGGTACCACGTATGGTAAACAAAAGAATGATTCCTTCCATAATACAAAGTAAAAGTAAAAGATGTGTAAAAAGGAATTTAAAAATACATAAAAACACTTTTAGAAAACATGGACATGGATGATAACAGTAACCCCAGTAAATACTTAAGAATAAATAATCTTGGATAAGAACGAGATTGGAAAGGTTATCCCTTGCCTTATGTCTGATATAATTCGTATGTATCTTCAACTCCTCTATAATGATTTAAATAAGGTAATTTAATTATTAAAGAATCATATTAATTGTTATGATATCATATATGGTTAACTTATGACTTTATATTACCCGTTCTTTTGTAAGTTCCATGTTAAAGCGGCGTTTTGGGTCAAATCGTTTTATTTATTTTACGTGTTTGGACTTGTTGTTCTTGATATCATTATTACTTATATCTTGATTTACATACATCCAAAATGTAAATGATGATTTATATATCATATATATATATTCAGTATATACATATATATATGATAAATCGATAAATAGAATGAAATACACCATTCAGGGAGACAGTAGGCCATATGTATGCATGAACGCTGTTTTCGTTTCCTTATTGAATTGAATGGAATTAAGTTGATTACATACATACATACATACATATATATATATCCAGTATCATTATTATGCCATATATTTCATTATTATTCATTATATATTCTTTATAATCATTCATGAATGGTTAACATGAAGAATGAATCTCATCGCATTGTGGAGACTGTAGTCCGTACGTACGCACGAGCGATGATATCATTCCCATGATCATGGATTTGTATTGAACTGTATGTATAATATTTGAGAATCAATATCACTTTACAATAATCATATATAGTTATTTATTTACACCATTATACCCATCCATGTAAAGAGGTGGTCGAAAACAGATTACACCATGGCGTGGAGATGGTATTTCGTACGTACGCACATGCGGTGATTTCGTTTTCTGTAGGATGGATAGAAGGTGAAATAGGGTTGTATCATATTTATAATAAAATATCAGTATATAAATAATACTAATTTTATTAATTTATAATGAGACAACTAGATAATAAGAATTAGGAGAAGAAAGAAATTTGAGAGAATCGGAAGAAGAGATTACCTCTTCTTCGGCGCACCTCCTTTAAGCTTCCTCTTAAGGAAGTAGAGTTGGTCTTTTCAGAAAACCAGAACCTACAAAATGTTTCTAGGGAATTGTAGAAGAGAAATGGATGGGGGTTTGTAGAGCTTCAAAGCTAAAATGGGTGTGAAGAGAAGAGGGAAGGGGTTCCCTTTTTATAAGGGAGGAGTGGGTCACCTTTGGAAAAACATAAAATATTATTTTATAATAAAGTCATACTCGGATTATAATAGATACAAAATGATTTATATCGAAGATAAGGTGGGGATGGGTCGAAAGCCTATCATAAAATATGTTTTAGACAATTTTAGTTTACTATTTTATCCTTATCACATGGATTTAATTGTAAGTTAAATAATTTAACTTTTACCATGTCTTTTTATTTTCTTACACTATATGGTTAATAAACGTACTATAACAAGCCAAAAGAACCCCAAGTGGTTCATTATTAGTATATATATCTTTATCTAAGTCAATTTCCTGAATCGTAGATTTTTAGGAATAAAATAACAATTAATAATATAATATTTGTTTTAAAAACTATTTTATGGGAATTTTTAGACTATTTGCTACTTGATTTTTTTGAAAATTATAACATCATTATTATTTCAATGAAATTAAATTAAATCAATACTAACATGTCATTTTAACCTAGAAAATTATTTTAATTCCTAAAAAGTCTAAAATTACATTTATTTGGGTATTTATAACATCAATCATGTTAATATTTCATTAATAAGGTAATTACTGCATCATCATTGTGTCAAACATAAATTAAATTATTTAATGTCTAAAAATTATAAATAAAATAAAATTATGTAGGAAATCATTTTATCTTTCTAATGTATATTTATAGTAGAATTTATCTCATGTATAGCCCTATATTAAAAATGTTTTAGTTATTCAACGTTGATTTTAACTATTTTAATTCTTCTTTAAATTAAATAATAATAAGTGTCCTAATCTAATCCAAGTGGACCTAAAGGGTAATATTTTATTCCTAAGGTTGTTTTTTGTCGAATTAAAGTTATCCAATAGAATTAGGACATGTGTTAGGGTAATAATAATATCATTTTCAACCTTAATTACCCGATTTACTTTTTAAGCCTGGTAAATAAAAGTAAAAAGTAACTATTCACCAAAAATTATTTTCATCTCATTGAACCACATTTTAGTCCTTGATATTAACCGTGTCTCTCAGAATTACAAAATTCCACTCACAGAAGCGGTAAAATTAAGTTTTATGTGAATTTCTAAATTCTCCTAGGAGGTGGGTAAAAGATGGAGAAAAGTTCAATAAAATTTTTATATGTCTAAAATTATTATAAAATATCCTCAATGAATTAAATTTAACTTATATAGTTATTATGTATCAATTTTGACAAAAAATAAATTAAATAAAATAAATAATTATTTATATAAAAAGTCGGTTCTTAAATAGTAACCCAGTGTTTTCACTATTCATCAAAAATTTAATGTTTTCAGAAAAATACCGAAAATTCACCCAGGATAATTTTGATATTTCTAATCCAAAAATGAAGTCCATTTTGAAAAATAAAATTTATAAAATACCAAAAAGTGTGTATTACTATTCATAATGGCTAGTTCATAATAATATTATAATAATATCTCGTTTAGTGAAACATGGTATTGTGTACTTCACACGCTATCAAAGAAGGTCTAGATTGCGTGTAATGCATACCAAGTGAGGGCTGCGTGTAGTTAAAGCCCCATTTGGTGTTTCGTATAACATAATCAAAACTTATTTCATTTATACATCAAAAAAAATCTATACTCAATATTGCGTAGAATAATTTCCCCAAAACAAACTTGAAATTGTGTGTAACACGAGCGAAGAATAATGTTGAGTATACTACAGGCTAATATGGTGTTGCGTATTGTACAAGCTAAACTTGGTGTAGTGTATAATAGATGACATCAATGAAATTAAAAGAATATTTTTCATAAAATCTCGGGGTGTTACATTCTACCCCCCTTAAAATGAATTTCTCCCTCGAAATTAGTTGGGGTTATAAATGGTTTACAACTTGAAATTTTCTTAAATAGTAACCCACATCATAAAAAAGGAATACCAAAATACGACTTTAATAACTAAAGTATGAAACGTAACAGTTACCCAAATTAACTAATCACTGGGTTTCCACATAAGAGAACATAGATGAAAATATGGATATGGAAGAGAAATATAACCATCAACTTCTGATGAAGTGTGGTAGAGGATATGGCTATGAAAAATCCAACAATCACAAAGCCATAAATTTGTGATGATCTAATGTACCATTCGAATTAGCAGATATGAGAGCACTAGGAAAACATTTTTTTTGTTTTCAAGATCATTTCTCTAAAGTTGAAAATAATTAAATTAATAGAAATACATACTTGATTTTGGTACAATCTCACCATTGCTCGTGCCTCGAAAAATTTCCACTTCATCACTTAAATAAATGAAGTTGAATTTTCCTTCTGTGAAGTGTTAGAAGATTATGCGATAGAATGATAGGTCATTCTATCTATTTCTATCGATAAAAGTTTAGTACAATTTATTAAATGTACAAAAATCCATCTATGCTAAGATTAATCATATAAGGTTGCTAAAATGGACATATACTTCATCTATCATAGAGCTTAATAAATTGAAACTATTTTCTACTAACCAGGGACTCCCTGTAGGCTAGTGTCAGGCGATAAAGGCCTGCCTCACTTTGGTTGTGGGTTGGATTCCCACATCCTTGTCTAACGTGACGGGTTGTCGCCCATTTTGTAGGTTGTCCCTTTTCTTAAACTACACTACTATAACATTCTATCAATAATATCAAAACAATTTTAGCCTTAAACAATACTAACTTATGTCCAACATAATCCATTCCAATTTTTAGGCTTATCCAAAATACTTCTTTCCAAACTCATAGTATAAAGAGAACGATTACAAAAAAGGACATATAACAAGCACGTGAATACCAACATTTATCCATCATATATCAAAAGATATATCTTGTTGATCGCATTACAAACATGTTAATACCTTAATCATGTATTCTCTTGAAAAATGAATACACATTGAATCATAGTGAAAACATGAATGCTGTCAAAAGGTAACTCTTTCCACATGCCAAAATCCAAAAATATTATATACTCAAACCATGATATAACTTTTTCCTTATATCAGTCATGAGCTCATGAATACTGTGGAACATTTCATTTTCTCCTTATCCTTTCATTATGCGCATATCATCTTCTTTCAAAAATATCTAAATCACTTTCGATGGTTACCGGTACCATACAATTATTGAAACCCACAATAGACCAATATATAAATATTCCAATATTCCACGATACTATATAAAACATTATTTGGGAATCCCATTACATAAATACTGAACCATTCCACCACATCGTTGTCATATTCAACATCTCCAATAGTGATCACATGTGACTTCCCTTTGTCCTTTGCCTTAATTGGTTGCTCATGTTGATCATCATTAACCCATGGATTAGGGAATTGATTATCATAATGCCCCATTTCATTGCACTTGAAGCATTGAAGTGTTGGTGGTGCGTTCTCTGCTATCCTTTACTTATTCAAATCATTAGTAACGCTTTTTCCATTACTTCAACACTCACCTGCTCGATGACCTTCTTTTCCACACTTAAAACACTTTCTAGTCCCTTTAAGACAATCTCCACCATTCCTCTTTCCACACATTAAGAATAAAGAAACATTCATCTTCTTTTCACCATTATTCTGAGATTTTTCCTTGGACTCCATCTTTTGTTTCTTTTCAAAACCATGAGATGGATATGTAACGCCAACTTCCATTTCTGCCTTGATATCACAACGCAAAATTTATTCATAGTTACTGAAGTCTCTTATATCCAATGCCCTTCAAATACTTGGTTTTAAGCCACTGAGGAATAGATCAACTTTACCATCAGGTTGGATGATAAAGCTAGATGCATACCTTGCAAGCCTCGTAAAATTTCCTTCGAATATACCAATAGATTCATCATCCTTTTGATTAATCTCATGGAACTCCTATTCCGTCTTTTTTTGAAGAATACGAGGGATGTAGTTACTGAAAAACAAGTTCTTGAACTCATCCCATTCCATGGGTTCAATTTCAACTTGGGGCCTTGTATTATTAATTAGTG
Source organism: Viscum album (assembly GCA_963277665.1). Lineage (NCBI taxonomy): Eukaryota > Viridiplantae > Streptophyta > Magnoliopsida > Santalales > Viscaceae > Viscum > Viscum album. The sequence continues at coordinate 2,118,256,761 of OY728161.1, read as the reverse complement.
TCCACCCCTGGTCTGCTTCACCTTCTAAACGGTAAATAGCTAGAATGACTTTATCATGATTCGAATAGCGAAGTATGGAAAATATATTTTCAATGGTACTGATCCATTGTTCAGCAACAAGTGGATTAGAAGACCCATTGAAAGAAGGTGGATGTTGCCTCATGAAGGACCCAATAGAATATTGTTCCCTTCATTGCTCATTCGGAATCCAAGAATGACTCATAGCATGTGTAAGTATTTCAAAAAGATTTTCCACTCCATCTCCCAAAACATTGGTTTTTTTAGGAGGACAATCATTGCATTGCCCATTATATTGATCAACATTGTTCCTTCGGGTTCCATCCATCGTCTAAAACCCAAAAAGAATAGTGTAAGAGGCAAAACATATGCTAGGAAAACAACATAATAAAGGGGGAGTACCTTAACTATCTAACATCATAGGTTAAATTCTAATATCTTTACAGTAATTCTAGTACTATAACCTATACTTATACTTAACCTTAGGGACATCCCTAGACATACCTTAGAAATATCTCTAGGGATGTCACTAAAGTTTTCACATCCTAGTTTCTAAAGGTTAACTAATCCTTTCTTCTGATACCAACTGTAGAGACCCATATCCTGACGTACATAGACATTAAATTACTTTTTTGGAATACTTAATACATAACAAAACCAGACACCAAAGGACCGTAATAGTTTAGTGTCTTTGGAAACTCGGAATATAATCTTCTCATCTTGGTGAAATATCTTCATCATCTCCAATAAATATATTCCATTTTTTATACCTAAATCCTTTCTTTATATCCTGGGGAAAATAAAACATATAAAGGGTGAGCTAAAATGATTAGTATGGGTATGCGTGGAGAAAATTAAACAAACCATATACAGTTGAACTTCAAAACATGAACATAATATTTAGACATCAAAATCTTGAGCAATAACATAAAACATGGAAGTACGTTTGGAATAGAGAATAATGGATCATAAATCATGATGAAATAGCATGAGAATAAAGCATGTAATTGTGACAACCATTAAGCACATGTTATGATTTCCATAGTAGCCAAGGCATTGCTTCCAAGACCATATTAGTGGACAAAGTCCTATTCTGAGTTGTGATCACTCCTCGTTCCAGTCCTGTATCACTGAACCGGATTAAATTACCGTTCCAGCCATGTCTATCTCATGAGATATAAATCTTTACCCAATTAATTGGAGGTAGATATAGGTTCCACCCATCTCATAATGAAATCATTCTTTCGTGTGCCACAAAATCATAAATCAGGCATCATAGCATAACCCATGTAATAGAAAGGGATTCTTAAACATCATGCCATCATAACATAATCCATATAAAAAAATTGATATCATTTCATCATAAGAAAAATCAAACCATGTAAATAATGGAGACATTATACTTGAAACATATTAAACAATGTCATTTTAGATGGAAAATAGTTTTGATAAAACACTTGAAATGAATTCTTGAGGAAAATATCCTTTCTTCTTCAAAATCATTTTCTTTTAATAAAATGCCATGAAATTTTAAAAGAAAAGTGTTTTGTTGAAAATAATCATCCAATCTTGTAGTGAAATCTTCATGAAAATGAGGCGTTATGAAACCGTACAAATCTGTTCAAGCCATATAAATTAAAAACAACAATCTCCTCGTACTTTTGTCGGAAATGTCCAAAAGGTACCACGTTTGGTAAACAAAAGAAAGATTCCTTCCATAATAAAAAGTAATAGTCAATGATGGGTAAAAAGGAATTTAAACATACATAAAAACACTTATAGAAAACATTGTCATGGATGATAATAGTAACCTCAGTAAATACTTACGAATAAACAATCTCGGATAAGAACGAGATTGGAAAGGTTATCCCTTACCTTATGTCCGATATGCTTCGTATGCATCCGAACCATATGTATAATGATTTAAATAATGTAATTGAATTATTAAAAAATCATATTCATTGTTATGTTATCATATATTGTTCAATTATGACATTATATTACCCGTTCTTTTGTAAGTTCCATGTTAAAACAGCGTTTTGGGTAAAATCATTTTATTTATCGTACGTGTTTGGACTTGTTGTTCTTGATATAATTATTACTTATATCTTGATTTAATTACTTCCAGAATCTAAATCATGATTTATATATCATATATATATTCATTATATACATATATATATATGATAGATCGATAAATGGAATGAAATACACCGTTCATGTAACGCCCCGACCCGAGCTACCTAGAGTCGGTGCATTACTTCGTAACATTGGCATGATCACAAAAGATCAAGTCTCGAAAGACCGATTAGTTTAGTAGCCTTGGAAACACTAGATACATTCATAATTCTTTCATTACATCAAAAAGTAAACAAACTACAATAACATGGTCTTCATAGTCCACACTCATATCCTCTTCTGACTATCCCTGCAGGTCATTCATAAAATACTTCTTCACATCCTGAAAAATATTAAAACATTGAAAAGGGGTGAGCTCAGATGCTCAGTAAGGATAACAATATTGCGGAAGCTTTCATAAATAAACATTAACATTTAAGGCAATGTATAACTAAAAAAAACCCTTTTAAACATGAACTTCAACATAATATGGAAAAAGTAAATTGAGATAATGCCATTCACTTCTTCACATGGATATTCTACTGGTCGAATAATCACATGCAAAATCAATAACCACTTTCATAATGAGGGAATGTATAATGCCGGACATTCTGAAACATTTTGTCAAGGCCTCGGCCAAGACGTCTAAAATGATTAAGGCCTTGGCCAAAACCATAAATCAAATTGGGAAAGGGCCTCGGCCAATTCCATGTCTAGTTGTCTCATGAGACCTACCGATGCATCGAGGAGCTATAGCGGGCTCCACCCGTCACTTATTAAGTCCAATGCATTCCTCATATGAATAGGTTTAAACATATCATAAACCATCACATAATCATATCTCATAAAACATGCATAAAGGAAACGTAAAATTTCCACATTTCAATCACAAGATATCAATACAACACATTGATATAGTAATAACGCTTTCAAAACCATTTTCAATACCAAAATAAAAGAAAGTTAAAACTTTGTACTTATTTTTCATTAAAAAAATGATGGCTTGTAGAGGAAGCCGAAACTCAAATAATGGTCATGGCGGCGGAGAAGTCGTTGTCACCGCATAAGTACGGAAAGAAAAACATTCTCTTTTTGTCGTTTAGTAAAATGCTTCGTATAAAAAAGATTCTTTTTGAATAAACGTAAAAGTCAAAGTGGTTTATACACCGTATAAAAGAAATTTGTGTATAAAACCAAATATGCCTCAAAGAAAGAAGATTGAGAGGAAGTCCTTACAAAGATCCTTTTTAAAATAAAATAGATATATTATGTATATTCACTATAGGTACACAAAAAGAAAGTAAAAATACAAAATAATACATAATAATATCATGACATAATTTGAAAGTAGGAGATTAACCCAAAGAATGGAAGTTGGGTTAAGAAGTTCCCTTACCTTGCGTTCTGTCCTGACTCGACCGTTCTTTAACCTCCTGAATAATAAACTAGAGTTAATTTATATTTACTTAAGAACCTTTTTCATGTTCATTATTCCATTTATATCACTTATTACCATGTTATGAACATTATTTAATTATTTAAGTTAATAACGGTCGTTTTTTCGATCTTTGGTACTTGAGTCAAAAATAAACTTCTTATAATTACAAGTTGTTCATGTGGTGAAATATCCATTATATCCAGAATTATATTCATGATGTAGATATCATATATATCATATATATACATTATATACATTCATTCATAATGTCACGTAACATTTAGAGGTAAGAAATGAAATGCACCGTTCATGGAGACGGTAAGCCGTACGTACGCATGAACGCTACTTTCATTTCTATTTCATATTTAATGGAATGAAATCATAATGATATAAATTTATAATATAATTAAAGTATAATATAGTGTATATTACCATTTAATACAACCTTTATACATCCCACATATGGCATTAACGATTCAAATCACTTTGAGGGGGCGGTAGTCTGCACTTCCTAAAATGAAATTATCGCGTTCTACCCATAATGGAAATCATAAAGTATGCCATAAATGAGAAATAAAGAAGCATAAGTAAAACATAAACATATTATATATCATATATAAAAATAGTGACATCTTAATGGCCACCTTTGAAGGTGTTATATGAGTGTTGAACAATCATCGTTTCGTGAGGCAGAAATTCACCATTCACAGAAACCGTATGTTCTTTAACCATTAGATGTAGGTGTGTGTAAGTGTAGATAGAATCCTTCTTATAACAACATACTAGTATATTTAGGATACTGGTGTTGTTACAAAAGAAATGAATAAAAAGAGTTTAGGGGGTTGGAGAAGAAAAATAAAACAAAACAACATTAGAAAAGACATTACCTCAAAATCGGGTAACTCTTTTTGATTTGAGCCAAAGGCTTCCTTGAGAAGAGTTCTGCCCAAAGTGAGGCTTCTAAGAGTAATAGGGGGAAGTTGGGAGAGTATTTGGGCAGAGTTTGGCCGAGCCAAATGGCTTGATGGTGTGAATAAGGTGGGAGAGGTGAGGGCCTTTTATAAGAGGAGAGGAGGGGCTCTTTTGGAAAGATTGAAATGTTACATTATTATACAATGATTTTCGGATTCTAAAGGTCCCACACTTATATAATTCGTGTCTAAGGTGATAAGGGTTAGAAATATCCTCATACAATATTCTTTGGACAAGTGTAAGCCTTGGATTTTGCATTATCTTCTCATTTTATTTAAATCGTTAAATAATGAGGTCATCGCTGCATCATAATGATGTCATAAATAATTTACTTTATTTAATGTCGAAAAATTATAAAAAAAATACTATGACGTATGAAATCTTTTTATCTTTCTAATTAATATTTATAGTCAAAATTTGGACTTGTTTAACCCCACTTAAAAACTGTTTTAGTAAAACAACTCATGTTTGTGTCAATTTATTTTTAACATTAAGTAAATATATATTAATGTCATTTTCCAACCAAAGTGGCTCTATGGGGTCCCCAAGTTGACCCATGGGTTGTCTTGGTCGGCCATGACTCAAGAAATAGGAGTAGGACAAGTGTCAAGTTCATATCATTTTATTAAAACATTGTTTTTACCTTAAACTACACTAATTACCACTAATCGTGATTAAGAACTTAAAAGTTACTATTCACCAAAAAATTATTTTAATCTCATTGAACCACATTTTACTTCTAAATGACAACCATGTATGTCGGATTTTTTAAAATCAAATCATAGAAGTGGTAATATTTTATTTAAAAAAAAATCAGTTATTTAACTACCACTACTATTCATCAAAAATTGAAGTTTTTCAGAACAATGCCAAAATTTCACCCTAAGCTATAATTGATATTCCGAATTCAAAAATGTTGTCTATTTTATGAAATTCCAATCATATAATTTGAATTAATTAATTTTATAATTAATTCCCGCTGTCACAACAAATAGCGTGTTTTTAAGAAACAATTTATATCAAAAGATTGACAATTGTTTATGTCCAATTTCAAAGTGAAATTAATTCTAATGACCACCATTGGATAAAATTGTAAAAATATATTCTAATTATACTTTAAAACCACTCAATATTATAACTTATAACTATAAATTATTTTGATTAAAAAGGTTGTTTTAAGTATTTTTCACTATTCATAAAATTTTTTAAGTTCTCAGAAAATTACAAAAAATTCAACATAGGCTAATTTCAATATTAGGAATACAAAAATGAAGTCCATTTTGAAATATAAAATTTCTATAATTTTAAAAAGTGGTTATTACTATTCATAACAGCTACTTTGATTAGTCGCGGTGTTTTAGAACTCGAAGTTGCGTACGATGCAAGCTATTGCATTATTGAATGAGAAGCGTATCGTTGAAGTTCGGGGTGTTACATTCTCCCCTACTTCAATAAATTGAGTCCTCGCAATTTGAAATTTTTCTTTGAAAATAAAAGGTTGAAAAGAGAAAATACCTTTGAGGAAAACCCACATTGGAAATAAGATTAATAAAATTTAGCCTTAATAAGAGGGAAAGGGAAATGAAAAAGTCACCACCCAAATATGTTCTCGATTAGGAGAACATTGGTGGCAATTAGTGATATATAATTGGAGGAAAAACATAAATATTTGTAGGGAGTGATTGAGGTCATCAATTACAATCAACTGTCAAATTGAGGGCCTCAAATCCTTCAATCTATGTTGATTTAAAATATCAATAGTTCAACAAGACATAAGGTATTAGGATAACACATTTTTTGTTTTAATATCCCTTTACTAAAGTTTAAGAATTAATTTATTCATTGAATAAGAGATAGGTATAAATATATTTATGGTTGACAATTAGAGTTTCAACCTTCAACTCATCTTTCACTCAAAAAGATAATAGAACTCAAAAATATTATACTTATCCTAATTGTATAAGGTTCCAAATGTTAACACATACCATTTAGATTAGTAAAATTATTTTGTAATAACCAGGGACTTACTGTAGGCTAGTGGTAGGAAATAAAGGCCTGTCGCACTACGATTGTGGGTTCGATTCCTGCATCTTTGTCCGACGCGACGGGTTATGCCCCACCCTGCAGGTTGTCCTTTTCCTAAAACTATAGTATTATAATATTCCAAAAATAATCTTCATAATTTTTTAACCTGAAACAATACTATCCAAATATCAACTTAATCCACTGCAACCTTTATAGTTATCCAAAATACTTCTGTCCAACTCACAGTCCAAATTTTATAAGTAAGGTAAACATAATGAAGATCCTTTTTCCCACGTAACAACATGTGAACCCCTTCATCATGTATTCTTTTTAAACATACTGAATTACCATGATCCCTTATTCCTTATAGAATACTAGATATACTCCTTCTATCCAAAAATGTATACAAAAAATCAATCAGTTTCAAGGAAGTTAAGTATATCCAATATAATTTATCCAAATCAATCACGTCCTATTCCAAAATCACAATCTCAGTATCAGAACCATATTATGGTTTATCTTTCTCTCAACCATATATTTTCCAAAAATTTAACCTACTGTGGAGTCACTTTTCTTGGTTCCACACAATCTCAAGTCCTTGATGAAATAGTACTGCAGTACAATCCTTATATACTCCATAATTATTATAACCAGTACATCATTGATACAACACTCAAATTACAAAATTCTTTAATAACAACATAAGAACTCTAATCATTACTCCTCATCTGTGGTAGTATCATAACTTGATTATTATCCAATAACATCATTTGGGGCATACTCTGATGATTTGGACATTGGTTTGCATAGTGTCCCCAATCCTTGCAGAAGAAGCATTGTACATTTGAAACCATTTTATTACCCTTTCAGTCACACACTTTGTGTCCTTTTTCTCTACACTTATAACAAACTCCCATTCCCTTTAGGAAAGTTCCATGATGTTTCTTCCCACAATTACCACATATTGGAAAATTATTCTTTCCCCTCATCCCTTTATCCATCATTCTCTCTTCCATCCCTTTCGTCTCTTGCTTCGCTTCAAAACCATAGGACTCAGAGAATTCTTTACTTATCTTATTAACACATGATACTATTTCTTCATATGTTGAGAACACATGGGAGACTATTTCCCTTCGAAATGTTGGCTTAATACCGTGGAAGATACGATCCTTCTTACTCATTGGATCATACGTACTACTGGAGTTCACATTCCTTCTACTGGGCGCCATTTCTATACAATGGCATAAAATAGGTTAGTTTATGAATTACAATGAATAATTCCAAACTTTTAAAATATTGAACGGTTTATGGATATAATCCATAATCATAAGAATGTTTTCTTTGAGGAAGTATATACTCATAAACCCTACATATTGGTTTGTAAAGAAAATGAGAATTATCCTAAGCAAATCCCTTGGGAGTGTCGTAACCAAGAGTGCATCAAGGCCCGTTATCAAGCACCAGTTACCATTTGAGTCTAGCTCAAAGCGGTGTTTTCGGGTTTTACCCCTAGGTACATCTGTGCCAGAGCCGCCTCTACCTGCTCGTATCCAGACAGGGATGTATTGCTCGGAAAACTCACAACATCTATATAATACCAAAATTCTAGGAAGCTCTTATATACTAATCCTCAAAGTTATCTTTGGTCTATGTTCACTAATCAGAATTTATCTAAATCTAGCTTCCAAGGTTAGTACTAAACTGCCTCTGATACCAACTGTAACGCCCCGACCCCAGCTACCCAGAGTCAGTGCATTACTTCATAACATTGGCATGATCACAAAAGATCAAGTCTCGAAAGACCGATTAGTTTAGTAGCCTTGGAAACACAAGATACATTCATAATTCTTTCATTACATCAAAAAGTAAACAAACTACAATAACATGGTCTTCATAGTCCACACTCATATCCTCTTCTGACTATTCCTGCAGGTCATTCATAAAATACTTCTTCACATCCTGGAAAATATTAAAACATTGAAAAGGGGTGAGCTCAGATGCTCAGTAAGCATAACAATATTGCGGAAGCTTTCATAAATAAACATTAACATTTAAGGCAATGTATAACTAAAACAAAACCCTTTTAAACTTGAACTTCAACATAATATGGCAAAAGTAAATTGAGATAATTCCATTCACTTCTTCACATGGATATTCTACTGGTCGAATAATCACATGAAAAATCAATAACCACTTTCATAATGAGGGAATGTATAATGCCAGACAATCTGAAACATTTTGTCAAGGCCTCGGCCAAGACGTCTAAAATGATTAAGGCCTCGGCCAAAACCATAAATCAAATTGGGAAAGGGCCTCGTCCAATTCCACATCTAGTTGTCTCATGAGACCTATCGATGCATCGAGGAGCTATAGCGGGCTCCACCCATCACTTATTAAGTCCAATGCATTCCTCATATGAATAGGTTTAAACATATCATAAACCATCACATAATCGTATCACATAAAACATGCATAAAGGAAACGTAAAATTTCCACATTTCAATCACAAGATATCAATACAACACATTGATATAGTAAAAACGCTTTCAAAACCATTTTCAATACCAAAATAAAAGAAAGTTAAAACGTTGTACTTATTTTTCATTAAAAAAATGATGGCTTGTAGAGGAAGCCGAAACTCAAATAATGGTCACGGCGGTGGAGAAGTCGTTGTCACCGCATAAGTACGGAAAGAAAAACATTCCCTTTTTGTCGTTTAGTAAAACGCTTTGTATAAAAAAGATTCCTTTTGAATAAATGTAAAAGTCAAAGTGGTTTATACACCGTATAAAAGAAATTTGTGTATAAAACCAAATATGCCTCAATGAAAGAAGATTGAGACGAAGTCCTTACAAAGATCCTTTTTAAAATAAAATAGATATATTATGTATATTCACTATAGGTACACATAAAGAAAGTAAAAATACAAAATAATACATAATAATATCATGACATAATTTGAAAGTAGGAGATTAACCCAAAGAATGGAAGTTGGGTTAAGATGTTCCATTACCTTGCGTTCTATCCTGACTCGACCTTTATTTAACCTCCTGAATAATAAACTAGAGTTAATTTCCATTTACTTAAGAACCTTTTTCATGTTCATTATTCTATTTATTTCTCTTATTACCATGTTATGAACATTATTTAATTATTTAAGTTAATAACGGTCGTTTTGTCGATCTTTGGTACTTGAGTCAAAAATAAACTTCTTATAATTACAAGTTGTTCATGTGGTGAAATATCCATTATATACAGAATTATATTCATGATGTAGATATCATATATATCATATATATACAGTATATAAATTCATTCATAATGTCACGTAACATTTAGAGGTAAGAAATGAAATGCACCGTTCATGGAGACGGTAAGCCGTACGTACGCATTAACGCTACTTTCATTTCTATTTCGTATTTAATGTAATGAAATCATAATGATATAAATTTATAATATAATTACAGTATAATATAGTGTATAATACCCTTTAATCCATCCTTTATACATCCCACATATGGCATTAACGATTCAAATCACTTTGAGGGGGCGGTAGTCCGCACTTCCTAAAATGAAATTATCGCGTTTTACCCATAATGGAAATCATAAAGTATGCCATAAATGAGAAATACAGAAGCGTAAGTAAAACATAAACATATTATATATCATATATAAAAATAGTGACATCTTAATGGCCACCTTTGAAGGTGTTATATGAGTGTTGAACAATCATCGTTTCGTGAGGCAGAAATTCGCCATCCACAGAAACCGTATGTTCTTTAACCATTAGATGTAGGTGTGTGTAAGTGTAGCTAGAATCCTTCTTATAACAACATACTAGTATATTGAGGATAATGGTGTTGTTACAAAAGAAATGAATAAAAAGAGTTTAGGGGGTTGGAGAAGAAAAATAAAACAAAACAACATTTGAGAAGACATTACCTCAAAATCGGGTAACTCTTTTTGATTTGAGCCAAAGGCTTCCTTGAGAAGAGTTCTGCCCAAAGTGAGGCTTCTAGGAGTAATAGGGGGAAGTTGGGAGAGTATTTGGGCAGAGGTTGTCCGAGCCAAATGGCTTGAAGGTGTGAATAAGGTGGGAGAGGTGGGGGCCTTTTATAAGAGGAGAGGAGGGGCTCTTTTGGAAAGATTGAAATGTTACATTATTATACAATGCTTTTCGGATTCTAAAGGTACCACACTTATATAATTCGTGGCTAAGGTGATAAGTGTTAGAAATCTCCTCATCCAATAGGCTTTGGACAAGTGTAAGCCTTGGATTTTGCAGTATCTTCTCATTTTATTTAAATCGTTAAATAATGAGGTCATCGCTGCATCATAATGATGTCATAAATAATTTAATTTATTTAATGTCTAAAAATTATAAAAAAAATACTATGATGTAGGAAATCTTTTTATCTTTCTAATGAATATTTGTAGTCAAAATGTGGACTTGTTTAACCCCACTTAAAAACTGTTTTAGTAAAAAAAACTCATGTGTGTGTCAATTTAATTTTAACATTATGTAAATATATATTAATGTCATTTTCCAACCAAAGTTGCTCCATGGGGTCCCCAAGTTGACCCATGGGTTGTCTTGGTCGGCCATGACTCATCCAATAGGAGTAGGACAAGTTTCAAGATCATATCATATTATTAAAACATTGTTTTTACCTTAAACTACACTAATTACCACTAATCGCGATTAAGAACTTAAAAGTTACTATTCACCAAAAAATTATTTTAATCTCATTGAACCACATTTTACTTCTTAATGACAACCATGTATGTCGGATTTTTTAAAATCAAATCACAGAAGTGGTAATATTTCATTTAAACAAAAAATCAGTTATTTAACTACCACTTAGTGGTTTCACTATTCATCAAAAATTGAAGTTTTTCAGAACAATGCCAAAATTTCACCCTAAGGTATAATTGATATTCCGAATTCAAAAATGATGTCTATTTTATGAAATTCCAAACATATAATTTGAATGAATTAATTTTATAATTAATTCCCGCTGTCACAACAAATAGCGTGTTTTTAAGAAACAATTTATATCAAAAGATTGACAATTGTTTATGTCTAATTTCAAAGTGAAATTAATTCTAATGACCACCATTGGATAAAATGGTAAAAATATATTCTAATTATACTTTAAAACCACTCAATAGTATAACTCTTAACTATAAATTATTTTGATTAAAAAGGTTGTTTTATGTATTTTTCACTATTCATAAAAATTTTGAAGTTCTCAGAAAATTACAAAAAATTCAACATAGGCTAATTTCAATATTAGGAATAAAAAAATGAAGTCCATTTTGAAATATAAAATTTCTATAATTTTAAAAAGTGGTTATTACTATTCATAACGGCTACTTTGATTAGTCGCGGTGTTTTAGAACTCGATGTTGCGTACAATGCAAGCTATTGCATTATTGAATGAGAAGCGTATCGTGGAAGTTCGGGGTGTTACAGTTCATGGAGACGGTAGGCCGTACGTACGCATGAACGCTGTTTTCGTTTCGTTATTGAATTCAATGGAATTAAGTAGTTAAAATACATATATATATATATACATAAATCTAGTATCATTATTATGTCACATATTTCATTATTGTTCATTATATATACTTTATAATCATTCATGAATGGTTTACATGGGGAATGAATCTCATTGCGTCGTGGAGATGGTAGTCCGTACGTACAAATGAGCGATGATATCATTCCCATGATCATGGAATTGTATTGAAGTGTATGTATGATATTTCAGAATCAATATAAATTTACAATAATCATATATAGTTATTTATTTACACCATTATACCCATCCATGTAAGGAGGTGGTCAAAAATAGATTACACCACGACGTGGAGACGGTATTCCGTACGTACACACGCGCGGTGATTTCATTTTTCGTAGGATGAATAGAAGGTGAAATAGAATTGTTTAATATTTATAATTACATATAAGTATATATGTAATACTGATTTAATTACTTTATAATGATACAACTAGAGAAGAAGAAGTAGAAGAAGAATGAAACTTGAGAGAATCGGAAGAAGAGATTACCTCTTCTTCGACGCACCTCCTTTAAGCTTCCTCTTAAGGAAGTAGAGTTGGTCTTTTGAGAATACCATAAACTCTAGAATGTTTCTAGGGATGTGGAGAAGATAAATGGGAAGGGTTTTTCTAAGATTCAAGGATCAAAAGGGTGTGAAAAGAAGAGGGATGGGGTTCCCTTTTTATAATGGAGGAGAGGGGCACCTTTTAAAAAACTTAAAATATTATTTTGTAATAAACTCATATTCGGTTTATAATAGATCCAAATTAATTTATCTAGATGATAAGATGGGGATGGGTCTAAATAATCTCAACCAATATGTTTTAGAATGGTTTAGGTTACTATTTTATCCTTATCAATTATATTTAACTCTATGTTAAATAATTTAACTTTTACTGTGTCTTTTTGTTTTCTTACACTATATGGTTAATAAACATACTATTACAAGACAAAAAAACCCCAAGTGGTTCATTATTAATATATATATCATTATCTAAGTCATTTTTCCGAACCTTTTATTTTTAGGAATTAAATAAAAATTAATAATATAATATTTGTTTTAAAAACTATTTTATGTCAATTTTGACACTATTTGGTACTTGATTTTTTTTAAAATTATAACAGCATGATTAGTTCTAAAAAAGTAAATTAAATCAATAATAACATTGAATATTAACCTCTAAAATATGTGTAATTCATAAAAAGTCTACAATTACATTTATTTGGGTATTTATAACATCAATTATGTCAAGATTTCATTAATAAGGTAATTACTGCTTCATCATTGTGTCATAAATAAATTATATTATTTAATGTATAAAAATTTTAAATAAAATACAATTATGTAGGAAATATTTCTATCTTTCTAAGGAATATTTACAGTCTAATTTATCTTTTGTGTATCCCTATATTGAAAATGTTTAATAATTAAACATTGATTTTAACTATTTTAATTCTTCTTTAAATAAAATAATAATAAGTGTCCTAATCTAATCAAAGTGGACCTAAAGGGTAATATTTTATTCTGAAGGTTGTTTTTGGTAGAATTAATCTTATCCAATAGAATTAGGACATGTGTTATGGTAATAATAAAATCATTTCATCCTTAATTATCCTATTTACTTTTAACCCTGGTAAATAAATGTAAAAAATTACTATTCACCAAAAATTATTTTCATCTCATTGAACCACTTTTTAGTCCTTAATATTAACCGTGTCTCTCAGATTTTTAAAATTCTACTCACAGAAGCGGTAAAATTATGTTTTATGTGAATTTTCAAATTCTCCAAGGAGGTGGGTAAAATATGGTGAAAAGTCCAATAAAATTTTTATATGTCTAAAATTATTATAAAATGACTCTAATGAATTAAATTGAACTTATATAGGTATTATGTATCACTTTTGAACTAAAATAAATTAAAAAAAATAAATAATTATTTATATAAAAATTCGGTTTTTAAATAGTAATAGAGTGTTTTCACTATTCATCAAAAATTGAAATTTTTCAGAAAAATACCAAAAATTCACCCTAGGATAATTTCGATATTCTGAATCCAAAAATGAAGTCCATTTTGAAAAATAAAATTTATAAAATTTCAAAATGTTGGTTTTACAATTCATAATGGCTAGTTCATAATAATATTATAATAATATCTCGTTTAGTGAAACTTGGTATTGTATACTACACACGCTATAAAAGAAGGTCTTAATTGCATGTAATGAATTCCAAGTTAGGTCTGAGTGTAGTGAAAGCTTCATTTGGTGTGGCGTATAACATAATCAAAACTTATTTCATTTATAGATTAAACAAAATCTATACTCAATATTGCGTAGAATAATTTCCACAAAACGAACATTAAATTGTGTGTAACACAAGCCAAGAATAGTGTTGAGTATACTGCAAGCTAATACGGTGTTGCGTATAGTACAAGATAAACTTGGTTTAGTGTATAATAGAAGATATCAATGAAATTAAAAGAATATTTTTCAGAAAATCTCGGGGTGTTACAGTTTTAATACAAATGTGTAGATTATGTTTCACCCTTTCATATGAGGAATGCATTGGATATAGTAAGTGATGGGTGTAGCCTGCTATAGTTCCTCGATGCCTTGGTTGGTCTAATGATACAATTAGACGAGGAATTGGCCAAGCCCTTTCCCAATTTGATATATGGTTTTGGCCGAGGCCTAAATCATTTTTAGACGTCTTGGCTGAGCCCTTGAAATGATGTTTCAAAATGTTCGACATTATGCATTCCATCATTAGGAAGTTGGCTATTTCTATTACATGTGATTATTCGACTAGTATAATATCCATGTGAAGAAGTAAGTGGAATTATTTGATTTATCTTTGCCATATTATGCTGATTTTTATGTTTACAAGGCTTTTGTTATAGTCTTATACATTGCCTTAAATGTTTATTCATATTAATGACAGTTTCTGCTATATTGTTATCCTTACTAAGAATTTGATCTCACCCCTTTATTATTTTTTATTTTTCCCATGATGCAAAGAAGTTTATTACGATTAATCTACAGAAATAGGCTAAGGGTTATAAGATTATTCAAAGGGGACACAAATGTTTTGTTTTTAATTTCATGATGTAATGTAAAACTTATGTATATATATAGTACTTCCAAGGATAAGAAACTAATCGGTATTTTGGGACATGATTCCTTTTATCATGCCAATGTTATGAAATAATGCACTGATTCTGGGTAACTGGGGTTGGGACATTACAGTCGGTATCGGAGAAAGTTTAGTACTAACCTTGGAATCCAGATTTAGAAAAAATATGACTAGAAAACACTACCCTAAGATAGAATTTGTGTATTTGTATATAATATCATTCCAAAATTTTGTTAATGTAAATATTATGTTGGATTTCCATGAAATACATTCCTATCTGGATACGATAAGGTAGAGGCGGTAGTGGCACCGATGTACCTAGGAGTGAAAACTCCGACAAGGAGTTTCGGGCTTAACCCTGGGTATCCTGGTACACGAAAATGGGTCGTGCTACACTCTTGGTTACGACACTCTTCAGGGATATTCTTAGGATAATTCACATTTTCTTTACAAACCGATTTGAAGGATTTAAATATAATATTTGAATAAGTAACCTTGCTTAATCCAAAGGTGTTTTTGATTTAAAATAAAGCATCATGATATTCTCTGAATAATTTTATGACTCACAATATGCTTTCTTGTGTTAGTCAATGGTTAGAATCTAAGGATGTCATAATAACATTGATCATGATGTACTATGTGGGCACGGTGGTGGAAATGAGAAATGAAATGGAATTTTTATAGGTGTAAAAGATATCATGTTCATACCGAATCAGTTATACAAAAATATGATCAACCACATATATATTAACCATCTCCCGGACTCAACAAATAAGAGAAAGGCGATGAATGATAAGAGCTCAAACAGTGGAGACTATAGTGAAAAGAAAGTTCAATTTCCATCATGTAAGAAATGTGTAAGGAGACTCCTAGGAAAGTTTCTCAATGGAACAATGAAATGCTTAATGTGTGGGAATGAAGGGCATAAAGTAAATAATTGTTGAGGAAAAAATAAGAGTACAATGAAAGAAATTAAATATGATCCCAAGAATTCATTTACAGTCATTTTCCATAAATTTAGGGGACTTGGGAACCACTCAAGTGAATGCCCTATTTTTTAGGATAACATCTTGGTCATGGAAAAACCTATGTGTAAATAAATGGATGGAGAAATGTTTAAAAGTATTAGTGGTCTTTTTTGATGGGATTACTTGGGAAGAATTTTATCTTGAATTTGTAACACTACAGTTTGTTATGTGAAAATGATATTTTAGGAAGAATTATATTTTTTATTACTGATATAGTTATAAATAACCATTTCGGTTTATATGATACTTGTATTTGAGGCAATTACTAGTTATTAAATTTTGGGACAAAAATATGAGTTATGAGTAAACAATTATGATGAAATTATGTTATGTTTATTTTGGGGAATTTATCTCATTTTGGAATGATATAAAATATAGTTTTTTAAAAAGGAAAACATGCAGACCGTGTGACAACCCATCATATCGGACAAAGCTACAGGAATCGAACCCTCAACCAGAGTGCGATTGGGATTTATCGCCTACCACTAGACTACGTGAAGTCCCTGGTTAGTGTGACTATTTATATTTAGTAAAATGAGTATATCGATCAACAATAAGTTGATTTTGGATCTTATTTCCATCAAATGGATATCCTTAGTATAGGAAAATGATTTGGTGATTGAGTGATAAATGTTATTTTGGAAGACGTTCACTCTGTTGGGAACACTATATGCCTAAGGAAAATAAAATACTATGGTATTTCAATTGAGGAGTAATGGTATATTCTTATCTATGTTTTTATTGGGTATTTATAGTGATTTGGGTTATTTATGGAAATGATTAACCTATCATAGACAATACCTAATTAGGTTCATTACATTTAAGTATGTGACTTTTAGAGAAGGAGATGTTATTTGGAGATACAATTTAACGTGGAAGACTACATAATCAAAATCTTCTATGTTTTGGCTTTGAATATTAGTTTCGATTATATTGAAGGATTTTAAAGGCAATTATTTATTTAATGGTATTTATTTAAATTTGGGTATTATTGGTTTAACTTTAGAAATTATGATTAGTATTTCCTTCCCTAAATGTTTATCCTTCTTGGGGATCATCTGATCTTGTACAAACCATTTTTGTTTGGGTTAATCTCCAATGAAAGGAGAAATATATAGTTTATCCTTTGTGATAATGTGATTCTCTATAAGTTGATTCTATCACTTCAGGTGTCACCAAGTCATCTTTAATACTCATCATTAAAAATAGACGAGTCATTGGTAGAAATTTATTATAGGATAAAACTCTACTTATTAAGTGTGTATATCTCTATATGGTATTAGTCAATCTCATAAATAAATTCCTCAACTTTATGAAATGGAACTTGAAATAAAAAAAACATTGTCTGTTTAATTTTCCTACTGGGAAACTAATGACCGTTTATCCCGTCACATGGTTGTGGTTTTATAGTTGTTAACTTTTTCTTGATTATGTTTTCTATCACTCTCAATCAGAACATGGAACTTAATTTATCTTCCATATCTATGTTTTCCTACATGGAATCCCAGTATGGGTTATCCCGGGTGACCTTTGAACTTCTCTTTCTTTATTTTAAAGTGATAGTTTTATTGACTCTTTTTATGATGTGGACATTCACTGAAGTTACCAAGCCTAATTTTAAAATTACGAGGATGAAGTTTCCAAAAGGGGGGGGGAAGAATGTAACACCCCAATAATTCATAGTATGTTCTTTACTTTAATGTAATTCAATAGATTGCGCTATAGGAAACACCGAGTTCGAGTGTATCGCGACTAAACAAACTATTCGTTCAAAAAGTAGTTATAAATAATATTAACTTAATTTTGAATTTTATAAACTTCATATAATTTTATAATCCATATTATTTGTTTCTTAGACATAATATAAGAAGAAATTCAGTTTTTTCAGATAAAACAAGTATTTTTCAAAAAAAACTGCAATTTACCACCTTTTAATGGGAAACCCTTTTTAAAACCCATATTTGACACTTTTAGGTATTCAATTTAATGAAATTAAATTCTTCATTAAAATCGGGACATAAAAATTTATTTTGGAGAAATTATTGGTACTTTTATGATAATTTTCATATTTTGATGAATACAGAAAAATAATATATTTTAATTGAAACAAATTTTTTAATAAAAATATTTTATACTGTTAAATTAATAATTTGAATGGTTTGGAAGTATAATTTGATTATATTTTTATCACTTAATAATATTAAGGTCATTATAATTAATTTCACATTTAGATTTGACATAGACACATGTCAATCTTTTGATAGTTATTTCTTTTTTAAAAAACCACTTTTCGGTTTTGACAACAAGAATTAATTTTAAATTAATTAATGAAACATATATATTTTTAATTTGGTAAATTAAAATTCATTTTTGAATTTTTAATATCAAAATCTGCTTAGGGTAAATGTTTTGTATTTTTCTGGAAACATTCAATTTTTTATGAATACTAAAAAACACTAAGTTATAGTTTAAAATAGACATTTATTTAAAGAATTATTTATTTTATTTAAATTTATTTTAATTCAAAATAGATATATAATACCTATATAATTTCAATTTAATTCATTAGTGTCATTTTATAATAAAATTAGATGTATAAAATATTATTTAACTTTTTACCGTCTTTTACCCACCTTCTATGAGCACTTAAAAATTTGCATAAAACAAAATTTTACCGCATATGTGAGTTTAATTTCAAAAATACAAGAGATTGGGTTGAAATAAATAAGTAAAATGTGGTTCAATAAGCTGTAAATAATTTTTAATGAGTAGTAACTTTTGACTTTTATTTACCTCGGTTAAATGTAAATAGGGTAATTAAGCATAAAAATGATATTATAATTACCCTAACACATTTCCTACTTCTTTTGGATAAATTTAATTTGACCAAAAACAACCTTATGAATAAAATATGATCCTTTTGGTTTACATGGATTAGATTATGAGATTTATTATTAATTTATTTGAAGAAGAGTTAAACCTGTTAAATTCAATGTTTAATAACTAAACCATTTTTAATGTAGTGTTATACTTAAAATCAATTAGACTATAAATATTCATTATAAAGCTAAAATTATTTCCTAAATAATTGTATTTTATTTATAATTTTTATACATTAAATAATTTATTTTTTTATAACATTATGATGATGCAGTAATTACATTATTAATGAAGGATTAAAATAATTAATCATATAAATATACAAAAAAATGTAATTTGAGACTTTTTTTGAATTCCACAAATTTTTTAGGTTAATATGACATGTTAGGGTTGATTAAATAATTTTTTTTCGATGTAATCATGTTGTTATAATTTAACCAAAAAAACAAAAACTAAATAGTGTCAAAATTCATATAATTGAATTTTTAAAACTAATACTATATTATTAATTGATATAATATTCCTAAAAATCTAATTTTCAAGAAAAGGATATTGATAATGTTATATATTTTAATAATGAACCAATTGAGGTTCTCTTGGATTGTTATAGTAAGTTTATTAACCATATAATATATAAATACAGAGAGACATGGTAAATGTCAAACTATTTAACTAAGAGTTAAATATAAATGATAAGGTTAATATGGTGACCTAATCCTATATAAAACCTATTGGTTGAAAGATTTTGACCCATCCTCAGCTTATACTCTAAATAAATGATTTTTGAACCATTAGAAACAGATAATTATTTTATTATAAAATAATATTTCAAGCTTTTCCCAAAGTGACACCCACTTATCTTATAAAAGGGAACTTATCCTTCTCTTAATTTCACACCACAAAATACACTTATCAAGGCCAAAAACTACCCTAATATCCTAAAAACTTTTATACCTTCATTCTAGAGGCCTTCCTTTTGTCATAAAGCCAACCTATGGATCCCTTTTGATCCAATCAAAAGGATGAACTCGAAGATGAGGTAAATATTTCATCACCTCTTTCAAGTTCATTTCCTCTTCCACTTCCTCTTTCATTGTAGTTTCCATTATAAAATAATAACTCCAATATATTGTATATACTGTGGAGTTATTATAAAAATTGTACAACCATATTTATTATTCTATCCATCATATGAATGACAAAGTCACCAAACGTGCGTACGTACGGCTTACCGTCTCCACGTCGTGCTGTAGTTTGTTATTGAAACACTGAATTATATGGATGGGTATAATAATGAGTATAAATTTTTTAAATAATAAATATATCATGTTAATGATTTTGTATAGATTATATACCATCCAATTACATATGATTTCACCATCAATATAATGATATTGTTTCTCGTGTGTACATACGGATTACCACCTCCACGAACATGATGAGATTCATTTCCCATCATAATCATTCAAGAATAATTTTCATTTTATGATTAAAAATAATGTTTAATAACATAATATCATTCTTGATTTTATGAAAATACATCCTACCCAAAACAAACATGTCTTATGTAACCGAGCATATAATGGAAAAAAGATCAGTTAACACCCGCGATGAAACTACTAAAATATAATTACCGAAGAAATATTATAGGATCATATATGATGTCATATTTATGTATATATTTCTTGTAAAATTTAATAAAAATGATTTAACTATTATATTGTAGGTCAACTTACCCTCAACCAAGGAAAATTACAAGGTATGGGGTTTTCATCTCACTTCTTATTCTGGTGAGATTAATGCTATATCGCCAATATTTTTTTATGGTGTATGGAATGCCCATGATTCTATTATTTGTGTAATATAATTTAATTTATGGGTATATACATCTTCATTTTAAAATACTTATTTCATGGGGAGTATGTTTCATAGGATACCAAATCAGTAAGGGAATCTCAAATTTCAATTTCCACTCATTCGGTAATACAAAAACATCATTGATTACTTTACACCATGATTATGTGTGAAATCACTATTTATTTACTTATGTAGTAATTTCCACTCCCGTTTTTGTGGATATACTTTTGATACACATAATCAATCCATTAATAAATTCTCAAGTCATCAATATAAACATGATAAGAGTAATTTTAACTCAATTTCTATTCATTGAGTTTAACATCCATGTCATTGGTGTTGTTTTTACAAGAATGTGTGAATGTACTTTGATTGATTTACACTGAATATCCAATCATACTGAGTGTATTTATCTTTGTCACACATAATTTATTTAGTGATTTTTCCTTAACCTAATGATACAGTTTTTATAAAGGAATTCATGTCAACTTACATTCCATTGAGACTTCATTGTTGTTATGCGCCAATTCACTTTTATTTGGTGTATATAATGTACTCTGAAATAGTATATCATGAATCCATTTATTCTCATGATATTATAATTTTTTTATTACCTCAATTATTTTTATTCAAATGTCTCTCATTTGGTTAGGTACGCTAACTAAAATACTATTTTAAATGTTTTATAGATTTATTCTTCGGAATCGTTCTCATTTCTGTACATTTTTTAAAAAAGGTTTTTAGGATTTATTAATATGGACATTAATGTTTAAAAATTCAAAATTTTATATCATTTCAAAGTGGTATGTGACACTTATTTTAAAAAAAAATTAAATGACTTTTCGATAAATAGTGCTTCATTTAAATGTTTTCAAGAAAATGGGGATATTTTTCTCAAAATAGTTTTAATGACTATTTTCATCTATATCAATATCCTTTAGTGTATTTTATACTTTATTGAGGTTCATTTATCATTATAAAATCATCCATTTTTTATTTAATGAGTTATGTTTGACTATGGATGTGCTATTTTTATGCCATTCATGGTTTGGGGTTACAATATTGACATTTCGTATGCTAGTTTTAATATGAATGTTTAGATTATGTTTCACCCTTTCATATGAGGAATTAATTGGACTTAGTAAGTGATCAGTGGCACCTACTATAACTCCTCAATGCGTCGGTAGGTCCCATGAGATAATTAGATGTGGAATTGGCCAAGGCCTTTTACAATTCGATATATGGTTTCATCTGAGACCTAAATCATTTTTAGATGTCTTAGTCGAGGCCTTGACAAGATGTTTTAGAATGTCTGACATTATTAATTCCATTATCATGAAATTGGCTATTGATATTACATGTGATTTTTCAATTATTAGAATATCCATGTGAATAAGTAAATGGAATTACTTGATTTCTCTTAGCCATGTAATGCTGAAGTTTATGTTTAAAAGGATTATGTTCTAGAATTATAAATTTCCTTAAATGTTTATTCTTATTTATGACATATTCTACTATATTTTCATCCTTACTAAGAATCTGAGGTCACCCATTTCATATGTTTTATTTTTTCCCGGATGCAAATATTTTTATTACGATTTTCCTACAAAAAGTAGGCTAAGGGTTATAAGAGTATTCAAAGGGGAAACAATGTTCTTGTTTTTTATTTCATGATGTAATGTAAAACTTATGTATGTATTTAGTACGTCAAATGATACTAAACAGATCGGTCATTTAGGAAACGATTCTCTGTATCATGCCAATGATATTTAATAATGCAACGATTCTAGGTAACTGGGGTCGGGACATTGCATGCAAAGCGATGTCTATCAAATAAGGTAGACAGTGAACCATTTCACTAATGAAATAATGAGTAGGAAGGCCATCCATGTATTTTTCTACGAACTAATTAGTTCTCGGATGAAGAGTAACAGGGAGTGTCCCATGAACCATGATCATGAACCACAGCCTCCGCAAACCCCAGATGACCAAGTCTTTTGTGGAAAGGATATCATTTCATGGGACTCTGAGAATGGTGGATCATACGCATAGATATGATTTTCCAAATTCTCTTTAAAAGGATTACAATAGAAGGATGAATGGGTGGATGGACGAAGAAATATTAAAAGGAGCCCAATGGGTAGAAGAAATAGTTCAAAGAAGACTCCAACAATAGTCTTGTTTCATCGACGATGATGGAATTATGAACCACCCTCTCTAAAAGTATTACTGGCCATGAACCATAATAGGGGGAAACATAATAATAAAAGGAGAACTGTGAGCCTAATTGGTAAACTGCGAACTACATACTTCTTATGGATTAACTACCCACTAATGATGATCCCCTAAGCCCTCATTCAATATGATGCTCTGTGTAGTGTTCTGCTATGCAGACTGAACTCGATGCTAGTTACTGCATCATTACATGGATAGAACCAAAAGTGTTGTGGTGAACCATCTACTACTATGGTATGTAGTGGTCTATACCAATTCCCATGTACTAAATCAGTTCACAAATGGGCCCTCTACCTGCATACAATTATGGTATGCGGAGCCTCCACCATCCTGCATAAGAAGTAAATATATAGAATGGGTTATTTTTGGTTACTATTTCCTCATGTTTCAACCTCACCCCTCCACTAATGTCTAGTCCTCCATAATCCCTCCGTGATCAAGTCCTCCAACTTCTGGAAGAATCCTTATCTAAATCCACCAACCCATATGATCAGACCTTTGGGTGCATCAGCATACCCCTTTGAGTTTACATACCCCTGGTAAGTGGAGTACCAAAGGCTCTCCCCACAATGGTTTTGTCCTCGAGAATTCATGTGGGTCTACATTTCAATGGTTACCCTAAATCCAACATTAGGATTCCGATGTGAACCTCTCTATTCTATGGATTAATGGTGATCACTTGCTTTTTTCATTCAATTAGGAATAGTGATCAGTCAAAGGATTTATGTTCACTTCTCCTTTGATGAAGAAAAAACTCCCCCCCCCTTTCCCAAAATGTATTCTAGGGATCTACCACTGAGTTAAGTCCTTAATTATATTATTCCATGCAGCGTGACCTATAATTTAATTTCACATTGAAAGGTCCATCGCTCCATGCCCTCACCCACAGTCACCCCAGTCTCTTCTGTCGTTGTCTCTCCCTCTCCAACCAACACGAGAGAAAGCATGTGGTTTGGTGGATCTCTTGCATCTTATTATTTCTAACACCGATCGTGAATCACATGGTCTTAGAGGTTTGTTAAGATTACAAAATACACACAATCTAAACTATGAGAACTCAACTTCCTAATCAAACCAGGATACGTAGGATGCATACATAAAGTCCCGAGCACAAAAGGGTGACCATCCATAAGGGTTCACCCAATCATGACTTATCAAATTTGAAGCCTCCATGGGTAATCCACCACCAATATGAACTATGAGAACTCTAATTCCTAATCAAACTAGGATACATAGAATGCCTACCTAAAGGCCCAAGAACACAAGGGTGCCATCCCATAAAGTGGACAACCAATCATGTCCCCTAATTGGGAAGCGTCAATGTGTAAGCCCCAACATATCTGAACAATTTGGGTTATAATTCTTCTATTGAGGATATGTAGGAAACCCATCTAATGGGATTTTTTTCCCAACATCAAATCACCTTTCACCCCTTGAAGATGATAAAATCCAGATTGCCTTATTTTATGTCTAATGTCAACATCAACTCCATAGCCTCAAATCCATATACAAGCTTATGAAAATTGTGAAAACTAA
The DNA here is from genome assembly GCA_963277665.1 of Viscum album. Lineage (NCBI taxonomy): Eukaryota > Viridiplantae > Streptophyta > Magnoliopsida > Santalales > Viscaceae > Viscum > Viscum album. The sequence goes on along the minus strand of OY728161.1, from coordinate 2,118,231,963 downwards.
GGGTAGCCCATGGACACACTCTTTGGGAATGATCCAAGGAATAAAAAACATATGAACATGACATAAATCTGTAATATTGTCCCAGAATATGAAATAATCCTCCCCCATAAGGGTGCGGTGAGCCTGACCTCCTATCATATCGACCAATAGAGTCCTCAAGTGTCATTGGTAGAATCATCAATCAATGATAACCTTCCATTGGAAATTATTTCCATGAATAATGGATACCAGGGTCGTTGGGTGTTTTTTTATCGACTAATAAACTCGTTGGAGACCATATGTAGAAGTTATATCTGAGGAGGACTGAATTTACAATTATTTGACCCCACGCAGTCTCCCACTGGGGCAATTTTATTGTGTCTCCTCCTTCACAATACAGAAGGGATGAATTTCCAAGTCCCTATGGGGTTAATCTGACCTTCATTTAAAGGATAATGACACGGAATGGGTTGAAACAAAAGAAATTGTAAATTTTACAGGAAACCGTCTTTCGGAAAAGGGATAGGTGATGATCCTCATCATACTGTTTTCTCCCCACCTTAAAACGTGACACCTCAAAGGTGGAACTACCATATAATCCTTATGGATCTTCCATGATCTCAAGTCTTTCATCACTAGTGTCATAAGTCAATCACAGTCCCCCTCTACGAAATTCGCATCATGTTATGGTCCACTTGTCTCAAATACCATAGACAACCTCCGTGGATATAGTAACAAACATCATAGGGTAAATTATGGTATTAAAAATGGCATAATGATATAAATGATATGACAACCTCAATATGTGAATATACATGAAGAATATCATTGAACTACTCTAGAATGTTTCATGGAAAAAACAACTTAATGGGGTTCACAAAATACAAACTCATAAACATTTTAACTCAATCATGAATGTTCAATAGTATAGATAAAAAAATCGTAATATATAAACATGTGTATAAAAGAACCCAAAAATTGTTGAACTACAGATCTCATAGTTTTTAACATCAATATTAATGTATATTGAAGATTTTATCACTTGAACCATGATAGAAACCAATCATAATTTGATCACACACTAGATCCACCTAGAACAAATTCCAATATAACAATTTAAAATTTTTAGATTAAGGAATCGTGAAAAAAATCAAGTGGGGTAGAACCAAAATCACCAAATGTCGATAATAATCAAAATATATCCTCAAGGATAGTTCAAGTAGGGGAGGAAATATCTCTATAAATTTTTGGCCTTCATGGCATAAAATAGGGGTTTTGGCATGGAGGTGTGACCGAATCTACCACCATGACACTTATATAGACAAAAAGTCCTAGAGAAATGCTACGAATTTTATTTCGTGGTAAAGGGTAGCAACACTATGGAACAAGGGGGGCTGGAAGATGACCTTCGTGGTGTAAGGCATAAAGATTCAGTGTTGAACAACACTTGAACGAGTCCCACTATGATATAGGGAGGAGGGGTTCTATGTGGGCTCACTCTATATTGGTTCATGAATACCTGAGAATTATTAAACAAGGAGGGAATAAATATATATGAAGGAGGTTTATGAGAGCTCTATTCGTATTTATTAATTCTCATAAAACCTCTTAAATCCCATTATTGATAACTAAAAAATAATTTAATTATATTGAAAAGGGAATCCTTAATTCAAATTATATCATCCTATTATAGGTTTTCAATTATTCAAGACCATAGTGGTGAAAAAATATATGTAATTGAAATAAAAAAATACACTATGGAATTATCTAAACCTCTATGTAATAGCATACATTGAACATCACATCAATGGCGTAGGATACGATATAAACACCTAAAAGAATGACTACTCCACCATCGATTCATTCCACATCAGTGTGGTCTTAGACCCATGGTTGTACTATATTGCCAAAAAATTCACTATCGAATATCTTCCTACTCTATTGTGTGGTTAGGGGGACTATAAATTAACCACCCCAATTTTGGTTTCATGTTTACCAAAACCAGCATTAAGCCTCAGAAAACATCTTTTTCCCTTCATTTATTAACCAAATATTGTCCAACATAAAAAATAAAACATTTATAAAAGTAGGGAAACATGGATTTCATTTAAGAATAAACAATATAGGGTGTGTCAAATCTCATCATATAAAGGATGTTAATCCTTAAGATGCATATATAGGGTTTTTGGTTTTACAAATTAGGATATTATGCTCAAATAGTTTCCTATAATTCCCATGATTACTCATGGATACTCACATGCTTCCAATGAATCCATAAAATTGGTTTCGTCAGCCTTTGAAGGATATTATTTATATAATCTATAATATAAACCATAAAATCTTAATAAGATTCACCTGGATCCAACTCAATGTTCTAATGGTCAATAACAAAAATATTATTAGCTATGTATCTTCAGAGATGTTATACATGAGGCACATCATGCATGCCTAGGTAGTGAGGAGGAAGATCCAGATGGTACGCCACTACCCCTATGCACTTAGTGATCTCATATGGTCAAGAAAATGAGGTTCTATATTTTTGTACTCCCTTAAACATATTGTACCATAAATAAGAGTCACTCATAAGAAAAATATATCATTCACAACAAAATCCATAGGTATCCTCCTATGGTTGGCATAAGTTATCTATATTCCCTGAGTTGTTATCATCTTATTCTAAACTGGATTCACTCTACTAGAGGTATCCTAAAGCATACTAGGGACAACATTTACTACCACACTTTCCCCATTCCAAAAGAGTGGGGAAGCAAATGACATCCTATAATGAGCCTCCTAGGGTTCTAACTATAATGAATCTTGATAATTAATTTTTTTTTGTAAACTTAACCAAGGAATGTTGGTCATACCTTGTACCACTAAAATTTGGGATTTAATCTTGTAAAATATCCAATAATATTCATATCATCCCATTAGAATATCTATATCTCTAAGGATGGTACATGATTCTCAATCTCCGGTGAGTCCCTAGGGATATCAGAATGCCTTAAAAATTTATAACCTGAAACAAATATATATATATATATATATATATATGTGAATCAATTGAATAATTTAAATTATGTAAGAATATGTTCGAATGAAAATATATTTTTCCCAACTCCTCTATTGATTTTGTCTCTTAGATTGGTAAATAGTGGGAAAATTTTATCAACTGATCAATAACCAACCAAAAAAATTCATGACTCCTCAGGGTCCTAGGTAACACCATCAGAAATCCTATCATGATTTTTTTACACATACACATGAGCACTAAAATTTTCTTATGAAAATTTCTAAGGAACTTGTTATCCTCTATCACCCTCTCATAGGTAAGGCATCAGGAGATGAATCTGTATGTATTTATATTCATTCAAGGCCACTACAACTATCACATAAGTCATGGAAAATATTCATTTCTCTAGGATGTACTACCCATCTATAGGTATGATAATCCTTTATCATATCCCCTATTATGGTAAAAGGTACTATTGATATATAATATACGATGATAACAACATTATCACTCAAAGGAAATCTGAGTGTTGAATTACTTCCAACTGTATATTCCCTCATCACAACCAACATTGATTCTAACTAATATGTAGACTTTACCTAGTACAGAAGATAATATGGTACTACTAATGTAGTATAAGTCATAGAACCCTAATTCTATGAAGCATCCAGAAAATATTCAGCTAATAATTTCATGAAGTTCTACTGGTCCATGGGCAGATGATCTTCATGCCCATTCTCATCATGCATCTTATGGTTAAGGGAATCTGTTTTTTTGTTACATTTCTTTGCACATAATCTATATTGAAGCTAAAAATGTGTAGGTACTCAACCCAGTGCCTCTATGTCAGGTTCAGGTCCCTTTCTATGAATATATAGTATTTGATATTTTATTTTAGGTAAACAGAAAGTTTCTTTACAAAGAGATAGTGCCTCTATCATTTCATATAATGGACCATGGATGGTATTTCCAAGTCACAAGTAGGGTAGTTAAACTCATGGGTTAGTTTCTGATGATATCTATAGGCTATATCCTTCTCTCTATGCATTAGTACTTCTCCTAGTCCAATTCATAATGTATCCAAATATATAGCCTAACGAATCAAAGGCTCAGTGAGTCTCAGGACTAGATCTATTATCAAAATTATCTTCATATCAAGGAATGTTACTCCACACTAGTTTAACCACATGAAATTCACTCCCCTATTTTTTAGGAAAGTCATGGGAGCGGATAAATGATAAAATTCATGGATAAATCATCAATAATTTACTTTTATTCCTAGAAATAACATAATCTCAAACATGTTCTAGTTGACTATCAAGGACATAAATTGGTCTACGTTCTCTAGGTCTGTGGATATGGTAGTCTGAGACACTGAATTCCCCAATAATCTTACATATCATTTTTATAAATCACACTTTGACAGTTTGGAATAAAACTATTGTGCACTTTGAATAAGTATGGTTATCTAAGGGCGTCTCTCATGATTCTTTAGTTTTTTAATATATATTAGGATGCTATCAAAAAAATACCATTATGAATGACTCTAGATATGGGTTATAGTTATGGTTCATGAGATCCATGAACCCTTATAGCGTGTTTATCATCGTGAAAGACATAACTATATACTTATACAACCCAGAACTTCTCTAAATTCCATATTAAGAAATTCCCAGTCTCTATATCCTAGAAAATGATATCTTTTTGGAATATTTTAATTGGAGAAACCTATATTTCACATTAATTGATCAAAAAGCTAATTTATCCTTGAAAAAGGATATTACATCATCACCATCACCCGATTCATCTCTGTTTCCCTCGGAATCCGGGGATGACCGCCTTGATGGGAGGTTCAAACGTTCCGATCGGTTTTTAACAGGGTTGTTCGTAGAATCGGAAACATCCAATGATTCCACATCCATTCGGACCTACTTTCCAAAGGTAGGTGCTCATTAGTTTGTGGACATATGAGGCTTAGGAATTTTCATTGGTCGAGAGGATGGGAGGTCAGACTCATCACACCTTTTTGAGGGGAATTATTGTCTACTCTGGGACTCTCTTTATATATTTACGTTATGTTCGTGAATCATTATTACATTACCAAGTATAAAATGAGCTTTCCTTTAGATCTGACAACCAATGATCAAATATGTAGGAAATTTAGAGAATATTTTATATGTATTCGAGGCTCTTCATCGATAGAGAATCATCTGTATTTATTAGAGATTCTTGGTGAATGGTACCCTTCGACACATTTATATAGAAGTCTCTTGGTCATTATGATGACCATGCTAGTTTTAAAGCCACTCAGTGGGGCACCTGATGTTTATTTTCATTCAGAAGGACATGGATTATTTTAGAGTTGGGATCGAACCCGTAGATGGGCTACCTATGTATACTTTGTTTAGAAAATTAATCAGAACCCACGTAGTTCGAGTAAGGGAGTATGATGTTTATTACTGATAGCTCAAAGAAGGATGTCATAATTACTTTTACCCTTTATGCTCACGTGAGTCATTCTCGGTGTGAGAAACAAGAGGTATTGGTAAAAATTAGAAAATTGGGCCATGAAAGATGCAATCCTAAGAAATGATGTGGGACTTATGTATGTATGAATGCCCAGATAAATGAAGGTTAGGATTTACTTTAGGGAATAAATCCAGGAACAGGGTCCATAAAGGTATATGTGCTTCATGGAGATTTTGAATACTCTAACTTGGGGCTTACTCCTGAAAAGGAGGCCCAAATTAGGAGAACACTTATGATTGGGTTTTACTTATGAAAAGGAATCCCAGATCAAAGGTAAATAAGGACTGGTTAAGAGAAATTAAGACTGGGGCTTACTCCTGAAAAGGAGGCCCAGATCAAGGATTAAGGTTTGGGGATTACTCCTAAGGAGGATGCCCAAATTAGGGGACTAGGCTTACTCCTAAGGAGGATACCAAGATTTGGAAACATTAATAATTGGGGCTTACTCTTAAGGAAGATGCCCAAGTTAAGAATTATGATTGGGGCTTGCTCCTAAGGAGGATGCCCAAACTTGAGACTGGGGCTTAATCCTGAAAAGGAAGCCCAGGTTAGGGGATTTGGGTATTACTCCTACGAGGATGCCGAAAATTTAGAGGACTTATGAATGGGGATTATTCCTGAAAAGGAGACCCAGGTTAAGGATTCTCTCATCTTAAAGGATGAGGTTAAATGAATGAAATCTCAATCTTTAGTGACATAAAGATGTGTAAATCACTAGGTTTTGAGAGATATTCCACAGAATTCCTTTCAGATAAGGAATTAAAATCAAGAAATCATGCCATAAATGGCATTGAGGAGTGTCATGAAGACTGAATCTTAAATAGCAAAGGTGGAATGGCTTAAGAGGGGTGAAATGGGAAAGAAAGGAATCCAAAAAGGTAGGGGCGCGCAAGTCCTGGTAGGTGCGCAGGTACTGCATGGGCGCGCAAGTCCTGGTCGCATAGGTATACACCTGCGCGACATGTTTGGTACTTGCACGGTGTTCAACCAATAGGTTAATACTTGTGTGACCTTTGTTTAAGGCCTTTAGAATCCATTTGAGGTTATTCCAGCAGAGGGTCGCGCAAGTTCTATTGAAGGAGTAAGGCGGCGCACAAGTGTGGCCCTTTTCCCTTAAGGACTGGCCACTCAGGCACACAAGTGTTGATGAGTTTCAACACTTAGGCCTTCCTCCCCCTATTTAGATCTTCCATTCTAGGTAAGAAATTACCTTATAAGTGTTCCAGATGCTTTGAGAAGAGACTAGGGCGCTGGGAGCCCAAATCTGAGTTTCTAGAAAAATTCCTCCCCGAATGGGGGGCCCACAGGGTCTATTTATAGGCAGGAGAAGGCCCCTGGCAGTTATCATTTAGGGCACGCAAGTCACTTGCATGACCAACATCGGCGCGCAAGTCACTTGCACAACCAACATAGGCGCGCAAGTGTACTTGCGCGACCATTGAGGCGCGCAAGTGTACTTGCGCGACCTTTGTGCAATGTTCTTCTGCTTCCTTCCTTTTTCAATTATTGATATTTGATCACAGGATGAATCTTCTTTGTTCAAGGTATTTCCTTGTTCATTCATTTAGACTCTGTGACGGAAAGGAGCGTCAACAAAAGTCCCCCCTCAGAGTTGGATCTGGAGAGAAAAGAGGATTTGACTTTGAGGTGAGAAGAAATAAGAAATCTGGAAGTTTAATGTCATGCATGTTGGACATAAATAGGATAATGTTTAAGGTCGAAATATCTTTGACCGAAATGGAATAGAATTGACTCAATTCCTTGACAACTCATCTGAAAACATAATACCATACTCTAGTATGAGGGAAAATATGTAATCTATGACTTAAGAATATTTGAATCTAAGGAATGATATGAAAAAAGGCTAAAATGAATTAGAAGAAGTAGTTTCCATGAATGAATTTACCATTATTTAACAAACCTGTTAGGGGGTTGAATTATGCAAGTCAACCTAAGGGCATTGGCTGCATAGTTAAATAAAATAGTATATTTTGGATAACAAGTCTTTAATGTAGACTGTTTATGCAAGGCCACCTATGGGCACGTGCTGCATAGTCAGGAAAAAGAACTCTCAGAAATTTACTTTCCTAGTGCTAAAAGCCAGTGAAAGTTTATGGAGATTCAAATCTTCCAAAGTGTAGAGTTTTCTATATGGAAAGAGGTACTTGAATATGGAGAAGATATTTCCAAACAAGATTATCGAAGAACTGGATGAATATCACTCCTACGAAGTTCTGACCCAAACGTAGGGAAGGAGAATATAAACCATAGAATTGAATACTTTGAGATCATGAAAAAGTATAGGGGACAAATATGTTAAGGATGGCAATTTTTTTGCAGATCCCTACATACTATCATTTAAGACAAATAAGGACAAAAGAGGCATTCTTCTCAAGAATGAAGTTACCACTATCTGAAAGACCCGTTAGGGGGGTTGAATTATGCAGGGCCACCTATGGGTATTGGCTGCATAGTCAAATAATAGTATCTTTTGGCTAATATGTTTGTTATGTAGACTGTTTATGCAAGGCCTCCTATGGGCACGTGCTGCATAGTCAAGCAAAAGAACTCTCAGAATTTTGACATTTTTGTGCCTAGAAGTCATGAAAAAATGGTTATGAGGATCTGAAAATATTTAAGGTTAGGATTATGACACATAAATATGGGTATTGTTCAATGTATACAGAGATACATAGATCAATGCTAACCATAATCATGATGTGTTTGGGTCCTGAATTGAAATGTTGGACTTCACTACGTATCTCATAAGGATGAGAATCAAGTCATATGTAGTTCTTAAACTACAGTTTAATGTCGTTTGGGACAGAAGGATTAGAGATCTTAGTTTTGGGTCATAAATCTTGGACCATTTTAAGAAATACACAGTGTGTGTTTTCATGGGGACTTTTCAGCCAAGGGACTGAAAATGGAATTTGGGGTTAGGCCCAATGACTTGGGGCTGGATTCGAGGGACACTCGAACATTCCTACATATCCCATAAGGATGGGAATCAAGCCCATGTAGTTCTAGAAATACCCTCTATACAAATTTGATTCGTACATGTGAAGGGTAAAAGGGGACATTAGTGCAATGATGGTTTAACCCAAGATAAAAGGTTCGGGCATTGCCATGTATGCAAGTAGTCTTTGAAATGAAACATGATTGAAAAATAAATGAAAATAATGGTTCCCTCTCAGGTGAGGGTATCAAAGAAATTTGTAGTTTATTGTCATACTGGACAAAAGTGTTGTATAGTTTAAAGTCATATAACAAGGACGAATGTGAACCAATGTAATGATATTGATTCTAGGGGTGGTTTCACGAATCAACATCGTATGAGATGGAGGTGAACCGATGTGAAGAGATTGGTTTTGGGCTTGAACCTTGGGAGGTTTCCTACATACCCAGCCTAGAAGGAAATGATCAAAGCCTGTGTAGTTCAATTAAAGAATGAATTAATGATCAAGTTGTTCATGGGGACAACGAACTAAAAAATGATGTTGGGACTTACACATGGTTATTAGCCCAGAGAGAGAGAGTTATGGTTGAGGTTTTCTCTAAGCTCACATGAGTCATACTCGGTGTGAGAAACAAGAGGTAGCAACAACCTTAACAATACATAGTTTAACGTCATGTAGGACGTATGAAGGGACTATGTAGTTTAAAGTCTTGTAGTTAGGACTATTGGTGCTGCACAATTTAGTGTCATGTAGCAGGGACAAAAGTACAGTTTAATATCATGTAGGACGTATCACAAACTTTCTGTACAGTTTAGCGTCATATAGTTAGGACGATAGGTACAATAGAGTTTAACGTCATGTTGGAAGAAAGGGGGACTGTGCAGTTTAATGTCATGCAGTGAGGACAAAAGAGTACACCATTTAACATCATGTTGGACGCATTGGGGATTTTTTTTTCACAGTTTAACGTCATGTTGGACAAAAAAGGGACGATACAGTTTAGGGTTATGTTGGAGGAAAGTGCGAATAGTTTAAGGTCATATGCATGGACCATGGATGGTGCAGTTTAATGTCATATTGGACGGTGGTGTAGTTTAAGGTCATACCTGACCTTTGATGATTATGTAGTTTAACGTCTTTCTGGACGTAAGGGACTTTTATAAATTTTAGAATCATGTAGTTAGGACGTCACAGTTTAACGTCTTGCTGGACGTAAGGGACTTGCAGATAGTTTAGGGTCATATGCATGGACCATTGATGATGCAGTTTAAGGTTATACATGACCTAGTGTCAGTTTAAGGTCATACATGACCATTTAGGGAACTTTTTCACAGTTTAGCGTCGTGTGAGACGAAAGTACAAATAGTTTAAGGTCATATGTATGGACTGTTGTTGTATAGTTTAACGTCATATAGCAAGGACAAAGTACAGTTTAATGTCATGTAGGACGTATTAAAGGACTTTTGTATAGTTTAACGTCATATAGAATGGAATAAGTGGTGCTGCATAGTTTAGTGTCATGTTGCAGGGAAATTATGTGCAAATAGTTTAGGGTCATATGCTTGGACCGTTGCTTTATAGTTTAACGTCATATAGCAAGGATGAAGAATGTTCTTTGCAGTTTATACAAAATAATTCTTCAAAAATCTACCATATGGATCTGTTAATTGAATCATATTAACAGAACCAAATTTTAACTCTTCATCTGATGAAGACTATGCCTGATTAGCATGTTCAGGCTGTGCCGTTTGTTAGGGCGGTGCCCGTGGCTTTAAAGTAGATGGAATGAAGTCCTCCAAAGTCAAATATGACTTAGACTTTGACACATACTCATCCTCTTCTGATTCTTTTTCTTTCTTTGAATCATGTCATTTCTTTGAGGATTTTCCCTCTGATGAAGTGGGTTTTCCCGCAACATTCATTGCAGAAGACACAATTGGTTTCCTTAATTGTGTTCGCAAAATAGAATGAGTTCAACTGATTGTCTTTCTGACCATCCAATCATCATACTTTTGTGCATTTTTTCTTTTGACTTCCTGCCATTCACTTTCCTCCTCTGGAACTGTAGTTGTGACACATGCTACCTGGGCTGAGGAGCCTTTCAATGTGACCTATCCCGAGTCGACCATCTTTTTCAGGAGGTCTTTGAAGACAAAACACTCCTGGATGGGATGCCCCAACATTTGATTAAAAGGGAAATAACTAGGACGGTCTTCATCTCCTTTATTGTTTGGCCTCTTTGGTATTGGCAATTGAACCAAATTATTTTCCAGAGCCAAAATGAAATAACCAGGAACTTGTTCATTTCGGAAAGAGTTTGTTTTTCTCTTCATATCCTCAAATTGTTTTCGTCTTTGATATTTTTGATCATCTGGACGAAAAGTCCTTTGTTGTTGGTGCTCAGAAGGTTGAGCCCTTTGAGAAGATAATGGTTTTGAGGTAGAAATAGGTACAGGTGCTTGTTTCAACATAACTTTAGCAGTTTCTACATTAAACATTATCCTTCCTGGAGCTGATGGAATTACATGAGATTTATCCTTAGCCTGTATAACGGAATCTTCAATGTCCTGAGCGATTGAAGTAAGGTCTCGAAACCCTCCTGTGTATTTCACAAGGATTAATGGCGTGCGTAATTCGTCACGCAGATTTTCCACACAGATTATCAACAATTCTTCTTGAGGGAGTTCTAAACTCAAGGAATATGTTAATCCCTTATAGCGAGCAATGAAAACAGAGACTCTTTAATTCTCCCTTTTCATACAATTTGTAAGATCGAAGACTGTTGTCTTTGGAAAAGTTGAGCTGAACTGAAGGAGAAATTTTTGGAGAAGAGCCTCCCATCTTGTAATTGACTGGGATTGCAAGCTTGTTTACCAAACAAAAGATGGCCCTTGCAAGGTTCGCACGAAGCATCTGAGTTTTACTACTTATTGTAGCTCCGGAGTTCCCATCGTAGGATCGCAACAAGACACATAATGCGTCAAATGTTGTTCAGTATCGCTTGATCCATTGAAAATAGGGAATACAGGGTTCCCAAAACTGGATGGAGGAGAAATTGAATCTACCCATTCAGGGTAAACATTCTTTTCTTGTTGAACTTCTGCACACTTCCCTTCCATAGTTTCTAACCGTGCTTTTAATGACTCAATAGTAGTTATTAACTTTTGAGAAACATCCGGTTGAACTTGGAATTGGGTAGGTGCAATGACTGGAGCTTGGACAGATGTGGCGATTGGTCCTGCAACTGATGGTAGCACTGCCAATCGTTGTCGCACTTGACCTGTAGGATCAGACCTGTGAGGGTGTACTGATAGACGAGGATATTCTTGATCCATCTCAGTAGCTGCAACAAATTGCTTTAGCTGACTGACTCCAGCATGCTTAAGAAGAAGACTATTCTGAAGTAGTTCTGCATTCAACCTTCTTAATTCCTTCATTTCTTCCTCCTGTTGTGCAAACCTCTTCTCTAGTGAAAGCGATTGACCTTCTCCAAAGGAAGGATATGGAACCTGGTTCTTTCCCTTCCCTTTGTTGGATCCTTTTAGGAGAGGGGGATGTGGGTTACTCGAAGGATTACTTAAGTTCTAAGTAATCCTTTGACTTCGTGTACGCACACCTTCTTCATTTGTGTCGGTGCGTACATCTTCTTGAGCAGGAACCTCTTCATCTGAGTCCCCTGAGTGAGCATCATCTAGTGGATGAGCAACAACGGCATTGATGACATTAATCGATGCATAATTCAACACATCCCTTCTATTAGCATTTCTGTGATATTGTCTTCTTCCATGTCTTTGATGAGACATTGCCTTTTGTTGATTCGATCTCTCAGGAACTTCTTGATGAACCGTAATTTGGAGGGAATCTCTTGATAATTTGGATCTTCGTTCTTCTTGAGGTTTCTTCCCCAATCGAGAAAAGACCGAATTTTTTTGAGGAGGGGATTCATGATTTGAAAAAGTCCCTTGTCCAGTGGACTGGGGTTGTTCCTGTTGTTCTCGCTCAACTCCCAGAATCCTTTTTGTTGATTTCGAGGGTTGGTTTAAAAGAGTCCCCAGTCTAGCGAGATGGGGTGGCTCTTGACATGCTATTTCTGAGTCTTTCTTAAAATCTCTCATGATCTTGCGAACCTTAGTTCAGAAATTACCTGGATGCATTAACCTGTATCCACTTTTATCACCCGGTTCAAAAGACCGTTGGATGATTTTCGACACTTCTGTCACTTGGTGACGTGCTTGCTCCAAACAAGAGGCCTGTTCAATATTCTCGTTTTCTTGATACAAGAGTAATTCAACAACTTGTTCTCTGTATTCTTGATTTTGAGAGGAACTAGTTGAAGCATGTTCTTGGGAAAGCTTTTGATTACAAAAAAGACCATTTACTGTGGCCGGCCATGGGCAATAACATTGCATGAGACCATTTTCGGTGGGATTTGCTGACTGGAGAGCGCCGTGAAATACAGTGCTCCATGAACACCCCATCCTCTGACAAGAATACCAGATGGGGCATTGGAAATTAACTGATGCAATCTTCTTAGTGCGCCAAAGCATGAACATTGAAGGGCTCTCTGCTGCTTTTCAACCTTCGGATATCGAGAGACTGATAGAGACGCCCAATCAATCTGACGTTATAACCCTTTTATTGTCTTAAGATGATTTTCATATTCATCATAAGATAATACTTTCTTTTTCAACTGACAAAGAGTTTTCCATATGTTGAGACGAATATCATGAATTTCATCTTCCGTCAACATTTCTGGAATATTATACTGAGAGTCAGCCAGAGGCCAAAACATGACTGGCACTTCACCTTTTGCTAGTTGTTTTCTCATATTCAGCATTTCCTCTTTATCATTTGATGAAGATTTTTCTACCTGATTTGACCAGAGTTTGTGTTTCCTTGTTGCTTCATTGGATTGAATAGGATTGGTAGAGAAATTATTGATCAAACTAGAAGATGCATGACTTAGGGGTAGTTCGGAGAATGACCTACACCCTAGGCTATCTTCTGATTGAGAAAGTATTTCACCTGCTAGCGATGAAGCTTCAGACATGACTGGTTTCTCATTTGCAAGTGCCTCAAGATAATAGGGCTTTCTCGGCACTACATTGTCAACTGGAGCATTTTATGGGCAATGTGAATCACTACTACAAAGAGGACATTCACAGCAAAATTAATCATCATGGGGAGGACCACCATAATGGGTTACAGCAAAAGATGATATCTCTTTCTCTTTGGTCTTCTGACCACACAAAGGGTTCCTGTGGCACTCATCTGAAGATGAAACTTCAAGATCGACCAAATTGTCATGAATAAAGCCTTCATGAGGAAGTGTATGTTGAAGACCTTCGGAATTAATGTTCACACTATTGGGAACTGAGGGAGTAAAATCATGAATTCCAACAGATAATTGTCTGAGGGCTTCAAGAACTCCATCATCGAGCAAGGCCTTGTTACTGATTGGCTCTTGATCTCCTGACTGTACTGGGCGGGTCTTTTTCTTAGATGACTTATTACCTTGGAAACCACTTGTTGACGAAAGTGGCTGCTCTGAGCAGGTGTATGTTCCTGATCAAGAAAGATGGCCTGGTTAGGCTGACGATCTCCTCTCAAATCAGGTGTATGTACCTGACTTGGTCGTCCGTATGATATGGGGGAGTATGCCCCATAACCCTCTTGGACTGGAACAGATGTGTGTGTCTGTTCCGGAGTGAATTGTTGATTTATCACTCCACTGGTATGGATAGATTTATGTGTCATTTCCTGAGATGCCGCTGAAGTTGTTATAATATCCTGGCAGGCATCCAGAATATGAGCAGGGATTTGCTTCTGCTATTTCACCATTGATAGAATATGCTTGGTGACTTCAGCTGCGGGAACGGGAATATACATCCATTCCGGGCTTGGAGCAGGTGTATGTGCCTGCTCCTTTCCTCCTTTTCCTGTTAGTGAATCCTGACAGTACTCAAGTGTTGGGGCAGAGAGTTGAGTCTGCCTCCTATTTGTTGTCGGGGCTTTCCGACTAACTTCTCCAAATGCTACCAAGCGAGACTGTTGGTAGGCTTGATTAATACCAGCAGGTGTATGTGCCTACTGATTGCACTTCGCCAAACATGGTTGACGAGATCCATCATATGTAGTCAGACGAGCCTTCTGAATAGCTAATGATGTATAAACAGGTGTATGTTCCTGCCTATAGTACTCCGCCGGAATTGCCAGGTGGGATTGGCGCGATGCTTCTAGACGAGTCTGCTGGACATCGGGTTTAAAAGAGGCAGGTGTATGTGACTGCTCATTGCTTGCCACAAAGTTAGGTTGGTGGACTTCTCCGGAGATGGCAGAGATGATAACCTGCTCACTGTTGACCGGATTCCACCTCTGGTGGTTCTTCTTGCTTGCTCGGGTTCGAGGAACATGAGCCGAACACCTGGATTCAGTACCCTCATCATGTTTAGGGCGCACTGCCGCATGAGTTTGGCGTCGATTGTTGTTGGGAGACCTCAGGAAGGACTCCTGTCTGTTTGAATTAAGGTACTGAGGGACCTGCTCATTCACCGCCCCAGAATAAGGGAGCGAATGGTGATTGCGTTCCGGGGATAACGACCCGAAACGGTTGGAGACGGTAGTCCGCACCGCCTGCTTCTTGGTCACTATCCGTCATTGTCTGGACGACCAATGCGATTTGTTTACTTGGAGGGCTTGTCGGGCAGCCTCCAGGGTTGGGATGGTACCGTGTTGACGGTACTCCTTAACCAGTGCATTTTATACCCAACGTTGAAGACGCTGAGTAGGTGATATCGTCCTATGAGCGGACGACGATCCAGTAGGAGTAGCAGCAGTGGCATTTGCAGTAGCAGTATTCACAGGTGTGAACTTGATAGCAGCCATTCTAGAAATGCGGAAGATCTTGGGAAAAGAGTTCTTGTTTGATATAACAGACGTAATCAAGATAAATTCAGCTACTACATTTTTTGGATGAGAACATTTGTCAATGATTGTTTTTGTTGGCCCTCTCATTGAGTTTTAAATACGGGCCTAACAAATAGGGAAAACATCATTTTAACTTGGTTAAGGATTCACGTCGGGTTCACCATTTTTGTTTCCCTCAGAATCCGGGGATGACCGCCTTGATGGGAGGTTCAAACGTTCCGATCGGTTTCTAACGGCTTTGTTCTTAGAACCGGAAACATCCAATGATTCCACATCCATTCAAACCTACTTTCCAAAGGTAGGTGCTCATTAGTTTGTGGACTGATGAGGCTTAGAAATTTTCATTGGTCGAGAGGATGGGAGGTCGGACTCATCACACCTTTTTGAGGGGAATTATTGTCTACTCCGGGACTCTCTTTATAGATTTAAGTTATGTTCGTGAATCCTTATTACAATAACAAGTACAAAAAGATCTTTCCTTCAGATCTGACAATCAATGATCAAATATGTAGAAAATTTAGAGAATCTTTTATATATATTCGATGTTCTTCATCGATAGAGAATCATATGTATTTATTAGAGATACTTGGTCAATGGTAACCTTCGACACATTTATATTGAAGTCTCTTGGTCATTATGATGACCATGATGGTTTTAAAGCCACTCAGTGAGGCACTTGAAGATTATTGTCATTTATAAGGACATGGATTATTTTAGAGTTGTGATCGAACCCGTAGACGGGCTACCTACGTATCCTTTGTTTAGAAAAGGAATCAGAACCCACGTAGTTCGAGTAAGGGAGTATGATGTTTATGATTGATATCTCAAAGAAGGATTTCATAATTAATTTTACCGTCTAAGCTCACGTGAGTCGTGATCGGTGTGAGAAACAAGAGGTATTGGTAAAAATTAGACAATTGGGCCATGAAAGATGCAATCATAAGAAATGATGTAGGACTTATGTATGTATGACTGCCCAAATAAATGAAGGTTAGGATTTACATTAGGGAAGAAATCCAGGAACAGGTTCCATAAATGTATATGTGCTTCATGGAGATTTTGAATACTCTAACGTGGGGATTACTCCTGAAAAGGAGGCCCGAATTAGGTGAACACTTATGATTGGGTTTTACTCCTAAAAAGGAATCCCAGATCAAAGGTAAATTAGGACTGGTTAATAGAAATTAAGACTGGGGCTTACTCCTGAAAAGGAGGCCCAGATCAAGGATTAAGGTTTGGGGCTTACTCCTGAGGAGGATGCCCAAATTAGGGGACTGGGGCTTTCTCCTAAGGAGGATGCCAAGATTTGGGAACTTTAAGAATTGGGGCTTACTCTTAAGTAAGATGCCCAAGTTAAGAATTATGACTGGGGCTTACTCCTAAGGAGGATTCCCAAACATGAGAGTGGGGCTTACTCCTAAAAAGGAAGCCCAGGTTAGGGGATCTAGTTCATACTCCTAATAGGATGCCCAAAATTTAGAGGACATATGATTGGGGATTATTCCTGAAAAGGATACCCAGGTTAAGGATTCTCTAATCTTAAAGGATGAGGTTATATGAATGAAATATCAATCTTTAGTGACATAATGATGTGTAAATCACTAGGTTTTGAGAGATATTCCACAGAATTCCTTTCAGATAGGGAAGTAAAATCAAGAAATCATGCCATAAATGGCTTTGAAGAGTGTCTTGAATACTGAATCGTAAATAGGAAAGGTGGAATGGCTTAAGAGGGGTTAAATGGGCAAGAAAGGCATCCAAAAAGGTAGGGGCGCACAAGTCCTGGTAGGCGTGCAGGTACTGCGTGGGCGCGCAAGTCCTGGTCATGCAGGTATACACCTGCGCGACAGGTTTGGTACTTGTGTGGTGTTCAACCAGCTGGGTAATACTTGAGCGACCTTTGTTTAAGGCCATTAGAATCCTTTTGAGGTTATTCCAGTAGAGGGGCGTGCAAGTTCCATTGAAGGATTAAGGCAGCACGCAAGTGTGGCCCTTTTCCTTTAAGGGTTGGCCACTTAGGTGCGCAAGTGTTGATGAGTTTCAACACTTAGGCCTTCCTACCCCTCTATAAATCTTTCATTCTAGGTAAGAAATTAGCTTAGAAGTGTTCCGGAAGCTTTGAGAAGATACTAGGGAACCGGGAGCTCAAATCTGAGTTTCTGGAAAAATTCCTCCCCGAATGGGGGGCCCACATGGTCTAATTATAGGCAGGAGACGGCCCCAGGCGGTTATCATTTAGGGTGCACAAGTCACTTGCATGACCAACATCGGCGTGCAAGTCACTTGCACGACCAACATAGGCGTGCAAGTGTACTTGCGTGACCATTGAGGCGCGCATGTATACTTGCGTGACCATTATAGAACTTGCGCGACCTTTGCGCAATGTTCATATTATTCCTTCCTTTGTCAATTATCAATATTTGTTCAAAGGATGAATCTTCTTTGTTCAAGGTATTTCCCTTTTCATTCATTTAGACTCTGTGATGGAAAGGAGCGTCAACATTCTCCCAATTATTAATGCAGACTAAAATACTACCACCTAAATTCCTTGTGAACAACCCAGATGCATCCCATGGTGATGTAGTTGGAATGATAAATCCTTTATTATCTATTTTATACCCCTTCACCATGTTCTCCTTGAGCCTAGTCGGTTCCATTCAATATGGGTATCAAAATGGGTTGTACACCTGAAATGATATCTAACTCAATATTTTTGGGACCAAGTTGAATGGAGAAGGTAGAAAGAAGAGTTTTTTGTTACACATTATTGTCTTTTGTTGTCAAAGAAGATAATTCAATTCACATTGTAGAGGAATTGAAAACCAAACGATGCTTTTCAAATTTATATTTCACAAATATCATAAGTTAGGAGAACTTTTGAGGAAATCCTTATGAAGGAAAAGTGGAGTAAAGGTGATTCCGGCCATATACAGTTATGATTGGATGGAAAGATGATTATTAAAGATAAGAGAGTTATTGTACTTTCCATAGAAATTCTGGAGATGCTAGAGATTTTTGATCAAAGGATACAAATAACGATAGTTGAGTTTGTGATGAAAGCTGAAAATGGATATGGAATGTAGTGAAGAGATCCCTCAAAAAGGAACAGATGATCTGGATGCAACACAATAGAACATTTTAAGGTGGCCCGTTTAACAGTGTTTGCCAAATTTTGGGGGTTGAAAATCAGGAGATGTGGAAGTTTGATTTTGGTAAATAATGATTCATGGATGTTCAAAGATGTCTTGGTATGTTGCATGCAAGTGGAGTTCCATGATCCGAACATCAAATTATGGCAAAGGAGTGGCTTGCGCAAAATATTGGTTTTTGTGCGCAATATTGAACGTAGTATGGAATGTTTCATGCAAGGCATGATTCAAGGTCAAAAATTAGAAAAATGGAAATGTCATGAAGTATAGGAAAGAATCAAGAAGTGTGCAAAAGAAGAGGTTAGTGAAAAAGAGACTTATGCACCCAATGCGATTTCTGAATGGGTTTTGCATGATGTGTCTAGATCTTGCGAGACACATTCATGTTTTTGCATGAAAGGGTTGATGAGGTATATAAATAATAGGTGAACATATCAAATTTAAAAATCTTGACACTTAGTGAAATCCCGAGTTCTGAGGTTCAAAATAATTTTATGAAAAGGGGAGTGCACGAAACAAATAGATTTACACGCAAGAAGAGAGTTGCACGCAAGATTGAAGTTGCGTACAAGTGGTGTTTCTTAACAGAAGTCAAATATTGTGCATGTGCTATAAAACTTGTGAAGAATACACATAAAAAGGTGTGAGAATGATATGGTCTCTTCACACATATTAATTTGGGCATACGGGAGTTCTTACTAGAATCTAGTTACGAATGTGATGATTTGTACTTCAAGGAATACACCTGTTTAATTGTAAAGAAGCGCTAAAATATTATATTTACCAATTTGTGATAAGAGGGTGCATACACAATTAGGGGTTGTTTTCCAAGTGCTACACGAGTGTAAGGCCATATCCTAATTATTTTACTCCACATCAAAGGATTGTTTTCTAGTGGATTGTGTTGTAATGGATTATTTCTGTTCTATACCAAGGACATAGCTACTCTTGTTGAGTAGTGAACCTTGTAAATATTGTGTTCATGTAGTATTCTGTGTTTAGTTGGGAAATAACTCTTTAATAGAAGCTGAATGTTGTTTTAAAACGGTTAAACATAAAAGAAAAAATATATCAGTGATTCACCCCCTCCCCCTCTCAGTGTTACTTGGATCCCAACTGGGTAACTTCAATTGGTATCAGAGGGAGGTTCCCTTCATTTGTTCTTTGCAGATGTTTTGAAGAGAGGTTTTGTTGGGGAATCTGAACTGTGTGAATAGTAAGGGATTTCAATATTTAATGGGAATTATTATCATATCTGTAAATATATTATGATTCCTTATCTTATGTCCCTTGGATATGATGTTCTTGAAACTATGATAAATGGATTTCCTACTACAGATGAAAAGGTTCCTCTTACACCTGTAGATAAGAAGAATCATGGGAATGATGGATGAGATAAAAATACATTTCTCTCATCTCTTTATGAAAGTGAATTTTTTTATTTAAAGGTGTTTCTACAACCAACATAATCTGGGACAAAGTGAAAAACATCTATAAAAGAAATACAAAAGTGGATTAGTCAAAACATCAAATCTAGAGGCCAAAGTATGAAGACATAAATATGGGTGAGCATGAATCATTTGGGGAATTATCTACCAAGATATGACATTTTCTATACAATTTGATGTCTTGGTGAAAAGTTTGATGATTCTACAGTTGTGGAAAAGATCTTGAGAATTCTTCCCAACAAATTTGATGCAAAAGTTCCGTCACTAGAAGAAAGAGATCCTAAATCGTTATTGATGGATGATTTCCATAGTACCCTAATCACTTATGAAATGAGAAGGGAGAAGACTATGAAGAGAAATGGAAAATCAGATAGAGAAATTTCTTTCAGGGATGGGAATAAGGACATGTCAAATAAAAGTATTATTGAAGATGAAGCTGGTGAATCTGACTCTGAAAATGAGGAATGTCAAAATTTTGATGAAATATTATCCATGTATTCAATAAATGTTAAAATAGGCATAGGTAAATACAAAATGAAACTCCCTTTGAACTGTTTTGAATGTGGAGTTGTTGGCTACATTGCGTCTAATTTCACTCAAATGGTGAAAGATGAAGATAGTGATGAAGAAGACAGATGACCCAGAAAGTCATGGAAGAAATAGGGTGAAAAATATAAATATTCTGGAACAGGTACAGATAAAATGTTCTTCAAATTAAAAATAAGTAGCATTTTGACAAAAAAATTATGAAGATGATGATAGGGAGACTCAATCAGAAAATTCTATTTCTGAGAAAGCTATAGGGAGTACCTTTTTGGAAATAGTGAAAATTGATGATTATGAGAGCAGTAGTACTAAAGAATAAAATACTAAACATGAATAGTATATAAATAAATATTTGAAGGAATGTTTGAGGAAGATAATAATATATCTTAGAAGGCTGGTGTGGCAGTTGATAATAGGTTCCAACCACTGGAAACTATTTGTTAAAGATGTGACCGACCAATACATCTTTCTATGGGTTGCCTTATTGTGTTACTAGAGAAAAATAAATTTCATAAAAATACTTAGAAGCTGATGTTTTGGAGAGATAAAAGGGGCAGGTCTTCTAAGTTCAAAAAGAAAGAGTGCATGGTTGTTTGGCTAGAACACATTTACTTTTCTATGAAATTGAATGAAGTGCAATAGAAAGTGGAAGAAAAGGAAGGGAAAAAAGCTCTTGTTGTCAAAATTACTTTAAAATCTAAAAAAGAGAAAATCCATGTATTCTTGATGGAGGATGTTCCTCTCATATGACAGTAGAATTAAAGATACTAAAAAATGTTAAAGTCTTCAAAGAAGGAACTGTGACATTTGGTAATGATGAATCTTTGAGGATTTGAGGTGTTGGATCAGCCATCTTTGGAAATGAAATGATGAAATACATGAAAACACTATAGGTTGATGGGATGAATCATATGCCGCTGAATTTATCACAACATTGTGATGTGGTAAACAGTATTATCTTCAGAAAATATGGATTTTTTGGGAATAGTGAAAATGATGGAAATATAGTAAAAGAGGCCAACATATAAGAGGGAATTTGTTCCAAGTTGGTGAGTTGCAGAACTCTTGTTACAAGGGTATGGTGGATGAAAATCAGTTACTACATAAAAGGATGGGACATATGTGTCAGAGAAATATGTATAAGTTATCAATGTTTTATAGTGTCTGAGATATGCCTGATTTATCAAAAAGAATAGATCAGTGTAGCACTATTTTTGAGAAAGGGGTTATTACAAACTCTATTCATAATAGATTTTAAATTCTCTAAAAAAGAACCATGGAACATATACACTCTGATATCTTAGAACCATTGAGCGATTAATATAAAAATAGAGATAAGTACTTCGTTACATTCATTGAGGACTTCAGTCGCATTACTTGTGTTATGTACGTGAGACATAAGTCATATGCACTGAAAATGTTTAAGAGTTTCAGGAGGAATGAAGAGAAGGAATGTGAGTATTCAGTGATGAAGTTGAGAACTGATAATGGTGGTGAGTATAAGAATTAAGTGTTTTAATGTTATCTATAGAATCATATAATTTGGCATTAGTTTAGTTGTAAGGACCCAACCCCAGTTTCCCAGAGTTGGTGCCTTATTTGATTAAGTTGGAAATCATACAAAGAATGTGAATCCCGAATGACCATGTTGTTTAGTATTATTGGAAACAAGATACATACATAAGTTCAACTTTAAATTAGGAAAGGAAAAAACAACACGAGTTTATTCCACTAGAGTTATCACATCTCCTCGATTATTCTTGAAAGTCATTCATAAAAAACTTATTCATGTCCTGAGAAAATTAAACATAAGAGAAGGGGTGAGCTCAAACACTCAGTAAGAGTAATAAATACAGTGGAAGACAATATAAATATTAGACATGGTGAATAATTGAAAACACATGCCTTTAATAATAAACTTGAACACATTATGGAAGTAATATGAGCTGAGTAAATAATGTCATAATAAAACATAATCATGGGTATTCTACTAGTCGAATAACCACATGATAAATCAATATCGGAACAAATAATGATGGAATGCATAATGTCGAACATTCTAAAACATTTTTGTCAAGGCCTCATCCATGACGTCTAATGATTATGGGCTCGGCCAAAATCCATATCACATTGGGAAAGGCCTTGGCCAATTCCTCATCTAGTTGTATCATGAGACCTACCAACACATCGAGGGGCTATAGCGGGCCCCACATGTCACAT
The DNA here is from genome assembly GCA_963277665.1 of Viscum album. Classification (NCBI taxonomy): domain Eukaryota; kingdom Viridiplantae; phylum Streptophyta; class Magnoliopsida; order Santalales; family Viscaceae; genus Viscum; species Viscum album. Next base: position 2,118,209,192 of record OY728161.1, on the reverse strand, counting down.
CATAAGTCCAATGCGTTCCTCAGGTGAGCAAGTATAAACATAAATGGCAAAAACATTCATATTGAAATAAAATTTAACAGACTTTCCCCAATTATTGAACATAATCACTAACCATTCGGAATAATATGGTGAATGGTTTAAGACAGATCATCCACAATAGGGTTACTCATAAACCATTAAATAATATATCGTATATGACTTCAAAAATTATTAAACCCAATAATACCATGGAATCAACAAGAGTGTTTAATTAGACGAAAACAATCTTATAAAAACATTCAGAAATTCTTGAGATAAATACTCTTTTATTTTGAAAAGAATATTTTTTTCGAAAAATCATTATATAAATCCATAAGTGATGTAAGATTGTATTTTCATAATAAAATGAGTGATTTTATAAAGATAATGTTTTCCAAAAATAGATCATAGAGTGCCCTTGAAAATAGGAAAGAATGTGAGAAATTCCCTTGGATCGGGAATGTGTTTTGGAAACAACTTTTAAAGTTCCTTAAAAAATGTTTAACTATCCATTAAATAAGGAAGGGTTCTGGTTTGTAAATAGAAATATGTTACTCAAACATAAAATATGATGAGTACATAACAATACATAAAAATTACATCAAGGTAATTAGACAATGAAAGTATCCCGAATGAAAGTGGAAGTTCGGGTGGAAAACTTTTACCTTAACTCCAAACGTGTTCTGGTCTTCTACATAAGCTCCTGGAATATGGAATTATACTTTTTAATAAGTTATTTCAGAACCTAGTATACATGTATTTAGTTTACCGTAATTCTAGTTAGTTCATTTATGTCTTTATTGATAAGTTATTGTATTGAATTTCGTCGTTTTGGAGTGTTCGTTTCCATTATTTTCATATTCGGTTCACTTGTTTTTATGTAATGAAGATCATGTGGAATGGTTATAAATATCTAGGATTGGAATTATCTATTATTAATGAACATAAATAATTGATAATGGTCATTTCTATAATTTGGTTCCATGGAATGAGAATGAATCATTAGATGAGAACCGCTTCGATTATTGGGCGGTATTTGGAATATTCTTAATTAGTTTGGTCATATAACTTAATTATATTTACATATTCTGGTTCCTGAATATTAATTAAGTTATAAAACATAAATTATAGTCTGTTTCAACCATGAATATGGTTTCATGACCATTAATGAAGAAGAAATTGAAGAACAAACCTTCGTCGACCATGAAGGTTATAAATCAGAACTTCATGGATGTCGATTTCGTTTATAAAATAAAAGGGAGGGAGTAATAATATTTATGATGGTTCTTCAATTCACATGATATAAATCCAATATATAGATTTTAATGTAGTTATCATAATAATTTGGACGGAGGAGGTGAGGATAGGATAACCAAAGAAGATAAATTGAAATGAAACCAAATGAAAAATAAGGGTACTTTACCTCTTGAAATAAACTCCTTGAGAAACTCCTTAAGGGAAGGGGTTTTGGTATTTTGAAAATAATAAGAGCTTACTGGTCATGGGGAGTGACTAGGGAAGGGTAATTAGGCATAACATTGAGGAGATTAAAGGCTTATAGGACTGAAGAGAAGAGGTTGTGGTGGGGGGTTTTTATAGTGGAGGAGAGGAGTAATTTTTTAATATTTAATTTCATTATTTTATTATTTCCATCAAGAAAACAAATAGTATTGTTTCATATGACCCCTAACAATAATAATATCATGATAGTTCTAATAAATTTTCCTTACATCACTTATTATGTCATAAATAGTGTACTTAACTGATAAATTGAATATATGATATTTTATCGTATTTCACTATTCATAAAAAATTCAATAATTTCAGAAAAATCCCAAAAAATCACCCCTTACATTTATCGACGTGTAGAATGAAATAGTGATTTCCATTTTTCAAAAATGATTTTTTAAATATTATTAATTTAATTTTAAATAAGTTAATAGTTAATTCGAAAAATAACATTCTTGAAGTGCAACTAGTTTTACGTGACATTGAAAAATTAATTAAGATCCCATTATCTTATTTCCTTGAGAAAATAAAATAATATCATTATTTACTATCAAGGGTCATATTACTATTCATACTACTATTCATAATGGTATGTTACTATTCATAAAAAATCAAGTTTGTTCTATCAGACAGAAAATGACTTACTGAACACAACTCTAGAGGACCATTTCATGAAATTCAAAACATAGAAGAGGAAAAATTGCATTCTATATTTATTTTCAAAATATTGGGGTGTTACATTCTCCCCTCATTACAAAACTTTCATCCTCGAAATTTGTATAATATTACCTAAAATGATTATGGTATGCCATTAACATATGCTCCTCGGGTTCCCATGTTGCTTCCTCCATCTTATGGTTCCTCCATAGAACCTTCACCAGACGAGTCGTCTGATTTCTCAATAATTGTTCTCTAGGATCAAGAATCTTGATAGGATCTTCACAATAAGATAGATCAGGCTCAGGTTCCACTTCTTCATAAGTGAGTACATGTGTTGGGCATGGAATGTAATTTCTTAACATTGACACATGGAAAACCTTGTGAACCTTGGAGAGATTTGGAAGCATTCTCAAATGGTAAGAAACAACTCCAATTCGGTCCAAGAATTTCAAAAGGTTCGATGTACCTGGGACATAATTTTCCCTTCTTAACGAATCATATAATACTCGTCCATAGAGATACCTTTAAGAAAACATGATCACCATCTTGAAACTCTAAATCCTTCCTTCGGTTATCAGCATATCTCTTTTTCCTACATTGAGATATTTTGATATGGTTCTGGATAATCATCACCTATTCCATTGTTTCTTCAACAGGTTCTAGGCCAACGAGCTTTCTTTCACCAACATCATCCCAAAAAGTTGGTGTATGACATCGCCTCCCTTATAATGCTTCATAGGGTGCCATTTGTATACTTGAATGGAAGCTATTGTTGTAGGAAAATTATAGGAGAGGTAAATATTTATCCCACATGCCTTGAAAACCATGTTAACAAGACCTCAACATGTCCTCCAATGTTTGAATAGTCCATTCTGATTGTCCATCGGTTTGTGAGTGGTAGGAAGTGCTCAAACGAAGATCAGTATCTTGGGCCTTCTGAAGGCTTTTCCAGAATCTTGATGTAAAACATGGATCACGATCAAAAAATTTGATAGGGGTACTCCATTATGTCTCAAAACTTTATTAATACATAGTATTGCTAGATATTCAAGTGGTAGAGCTTCTCTTATAGAAAGAAAATGTGATGACTTGGTATGATGATCAATAATGACCGATATTTCATCATTCCTTCTAAGAGTCTTTGGTAGTCCCATGAAAAATTCTGTCATGATATTACCCAATTCCACTTAGGTATGGGAATAGGTTGCAATACTCCTCCAGGCTGTTTCCTTCCAGTTATTACTTGTTTACAAATCATACATCATGACCCAAAATCAGCAAAATCCCTCTTCATGTTGTCCCACAAAAAATGTTCCTTCAAATCTCTATACATATTAGTGCTTCTAGGGTGTATAGAAAAATTTGAACTATGAGCATCATCCACCAATTCCCTTTTTAGATCAGGTAAATTGGGAACACAATGTCTCTTCCTAAATTTCAAAATTACATCTTCATATACGAAGTCACTCAATCTCCAATCATTCACAGCTTTAATCTTATTTTGATACTCCCAATCATCAGCCTGAGAATTTTTTATCCTTTCTAGTAAAGATGGTTTGGCAACCATTTGAAAAAACATTGATGTTTCACCTTCCATGGATATTATCATATCCATCTTTACTAGATCCACGAAAATATGATCCCTTTCAACTATCATCTTGCTCAAAACTCCATGATCCTTTCTTCTTAAGGCATATGCCACCTTATTTGCTTCCTCGGGTGGTAGTGTATCATGGAATCATAATTCTTGAGTAGTTCAAGCCATCTCCTTTGCCTCATGTTGAGTTCTTTCTATGAGAAAATATACTTCAAACTCTTGTGATAAGTATAAATCTCACATTTTTACCATAGAGATAATGTCTTCAAATCATCAATGCAAAGATTACAACATCTAACTCAAGATCATGAGTAGGATAGTTTGTTCATGAATTTTTGCTGTCATGATGCAAAAGAAATAACCATATCATTTTGCATAATGACACAACCAAGTCCGTTCTTTGAAGAATCACTATAAATGACAAACCCATCATTCCCTGATGGTAGAGTCAATATAAAAGCATTGAATAATCATCTCTTAAGTTATTTGAAACATTATTCAGAATCGTTTGTCCAAAAAATTTAAACCCTTTACATGTGAGCTTCGTTAGTGGGTTAGACAGTCGGGCAAAATTCTGCACGAAACACCGATAATAACCTGGTAATCCAATAAAACTGCATACCTCAGTTATGTTTATTGGCGTGGGCCAATAATGCATTTCCTTTATATTTGTAGGACCAACTATGATTCCATCCTTAGAGACAATATGGTCAGGAAAAGAAATATCCTGAAGCCAGAATTCACACATGTTAAACATCCCATATAATTCATTTATTCTAAGAGTCTTCATGATAATGTGCAAGTTATTTTCATGATCTTCCCAGCTTTTGGAGTATACCAAGATATCATTAATAAATACCACAAAAAAATCATCGAGATATTCCATGAAAACTCTATTCATTAGATCCATGAAGACAGAGGGTGCATTAGTCAATTCAAAAGGAATTAATGTAAACTCGTAATGCCCATACCTAGTCCAAAATGCAGTCATTGGAATATATTCCTTCCTCACCTGATACTGATGATATCAGTATCAAAGATCAATCTTTGAAATGTATTTAGATCCATGCTGTTGGTCAAATAAATCATCAATGCGAGGTAGAGGATACATGTTATTTATTGTTACAGCATTGATTTCCCTGTAATCAATGCAAAGCCTCATGGATCCGTCTTTCTTCTAGACAAAGAGGACAGGGGCTCCCCATGGAGAAACACTAGGTCGAATAAAGAATTTTTCACTCAAATCCTATAGTTGTTTCATTAGCTCCACTAATTCCACAGTGGACATTCTATAAGGGGTCTTTGATATGGGCCTTGGTCCAAGAATTAAATCAATGGAAAACTAAATTTCTCATTTGGAGGATGTCCAGGTGAATATTTTGGAAACACATCAACATATTATCTCACAACAGGTAAATCTTCTATTTGAACATTCATTTACTCACCCACAATTATTTCATTATATTCCCCCCTAATAATTGAATTTAGTTGAGCTACTGTGGGTGGATCTAGATAATAATCACATGGTGACGATTATTTTCTAAAGATAAGGTGTTCTTTATAATCATTATCAAAAATCATAACCTCCTTTTTCTTACAATAAATTTTCCCATCATGGTCCGAAAGCCAATCCATACTGAGGATTATATCAAATTCAATCATGGGTAAGGACGATAAGATCAGAAGATAAATAACATTTATATGCCTTAATGGGAACTAATTCACAGAACTTTGTAGTAATGATACTTCCCTTAGGAGTTTTGACTAACAACTCCATTGTTAAATCAAATTGAAAATTTTTAATTTTCTTTGAAAACTGTGAAGATATGATACAATGTGATGATCCAGAATATAATAAAGCATTGGATAAACTTGAGCAAACAATTAAAGTACCTGCCACCACATCATTAGGAACTTCATCCTCTGGAGTTGTGATTGCATAAGATTGTCCTCGATCACTTACCCTTTTCTACTGCATATTTCCTTGATGTTTTGGACAATCAGTACTATGGTGTCCCATCTCTCGAAAACTATTACATTGAACATCATTTGTTTCTTTCTTCCCTTTGCAATCACCAGCAGGATGGCCTTTCTGACCACATTTGTAGCATACACCTTTTCATTTTAAGCATGCACCAGGGTATTTCCTTCCACAATTGTCACATGGTGGAAATTAGACTCTTCCCTTATTCCCCATTTACTTATTTCCTTTCCTTGGGTTTTCATCAACCCTCTTCTTTTTCTTAATTTCCCTTAAAGTCATAAGACTTAGAGAATTTGTTTTCTGTCCTGAGGGCACATGAAACTACATCCTGATATGATGAAAAACATTTGGGAAACCAGTGCCCACTGGATGAATGGATTTATTCCATCTAACAATCAATCAATTTTTCTCCTTCGATTTCGTATATAGTCTATAACATGTCTTTCTAATCTTGTGAACTTAGCTTCGTACATTGCAACATTCTCATCATCCTTCTGCCTCAGATTCAAGAATTGTCTCTCCATATCTGCTCGCTGCTAAGGAGGGAAATATTTTTCTAAGAATATTTCCTTAAAATCCCTCCATTCAATATCTTCTATCTCTTCCCCCTCCTTTGAGTTTTGGATTAATTACCACCACTAATCTGCATCTCCTGGTAGAAGATATACTTCCATGACAACATTCTCTATTTAATTACATCCCAAAGTGAGAAATATCTTCCCAAGAAAACATATCCACTACTTTGCTACAAACGGGTTTGTAGTCCCGTTGATTGATGGAGGTTTTTGTCGCATAAAGCGATCTAGCATGGTTCCTCCACATGGTGGATCCAGATGCTCCATACGGGTAAGGTTATTATTCATAACCTGAGTAATGTTTCCTAGTATATTTATGAGTTTCTCAGCACCATTCACATCACCCGAGCCAACATCATTATCATGCGTCAGAGAAAAATCCCTATAGGGATCACGTGCATTCGTGCGGTTTCCATTCCGTCAAATAGGCGCCATATCTATATAATGGCATACACTAGATTAGGTTATGAATCATATTGTATAGTCAAAATTGAAAAAAATACATATAAAAAAAAGGGATCCTAGCATGGCTAATACCATATTCACAGAAATTGTTTCTTTGAGGAATATTTTACATTTCAATCCTTCATAATGGTCTATAAAGAAAATGTGAATTATACTAAGCATATCCCTCAGGTGTGTCGTAAACAAGAGTGTAGAAAGGCCCATTTTCGTGCACCAGTTCCCGTTCGAGTCTAGCTCAAAGCGGTGTTTTCATGTTTTACCCCTAGATACATTTGTGCCAGAGCCGCCTCTACATTCTCGTATCCAGACAGGGATGTATTGCTTGAAAGATCCACATAATCTATTCCTTAACAAAATACCAGGATGTGATTGTATTTATATCCTCAAAGACTAACTTAGGGAGTCTTCCCCAATTATATGTTTTCTAAATCTAGTTTCCAAGTATTCTACTAAACCTATCTCTCATACCAACTGTAAGGACCCAGCCCCAGTTTCCCAGAGTCGGTGCCTTATTTGTTTAAGTTTTAATACATACAAGGAATATGAATCCTGAAAGACCAAGTAGTTTAGTATTATTGGAAACAAGATATATACATAAGTTAAAATTTATATAAGGAAATGGAAAACAACACAAATTTATTCCACTAGAGTCATCACATCTCCTAGATTATGCTTGCAAGTCATTCATAAAATACTTTTTCATGTCATAAGAAAATGAAACATAAGAAAGGGGTGAGATCAAACGCTCATTAAGAGTAAGCAATACAGTGGAAGATAATATAAACACTATACATGGAGAATAACTGAAAACACATGCCTTTAATAATAAACATTGCACATTATGACAGGAATATGATCTAAGTAAATAATGCCATAATAAAACATAATCATGGTTATTCTAATAGTCGAATAACCACATGAACTATCAATAGCTGAACTCATAATGATGGAATGAATAATGTCAGACATTCTGAAACATTTTTTCAAGGCCTCAGCCAAGATATATAATGATTAAGGCCTCGGCCAAAATCCATATCACATTGGGAAAGGCCTTGGCCAATTCCTCATCTAGTTGTCTCATGAGACCTACCGATGCATCAAGGGGCTATAGAAAGCCCCACACATCACATAATAAGTCCAATTAATTCGTCATATGAGCGGGGATAAACATAAACAACATAAACATTCATATTGAAACGAAATGTAACAAAATTTCCCCAATTATTGAACCGAAACACTAACCATTCAGAATAATATTGTGAATGGTTTTAGGACAGATCATCCACAATATATTTAGTGATAAAATATTAAATAAAATATGTTAGATGACTTCATAAATTATTAAACCCAATAATACCATGGAATCAATAAGAGTGTTGAATTAGACAAAAACAATCTTATAAAATCATTAAGCAATTCTTGAGATAAATACTCTTTTATTTTGAAAAGACGAGTTCTTTTGTAAAAATATTTGTATAAAACCATAAGTGAGGTAAGATAGTATTTTAATAATAAAATGAGTGGTTTTATAAATATAAATGTTTCCAGAAATATATCATAGAGTGCCCTTGAAGAAAGGAAAGAATTTGAGAAACTCCCTTCAATCGGGCTTGTATTTTGGAAACAACTTTTAAAGTTACTTTAAAAATGTGTAACTATCCATAAAATAAGGAATGGATCATGTTTTTAAAAACATATATGATACTCACACATAACATATGATGAGTACATAACAATAAATAAAAATTACATTGAGGTAATTAGACAATGAATGTATCCCGAATGAAAGTGGAAGTTCGGGTGGAAAAACCCTTACCTTTAATCCAAACATGTTCTGCTCTTGTACTTAAGCTCCTGGAATATGAAATTATACATGTTAATAACTTATTTCAGAACCTATTATACATTTATTTAGTTTACCATAATTCTTGTTAGTTCATTTATGTATTTATTGACATGTTATTTTATTGAATTTCGTCGTTCTGGAGTGTTCGTTTCCTTTATTTTCATATTCGGTTCACTTGTTTTTATGTAATGAAGTTCATTTGGAATGGTTATAGATCTCCAGGATTGGAATTATATTTTATTAATGAATATAAATAATTGATTATGGTAATTTCTACCATTTGGATACATGGAATGAGGATGAATCATTAGATGAAAACCGTTTCGATTATTAGGCAGTATTTGGAAAATTATGAACTAGTTTGGTCATATAACTTAATTATAAGTACATATTCTGGTTCTTGAATATTAATTAGGTTAAAAAACATATATTACAGTCTGTTTCAGCCATGAATATGGTTTCATGACCATTAATTAAGAAGAAATTGAAGAACGAAACATCGTCGTCCATGAAGGTTATAAATCGGAACCTCATGGATGTCGATTTCATTTATAAAATAAAACAGAGGGAGTAAGAATTTTTATGATGGTTCTTCCATTAAAATAATATAAATCCAGTATATATGTTTTAATTGAGTTATAATGATCATTTGGACAGAGTAGGCGAGGAGAGGATAAAAAAATAAGATAAATTGAAATGAAACCAAATGAAAAAGAAGGGTACTTTACCTCTTGAAATAACATCCTTGAAAAACACCTTAAGGGAAGGGGTTTTGGTCTTTTGGAAAGAATAATAGCTTCCTGGTCGTGGGGATTGACTAGGGAAGGGTAATTGGGATGAAAATTGAGGAGATTAAAGGCTTATAGGAGTGAATAGAAGAGGAAGTGGTGGAGGTTTTTTATAGTGGAGGAGAGGATAAATTTTGAATATTTAATTTCATTATTTTATTATTTCCATCAAGACAACATATAGAATTGTTTCATGTTACCACTAATAGTAATAATATCATGTGAGTTCTAATAAAGTGGACTTACATCATTTATGATGTCATAAATAGTGTATTTAACTGATAAATTGAATATACGTCATTTTACCATATTTTACTATTCATTAAAAATCAAGAATTTCAGAAAACTCCCAAAACATCACCCCTACCATTTTTCGCTGTTTATAATTCAAAAGTGAAATTCATTTTTCAAAAATAATTATCTAAATATTATTAATTTAATTTTTAAATAATGTCATAGTTAATTCGAAAAATATCAATCTTGAAGTGCAATTAGATTTATGTGACATTGAAGGATTAATTGAGACCCCATTATCTTATTTCCTTAAGAAAATAAAATAATATCATTATTTAATATTCAAGGGTCATATTACTATTCATATTACTATTCATAAGGGTATTTTACTATTTACCAAAAATCATGTTTGTTCTATCAGTCTCCAAAGGACTTACTGAACACAACTCTAGATGACCATTTCTTGAAATTCAAAAAAGAGAAGAGGAAAAATTTAATTCTATATTTATTTTAAAAATTGTGTGATGTTACATCAGTTCATAATAAACACCTCAAGAAATGGGTTTGTTAAAAAATAATCGAAGTCTGGTGGAAATGTGGTGAACTATGTTACATGGATATAGTCATTCTCATTATAAATGGAGGAAATCTATGAGCACTTCTATGTATATTTAGAACTGAAGATTCTATAGGCCAAAATCAGATATGACTCTATACGAAATGTTCTATGGAGAAACTCCACCGATGATACACTTATGTTTTTTTAGGAGTCCATGTGTTATAAAAAAGAAAGGTAGAAACAATGGAATGTTTGATCAAATAGGAGATGATGGAATTTTTATGGGCTATGATTTAGAAGGAAGAGGATATAGATGTATCAACAAATAACTAGGAATAATTATTGATTCCTCATATATGAAAGTTGTTGAAAATGTTGATAAAGAAAAGAAGTCATATGTTGATGTTGAAGTTGAGATGGATAGAGAATATTTTGTTAAGGAGATTGATAATGCTACAGACTACATTTATTCAAATAAAGAAGTGGAATCTGACTCCAAAATCTCAACTCATGAGGATGAAGTTGGAGCAACAAATCCAAGGATGGGGAAACAAGGTTGAGGCTTAGAACATTATTGTAGATCAACATTACAGGGTTCAAACAAGAAGAACAACAAATGATATAAAACATAATTCTCCGTATTGGAAAGTTGAACTGAATGATGTAAATGTTGAATTTGAGAATCCATAATGTGTTCATGCTATGAATTAAGAGATTGACCAGATAACGAAGAATGATACATGGGAACTAGTAACCAAGCCAGACATCTAGAATATTATTGGTACAATGTGGGTTTTTTGGAACAAGATGATTGAAGAAGGTAACTAAATAAGAATCAATGCAATATTGGTTTGGAAAGGGTATTAAAAAATTGAAGGCATTGATTTTGATGGATCAATTTCTCTGGTTGCAAGAATATAAATTATCATAATTTTTCTTTCTATTATTGTAATATTAGGTTAAAAATCTTTCAAATGGATGTAAAATTCTCATTTTAGAATGGTGACTTCTACGATGAAGTTTACATTGATCAACCTTGTGGATATGTTATTAGGAAGGTTGAATGTTATGTGTTCTTGTTGAAGAAGGATTTTTATGGGATAAAACAGGCACTAAGGACATGTCATTATAAATTAGATACTTCCTTGAGGATAATTAATTTTAATAAAGGTACAGTTGAAAAAAATATTTACATTAAGGAGTGTTAGGAGTTTTAAATAATCGTAATTGTTTATATCCATGACATTATCTTTTCTAAGAATGATGAAAGATCATGTGAGATATTTGATGAGGAAATAAATAAGTTATTTGATATTTCTATTCTGGGAGAAATGAAATACTTTATTAGGCTACAAATTTCATAGAAGAAGAATCACATTTTTCTATATCAAGAAATGTATTATAAGGAATATCTGAAGATGTTTACCATGGAAAATTAGAAACCAGTGTCCACACCAATTTTAGGGGAACCATTTTTTCTAAAGATATAGAAGGAAGGGAAGTTGATAAGAAATAGTTTGGAAATCTGATTGGAATTCTGTTAAATTTTACTGCATCAAGACTCGCCATCGTCAATACTGTCGCATTATGCGAATGATTTCAGAGCGCTCCCAAATAATCACATTTTATTATGGGAAAAATAATTCTAATATATATCAATGGAACAAAATATTTTAGAATCAGGTATGATGGATCATGAAATATTGATCTATTCTTGTATTCAGATTCTAATTGGGTAGAAAATGTTGGTGATCGAAGATCCACATCTTGTGGTGTTTTATTTCTGGGGAAAAGTTATGTTAGTTGTCATACCAAGAAACAAAATTTAGTTACTCTTAGAACAACTGAATCTGAGTATGTTTCTGCCACTCACGCTGCAACTCAACTAATGTAGATGAAGACATAGTTGGATGATCTACATGTTGAAGTAATGCAACATTTTCTCTTGGGCTATGAAAATCAGAGTACAATCAATCCTATATGAAATATGGTACAACATTTTCATTCAAAAAACATTGAGATAAAGTAACACTTCATCAAATATATAGTGGAGAACAATTAATTGATGTTGGAGTACATTCCTACATCTATAAATGTTGATGATATGTTCATAAAATTTTTACTGAAGGAATCATTTGTAAAATTGAGGTTGAACATGGGTGTCCAACCCCCATCTCATCAAGTTTGAGGTACCTATTTCGTCCCCCTCTCTCACATTGTATTTAAATAGTGTTTTCAAGGGGGATAATTGGTTCCTAAATATATCCTTATGATTTCATGTATAAAGGGGGAGTTGTGGGTAAGCTATGAATCTAACATGTAAGTGTGTGAACTATTCTAACTGTTTGTTGGGATGGTACTAGGAAACAAAATCATTGTATTCTAGGAAAGCTAAAGAAGTGGTGAAGATGATAATGAATGAAGAGGGAGAAGTCTTGGAGGAATGTTGTTTATGTTTTGTAGAAGTATGAAGATGAAGCTTCATAGTAACTACATTTGGAGAACATGGTTTTTCTGTTAATAATTCATCTTTCCTACTACGAGTTAGCTCACGTAGGCTTAAAATTGTTGATAATTAATCCATTACATGAGGTTAAAATGTTCAGTGTTTTATGAATTTGGGTTCACCAAAAAAACCAATGGGGGATATTATAGGGTCAAAATTGGATGGATAAGGTAGCGAGTAGAGTTTGTTGTTACAGAGTGTTGTCTTTTGATGTCAGAAATGATAAATCAATTCACTTTGTAAAGGACATGAAAACCATATGATTCTTTGATGAATTATATTTCAAAAATATCATATGTTCGGAGAACATGTGATTCAAGCCTTATGAAGGAAAGGGGGAGTAAAGGTAATGCCAGTCATATACAGTTTTGATTGGAAGTAATGATGCCGATGAATGATAGGGAAGTTATAGTACCATCTATAGAATGCTAGAAGATACTAAATATGTTCGACAAATGGATAAATATCACAATATTGGAGTTTGTGATGAAGGATGGAGAATGGTTATGGAATTTAGTGAAGAGATCCCTGGTAAAGGAATGAACAATCTGAAGGAAACACAAAAAAATGTTTTAAGGTTGTGTCATTTTCCAGTGTTTTCTAAATTTTTGGGGTTGAAAATTGGGATTTGGATAAATGCGATTTTGGTAAATAATGATGTGTGCAAGTTCTAAGATGGCATGGTATATTGCATTCAAGTAGAGTTCCATGATCTGAACATAAAAAATTTTCAATGGAGAGGCTTGCACGAAAGATGGGTTTTGGCGCACAAGATTGAATAGAGTATGCAATATTGCACGCAGGGCATGATTAAAGTTCAAAACATCGAAAAATGGAAAATCCATGAAGTGTGTGAAAGATTCAAGAAGTTTAAAAAATATGAGGTTTACGTGAAAAATAATTACGCGCCCTATGCGATGTCAAAATTTGTATTTCACGATGCATCTGGATCTTGCACGACACATTGGTTTTTTTTGCGCACAAGGGTCGACGAGGTCTATAAATAAGAGGAGAACCCCCCACATTTAATATTCTTGACACTTAGAGAAATATGATTCTATGAGGTGCAAAAGAATTTTATGAAAAGGGGAGTGCATGAATGAAATAGAGTTGCATGCAAGAAGAGAGTTGCACGCAAGATTTAAATTGTGTGCAAGAGGTGTTTCACAACAAAAGTAAAATATTGTATGTGCAGTTGAAAATTATTTTTAAAGACACCTAAAAAGGCTTTAGAATTACATTGGGTCTTTTCACGCATTCATTTTTGTGTAAGGTAGTTCATACAAGATTCTAGGGAAGAAATTGAAGATTTATACTTCAGAGAATTCCCCTGTTCAATTGTAAAAAAGCACTAAAATAATCTAATTCCATATTTGTGTTAAGAGGGTTAACACACACATATGGATTGTTTTACAAGTGCTACACGAGTGTAAGGGCATATCCAACTCATTTTTTCCTAATAAATGGATTATTTTATAGTGTATTGTGTGGTACTAGATTATTTTTTTTACAATACCAATGATGTAGCTACTCTTTTTGAGTTTTGAATCTTGTAAATATTGTGTTCCTATGGTTGTGTGTGTTTAGATGGGAATGAAATCTTTAACAGGAGCTGAAGTTTGTTTCAAAAAATGGGAAACATGAAAGAAAAGTAATATCACGGATTCAACCCCTCCCCCTCTCAGTGATACTTGGATCCTGACTGGGTAACTTCAAATGTAAACTCCTCTACCAAGATGGAGTCTTGTGATGTAATCTGGGAATAAGACCTGATATTGAACCACATATAGAGGGTGAAATAATGGGGAATTCAATGATCCTACCGAAAGTTACATGCATTCCATCTATGGTGTGACTATCATCAGCTGATTCATGTCTATTAAAACACTACCATATCCTCGTTCCATAAGTCCGTCATCAAGGACTTCTCACTATTTAGTTAAGTGAATGACACAAATCTCTGATAGAAATTTATGATAGAACAAAATATAGTCATCCAATCCATGCCAAGGATCACATTTATTTTTATCTCCTAAAAAGCTGTAACTCCCATAAATTTACATAAACAATACCAATTTTAGGAGTCTCTATGAATTACAAAATATGGTCCACATTCATATCCATTGGTGTATCGAGATAGAGTATATTAGTGGATAACATAACCATTATTTCAATTATAGTAACTATATATATATATATATAATTGTGATAATCACCTGTGTCTAACAAAGTAGTATATGTGGTTGATGTAACCAAAAAAATACCTTTACTGGTATATGGACCCTCTCAAACATTAGTTGGAACCTAGTCAAAAAAATATACATGATATGTATAAGCTCCATATCTCTATCCTTGTGGTGTATGTCTAGGCTAATCCCATTTCCAAGATCTTTAACTACATTCTTAGCTCCATTTCTTTATCAACATCAAAATCATACGTGAAACTATTTCACTAAACTAATCATGATATCATATCATACAACATTGTTCGAACTAATTCCAGGGTCCTGAGCATAACCTATAATAATTTTTAAACATCCCATAAATGAAGCATTGTGGGGCAGATCTTATAGGGGATGATTAATCCACACACATATCCACTTTAATACAATTTTTATAACATATATGCATGCTTTATATCGTATTTGAGTGAGAATTGGTACTCATAGTAGCATTGGAATGTCCACCTGACTGAGCATTGTAGGGTAAGTGAAGGACATATAACCATCCTTACTCTATGATCATACTGATGTTTAGGGATTTTCTTATCACCTCAAGGTATGAATCTAGGTTAAAGCTTTAGAATAACAATATAATATTAGGTCAAACTATAATCTCTATTTTTTAAATATTTTATACTCATTATCAGAAAGAAGTTGAGAAAAGTAGATAAGTGTAGTGAAAGATATAGAGTAAGTAGATAATGTCATGGGGCCATGAAAAGATCTATGAAATCCAATGCATGATAGAGCTTCAACATGTTATATACTCTTAAAATTGGTCATTGAAGGACTCCATGGAGAGAACCACATGTCCTCTATACTATATCATAACACCCCACTAACAAATGGTGTATTCCTATAGCATGAAGGATTTATGAGTTTCCTTACAATCCATCTTATTCTTAATAATATTGAATATTCTCTTTAAAATATCCATTCCATCCTTAGTTTCCTATGGTCTACCAGTTCCCTGAATGGTTGGGGGATTCTAGAGTTTGAAAACCACAGTGTAGTCTTTCATGGAATTCAGTGGTGGATGGAAATGACCTACTTCTTTCACCAATGAGGAAGGTGTGGGAACATTATATAATGTACCATAGTCAGCTACCAATCCCAAAAAAATATCTCTGTGGAGGAATATTCTACAACAGAAGGTACATTATGAATATAAATAGATTTTAATCAGTCTAGGTGAGCAATCAAGGTTCTCCTAAGAGTCACCCTCAACCCATGGCATAACTCTCCTAGCACTAACCCATGTCTCAATCAATGGAGGTTTTCCTCATTTATCATATATATATATATACTAAAAAACTATCATCTTAGTTAAACATATTAATGGTAATAATAATTTTCATAACAACTTTAAAACACAAATAATTCAAACAAGAAAAACTATATCAAAATGATAGAAAAACATAGGTATTTAAGTAATGAAATATCATCAAATAGAACATATATATATATTTATATATGACATGTAAACCTATGTCCATATCTATGATGCATGAATGCTCAAAAAAGAAAAAAACTGAATATCTACCCCTTGTGAATCACAAAATTTGAATTTAATTAACTATAATAGAAAAACATTACTTTCCCACATTGTGCAAACTCATAGGCCCACTATATTGTTCTATCTTAGAACCATATTTTTTCCATAAAACAAGTCTCAGCTATCCAATATTCTATCTACTATTTCCCCAAAACAAAGCTGAGAGAAAACCCATTTTTGTGAGTCTTGATGCACTAATACCATTTTGTAATATCCAATCCCTGAATACAGGTTCTCGGAGGAATTTCTACATGAACTTATGTGCACCGGCCCATATAAAATTTGCTTCCAACTAATATAAAGGGTTTGACTACTTTAGTGGGGAGACTATACCCTATGTATCATGTCATAGTGTTGATAAAAAATCATAAAAATATGAAAAATAATTATTAATAATCAAAGAAATCTTGAGGAAACTGAACAGATGGCATACATTTCATAAAAAAAGTTGCTCTTAAAGTTGTAAGTATGAAGAGTATATAATAATTAGATAAAGAAATAAATTAAATACACATGTGTGGGGTCCTTCAGAGTCTATCCCTAGAAGCTACATATTTATCCTCCCCTTGTTGACTATCCCCTATAAAGTCCTTTCACTTCACAAAGTCTCTATGCATAAAATCTATAATAATAGAAAAATTCCATTGTCAGGTGTGAGTATAAGGATCAGTAGGACACCACCAATAGATTCTTAGACTAGTGTGTTCAAGTATTACAGGTGTATGTCATAATAATAATTAAGACATTATATGCATAAAATCACAATTCTAAAATGATTAGTCATATGCTAACTAGGACACAAAAAACCCTAGGCTATACATGATTTAGATATATGATGGAAGGATAATGTGAAGAACCAATAGAAACCCAATTTATCGACAACCTATTGAATGGGGTTCATGGCTTCCTCACGATGTCATGTGTTTATACTACCATGTTTCCTTTATCCATCATGAGTATCATTTTACCCGACTACCTCTATATATCTACTAGTCTACCCCACGCACATGGAACTCGATGTATACCAAACTACATTGGGTTCATCCACAACATAGTTACTATGGAATACTTATAGATATACCCTAGCCTTAGGTACCTAATTGTCCGCATCCCATGTTAAGTGAAATTTCACTATATGATATTTACATCACATGACAGTCCAACTATCTAAAGTACATAAAACAATCTATGGAAATGGAAACACACATCACATGGTAAAGCATGGTAAAAAAGATGAAATCATGATATAAATGAAAAAATCAATAAAAAAGTAAATCAACATAAAAAATGGAATCCATATATTCTAAAAAGAATCATAGAAAAGTTATAGTAATTGGTTTCACTAGATACACACTCATCCACATGAGATCAAATTTAATCATCGTAAATATTTTTTCTAAAACATTACAATTATGGATTCATAAGTAAATGAGAATCCATGAAGTGTGAGAAATCATACCTAATGGGTAAAAATATCAACATTAAGATCCATTAATCTTATCATTACCCACTCCATTTTTTCCCTCCAGTTGTAATATGATCACAAACCAAGGTCTTGAAGATCTAATACCATTCTGACATTCTACCGATTCCAAAGCAAGGAAAAGAGGATTGAATCATGGGGGAAAACCCAAACTCCCCCAATGTATATTTTAATTAATATATTTCTAAGGATAGTTCAGTAAGGAGGATTTATTTATAGAAATATGGGGGTCTCCAAAGTGTAGTAAAGAGGTAGTAATGTGGATGGGTCCATGAATCTACCACCATAGTGAAAGTTTAGACATCATGGCATTGTGGTGGACTATAAATTACCATAAAAAGTATATAATTCCACCAATAAAACACAATGTATTCTTGATGAAGACCTACACAGCATAGGGTATTTTTCTCCACTATTGAAACACTCTAGAACATAGCCCCTTATGGTGTAGGGAGAATATCTATGGTATGGTTTTCTCTATGTATCCCTAAAATAAGGCCTTAAAAATTTCAAATAAGAATTAATGATCTATATATGAATGGGTTCGACAATTTTTAAAATCCACATGAGGAATACCCATTAAACATATTTGATTCCTCTCATAAAAAGCTAAATGGAAGACCAAATCCAATCAAACCGAAACCCAAAATTCAATTCAAATCAACGGATTGATGGATTTGGATTGTTGAAGACCATAATGGTGAACTGCTATCTTTTAATAATTAATAAAATAAAATAATATTTTTTATAATATACCAAGTCATAAAATACATCAAACATTGATTCCATGAAGCATGATACAACACAAAATCCTTCAAGAGGGACAATTAGGACGCATCTCAATTCCTCAGAGGTGTGGCCCAAGATCCATAGTATGATTAAAATGATTCTATATGCACTAAAAATGAAACTGACTCCTAGGTGAAATGGTCATGAGGTTTATGATTCAACCACACTTTTTTCCAAAAATATTATTAAAATATTCATTGAACCTAAAAAACATCATGAATCTTGTAACCCTTTACCCAGACATGGTCTAACACAACAAAAAACAAGGAGGGAAATTAGAGTAAATTTGATACCATTTATGAATAAAAGATATTGGGTTTCAGAATATTCTTCGACAACAAAAATTCACCATAAATTTGGGGAATCAAGTGTATTTTGGAAGTCGTGATTAAAAATTGAAATATAGGATCTCAATATTTTGTTTCTAAAAAATGAATATTGATAATGTAATTAATATATGACTTCAAAGTTATGATAATAGATAAAAATATGATTAATAATATATGGAATATGAGATATAACTTACATCATGTTATAACTATTTAAATGAGTTATTATGATACACAAAAAATGAAGCATGACAAAAAATGACATGAAAAATAACATACATAAATTTTTAATTTTTTAATTATATTACATTAATAATTGAGATGAAGGAAGCATCACAGTTATTCATAGTGAAAATTGGGGACCATGATAAAAATATGCTTCGAATAAAGAATATGGAACTAAATAAAATTATCAACTATTTTGAAACTAGGACCTGATTATTTTTATAACTAAATTATAATTCCAATAAACATAAATCATAATGATAAATGTGGGAGAAAGATGGAAAAAAGTGTAGCCAAAAATTACACAAAAAAGAAATATTATATAGATAAAGAGTATGTATTCAAGTTAAAAGTCACATCTTTTTATCACATTATCATATATATATATACATATATATAAGATAGATGAGAGGGTAATTAAAAGTCCATATTAATCTTTATCTTTCTTTCAAAATCATTATATTATATTTATCTCAATATTAATAGAATATAGTGAATGTTATGAATATAACGAGTTCAAATTTAAAATGTTAGAGATGTGAATTAAAATATCCCATTCACTTTGAATTATTTCATCTAAAAAAATTAATTTACAATAGTACCAATTGGATTTAATCAATTTAATTCAAAATTATGTTATCAATAACATAAATAGAACACTTTGTGGAAAAAGTGAATCTAAAATAATTTTTTTCTATTAATATTGTATGAAACCTTATTTTTAATCATATCAATATGACCTTTCGAAAAAAACAAAATAATGTAAAAAAACATTCCCAAATATGTTTTATCAGGTTGTGATAAAATTTATCTATTTTCAATATATATATATTTTACATAAACATCTCAAAATTTGTAACTAAAAATTATTTTATCAATAAATCAACATGTTTTTATCATTGCATAATTTATTGGATATAAATCTATGCATTATTTAGAATCTTCTATGTAATTATTTTGGTGAAATAATTTTTTTATTTATCACCTTTCACATAACTCTCTTTTAATTGTGTTATGAAAGATCCACAATTCTAAATAATGTAGTGGTGATAACATCATAATTACAGTTTATAGTTTCTAAGATAATATTTATCATTATCTAGAAAAAAGTTGTTTTAAACTTTGAAGTATTTATGCCATTTAATTTTTGATGACTAGGGAAGAACACTTCCTCATATTAAATTTATCATAATATTGCATCACTCTATTATAAATTTGAACTAATTTTTTTAATATATAATTTAGGAATATATATATTATGTATTCATATAAAATATTCAAAGGAAAAGACATGTTTTGTGTCAACACCCCATTTATGAATTATGTCACTATTGGAAGAAGGATTCATAATTTTTATAGTGTGTATTTTCGTAAATATGTAATATATTTACAAGAGAAAATATTGTATCTTCTATTTTATTAATTTAAAACATAATATTCCATATACATTTATCCTCATACCTATAAGTTATTTAGTATGATCGTCAATATTTTTGATGTTCTAAAAAAATACGGATTTTTGTAAAAATATTAGTTTATCAAACCGTGTGATTATAAAATAAATTTCATATTAATCCCATTATAGATATATTTTATGATGTATTGATGAAATTCCTCATATTCAGTTCACCCAATACATTAATTTATCAAATTGACGAGAATTTAAATAATTTTAAATATGGTTTAGGCATTTTGAACACTTTAAGGATTAATATATATATAGATTTATCTATATATTAATCATTACTATTTCATAGATAGAAAATTAAAACAATAACTTGGAATATTCTATGTATACATACAACCAAATACTTAAATAATAATCTCAGTTATAATAATCTTATATATATTAAATAGCCTTTTAGTTTCTATAACCAATCCAAAACATCAATAGTTGAACGTAGATAATATCTCATATGTAATTCATTCTGAATAATTATTTTTTACCTATATCATTCATAATTAATTTTGATTAATTATTTTTGAATGGTTTCCAAAATTGAAATTCATCATCAATAACGATTTATGTGATATTATTAGTTTTCTTGTACCAATATCACTTTATGTAAAATATCTAAAAACACATGTTTTTTATATGTACATTTTCCTCTTCAAGGGAATATATATTTAATTATTTCTAACAAATACAACTAAATTTTCTATACAATCTATTAAAATATTTTATATTCATGATCCTCCTCAAAAATATAATGTAACCTTGTATGAAAACAAGTCATAAATAATGTTATCTAATTGGTTATAAAAATATATATTTTAGTAATATTTATAGACACTTCCACTTGGTCATGTACATCTAATATATAGTATTTAATGTAAATAAAGAATAAAACAAATTTATTCATAGGTTCCTTAATTTATTCATGAAACATGGATTATTTCCATTTCTTTTGAAGACTATGGAAAATTTCCCCAACTAAAATCTCTCTTGGGATAATAATGAGGAAAAGTGTGACCCCCCCAATCTGCCCTCTAATACGATATGATTTGGAGACCTTATATGACGGTATAAACATATATAATGTAATTAATTACATTATAAATATTTTTAATGACAGTAAGAAACCACCAATTTCCTATAGAGAAAAAATATAAAATCAACAACAAGATCACTTAATGAATGTGATATCATCCATAAAAAACCAATGCCAAAATTAAATGGTCTCTTTCAACAGTTTCTCAAACTATAATGGAAAATAAGAGTTAGAAATATATAGACCAATCACATACTCTATCTCGCAAGTTATTAAAACATTATATAGAAAATAGTTATAATAATCTAAGAATACCCAGAAAGATACTTTCCTATATATCTAGTGTAAATAAGGATGACAAGCATGAAATAATCTTTAAATAAATAGTGAATCCTATTCATTATCTTTATAGTTTATTAACTCATATTCTCGCTACATTTCACTCAAAAATTCAATAAATAAGTATCATAATATAATAACCAAAAAATATTTTAGATAGGTACCCTTCACCCAATTCACCATTAAAATTTTCAAACTCATGCCTCGATGATATAAATACTATAATTATCAACCTATCCATATCCACAGAACCACATACTCTATTACCACATCATAGTCATAACCACATACCCTTTCATCATAATGCATACCATTACCACAATCACATACCCACACAAGACAACATCCAATTTCACATATACTTATATAAGAATAACCATTAACACATAACCACCTCATCACTGAAATGGTGGCACTATGATAGTGTCACAACAAAACAATGTCTCAACCTTTTCCAAATTTTCAACTTCCTAAGTTTTTCCAGTTCTGCACCTATTACATCTTATTTGAAATAATCCACGTTTAAATCCTTATTTGGGTGTATTTAAGGGCATTTCAAAGGATAATAAGTATATAATTATTATCTTAATTCTACAGGTACATTGAGATATTCAAGCCATGTGATCTTCACCATGATCCCTCGTTAATGTCCTTTGAAACAATTTCCTTCTGTTGATATAAGATCTTGAATTTTCTAAAATTTGAGGTCATATCTTCTCTTTTCTCTTGGTGTGCCTAGAGCCTTCTTCTAAAAGAAATTCATGCGTCTGTAATGGATCCATTTACTACTAATTTTTCATGGAATTTCCTCCTGCTCACACGATCCCCTGTTCTTCGCTCAATGAATAGTTTTGGTCACCTTTTGTTTCAAGTAGCGAATTTTCTGCAACTCTTTATTTGGGTATCAAGTAGGGTTGGTGAAGTAATGTTTCTTTATGAAAATGGATGAATCCAAATTTAACAAATATATTGACAAATAATAATTATGGGATAAGGGAGATGTTGATGTTGTGTTGTTTGTTTTTATTTTTATCTTTGAAGATGTGATCTGTTATAGACGCATTGGCTTTAAAAAATCATGTTAGTTTGGGGTCTTTTCTTGTGCACTGGTTCTATTTGGTATATTTTGTTGCGATTCTTGAAAAATAGTTGTATCATGAAATATTCTTAATCACATATAATTGGTTTAATAAATGGGTTCCCCAATATCAAACCTATTGTGTGATCACCATTGTTTGTCAAAGTGGAATTAAAGAACCTAAAATGGATAAATCCCAATATTCTTGGCTTAATGGTGTGGCTATGTAAGATTTTTTGTTGGGTGGGTACATCATGGGGTTGTGTGAAGGTGTTGTTGGTAACCATGTTACAGGTAAGAGGGGTTGAAAGAGAGGAGTTGGTCCTATTAATGGGGAAGGGAATGTTTGTGCATTGGGGCTATTGTTTGTGGTGTTTAGCAGTGGACATTGTGTATGGATTGGTATGGGTGTTGTGTTGGAATCTCTGGTTGAGGGATTGATTGTTTGTGGAATGGATAAACATGTAGGTAGTGGGAATGCATTGTGTTTATCTTGGTCCATATAAATTTTTATGTAGTGGGACTGAATATAGAAAATGATTGGGAAATGGGGTAGTACGACTAGGTTGTGTTGTGGATTCATGTTTTTGGGTTTGATGGTTGTGGTGGTGGTGTGCATTATGGCTTCCAGTTCCAGTTATGAGGGGATTATTGAGTGGGATAACATTGATTAATGACTGGTGGCAGTGTTTTAATGGGTGTCCAGGATGAAGGGGCTGTGAATTGGGACTATAGGTTTATTGTTCACTATTTTTTATGAACTAGCATTAAAATTGATTTCCATACCACAATCCGTACTTCTATATTTGCCTTGGCAGTGTTTAGTGGCCTTAATCCTTCTAACAACAGTTGTGTATGGTATGAATGTTATTTGTCCTGGGTAGTTCTGGAATAAATTAATGTGAACCCCTTAATTAACAAATTTAAAGTGGATAAATGAAAATGGGTAAGCCAGGTGTTATGTTGTGGTTGTTTTTGTAGTTGTGAATATAAGGGTAGTGGAAAATTTGGTTATGTGTGGGACAGATGTTTGTTTGAAACTATAGTTTCGACTGAGATTTTTCTTAACTATGTATTAAAATTACAGTTCCCTGTGATTTATTTATGCAGGACACCCTTATTGAGCACCATGTTCCAAACACCCCAATTTTATGGGGGATGGTGTCATTACAAACATCTAGGTGGGAGAATGGATGGATATTTACTGTCTTTCTACCTCACACCCCCTTCCAGTTCATACCGCTCTAGTATATCCAGGCAGGCTGGAATGGCATGAGGATTATTATATCAAAATATCTTTCGGGCATGTTTGGGTCTGGGTGAGGGGGCTAGGTATTTAAATTCTAGGTTTTTATACCAGGTTTCTTCAAGATAAGGCTCATGGGTCTTCGGGTGTGAGGTGTGGATATTGTGGTCTAGGTGTTTGGGGGTGGGATTTGTGTGTGGTTTGAGGCCCAGGTGTGTGCAGGTAGGTTGTGGTAGTGGGATGACATTTTGGAATAGTGGTAGCATTAAGATGATAGCAATTAAGAATTAGAATTTAATCACTGCGAAAGTGGTGTAGGGTACCCAAATATCAATGTTCATATTCAACTACATTACATTAAATTCAATATTTGGGGACTGTTTCTTTGTGAGGTGGAGATAGTTAGATTTTATTTCTATTTGTTGTTGGTTTCTACTGTTTTCAAAGGGAAATTAGTATGCTTCACCAAATTTATCATGAGTGACTTTGGTTTCCCTATTGTGGGTACTTGTATGATAAGCCTATGATATAAAACTATTTTCAAGATTACAGGAGTACAGTGAGGACCATGTTGTACTTTACAAGCTCATGCATCGGGATAGATGTTTGGTTGCAACTAAGATTAAATCATTTGGTACTTTCATTAGATCTATAAATATAATTTTTTAGTATTTTATGTTTAAATCGTGCATGGGGTGGATTTTGGTTTCATTATAAAAATGTTTGGTGTTGTATAAGATTTTACCATTTTCTATCTTAATCCTGTTTTCATAAGAAGAATGATAATGCCTTCCATTTTGTGTGATATTAATTACTATTGGTGCCACTTTCCACTCTGAGGCCTATTGAAGGTGGTACTTGGGGGGTTATTATCTATCATACATGTTGAAGAAGGAATGCCATGACAGTTTCTTATCACCTCCCTCATCATGAGGAATGTGGGTATTGAAAAAATGGTATCAAATTGAGGATAAGAGATATGATGGAGTTCATTGATATGTACAATGAGGATTGAATTGGATGGTAGGGAAACATTGTTAAGAAAAAATGGTGATTGAAATAATCCAGGAAATACAGGCTATGTTAGATGATTTTCGAGCCCCCTATTATTCGATGCAAGTACTTTGAGCCTACCAAACGGCCAAGTTAGGCGACACTTATTGCATGGAAGGGATGATAGTAATGTTACATGCATCATAATGACATGTATTTTTGTGTGTTTTGGGTGTTCTGTGAATGCAAAAATAAATTAAGAGTTAGAATAATTCATAAAATAAAATATACATACTACCTGGTTTTCGGAGTTCCTTGTGTTCCTTTTCAGCTATGACACCTGGGTATTTCTCACATGTAGTACAAGCAGTTGAATCTCAATAGTATGAGTGGGTTGATCAGAAGAGGGCCGATTGAGCGGAGGAATATGATTTGTGGTAGAAGACCTTTTGTGTTTTCTGATGGCAGACCCTGGGGAAGTGAAAAGGCAGTTTTTTAGAATTAGATATGGATGGATAGCTTGAGGATCTAAAAATATCCTTTACCTTCACCCATTCCCCGAGGGGAACTTGGATTTCCTATCTGTGATTCAGATGCCTGGAGCAGTGTGTTAGTGGGGGACACTATACATTGGGGAGAGGAAGAAGACTGATGTCTCTATGGATGACTTTGAGGAAGATTTTTTGTTAGAGTTTCCTTCGTCAATGATGAATGCTGAGAAGAGGTAGGAGATAAACTCCATCTAGTAGGGGAGTATGTTGGGGAGGGAATTTGGGATCAAGTTCATGGGTCACTTATACATCTCTACAGATCTATTTATGGATGATGAGTTATGGGTGAGATTCTAAGAGGAGGCACTCTGACCCTCTCATCAGTATGTTGTCATAACCTTTACCATAACAACATATATAAATTTTAAAAAGTATTCCATATTTGTTTATAGGATGAAATAATTGGAAGCTGTACCGTGAGAGGGGAGATAGACGAGTTCACTGATGGGGAAGGAAATCTGTACTAGGACTCTGGCGTTTGGTCCTTCTAGGTTTCAGCTAGTGGGAAGTAGGGCTCATCAGTTCCTGTTCTAATCTCATGGTCCTAACTCTTTCACCATGGTCTTGGGACAAAGGAGCTTTTTCTGTGGAGGCTGGAGAAAACTATAGAACTAGTTCCTAGATCAACCTCAGTACATTGTGTGTGGGAAAGTTCAATGTCCACCTCAGCAGTAGTAGTTTTTGGTTAGACCTTTCAAGTAGTAGGGGCAGCGGGCTCCCACTCAACTGAGGGTAGATGGTGTTGGAGGAGGCCAACATCAATGTAA
The DNA here is from genome assembly GCA_963277665.1 of Viscum album. NCBI lineage: Eukaryota > Viridiplantae > Streptophyta > Magnoliopsida > Santalales > Viscaceae > Viscum > Viscum album. The sequence continues at coordinate 2,118,182,382 of OY728161.1, read as the reverse complement.
ACCTCACAGACATTGATTAGGTCTTGGTCGGGGAGGCGGTCAACAACAAAGTGGTAGAAGAGCTGGGTGTGCGTATTTCCACACCACCGATGCTGCAGTTCTAGTGGGGCCATTGTTTTTTTTGAGGTACGATCATTATGGTTAGTACTCTTGCTGGTGATTTGTTCAATTATAGAGAATCAAAATCCTTTTATTCACATAGTCTAGATAATTCCTTTTTACTAAACATAGAATGAAATTCCATTCCCCAGGTGTAGATTATGCCAGTTGGAGGTCAAACTATCCTATTTGATGTTTTTCAGTGATGTAGAATGTTGTTTGGGTCGCATCAGTTCAGTGAGGATATTCTTCTTCTAAAAATGAAACCATACAATTTCATACATGCCATCGATCGATTGATATATGTGCATGCTCTTATTGAATACTTCTAGAAGACTGTCATTGTTTTCATATATGGATGGCCAATTTGTAGTTTTTGTTGATGAGTTGAGCTATAAGGTGAGCATTCATTTTGTGGAAGCTCTTCTCTCCTATTCAGATGAGTTGTTAGTGGGATCAGTAGAAATAGAGATGGTGAGGTTTTCTTGAGTTGTCGGGGAGTTCTTTGATGTTTTCCCCCAAATAGGGTGTGGCTCTACCCCCTCAACATGACGTTGAGTTGAGAATATACTCAAAACATGGTGCCCACACGATTTTGATGGATCCATATCGGACGATGCCTTATATGTTGCGAGTGTTGATGATTTAGGATGAAGACCTAATGAAAAAGGGGTTTATCTAGCCAATTGTGTCTCCATGGGGTGTTTAGTCTTGTATGAGAATAAGGAAGATGATGGTCTGAGGATTTTCATAGACCAACAAAGATTGAACCATGTAATAGTCAAGAATTGTTATCCTCTCTCGAGAATAGATTATTATTTTTACCAGTTTAGGGGATGTGGTTGTTTTTACAAAATCGATTAGCAGTCTGGATGTCACCAGCTGATAGTCAAGGAGGGTTACATCCCGAAGTCTACTTTTAGGTGAAGGTTTGGGAACTTCATTTTTTTGCTAATTCTCATCAGTGTTACCAATGCAGAAACCATTTTCATGGGGCACATGAACTCTGTCTTTCACATGTTCCTAGAGCGGTTATTCATAGTGTTCATTAACGATATTCTGATTCACTCAGAGTCAGAGGTGGAGAAAGCATAGCACTATAGAATATTCTTGGTGGTCCTCCCGCAAAACTGGCTCTATGGGATGTTGTCTAAGTGCATGTTCTGGATGTGAGAGGTTCATATTGATGGGCATATGGAGTCTCATAATTGTATATTAGTGGACCCGTCAATGTTAGAGGCAATTGTTTTTTGGTAATAACTCAGGAACGTGGAAGAGGTTCGATGATTCCTGGGACTAACGGGCTACTACCGTAGGTTCATACCCGACTTCCCTCAAGTTACAGATCCATTGATCGATTTGACTAAAAAATACCAGGCCTTCATTTATAGTGAGAAATATTAGGCATCTTCAACTACCTAATGGGGAAGCTATTCAGTTCTCCAGTGATAGGGTTTCTAGAGTAAGGGGTGACATTCAATGTGTTTTGTGACACTTCTGGTCTATTCTTCGGTTGCTTACTGATGTATTTGTAGTGACTGATCTCTTATGGTTCTATGAAGTTACATCTGAATGAACGTAACTATTCCACCCATGATATGAAGCTTACAACAGTCTTGTTCACAGTGATGTTTCAGAAACATTGCCTCATTTGGGAATGCTTTGGGCTCTTCATGGATCACAAACGTTTGAGGTATATCTTCTCTTAGAGATACTTGAACTTATATCAGATAATGTGCATTGAGTTTATCAATGACTATTAATTTGAAATCTCTTACACCCCAGGAAAAGGGAAAATGGAAACTGATTCCATACACCGAAATTAGTAGAAAAGAGGTAGTTTAGGAATCCACAGATGCATGGAAGGTAGTGTAGGATTTGGCCACTTTGCGTCTGGATACAACAGTGGATAGTGGTAGAGGATGTCAATTTTAGATGGAAATAAAATAATCCATGATGCAGTAGTTTGGGGAGTCTCATTGGGGAGATTCAGAGGCTGAAGTGATATGTGATTCTGCAATCCAGGCTGATGTTATGAAGGAATGGGCAGAAGATAGTCAAAATCCGAATCTGTTTCGTGGGAAGCTGTTTGTCCCAGTGCAAATGCACAATGGAGTTATCCCTGAGTTCCATAGCTCTCCCATAGTGTTACATCTCGAAGATTTGAAAATGTATCGAGGATTTATTGAATAGTTTTGGTGGCCTGGGGTAAAGCAGGAAGTGGAGGATTTTGTGCCAAGGTGCCTAGTGTGTTAGTAGGGGAAGGTTGAGAACCACGTTCCCAATGGTCTATTGCAGCCATTATACATTCATGAGTGGAAGTGGGACAAAATATTTATGGATTTTGAACCAGGATTACCCATTACTTAGAAATGGTGTGATTCCCATTAGGTAGTAGAGGATTGGTTAATGAAATTAGCTGAATTCTTAGTGATCAAGGAGTCGAGCTCATTAGATGCCTTGGTATAGAGGTATGCATATGATGTGGTGCAGCAGCATGGGGTTCTATAATCCATTGCCTTGGATCGGGATGCACATTTTATTTCATGAGTCTGGACGGGATTGCAATATTCCATTAGAACTATGTTATACCTCAGCAATGATTTCCACCCTCAGACAGATGGACAAAAATAGAGGACCATTTAGACATTAGAGGACTTGTTATGGGCATGTGTTTTAGACTTTAGTGGGTCTTTGGTGTGACATTTGGTCTCGATACAATTTTCATAAAATAATAGCTATCAATCTTACATTAGTATGGCACCGTTCTAGGATTTATGATGGAAGATGTTTCAATCACCGTAATTATGGACAAAAGTTAAAGAGGAATATATTCTTGGTCAAAATTCGGTGCAGAGTACCAAAGAGAAGGCGAAACATGTCCTTGAGAGGTTGAAGGTAGAAAAAGATAGATGGAAGTTTTATTCCAATCATAGTAGGAGGCCTGTAGGGTTCAAGGTTGGGGACCAGCTGTTCATGAAGGTTTCCCCTCGACATTAGCAGTAGATGTTTGGCTTTTTGGGAAAGCTTTCATAAGAACTTTTGAGTTTTTGGGATGAGTTGGAGATGTGTAATATCAGCTAGTGTTTCCACCATAGTTGGAGGTGACCGACGGTGTCTTCTATATCTCTCATCTCTATTAGTATCTATACGATGACACTCGCTTCAATGATTAGGGAGAGTTTAATATCGAGGATGACAAGACCTTTGTGGAGGGACTAGTACAAATCGAGGATTATGAGTAGAAGGTGGTTCATGGATAGACCATTCCATTGTTTAGTGTCTTATGAAGACTAGGATTTCTCTATGTGAGAACATGGGAGAAAGTGGCACATATGCATGCCCAGTAGCCGAATTTGTTCTCTGTTTTTCTCTTGTGTTTTTATTTATTCTTATCTTATGATGTAATTCTTCACCGTGATTGCTGTGAGATGGCATGTTTACCAGTTCATTAAATGTTTGTAAATATTAATAATTGTGGTGAGGGGAGGATTTTATCTTTAATCAAGATTCATTAATTCAGATTCAATTGAACCCATGCAGGTGAGTCAGTGCTGCCCCAAAAAGATAGTTTCATGGCAGTGAGGTAGGAGCTCTCTAATCTATGTGTCCGAATAGAGTGGACTTTGGTGTTGGTGTGGTTAATTGAGAAAGTGGGGCCTTAGTGTTTTTATTGACCTTCAGGAGATAGAATTGAAGGAGTAGTTCGTGGGCAATGATATTTTCTCTCTAGTTTATGAACAACACATAGTGGATTGTCCCTAAAAGGTAGTTTACGGGGTGGTTGTTCAGACCCCTAATTTGTTTAGTTTGGTTTTAGATTCTCAGTGAAGACCATTATTTTTGAGGTATATGATGTAACTAACTTGATTTATTAGGCCGTTCCTTTGTTAAAATCCAAATTTTGTGGTTTTCTTGGGGGTTGTAGTAGTTTGTTTCAAGATTTTTCCAAAAACCTGGTTTCACCAATGAGTTTCACGAAAATGATGGCACTGTGATGGTGGCACAAAAATGGGGGAACACCTAAATGGTGGAACACTGATATAGTGGAACAATTAAATGTTTGAACTCCAAAATGGTGGAACACAGAAATGGTGGCACACTGAAATGGTGGCATAGTGATTGTGGCACACCAAAATGGTAGAATTGTAATAGTTGAATCGTAAAAGTGGCCCCTTGAATGCGGCACACCAAAATGGTGGCACTATGATGGTGGAACAGAAATGGTTTCACCATGAATATGGAAAACCAAAATGGAGTCTCACCCTTTTCGAAATTTACACTTTCCAATGTTTTTTCCTGTTCTGCCCCTCTTATGTATTATTTGACTAAAACTGAGTTTAATGCCTTGTTTGGGTGATTCAAGGGAATGTTAAAGTATATAAATTATATCATAAATATTTTAACACTATGGGGACTTTTAGAGATTCAAACCATGTGATCTTGAACACGATCCGATGTTAATGGCCTTTGGAATAGTATCTTTCCATTTCTATAAGATCTATATTTTCCCAAAATTCATAGTCCTCTATTCTAGTTTCTATTTGTGTAACTACATCCTTCTTCTCTTAATGAGTCATGAAGCTATGCTAGAGACCATTACTACTATGTTTTATTTGATCTTTATACTTTACGCACAATCCCCTATTCTTGGCACAACGATTTGTTTTGTTTTCCTATTGTTTCATGTAGGGATTATTCTGCCTCTCTTTATTTGTGTATCATGCAGGGTGGGTGTTGTAATGCTTCATTGTGAGAATGGATAAATCCAAATTTAAAAAATATGTTGACAAGTAATAAATGGGGGACATGAGAGATGATGATGTTATTTTGTTTGTTTTGATTTTTATCCTTGAGGATTTGACCTATCATGACCGTATTGCATTATAAAAATCATGTTTGTTGGTGGCCTTTCCTTCTGCACTAGTGTTGTTCTATATATTTTGTTGAAATTCATGATAAATAGATATAACATGATATCTGATTAATCATGTATACATGGATCATGAAATGGATACCACAAGATCATACTTTTCATGTGGTGACACATATTTATGAAAGTGGAAGTAAAGAACCCTAATTAGTTAAAATTGAATATTTATTGGTTAATGGTATGCCTATGTTCTATGTTTGGTTGGGTTTGTACTTCATGGGGGTTGTGTTGAGATGTTTTTGGTATCATTGTTGTTGTTATTGGGGGTGGGGTGGACATAGGGGAGTTGGTCTTGGGAATGGGGAAGGCTATGTTTGTGTAGTAGGGCTGCTATATGGTGGTGTTTTGCTATCGACTTTGTATATGTAGTGGTACAGGTAGTGTGTTTGAATCTCAAGTTGATAGATAGATAGATTGTGGAATGTATAAACATGTAGTCAGAGGGACTTCTTTTGGTTTATCATGTGTATTTATAACTTTTTATGCAGTGGGATTATTTCTAGGATATGATTTGGAAATATAGCTACGTGACTAGGTTGTGTCATGACTTCATTTTTATGGGTGTGATGGGGGTTGTGGTGTTGTGAAGAATGGATAACAGTTCTAGTTGTGAGAGGATTATTGGGTGGGATAAAAATGAATAATGATAGTTGGAAGTGGTTAAATTGATGTGTAAGAAGAAAGGGGTGTGCAGTGGGACTACAGGTTGGTTGTTATCTGTTGTTTTTATGAATGGGTGTTAAAATGGATTTCAATACCTTGGTCCCTACATCCTTATATTCCTTGGCAGTATTTATTGGCCTTTATCCTTTTGAAAAAGTTTGTAGATGTGGTTCTTTTTAGTTTCCTTGGGTAGTGTAGGAATAAATTAATGTGATCCCATTAACTAATGAATCGAATGTGGTTACACAAAAATGGATTAGGCTTGTGTTTTATTCTGGGTGTTTGTGTGGTTGTGCATATATAGGTAAAATAAAATGTGTTTCTATGTGGGCTTATTGTTTTCTTGAAATCATAAGTTCGCATGAGTGTTTTATTATCTATTTTTATAAATTGTAATTCATTGTGATTAGTATATGCACCCCAAACTTGTTGAGAACCATGTTCCAAACACTCCCATTTTATAGGGGAGGGTATCTTCCCCAATAGAAAGCGGGAGTATGGATGGATGGTTAATATATTTCTTTATCTGAACTAATTCTATTTCTTACCACTCGAGCATATATAGGTAGGCTACAATGGCTTGAGGATTATTATATCCCAAGATCATTTAGGTAGGTTGTGTAGTGGGTGATAGGCTTAGGTGATTATGGTCCAAGTTTTTTTACCAAGTGTCTTCAAGATGAGGGATAGGTGTCTTTGGTTGAGTGCGGTGGTTATTATAGACCAGGTGTATGTAGATAGGATTTGTGTGTGGTTTGCAGCATAGGTGCGTGCTGGATGTAGTAGTGGGACATCATTTTGGAAGGGTGGTAGCATCAAGATGTTAGCCATTAGAATTGAGTAATTAACTAGTGGGAAGTGGTGTGGGGTATCCAAATATCGATGTAATTATAATAACACTTTAATTGACTTTCATTATTTTGGGAGTGATCCTTGATGAGGCTAGGTTTGTTATATTTCCATATTAGGTTTTATTTGTTTCTTCTATTTTCATGGGGGAATTATTATGCCTCTTCCCCTTGTACACGAGATAATCTGGTTTCCCTACTGATTATAATTGATTCTCACCCTATGATATAAAACAGTTTCTAGGTTTCCTGGAGGACTTTGAGGTCCGTGCTAGAGTTTACTAGCTTGAGCATTGAGATAGTTGTTTTTATGCTACTTAGTTTCTTTATTTTGGTACTTTATTTGGTAATATAGTTTTAATTTTTTTACAATTTATGTTTATTTTATGCATGCGTTGGATATTGTGTTACTTTATATATATGTTTTGTGTTGTTTGGGATTTTACAATATTATCTCCCAATACAGTTTTCATTAGAAAAATGGAAATTCCTTTTATTTTGTGTGAGATTCTATTACCTTTTTTCTAGTCTCCAATTTGGCACCTATTGAAGGTAGAACCAGGGGTTATTATCTCTCTATCCTCCTGATGAAGGAAGGGTGTGGAACTTTGTTGTCCCTTCCCTCATCTTGAGGAAGGTGATTCAAGATAATGAGATTCGAAGGACCACCATTAATAGTAAATTATAATTATATTTAGAGATACCAATTTTAATTCTATATTTTAATCAATTCAAGAGATGGGTAAAATGATTGGTATAATGGATGATATTACAGAAGAAAATATAGAAAAGTATTGTATTATGGGTAAATCAAGGAATATGATAAAACTATATATAAACCCTTAAATGGTTGATTTTGTTATGATGTACATAAAAAAATCTACACCAATAATTATTGGATATAAAAAATGGTTAAAGGACAAGAAGGTTATAGTGAAAAAGGGAAACATGTAGTTCCACATGAATAGATAAAAATTTATGAGATGATTTATTTGTGAGATGACCATAAAATCGTATAGAATTTTTGTGAAATGTGTGGTCAAGATAGTCATTATGAAATAGTTTGTATGATCATCGTACCTACATAAAAATTAATATCAATGAAGTTGAAAAACAATGGAGAAACACTATTTTCTGATAATTTTATTGTTGAAAAGATAAACAAGGCCATTTCACCCAAGAATAATCCGAAAAGAATAAATTAAATCCTTTTTATCCAATGAATATAGGATTTGAAAAACAGTTTAATAAAGATGAAATAAAAATAATGTGAAGCTAAATGTAATAGTGTTTTCGGATTGATATCTTATTCTTAGCATTTCTTCAATTACTATACTGCAGATAAAAAACTCACCATATACCCATGTATTTTTTATATGTATTTTCTTGAAATGAATTAAATATGATATATTAAAAACGAGAACTAAATTGGAAGGATTTAATAAATATTTGATAAAATATTACTTTTATCATGTTATACTTATATATATAATATTAAATTCTCGGAAATTAAATGTAAATATTAATAATCATGGTGATGTATTGAGTAAATCCATTGAGAGGGAGATAACATGTATAGAATGGTTTCTAAGACAACTTATTTCCTATAAATCTGGAATCTAGATAAAATCTATATAAACTAATATCAGGTATAACAATCCCACATTCTATTCTTTTTATGATTATACTAGAGATGATTATTAAGTGAGAGTGATTATAGATGAGAAAGATAAATTTTATGATTTATTAGTATGAATTAAATTTTTTTATTTCTAATGTTATTGTGGATGTTTAGAGAAACTTATGGAATACCTAATTATTATATTTGTACAACCCCTAATGTGGAACATATGGGTTGATATCATATAGTGGATATCTTATTGATATTTTTATAGTCTATGTTAATCACTCCAATTTTCCACCATAGGGTTACCCATCTAGACATATATTTGTTTAACTAATTGACCATTTCTATGAAATAGAAGTTATTTCATCATTCATTCCACAATTATATCAATATGTTTCCTTGAAAAGGGGGATAAAAAGTTGTCTTAGAATAAGATATGTTTTTTTGAATATGAGTAAGGACATTACTCATCATTTTTCCATTTAATTTATTATAAGAAAATGGGGGCACGAATTTACACTATAACATGAAGTGGTATTTCAAAAGAATCCAAAGGGGACAATTGAATAGCCCAAATGAATGTTGGGGATATATATTTTATTAGTTTTAAATGTATCTAGAATAATTAAAGTCACTATATGTTGAGTTTGGATGATGTGTAATAGTCCAATAAATGATGATTTAAAGATGAATTTTTATAATTAATCTGAAAAAAGATAAAGTTGAAATTTATTGAAATATATAGATTCATATAAGTGTTCTGGTATAGATAGATTCATAGAATTATTCCTCAAACATTATGGTTGTAGTGATATATTGTATGGAAATATTACATGTAATAATGAAATGTGTTATGAAATTATTATAACAAATAGGATGTTGAGATTGATGTTGGATATTATACTAGAATGAATGAATGATGATAATATGAATATGTGGTAAAATATTAAAGCCTCGATTAAGTTGTAAGTGTCTATACCTAAATTATACAATCATTTTATTAGATGATATATATGACGAATAAAAATGGTTTGAAGGTTTTATTATTTTATGAATATATTAGAAAAAGGCTAGGATTATAGCGACAAAACTAATGAAATGGACTAGTTTTTTTCTCCATAAGTGTCTTTTAAAAAATCAATGTGAGGGATGATAATTGACTTCCAAATTCTATGCGGTTTATCTACAATTTACAAATGAGTCATTTTACTCTCTTTTAAAGTCATTACTTATACGTAATGATGAATTAGAAAAGGTATTTTCATTTACTAAGGATCATGAAATCACAATAAGGATGAGTTTTTAGTTATAATATTTCTTCATTAATTCATAAGGATGTTTATTCTGTTCTTAATAATGATTACAAACATTAGATGGAATTTTTTCAACTTTATGTGGCTAAATATAAGACTTTTTAAAGATGATATTCACTCTATGTGGTCTATTATTGAGGAAAAGAAACATTATAAGGTGAACCACATAATTGATAATGCTGACAAAGATCCTTTATAAGGTTTATTAATGTTTGTTCAGATCCTAGATCCATAGAAAAAATCATAAATGGAAACATCATAACGTTAATCAGAAGAGTTCATAAGATTCTTGAACTTGTCAAAAATAACATCGTAAGGTTCACTATAGTTCTTTATAAGGTTTATAATGAGGATCTTTTTAAGGATCCTACCTCTGTGAGGATTAGTAAACCCTTTGTGAAACACAAATTAACTAAAACGATGATATGTTTTTATTATTATTGAAAATAATCATCCCAACAATAGTTTATTGTTCATCCTGGATTTCGAGAGTTTTGATTCATAAATCAAAGTGAATATGGGTGATTCTACATGACTTAATTCAGACAAAGAAGATAATTAAAAGTAGTGGGTCTTATTGGGTGTTAATTAATGTAAAGTTTTTCAGTTTTTGGGTATAATTAATTGAGATATTTTAATGGGATTTGGGGATAATTTAAATATGAATATCTATAAGTTTTAATGCAATCATATAATGCTATAAAAAATCATGAATATTATATATTTGAATTAAATATTTTATATTAAGAATATTTTAGTGAATATAAATAAGAATAAATGGAAGAATCTATTGTGAGATAAAATCTCATACAATATTAAAAGAAAGATAGATCATCTCTCTGTCAAAGGAAAAATATGACTATATCCTAGAGTGAAAATGGTGGTTCAATGATTATGAAAAAGATGAACCCTTATGATTTTCACATATCATAAGATCTTCTTGAGAGAAAGAATTGAAAAGGTTGATCTTGATTATTATTTTTTCATGAGACTCTGGATGATTCTAGATCCAATATTATTAATGATCATGGGGACAATGAGATAATGAAAAAGGGAAACACCAATGATGAATTGATTATTATATTTTTTAAGTTGAATAACATTTAATTAATGAAAAATATATTATTTTAGTGATTATATGTCATCTTAAGGAAAAGAAACACCTAATTCATGGAGTTCATGGATAACCATTAAATAATTATTTTTCTACTATCAATAAAACCATTAATGAATATTGGTTTTAGTATAAAAATTTCAATTCCGATTAGGATGGATGAAATACCATTTAATTGGTTGTTTAAGGGATGTGGAAAATACTGAACAATCATCTGGGAACCAATTATAATGAATTTCCAATCATTAAAATATAATGGTGATAATATGTGTCAAAATGTTAGTTAAACAAAAATTTAATGTAGGTTTTTTGATAGGGTAACAATCCTTGAAAAAAAACTTATATAGTTATAATTTTTTTTATTTTCTTCATTTCACGCTATTATATGATTTGAGTTCACTTTACAATATCCATAAATATTGAATGACATATATGATTGATAATAAAGATGCTATAAATAAAAAAATGTAAATATTTATAAAAAGTGGGAACATTGATTCACCCAACTCTCTCGGTGTTCCTAAAAAATACACTGAGACCTCCAAGTGATCCTAAGAAACGACCATAATTTTGTTAAATATGGGTTCTTAATGTGGTGGTTTTATAAATACTATTTTAATTAAATATAATAAATGTGATTATATATGTTTATTATTAATCAAATATATGGAAATGTTTTTCCAAGTTCATGTAAGTAGATTAACAATTAGTTAAAAATAAATGAAAGGATCCAAAAGAGAAAATCATTCATATTTAGGGATATAAAAATAATATAATATAATTGACATTATAGATCCCTTGGAGGTTTTATTTTGGATTTTTTAATTTTAATATTTATATATTAATCCAGATAAAATATGGAAAACATGAAGTTTATTAATCCATACACATTTATTAGTTGATATAATTATTTCAATAATCCATGACCAATGGGGAGTGCTGATTATATACATGAAAATTGATTTATCAACAAAATATTCAACATAAATCGGGTAGAGAATCAATAGTTTAATAAAAGTTATGATTAATGAACCTTAAATTTATATCATCAGATAATGTTCTATCCTCTTGAGGCTGCATTGAATATTCAATATATCATTAAAAATAAGACCTACTTTGGGTTACGTATAATATCTTACATATTAAGAAAAATTATTTATATAATCATCAACTATATTGGATTTGAATTTCAAATAACTATTTGAATTATTAATTATTTAATATATAAGTGTGAAACCATATACCCTATGACTTATTTATATACTCCACGAATGCCATGGTAATTAATTAGTCACATGTATAATTATTTTTTCTTGAGTATATATATCCCATGAAATTTATTTTTATTAAAATAAATATAAAGAACCATATTCCATAAGGATTATTTCCCATTAAAAAAATTTAAGATAATGATACAACATAAATGAATAAATTGACATCAAAGTGCTGAATAAATAATAATCTAATATGTTTTATATAAACCAATAAATTATTTAATCTTATAATATAATACAATTTTCATTAATAAGTAGAAAATAGTAAATATGTTCAACCCTAAAAGAGAATAAAAATATAATGACAATAATATCTATTGAAATATGTTCCCTAAATTGGAAATGATTCAAAATAATGTATGATATCTCATTAATTATTTTTTATAATTTTTTATGTTATTAAATGATTTTAAAACTTAGTGATAAAAAAATATATAGGAGTTTATATCAAATTAATTTGATTAAAAAAAAATTTGAAGAAAAATTTTCAATGTTTAAATTTTATATTATGTATTGCTTATTAAAATTAAAGAGGATATGGAATTAGTACAAGATTATTTTTGGATATTTTTTTCCTAATGGAGTTGTATTTACAATAATTTAGATTATTTTCATTTTAATTATCATTATTTTTCTATTAGAATAATATTTTACAATATATATAATGAAGGGATCGAAGGAATAAAAAATTGCTTTATCATATTTGAAATTTTAAATATTTCCCAAAATATTATTAATTAACATATCAGAGGAAGTGAATGAGATGGACATAATGTATCCATTATAAAATTTATTCATATTATAGAAAATATATAATTGATTTTATCATCAAATTGTTTGTAAAAATCAATGTTTTTACATTTATACATATTTTAGGGATGAAATCAAAACATTTGAAGAGTTTAAAAAATCAATGTAATGGTTCACGATAATGTTGTAAATAAGGACCAGATGTTTTGAAATAATTATCCATAAGATTAAATATATAATTTTCATATGATTTGACATATTCTTAATGTAGCACCCCCTGTTTGAGGTATGTGGACTTTTTTTATGAATGTTTATGTGTTTAAAGTGCATGTGATGAGTTGGGAAGAGGTTGGCAGAGTTTGGGATGGTTTTGGATGAGTTTGAAGGCTTTTAAAGGGGTGCACGGTTTGAGCACGGTTAGTGGAAACCGTGCGGGTTCTCCAAGAAACCGTACAAGGGAGATAGTAGGATCTGCACAGCCGGTGCACAGTTTTCTAAACCGTGCGAGGCAACCGTGCGAGTCCTTTCTCCCGAGGCAGTAGCGTACACAAGATTAGCACATAGTTTTCCAAAATGTGTGGGCTAACCGTGAGACCACATAAAAATTGGGTTATAAGTTCCGAGCTCCCTCAGGCTTAACATATTTCACTCCAATCTTCCTCCCACTCGAGCATCACTCGGGATTTTGGGTTCTCAAGGGTTAAGGGTGCCCTCCCACTCGATTTGAAATCATTTCAAAAGGGTTTCAAGGCGATTTGAAGGTGGTTTCTCCTGGGCAAGTCTATCCACATGTTTATCTTGTGTTTTCCTCTAGATCTGCATCCCTCTATTTTCTAGTTTTCTTGATCTACACTTTTTTTGTGTAGATCTAGGGTTGTGGTTTCCTTGGATATTAATATTAAGGCTTTTGGATGTTATAGAAAGGGGAACTAGAGAGGTTTCAGTGGTGCGTTCACTAGATTTGAGGTGCGGTGGATTATGGGTCAATTTCTCGGGAACCCTAAAGGTAGGTGGCTTTTCTATCGACTCCACATGGTTAGAACTAGTGGTTCCTTATAACAATTAATTTTTTTGCTGAAAATTAATTGTGAATTATTGAGTGGAATTGGTTAGAAATCCCTTGGGTGATGTTTTGGGGATTTTTCGGGAAAAGAGGGTTTTGTGGTGAAATGCTTTTGTTGTGGATTTTAAAATGGAGATTTCAAAATAGGTTGCTATGGTTGATTTGTGAAAATGATTGATGGAAATAGTTTTCAATAACAGGGTTGTTTTATTGAAATGTTGTTTGGCATGTAAAATGGGTTTCAATAAATGGGTGATTTATTGAAGTGGATTGATATGAAATGGAATTGGTTGATTGCATGTGGTTGCGACCATGGTAGGTTTTATGCTTAGCATTGGCTTGTATAAATGTTGTGTGGATGTGGTGAGAAGTACCACTATAAAAAGGGGATAGATAGTGGATAGAAGGGCCACCATCAATGGTAAGTGGATGGGATGTGCCAATAAAGTGTGAATGGGTGAACGAGTTGGACGGAAGCTCCACCATTTGGTTGTTATGGATATTTTGTTGTGAATTTATTTGAAAGATTGAATTGTTGTGATAATGTGTAAATGTTGGAATGGTTGTGGCTGTTTGGTTGGCTTTCTCTTGGTTTCTTGGTTTGGGTGTGATAGCTTGGTAAGGGCATTTTTGGATTATGAAAATGGTTGCACTTGTGATTTAATTTATATAAACAGTTTTATATAAATGCGCTAACGGTTTTATCCTAGTGGCCTATATAGGGAAGTAATTTGGGGAAATTGTACTATTTTTTTGTACTCACCCAATACTTTGGCACTATGGTGTCTTTGCAGATGTCGTGTACCGTGACATGGGATGAGGTAAGGCATCACCCTCCTTTAGTGGATCATTGTGATCCCTTGGTGGATCATGGAGCTTGAAGCATGGCGTGGAGTTTTGGTGGTTTTATGGCTTGTGGAGTTTGGTTGTTTAGTTTCTGCAGTGTACTCTGATGTTGTGTGGACATGTCTAGTTTTATTGGTTTTGAGTTGTGTTGTGGAACAACTTGGTTTTCGTTTGAGAATACAGGTTGGGTTTGAAAGTGCATGCATCCTTAGCTGTTGGTTTAGTTTGTTTTGTAATAAGGTAAAATCATCCCCCACATTATCTTGAAGCCCGCTTCATTTATTTCTAGCCTTTGGCATCTTGGGAACGTTGTTAAGGCCATGTATCCCTCACCGCCTCCTCAAGCCAATGAGGTAGGGGATGGGTGTTACAAGTGGTATCAGTTTGTTCAGTCCTTTGGAGTTGATTCTCAGAATTTCTATTGACATTCGTTTTGTTACATTCCTTGAGTTGGGATGGTATCAAGGAGTAGGATTGTCGGAACATGGAATGTATAGCATAAAATAATTCCTCTAACCCTTTTATGTAGAAATTCAAGTTTCCAGGGAGTTGGGTAAATAAGCGTTTTGGAGACTTTTATAGGCATTGGATATCTCATTGTCCAGGGTGTAGCCAATGAGATGAGCATTGAATGCATGATAGAAATAACATCCTACTAGGATGCATATTTCATTGAGTTACAATGATTTATTATGTGATTTGAATGTGTCAAATTATAATGTGAATAAATTGGTATTTTGAAACTGGTTTGGTTTTTTAAATGGTGAAACATGGAACATGTGGAAAATGTGAACTGGTCGAAAGCCTTGTTGTGATAGTGTTGTGTAATGTGATTTGAAATGGGATTTTGTGATGCCTACAAAAGTGAGACTCATTGTTTTTTTGTTTTCTATTTATAGAAATTGCACTAGGTAGGTGTCATAGAGACTAACCAGAGGAGGCTGTTGAGAATGTGGTAGCACCTGAGCCTCAGGTGAACCAGAAGCTAGTGCAAAGCATAGTGCAAGATTTCCAAGCTATGGAAAGTTGAAACTATGTGGATGAACCAAGGAATGTGGATCATGAAGTTCAGTTTCAAAAGAAAAATCCACCCATCTTCAGGGGTGATTCAGAGCCGGAGAGGGTGGAAGCATGGTTGAATAGAATGAACACGATCTTCGAGTTCTTGGGAACTCCGGTAGAGTTAAAAGTGAAGTTGGATATGTATATGTTGGATGATATTCCCCTTCAGTGGAAAGAGTTGGTAGTCTAAGAGAAGACGGACCAGGGTATGATGTGGGAAGGCTTTGAGGAATTTTTTAATAATCAATTCTACCCACATACATTCATAATTCAGCGTACGACTAATTTCATCAGTTTGAAGCAAGAGAATATATCTGTGACGGAGTATGTAGCTATATTTATGAACTTAGTGATGTTTGCACCCGAGGTGTCGGGGATCACGTCGTTGAAGGAAAGGATATTTGAAGCGGTACTAAGGCAAGAAATCCATTCAAAGATATTGGTGCTGTGTATAGATGACTACACAGAGATGGTGAATAGAGCGTCAGTGGTTGAGCGGGATATGTTGGGAGCTCTGGGCAGGGGAAGCATGGTGGTACCCATGGGGAATAGTGGGAACTCTAACGCTGGGTTCAAGAGAAGGAGGGAAACTTATTCCCAGGGTATGAATATGGCATATAATCCAACTGAAGGATCAGAGAATCTTCCTCCGAAGTCCTAGAGAAATCTGGGATGTTTTCAGTGTGGTTTTACGAACCACACCAAGTGGGATTGCATGAAACGACCTTGAGCATGTCATATTTGTAAGCAGATGGGTTATCTTCGGCTTTATTGTCAGAATACTCCAAGGTCGGGTGCACGTGACACTCCACAGGGATCGTAGACGTCATATGCTTCAAGGGGGTAGGGACATTAGCATACCTGTCGTCAGCAGTGTGAAGTGGGTCATGGTGATTCTCGGAATACCACGATGCCTCAATAGGGGAATAAAGAGCTGAGTGTGGCAAACAAACATGTGTTTGGAGCAGAGCAGGTTATGGTGGATGATCAATCGGTACCATCCATGGAATGATGTACTATTCTTTTCTATTCTACCTTGATGAAAGTGTTGTTTGATAC
Source organism: Viscum album (assembly GCA_963277665.1). Taxonomy (NCBI): domain Eukaryota; kingdom Viridiplantae; phylum Streptophyta; class Magnoliopsida; order Santalales; family Viscaceae; genus Viscum; species Viscum album. Next base: position 2,118,165,731 of record OY728161.1, on the reverse strand, counting down.
GGGTGCTTCACACTCTTTTATTGCTGCCCGTGTGGTTGATTTGCTGGATTTAAGTGTATAAATGATGCCCTCGGTTTAGAAACATCAAACTTCTCGGGGTCGAAGAGAGTGTTGAGCCTTCTTATGTATATAATGTTGTATTGTTGTGGGCATGGTTTAGATTGTGTGGAATTTCTCAATGCTTGAGATGGATGGGTATGATGTAATCGTAGGAATGGATTGTCTGGTGTCTTTTAAGCCCCACATCGATTTTGATGCGCGAATAGTGGATTTTACCAAAAATGATGACGTTAGACATCTTTTTAGAGGAGAGATACATGAAAGGAATAGTGAAATGGGTTTGTTGGCACAAGTAGTGTGTGCGTTATCATATCAGTTGGCGGTTTTTCTGTTGGAATCATTGGACGGTGTTGAGGAGAATGTTCTTCCGACAGTGGTAGATTAGTTCATGGATTTTTTTCCTAAAGAATTCTTTGGGTTACATTCTATAAGAGAAGTGGAGTTTATGATTGATCTCTTTCCGGGGACCAGTCCTATCTCACTTCCATCTTATCGGATGACACCAGCTGAATTGCAGGAATTGAAACTTTAGTTGGAAGAGTTAGAAAACAAAGGGTTTATCCAGCCTAGCACATCTCCGTGGGAAGCACCGGTGTTTTTTGTTAAAAAGTTAGATGGAACATTGAATCTATGTGTTGATTATCTTAGACTTAACCAAGTTACGATAATGAATAAATATCCACTTCCACGGATTGATGATTTTTTCGACCAGTTTAGGGGAGCCCAATGGTTCTCCAACATCGACCTTAGGTCGGGATCTCATCAATTGCGGTTGAAAAAGGAGGATATTCCTAAAACAACTATCAGAAGTATATATGGCCATTATGAATATGTGGTTATGCCCTTTGGTCTAACGAATGTGCCAATGGTGTTAATTGAATTGATGAATCGGATATTTCATAGATATCTGGATTCATTGGTGGTGGTGTTTGTAGGAGATATTCTGGTGTATTCCAAGACAAGGGTAGAGCATGAGTAGCACTTGGAGACAATGCTGGGTATCTTGAGGGATCACTGGTTGTAAGAAAAATTGTCAAAGTGTCACTTTTGGATATGGGAAGTTCATTTTATTGGCCATGTGAATTCTGAAAGGGGTGATTCAGTTGATCCAGAAAAGATAGAGGCCGTTATCTTGTGGAAACCGCCAAAGAATGTGTTTGAGATATGAAGTCTTCTTGGTCTATCTGGGTATTATCAGCGTTTTGTCTGTGATTTTTCACGTTTGGATTCTCTAATGATATATTTGACATGAAATAATGTTCCATTCCAGTGGAATGAATTGTGTTAGTGGTGTTTCGATGATCTATAGGGTCATCTTACATCAGCACCAATCTTGGTTTTTCCAGAACCAGGAAAAGGGTACGTGGTGTATTGTGATGCATCAGGATCAGGGTTGGGGTGCGTTCTCATGAAAGGGAATCATTTTGTTGAATTTGGCTCATGACAGTTGATAGTGCAAGAGAAGAACTACCCAAATCATGATTTGGAGTTGGCATCATTGGTCCATGCTTTGAAAGTATGGCGTCATTATCTCTTCGGTCAGAAATTCATGGTATATACAAATCGTAAGATGTTGAAACACATTTTCTCATAAATGGATTTAAACTTGTAAAAAAGGAGATGGATGGAATATCTCCATATGTTTGATTTTGTCTTCATGTACACACCGGCTAAGGGGAATTCGGTGGCAAATGAAATAAGTTGAAAATTGTATGCTTAGGTGGTGAAACATGCATCAGAACAGTGGAAGTTGATGTCGGTTATAACTGATATGCAGTTGGAATGTGAGGACCAGGGTGATAGAGCGGTCTTCCTTCTGGTTTTGTTGATTGCTGACTTGGTTGGCCAAGTTATAAAGGCACAGATATCTGATCCTGAGTGTGTGACCATGGGGTCGAGACTCAATGGTAGGGAGACCATTGAGGGTTAGCAACTGAATTGAGACTCAGTTTTGTGTTTTCAGAATTAGATGGTTGTTATAGTTTCTTGTCAGGAGGATATTCTTAGGGTGTATCATCATTCCATGTGGGATGTTCATTCTGGAATTCAGAAAATGTATAAATTGTTGAAAGCGCTGTTCTGGTCGGCTGGTATGAAAAGAAGTGTGGCTGAGTTTGTTTTGAGATGCTTGACTTTTCAACAGGTCAAGGCAGAGCATCAGAGGACAGCATGAATGTTTATTATTTACCAATCCCTGTTTGGAAATGGGAGTAAATAGCGAGGGATTTTGTCACAGGTCTCCCAAGAACAGTCAGAAAGCACGATGCCATTTGGATAATAGTGGATCGGCTAATGAAGTCGGCCCATTTCATCCCAATTCGTGAATCTCATACCGTAGAGGATCTGCCCAAAATCAATATCTGGGAGGTCATAAAGAGGCATGGTGTTCCAGTTTTTATTTAATCTGATAGAGATCCTCGGTTTACATCTCGTTTCTTGAAATCCTTACAGCTAGGCCTTGGGACACAGTTGACGATGATTACGACATATCACCCTTATACGGATGGTCAATCTGAGAGGACGATAAAAACTATGGAGGATATGTTGCGGGAATGTGTCATTGATTTTGGTGGCTCGTGATAGGAGCACATGTCATTGGTTGAGTTCTCGTACAATAACAGTTATCAGGCATCCATACAGATGGCGTCGTTTGAAGCATTGTATGGGTGTCCATGTAGTTCTCTATTATGTTGGGTGGAAACGGGTGAGTACTCGATGGTTGGACTCAGCCTTGTCCAAGAGAATACATAGAAGATCAAGTTGATCAGAAAGAGAATGGAGATGGATCAAAGTCGTTAGAAATCCTATGTGTATCATCGTTGATGACCATTTTCATTCGAGGTGAGTGATCATGTGTTCTTAAGGATCTCTCTTAGGTTGGGACATCGTCAATTTCGGAAGTAGGGAAAGTTGTCTATGAGGTATATTGGGCCTTTTGAGATTCTTGAGTGGGTGGGTGAGGTGGCTTATCATTTGTATTTTCTACCTAGGTTCAGTGCGGTGCACAATGTGTTTCAGGTGTCGCAGTTGAAGAGTATCAGCCAGATTGTCACCATGTGATTCGATAGGATCATGTTGATCTAGAACCAGATGCTTTGATGCTGCACGTGCCATTTTGGGTTGTGGATATGCAAGAAGAAGTCTTACATGGTAAAAGCATCGGTTTAGTTCATGTTTTCTGGCAATATGGTCAGATTAAAGTGGAGACTTGGGAGCGGGAGAAAGAGATGGTCGAGCAGTGGCCCATGCTCTTTTGGTAAAGGGAAGGTTCACTACTTACAGAGGACGGAAAGTCCAATAGTGGGGAGAATTTAGTACCCCTGGTTTGAGTTATGCGGCCTTTGATTATTCATTTTTATGTGTTTATAGTTCATGGGATGAGTTGGGAAGACGTTGGGAGATTTTGGGATAGTTTTGGATGAGTTTGGAGGCTTTTAAAGGGGTGCAGAGGTTGAGCACGGTTAGTGGAAACCGTGCGGGTTCTCCAGCAAACCAAGAAAGGGAAACAGTAGTCTTCACACGGCCGGTGCATGGTATTCCAAATCGTGCAAGGCAACAGTGTGGACCATTTCTCCCATGGTTGTAGTGTGTGCATGGTTTGCGCACGGTTTTCCAAACCTTGCGGGCTAACCGTGCAGCCACTTAAAAATAGGGTTATAAGTTCCGGACTCCCTCGAGTATAACTTATTTCACTCCAATCTTCCTCCCACTCAATCCCCACTTCTGATTTTGGGTCCTCATGGGTTAAGGGTGATCTCTCACTCGAATTGGAAGCGTTTAAAAGGGGTTTCAAGGCTGTTTGAAAGTGGTTTCTCTCGGGTAAGTCTCTCATCTTGTTTCTCTTGTGTTTTCCTCTAGATCTATATCCCTCTCTTTTGTGGTTTTCTAGATCTACACTTTTTATGTGTAGATATAAGTTTTTTTTCCTTGTATGTTAATATTAGTGCTTTTCGATGTTAATGAAAGGGGATCTAGAGAGTTTTCGGTGGTGTGTTCACCGGATTTGCGGTGTGGTGGCTTGTGGGTCGATTTCCTGGGAACCGTAAAGGCATGTGTCTTCTCTCTCGACTCCACTAGGTTATAACTAGTGGTTCCATGTTACAATTAATTGTTTTGATGAAAATTAATTGTGAATTATTGTGCAGAATTAGTTATAAATCCCTTGGGAGATATTTTGTGGATTTTTGGAAAAAAGAGGGTTTTGTGATGAAATTCTATTGTTGTGGATTTTAAAATGGAGATTTTTCAATGGGATGCTATTGTTGATTTCTAAAAATGATTGATGGAAATGATTTTAAATAAAAATTTTGTTTTACTGAAATGTTTTTTGGCATGGAAAATGTGTTTCAATAAATGGGTGATTTATTGATGTGGATTGATATGTAATGGAATTGGTTGATTGCAAGTGGTTGTGACCTTGGTGGGTTTTATGATTAGAATTGACTTGTATGAATGTTGTGTAGAAGTGGTGAGAAGTAAAACTATAAAAAGGGAATGGATAGTGTATGGAAGGGCCACCATCAATGGTAAGTGGATGGGAAGTGCCACTATAGTGTGAATTGGTGAATGAGTTAGACGGGAGCTCCACCGTTTGGTTGTTATTATTGTTTTGTTGTGAATTGCTTTGTAAGATGGAATTGTTGTGCTAATGTGTAAATGTTGGTATGTTTGCGGCTATTTGGTTGGCATTCCCTTGGTTGCTTGGTTTGGGTGTGATGGCTTGGTAAGTGCATGTTTGGGTTATGAATATAGTTTCACTTATGATTTAATTTATATAAACTGTTTTATATAAATGTGCTAACGGTTTTATCCTAGTGGTGTGTGTAGGGAATTAATTTTGGGAAATCCTACTAAGTTTTAGTACTCACCCCCTACATTGGAACTGTGGTGTCTTTGCAGATGTCGTCTACCGTGACATGGGAAAAGGTAAGGTTTCACCCTCCTTTCGTAGAGCATTGTGATCCCTTGGTGGAGCTTGGTGCTTGGATCTTGGCGTCGAGTTGTGGTGGTGTCATGGCTTGTGGTGTTTGGTTGATAAGTTTCCACAGTGTACTCTGATGTTGTGTGGACATGTCTAGTTGTATTTTTTTTGAGTTGTGTTAAGGAATAACTTGGTTGTCGTTTGGGAATACATGTTGGGTTTTAAAGTTCATGCAACATTAGCTATCGGTTTGGTTGGTTTTGTCTTAATGGAAAATCATTCCCCAACTTGATCTTGAAGCCCTCAGCATTTATTTCCAGCCTTTGGCATCTTGGGAACATCGCTTAAGGCCAAGTAGCCCTCACCACCTCCTCAAGCCAATGAGGTAGGGACGGGGTGTTACACTTAAAAATACCCTTAATAAAAAAAATCAAATCTCTTACTTCCTTGATTGGTATAAATAATATAAGAAGAGATGATGAGGATATTATTTATCCTAAGAGGATTAAATATAAACTCACATTTTTATCCGTTAAAGATATTTGAAAATTCTTCAATTGTATCTTGAAAATAATATTACATATTATTATGATAAATATAAATCATGGTAATATTTTTCCTACATTTAAAATATTTTAGGGTTATGCGAGATTACTTTTTGAAAAACATAAATCCCAATGATTTTTTTATAATGATAGATATTATAATAGACAATATATATCATAATGATGATGATATTTTCACTACAAAACATGTAGGTAATGAATCATTTTATGTATAATTAAAAAATATATATATATAATGGTGATAAGAGAAAACATTTAAAAAAAATCTATTTTACACATTATATTCAAAATAATAGAGATATTTATATCTACAAAATCATTTCATGTGAACATATTATAGATTTATTCATAAAATAATTACAAATAAAAACTTCTGAGATAATTATTTTTAAAATTAGGATGTAAATACTAAAAATCTAATTATTAATTAATCATGGAAACTTTGAATTGTTGTTATACATTCCCCATTATTGGCAATTTCTTAATGGGTTTTTCATATAAAGATTTTATGGATTTAATATTACATATTCATGAAATTTAAAAATCATAGATATAGTTATTTTTTAACACTGAAATTTCAAAAAAGAAAAATAAAATAATGATTCATTAAATAAATGAAATAAAATGGGAAATATTGTAAATTAATTTCATGGATATCATAATTCACTATAAATTTGGAATGCTAATTCCCACATCTATTTTTTAATATACAATCTCAATATATTTTCAGTTTTAACTATAATCTATAAATTAATAGATAATGTAATGATTTCTCCTAACATTGAAAATGGGGATTAGTGTAAACCACTTATTGTATAATCACATAGCCTATTTATTAGGGATAATGTTATATAGAAATATGAATTTCAGAATTTATGAATTATCTTAATATTTTTTATACATATTTTATCATTTAATTATATTTTATGATAATCATTACTATACTACAATATTAGAAATTATTCTTTATCATTGATCGACATCATAATCCATTTAAAATTTACAATAGGTCCCTATCTCAAAATACCTCACCCTGTAAATTAGATTCCTGATCTCATGTTTTCTCTTACTTTTTTCCACATGGTATTTATGTAATGGATCACATAATGTGTCATTAAATTGATAACAACCATGGTGGAGTGATAAAAAATTAGATTTTATGGATATAATTATTATCAATGAATGGGGATTATTACTTCCTAAGTTTAACATTTCTTAACCCAATGGTTTATATTAAAACCATTATTTTTCATCTAATAATTAGATGTTAAATATAATCAATTTATTTGAAAGGGGAGATGAGGAAAAATCAATACCAATAGTTATAATATCATGTATCCAATATAAATGTGATATTTTGATAATAAATATAACTATTACCTAGTGTAAGTTTTCATTGTCTCTTATATACTTCTTTAACCCGGTAACTACATGTTGTGATCAATGTACACCATTTGAAATTATTTTATATCATTGATCAAAATCATAATTCATTTAAAATTTATAATGATGTGTTGAAATTTAAATTCTTTGTTGTTTCAGGTGGTTCGATGATTCTGTCTCAAAACAAATTGGTAACATGAGTGGAAGAAGTAATATAAATGGTTTTTTAATTGAAATCAACTCAGTATGGCAGATGTAATTCACATAAATGATAAGTTTTTATGAACACCATGAATATTATGTTACATAATATGTGAAAAATATAAAATTATAGATATAAAAATATATATTAGAAAATAATCTAATATTTACATAAAATAACAATTTTGGTTTGAGACAATGTTTTAGTACACATCCTTTCAATAACCCCTCTTAGTCTAATTATTAAGTTATGTTTCACCCTTGAAACATACCACCAATAATCCATAGGCTATAAATCATCATTTTTTTTATCAAGAACAAATAATGGAGTCACCACCCACATGAATTAGTGGAATATAAAAATTAAACCAGCAATAAATTCCTTATAATTAAATTACATTAATATCCCAAAATGTATGAAATTCATAAATAAAAATGATCTGTAAAATAAAATAAAATAATAAGGCTACTATTGTGTAAAATCTACCTCTAATAACCACTAAGAGTAATTGAAATCCAAGCTAATTGTTTCCCACACTTATGCCTCAAAATACAGTGTGTGAATATATATTGGGGTGAGTAGAAATTTAAAATTAGAATTCCCCTCCTCAAAACCTACCATGAAAATATGTAATATTCAGGATAATTCCCCAATAAATAAAACATTATACCTAATATCTACCCAAAATAGGCATTCTAGTTCCTTATCCACTAACATGATCATTTTACAAAAATTTAAAAAAAATGTGACAAATAATTATTAATATATAGATGTGAAGGGCTCTACATCCACTTCCCCATAAAGAAACTCTACCTCATAGCTCAATGACATACATCACATATTTCCAAGCCCATATATATCCCTATAACCATATAATCGAACAACCCTATATACAAACCAAAACCTCGTCCAAATATCACACAGTTTAGCCACATCACTAAAACATTCAAATATAACCTTATGGAATAGTATAAAATATTTACGGATATCAGTATCATTTTGTTCTCCATTCACATATTCCCCCAAAATGTTCCCACACTATAACCATATACTCATTCCATTACAGCATTCACTATATTTATAAGATATGTTTGTGAAGGGGTAGTTTTCATCTATTTGTATCCTCTAAAACCTAGATATTATAGAAAAATCATGGAACTCTGGGAGATATTTGGGCATAGATCTCATTACCAAAGCCTGGTGGTGGTGCTTAACAAATAAAAATATAATAATAAATGTTCATATGAATATAAAATAGCATACATACCAAACCCATGGTCAAAAACATTACACATAACTTTATGACACAACTATCACCACCATAGATCAACATCACAACACACTACTAACCGTCACACACCCATCACTACACAATAACCATACTGCCTATGATATGAAAAATCATATTAAATTCCATATTATTTAATTATCTATCTTATTACATTCATTAAACAAGTCTCATTTATTAATAATAAATTAATCTATTCCACTTTATTCATTAACCACATTTATTTTCAACCACAACATCAATGTTAACCATTAATATTACATTCACAATGATTCATATAATTCTAGCCACTAAGAATCCATATAACCACCCCCATATTTTATATTTATAACCTATTATTATTTCAATTAATATTAAATATTTATTAATCATTCAATGTATTTATTCCAACATGTCCTTAACATTCCAAGTATGCTCCACTTATAAATAATTCATTCATTCAATCAAACACAAATTTTTATTACCCAAAGACTTCTCATTTTCATTTCATTATTTCATTTTCATTCAATATTTATAGAAAACTAATACATTACACATCATCTAATAAAAATCTCTGCATCAACAACCCAACCAAATATCACTAGATAATATGTACCATCATAATAGAAACAAATATATATTTTCATTCCAACCACTACAACATAAATACTACCAAATTTTCAACACCCTAAAATCCATACAACATCAACCATTTAAAACCATAAAATGATAAAAAACATCCTCACCCATTCCACAAACACAACAAAAATATTCTTAAAATAAGCTAACTAAATAAAAGAATAAAAAACATGATTAAATTAACAAAAAACATCAATTAAAAAAACAAATGACATAAATAAATCTTTTTTATTTATGTCATCATGCCTTTTCAAAGCCTCATCCATAATCAGTACCAAAATAAACCCTATATTTCAAATTAACCATTTCATTAACATATTGAATAATTAAAAAATTCATGAATGTAAAAATACATGTAAAAAAAGACAATAATAATATAGAAATAAAAATTATCAATCAAACTAAATATTAAGAAAATAACATATAAATCATATGAACCCATTTGATCTATGTTTCCTTTCCAAATTTTTTTTAATATTGTAATTATATTACTAAATTTAATTCTCTCTATTATATAAGTAATTTATATAAATTTTAAATCTATTTATAACACATTATTTAAGAATAGATATTTCATAACACACAACTAAAATAGTTCATCAATAAAAATGACACATGAATAAAGAATAAAGAACGAATTCACTCAACCTCACACACATGGATTCCCCATAAAATCAATAGTCATCATTCTAAAATCAAAACCTCAATCAAGTTCCATAAAAATACAATCCATATAACTTATCATTTATTTATGAGAATTATAATTTTTTAAGAATATATAATGTTTTATGTTAAAATATATGATATGAGAAAGAATTACCCATTATTATATTGGTTCTATAATAAAAAACGACAAAGATCTAAAAGAAAGTAATAATGGTGAAGCAATGGAGAGATACTGTTTTAATAAGGTTCATGAGGAGAAAAAATAATCAAACCTAGGGTTGATAGAGGTAGAATTTATATTTAAATTTTCATAGGCACAAACATGGAATGGTGAAGGTACAAACATAGAATAGTGGGGTTAAGTCAAGTGAGACCAAAATTTTGATTCATTAAAAATAGAATATCCCCCATAATATCATTGGTATTTTTCCTATTATAAATAATGGGTTGATCACCAACATAAACCATTGTGGAATAATCATATCAACACTTCCCCCACTATATAAAATATGATTAATATGACCTAGAAACATTCATAAATTGTCATTTTATACCTCAACTATATAATGTAATCAAAACGACCAACCAACCATGCAAAAAATAAGAGCCTGACATCCAAAATGAAATATTCCTTCTCAAAATAGTTATATTTGGACCCATGAAAGCCATTTTTCATATTTACACTTTTTAAAAACTATTAAACTCCACACCAACACCTATATAATGTAAAAAATAAAATATTAATTCCCATTTAAGGTTTTATATAGTTTTTTTGACACCTATAAAATTATTTTCATCCAGAAAAATAATGAAATAAAAAATTGAAATAAAAAATTGAGTATGAAATGAACTACAATGATCAAAACCTCTCAAACAAGAATCTTGCAACCACTAAAAGCAAAAACACAATACAACTATTGAAAAATCTGAATCATGCTATCATAATTACAATGAATTATCTCAAAAATAATGAAACATAAAGTAAATAGTGATACTAAGTACATATTTGAAAACAGGATCACATATACATGACTCTGATCCACAATTACACCATAATTAATGAAATAACATAATTATTTTCACACACATTACCTACTCATGAAGGTTATTAATCAAAAAAATAAATCTAGATATGATATATTACATTGAAAATCCAATTCACCCTAATTAATGACATGCAAGTTATTGTGAATATATAAATAAAGATGTGACACATAGAAAAAGTTTAACATGATAAGTTATTGGTGGAAAACAATAGTTGATAAAAATCCTCACCAATTATCCCCAGGGGCTTAATATGTGAATCAATTCTTGGAAGAAATATGCTACCTTAACTGAACCTATGTTGTCAAAACAGAGGAGAATAATTCTAGAAATCATGATACCTATATAAAAATATTATTGGTACACTCTTATAATAAAAAGATGAAATATAATGTTCTTAAGAAGCCTATATCCACTCAAAAATCATATAAAAATTCATTATAATTCTGTACACATGATATGGGTCAAACATTTATGAATATATAACCTCGATCAAACACAATGGAGATTAACAAATCCACATACAGAAAAATTTAAATAAAGTCACATTAATTTACTTGTGATATCTATATTTTTAGGAAAACCCATCCAATGTTAGTTAATTCCCCTATGATCCTCCAATGTCTAGAAAAAATCCCTAGAAAATATATACAAATTTTTGGATAGACATATCCATCGGACTATCAATCAGAGGAAAAATTTTATTGTTGTGTCATAACTGAGTTCCAAAATAAAGCTGATGAAACTTCCATGATCTTGAGGTAATATAATGATCAAAATCAATAATATTTTACCTTAGTAACCCATGATTTTTTATGATATTCTATACATATAGCCTTAATAAAAATAAACCATGGTCATCCCACCGATGATTAAAAGATGATATAGATTCCTAATATGATCTGTAATAACAAAATAAAATCATATCCACCCAATCTCAATGAATTCTTGTAATGAAATTCATCAAAATGTTCTCCCAGTTGCATTGGGTTACATTTAATTGTTTCAAAAGTCCTATTGAAATATAATTCTTGACATCTTACATCTAAATAAAAAAAATACCTAAACTCACCTACATAGATCTTAATAAATGAAAGCTGAAAGAAACTCCATTTTGATGGAATCATATTTGTTTTAGGAGGATATATTGTGAGAGTTGAGTCTTGAAACTAATAAATAATACCCAATAAATTTAACAAGGAAATATATTACATTCACACAAAAAACTCCCAATTATAATCATCCTATAATCACCCATTAGAACCATATGTATATATAACATGATTTGTAAAAAGCTCCACCCCAAGAACTTGAATCAAATATCCTAAAATTATCACACAGTGGATGATTTTACCGTTATTTGATATAGATAATCCTTATATAAAGATACACATATTCAAGTTGTACATCATCCACCATACATATAAAAACTCATGGAAAACATATCTATGTTACATCCTTGTAAATGAATAATATATGACATTCCCTTTTTCCAATGTATGAGAGTTATTGAAGTCATAATATTATAAGAACTCTATACTCCAAAATGGTTACATATTCAAATTAGTTGAGAAAAATATATTTTAGGTTCTCTTGATTTGAAAAATGTAAAATGAATTCTTTCATATGATATCTTATCCATAACATCATGGATGAAAAAACTATTTCTAGATCAAAAAAATGGTTAATGTAGTTTTATTTTAAATTTTGTAACCAATAATACACATAGTTGATCAATTACTTTTCATTATATCACAAAATAACCCTGAAAAAAATAAGAGACATAAAAAATCATATACATGAAACCTACCTATTGAAAATAAATAACATTAGAACTAAACGTATTATCATTCATACAATCAAACACACCATTTCAATTATCTACTCATTTGAAGGTTTAATCTATTAAAGTAAAATAATTTAGAAGAGTTATAAACAAAGAGAAATCATACAAAAACTACTATTAACTTATTGTATGACCTATGGGACTATAATTTTATGAGATGTTATTTGGGAATATATCGGAATGAATAGCCTCGATCATAGAATTTTCATCTACCAAAACACATTGTTGTATAACATTCTCAAAGTAATACACGTCACGAATTTTGAAATTCTTCACAAAAAAATCTATAGCATTGATTTATCAAATTTTAATATATAAAAACCCTCAAATATTCAGTATTATATTTATATAACCACATTTATATATGAATTTCATCAATGAGAACTACCAGAAATTAATATATAAATTCAAAAGATAATTAGGATCATCGTTCCAATGAACATTATTTTGGTTTTTTCTAACACCAAAAATATTACTATAAAATAAAAGTTTCTATAATGATATATATATATATAGTCTTCAGGGTATATTCTCACATATCCCTCATCTATGGATATTAAAAAAACATATCAATTCCTATAGTCCTATTTTATAGATCCTTTCAATTAAAAAAACATTAATACTCCTGTTGGGATTATGGTTCTTTACTATTTATTTAATTATTTGATGATAATTGGGACATAGTTTTGGAATACAATCATCCATATTCATGAACTATACTAGAGCACACCATAGGTCATAAGATAGTCTAGATGGCACACTTTTACAATAAATACTCAATTTGAACTCAAAACTCATATAAATAAGAATGCAACATCCTATAATGAGACCAAACTCAAATGGGTACATGGTTGAACTCTATTAAGAACTCGATTTCCTTTCAGGGAGTTTTCATTACAACTTATTTTGTAAAAAACACATGGAAATGCATTAAATTTATTGAAAATACCACTTCTTTAAGAAACATCGATTCAATCATCAATACTTAAAACTGATAAAAAAGAGTTTATAAATACCTATAATCTATATGATATCCAATATCACCATGTAAAAATACTTTACCACCATAAACATCAATTAAAACACCAATGATTATAATGAATCCATTAATAACTTCTACCGAAAAAAATCCATTATAAGGGTAAAATAACATAGTTGTATATTGAATAATGGTTCTCCATAATTAGATGTTTCTACCCCATCATCACCTAAAAAACTTGATGTACCTGAATAAAGTAAGAATATACTCTAACTAGAGAGTTCAAATAAATTTGAACTATAATTCTATACATAATGAGTCCTAAATATTTTACCATGAAGATGTAATGAAGAAGTATAGATAAATAAAATCAAACAATACATATTGTAGGATTAAATATTGATAGATGGTTGATTAAACGAAATGTACTCTTCCTAGTGCTTGAAACATTACAGCACGAATCACTCCTTATCATATACCTATCCCTCCTATAATTTCATTGGGAACACTACAATAACCACATGCAAATCGATATTAATGAGGCAAGGGATAATAATAGTGTTTTATTCTTCGTAGTCCATCTATTTTCCAGATCCCAAGTGTTGACATAACCTCCTTATACATTTTTTAAGTCCTAAAATAAAATTACTTCAAGGGTTACACTAGAAGAGGGTACCTATCCCCATTCAATCCCTTGAAAAATGATTTAAAATTGAATTTGAAATGGATATGACCTTTATATGAAAAGATAATAATTCCATATCTCTTTAATGGGGATCTGATTTTCTAGATCTGAGGTAATGAGGTGAAGTGAAATGAGCCTAACTCCCCATTGGTCATAAATATTACATTACAATTAAAGTATAGACTCTATACAATACTCTAATCTTTTATAAAATCTTAATACCACTATCATGATATGAACCGATCCATCATAACATCTTCGTTATTACCCTTTCTATTTCATACACCTCAAGATATGTTAGTAATGTAATTAATATTATGTGGTGTTAAAACATTGGATGAAATGAATCTTGAAAATTTTACAATGTATTCTTATCATATGGAATAATCTAAAAAGAAAAACATAAATATTAATTAATCCCAATTTTATACACACACTAACCAGAGTTCCCAATTTGGGTAGTAATAAACTAATTTCATTGAGTCCCCTTTAATGTTAATGAAAATAACTATACATAAAACTAATCAAAAAACATCCCATTATACTTATAACCTATCAAAATAATGGAGAAATAATATCCATGACTAATGAATAGCTGTACACAAAAAGATAGAAAACTATAAAAATATAATTCTTGTTCATATAAACCATAAAATTAAAATTGATTAGTAGATCCTTTGTATACCTTTATGTCTCATGATATTGGAAAATACCTTCAAAATTTGAAGATCCTTAATTCCAAAACAAATGAATCACCTTCCTAAAAGATTCAAATTTCTCAAATTCATCCCTCATTTGGTTATGTTAATAGTCCTATAACACTTCACTCACATTGAAAATAGAAAAAAACCTCCACCAAGCCATCCATAAAAAATATTATGTACTCACAAGACCATGAATATAGAATTTTATAATATCATTTAACTAAATTCATTTTATACTCACAACATCTTCAAACATAGAATATTGGTTCGATCATGCATTATACATGCACCTGATCAAGGAATCTACCTCATATTTAAATAATATTATGAACCTCACATTGTAACATTGGGGGCTAGAAATGCTTATGTCTTATCCTATTTACCTTTCTTATGTAACGTGATAACTTTGATCAATTGTGCATTACTATAAATCCTATTCCATCGTCACTAGTTTGAAACACCAACCACCCTAACACTCAACTAAATATCTAAAAAGAATTTATTTTTACTCCTACTCTATAAACATTCTATTTAGAAAGTGTAAAATCCAAGTGTAAACCTCGAATCCTACCTCTACTAGGATATACTTCTATGAATTTAATCCAATTTATAAAGAGTATATATATATATATATATATACTGATGTCATAAAATTATACTCTTAAGAATCCTCTTCAAAAATTACAAGGAAAATGTGAAAGAAGTTTATTTAAATTGAAGTGAAGAAAATATTGAATCAATTCTCTTACCTAAAGAAGGACATAGAGTTCCCCATCCTTATGGAAGAATACTCACAAAAATCCATAAAAGTAGTAATACTATATTGGGAAATTATATATTTTAAGATAACCCATATACACTTTCCCACAGAGCTACTCCCTCCCACAAACTAATGAAACATTTTATTTCACCCCCATCCCATTAATATCCTTATAATATTCTTACTAGAAAACCACATATCTATATCATAGTGAAATCCACATTTCCCTCACCACATACTTCACATCACCCCCATATCCATATATAACATCATGAAAAAGTGTATAGTATTGATGTATATTAGCCTTATACTATCCTCCTACGATATACACCCCAATGTTAAGCCACATCATAATCATATCCTCAATTCAATAAAACCAACACTATATTGGTAAGGGAGATTAGCAATGCAAAGAAGTTATCTATAGATATCTTCAACAACCTAGAATAGGAATCAGTCTATTAAATGAACTCAGGTTTTCGTACATAATAAATAAAAAACAGCAATTAAAATATATAGATAAATAAAATATCACATTATATAAATCTAATTTTAACTTTCTAAAAAACAAAAATTATTTAGTTATTCTTTATTCTTTAACCAAATTTAATTTAAAGCACTACATTTATATTTAACATCAATAATTCACTCCCCATTCCCCATATAATTTATACCAGTAAAACGTCAAATTATAACATTCCAATATATATATTCTCTCATAAATTATGACTACAAATACCTTGTATAAGTTATTTTTCATATTAATTTTTAATTCCATTATATTAGTGACCTTCGAAGGCCATTCCACTTATATAAAATTCATTAATTTATTATAATGTAATTATATATTATCATAGAATATTTTATTTATTAGCGCATTAATATATTATCAGTTTTTAGTCAATTAACTAAGACATCAGACATCATTTTCTATGCATAAAATAAAAAAATAAAAAAATCCAGAACATTAATATTTATGCCATACCAAAAAAATGACAACAAACCTATCTCATTTCGAATGCCTTACCATTAATAACACCTCTTTGACCAAAACATCCCATCTATACAAAATAAAAAACATTAAACCGCCATCATAAAAAACAAACATCCTTTCCCCATTAGAAAATTTTAAAATAATCCATTCCAAAGCTATAGTAAATAATTCAGAAAATAAAAAAATTATTACATTAACAAAAATAATGAATTATATCACAAAACTATTTCAAAATTTTTATTAATTGAATAATCTCAACTTATTTTATACATAATGAATAACTAATATCATTGTAAATTCAATATTTCCAAATATAATATTTAATTACCATTATTAAAATATTATCAAATTATAAATGGAATAATACACTTTTAAAAATAATGATCATATAATAATATTCTTATCAATCAATATAAGCATGAATACACAATATTTATCATAAAAATAATAAAAATACATGTGATCTATGTATTCATTTTAAATTTTGTTTAATCCAGTTGTTATTGTTTTTAGGTTAATTCAAAATATTTACCAATGATAATCATAATCATGATAGTAATACATTTAAAAAATAATAATATAATATGTATTTGAAATCCAATATCATTATAGATTTTTCAATAAACATAAAATAATAAATTGGGGGAACTGATTATCAACAACTACCTATCATAGAAGTATATTTCTAAAACATATTGATAATGATCTATAATAAATCCCTCAACTGTGTACCATAATACACCAAACCACAACTCTGGCCAAGGACATATGAATAAAAAATATAGAAATATAAATGAAAATAGAAGAATATAAATGAAAATTGAGAAATGAATTAACCTTTAATTACATGGGGATTGGTCATACAACTAATGTGACTTATATCCATATAAAAACGACCAATGATGACAAAATGATAGATGATGTTCTATTTGGGATAAAAGATATGAAAAAGATCAAACATAAGGATTATATGGGGATAAATTTAAAATAAAAATTTGAGGTGAATTGATGGGATATGGTGGAGAAGCACTCATGATATAGTTCATTTTACTTAAACAAAATCTGAAATTATTGGAATTCAAAACAATGTAACACCTGAATATCTTGTTCATTTCACCCATTTTAAAAATACTTTTAACCTCCATAATGAAACATTGGCAACAAACATGACCATTTTAACCATAAAACATAAATCATTCCATAAAACATCCCCACGTGACTATTAAACCCATTTAATTTCAATTATTTTTAATTAATAGTCCAAAATATAGTTAACTTTAGAAAAATGTCATAAATGTCCTTAATCTGTAAAAATGTCCACTTTATAATCCTTATGTTATTACATTGATTCAATAAATAACCATCAAGAACCACTCAAATCATAATTATAAATTCAATAGATCAAAAGACCATAATAATATTGATATTTCAAAAAAAAACTCAATTATGTAATAAAATTAAAAAAACTATCAAAATAGAATAAAAAATATAATCAATCAAATAATGAAATCCACTACATCCTAATAATTTTTAAAATATTTATTTTTAAAAAATACCATTCTCTTTTGGGCTAGAAATTCATTGAGAAATTTTATTCTTTACATTTGTAGAGGGATACATTTGAGTAATTAAGGTTTCTAGTGAAATTATATGGTTCAAAAGATCTCACTAATTTGTTTTTTGATGTGAATTGAGGCTAAGGGGGGTTTCAGGTTCTTGGGTGGATGTCTAAAAAGGTATGGTGGACCTGAAACCATTTTAGCTACAAGTGATCTACCTCCGGGGGAATAATTTCAGGGATCTTATTGTAGTGGTTGGAGAAAATTCTATATAGAGGGTATTGTAAGTAGGTTATTCTATGTCACATAGGTTTTGTGTATATCATAATCTCTAGGGAACCACATTATCATGGAGCTGAAATACCCTTTTTGAGGTACCATGGGATGCAATACATCATGGTTCATAACATGGTTCATTAAGGGGATGTTCTTTTCTTAAATTATTAATTCCCACTAGATCATAATGATCATAGGGGAATGTGCCACCAACTATGGGTTAATCCCTGATAATCTCTATTTCATAGATCTTAACATGCTATAGGTTCATGATCCCCCTTGTGAAACAATGAGCTGGATAAGTGCTTTCTTTTATCTCCATAAATTTGGGGTATCCTTTAGCTCTTCTTAGAAACACACCATGATGTGTTAAAATCAATTACTCCACCATAAGCGGGGGTAAATGTAATTTTTTTAATAAAATTTTTTATCTACTCAATATGTGTTCCCATATAACCTATTTATATTACATGTATGGTAAACACACATTGGTTTTGATATGCTTATCATATCCTAAATGCCCATGGATGTTGGGAGTTCTTGATATTGTTTTAAAATGATTCAAGGTGAGTATGTCCCTATATCTCCCAAAATTTATTTTTTCCAGTATCATAATCAATTTTATGTCATTTAAATGGGGGTTGAAGTGACATTTTTATATGATCCAGGTTAAATTATACCAATTTGAATAGGTATTACAATTCTTGTCCAGAAGGTGGCCTATAAAGATGATTTCACATCCTTATACATAATTTAGATGGATTTAGTTTTCTAGGGATGGTGTCCAGAGTTACCTATTGACCATATCTGGGTTGATTATCATGGTTCAGATGTGATGAGATGACCCATGCATAATGATGATGGAATATGGCTAATTGGACATGCATGATCTTGGTAAAGATATTATGTATAGTGCATAATGGT
Source organism: Viscum album (assembly GCA_963277665.1). Lineage (NCBI taxonomy): Eukaryota > Viridiplantae > Streptophyta > Magnoliopsida > Santalales > Viscaceae > Viscum > Viscum album. The sequence goes on along the minus strand of OY728161.1, from coordinate 2,118,146,256 downwards.
AATGACTCCATGTAAGTTGTGATTTGTTTTAGAGTATAACAAAATGACTTATGAAGAATTTATTAGTTTTGTTATGTGTCTGACTCATCAACATTGGGTGTGAAAAATTTTAAAATAAATAAATTTTTTATTATAAGTAATTCTTATGTATGAATTAAAAAAGGTTCTATGTTATACAAAATATGCTTTTGAACTGGATATATTTATCGATCAATGATTTCTAATAACATAATTATAATCATATTTAATAACATGCATGGACACCCTGAGGGATGTGAAATAAAAAAAATGAATGTGACATCATGGCCATGAGAAAACGTAACATCTATAAATCTTTGAAGTGGTAATAAATAGACTAAATGTGACTAGCCCGAGTTATTAATGTGATAACTTTGAAATTCCATTAAGACATTGGGTTAGTGGAGATGATTGCAGGGGGATTGATCCTCCCCTTTTAATATGTGATTACTTAGGAGTATGACCCCTAGAAAGAATGGGGATTGGTTCAATAATTGGACCAACCTAGTGTGAAAATAAAAATTAAATTTGACACCATTGAATTTTATAATATATTTCTCTTTATATTTTATTCTTTGATAGCTTCCAATACATGAAACATGATGTTTTAGTGAACCAAAGTTTACTATTAAAAAATTATTATTTAAAAATGAGAATTATAATATACCCATTATAGTTGGAGGTATGGATTTAAATTAAAAAATTATGAAATATAAAAAATTCATACACAATAAATTTTTTAGGAATTCTTATGAAATAAGTACTCAATTAATAGGGAATTTATTTTATTCTCCAAACAATTCTGTTTTTTTAAATATGTTTTTATTGTGTTTTTAAGTTGAATTTATTATTAATCGTGTACCATACTATATATTATGTTTTAAATAGTGAAATTAATATTTTAAATCAATATTTCAATGTCGACTTATGTTGTAATTTATGGATTTTTCTATAATTGTTGATTTTTTACTGTGGATAGTGAAAAATATGAACTTTTGTAAAATTATCACTTATTAGCACTAAAAATGACCAACGTTAATTTTAATTTCATAATAAATTTACATTATAACAATTTATTAAAATATAATAAAATTAATTACACATGAATAAACATTTTACATGATACTATTATAATAATACAATTAGACAAAAAAGTCATTTTTTTCTTGAAAATAATTTTTCATCACGCTTTGTAGGATTCTAATAAAATGAATTTATACCATATATATATTGTATTTGGTAAAATTCATTATATATTTTGACTATTCATATTTAATATCATTTAGTGGCATCATATTAATTTTTGGTCATAACGGATAACAAAAATAATATAAATTTTCACTTCGATAAAAGGGTACATAGGGTTCGTCTTTTCTAAAATTAAGGGATAAGGACATAAAATTTCGTTATAAATATTTTTTATTAATTATATTTCAACAATTATCACCTTCTTCTGTATATTTATTAGTTTAAAAGAATATTTTCATTGAAATTTTCATATATGGTATTTAATTAAAATAAAAGGACAAAATGTCACTACACTAAATTTTAATATTTATTTTTTGTTATCATGTAGACAAAAGAAAATTGTAAATAAATATTAAAATATATTACAATAATAATAAAATTATCTACAAGATGGAAATTAATTTCTAATTTCTAGTTATTATATAATTTTACTAAATTCTTATGCAATGTTGACACAATATTTCTTCAACTAGTAGAAAAATAAGAAAAATGATTAAAAAAGCTAAAGTCATATAATTTGACTGGGTAATAGTGTTCCAAAAATATTATATATATATATATATATATGAAAAATTATATATCTTTAAAAATAATATTTTCAAACTCTTCTTTATCTTGGTGTTATTGAAGTCAAATTAAACAAGTAGATCCAAAATTAACATTGATGATATTTTACAGATTTTTTGTGAAATTGTTTAAAAATCATAGAATTATTATATTTATCCAATTTAATGTAAAATGGTTAAATGTATCATCCACGGTCTATAAATGAGTAATTTTCCAATTTATGGTTACATTCTTAACCATTTGATATTAAAAAACATTATACCATGTTTAAGATTAAAATAGGTTAACTAAGGGGATAGACCAAAAGATAAGGTATAAAACACCACATAAACCTATAAAATTTTTATTTGAATATGGGAATCCAAATAGTTAATAAAATATATTTATATTTATTTATTTGGAATTATTTTTCTTGTTAATTTACTTTTGATATTTTACTCTTTTATGATGTTCCAAAAGTTCCCCTCTACTAACGTATAAAAGGGAACCCACACTTTATCTTATTTACAAAACATTTAGCATTATATATAAACCTAGAGCTATAAAAAATATCTTTTGAACATCCTTATACAGTCTCCAAAGGGTCTTTTCTTCCCAAAAAGTCTAACCATATAATCCTTAAGATGTTATCTAATAGTGTGCTTTCAAAGAAGAGAAAATTTCAATAATCCATCCCCAAATTTATAATTATTCTTTTTAACTTACCTAATTATGTTTTTTTATCATAACATAATTTATTATGTACCATAATTTTTTTTTAAATGCCATTATAATGATGAAACCATGATTATCCACCCTCTATCCAATAATACGAGATGTGAAAGTGTTTATTGTTCATATGTATTTCATATCATCTCTACGTAGTGATACAATTAATTATTACAACCATATTTTAGTGATATGAATTATTATGGGATTAATGAAAATATATAACATTTATAATATAATTTTTATTCATTAATGGTAATATTATACCTAACTTCCTACCTTCCAATCATGTGTAAAGTTGTAATATCACTTGTATAAACATTTTGACTACCACCTCCATGAAGTGATGTTATTCATTTTTTGTTTCCATTTTACATGAATGATAATAAGGATTTATATTATTAATATATATGTTTTATATTATATTAATATGAACCTATAAAGGTAAATTAATATTTACATTTATTTTGTTCCATATTTCTGAATGTGAAACAAGTTTTATGAGAAAGTACAACTTAACTTCCTCTGGATTTATGTAATTTAATTTTTTATATATACCCTTTCTAAATAAGTCCAAATAAATAAACATGAATTAATTGTTTTATTTATTTCGTGATTAATATTTTGGAGATGGTGAATTAATGATCCATGTATAATAATTTGGACTATTAAACTAAAAATATCATTAAAAATAAAATAGTTAATGATCAAATAGGACGATTTTAATATGGAAATATTAATAAATGTATTTTTAAATTTTATATGTGGATAGAATATGATATTATAAATATTTAAATTATTATTTTACATAATTATACTTAGTTAAATATTATTATACTATATTTTAGAGTTATTTCAATACAACTAGAACATTAGATAATGGTTTTCTCATCTCACTTTTGATTCCATGATACATTTTCCACAAAAAAACCTATTTCCTTTTTGTGGGATATTTACTAAAAATAAATGACTATTAGGATAATTTTTATGAATTTTAATGGAATTTTAAAATACATATATTTTTCTCTCTTTCATATTCTTTTCATTAAGAGACTACCAAAATAAAAAGGGTTTATCATCTCAAATTGTCTTCTATGAGACAAGTGTTATATGAGGAATCTGTATTATTTTAATATGTGAATATAAAATAAAATTTTCATGTTATTTCATGAATCCAAATATTTCCATTTTTTTTAATTTCAATTCAAATTGTTTATTTTATGGGGATTTCAATCCAAAAACAATACACCAAGGGAAAGGGTAATATGTTACATTATCATTGTTTATCAATATTGTTAATGATTATTTTTTATGATGAAATATTATAATATTCATATAAATACAATCATTAGTATTATAATAATTTTTTTTATTAATTTTTTTTTCATTTTATCCTCAAAAAATTACGTACTCAAGTGACTGAAAGAATAGTTTTTATGAAGAGATACATTACTTCTCTATTTGTTTGAAAAATTATTTCTATTCGATAACAACGTCCACTAAATATTTTTTAATAAAATTTTTAATATAATTAATTTATTTTATAAATGATCTTTTTCTCTTGATTGAAATTCAAAATAACTGTTTAAAAGGAATCATCTTTCTATTTTTCTAAATTAGAATGTTTTAATTATTTTTATTAATGTTTCAATTGAATGTTTTATTTTATCACATATGAAATTATTTGAATTTAATTTTATCATGAACACTCAATGCTTTTAAGATTAATTTATATGTTTTTTATGTTCTTTTAAAAGTTAATGTTATCATTAATATTTTTAATTTTTTTTTATTTAAAATATATAATTTCAAATAAAATACTGTCTTTTTCCAAAAAAATGTTCCATGTTTTCTTTTCAAATAATATCCATCACAGATTTCATCCTTAGATATTTAATAATCATTACTCATTATACGATATAGTGAAATTGGCATTATTCATTATCTTAATGGTTTATTATTATGATGACAAGAAATTTCTGATACTTGTTTCATTTTAATGTGTTAGGCTATAATGAAAAATATATGAAAACCATTATATTTCACAGGTTATGATAGGAGAAAATGACAATGAGACACATTTATTTTTTCATGTGTTATGATATGATGAGTATTTTATGATCATGTGGATCTTATATTTAGGTTTATCTATATTTGATTGGTCAGAAAAAAATTATATATACCTCTAATGAATTAGGTAATGGTGGATATTCCATGATATATATAAATAGGACCATAATTAGTAGGGATATTTGTTTAGTAAGGGACGTTGTCTACTACGATTGTATTTATAGTGAACCATGATTAATATATTTCTTTAGTGAGTGAACTGAATCCACTATGATAGTATTGGATGAAATCATTCACTAATATGGAAAGGATTTTCTATACATATATATATTCCAGAAATCTATTTCATATACAAATGTTATGCCCTCATGGCTCATGATCTTTGATTACATTATAATTCCTGTCATATGAACTACCATGATTTATTCCATGTCGCACGATTATGATATTTTACATATAAGATGATGATTTAAAATTATATGTTCCTCTTCTTATACCCTTATAATTATGTAAGGTTTATGTGATAATTGATATATATATTTTTTTTACCCATACAGATAATTTGAGATCACCATTTATTATGATTCATTTCCCCTAGTTTATAAAAAATGAATTTTGTATGATATGTCTTTGAAGGTTTCTTGTTATAGGGGATATAATGTGAGATGATATACTTCACTATTAAATATACTATTTATGTATTTATGTTAACAAATCTACTAGACCTACATGATTCTACTGTGGATCATTATATAATTAAATTAATAATCATCTAATATGTTTCAATATCCATGTCAAAAAATTATGGGTTTCTATACTTAGTATCATAGCATGGTTTAGTTGACATTATGAAACTATAATGAGAAAAAATTAGTGGGAACCATTTGGATAGTCCAATGCATAAGAAACCATCTTTTTTTATGGTAAATAAATTGGTGTGTTTTTACCTAGAAAAACATCCCTATATTGGTACTACATTGGGATATGGTTTTGGAACAAATTCATATAGGGTTAATGTCCCAAAAAATAGTTGGTTGAGTATAGCCCAAAAATCATCCTGGTGGAAAATGATAATTCCATTACTATGCACCTATATCGGTACTCTCGGGGGGTATTCTTTGGAAAACATATAAATTCATTATAAAACACAATGAAGGATTTTAAAAGATAATGATCACGAATGACCACTGTAAAACATGATATTTCATATAATGAAAAGAAGGTGTCATGAGTTTCACATCCTATAAACTATATTATTAAGGATGTATCACTATGAGTATTTTTTCTCATATTATGGTTTTTGTTTTAAAAAATCAATGGATGGATGATTTTTCATGTTAATAGAGAATGTGATGGAAAATAGAGTGATTTTACATAAGATAATATAAATTAAATAATAACTAGATGGTTAAACATTATGAATATACCTAATCCCTTTTCATGATATATGATTAACAATGTAAACCATTGTGATATTCTTGACATGTCAAATATGAGGTAGATGAAATTTTATGAATTTTCATGTGTTAATGAACCTAGAGGAAAGAAATTTCAATTTTCATCATGTCATAAATGTTGGAAATAGAACCAAGGTAATGTTGAAATAGGGAAAGGAATATGTTTTCTATGTTGAAATTAATTCCCCATAGAAAATAATTGTTGAGGAATTAAATGACTTATGAGAGGGGAATGTGAAATTGTCCACGCCAATGTCAAGATACAAGGGAAAATATATAAACCAAAGAAGGAAATTTTATATTACAGTCATTAAAGTGATAGTATTTATGTTTTATATATTGGGATTCAATAATTATATTATATAAATTTGTTTTCAATGGTATTCAGTTTATAATAATTATAATAAATATAAGGATTGTTTTGTAATTTTTTTGAGTATGTATTTACATGAATGTGTTAAATGGTCCTGATAACATAGAAAAGGTATTTTCTGTAAGGTGGAATTTTATAAAATACATGTCATTAAAATAAAACATTAATTTGAAAGACATGTGATTAAGAATTTCTGGTTATGCCCTCACATGTCATCTATAGAAGAAACGACGTGTGAGGGCAGAGACCATGCTTGGCTGAGTAACACGATACTCATTAAGGACTCCAAAACACAAAGGTAATACCATAAAATAATGTATGAAAAATGTACACTATCGAAGTGGTACACGATGTGTATCCCTTAAGAATTAAAGTTATGAGAGAGTCACTGTAGTAATATCACACATGTATAGAATAATGTGTGTAATGAAAGAATATCATCTATGAACACTGAACACATTATACTATTGGGGCACTTATCACTGATGAGCCACTTAGGCCTACTAGGCCAACTAGACCCTCTCGTCACATAGGCCTCATAGGGAAACTAGACATGCTCATCAATTTGGCTTGCGGAGGAACTTTGAACCACTCGTCGCATGCGAGTACTAGGAAACCTAGACCCACTTGACACTTCAGAATGATAAAGAACCTAGAACCTTTATTCAATTAGGATTATAAGGGAACCTAGATTCACTCTTCACTGTCTAAACGTCATATCCATCCACAGGATTCCTGCTCATAAGGTGCTTAATTATGGAAGAATATAATTCTCAATCCAACAGTAGTATCTAAAATTCCATGAAAACCTACATAGAGTATATTAAAATGATCTCCTCATCACGAGGGTCCCAACGCCGGAAATGAATCGTCAATCGAATGAGCGGATTTGATGTTATCATATTTTTTTTAAAAAAATGGGTTAGTTGTGTCTGGGCTCGGTCCCACCTGGTCGAGTCTAGGGTGACTTAGTTGGGCCAGGGATGAGCCGATCTGGCTGCAACCAAGGGCTGGGTCCATTGGGCCTTATAGACTAATCTTGACCTATGCTGGTGGGTCGGTACTGTCCATTCGGGACACGGTGCTCACTATGTCTATCTGAACCTCATTGACCGCTACATGAAATGTGGTGGGTCCCCTGCATAACTAACCTATAGATTTTTTTTGTGTCCCTCCCATAGTATGGTTGGAACGTGGTCCCTAACCATGGTATGAAGATCTTATCAACATCATACCACCTTACCGGTAGCCTCGATCCACCACCCACGACATATGTTGTGGGTTCCACCACCGCCAACCCTCTTACTGGTGGACCTTTCCATCATCACGACCCTCCTGTCTACATACTTCTATCTCCACTATAACCCACCTAGTCGTGTCCCCTCCACAACTTCCATCCTTCCATGCTGGCATTCGTTTAGATGACACTACCTTCTCCATCATCCTCTAGCTCATCTTGATCCACAGTTGTGGTCCAGTTGGGGTCTTGGTTACTGTCATATAACCAAAAATAGAATGGAGTGGGAATATTATAAGAACACACAAAGAAAAAAAGTACAGTTCATGACCATTATTCATCTGGAAGGATATTTCTTTGTATAGAGGATTAATGAAGGATAATCAAAAATGAAAATCCAACCTCTTTTAATTCCCCGCATGCACATTTTCATTTCCTTCAAGGACAACAGATTTGTGGGTCAATCTGTTAGTGGATTGATCAAAATTCATAATTTAGAAATAATAATGGGGGAATAAACACCACCTAGAAAATAAAAACCCCTTACATGGAGATGTATCGTTAGTTGTTGAAGAATGGGGGTTGTTCTATCATCATTTTCTGATCCAAAACTCTCATCGATTGCGTGTTCCTTTGATTAGATTAGGAGTATATAAGGAGATTTTTATCACATTAATTTCATAATTTTCCAACACACTCAATCCAATTGTTCAGTGCAATCTCCCTAGCCATTCATTAATTCTCATACAAACATTAGGATATTAATTGATGAAATTTGTTTCAATGTACATATTACGCTATGTTTCCTCATCGTTATGTATTTTCATTTATAAAATGAAACATTTGTCTCATTGAAGCATCACATCGAAAGTAATTTTTTTTAAAATAAAATCTTTTAATTTTATTTTATTTTTTTCATAAAACACTACAAAATTACATTTTTTCCACATCCCACACTGGTTGGGGTTAGGTCCTTTCATGGGTAGAGTCACCATTCATGATGCAATGGTGCCCTGATATTTTTAATCTGGGAACCCATATAGATTTTCCAATACCACATATGTACACAATTTTAACCAAAATAAAAAAAAGTTCCAACATTTATTTCAGGCTCAATGTTCCACGAAATCTTGTGCCACCAGAGCACCTAGTCTCTAAATAATTCCATAAATTTTCAATAATTATATATGGAATTTCCTGGGTGATAAAATTTATGCGCCTTAGGGATTTTAAACCTCAAAATCCAAAACACGGGATAAACAAACAAATGGGCATACTAAAAAAAATATAAGCCTTCTACTCCCAATTTCTCTCTTACAGATTATTCTACTGCCACTAAATGTGCACTAGGGGAATCAGCTTCCCATGATGTACCCTCTCATTTCGATCCTCAATCACCACCGAGAACTCTGCAAGTTTGTTTGCATCATCATTGTACATCTCTCTCTAGTCGATGAAGTGTGATGGTTCACGCACGTACCTTATCAGATGCGACACATGAAATAAATTATTCAACTAATTAATCTTTGGGTGAAGATCTTGTGGTATTCCACCTCCCCAACTCTTCTCAAAATATAGAATGGATCGACGAATTTCATAGACAACTTGCTACCCCGACCAAATATCTGCATTCCCTATCAAGGTGAGATCCAAATTTACACAGGGTCTCCTTCCTAAAACTCCAGAGGCCTCTTTATTCAATCAGTATAGTACTTCTTATTACTCTGTGCAATCCTCATATACTCTTGGATGATCTGTACCTTCTCAGTGGTGGACTGAACCATCTCTAGAACCATTTGTGCTGACACCCCTGGGCCAGTCTAGCATAATGGTGATCTGCATGGTCATCCATAAATTACCTAGAATAGTTCCATAATTTTTTTTGAGTGATATATATTGTTTTAGGTGAACTCCACCAGTGATATATGGTCCTCTTAAATGAGACCATACTCGAGGATGCAAGCACGAAGCATGTACTACAAAACATGGATATTTCTATCTGTATGGCCATTCATATGAGAATGAAATTTCATACTCAAATGGATTTTATTCTTGAATACCTCCTACAGTCTCTTCCACTGCTAGGATGTTAAGTGAGATTCATGGTCTAAAATTATCGTTGATGTAACCCCATCATGCTGAACAATCTCATGAATGCAGAGGTGTCCTAATCCCTCTATGGAACCCCTTCTCTCAGATGTGTACGAAGTGGGCCGACTAGGTGAGTTGGTCAACAACCAACCAGATGGTATCACGTCTCTAGAATGTGTGTGATAAAACTATCATGAATCCCATAAATATACCATCCCATTTCCACCCTAGTACCTCATGTGGATAATGCAATCCAATTGAAACATAATGATCTATCTTCACTTATTGACAAACGAGGAATCGAGAAATGAACTCCGCCATTACCTTATTCATCCCCATCTAGTTTTCCCAATATTGGATATCCTGGTAAATCTTTTCCCCTCATAGATTCACCATAAAGGGGGTGGTGTGGAACTCCCTCGAAACCTCCTCTCTCAACATCACTTGTACAACGGTTCAACCTCTGAAAACAACAACATGATCCCCACCAATCAAATATCCATTAGGGGCCTACCCTTTGATAAGTGAGCATTTCAGGCCTCATAGTATACATACCCAATAATTCCTCCCTAACTAGTTTAAATTGAGAGGGAGTGACAACCTTTAACGGAAGTTAAGATGCTCTATATGTATATACAAATGATATCTACATCTCAGATAACTACTCTAACACCTCACTCAGCAAATACAGCCCGATTCTCCTGTTGGGCATGTCTGCCACCATGTTCCCTTTCCCAAAAGTATATAATGTCTTGATGTCAGTGTACTATAGGAACAAATTCCACCACTAATGTCTCATGTTCATGTTCATCTATGTGGAGATATAATTGAGACTTTTGTGGTCAGAGTAAATGGTAAACTACTGACCCATCAAGTAGTTCTTCCACTTATTCAAAGAAAAGGCCACTACTGCTAGCTCAAGATCCAGGGTCATTTAGTTCTACACATACAACATCAACTATTGTGAACCGTATACAATCACCACATGCTCTTATATGACGACACAACCCAGTACGATCCCCGATGCTTTACCAATCACCACAAACCCCATGCCCTCCTCTGGCAGTCTCGTGACAGAGGTACTCCTCAGTCTCCTCCTCAACCCTTGGAAATATTGGAATACCATCTCTATCCACATGAAGGGATGCCACATCCATGTCAAAGATGATAAGGGTGATTCTAACCTGTAAAAGTCTAGCATGAACCTCTAATAGTATCCATCCAGACCCAAGAAAATATGCACATGAGTCAAAATATTGGGTGGCTACCAACAAATAACATCCCCTTCCATCACTGGGTCCATTATAAATCCATCGTCTGAAATGAAGTGTCCCAGATAGTGGACCTATTGAATCTTGAGTTGACAAATTGAGAGATTCTCATAAATTAGGAGTTCTTGGTGCACATCCAAGACCATGATCGGGTGGTCTGTTTTCTCCTCCTCAGATGATAAGTACAACATGATGTCATCAATGAAGACCCTGATAAACCAGTCAAGGTATGGCTAGATGATCTTGTTCATGAGTCCCATGAACACTATTGGGGCATTGGTCTTGTCTAATATTATTTCCAAGAACTAGTAGCATCCATGCTGAAATCTAAAGGGTGTCCTTGGTACACCCTAACCCCATACACGAAGCTGATAGTAACCAGAACTAAGGTCTATCTTTGAATACTGTCTCACTCCCTTCAGTTGTTCTAAGTGGTCAACGATTCTCATCAGAGTGTTTTTTATTCATTATCACCTGATTCAGATTCCTATTGTCCACACATGGTCTCAAGACCCCTTTTTTCCTTCGTGGAAAATTGAACTAATTCTTCCTAAGGTGAACCACTGGGCCTTAAGAATCTCTTTTTGTATAGGTCATCAAGAAATAACATCAACTCATAAAGCTCTGTGTGAGACATCAAATATTTTGTTGTGGATATCAGTGCTATATTGGGGTACATTTCAAGGAAGAATTCAACCTCCATATGAGGAGGTGATCCCTGAACATACTTCGTAATGTTGTCCTCATACCCTTCCACCCCTATAGGAAATTGAAGACTCCTCCCATCCACCACACTAAGGGTAAGGCATTCCAACTGGTGAGTGATTTTCTATACCCATTTCCGAGTTAGTCTATCCTATGCTACAAGCATTCCCTTTTCTAATATAAAAGCGAACCTAGTTCCATCTCCATAGACACACCAAAATCTCTGTCTAAAACAGTCAATCTGAGCATGGATTCTAGATAACCATTCCATACCCAAAATGATTTCGTATGTCCTCAATGCCTCTAAAAAGATATTATACCTGAATCTCTGACCTCCAAGAGTAAGCTCACACTACTGGATATAGTTCATTATCATTAGATCCCATCCCATAAGAGTCTCTAATAATAAGGATCGAGCCAATGAATCTATTGGAATCTTGAGCTCCCAATACATTTCGAGGAATGTAATATGTGACTGATACTTATGTCAATAATAAATTCAACTAAAGTGGAGAAGATGAAGATCAAACCTCTTATCATGTCTAGAGCATCAGGATAATAGGCCTCTCTTGCCTGAAGCAGAGCCCATCCCTATCCACCTACTACCGGAGCCCGTGGTGGACCACCTGGGGGTGGTGGTGGTAGTACCTCAAACATTTGTCCAATTCATGCAACTATGCATTCTCCCCGGCCATGTCTGTATCCCTGCAGACCAACATGCTTGACCCTCTACCTCTTCCTCTGCAGTCCCTTGACCTTCTATTTATCGTTTACCTGGCATGTAGGGTAGTCATGAGCTATGTTACCTCACTTGTTTCATGCATAGAACACCATTCTCCTCTACTGACTCCATCTTCTGTAGGATCCTCATAGTTCCAACCCTGTATCGTGGGGTCGTCCCCTAAAATGAATGACCTGCATGGGTCCCAGTTTCTGCTACCTGCTACCCACTATTAAAGATTCCTCTGTCTGATGTCTATTAGTAGCTCATGATGTGGGTGCCTACTCTACCAAGAAGCTCTCCATGATAAGACCTTGATCCAACACCCTATCATTGTTAGGGATGTTAAAAGATACCATGGATACACTAGTCTCCCAACATAGTCCCTAATCAAAAGATAAAGCCCTGAAGAAAGGGTCTCAATCCATGTTTGTAGAGTTGTGAGAGAGGTCAATGAATCTTTCTCAGTACACTACTACTGTTATGATACCCTCCTATAGGTGTATTAGTTATTGTATGTGTACTGATAGAAGAGTAACCAGAAATAATTCCTCCCTAAAGATGTTCTCAAAATATGACCATGTGAGGGTTGCCTCATCTTGATTCTAGATCATCAACCTTCACTATCTCCCACTGATCCCTGAAGAAGGCTCAAGGCTTAGATCACCATCTGGTTGGGCAGTGTTCTCACAAAATGGAAGATGTGGGAGGTGGCCTCTAGCCAATCAACTGTAGTCTATGAGTCATTATCAACCCTAAACCTGAGAGGTCTCTTTTATTGGAATTCATTTAAGGCAGTATGATTATATGATTCCTCTACTAGTAATGATGTTAGGAACATCTGATCGATGGGTGGTGGAATCACAGGTGCACCACCCAGTAGGGCCATCTCCAGTACTAGTCTCTACACTGATGCCTTATCTCTAGGGGTACCACCATAAAGGCCACATACCCAAATCCTGACTAACTATATATGTGGAGGCATCTTGAAACAGATCAAGGTGAATCACAGTCAATAGATTAAACCTGGTAAGCTGACTCTAACTCAAGAAGCCCAAAATAACACTCTCAATTCCTATATGATGCAGGAAACTAGATTTTTCTTGTACAAAGTCAAAAATAAGAATTCAGGGTCCAAGTCTATGGATACGTCAACCGCCACACCCACACTGGACTTCCTGAGTCTGAATTTCAAACTGAAAACATTTAACAATTTTTCCGATAGGAAAACCCACTGACCCTCAGTCCTTAAGGAAAAAATGACTATCTCTGATACCACTCTCTCACGACACAGCCCCCCAGGGCATGTTCCATTACTACCCCAAGAATGCCACCCAAAGTCATGGGGCTTTTTAAATGTTCCAATAGAATTATCTTGTATGTGGGAGGCATTTTCCCGAGTACCTGTATGCATACACACACACACACACACACACACACACACATCCCAACCCACAATGCTGACTATTCAATATGCATTCCACTAAGATAAACACTAAGAGTAACAAGACTAAATTGCAATTAAAGGGAAAAGAATAAAATACTAAAAAAGTCAAGTACAATATCCCAACGTCCTTTTCTTGTAAACTCTACCTGATGGTTATATAAAGGGGTTCTTAACTTAATCTATAAAAATACTCCACATTTGTCAGATGTCACGTGACACCACCTGGTCTCAGACAATAAAGGTCTCTGTTGATGGGTCTTTCATCATCACAAGATATGACACATGTGGGAAGAGCCTGTGCAGTGGTGAGTAACACAATACTCAGTATGTAACCCCTAAAAAGGTAATACCACAATTGAATGTATACAAAATGTAAACTACCAAACATGAAAATAATTTGTATCATATAAGAAGTATAATCAAGAGAGAGTCACGTGAGTTAGCTCACACATATATAAAATATTTATGAAAAGAGATACTATCAGTTGTAAACACTAAAAACGTTTTTCTGATGAGGAACTCATCCTCGATGAGTCACACAGGGCTAGTTGGGAACCTACACCCTCTCTTCAAATAGGACTACCGGGGAACGTTGACCCGTTCATCACTTAGGCTTGTTGGGGTACCTAGACCTGCTCATCACATTGTCCTGCTAGGGAACCTGGACCGAATTTTCACTTAAGAATTCTCATGCACCTAGAAACCTTTGTCACATATGCCTACTAGGGCATCTAGACCACTCATCACAGTATTCTCATCACATCTAGCAGCATGATTCTTGCTTGTTGCACACTTGATTCAGGGAGAATCTTCATCTCAAGCCATCAGTCATATCCCACCATCCATGAATAACCATTTAGATTATATAAAAATAAATTACTCACTGTGAGGGTCCTAAAAACATAAAATTCTCCGTAATCATATGTGAGGTTGGGAATTTATCATCATTTTTTAAAAAATGGATCGGTTGGGTTTAGGCCCTGTTGGGTCAAGGCAGATCCATTTCCGCCTAGCCCAAATGCCTACTAGACCCAGTCCATTAGGCTGTGGCGGCCTAGTATACATCTAACATGGGTCCTAGCTGGTGGGACAGGTTTCACCTAGTTGGTTTTCTCAGCAGCTCGGTCCTCCCCTTCATCCTAGACTACACTAGCGGGCTAGTTTTGTCCTATCGGGACATGGTTCTCACTACATCCATTTGAGCCTCATTGACTTGCTGCGGGGTCCCTTCTATGCTCTAGCTAGAACGATGCCTTCCACCGTAGGCCGTGTCTCCCAAAAGCGTCCGGCTAAGCCAGACGGCGGCCCTGATCCACCACAAGCAACAGCTTCTGTAAGTTCCACCGCCATCGACCTTCAAGACAGCGGCCCTAGTCGTGGCCTTCTGTTTCCACTGTAAGCGACCTAGACATGTTCCCTCCACCACTTCTGACCTTACATGTTGGTGATTGTCCACCTAGTGTTTTCATCTCCATTGGCCTCCTTCCTGTGTTTATCCACTGTTGCAGTCATGCATCAACATCAGTTGCTATCATGTCCCCAAGAACAGAAAGGAGTGGGAGGAGTAGAATAAGGCACAAAGAACACACAAAGGATGGACCACAACCATTATCATGTTTTCATGACTTGTCCTTGTAAGGAGGTTTCATAAAGGATAATAAAAACATGAATTAAAATTCCTTTAATTCCTCACATGGAATTTCCCATTTCTTGCAAGGATGACCACTCTGTGGGTCCATCTGTTAGTGGATTGACCAACATTCATTGTTTAGAAAGAAGAATGGTGGAAGGGAGTCAAAAAATTAACCTGGAGTTGGAACATTAGTTGGTGAAAAATGATGGTTGATTCATCATCGTTTGTTGATCCACAACACTTATCGATGGGAAGATCCTTTAATGATAATAGAAGGAAGATGTTCGTCATCACGGTCAGTTTGTTATTTTTTGTGCATTCTCTCTAAAGGATCATCGAAATCTCCCCAATCATGCTATGATTCTTGTACCAACATTTTGATATTAATTGATGAAACACATTTCAGTGTTTCTGTTACAGTAAGTCATCGCAACATTGCACTATTTCATATATTAAATGAAATAGTGGTCTTTTCGCTGCATCAATGTGAATATTGTTTTTTAGAATAAAATAGACTATTTGATGATTATTTTATTTGTTCTTAAATTGACGGAAAATTAACTTTTTTCCCTCGACCAATTATGGATGAGGTTAGGTCCTTCCATGTGGAATGTTACTATTCTAGAAACAACAGTTACATCATGTTTTGTAATCTGGCCACCCAATTATATTTTTCCAAAACTGCACACGCATACTATTTTAAACAAATTAAACGAAATATGATTATTTATTCCAGGCTTACTGGCCCTCAGAATCATGTTTTTTCTTATCACCTAGTATTTAAATAATCAATAAAATATTCAAAAATTTCATATCAAATTTTCAAGACAATACATTCACATCTCTTTAATATTATCTAAATTTGATACATAGTTATATTTTATTCATGTTGACCTTTATACATTCAATTCCCTATTTTTAAAATGAATTTTTATTGAACTTTTTATGATGTGGGTTTTCCACAATAAAATTTTAATATTTCAACCAATAATTATCATGAACAAGTAGACATCGTGTAGAAACAATTCATAAAATGGATTGGAGGAAAGGATAAGGTAGTTCCTCAATATGGTAGAATATATTTTTCATTAAATAAATAATATAATTTTTATATCATGCATTATATAAAAAATTGAGTTTTAAGGAAGTACAATATACTATTGAAATATAATTATTTAATCTTGAAAATTATAACCTATCCATCAAATTTTCTAGTTTGAATAGAAATAAAAATATTTTTAAATATACAATGGTATTACAATATAAATTTTTTGTGTAATGGTTTGTAAATTTTTACCCGTTTTTTGGGAAATCATTTTATGATTCAAAATAAATTTTCTTCTAAAATTACTTTTATAACCCTTTTTCATAAAAAATATAAATTTCATACACTTTTGAATTATTATTTTTCAAATTGATCTTCTTTTTCAAAATAAACATTTCAAAACTATCTTATGTGAAAATTATTTGATTTTATAAAAATAGTTACTTTTAAATTAAAAGGGAAAATAACTTTTTTTGAAAACATTTCATTTCAAATCATTGTAAAATCCCCAAAATATTATGATTTTTATCATAATTTTATATAAGTATTATTTTCATAAAAATAAACTAATTATTTTTTTATTAATCTATAATATATATGATTATTGTGTAAAAATACATTTTTACTAAAAGTTGAATTATTTTTTGAAAAATAATTTTTTGTTGAGTTCTGAGATATACAAATAAATTTCACTTTGTACAATTGTGTAGATTTATTTTTTAATTTTTTTTAATATTTATAATCTTCTCAATTAATATTATTTAATATTGATATCTTAATTATTTTTCATAATGAATAATAAAAATAGTAAAAATTTATAAACATGGTAGAAGGGTAAATCAGACGAAGATATGTTAAAACTATGTGATAAGGAATAAATATTTAATCTTCAATACTATTATATGGTGTTATTTATACGGTTATCAAGTGTTTATGGATATTTATTTTCTTATGGGAAACTTGTCCTCGAAAGGGACCAAGATAACATTGTAGAAATAGAAAAAGACAAAATTCCATTCTCTTTCTTTTTATATATCTTTTATATGTTAACCTAGGGATATATAAATTTTTTGAATAAATAATAATAGTTATTTTATGAATAATGAAATTATATTGAGGATGGTTATTTATTTATACTTATAATTAATTATAAAATTATCGTGGCACTTTCACAAGAAAAACACAATGTTTCTTCAATTAATAAAAGAAAAAAGGACATTGAATGTTTTTTGAGTAATATAATTTGATACCATTAATATATTAAATTATTTTTAAAGATACGTATTAAATATCCAGGATTTTTAGAAGTAATTTATTTGAATTAAATAATAGTATTGATGCCATTAAAATAAAATTATCTAAATATCCAAAAATGACATTAATGATATTTCATAATGAATAATACATAATTGAATGATTTAAAATTCATAAAATTCTTATATTCATCCAATTTAACAGAATAATATTTAAAAGGAAAGAAATGGTCCATTTAGGATTAAATTTTCCATATATGTTGATATTCATAATCCATTATGATTGAAATAGTTTTCACCCTGGTTAAGGTTAACATAGATTAACTACGAGGATAAATAAGTTATGTTTATAACACAAACTAATCCTATAAAAACATTATTGGATGAAAATATTTCAACAAAATCATACCATATATTTGAATACATTGACATTTAGATTAATATTTCTAGATAAATACATGTTGTAATTTAATATTTTAAGAATGTCTAAATGCGTCACTCCACTCATTTAAAGTGGGAACACCTCCTTTATCTTATTTACATTACATTAATCCTTATATTTCCAATACACTTATAAAAAACTCTTTTAAACATACTTTTACAAATTATATTGGTTCTGGTCATTCCAATTGACTAACAACAACACTTTTTATTGGCGTTTTGAAAGACTCATTTTTAATAAAGAGGTAGTCACCATAACATACCAAAATATTTTTACATATCATTTTACCTACACTAAATATATAGTACATATCATAAAATAATAACTCCTGAATCATTAATATACACACATTTTATTATTTTTATGAAATCACCATTACCCACTATCTTTCGAAACAAATGGGGATTGAAAGCATCTCATGTTCGTATGAATGACTTAACATATCAACATAGACATACAATTAATTTTTTTATACCCAAAATTTATTTATTAGTATTATTATGGGATTAATATTTATAAATTCAAATTATGTCATTATTATGGCTCAGTAATGATAATATACTGTGTCTCTTCTTACCATCCAAACTGTTGGAAAACGATTAAGCCACTCATGTGTATGAGTATAATTTCACCTAAAAAATATGAATAAATTATCAGTTATATTTTATATGGGTGATAATTATGATTTATTTGCTGAATATTATATAATTATTTTTCTAAAATAGTGAATTAATATTTTCTATTCTTTTACTATATATGTAGAGAAGTGAAAATAACATCCATATGTACGTAGAACTTACCATATCACTGAAGTGTGAAAATCATATTTATTTATAATGAATATAGGTATGATTGTAAATATATTAATATTAAATATTATATATATATATATATATATATCATTATTAATATTCATATGATAATGAATCCATGATAAAAGTATAATAATTGATACTATTTCATAGAAACCCTCATGAAACACAAAACAGTTAACACCCACAAACAATGATTTTAATATTTAATTATAAATAAATGTATTTTGAAAGACTATTAGTGGACTGAATATAATATAATATGAATTTAAATTATTATAGAATAAAATTATGATTATTTTGAATTTATTAATCATGAATTTATAGTGCATTCAAAAATTGAAACCCGAGTTAAGGGTTCTCCCATCTCAATTTTAGTTTTATGGGACATATTCCATAATCACTACTTTTTTCAATTTTGTGGTATATATAATACCAATTAATATATATATTTTTTATTTTCATTAAATTTATGTAGATTTTAAAACCTATATAATTTTATCTCTTTCATCTATTTTTGATTTATTGATTATCAATGTGATAATGGTTATCAACTCAAATTGTATTCCATGTGATACATGTTTGGTTATGCAACTATATTATTTTAAGAAGTGTAAATACCATAAAATTGAAAAGTAGTATCTTAAATAACACTATTTTCATGATATTTTATGTTTCATTTAATATAATTATTTTATAGGTATTATGATATTAATATTAACAATGTTGTAAGGATTTTATGTTATAATCTCATTGGTTTTATGGATTATTTATAATTAATATTACAATGATTTAATATTTGTATCTACCTCCCAAATCCCTTTGAAATCTATTAAAAATTGGTTATTTCTTAATAATACATGTTTTCTTTTCATTTTCCTATATTTGAGTTATCATGCGATAAAATTAACATTTGAAGTAAAAATATAATTACTTATCTCTTCATTCAAATATCCATCATAATATATATCAATGTTTTATAATTTATTTGAAGCATTATTTTAGTATTATCGTATTATTTTTTAAATTTCATTTATCATATTATAAAATTTATAAAAATTCATTTAAAATTAATATTCTTTTCATTTTAATTTGTGCTGCACTTTTTACAAAAGTGTGAATGTAATTTTTTCTTTGAAAACACACAAAATGAATAAAATTTACTATCATCCTGAACAATAAACAATTTCAATATTATATTTCATATTTACATGGTTATTTTAAAATAAAATTTCTTATTTAATATTTATGAAATATTTTTATTTTAAATAAGTCATTTCTATGTGTAAAGACTATTTTCCTCAAGAAATGTTCCAAGTGATATTTTAAAATCATTTTCTATATAATATGAAATCCCTTTATGTCTCATAATATTTATTGGGGATGCGATATAGTGATACCATCCTTATTATTTATTTCGATGGTTAATAATTATGATAATACCATTTTTATGACACTAATTTCTTTTTAATGGTGTATTCTATTTTGAAATATTTATGAAACACATTTATTTTTTCAGGGGTTATACTTTGATGAATTTTTTATAAAGCCCATTTATTTGTTAGGGGTCATGATATAATGATTTTTTATGATCTTTTGTCACATATATGTTTGGTTTTCAATATGTGATGTGGCCCAAAATTAAATATTCCTCAAATTCATTAGCTAAATATGGTCGTCTCATGACAAATATATGACTTAAATGAGATGATAATGATGTTCAATAAGGGAATCCATACACTATGATAGTATTGGGAGTTATCATTTACTATTATAATAGTTTAAGGAGTGAACCCAATACAATATGATTGTCTTCGACATAATAATTTTCTACTAAGTAAAATATTTTAAATTGTTATATATATTCTATACATCGATATCTATTTCAAAAGTTACGATCTGACAACAAATGATCTGTTATTCATTTATGAATTGATATTTTTTTTATGAAAAATATTTAGATCATGTATCAATATTATGATCTATAGTATGTAGGTTATGGATTATTGATTTTATGGTTACGTTCTCATACCCTTATTGTCTTGTTATGGTTATGTAATGATTGATATCTCTATTGTTTACCCTTACATGGAATTAGATCTCAACTTTTATTTTGTTTCCTCTTCCTATATTATGAAGAAAGGTATTAACGATGATATATATCATATAAATTAAAGCTATGAAGTACATAATGTCATATGATGTAGTTATGTTTTGTACTATCTTTTTAATGTATCCATGATTCCAATGAAACTAGACTAAAAAGATTTTGGTCATAACCATTATGTTACATAAGTAATATTTATATAATAAAATTTAATATCTATATACTAAAATAATTGGTATCTTTATTGAAAGGTTTTATTTTCAATCTGTTTATACTAGTTCTGATAGGGATTACCTTATTTGTCCAGAGAGACAAGACATGATTAAGATAATGTTCGGGAATGATACCAACTCCAAGTGATGAGATTAGAATGGAGAGATATGAATTTTATAATGAGATATAGGTATGATTTTTGGATAATGATGGGACATTTTATCCCTTAATCGGTTCCTCGATTATATGAAAACACTTGAGAGGGTTAGTGTGTTGAATATATATTTATCGTATTGGCTATTACCTTAGAACCCAATCCTAATATAAGACTGGTAGAACTATAGTGCCAAGGGTAAGTCACTCACATAAGGGTACCATCTTTTTTTGTGAGAGGTGTTTTTTCTAAATGGTTTCCCACATATGAAGACTATTTTTTTAATCAATCCGAGTGGGAAACATTTCCCATTTATCCTTATGGTTATGAGTTTTTATGGGTAGATTCAAGTACCAATTTAATATTATTAGATGACCCTGATGGGACTCAATTCCAACCGATCTTTACAACCATATGATATATTATGGGATTTATGCACTTCCCTTGTGTCTTTATATGGAATTCCATGGAGAAGTTTCTAGATTCATCATTTGGGTCTATATGAATGCCTTGGTCAATCCACATAGATTTATCAATATTTACTATTAAAATATAATACCAAGGAAAATTTTCAAGGATTCAACTATTACTTCTATTTACCTATAATTCCTTATAAAATCCCCTTAAATTAACCCATGATTCATATTATCGATGAATTCATTAAGAAATACCAATGTATTTTTCTTAAAACATATTGATCTTGAATTACTTGGGAAGTCCCAAATGATTTGGATATGATTCATATTTATTTTTAATTAAATGGGTTTTCCAGATTGATTCAACTATAATCATAATGTTTATGAAATGATATGGATACTTTATTAGATATGTCTATTGTGCCTAATGATATTTGATTTACTAGTATCCAACCATTGGATTTAGTTTCTCGAATATTTTCCAACCTGCTATTTGGATTCATACTAATTTATATGACTATGTATCATGCTTAGAGACACTCCAACTCTGGCCAAAGTAGGTATAATTGATCCCAGTTGTGGCGTTTGAACCATGGAATAAAATAGTGTCAATTTTATGCATCAAGATATTTTTCTATTTTTTTTAGAAAATCACATGTATACACCTTGTATTTATTGTTTATATTTGGAACCTTGTAGAATGATTCCTAAAGAGTTGTAATCATATCCTACATGGGTATCAATGACACTTTTGAACCCAGTAAAACATCACTTATCATAATTTTAGTTTGGGATTATTTATAATGTTCTAAGATAAAGCAGGATAACTAGAATAGAGTGAAGACTAGGATGTAATGAGGCTAAAATGTGGTAGTGGATCCTTCTGGAACTTTATATATTTCATTTATATTTTATGTCTGATTGACTAGGTGATTGGATAGTTTTTTATATAGGCATGATCATCTGTCTGTATGACTTGTTGGTTCCATAGTAACATTTATTTAAACATTTTTGGTGAATTTTTTACATGTACTCTATTTTCTATCATGGTTTATTATTTTATATTTTTCGCTACACTAGCCACATTGATATGTGGTATATCCACCCCATGGTACTATACTAGACCCCAAATATTAGACAGTAGAATTTATCATAAATGGATGTTCTCATATGTTTAGTATCGACTTCTGTAGTCTAGGAACCACTCAGTGAAAATTGATATGGGATTAAATTAAAAAGTAGTATTGTATGTTTTTATTTTGTATTACTATTTAGGGAGATGGTAGATAGGTGACATAGGAATATATCAGAGCTTATAAATGATCCGGTCTGGTGTATCATGAACACCTTATCTAAGAGGATGTAAAGTTTACCATGTATATAGGATTTGTATTTTTGTATTAAGATCTTATGGTTTATTTTTATGACATAGTGCAAATCACTTCATTCTGGATTTGGGGTTTATTGGTTTTTCTCACATATATCAATGGAAATTTAAATATGTACGACATAATATTTATAAAAAATGATTTACATGGAATGAGGACGTTTTTTGTGATTTTTATCACTAATAATGAGGGTTTAGTGTTAAAATGGTCACCAATAACATATATGGTCTTTTTACAAATTACATATTGGAAGCATTAGACTCAAATAAACCATAGTATATATATTTATTGTGTTTAAAGGTCATGTTGCTTTAAAATTGGGATGCTTCTTTGATGATTATAGCATTGTATTCCCTGTCATAATATATTCATATTGACCCATTTTAGGTTAGTACATGAATTAATTTCCTTATAAATGGAATAATTCTGGGTAGTTTGTATATAGCTTATACAAAATGTAAATATTTTAGGTTTTCAAATATTTCAAGAAAACATATATTATGATTTACCGTGTTACATCAAGTGGAATTATAAAAAACTGAACCATTAGTCTATAATAGATTCAGTACAGAATTAGTTAAAATGACTCCATTATTTACATGTGGATAAGACCATGATCCTTAAGCAGGTACTCTTATATGCCAATTTATAGTGAAGATGATTTCCCCAGTATGCTGGTGAATTACCCTTGGATTCCTAACAAATATATACATGTGATAACCTAGAGGGGGTATTAACCCATGAGTTTTCATTGGTTATTTTATATGGGAATATATATGTGTTATCAAAAGTTATGTCTTATAAGAGAAATTTTTTATAAGCTAGTTGGGCAATCCTAGTACTCTCATGATGTGGGTTAGGGTATCCATCAGTCCGGTTTTATAGTAGAGATGAGATATGATATGTATGAGGGTATCCTAAGAGATGTTTTTTACTTGTGAGTACAATAAAATACGTGAATAATGGCCCAATAATTATGGTCATTGCAGAAGTGCAGAATATGATATTTTGGGTATATGTTAAATGATCCTCATATTTAATGGAAATTTATTGAAAAGAAAATTTAGTATTAGTAGTTTTGGTATTGAGGTTTGGTTTCCAAGGAGGGGAATATTTGATATCCCAACCATATTTATTTCAAGTGTAATAAATTGTAGAATTATAAAATATGATCCTAGATAGTAGGATAAAATATTAGTATAGTGTGTGTAGAAAACCAGCCATAAACATTACATAGCAATGAGTATTAATCCAATAATTAATGATCATAAATTTTAGGATATTTAAAATTTTATTTTTATAGAATTTTTCCATCAACCATACATAAATAAATATTACATCTCAATTTGGACACTTCTACTTTGAATTATTTGATCCCACAAAAAATTGTTATTATATACCATGATTTTATTTTATGAAATATCTTCACTGTTTTCATCTTGTCCTTATCATTGTGACTAAATATCTTTAAAATCATTTGAAAATCATTTTATAATCTGGGAGGAGATATAATATAAAATAAGTTACATACAATGATATAATGAAACTCATTAGTTCGTAAAACCTTATATAAGGATTTCCTTTTTAGAAATTAAACATTACGATAAAATAACCATTTTTATACATCATAAATGATCTTTTTTATAGAAATATTTTTATAAAAACATTGATAAGAAATATTAATTGTAAAATAAAACTCATAAATGTTTCATTACAATAATGAAAAAATTATAAAATCCTTTTCAAAATAAATTATACATTTCTCTCCTTGTGATATAATGTATATGTTCTTTTAAACATAAGCTAATGGGTAATAACACAGAAGCATAATATAAATAAAAGGGTATTAGAAGATCATTGAAATATATGAAATGTGTCATAAAAAATACATTTAAATTAGTCAAGAAAACATCCAAGAAAACATCACATTGATTTTATAGTCCAAAAATTGACTACTTTTACTCCCTAACCCAATACCAAACATAAAATGATAGAAAAGCTTAATAAAATGCATTAGAGCGAAATCTGGGGGTTTCCCTCATAATATTTTCATGATTATGAGATCTAAAATTGAAAATCATAACAATTCATAAACATAAGAGGTTTCCAAAGAAATAAAATGGTTGCATAATCCATCTTCATATTATAATAAATGGAAATTTCATAAAGATCATTTGATAACTGAACATGAGGTATTGTTAGCCCATGAACGAAGGGGGAATATTATAATTATATATATGAGAGAAATGTAAAAAAAATTCAGAATAATTCCACATTATTAAAGAGAGATATAAATTTTGTTAGTGATATAAAGTTCATAAACCAAAAAAATGGTGGCCTATTGATATCCCTTACAATGTTATGAAAAACATTTCTAGATATCAAAATATTCTTTTCATTTAAATCCATATTTTGAAAATACATAGAAGAAAGGGAATATGGGATTCAACTTATAGAAAATAGAGAATGTTATAAACGAATAAATCATCATGTTAATGATATGGAATTTCGAAAAATCATTGAAACCTTATATGATAAAATATGAGATAATTTTTTTCTTTTGTATCGAATATTAAAACATTTTGTATAAAATACCTCAAAAGAATACCTTTAAAATATTTAAAAGAAAGTAAAAAACTAACATAAAATGTAATTTATAACTCATTTTTCCCATATAAATACATTAATATAATATTTTTATGAATATGGACATGGAAGATAAATATTTTAAAAATAATTCAGTAAAACATTCAAAATGTCGTTTCTAATGTATAACATCCCTTTAATTGAATACAACCCATACCATACTCCAATTATATTTTTAAATAAAAAAATTTTGTTAGAAAATTACATGATTAAGTTATTTTTTTTATTATTCATTTTAATTATTTAGTACGATGTTGTATTCAATTGCTAAAACATTTATGCTACAGTTAAATTTTTTGATGATATTTGACTCATATGTCGATGATGAGTTCAGTAGGTTGACTAATGTAAATGTAGTAATTATGAAACCATATCTATGATATCAATCATTACATATTTATAAATCTTATTAATCTATTATACTTTGAAAACCAACCATAAAATATGGTAATGAAAAAGGAACTTTTTTACAATCACGAATGTGTTAAGCCCACATTTGCATGAGTAAAATTTCCAATTATGAACGATCATGTATGATTTTTTTATTATTTTAACATTAAATAATGTTAATGATCCCATAAATAATAAATGTTTATGTAGATATTTTTATATATATGTCATCCATGTGGTGTGGTGATGGAAATCAAATCACAACGCATAATGGAGGTGGTAGTCCAGACATTTGAATGAATGAAATTATGATTCTTTACTTTATGATGAGGTACCAATTGAGATTAAATTTTATAATTTAATAATAATAATTTACATAATATCACAAAAAAATTAATTCATTAATTAAAATCTACCATGAGAGGTGTCGATGGATTACAAATTATGTCAGCTCGTGAGGTATTAGTCAATCGTATACACATTGGATGGTTTTTTTATCATTTGATAGAACGTGACATGTAAGTATGATAAAAAATATTACCATTATATAGAGGATAATGGAATTATAAGAGAATCATGGTTGAATATTATTACAAGGAGGTGTGAGAAAATATAAATCTAAACCATTCAATTAATGACTATACCTCTTCATTTAACAATCTAATTTCCCATACACCTAAAACCCTCTAAGGATGGAATTAAGCACAAACAAGACTATAAAATGAGTCTATGTTTTTTTAATGAGGGAATAAGGTATGGATTTAATGAACTATAATTATTAAGATGTGTGATGAAAATATGATATAATGAGTCCATTTATATGTGATGAGAGCGACACTTTTGTAATTTTTTAAAGTATTAAATTACTATAAATTATTTCTAACAGAAAAGGTTATTAAAAATGATATATTTTTAATATATTATCATTATGTGTATATACAATCCCATAAAATAATTTTTTTAAAAGTTTAGATGACTTTTTTACACTTATCATTTGGTTTAAAACCATGTTAACTCTTTTTGATGATTACCACTATACTAATGTTTCATAGTTTTTATAGGTCAATATAGTTACAATAAAAAATATATAAAAAATGAAATGGAAAACTTTTTATAGGTTAATCAATATCACAATAAATATTCATAAGATATGATTTTAAGGAATTTTAAAACATATACTAAAATATTAATTACTCGTAAATATCATTAATAAAATTTTCAGAACCATTATTTTAATTTGAATTTAAAAACCATATGAAAATAATGGATTATTAATATACTAATTCAAAATATAAATAATATATTTTATATATAACATTTATGGAACAATAGAATTAAATAAAATTCTATCACATTTAATATTTTTAGACACATTTATTTTATTTTTCTATAAATTATATAAATAACATGTTAGTGTTAAATAAGAATTTCAGGTAATTATTTAATTACTAAAAACCATAAATAAATAATCATTATAAAAAATAATTTATATTTAAAATGACTATTTTTTACTCAATGAAGTTGGTTTTTGTTCCTATCGAAAAATATTATTGTTGTGTGATGTAATAAGGTGAAATTTTTATCCTTATCTTTTACTAAAATATTATAATCTCATAAATTAAATAAATATGGAACCATGAGGCCATATATTATATATTTGGATGGTAATGTACGAATTAAAATCATCCAATTAGTTAAAGGAAAGGGTTGAAATAATTTTTTAAACCGTTTCATATTATTTGTAACATTAATAACCTGATTTACACATACTGTACTTACAATTAATTACTAGTGTTACTATTCTTAATGAATAGAAATAAAAAGTTTATATTTAATAAAAATAACCCCATAATTTTAAATATTTATATAGTTTTTAAATATTTAATTCATATGATTGGTGTAATTTAATTTAAAAAGAAACCCTCAAAACAAGAAGAAGAGTGGGGTTTTTATAAAAAAATAAATTTTAATTTATAAAAATTTTATTATACAAAATAAAAGTATAAAATTAATTACAATGAATATAAATAGATTATATATAAAACAATTAAGAAAATAATATTTTAATAAACAAATATTATTTTTCTTTCTAAACACTTCAAATGAAGATACAATTTTCAATAAAAGTAATTATTTTTCAATATTATTGAGAAATCATTCTATCCAAAAAAAATTAAAATTTCACCATAATAAAAATTTCATGGCATGTTCTTAGAAATTATAAAATTTATATAAAACAATATTTTAAAATTTGGAATTTGTTAAATTTATTAACCTCTCAAAAAAATTAATAAAATTCATGTTTGAATAAAATGTATTTTTCGATAATAAAATGAATTTACTAAAATTTGAATTCTTATATCCTAACCATTAATCCATAAATTTTTATTCTATAGTATATTAATACATATTTCATAATTTGGTTATTCATGTTCATTCAGACCAATTTAATATCTCAATAATAATTTTCATGTTAAAATAAAATTATTTCATGATTTGTTCAAGCCTGATTTTGAGATTCTTATATGCTATAGGATGAAATGTTATTCTTTTAAAATATCATGATGATACATTAACCCCCAACCATTAAATAAATTTCTTCCTCAAAATTTCAACCTCATCTATGTAATAAATTTTTTGACATTTTAAAATACTCTTTTACTGAAATCATATATCATAAAAAGAGTTAACAATCATCTTTTTGAAAAGAGGAAAAAAAAGGAATTACAAATACCATCCAGAATACAAGACACTAGGATTCAGAATAAAGTAATATTTGTTAGCTGTTATAATAGAGACAAGGAAGAAAAATTATTTTTCAAAATAATAATGCAGAGTGATAGAGAACATTGATAATAAGAATGTGAATTACCATGAGAATGTTTATGAACACAAAATAATAAACCTCTGTTTTTTAAAAAGAAAATTTATTTATTAGAAATATTGGTAATATGAAATGATTTATAAAATATATTATTTCAAGATTTGCGGAATAAATTTACCATATTTACTTGGAACAAATGGAAATAATCTTACCTGAAAAGTATAATTTCATCCTTCAATAAATTAACCTAAAACATCATATTTTTATCAAAAAAAAAATTGTTAATGAAGATGAATTTAACATGAATGATTCTCTAAAATAATCTTCTTACTGATTATGTAATTCCATAAAAATATTAAAATATATTAGCCATATCCCTAAAAATTATCTAGATCCAAAAAATTTAGAATAGGGTATGAAAATTCAAA
The DNA here is from genome assembly GCA_963277665.1 of Viscum album. Lineage (NCBI taxonomy): Eukaryota > Viridiplantae > Streptophyta > Magnoliopsida > Santalales > Viscaceae > Viscum > Viscum album. Next base: position 2,118,116,592 of record OY728161.1, on the reverse strand, counting down.
ATAATAATAAACCATATTACGATGAAATAAAAAACTAATATCAAAACCCTCAATAATAATAACCAATGGCCAGATTAAATAATTTTATAAATAATTATCTTTTAATTTCATCAAAAGAATCCCACGCACAATAAAAACACAAAAAAAATATTCTTCACATATTAATTTTACATTTATCTCAAAATACATTTAATCACTTTCAATGAATCATACATAATAATTTATACCCCCTAATAACATAATTTCCAAATAAATGAATGCAATTTCTATAAATAACATGAATACACATAAAGAAACATTAAAATCATATATTCTTACAAATAAAAATCAACATTTTTTTCTTTAACTAAAATCCAATAATGTCATATATACCATAATCATATATGGCTCTAAATATATATACATTCTACAAAAAATATTATTTTTCACCTTAAAATGTCATAACATTAACCCTAAAAAGTGGTTCCTTACAAACTAATTTTTTTAATCCTAAAACATATAAACCAAATATGGTTCAATCACAACCAAGTTATCTTCACATGAAATATGCCTAATATCAAATGTATTGTAAATCATTTAACTAATTCAAACAAAAACTACCCAGATTTAAATATTACATAATCTATGTTTTAAGTCAGTAATTCATTTTACTAAATTTCATAATTTTTATGTTTTACAGTTTTAGATTGTTTTATTAATCACCAATACATCAAAGAAATATTACATCACAATGTTGGAACATACAGTTAGTATCCATTTTTAAAAAAAAAGTACTATATGAAAAAAAATTCTGGGAATATCTTCACATTTTTCATCTTGACCATATCCTTCTCCATAGAGATCATCAAAAGCCAATGAAAAACATTTTAAATCATAGGATGAGAGATATAATATCATTAAGAGACAGAAATATTACGAAATAAACCCATTAGTTCTTGAATTATTATATATGGTTTTTTTTCAAAAATAAACATTAGGATAAAATTAAACGTTATATTACCCTATAAATAAACTATTATACACATAGATCTTAATAAAAAAATTAATAATAAATATTAAAGGTAAAATAAAACTTCTAATGATTCAATTAAAATCATATAAAATATATTAAATATTTTTCAAAAATAGTTATAAATTTTAACCCTTATAAAGTATCATATACAATCATTTAAACATAGGTTCAGGAGTAATCACATAAGAGCATGACATATAGAGCGTAGTATTATAAAATCATGAAAAAATAAGAATTATTATAGAAACAAAAAAAATTCTCATAAACATTAGTCAATGAAAACTATTGATACAACAACATGGGGTATAAAGTGTCACATATTGGATTAGTTTTTTCCCTAATCACATAATTAATAGCGAACGAGACAAAATATTTACCCACTTCCTTGGAAAAATATTTTGGTGCATCCATCACGAAAAATTCATAAATATTTTTTCCACAAAATGAAATTAATCACAAGGAATATTTATAATAATTTCCCATTGAAAGAAATAGATTTTATATAACAAACTAAAATCATAATCAAAGGTAATTTCATAAATTAATTAAATTAAGAAATAAAAAAAATGCCTTCATTAACCAATCAAAAAAGAGAAAATAATAAATTTATATATGTAAGAGACATATATATCAAATTTATAAACATTATATACCATTAAATATTTTTATAAATTGAGTAAGAGATAGAAAGATCATAACCTAAAGAAAAATGTTGGTCTATAGAGATACCTTACACAAATAAGAATATCATTTTCAGATAAGAAAATATTCATTTTATTTAAAAAAAATGAAAATAAAAATAAAAAGGAATGTGTGGTTTTTTGTTGAAAAAAATTGGAAGCCTATATAGGAAGATAAATATTAGGTATTATTTATAGAGTTAGGAAAAACCAATGATTCCATATATGTTAAATTATAACATTCTCTTTTCCTTTTGAAAAGATATCAAAACATTACATATAAAATACCTAAAGTGAGTTTTTTCAAAATAATAATTTATGGATAGGGAAAAGTAGCATAAACTTTTCTTTATAACTCATTTATTTAAATATAAATACATCAATAAAATAATTTTATGTATATAGACTTTGAAGAGATAGATTTAGAAAATAAATTATTGTAACATTTAAAGGATGGGATTTGAAGTATAATGTCTCATACCGTGAGTCCAAATCATATCATAAACCATATATCATCTTTAATAATAAATTAATATTTGTTATGTAAATTCATAAAAATGATTTTATAATTAATTTTTCATTTAATATTATTTATTACCATTTTACATTTAATTACAAAATCATTTAACTTCATATAGGACATTTTAATGATATTCAACTCATGGGTAAACAATAATTTCATTAGGTATAATATGGTTTATGAGATAACTATTACCAAATCTTTTTAATAGTGATATTGGAATATTTATTTTTTATTTTTTACAATTATACTTTTATAACCAATAATTAAGGATGGTTATGAGAAATTAAATACATTTCAATCGTGAAGATGGTAGGCACAATGTAATCATGAGTAACAACTTAACATTTAAAGGATAATGATGGAAATAAGGAATTTATTAATATATCATTACAAGATGATAATTATATTATAAATTTCATGTTATTTCTTTAAATACACTAATATATACAATCCATGTAATGTGGTGATAAAAAATGAATCACATAGCTTCATGGAGGTGGTAGTCCACACATATACACGAATGATATTATCAATTTCCAATTGATATAGAGATAAGAAAAATGATGTATTATCTTTTAATAATGACATATATACTAATAATATCATATATAAATATTAAATCTATCATTATAACCATCAGTAATTGGTGTTTATAGAAAATGAATTATGTTTATTCCTAATGAGGTAGTCTACCGTACACACGAACAATGGTTTCGTTTTTGATTTGATGAAAGAGACCATGGATGTATGATATTCCATTAAAATATATCTTTATATTTGAAATAATAATATTATTATATCATAATTTTTTAATAATATTTTATGGTGATGGAAGAACAAATTAAACTAAAACATTTGGTTAAATGCTAGAGCTCATATTTATACAATATCAGTTTCATTAAATATTATCACCTCTAAGGATGGTATTATTTAAAAATAATGATATATTAAATGGATGGAGGGATGTTAGTAATTACATATTATTGATTGGATTAACTATAAGGTTTTCTTTTTGTGAAGGAAAGAGGATGGGCAGTTCCCTTTATTAAGTAAGGTGAGGGGATCTTTTGGAATTTATTAAAGGTTAAATTGATATAAACTAATTTTACTTTAAAAATTAATTCAAAATGTTATATTTAAAATATATATTATTATCTATATAAATACTATCATCCAATTAATGTTTTACTTGTTTAGGTATTTTTTTAACCCATATATTTTTATTTTATCCTATGTCAACCCTTTTTTATCTTTACTATTATAATAATGTTATTTATTATTTAAAGGCCAAGATAGATTCTAAAAAACTAAAAGTTGACAATAAATAAAACATTTATGATATTTTAAACCACATCCCAATGAATTTTCTTAGTACAGTATTTCAAATAATTTTAAATTATTAATTACAATATAATTTATTAATAAATATCATTAATATATAATTTGGAATAATTCATATAATTTGAATTTTAAGACAATATTAAAGAAAATTAATTAGAATATAATCATTTAAAACAACCCAAATATGTTATAATTATTTATAAAACCATGGAAAAATAATTCATTCAAATTATATTAATTTTTAAATTTATTGAATCATTTATTTTATTTTTAATTTTACTAAATAAATAATATTTTATGCATTGGGTAAGAATTCAATGACGGTATTTATTTGCTAACAATTTTATATATATTAATATTATAAAAAATAATTTATCTTTCAAATTAGTACTTACAACTTAATATAATTTGATTTTATCACTTTTATAAAATATTATTGTGATTAAAAACTACAAATGTAAATTTTTTCTCTATCTTTTAATTAAATATAATAAAGTTCAAAATTATTGTTTTATAAACCCAATTTTAAATATATTCAACACATGGATGTATATTTTTGAATTATACCAAACCAATAGTAAAAATTCATGTGTTAAGTTCATTTTTAGTAATTATATTATTATAGTAATCATAAGTCTCTAGATATACTCTTGCACTTGTGATAATTATTTACTATTGTTACTATTCAAAATGACACAAAAGTAAAATGGAAATACAAACCAAATAGGAAATTCTTAATTCCAAATATTTACATCAATTTTCAGGATTCAATTCATAGAAATTTCATAATTTTATTTAAAACTAAACTAATAAAAATGAAAATTTATTTTATAAAAAAACATATGTTTAAAATTGATAATATACCCAATTAGACAATAAATATCAGTACATGGACTACAATTGGACTAAATGTAATTAAAAAAATTATAACTAAAAAATAGAATAGGAATTTAGAAACACTTTAAAATAAAAAATATTCTTAAAAAAATATCTTTAATATTCACTATTCATTGAACAATATTGCTCCTTAGAAAATTATAAAAAAATCACCATAATATAATTTTGATATTATAAATATAAAATGACACTGTTTTTATAAAATAAAATTTCCAAAAGTTGTACAAATTTTTTTTTCATCTCTCGAAAATTAATAATAATATTTTTGAAATAAAATGATTTTTTAAACATAAAATGACTAAAAAATGAATTATTATTTCCTATAAAAGAATAAATAAAGTTGTGTTTCCTAGGATATATATATATATATTTCATAATTTTGTTATTACTATTCATAACTACCAATTCAATTGCTAGATTGTGACGATCATAATAAAATAATAATATTTTATTGTTTGATTAAGATTAGTTGTGTATGTAATGTAATATATTGGAAATAATTTTTCTCTTTTAAAATCATAGAGTTTGATAGTGTGCCTAGGAAATTTTAGTTTTAGATTAACTTCTTGTGTGGAGGGTGGTTGTGTGATAGTCCATGGAGAATGAGTTTCTATAGTATTGTTGGAAAAAAAACTATGGTGATTATTGTTATTGTTTATTAACTTGCCTTATGTCATGGTGAGGGATTGAAGAACATAATAAAAAATTCTATTAAATGAAACTAATCGGAGTACATGTTTACTTATGTGAGTATGTTGTATTGGAAAATATACCTATTTGGTTTCGATGAGATTGTGGTGGTTCACTTAGTTTAAGTGTGGTGCCCATTATTATGGATTTTTGAGAGCTCATGTGTGGTTCAAGGAAAGAAATATCCAATATAATGATGGTTGGAATGAATTATTGATTGTTTTAGGAAATGTAAAATTTCCATCTATAGTGTGAGTTGGAATTAGAGATATATTTTGGTGTCACTATACAATTGTGTCAATTGTGTGTCTTGACACATATTTTCAATATTCCATGTTTTTGGAACAACATGAATTGTTGATAGAGTATCAGTGTTAAGTAATCCAGATGGTTGTGAGTGAACTACTAGATATTCGAGTGTATGGCCCTCTTATTGGTGTATTTCTTTTATTTACCGAGGATAGTGTTCCTAGTGAAAAGGGAACATTTAGTTGTCGATGATCATGTTAGAGAATGTGTATGATCAGGATGACTATGTTGTATTATTACATGCACTATTGGATTTATATTGATCCAAAAATTTATGACATTCATGATAGAATGCATATATATGTGATGATACTTGTACATCGATGGTCAAAGTCATTAACATAATACTGGGGGAGCTAGTAAAACCTAATTTTGTTTGATTCTATATTTTATTCCATATTCAGGGTGAGATAAAATATTTTATGGTGTCTATGTATTGACATCAGGATTGATATGAGTTAAATGTGATCCATTTGTGATTCCGATTGGAGATGCATATATTATTGGGTTTAGAGAAGGTTAGATAATTTTTTAATCCAGGATCCAACATTTTAATTACACTGAATTGTGTTTTTTACATTTAATTTGTTTCTTAGATTGTATCATTGTGACTTAGAAGATTTAATATTTTCATTTGGGTGGTTTGATTATGAATTTATGGGTTTGTGTAATCATTTACTACAACATTCATCCATAGGAGGTAAAATCGGTGTTTTCATTTCAAGTATGTGTGTCGGGAAGAAAACAACAATGAGAGTGACTTTGAACCAATGAGAATGTGTTTCATTTGGTTGTTTTTATAGTACGTAGTATAGTGGTCAACAATCATCTATTTAGATTAAAATAATTATTGTTGGGAGTAAAATATTCTTGAAAATGATTTGGTTGATGAAATTATGGTGAAATATGGAAGACATGTGTAATTTATAATCATATCAGTACTAATTTTAGTGAAGAGGTGTGGGATTATATCTTTGATGGATAAGATACATTGTGTTTGGAGTTTTATAGTCTAACCTTCTTTCTTTATTCAAGGATTGAACATAAAATTTTAATAAATAATTTTTGAAATGGTTAAGTTGAGATCTATGGTTGATGAAAATTAAGGATTAATGGTGATGATATGTACTTTGGTAGGGAATTTTGGAAATTCTATGACCTTTATGGTTGTATATTCTTTATGAAATTTTAAATTTTCACTTTTATAGTGGGATTCATTTTTAAAACCATTATTTGGATTGGAATTAAACAGGTTTTAAAATTATGAAGAGAAGTTTTTTGGTTGTGGATCAGGACCTGATAATGATTTCTGGTTATGGAGTGAATATAGTAGTACATATGGGTTGAAATGAATTCATTTTAGATATAGGTTCACCACCATAGAGAGCACCCTTACATAGAGATATTTGTGGTGTATTAAAAAATTATTATGTTGAGGGTGTGGTGTTTAGATTGAGTGTGTAATTATTGATCATTATCTCTATATGAATAACTTGTGTGGGCATGTTGTTCTCAATACATTTCAGCTATTTCTAGTTAACATGGGAAGCACTACATTGTGGTTCATAAGAAATTGTGATAGTGTAATTCCTTCTCTAAATTACCCTGGGAGCACTGGTAGATGGTTCTCATAGTGTTGTGTATCAGCAACTTTTGGATGCAACATAGTGAGATCCAAACCATTGAAACTTCATTGCTGAAGAAGTGGGACCCCATATGTGAAACATAGAGAGGTAGGATCATATATAGGGTCCTTGGTTCGTTGGGTTTCTTTAAGGGATTCATTTAGGGTCACCACAACATGGTGTAGGTTGTGGTTCTGCATGTCACAACCCTATTTTTTTATTCTTTCATTTTTACCTGGTTCATTTATGGATCATAGTTTTTCTCTCAAGTCCCACGTGTGAAAGGATTTAATTTTGAGGTACTTCATTTGTTTATTTTCATACTTGTTCATTTACATGGTTTTCCATTTGATTTTTGATGAAAAATTGTTTTTTTGAGTTAAATAGTAGGTGGAGCATGGCTGGCTAACGGTCAGGGGAACTGTGTGCCTCTTCCAAGGTAACCATGTGAATTAATATTTTTTTAGATAGTGGATAATACTTAGATAGAATACATATTTTAAACCATGTGAACATACCCTAAGAAATATTCATCATAGAAAGTAGGGATGCACGATTTCAACATGATTTATAAAATCATGTGGGATAACCATGTGTGAGGTCCATGTCATAAAAATATAATAAAATTCCATTTTTTTCTACATAGTATTTAACCATATTCCCCTTACATTCATCAAACATAAGAATCTCAAAAATTAGAGATCACAATATTCTTCTCTAGACCTTTTGGACATCATCATTTGGGTTTTCTTGATGTATACTAATTAAGGGATCATCATGTAAGTGGTTCACCTATTGATTACTCACTCTTTCATGGGATTTATCCCTCTCATTCTTGGGTTATCATTCCCTAGTGTAATTTCTTACATAGGAAGGTTTCTATCATTTGTTGTTGAGTTAGATGATTATTTATGATGTTTAATATTTCCTTATTAGGGTCTTGTGGTGGTGCGGTAGAGGTTTTACATTGAATCCCATATGTTTCCAAGTCTTTTGTATGTGTTTCCAAGATTTAAAAGTTTTATACACTTCTGATATGTTATTTTATTACTTTAGTGGTGAGAAATGTGTTTTTGTAAAGTGTTTGACCTGAATTTGTGATAAAAATGTGATTTTTGAAATAATATGGTAATTATTTGTATATGATTTGTTGTGGTGCATATTGGGAGTGTAATTATTATTTTTAAAAATGAGTGAAGTGGGATTTCAAGGCAATATAAGGTGAATATGTGTTTAAAATTTATTTTTCAAATCATAATGAATTATTTTTTCATGTTGGATTTATTACACCTTTAAAAGTGATTTCTGAATTACATAAATGATGTGCAACAAATTGTGAAAATTAAATTGTTTTAGGCATGAATTTGAAGGTGGATTCTCCAAATGAAATGATTGGATTTAATGTGTGATTTTATTATGATGTTTCCAAATTAGGGTTTTTATAATTGTTAAAGTGGGGGAATGTGTTTTCAAATGGTTTTGGAGTGTGTAAAATGGAAAGTGGTTTGTTTATATAAAATTGGTGTTTTTATGTGATGGTTTGTAAATGTGATTATTTTCGTATGTTCTTCTAATTCATGGAATTTACATGTGAATGTGTTGATTTGTGGGATATGTGAAACGATAATGAGCACAAATGGAAACTTGAGTATCCAGGTGGGAAAACTAGAACTATTATACTAATGATTTGAAGTGTTAAGCCTAAATTATTCTAGTTGATTGATTCGAGTTTACATGGATGTGGAAAATTATAGAATCAATTAGCATGATTATTTATTACAACACTAACTAAACATGTTACATGATCAGAGACCACTAGGCCCCTCGGATGTTCCCTCACAGTGGATCGTTTATGAGAAAGATATGGTTATGGTTTCTATTCCATCCTTCATAGTGGCATGAGGTTCTTAGTGAATCACTTTTTCTAGCTATCGTAACAGAATTACATATGATTATATCTTATAACATGATGCTTATGTTATTTTCTCACATTCATCGGAATTGTAACACCCCAGCCCCAGTTACCCAGAGTCGGTGCATTACTTCATAACATTGACATGATCACAAAAGATCAAGTCTCGAAAGACCGATTAGTTTAATAGCCTTGGAAACACTAGATACATTCATAAATGTTACATTAAATCATAAAGTGAAAAACTACAATAACAATGTCTCCATAGCCCACACTCATATCCTCTTCTGACTATCCCTGCAGGTCATTCATAAAATATTTTTTCACATCTTGGAAAGTATTAAAACATTGAAAGGGGTGAGCTCAGATGTTCAGTAAGGATAACAATATTGCGGAAGCTTTCATAAATAAACATAATCCTTTAAAGCAATGCATAACTAAAAAAACCTTTTAAACATGAACTTCAGCATAATATGGAAAAAGGGAAATAATGCCATTTACTTATTCACATAGTTATTCTACTGGTCGAATAATCACATGCAATATCAATAACCACTTTCATAATGATAGAATGCATAATGCCAGACTATCATAACCACGTAGCCAAGGCCTTATGCCAAGACTACAAATAAGATTTTGTCAAGGACTCATGACAAGTCACTAGTTTGTCTCATGAGACCGACCGATGCATCGAGGAGCTATAGCAGGCTCCACCCGTCACTTATTAAGTCCAATGCATTCCTCATATGAACATGTTTAAACATATCATAAACCATAACATAATTGTATCACATAAAACATGCATAAAGGAAACATAAGATTTCCACTCTTCAATCAAAAGATATCAATAAAACACATTGATATAATAAAAACATTATCAAAACCATTTTCAATACCAAAATAAAAGAAAAGTAAAACATGGTATTTCTTTTTCTTTTTAAAAAACAAGTTATGGCTTATAGAGGAAGCCGAAACTCAAATAATAGTCACGAAGGCGTAGAAGTCATTGTCACCGCATACGTAAGAAAAAAAATTCCTTTTGACGTTTAGTAAAAATGCTTTGTATAAAAAGATTCCTTTTGAATAAAAGTAAATTCAAAGGGGTTTATACACTGTATAAATGAAAGTTGTGTATAAAACCAAATATGCCTCAATGAAAGGAGATTGAGATGAAGTCCCTTACAAAGATCATTTTTTAAAATAAAATAGATCTATTATGTGTATTTACTATAAGTACACATAATGAAAGTACAAATATAATATAGGACATAATAATATAATGACATAATTTGAAAGTAGGAGATTAACCCAAAGAATGGAAATTGGGTTAAGATATTCCCTTACCTCGTGTCTAACTTGACTCGACCGTTCTTTAACCTCCTGAATAATAAACTAGAGTTAATTTATAATTGCTTAAGAAAATTTTTTAAGTTTATTATTCCTTTTATATAACTTATAACCATGTTATGAACATTATGCAATTATTTATGTTAATAACAGTCATTTTGTCGATCTTTGGTACTTGAGTCATGAATAAACTTCTTAAAATTACTAGTTGTTCATGTGGTAAAATATCCATTATATCCATAATTACATTCATGATTTAGATATCATATACAAAATATATATCCAGTATATACATTCATTTATAATATTACATAACATTTAGAGGTACGAAATGAAATGCACCGTTCATGGAGACGGTAAGCCGTACGTACGCATGAACGCTACTTTCATTTCTATTTCGTATTTAATGGAATGAAGTTATAATTATATAAAGGTGTATATAATTCCAGTATAATATAATGTATAATACCATTTACTCCATCCTTTATACATCCCACATATGTCATTAACGATTCGAATCACTTTGAGGGGGCTGTAGTCTGCACTTCCTAAAATGAAAATATCGCATTTACCCATAATGGAAACCATAAAGGTATGCCACAAATGAAAAATAAAGAAGCTTAAGAAAAAAATAAACATATTATATATCATATATAAATACAGTTACATCTTAATGGCCACCTTTGAAGGTGTTATATGAGTGTTGAATAATCATCGTTTCGTGAGGCAGAAATTCACCATCCACAGAAACAGTATGTTCTTTAACCATTAGATGTAGGTGTGTGTATGTGTAGCTAGAATCCTTCTTATAAAAACATCCTAGTATATTGAATATACTGGTTTTGTAACAAAATAAAGTAATAAAAAGAGTTTAATGGGTTGGAAAAGCAAAATAAAAAAAATAACATAAGAGAAGACATTACCTTAAAATCGGGTATCTCTTTTTTGATTTGAGCCAATGCTTCCTTGGGAAGAATTATTACCAAAGTGAGGCTTCTAGGAGTAATAGAGGGAAGTTGAGAGAGTATTTGTGCAGAGGTTGGTCGAGCCAAAAGGCTTTGATGGTGCGAGTAAGGTGGTAGTGGTGGGGGCCTTTTATAAGAGGAGAGGAGGGGCACTCTTGGAAAGTCATGAAATGTTACTTTATTATATAACGTGTTTCGGATTTTAAAGGTCACAAACTTATATATTTCTAGGATACGGTGATAAGGGTTCTAAATATAATCATCCAATAAGTTTTTGAAAAGTGGAAGTCTTAGATTTTACATTATCCTTTTATTTTATTTAAATCGTTAATTAATGAGGTAATCGGTGCATCATCATGGTGTCATAAATAATTTAAATTATTTAATGTCTAAAAATTATAAACAAATTATCATGATGTAGGAAATATTTCTATATTTATAATAAATATTTATAGTCAAAAACATGACTTTTATAACCCCACGTAAAAATTGTTTTAGTAAAACAACTATTGTTTTTGACATTTTTATTTTAACATTAAATAAAAAGTTTTGAAAGTCATTTTTCTACCAAAGTGGCTCCAGGAGGGCCCCAAGTTGACCCATGGATTGTATTGGTCTTCCATGACTCATCCAATAGGGGTAGGACAAGTGTAAAGGTATTTTCATATTTTTATAATATTATTTTTACCTTAAATTTCACTAATTACCTTTAATTGCGATTAATTAAACTTAAAAGTTACTATTCACCAAAAAACTTATTTTAATCCCATTGAACCACATTTTACTTCCTAATGAAAACAATGTATGTTGGATTTTTGAAAATCAAATCAAATAAGTGGTAATGTTTCATTTAAACGAAAAATCAGTTTTTTAACTACTACTTAGTGGTTTCACTATTCATCAAAAATTGAAGTTTTTCAGAACAATGCCAAAATTTCACCCTAAGCTATAATTGATATTCCGAATTCAAAAATGATGTCTATTTTAAAAAATTACAAAAATATAAGTTTCATTAATTAATTTTATAATTAATTCCCATTGTCACAACAAATAGCGTGTTTTTAAGAAACAATATATATCAAAAGATTGACAATTGTTCATGTCCAATTTCAATGTTAAATTAATTCTAATGACCACCATTGGATAAAATGGTACAAATATAATCTAATTATACTTTAAAACCACTAAATAGTATAATTTATCACTATAAATTATTTTGTTTAAAAAAGTTGTTTTAAGTATTTTTCACTATTCATAAAAAATTGGATGTTCTCAGAAAATTAAAAAAAATTCAACTTAGGATAATTTCGATATTAAGAATAAAAAAATGAAGTCCATTTTGAAATATAAAATTTCTAAAATTTCAAAACGTATGTATTACTATTCATAACTGCTACTTTGATTGGTTGTGGTGTGTGTTAGAACTCAAAGTTGCATACAACACACGCTACTGTATTATTCAAAAAGAAGTGTACCGTGGAAGCTTGGGGTGTTACATTCTCCCCTACTTCAAATAATTTCTTCCTCGAAATTTCATATAATATCACTCTATAAAAAGACTCGGGTGATTCTTCAACATAAGTTCCTTGGGTTCCCACGTTGCCTCCTCCATCTTATGGTTTCTCCATAGAACTTTTACAAGACGAGTCGTCCGGTTTCTCAGCAGTTGTTCTCTTGTATCAAGAATCCTGAAGGGCTCTTTGCAATAAGACAGATCGGGTTCCAGTTCAAATTCCTCGTAAGTGAGTATATGCGTTGGGTCAGCTATGTATTTTCTCAATAGTGATACGTGGAATACATCATGAACTTTGGAGAGACTTGGCAGAATTTCCAAATGGTAAGCTATAACCGCAATTCATTCTAGAATTTCGATGGGTCTGATGTACCTGGGACTCAATTTACCCTTCTTACCGAAACGTATAACTCCCTTCCATGGAGATACCTTCAAGAAAACATGATCTCCTTCCTGAAATTCCAAATCCTTCCTTCGGTTGTCGGCATAGCTCTTCTGCCTACATTGAGATTCTTTGATGTGGTTTTGGATTACTTTCACCTTTTCCATCATTTCCTCCACCATTTCTGGGCCTACAAGTTTTCTTTCACCAACGTCAACCCAACGGGTTGGTGTGCGACATCTCTTTCCGTATAATGCTTCATATGGTGCCATCTGAAGACTTGAATGGAAGATATTGTTATAGGAAAATTCTACCATAGGTAAATATGGATCCCACATTCCTTGAAAGACAAGTGAGCATGATCTCAACATGTCTTCTAAGGTTTGAATAGTTCTTTCTGATTGTCCATCTGTTTGAGGGTGGTAAGCAGTGCTCAAACGAAGTTCAGTATCCATGGCCTTCTGAAGACCTTTCCAGAATCTTGATGTAAAATGGGGATCAAGATCCTATACAATCGATAGGGGTACTCCATGAAGTCTCAAAACTTCATTAATATATAGTCTTGTTAGACGTTCAAGTGGTAGATCTTCCCTTATAGCAAGAAAATGTGCTTTCTTCGTGAGACGATCAACAATGACCCATATTGCGTCATTTCTTCTATGTGTCTTTGGTAGTCCCATGACAAAATCCATCATAATATTATCCCATTTCCAATCAATTATGGGAAGAGGTTGCAATACTCTACCCAGAAGTTGCCTTCCAGCTTTAACTTGTCGACAAACCATACATCTTGACACAAAATCAGCAATCTCCCTCTTCATGTTGTCCCACCAAAAAAATTCCCTTTAAATATCTATACATTTTGGTGCTCCCAGGGTGTATAGAGAAATTGGAACATTGAGAATCATCCAAAAATTCCCTCATTAAATCGGGTATATTGGGAACACAAAGTCCCCTCCCAAATTTCAAAATTCAATCTTCATACAAAAAGTTACTCAATCTCCCATCATTCACATCTTTAATCTTCTTTTTCAACTCTTCATCATTGGCCTGAGAACACTTTATCCATTCTAGAAAAGATGGTTCAGCAACCATTTGAAATTTTTTTGATGTTTCACCCTCCATGGTGATTCCCATATCCATATTTACTAGATCCATGAAAATAGGATCCCTTTCCACTCTCATCATGTTCAAAACTCCATGATGTTTTCTTCTCAAAGAATCTGCAACCTAATTTTCCTTACCTGGGTGGTAGTGTATCGTGCAATCATAATACTTGAGTAGTTCAAGCCATCTCTGTTGCCTCATGTTGAGTTCTTTTTGTGAGAAAATATATTTCAAACTCTTGTGATCGGTATATATCTCACATTTTTTACCATAGAGATAATGTCTCCATATCTTCAAGGTAGAGATTACAGTAGCTAACTCGAGATCATGAGTTGGATAGTTCTGCTCATGAATATTTAGCGGTCGTTATGCATAGGCAATAACCCTATCATTCTGCATAAGGACACAACCAAGTCCTTTCATTGATGCATCACTATAAATAATGAACCCACTATTCCATGATGGTAGAGTCAATATAGGAGCGTTGACTAATCTTTTCTTCAGTTCTTCAAAAAATTCGTCACAGTCTTTTTTCCAGACAAATTTAACCCCTTTACGTGTGAGCTTCGTTAATGGGTTATCCAATCTGGCAAAATTCTGGACAAAATGTCGATAATAACTTGCCAAACCAATAAAGCTATGTACATCAGTTATACTCGTCGGTGCTGGCCATTCTTGGATTTCCTTGGTCTTAGAATGATTAACTGAAATTCCATCCTTAGAGACAATATGGCCAAGAAAAGAAATCTCTTGAAGAAATAATTCACACTTGATAAACATCCCATATATTTCATGCCTTCTAAGAGACTTCAATATAATGCACAAGTGATTTTCATGATCTTCATAGATTTTGGAGTATATCAAGATATCATCAATAAATACCACCAAAAAATCATCAAAATATTCCTTGAAAACCTTATTCATTAGATCCATGAATACATAGGGTGCATTAGTCAATCAAAAAGGCATTACTGTAAACTCGTAATGCCCGTACGTTGTTCGAAATGATTTCTTTAGAATATCTTCCTTCTTCACACACAACTGATGGTATCCAGATCGAAGTCCAATCATTGAAAAGTTTTGAGCTCCATGAAATTGGTCAAATAAATCATCAATGCGAGGTAGGGGATACTTGTTCTTTATTGTTATAACATTGATCTGCCTGTAGTCAAAGAACAACCTCATAGATCCATCTTTCTTCTTAACAAAAAGGACTGGGGCTCCCCTTGGAGAAACACTAGGGCGAATAAATCTCTTATTACTCAATTCCTCTAGTTGTATCTTTAGTTCAACTAATTCCAGGGTGTCCATTCTATAATGGGTCTTCGATAGAGGCCTTGATCAAAGAATTAAATCAATGGAAAACTCAACTTCTCGTTCTGGAGGATGTCCAGGTAAATCTTCCGGAAACACATCTATATATTCTTTCACAATAGGTATATCCTCTATTTGAATATTCCTTTCCTCA
The DNA here is from genome assembly GCA_963277665.1 of Viscum album. Lineage (NCBI taxonomy): Eukaryota > Viridiplantae > Streptophyta > Magnoliopsida > Santalales > Viscaceae > Viscum > Viscum album. The sequence goes on along the minus strand of OY728161.1, from coordinate 2,118,100,821 downwards.
CAATTATTAATTTCATTATCTTCCTCCCCAATAATTTAATTTAGTTGAGCTACTGGGGGTGGATCTAAATAAGAATTAGGTGGTGACGATTCTGCTCTGAAAATAAGGTGTTCCTTATCATCATCATCAAAAATTTAACCTCATTCTTCTTACAATAAATCATTGCATCATAGTCCAAAATCTAATCCATACCAAGGATTATATAAAAATAAATAATAGGTATGACAATGAGATCAACGGATAAAGAACCTTTATGTGCTATAATGGAGACTGATTCACAAACTTTTGTTGCAATAATACTTCCCTTAGGAGTTTTGACTGACAATTCTCTTGTTAAATAAAATTGGAAATATCTAATTTTCTTAGGAAACTGGGATGATATGAAACAATGCAATGATCTAGAATCAAATAATGCATTTTCTAAACTTGAGGAAACCATTAAATTACCTGCCACCACGTCTTTCGGAGCTTCAACCTCAGCAGTAGTGATAACATAAGCTTGACCTTGATCCCTTGGCCTCTTCTGAGGTATGTTCCCCTGACGCTTAGGACATTCATTTGCATAATGTCCCATCTCTCTACAATTATAGCATTCCACATTGACAACAACTTTCATTCCCTTGCAATCATGAGTTTGGTGGCCTTTTTCACCACACTTGTAACAGACTCCCATTCCCTTCAAGCAAGTACTGGGGTGTTTCTTCCCACATTTACTATAGGAATGATATTCAACTTTTCCCGTATTCCCCTTATTTCCATTTCTAAATTGATCAGAAGAACTCTTCTTTTATTTCTTTGCTTTAAAGTCATAAGACATAGAGAATTCATTTTCTATCTTGATAGCACACGAGACAATATCTTCGTACAACGAGAAGGTTTGTGAGAATAATGCTCGATGGAGATATGGTTTTAACCCATCAAAGAAACGATCAATCTTACTTCTTGGGTTACATATATAACATGACTCATGCCTCACTATCCTTGTAAAGTTAGCCTCATACTTTGCGACATCCTCATCCTCCATCTGCCTTAGACTCAGAAATTGCCTTTCCATATCTTCTCGATGGCCATGTGGAATGTATTAGTCTAAGAAAATTCCCTTAAACTCCCTCCATTCCATACTTGATACTTCTTCATCTTTCTTTGTGTTTTGAATCAGCGACCACCATTGATCGGCATCTCTAGTAAGGCGGTAGACTTCCATGACAACCTTCTCCCTTTCGCTACTCCCCAAGGCATGGAATATTTTCTCTAAGGAGTTTATCCATTGCTCAGATACTAATGTATTTGTACCCCTATTAAATGGTGGAAGTTTTTTCCTCATGAAGCGGTCTAACATTGACCCTCCACGTTGCTGATCAGGGTGCTCCATATGAGTAAGGTTATTATTCATAACCAGAGTGAGTTATCCCAGTATGGTAATAATTTTATCAGCACCAGTTGTATCTCTATCTCCATAATAATTATCTTGAGCAGGAGGGCAATCCCTACACAGAGTGCGTGCATTGATACGGTTTACATTCCTCCCACTAGGTGCCATTTCTAAACAAGGGCATAAACTAGATTAGTTTATGAATTATAATGTATAATTCCATACTTGAAAAACACTTAACATAAGTTGAACTATTTATGGATATAATACATAATCATAAAAATAAATGTTTTCTTTGAGGAAGTATATACTCATAAACCCTTCATAATGGTTTGTAAAGAAAATGAGAATTATCCTAAGCATATCCCCCGAGAGTGTCTTAACCAAGAGTGCAGAAAGGCCCGTTGTCGTGCACCAGTTCCCATTCGAGTCTAGCTCAAAGCAGTATTTTCTTGTTTTACCCCTAGGTACATCTGTGCCAGAGCCGCCTCTACCTGCTCGTATCCAGACAGGGATGTATTTCTCGGAAAACTCAAAAAATCTCTATAATACCAAAATTCTAGGAAGTTATTCTATACTAATCCTCAATGTCTATCTTAGGGCTATGTGATCTAATCAGAGTTTATCAAAATCTAGCTTCAAAGGTTAGTACTAAACTGCCTCTGATACCAACTGTAATGTCCTGACCCCAGTTACCTAGAGTCGGTGCATTACTTCATAACATTGGCATGATCACAAAAGATCAAGTCTCAAAAGACCGAATAGTTTAGTAGCCTTGGAAACACTAGATACATTCAAAAATGTTACATTACATCATAAAGTGAAAAACTACAATAACAAAGTTTCCATAGTCCACAGTCATATCCTCTTCTGAATATCCCTGCAGGTCATTCATAAACTACTTCTTAACATCCTGGAAAATATTAAAACATTAAAAGGGGGGATCTCAGATTCTCAGTAAGGATAACAATATTGTGGAAGCTTTTATAAATAAACATATACCGTTAAGGCAATTTATAACTAAAAAACATTTTAAAAATGAACTTCAGCATAATATGGAAAAAGTGAAATAATGCCGTTTAATTATTCACATGGTTATTCTACTAGTCTAATAATCACATGCAATATCAATAACCACTTTCATAATGATGGAATTCATAATGCAATACTATCTTAACCATGTAGCCAAGGCCTCGTGCCAATATTAAAAATACGATTTTGTCAAGGCCTCGTTCCAAGACACTAGTTTTTCTCATGAGACCTACCGATGCATCGAGGAGCTATAGCAGGCTCCACCCGTCACTTATTAAGTCCAATGCATTCTTTATATGAACAGGTTTAAACATATCATAAACAATAACATAATTGTATCACATAAAACATGCATAAAGGAAACATAAGATTTCCACACTTCAATCACAAGAAATCAATACAACACATTGATATAATAAAAACTTTATCAAAACCATTTTCAATACCAAAATAATATAAAAGTAAAACATGGTATTTATTTTCCTTTTTTTAAAAAAGTTATGGCTTATAGAGGAAGCCGAAACTCAAATAATAGTCACGGCGGCAGAGAAGTCGTTGTCGCCTCATACGTAAGAAAAAACATTCCTTTTGTCATTTAGTAAAAATCAGTAATATAAAAAATATTCCTTTTGAATAAAAGTAAAGTCAAAGGGGTTTATACACCGTATAAATGAAAGTTGGGTATAAAACCAAATATGCCTCAATGAAAGGACATTGAGACGAAGTCCCTTAAAAAGATCGTTTTTTAAAATAAAATAGATTTATTGTGTGTATTTACTATAAGTACACATAAATAAAGTACAAATACATTATAGGACATAATAATATCATGACATAATTTGAAAGTAGGAGATTAACCCAAAGAATTGAAATTGGGTTAAGAAATTCCCTTACCTCATGTCCGACATGACTCGACCGTTATTTAACCTAATGAATAATAAACTAGAGTTAATTTATAATTGATTAAGAACCATTTTCAAGTTTATTATTTCTTTTATATCACTTATTACCATGTTATGAACGTTATGTAATTATTTATGTTAATAATGTTCGTTTTGTCGATCTTTGGTACTTGAGTCAAAAATAAACTTTTTAAAATTACAAGTTGTTCATGTGGTAAAATATCCATTATATCCCTAATTATATTCAATATTTAGATATAATATACATCATATATATCAAGTATATACATTCATTTATAATATTACATAACATTTAGAGGTTAGAAATGAAATGCACCGTTCATGGAGACGGTAAGCCGTACGTACGCATGAACTCTACATTCATTTATATTTCATATTTAATGGAATGAACTTATAATTATTTAAAGGTATAAATAATTACATTATAATATAATGTATAATACCATTTACTCCATCCTTTATACATCCCACATATGGCATTAACGATTCAAATCACTTTGAGGGGGCGGTAGTCCGCACTTCCTAAAATGAAAATATCGTGTTTACCCATAATGGAAACCATAAAGGTATTCCATAAATAAAAAATACAGAAGCTTAAGGAAAATATAAAAATATTATATATCATATATAAATATAGTTACTTCTTAATGGCCACCTTTGAAGGTGTTATATGAGTGTTGAACAATCATTGTTTAGTGAGGCAGAAATTCGCCATCCAAAGAAACAATATGTTCTTTAACCATTAGATGTAGGTGTGTGTAAGTGTATCTCGAATCCTTCTTATAAAAACATCCTAGTATATTTTATATACTAGTATTGTTACAAAATACAGGAATAAAAAGAGTTTAAGGGGTTGGAGAAGCAAAATAAAACAAAATAACATAAGAGAAGACATTACCTAAAAATCGAGTATCTTTTTTTTATTTGAGCCAAAGGCTTCCGTGGGAAAAATTCTTCCCAAAGTGAGGCTTCTACGAGTAATAGAGGGACTTTGAGAGAGTATTTGGTCAGATTGTGGCCGAGCCAAAAGGATTTGAAGGTGTGAGTAAGGTGGTAGTGGTGGGGGCCTTTTATAAGAGGAGAGGAGGGGCACTCTTGGAAAGTCATGAAATGTTACTTTATTATATAATGTGTTTCGGATTTTAAAGATCCCACACTTATATATTTAGAGGATAAGGTGATAAGGGTTCGAAATATACTCTTCCAATAGGTTTTTGAAAATTTTAAGTCTTAGATTTTACATTATCCTTTTATTTTATTTAAATCATTAATTAATGAGGTAATCGCTGCATCATCATGGTGTCATAAATAATTTAATTTATTTAATATATAAAAATTATAAAAAAAATTAACATGATGTAGGAAATAGTGTTATATTTCTAATGAATATTTATAGTCAAAAATATGACTTGTATAACCCCATTTAAAAATTGTTTTAGTAAAATAACTCTTGTTTGTGACATTTTTATTTTAACATTAAATAAAAGGTTTTTAATGTCATTTTCCTACCAAAGTGGCTCCATGGGGTCCCCAAGTTGACCCATGGATTTTATTGGTCGGCCATGACTCATCCAATAGGGGTAGGACAAGTGTAAAGGTATTTTCATATTTTTATAATATTATTTTTTCCTTAAATTTCACATAATTACCTTTAATCGCGATTAATTAAGCTTAAAAGTTACTATTCACCAAAAAATTATTTTAATCCCATTGAACCAGATTTTACATCCTACTGACAACCATGTATGTTGGATTTTTTAAAATCTAATCACAGAAGTGGTAATGTTTCATTTAAATGAAAAATCAGTTTTTTAACTACTACTAAGTGGTTTCACTATTCATCATAAATTGAAGTTTTTCAGAACAATGCCAAAATTTTGCCCTAATCTATAATTGATATTCCAAATTCAAAAATGATGTCTATTTTACAAAATTTCAAACATATAAGTTGCATTAATTAATTTTATAATTAATTCCCGTTGTCACAACAAATAGCGTGTTTTTAAGAAACAATATATACCAAAAGATTGACAATTGGTCATGTCTAATTTCAATGTTAAATTAATTATAATGACCACCATTGGATAAAATGGTAAAAATATATTCTAATTATATTTTAAAACCACTAAATAGTATAATTTATCACTATAAATTATTTTGTTTAAAAAAGTTGTTTTAAGTATTTTTCACTATTCATAAAAAAATTGGAAGTTCTCAGAAAATTACAAAAAAATTCAACTTAGGATAATATCAATATTATGAATACAAAAATTAAGTCCATTTTGAAATATAAAATTTCTAAAATTTCTAAAATTAGGTATTACTATTCATAACGGATACATTGATTGGTTGTTGTGTGTGTTAGAACTCGAAGTTGCGTACAACACACGCTACTGTATTATTCAAAAAGAAGTGTACCGTGGAAGCTTGGGATGTTTTATGAATTTTGTAGACCATGTGTATATTTCATTTTAGAAGCAATTTTGTTGAAAATAGTTTTCTTTAAAAGTGATTCCTTGTGAATAGTTATTATGATTATGTTTTCCTAAAAATGATTAAATGGATATAATATAAATGTGAATTTAAATTTTTCTTCTAATTTTGAAGCATGGAATCATTTATTTTTGGTGAAATCCTACTAGGATTTATCTCACACCCTATATAAACCATTATGTTTATGTAGTCATTGTTTTTGTATGACCTAATTAAAGGAAAGTTTTATCACCGTGGATCGAGTTTCTAGAGTCCTGCTATTTATTGAAGGTGGTGTTGGTGGTAGTATGTGGGTGATATCTCTGTTATTTCATTGAGTTTTTCAGAGAGTCTATTTTTTCCCGTTCTATTGTAGTGTTTTTGGTTTTGGTAAAAATTATAAAACCATGAATAAGAAAGTTAATGTGACTTATTTGGATATGTTTATTTAATATTGTGAGGTTTATTTTTGAATGTTACTTAAGGCTATAAAAATGGTTAAAATAATTCCGAAATAATAATTTTGATACCCAGGAATGGGTTTCCATATTGTGGGAATCAGGAACACCCTTCAAGCCATGCCACGGACTTGGTCAGGAGTTATATTGGATGTAACCCATGAATTGTTCATGAAAAATGGTATTAGAAGAGGTCATGCAAATTTGGGTCACATTATTTGTGGATGAGTCTAGATATACTAAATCTCAGAATGTCGAGGATTGAGGTTCTGGTGGTGGGTAGGTTGCTTGGAAAACACATGCCATGAAGGAACTCTACTTTGTATGGGAAGTTAGATTAATTAGATTATTTGATTCTTGTAGTTTTTTGGTGTTTGGTAATGAATTGGGAGTTAGGAAAACAATATCAGTGAGCATATAAGGCCTTGGAATCCAAATAGAACTGGGGACATTTTCCAGGAATACTCTATGTGATGGTGTTGTGATTCAAATTTTCTACCAACCATGTAGCACCCCCGGTTTGAGGTATGTAGCCTTTTTTATTATGTGTTATGTGTTTAAAGATCATGGTATGAGTTGGGAAGAGGTTGGGAGAGTATGGAATGGTTTTGGATGAATTTTGAGGCTTTTCTAAGGGTGCACAGTTTGAGCATGGCTTAGGTAAACCATGTGGGTGCTCTAAGAAACCATGCAGGGGGAGGTAGTAGGATTCACACAGCCTGCGGACGGTTTGACAAACCCTGCGAGGCAACTTTGCAGACCCTTTTTCTCGAGGTAGTTTCATGCACGTGGTTAGCACACTGTTTTCCAAACCATGCGGGCTAACAATGGGGCCACTTAAAAATAGGGTTTAAATTCTGGGCTCCTTCGGGCTTAAACAATTTCACTCCAATATTCCTCCCACTCGAGCCTCACTCAGGATTTTGGTTTCTCAAGGGTTAGGGGTTCTCTTTACAATGTTTTTGAAGAGATTAGAAGGGGTATGAAGGTGTTTTCTCTCGGGTAAGTCTCTCCACTTGGTTTTCTTGTGGTTTCCTCTAGATCCACATATCCCTCTTTCTTGGTTGTCTAGATCTACACTTGTTGTGTGAATATATAGGGTTTTGGTTGCCTTGGATGATGAATTTAAGGCTAGTAAATGTTATGGAAGGGCATCTAGAGAGGTTTTGATGGTGCGTTTGCTGGATTGGAGGTGTGGTTACTCATGGGACGATTTCTCGGGAACCCATAAAGGTATGTGGCTTCTCTCTCGACTCTACATGGTTAGAACTAGTGGTTCTTTGATTAAAATTAATTGGTTGTGATGAAAAAATAATTTTTATTTGTTGTGTGATATTGGTTGCGAATCCCTTGGGTGATGTTTTGGGGATTTTTGGGAAAAGGGGGTTTTGTGGTGAAATGCTTTTGTTTTGGATTTTAAAATGGAGATTTAAAATGGGATGCTATGGTAGATTTCTGAAAATGATTTGTGGAAATGGTTTTTTATAAAAAGTTTGTTTTATTGAAATGTTTTTTGGCATGGAAAATGATTTTCAACAAATGGGTGATTTATTGAAGTAGATTGATATGCAATGGAATGGGTTGATTGCATGATGTTTTGACCTTGGTAGAATTATGCTTGGTTTTTATTGATTGAAATGTTGTGTGTAAGTGGGTGGGAAGTCTCACATTAAAAGGTGATGGATAGTGGACGGAAGATCCACCGTTTGGTTTTGGTTGGGATGTACCACTTGGTGTGAATGGGTGAATGGGTTGGATGAAAGATCCACCATTTGGTTGTGGTTGGGAAGTACCACTAGGTGTGAATGGGTGAGTGGGTTGGACGGAAGATCCACCATTTGGTTGTTTTGGTTGTTTTTTTGTGCATTGCATTGCAAGTTGGAAATTGTTTTTCTAGTGTCTAAATGATGAAGTGTCTTGTGGCATGTTTGGTTGGATTTCCCTTGGTTTCTTGGTTTGGGTGTGATGTATTGTAAAGGGAATGTTTGGCTTATGTTAATGGTTTCACTTGTGATTATTTCATATAAACTGCTTTATATAAATGTGCCAACGGTTCTATCCAAGTCGCATGTTTAGGGAAGTCATTTAGGGAAAACCTACTGAGTTTTAGTACTCACACTCTCCTTTTGTACCACCGTGTCTTTACAGATGTTGTGTACCGTGACATGGGAAAAGTTAAGGCATCATCCTCCTTTAGTAGTGTATTGTGATGTCTTGGTGGAGCTGGGAGCTTGGAGCTTGGTGGAGAGCTGTGGTGGTATCATAGAATGTGGTGCTTTGTTGTTTGGTCTTCTGCATAGTACTCTGATATTGTGGTGTTGCTTTGGTTTTGGGTTGTGTGGTGAAACAACATGGTTGTATTTTTGGAATTCATGTTTGAATGTTTTATTAACATGCATCATGTAGTTGTAGTTAATGGATGGCTTGGTTGGTTTTGTCTTAAGGGAAAATCATTCGCCAATTTGATCTTGAAGCACTTGGCATTTATTTCCAGACTTTTGCATCTTGGGAATGTCAGTTAAGGCCTAGTATCCCTCACCACCTCCTAATGCCAATGAGGTAGGCGAATGGTGTTACAAGTGGTATCAGTTTGTTCGGTCCTTAGCTTTCATGTGAGAGTAGTTTTTCAGCCGCTTTGGCACCTTGGTTTTGATGTTGACATTCGTTGTGGTATATTCCTTGAGTTGGGATGGTAGAAAGGCGTAGGAATGTCAGAACTCGGAATGTATATCATAAAAGGACGTAGCTAACCCTCTTATGCTGAAATTCAAGTTATATGGGAGTTGAGTACATAAGTGTTATGGAAACACTTATAGGCATTGGATATCTAATTGTCGTGGGTGTAGCCAATTAGATGTGCATGGCATATAAGGTAGAAATTACTTCCCACTAGGATGCATATTTAATTGGGGTATAATAATTTATGGTGTGATATGAATATGTTAAATCAGAATGTGAATAAATTTTTATTTTGAAAATGGTTTTGTTTTCAAAATGGTGAAACATGGAAAATGTTAACTTGTGGAATGTATTGTGAGATAGTGTTGTGTAATGTGATTAGAAATGGGAATTATTGATGTCTACCGAATTGAGACTCATGTTTGTTTGTTTTCTGTTTATAGAAACGCCACCAGGTAGGCGTCATAGAGACCAATCGGAGGAGGCTTCTAAGAATTTTGTAGCACCTGATCCTCAGGTGAACCAACATCTAGTGAAAAGCATAGTGCATGCCTTCCAAGCTATGGAAAGTGGAAATAAAATGAATGAACCATGGAATGTGGATCATGTGGTTCAGTTTCAAAAGTAGAATCCACCCATCATTAGTGGTGATTCAGAGCTAGAGAGGGAATAAGCTTGGTTTAATAGAATAAACAAGATTTTCGAGTTCACCAGAACATTGTTAGTGTTAAAAGTGAAGTTGTCCATGTATATATTGGAAGGTGTTTCCTCTCAGTGGTGGGAGTTGGTAGTACAAGCGGGTACAGACTAGGGTGTGATGTTGGAAGGCATTGAGGAATTGTTTAATATACATTTCTACCCACATATGTTTAGAATTCAGTGTACGACCGATTTTATCCATTGGAAGCAAGAGCTTATGTCTGTGATAGAGTATGTAGATAATTTTATGAACTTAGTGAGGTTTTCTCCCGAGGTGGAGGGTCATGTCATTGAAGGCAAGGATCATTGAAGCGGGATTATGTCATGAAATCCATTCAAAGATAGTTGTACTGAGTATAGATGATTACATAGAGATGGTGAATAGAGCCTCGGTGGCTGAGCGGGATCTTTTGGGTGCTACGGGTGGAGGAAGCATGGTGGTACTCATGGGGAATAGTGGGAACTATAACGCTGGGTTCAAGCGGAGTAGGGACACTTATTCCTAGGGCGGGAGTAGGGCACATAATCGGATGATAGGATGGTGAATCTTCCTCTAAAGCCCTAGAGAAAACAAAGATGTTTTTAATGTGGTTTGACGAACCACATCTAGCAAGATTGTACAACACAACCTCGATCCTGATATAATTGTAAGAAGATGGGGAATCTACAATGTTATTGTCAGAATTCTTTGAGGACAAGTTTTCGTGATACTCCTCAGGGATCGCAGACATCGTATGCTTTAACGAGACGAGGACAGTAGCATACCCCTCGAAAGTAGAGTAATGTGGGTCATGTTTATTCTTGGAATACCAAGACTCCTCAGCATGGCAATAAAGAGTAGAGCATGGCAGGAAATCATGTGTTTGGAGATGAGTAGGTTGTGGTCGATGATCATTCAGGACCATCCACTGTGTGAGGTACTATTATTTTAAATTCTACCATGATGAAAGTGTTATTTGAAATGGGTGCTTGACACTCTTTTTTTTCAACACATCCAGTTGATTTGATGGGTTTAAGGGTAGAAATTATGCCCTCAGTTTTAAAACATCAAACTCATCTAGGTCGAAGAGAGTGTCGAGACTTCTTATGTAGAGAATGTTGTATCATTGTGGGTGAGGTTGATCTATTGTGGAATTTCTCAATGCTTGAGATAGATGGGTACGATGTAATCCTGGGAATGGATTGGCTGGTGGATTTTAAGCCCACATCGATGGTGATGCGCGAACAGTGTATTTTTTGACACATGATGGTTTGAGGCATCTCTTTAGAGGAGAGATGCATGAAAGGCAGGGTGCAACAGGATTCTTGGCACTAGTAGTAGGCATGTTATCTTATCAATTGGTGGTATTGTCATTGGAAGCGGTAAGGGGTGTTGAGCAGTGTGTTCTTCTGGCAGTGGTAGATCAATTCATGGATGTTTTTTCTGAGGAAATATCTGGGTTACCTCCCATAAGATATTTTGAGTTTACGATTTATCTCCTTTTGGGGACCAGTCCTATCTCACTTCTGTCTTATTAGATGGCCCCTACTGAATTGCGGGAATTAAAATTCTAGTAGTAAGAGTTAGAAAACAAAGGGTTTATCCGGCCAAACATGTCCCCATTGGCAGTGCCAGTGTTGATTGTGAAAACAGAGGATAGAACTTTGACGTTCTGTATTGATTATTGTAGACTTAAACAAGTTATGATAAAGAACAGATATCCACTTCCACGAACTGATTATTTTTTCGACCAATTGAAGGGAGCCCAGTGGTTCTCCAAGATTGACCTAATGTCGTGATATCATCAATTGTGGGTGAGGAACGACAATTTTCATAAAATTGATTTCATAAGTAGATATGGACATTATGAATATGTAGTATACCCTTTATTCTAAAAAATGCGCTAGAAGTGTTTATCGAATTAATGAATCAGATATTTCAGTGATATCTAGAATAATTTTTTGAGGTGTTTGTAGATAATATTCTTGTGTATTAAAAGACAAGGGCGGAGCATGTGCAACACTTAGAGATAGAGATAGGGATATTGAGGGATCATCAGTTGTATGCCAAATTTTTAATGTGCAGCTTTTGGATACAGGAAATTCATTTTCATGGCCATGTTATTTCTGAAAGGGGTGTTTCAGTGGATCCAGAAAAGATAGAGACTGTTATCTCATGGAATCCTCTAAATAATGAGTTTGATATGTGGAGTTTCCTTGGTCTAGCTGGGTATTATCCGCGTTTTGTTCATGATTTTTCATGTTTGGCTTCACCGATGATAGCTTTAACAAGAAATAATGTTCCATTCTAGTGGAATGAATGATGTCAGCAGTGTTTCGAAGAGGTAATGGGATGCCTTACATCTTCACCAATCTTGGTTTTTCTAGAATCAGGAAAAGGGTACATGGTGTATTGTGATGCATCAAGATCAGGGTTGGGTGCGTTCTCATGCAAAGGAATCATGTGGTTGCGTATGGCTCACAGCAGTTGAGGGTGGATGAGAAAAGCTACCCAACTCATGATTTGGAATTGGAAGAAGTGTTGCAAGCTTCGAAAGTGTGGCACCATTATCTCTTCTGTGAGAAATTCATGGTATATACAGATCATAATATCTTGAAGCACATTTTCTCACAAAAGGATTTGAACTTGAGGCAAATGAGATTGATGGAATATCTCCAGATGCTTGATTTTGACATAATATACACACCAGGTAAGAGAAATTTGGTGGTGGATGCTTCAATTAGAAAATCATATGCTCAGGTGTAAAAACAGGCATCAAACCAGTGGTAGTTGATGTTGGTTATAGCCGATAAGCGGTTTCAATGTTTGGACAAGGGAGATAGAGCAGTCTTCATTCTGGTTTTGATGATTCCTGACTTGGATGGACTAGTTGAAGAGGCACAAATATATGATTTTATGTGTATGACCATGGGGTCGAGACTCAATGGTTGGGAGACCATTGAGGGTTGGAAACTGAATGGAAATTCATTTTTGTGTTTTCGAAATTGTATGGTTGTACCAGTTGATTGTCAGAAAAATCTTCTTAGGGAGTATCATCATTCCAGGTGGGTTTTTCATCATGGAATTCATAAAACGTATAATGCATTGAAAGTGAAGTTATGGTGGGATGGTATAAAATGAAGAGTGGCTGAGTTTTTTTCGAGATGCTTGACTTGTCAGCAGGTCCAGGCAGAGCATGAGAGGCCAATAGGAAAGTTGCAGTCTTTACCAATCCATGTTTTGAAGTGGGAGAAAATAGAGATTTATTTTGTCACAGGTCTCCCATGAACGGTCAGAAAGAACAGTGCGATTTGGGTGATAGTGGATCAGCTAACAAAGTCGACCCTTTTCATTCCAATTCGTGCACCTCATACGGTTGTGGATATGTTCGAAATATATATTTGGGAGGTGGTAAAATGGCATGGTGTTCCAGTTTCAATTGTATCTGATAGAGATCGGAGCATTACATCTCAGTTCTATAAAACCCTACACCAATCCCTTGGAACTAATTTGAGCAGGAGTATGGCGTATCACCCTCAGATGGATGGTCAATCCGAGAGGACAATAAAAAATATGGAGGATATTTTTCATGCTTGTGTTATGTATTTTGGTGGCTTGTGGGAGGAGAACTTGTCATGGTTTGAGTTCTCTTACAATAATAGTTATCAGGAATACATACATATGGCTCTGTTTGAAGCATTGTATGGAAGGTCATGTTGTTCTCCACTATGTAGGGTAGAAACAGGTGAGTCCTCGATGGTTTGACCGAGCCCTGTCTAGGAGACTATGGAGAAGATCATGTTGAACAGAAAGAGAATGGAGATGGCTTAGAGTTTTCTGAAATTGTATGTGGATCATCATCGATGTCCATTTTCGTTCGAGGTGAGTGATCATGTTTTCTTGAGGATCTCTCCTAGGGTAGGAAATCATCAGTTTGGGAAGAAGGGAAAGTTATCTACGAGGTATATTGGGCCATTTGAGATTCTCGAATGGGTTGGTGAGGTGGACTATTGTTTGGCTTGTCTATGTAGGTTCAATGTGGTGCACAATGTGTTTCATGTGTCACAGTTGGAAAAGTATTAGCCGGATCGTGACCATGTGATTCGATGGGATCATGTTGAACTAGAACCAGATGCTTCATTGGTGCACGTGCAAGTGCTGGTTGTGGATAGGCAAGAGAAAGTCTTACATGGTAAAAGCATCAGTTTAGTTCATGTTTTGTGGAATCATGGTCAGATTCAAGATGATACTTTGGAGCAGGAGAAAGAGATGGTCGAGTAGTGGCCCGTGCTCTTTCGGCAAAGGGCGGGTTCAAAACATTCTGAGGACAGAAATTCCAATGGTAGAAAGAATGTAGCACCCTTGATTTGAGTTATGCAGGTTTTTTATGACTTTTTATGTGTTTAAAGTCCATTGGTTGAGTTTTAAAGATGTTGGGAGAGTTTTGAATGGTTTTGGATGTGTTTGGAAGATTTTCTATGGGTGCACAGTTTGAGCACGACTAAGGGAAACTGTGCGGGTGCTCCCGGAAACCATGCAGGGGGAGGTAGTAGGCTTCGCACGGCCTGTGCATGGTTTGAAAAACTATCTGAGGAAACCATGCAGACCCTTGATCTCGTGGCAGTAGCGTGTGCACGGTTAGTGAACCGTTTACCAAACCTTGTGGAAAAATCATGCGGCCACTTAAAAAAACAGGGTTTATGTTTTGGGATCCCTCAGGCTTAATCTATTTCACTCCAATATTCCTCCCACTCGATCCTCACTTGGGATTTTGGGTTCTCATAGTTTTAGTGTGCTCTTCCACACATTTTGGAAGAGATTATATGGGGTTTGAAGGTGGTTTCTTTCTGGTAAGTATCTCCTCTTGGTTTTCTTGTGGTTTCCTATACATCCACATCTCCCTCTTTCGTGGTTTTCCAGATCTACACTTGTTGTCTGTAGAACTAGGGTTGTGGTTGACTTGGATGATGGTTTCAAGGCTTGTGAATGTTAGGGAAGGGGATCTATAGAGGTTTCAGTGGTGTGTTCGCCAGATGGGAGGTGTGGCTGCTCGTGGGTCAATTTCTCGGGGACCCTAATGGTAGGTGGCTTCTCTCTTGACTCTAATTTGTTAGAAATAGTGGTTCTTTGTTTACAATTAATTTGTTGTGCTGAAAAATTAATTTAGATTTGTTGTGCGAAATTGGTTGGAAATCCCTTGGGTGATGTTTTTGGTATTACTGGGAAAAAGGGGGTTTTAATGTGAAATTCTTTTGTTGTGGATTTTAAAATGGAGATTTTAAAATGGGATGCTATGATTGATTTGTGAAAATTATTGATGGAAATGGTTTTCAATAAAGAGTTTGTTTTATTGAAATGTTGTTTGGCATGGAAAATTATTTTCATGAAATGGGAGATTTATTGAAGTGTATTTATATGCAATGGAATGGGTTGATCTCATGATGTTTTGACCTTGGTGGGTTTATGCTTGGTTTGGATTGATTGAAATGTTGTGTGGAAGTGGGTGGGATGTCTCACTATAAAAGGTGACGGATAGTGGACGGAAGCTCCATCGTTTGTTTTTGGTCGGGAAGTACCACTAGGTGTGAATGTGTGAATGGTATGGATGGAAGCTCCACCGTTTGGTTGTGGTCGGGAAGTACCACTAGGTGTGAATGTGTGAGTGGGTTGGACAGAATCTCCACCATTTTGTTGTTTTGGTTGTTTTTTGTGCATTACTTTGTAAGTTGGAAATTGTTCTGCTAGTGTGTAAAAGATGAAATGGCTAGTTGCATGATTGGTTGGCTTTCCCTTTGTTTCTTGGTTTGGGTGTGATGGCATGGTAAGGGCGTGTTTAGATTATGGTAATGGTTTCACTTGTAATTATTTTATATAAACTGCTTTATATAAATTAATAAACCTTTCTAACCTAGTGGCGTGTGCAGGGAAGTCATTTGGGTAAAACCTACTAAGTTTTAGTACTCACCCCTTGCTTTGGAACCTTGGTGTCTTTGCGGATGTAGTGTAATCTAACGTGGGGAAAGGTAAGAAATCATCCTCATTTAGTGGTTCATTGTGATGTCTTGGTGGAGCTTGGAGCATTGAGATTGGTGGAGAGTTGTGGTGGTATCATAGAACTATGTGATTTGTTGTTTGGTCTTCTGCATAGAACACTGATATTGTAGTGTTTCTTGGGATTTGGGTTGTGTGGTTAAACAACATGGTTGTCTTTTTAGAATTCATGTTGGAATGTTTTATTGACATGCATCATATATTGGTAGTTAATGGATGGTTTGGTTGGTTTTTTCTTAAGGGAAAATTGTTCCACAATTTGATCTTGAAGCCCTCAGCATTTATTGCCAGCTTTTGGTGTATTGGGAACATCGCTTAAGGCCAAGTATCCCTCACCACCTCCTTAATCCAATGACGTAGGGGTAGGGTGTTACAAACCATATTCCCATGTCACCCATTAGTTTTAATTTTTCCTATTTATCCTTTTTGGATATTTCTTGATTCTGAAAATTATATTGTGTCTACTTGGGTTCAGAAAAGTTGTCTGGAAAAACATTGATTGAAATTTGTAAAAAAAAATACATTTTTATATGGAAATAATTAGTTTTTTGAGATAAGGAAAATGAGTTTTTAGATCCATTTTGAAGGATTCTTTAGGATGTTAAAATTTAGTAAAATGATTTTTGTGGGAAAGAAGGATGGGGTTACCAAGAATTGATTTCAATAAATGAAACCCAATGCTTAAAGAAATCGCTTTCATAAATAGGAATTTTTTTTACAAAAGGGTTTTTGAATCTTTTTTTAAATAAGAAGTGATGGGATTTTTTACCAAATGATATGGGTGGAATGCTATTTCTTATGATGCTGAAAAATTGTTTTGATTAATATTTTATATAAATGGAATCCATGGGATTTTATATTTTAAAATATGTAATGGATTTATGGGTGGATCATAAAAATGGTTTATGATTTTATGGTCAGTGACATATTGAAATGTTTTATTAATTTTGAACTAGGATGTAAATTGAGAAGTTGATTGTAAGTGTTGAATTTTTTGGAATGGAATGTGGTAATGTTTATTTTTGACCATTTTTATTTCCATGAGTGACCAAATTTATAAATATGTTTGTATATGTGGAAATTTGATGGAATGAGTGGATGAGTGCCTTTTTTGGCATTAGTATATGCATGTTGGCAGATCCATGGAATTCTATTGGTGAGTGTGCAACCCATCAATATTATTTTCATTTTGTAATTTATTTTGAGAGAAGATGTAATTTTTTGATAGCCAGTTGTTGCATGGTGTGTTTCCTTGTGATTTGTAGATGTTTCTTGTTAGTGGTTTTGAGTTTGAGAACTCATTAATTTGATTGGTGTTCCATGTTTGAGTTCTTGTTGTTGGGTTTGTTTTAAAGTAATGGTCAGTGGTTTCATTCGAGAAAATGTTTTGGGAAGCCTCTGAGTTGGTTCGTAGATTATGTTTGAAGTTTTTCTTGGGTATGTTTTGAAATATGGATTAGTTTGGTTGAGTTAATTGTTTTATTATTGGCTAGTGTATTCCCCCACAAGACTTGAAGTATATAAAAAGTATTGAAATGGGTATTTTGTTGTTTATAGACCCTCAATTTGATCAAATCTGAAAAATTATTCTTTAGTTTCAAGATTTTAATCCACCTATCATTCATGGTCCGGTGGGTCCACTCAAAGCGGAAGAGTGGATATGAAAAAATTTAAAGAAACACTTATTTCCTTATGTTTTCTAAGTTGTTTATGTTGAAGTTTTCCACCTCTATGACTAATTTTATGGCCTAGATATGATGAAGGAAATTAATTTAAGGAGAATGGATGGCATCCAAAGCTGTCTGTGCTAGACACTGTATTAAAAGGCCATTGGATTTTTCGTCATTTTCCTATAAGAATAATAGTTTGGTTCTTTTTGGGATCAGCTTGTTTTCCCTTCCTATGCGTGCTTCTATTTCCATAATGGTTTTTAGAGGTATTTTTTTTGTTTCTTTATTGGATCAAAATGTAAGAGCTAGATTGGGACTCATTTGAGAACTTTTGATTAATTGGAAGTCTTCCTTTTTTTCGAAAAATCGAAATTTCTCCATTTTAAATGGAAGTGTCTCCAAAGAATTCTGTGTTCTTACTATTTCTCATTAGGATGTTAGTGGATAATGTGTATTTGTCCACTGAATATTGGATTTAGGGAATTTCCTTTTCGAGACAGTGTGTGTTTTATGGTTTTCTGTGTTCTGTTGGTTTATCTTGGATGGTAGTGTGATTATTTGTGGAACCCAGAGAAGGAGTTTTGTTCAATGGTCATCATCCTCTGACTATGAGATAAGATATTTTTTCAAACATCAAGCCTTTATTCATATTACCAAAATTAATGATTGCACAAATTCATAAATATAGATATTTTGTGGGAGACCTTGCTCTTAATTTATCGGAAGATAGAATGGTGAAAACCTAAGTTCTCTATGGTGGTTTCTTCATTAAGGAATGTTTCCTATTGTGGAAGTGTAATTGAGTCTTCGTTTTTTTATAGTGACCCTTAGAAGTTGATAATTTTTTCACTAGTTGAAATTATTAATGATGTCTCATTCTCTTGAGATTATAGTTTTGGGGATTTCTGGATGCAGATCTTAGTCTTTTTGTCCTTGTGTAGTTGGAATTCATGATTCAATTTTAGAGTTGGTTTGTTCTCATCTATAGATTGTTTTTTCTCATTGGGATGGAAAATTGTGTATGGGTTTCCTCTTGGATTGGAGTTTCCTTCGTCAGAACACATGTGGAGGGGATTGTTTCCTTGTGTTTGTTGGTATGTACCGGATGTTCTAAAGATGGCCCATGTTGGGTTTCCTATAGCGGTCTATGTTGGTGGGTTAAGATGGTCGGATTTTAGGGTGGGGAGACCAACTACGGGTCTCGTTGAAATTTCATATGGAGTAAAATTGTTCTAGTTCACCATTAATGGTAAGTAGTCCTTTAGATTCCCCCATCTTGATAATACCATTTTGTTTCTGGTGTTGAATTGCTAGTTGGTAGTCTTATTTGAATCAATCTAATTTCCACTTCCTCAATTGAGTAAACATTGGGGTTTGGTGTTTGCCAAATGGTTTTTTTTGAAACAATATATTGAATGTATTCTTCGAGATGTTTTTTGGGTACGTTTGGTCCCGTTAGATTAGAGTTAAGAGTTTTGATTAGTAATTTATGAAGTGTTATGTGCTAAAAAGAATGGATTATTTGTCATGATAATTCCTTCTCTTTTGATTGATCAACTGGAGGGGTAGTGAATTTCTGAAGGAAAAAGTTGAATATTGGTGAGCCCATTCTAAACTCTCAAAATAAATATTTGTGAATCATCGTTTCAATCATGGTGTTATTTTATTCTCATAATTTGATTTTTAATTGGGGATTTCCTTGAATTGTGAAGGAGTATCATTTTTTTCTAGTGCAAACACTAGAGTGACTTTACGGGGGAGGATAATTTTCCGGTGGGGAGAATTTTCACACATGTTTTTTTGTTTCCATTATTATTTATTGGTTCATCTTGGATATCAGTTCATCTCGTTTGTTTTGGGTGTGATGGGCTTGATTTTTGAGGTAGATACATTATTAATTTTCATAAAAATGATTATAAATATGTTATCCCTTTTAGTACTAATTAAAAATTGGGTTTTGTGGTAAAATAGAAGGTTCTTTATGGTTAGGGGAATCATGCACCTTTTTCCTGATAATCATGTGACCTATGGGATATTTTTGATAGTGGACAATGCATAGTGAGAAAATTGTTTGTAAAAATATGAGGTAATAATGTAGTCTATTCCTCTAGGGTTGATACAAAATCATTATTTCCATATAGTTTGGAAAACCTTGCATGATTCCCCATTCATTATAAATATGAAAAATTACCATTGTGTCATCTCTATATTTAAACCTAGACCCCTCCCATCTTCCCAAAATGGGATTTTTGGTCATGGGAGCCTCCTCCAAGATTCACTAGACCTCTCTAGAATCACTACTTGGGTGTTTTATACCATAATTCATCAATGATTCATCATATACATGGTTTATATCTAGATTCCTACATCTTTATAGGGTTTGTTCCCTCATTTTCATGGGTTCTCATTTTCTAGAATGGTGTTTGACCAAGGGTTTAATCATTTTTTAGTGTGATCTTGATGTTTGTTTCTTAATAATTCCTTGTTTGTGTCTTATGGTGGTGAAGTTGTGGTTTTGAACCAATTTAAAGATTTTTCCTAGTGTTAGGTAGTGGGTTCCACATTCTAATTCTTTTAGATACTTTATATATTCTTTTTTGGATTTATTAATGTGATCATGGAATATCTTGTGTGGTGTGAAATGTGTTTTTTGAAAGGGTTGAACATGAAAATGTGATAAAAATGGTCTTTTTAATAAAGATGATTATTATTTTTATATTATTTGTTGTGGTGATTCATGGGAGTGTTTTTTTATTTTGAAAAATGTGTGAGGAGGGTTATAAGGATATTAATATGTGTATGTGTTTGAATGTGGGTTATCAGAGGACAATGAAATATTTTAGCAAGTTTGAAACTTTTACACCATAAAATGTGAATGTTGAATTATTTAAATGAGGTGTATGAAATTGTGAAAATGAAATTTGTTTATCCGAGGATTTTAAAGGGGCCTGGAGAATTGAAAGGGTTTGATAAATTTTGTGATTTTCATACGATATGTCCAAATGTGGTTTTAGTAATTATGAATGTGGTGGGAAATCAGTTTTCAAATGGTTCTGGTGTATGTAAAATGGAATTCTGGTTTCCATGTTATTGTTTGTGAAAGTAGTGATTTCATTATGGTCATGTAATTTTTGGCATCGATTTGTGACGGTGCTGATTAATGGGATATGTTAAATGTTATTGTGCACAAATAGAAGACCAGTACTCTTGTGATTTTGATGTGTCATGCCTGTATTATTATAGTTGATTGACACTAATAGACTCGAAGTGGAAAAGAATGAATTAAATTATTATAATTTACTATTAAAAAAAACTAAACATGGGAAAACTAGAACCAGTACTCTTGTGATTTTGATGTGTCATGCCTGTATTATTATAGTTGATTGACACTAATAGACTCGGAAGTGGAAAAGAATGAATTAAATTATTATAATTTACTATTAAAAAAAACTAAACATGTGACATGATTGAATACCACTAGGCCCATGTGATGTTCCCTCCTAGAGTCTCATGCACAAGAAATATATTGGTTATGGTTTCTATACCATCTTTCACCAAGGTACGAGGCCCTTAGTGACTCAATTGTGAAATCCACCCTTAGGGATTTACCCACTGTTTTCTCTTGTAACATGATTCTTATGTGATGTGGTTTCCTCCATCAGTTTACAATCGAACTTGTGTATATTTCATTCTTGAAGAATGATCATTAGAAAATGGGTTTTTTGAATGTGTTTCCAACTGAATAGTTATTCTTAAAAAAGTTTTCGTAAAATTTCTTCAAGGGAATTTATATAAATGGGAATGTTTATTCTTTATATAATTATGTAGCATGGAATCATTTTCATTGTATGAAATCATACTACGCTTTGGATCACACCCTAAATACCCATTTTGGTGTATGCATGAATTTTTATGTATGAAATATGTAAATAAAAGATTTTCCACCTTGGTCATAGTTTCTAGAGTTCTAATATTTATTGTTGGTGGTGGTGGTGGAAGTAAGATGATTATTTTTATCTTTTTTCATGAAGGTTTTTAGAGGGTATCATTGTTCTTTTTTTTATCGGAGTGTGTTTGATTTTTGGCTAATGTTGTAAAAATTTGAGTCAAAAATTTATTATGATTGTTTAAGATTATTTATTTATTATTGTCTGATGTTTATTTCTAATGGTTACTAATTATTATACAAATGGGGGAAATAATTTCCAAAGAATATTTTTTTACTTCCAAGCACTGGTATCTAACTAGTGTAGATCGAGAACACCATTTTGGCCATTTCATATACCTTTTCAGGTTCGGGTTGTATAAAACCCTTGATTGGTTTGTGACAGTGCGTTATATAGTTTAAATTTTTGGATAATTACCCCTCCCCCATTGGTTTTTATACTCATATCCCCAATTTTCTATCATACATTTCTAAACCCATTGGTTTCCCACATCCATCTCCTTTATCAACCCCCAATGATATGGGTTGATCTTAATGTCACATTGTAGCAATTATATAAGATTCACACCATATTTATATATTTATTCACTATTTCATTTCATCACTACTAATAGTTTGTTATTAAAATTAGTGTTACTAAGAATATTCTGTTGGAGAAAGGTGGATTCTTATTGATAAGGTATTTCCTTGGAATAAATTGGATAAAGGGTATCGTAAGAGTATGATGGATCATCTTATTATGTAATATAATTTGAGGGATTTTTCTCAATATGTAATTAAGAGTACACTATAGAACATCTAAGGGTGGTTTGATATTGTTTTGGTGAAATGATATTACCTAGGACTCATGTTGAATAGAAATGGATTTTAGACATCAATTAGCATGGTAAAGAGTATACATGTTATTATCTAGAGGAATAAATCCAAGAATGAGTATGGTATTCCTTGAGAAAATCCCTATAATTTTTAAATGACTTAGGAGAAATGTGATATATTTCATATAACTTCTTTCAAATATTTACCTTTTAAAATTAGGAAACAAAAATCATTAAAATTAATTCTATTGAATAAATTAAAAAAAATATCTAAGGTCCATGATGTATCCCCATGTACTGACTAGATACCTCATTCAATGATAGATGAGAGAATAATTATAATAGTAAGCCTTAACATACATGATCCTCATAAAGGTCATGTAATAAATAAAATTAATGTATTTTTATAGACCTCATCATAGGATCCCATGTTGCATCTTTTTATTGGAGAGTATTAGAATGTGAGTAATTGTTCTATGCAGTTCATGTGAGAACCTGGAAATAAAATAAAGTCACTAGGCTAGTAGATATGAGAATATATAAAGTGATCCTCCCCCTCTGAGATGTGATTACCTAGTTGGGGTGTTCATGGGTAGATTTATCATAGTTATAGTGAGTGAACAGAACATCTATTTCCCCGTAATGTGAAATTGGATGTTTTCAATCTCATTAGACATGTGCTAAAAAGTATTACATTATAAGGATAGTGGAGGAATTTACAACCTATTATGATGGGATTTGGAAGAGAGATGTGAATTACAATATGATACCCAATAGGGTGTCCAGATAATTATATTACCAAGGGTATCTTGAAGGGTTCCTTGATTAAATGATTCACCATTAACAGGTTAGTGTGAAAATAGTGTTTGTGGATTTTGGGTGTTACATTAGAACACAAAGAGCCTTGATATTGCTATGTATGCATTTTCAATGGTAGGTGGTTCACGAGAGGCGATGAACATGGTTTGGAGGGATGTGATTGAAAATAGTTGATACACCTTTATGAGATATGTTTTAAGAGAATATCCAAATGGTATACACTTCCCATAGAACCTTGTATTTATGAATTTTACATGCCCTATATATTACTATGACATGAAGAAGATGGTATGAATTTCCAAAAGTCCATTATTATTATATGAAATACTACTATAGGGACTCATTAACCTTGATTCTTAAAAAATAATTACTATGAGACATCATGGTATTTAATGTTCAGGACTACATGGAATTCCATGGGAAATACGCTTAGATTAAAAAATGATAAATATTGACATTGAATGCCTTGAAAAATTAGAAGGATCTATATGTGATTCATTTTTAACATATATTTCATAGAAAAATCGAAATAGGATTTTCATTGATTCATAGTGAAAAACTAATTCCTTTATAAATCTATTTAGATTGAATAGACATTTCCATTGGAATAAAATTCTTTTAGAAATAACATTTTATTCGATTGTGAAGACTATTTATTTAGAATTCCTCATGGAATCATTTTTTTGGATTTATACCTAATTATTATGTAATTCCTTAGATAATACTTTTGTCTGACCATTGAGTCATAAACTACTTGATTTCCTATAACTACCTCATAGTAATCAAAATATTGACCTGATACTATATAAGCATTGACCCTGATTCTATTTGGAATGATTATATATTCTACTTAAAGACACAAAGGCATTGGACAAAGTAGGTATATTCAATATGATGTTCCACATTAGAAATATATTATTAATAATAAGATAACGGTTATTTCATCCAATGTTATTTTTTATTATTCTATTCATATCACATGTGTACATTGTAAATTTATTGGTTTTGATTGGATGTCTAATAGTTATTCCCTAATGTGATACACTAACTCCTTGATTATACATCCATGAAACTTGGGTACCTATGAACAATTCACAAATCCCATGTTTAGGTCTAGTAGAGGCCCAATTTTTCATTGATGAGTTGGAGAACCTAAATAGTATACACGTTGGTATGTGATTGGACTCTATGTAAGTAAAAGTGGATCCTTATATTTTTATTCTTCTATTTCTCTGGTATGTTTTATTGGACCAATGGGTGTTCTGTGTTCTAGATTGGTATGATAGTGTGTCTATTTGACTATTTTATTTTGTATCTACATTTTTAATAATATGTTTTATTAATTTCAATCATGTACTTAAATTATTAAGAAAAATTATTTCTGGTTACCTTCTCGTGCTTTTACTACTATGATATAAGGTTATATTCACCACTTGGTACATTCTTAAACCCCCACTGCTAGTTGATTCCCACTTTCATGACCCATCGTTGCAGGGCCCATGTCGTGACTACCCCATGGAAGCCTCCAATTAGCCAAGGGCTGGTGACTAGCACCAAGAAGGAATATCCCAAAAAATTAGGTGAATTTTTTAAGTATATGTACACAAACACGTGTGCCTCCAAGACATAAAAGCTATAATGTAAAAATAGTAAGTATAAAAATTCATGCATGCCCTATATTCGAAAAAATACAGTATAATAGGAATGTAAAATGTAATAATTTAAACTGGCCCTGAATAAAATCTCACCAAAAGAAAAGTAATTAAACCAAAAATTCCAACCTCTAGACAAAGGTACCACCAAAATTCATTTTTCTATATTTTATAAAATCTACATTTTGGATGAGTGGGAACCATACAAAAATTCACAAAACATCACAAAACATCCTACTTAAAAATCAAACCACACCATACCACATTCAAATTTTAATGTCCAACATTCGAATTACACATAATAAAAATTAAAATCCCCACAAGTGCCAATGATATATCCACATTGTCCAGTTTAAATTTCTTCCAATGGAACAAAGAATCCATTTCAAAATTTGAAATTCAAAAAATATGTTAGACAGAACATCATCACACTAGAAAATGGTACTATGAATGGTTCTCAATGCCATTGGAACACCCCGGCCTACAAGAACTCATAAATATTTGTTTGGTCCTAGTCCAGCCTCGAATTTATCAAATGGTCACTCATATCCACAAGACCTGTCATGTGTAGGAAAAGATTGTGTGTGTGTGGGGGGGGTGAGTAAATCAATACACAATAAGGCACCCTGAAACCACAATGAAAGTCCACAGAAGAAATACCACACATAAAATACTTTGTAGGAAATACCAAAAAGGAAAGAAAACACAAGAAATACCACAAAGGAAATACCATGACATAAATACCATATAAAAAATACCATGAAGGAATTGTATATTTATCTCATTAAATATATATTCCCATGGCCCATAAATCACAAATATCGAGATATACTCTCTCCAAAAAGACACATAGTCTTTATGAGACACACAATCTCCCTGAGAAACAGAGTCTCTAAAAGACACACAATCTTTTGGAGTCACATGGTCTCAATGACACACATTCTTTAGGAGTAATGTAGTATCCCTGAGACAACCTTTATTTATAAGAAACATTGTATTTTTGAGTCACATAGTCTCCATGATACACCCAGTATCAATATCACAACTATCCACATGATTCTTCTCATTACATGATCAGTCATTGAGATCATAAATTTCAAGACATTATGTCATATGCACACTTCAAGGAAACCTACAAAGGATATTTCAAAATTAACATCACATATAAAGGGTCCCAATTCCACATAAAGTTCATCATACTGAAATATGGTTTAAAAGATATGGGTGTTGGAAAATTCTGAAGGAAAACTGGTTTGTGGACTGATCGTGGTAGTTGACTACCACCCAGATTATGTGGCCGCATGGTAACTCAATCATCCTTGGCTGGGTCTGGATGCCTAGGTCAAACCCATGTTCGACCATATTTGGGGGTTTAACAAACTCCACCAGGTTTATTCATCCCACTAGGCCCGAACCACACCCTATGGGCATGACATGATCTACATGGGCCAGACCTATATCAATAAGGCACTTCCCACCTAGCTTACCTGGTCCATGTAGATAGTATGGATTTTGTACCATGTCCACACAACATAGATGCTTCCCCATAGAGAATTCCATGTCCCACGACCACTGCATGTAGCCGTCTACGGCGACTCTCACGCGGTCAGGCTGCTGCATCCTCATGGCTGCACCACAACAGGAGTCGTCGATGAGCGTACCACCTCCCGCATGTGGTCGACACATCTGTGGTCCCTTTGGGACAACAAGGATTCTTCTAGTGCATGTAAATATTTAAAAAACAATACCATTGATCATTGGGTCATTCTCTACGTCGATCCGACCTCCATTTCTTCATTCCAGTAATCTAGGGGTCTGAATGTGTTCGGAGCCTCGGGGATATTCAAACTAAGACCAAGGGGCTCCATCGGAGAAGAATTAAAAGAATGGTGATAGAAAAAAAGAACCATGAATAACCAAGGAATGAAACTCAGCCTTTTTTCATATCATCATTGATTATTTCTCAACAGAAGGATAAATGATGATCTATCATTATCAAAAAGATCTATCTCCCGTTAAAACCCCTAAACAAATATCCATCCTATAAAAAATTAAACCATGAATCAACCAATTTATGGGTTGGTATGATTTTGACATTGAATTTAAAAACCGGGAAACCACATAGGGGGAATACAAAACCAACCTCGAGTTGGATTGGTCATTTAAAAAGAGTGGTTTCATTGCCGTCATTGACGAGATCATCCAAATCCTTTTGCATGACGATCAATAATCTGATCTTTGATCCATATCGTTCATCAAAGAGGGTTTATTATCTATTTATCAGAGGAATACCACATTTATGGTGATATACCATAATTATATGAAATGGGAATATTAAAAACTAAAAAACATTATGTCATCGTGTAACATTGAATAAAATAAAATTTTTTTTTTTTTATTCTTTAAAATGTCTAAAATTTAATTTCCAAACCCGACCTGTGCTGGAAGATGTTAGGCCTCACATAAGGAAAATACCACTTTATGAACTCAATGGTGGTCTCAAATTTCTCATACAAGTCACTATCCGGAGTTATTAATATTTTTAAATAAAATAAATTTATTTTATAATTTAATTTATGGTTACATCCTTGGTGAATTTTTCTTTAAATGAAATGTGTCGGACAATGTTAGGTTTCACCTAGTGTAAAGCACTTGTTCTGAACTCAATGGTTCCCTGAGATTTCTGATCAAGGAACCCAATTAAAAAACATTACACTTTTTAATTATTATAGTGATTTTACTATATTTAAAACATAACATTTTTAAATGAATTGTTCATGGAACAGATTGCCTCTGAATTTCATGTCATCTCAGTACCTTGTCTCATAATTTTCACAAAATAATTTATAAAAATAATCTTGAAAATATAAGCAATTACATACATTATAATGTGGGATTCACACATGGGTATAGTAGTAAATTCTATATTCTAGGAAATGATTAGTGGCCACATATTGGGAGAGTTGAATATACTTTCTCATTTAGAAACATAAAACCCATATTTCCACCTCAAAACCATCTCTAAGATCCAAAAAATAACCTATAGAAAATACAAAACAAAAATAGTGGAGGATCAAGGGAGTCTTGTGCATCAAGAATTATATAAAAAACAATCCATCATCAAAAAACCAATAAAGGTATCTAAATATTTGTTCAACACCATTCCAATAGTGATGAGTAGATGAAGAAAAATACATGGATTAATAATTCATGAAAAAATATATAGATGGACTTATAATATTTTGATATTACATTATTCCTCCTATAAAACATACATATGAAACTTAAGGGAAAAATTATCTTCATTATTATATCATGGTCTAAAATAATGTTAATCTCAATCAATGGGTAATTAAAAAAATTATATTTCTTAATGAATGTGATAATTCTAAAAAAATTGTTAGAATATTAAATTATACCAATATCTATTAAAATAAAACCCATCATAAGTATGTTTCATTTTACATATATGATAGACTTTTATCTTTCCAAATTATAAAATTTAAAAAAATTCCTTTTAAAAGTTAATCTCAATGGAAAGTTCATTAGTATGTCAAAAAATAAACAAATAAACAAGATATATAATAATAGTGAATAATTTATATCCACACCTTTTAACAAAGAAACCTGGATAAATTGTATTATTATTGTATCCTTATTACAAAAAACATTCAGTCATATGATTATACCCCACATTATATTAAAAAATTGTTTCATGTAATAGCTTATTCCACTTTACGGAATAAATATATCAAGATATTATAATGTTTTCAATCAGTTTGATTATTTTAGGTATTTTCATTAAAAAATAATTATCCATATTAAATTATAGGTATGAATTCATATTATTAATATTTTATAGGTAATGGTGTTCATATGTTACAAGAAAACTGGGATAATAAATAGTTTTACCACCTATTACATGAGATTATAATTGTTTATAATGAATCAGTGGCATTTTAAGGGAACCTTATGTACCTAGGCATTACATATATCCCCAATTAGGGGTCAAGAAGGATGATATATCCAAGATTATATTCTTGTCGACTAGAAGAACAATGAAGAACATGAAGACCACTTGAAAATAGTACTAAAAAACCTGAGAAAATGAAATCATTATGAAAAATTTACCAATAGTGAATTCTTGCTTCAATAAATTTCATTTTTGGGCCACATAATATCAAGATATGGGATATATATGGATCAAAAAAATCATAAGTTGTTGAATGTTGGTCGAGAGAAAACACGGTAACTAATATATGAGGTTTTCCTAGTTTTTCTGGATATTATTATAGTTTTTTGAATGATTTTTCATGATTACCTAATCCACTCACAACATTTACTTCGAAAGGAGTTATGTTCCTATGGACAGAATAATGTCAATATAACTTTAAAAAGCTAAAAATATGGTTATATAGGGCCCATGTGCTCACACTTTCTTGTAGTGGATAAAGGTTGTTGTTCTATAATGATGCGTCCAATATAGGCTTGGGATGTTTTCTCATGAAAAATGACACAGTGATAGCTTATTCCTCAAGAGAGAAGAAAATACATGAGAAAAATTTCTGAACTCATGATCTAGAGTTAGTTTTTGTAATATTTGAATTAAATGTATAGAGGAATTATCTTTATCGTGAGAGGTGTGATATTTCTATTGATCATAAAAGTATATTTTCCCATAATTGGAGTTGAATAACCTCCAATAAAGATGGTTGGAGTTGATTAACGATTACGTCTTCTCAATACATTACCACCCTGGGAATGCTAGCAATGTTTTAGATGCTTTTGGTCGACAAGACCATGCTAGCCTATCCTTGATGAGGACCACAAAATATCCAATATTTATGGATTTACAAATTATGCATCTTGAAATTTTAATGGAAGGGGAAATATTATCTTTCTCAAATGAATGTCCAACCATCTATACAAGTGAATATTAATGTGGAACAAAAGAAAGATATAGAGATAAAAAATATGGTGATAAATGATCTTAAATTCAACATTGATTATGAAGAAATAATAGTGTACATGAATTATGCTTGTATTACTCCCATAACTGAATTAATGATTGAGCTATTGATTGAGTCTCATAGTTCTAAATAATTTATTAACCCTAGAGGCAGAAAGGTGTACATGGACCTGAAAGAGTTTTTTTTGTGGGATTCCATGAATAGAGACGTCGCTGAATATGTCTCTCGATGCATGGGTTTTCATCAACTTAAGGTTGAGATATAGAATTATAAGTGGATGAAACAACCATTACCCAAAAAATAATGGAAATGGGAAAACATCAATGGGGACTTTTTCATTGGACTTCCCAAAACATCCAAACAAAATAATGCTATATTGTTATAGTTGATCACCTAAGGATGTCGGCACACATCAGTACTTTTTTATAGGACTTATCTCTTGATCATCTTTCTAGGTTATATGTAAAGGATTTGGTATGATTGCATGGAGTAACACTTTCCATTATACCTAATTGGGATCTGAGGATTACCATGATATTCTGGTGAATTATTCAGTATGATTTGGATAAAGAGTTAAGCTTCAACACTTCTTATCATCCTCAAAAAGATACCCATTCTTATAGGAAAATTCAAACTCTGGGATACATGTTAAGAGCTTTCTTTATGGAGTTCAAAGCTGGATGGGATCAACACCAACAATTTTTGAAATTTTCTTACAATGATTGCTTTCAATACAGTATTCAGATGGATCTTTATGAACCCCTATATGGAACAAAATGTAGAATTATATCTTTTGGGGATAATGGTTGGGAAAATAATCTATTAGGACCTTATATTTTTTATTATATGACAAAAAAGTAGGATCTATATGACCACACAAAAGAGTTTCTCTTGGTCGAAAAAAAAGTTATGCTGACAACTGAAGAAAAGGCCTAGAGTTTTTAGTGGCTGATAAGTTTCTTTTTGGAATATATCCATGTAAGAGTGTAATGAGATTTGGAAATAAGGGAAAGATAAACCCTAGGTATATTGGTCCTTTTGAAATTATGGATCATGTTAGGAATTTATATTACTGATTTTTAATTATAAAGAATATCTCTCAAGTTCATGATGTGTTCCATGTGTGTATCTTGAGAAAGAACATACCAAATCATTCAAATGTCCTAATCAAAAAAGACATACCTCTAGAGAAAGTTCTTTTTTATGAAGACAACTGATAGGGATTCTGGATTGTAGCGAAATGGTTCTATGAAATAAGACCACTCACATGGTTAATGTTTTATGGTGGAACCACCAATTTTTAGAAGATACATGGAAAATTGAGGATATGACGAGGGAGAGGTTTTCTCATATATTTGTTTCCAATTCATTAATTTTGAGGTTGGAATTCAATTTATGTGGGTTAAAATTTAACACCTAGATGTTTTTATGAAATATTTTCTTTAAAAAAATTTTATTCTTCAGAAGCTTTCATTGAACATAATAAGGAGTTTAAATTACGCACAAAATTCCATTAGTATAAAATTATCATTATAACCTAGCTATTGGATTATCAGAAATAAGTATATATAACTTATGAAAATGCATTGTGATTTCATTGGCAATCAATTATTTATCAAAATTATAAATCAATTAGATATTTTTTTTATTGAGTGAACTAATTTTGGTAATGATATTAATGATATATATATATGTTATATAATTAATAAAATATTTTTGATATTCATACAATGGATATTTTTGTCATATGGTATGAATAAAACCTATTTGATATATAAAACCCTATTTATTTTAAATGGGAAATTTCACACCATTGAATGGAGAAACCGTTTAAAATTAAGATGCTGTCATATTAATAATTTTTTTGACATCAAAAAAATTTTATTTTGAAGCGGGATATAAAAAATTACTTTGGATGAATGTTTGATATTTTTTTGATAACTTTTATGTTTTGATGAATAGTAAAAATACACTATATTTTAAGAGAACAAAATTTTTCATCAAAATAATAAATATGGATAAATTAATATATCTAATGGTTGTAATGTAAAAATATAATATATTTTTATAATTAAATGTAATTAATTTCATTAGAATTAATTTTACCTTAAATTCATATGTAAAAATAATTGATTCTTTTGCAATGTATTATCTTTTGAAAACTTGTTCACTGATTCCGACAATAGGATTGATTTTAAATTATTTACTAAAAATTATTTGTTTTGAATTTTTAAAAATGTGCTCCATTATTTTAATTTGTTGTTCTACATTATTTTAATATTCTATGTTTATTTTTTGGCATTACAAATAGCAACTTTGTAAAATTTTTTATTACCATACTTGAAGGTAAATCAGGTAATTAATGGTAAAATTAATAATATAAAATTCATATATCACCTATAAAATCCTATTTTAGGATGAAATTAGACCCTTATCATCTATGTCTCGAAAAGAAATTAATTTATTGAAACTTACCCAAGAATATGACATTAATTTTATTAAAATCAATGAATGTGACAAAATATCACTCTTTATTAATATAAGTATATTAATTTTAATATATGTATATCTCAGAGAAAATATCAACTATTGATTGTCTATGGAAGTCTAAATGAGTTTCCTACATCATATAAATTTATTTATAATTTTTAGTAATTATATAATTACCTTTAAGGATGACACAATAGTGACCCAAAAATTATTTTATTAATATAAATATCAAATAAATAATTTTAAAAAGATTAAAAGAAAACTAATTTGAATTTATTAAGGTTATCCTAGAATTTTATAGGTTATTATGACATGTTTATAGTATATTAAATTTGTTTGTTCGAAGCTTTAATCTATTTTTAGTATATTAAAAATTAATGAATTTAATAGGGTTAAAATTGACAGTATTGATATTTTATAAAAATAATATTTTATTAAAGTATTCAAAATTCATAAAAATATTTAAAAATTAAAAAATGATTATTATAATGTCTAAAATGTCATAAAATATCTATTTATTTTATATTTATGTTATATAAGTAAATATTTCTTACAATTAATAATTTATAATATATTACCACACCTGAAATTATATAGATTAAATAAGGATAAATCAAAATGATAAGGTTTAAAATAAATTGTAAACAAATATAAATTATATTGGATAAAAGGATATTTAACAATAATCATTTCAGGATCTAAATAATCTACTTTGGAGAAATTTTATTTTAAGAATTTATTTACATTAATTTAATTGTCCTGGTATTTCTATAGGTGACACTCCCCTCGCTTAAAAAATGAACCTCTCTTTATCTTTTAATAAAACCTATAAATCTCTTAATATCGGTAATCATCAACCCATTTACTCTCCCAATTTTACTCTCTTCATCCTAGAGGCCACACATTGGGAAATAAATCAAAAGGTGCAACTTGAGAAGAGGTAATTGTTTTTTCACCTCTATCTAAATTCTTTTATTCTTCTACATCGTATTATTATGTTTTTTCCATAATAATGTAATAAATACAGTATATTATACGTTATTATATGTTACTATAGTCATGGTATAACTTTATACATCATTTTATCCATCCGATGAATAATAATATTACCATGCGTGCGTACATATAATTTACCACCTCCATGTCGTGGTATATTCTATTATTCAAAAATACATTATATGGATGGGTATAATGATGGGTATTATAGATGTAAATAATGAATATTCCCTGATTATTATTCTGAATAATTAATATATTGTCCAATTCTATAACATATAACCGTCAAAGGGAATGATAGCATTGTTTTTGTTAATATATGACTTACCGTATCCACGACGCGGAGAGATTCATTCTTCATGTTAACAATTCATTAATGAAAATAAAATTTACATTACATGTAAAAATAATAATTATGAACTTAATTTGATTTTTTACATGAATAATATACAACTTAATAATAAAAAACACGACTTAGAAGGAAAAATTGAAATGTAAAAACGAAGTAATTAATAGTCTAAATAATGGAAATACTGAGACACTAGTAACAAAATGATATAATAGGATCATATATGATATAAAAAATATGAATATAGTTCTTGTATAATTTAATATCTTACTTTAAGAATTACATAGATTGTTCAGATACATACAAAGGATATCAGACCTATGGCAAGGGATAAATTTTCAATCTCATTTTTATATAATATTGTTTATACCTATGTATTTATTGGGGATATATTTATCATCCATGTAAATGTATTCTAAAAATTATTTCAAAGAATGATTACTATAAATATATGTTTTTAGTGTCATTTTTACTCATTTTTTAATTTTAATACATGTTTTGGGAGGAATCATTCTTTTGTTTACCATACAAGGTACTTTTCTACTTTTCCAGCAAAAGTACTAGGAGAATGTTTTTGTAACTTATACTACATGAATGGATTCTTAAGGATTAATGAAAAATTATTACCATTATTCATACTCTAGGTTAATCAATATTTTTTGTCGACTAAATTTTTTTCTTTTAAAATTTGACAATATTTATAGAAAAGAAAATGTTTTTGAAAAAGAATAGATTTTTTTCCTCATGATATAACATCAAGAGTTCTATGAGAACTATATTCCATCATGGATAAATTGGGTTATGTTTCTATCAATATTATTACTTTGATTTTATTGTGTTTATTATGGAATTATTTTTCATAAATCAATTTATTTTATATGTATTATTATGGAATTATGCTTAAGAATCCAATTTTATTTCATGGGTTATGCTATGATGAATGAATTATTTTTTTTATAAGATATAAGATTGATTTAATTATGAGATGGGTGGGAACTATATCTCCATCCAATGTAATGGGTAATGATTTATATTTAATGAGATAAACATGATTGTAATGAAAAGTAAATCTAGTTCAATAATAGATGGCAGAAATTATAAGTAAATGTTGTTCTGTAATGGAATTGTTCATCTATGATGGTCCTGGATATGAGCCTTGACTAATATGGATATTATTTTATATGCTTATGTGTATTCCAAAAAACATCATGTATTATTTTTTCACTGTTGGGATTATGTCCATTAATTATTAGGAATATTGAATCCATGACAAGATATAACAACATTTTATATGCATGATAAAATTTTGAAATGTTATATTATTATACCTTTTGATTATGATAAGGTTGATATTTCTCATGTATACCCTTACCGGTAATTTGATATCACCCTTTAATTTTTTTATTTTCCCAGATCATGAAGAAGATTATTAAGTATGTTTTTTCATAAAGGAGTCTTTTTATAAATAAATAAGTGACGTGTAATAATTAACCCGCTTTCACCAGACCCATATGCTTAGTCAAAATTGAATTGGAAACTAATCTGAAATATGCCTTGAATTTTCATCTACATTATCTATAATTTTTCATATCCTTTAAAAAATATTATACAATTAATAACAAAAATATCCATTAAATAAAAAAATGTAGAGGTCTAGTCTATTTTGAATATTAGAAAAGAAAATTTAAAATGAAAATGAGTAATACTTAAATTCATTTTACCTAATTTTATTCAAAATTTCATCACCCCCCTTCATAGAATGGGATATCTAGGGAATATGTATATAGAAGCTGTGGGAGTAAATATCAATTTGACAGGTAATGAATGTGAAAATGAGGTAGATATAACATCAATAACAGAATCCTAAGATTATAATCATACATATTTACATGAAATCATATAATATAATGAATAGTATAATATAAAATGGGTAAACATAATCATAATGACAAATTAAAATCCATTAAACATATTAAAAACAAAATTTGAGGAATTTTTGGAGGAAATGATAATATAATTTTCGATGTTAACATCCAAATTACCATACATGGTATGTCATCACATGCATGTATTATTATTTAGATTAAGAGGATATATAATTTCAGGCTCACACATCACATAACAACATATCATGTTTATATTATTTACATGGAATCATCAATCATTTTTAATGTTTAGATAAAAAAACCCAAAGAATGAAAACATGTCAGATATATTTGACCTAAATTATAATATGTTGATGAATAACATAGTTAACTAAAATAAGTTGTAAAATTTCATATATCACATTCATGACGATAACCTATATGGATTAAAGAATTATATACTATGAAGATAAGAAATAATATAGAATAAATATCATAGAATCAATGAGAACAGGTAGAAATCATTTTGAATTTTTTTTACATATAACATTAACTGATTTGTTTTTATGAAATAAAAGGATGTGACCCATAAATAATTATACAAACAGAATAGTATGATACTAAAATACATGTATAATGGTTAAATTATTTTATATAATGAGGATATAAAATTGGAATTAAATAAACTAAAAATATAAAATAATGAATATGTGGATGGTACCAATTAACTTGATTCCATAATATTTTAGATTCTTCTTCTAACATAGTCTATAATTTAATATAAATTATTAATTAACAGAATCTGAAATTAGTTAATGTTTCTTCTATTTTTATCATTTCTTTTACTTAAATTTCATTCTATTATTACATTTAATTTTTTGAGGTCTATCATTTGGATGCTCATTTTATGGTTCCAAAAATTAATTTTTAAAATGGTATCAAATAATGGTGTTTTCTCATGATTTCAATTTTTTATAGATGATATAAGGTAGATATTCGATTTTTTTAGAAAAATGGAACATAAAAAAATAATATAAATATTATGATATAGGTTTATATTATATGAAATTTCTCTATAAACCTCTTTTTGACTAATTAAGATGAATTTAATGGTCTAACATTAATATAATTAACATAACAAATATTTTAGGATATTAGTGTTTTAAAAAAATATAATGGGATTATTATTAATTTAATTTACATGAAAAAGTTTTAAACTATGTGGGAGAGGTGGTAAGTAAATTCATCATTAATCATATTGGTGGTATAAAACTAAAATGGCATAGGATGTGTTTTATTTTAAAAGAATAATTACATAATTGGAAAAAATAATTTCTTTTTTTATTACATTTTTAGTTAATAATAAGAATAGTATCTTCATATGAGAGTTATATCATTATATTTTGAATTTTTGGAAATTGAGTGTGATATTATAATAATAGTAGTGAGATGATTTACCTTTTTTGAAATTCCATATTGGACTAATTCTTAAAACATCGATGGTTGGCCATTTAGTTATACTAATGAATATATAACACGGTGATATATGTATGGGGAGGTATTTTAGTACATAATTTTCTTTTTATTATGTTTTAATGTTATGATGAATGTATGTAAATGACACTGTATTTGTAGGTGAATGGGAGGAATGTGGTTTTAACAAAACATTTATTATTTTGTTTTGTCTACTCAATACAATAAAAAGAAATGATTGATGTGACTAATAATAGTGTTTTTTATTAAAATATTTTTTTCTCATTTAAATAAATTTAACCGATAATTTAAACATTGGAATTTTTTTATATTTTTATGAATAAAAAATAGTATTTTATTATAATTTAATATAATTTAGACTTTGGAAATTCATTTTTGGGTTTGGAAATTATTTTTATTATTTTTAAAGGAATAATTTACACAATAAATCAAATTAAAGCCATTATTTTTTTATAATTCCATTAATCATTTTGACATCATTATGATATTAGAAATCAGATAGTATATGATAAAATTATTTATATTATTCTGTAAAAAACATTTTTTCATAAAAATTAAAAAAATCCAATATATGAAAATTTTTACAAGGGTACAAGAATTTGTTCCACATCTAAATAAATATTTTATAATATCTATTTATTATATTTAAATTTTAGATTATAATTTAATAATTTTTTGAAATATGAAAAATGGTTTAATAATAATGTACACTAATACCTATTTTGATGTTTAAAATTTTTGAAATCAATATATGTTAATCTAATATTTATTTGACATTATTTTAGTTGTGATAAATTTTTTGTTATATTGTCCCTATTTATAAATGTAACTTTTTGTTTCCAATGGTTAGATAATGTTCTCAATGTCCACTTGGATTCCAAAGACAATATAACACTTAGAATATTAAAAAAAATTGTTATATTTTTAATTATACATTCAATAAAATTAATTTTAATGTTATATTTTCCTTTTTCCCAATATAATGAAAATATATGTATTGTTTTGTTTCTATTTTATAATATTGTCTATGGGTGTGATAATTCTAGGGGATAATGACTTGCTAAAAATAAAAATTTTAGTTTTATTATTTACTTGTGTTTAAAATCCAACTGTATTACTTTTAGTTTGATGGAGAATATTCATAACCTATATGTAATGTTCTATGTTAGTGTAATAAAATAGTGCTCATTTTCATTATTTTATATATTAGAAATTTTTATAATACAAATTATATATGAATGACATACATAGGTATTGAGGAATAAATTTTATATAAAAATATATGGGTTATTAAAACTTCCCATTGATAAATTTTATCATTGAAATTTCATTTCACAATTAAAAAATTATATGAGGGTAGATCAATTTTATTACATCCATGGGTTAAAATATTTTTTCATTTTATTTATTGTTTTCAAAAAATATTTTTATATAGTTTTTCTTAAAATTTTCTTTACATACATATATCTTCCTTGATTACTCCTCCGTAGAGTGTTCGGGCTATAGTTATTCCATCTCTATAATTAATAAAAGTCAATGATCTTTTATGTAATTCCTCAAGAGTGATTTGGGTAAAACATCATAAATTTGATATTGATTATGTAAGAGTGCTACTCCATTTAGAATATCCCCTCTAGGATCAAGAATTTAAATGGGGTTATACTGTCTTGGAAACAACATTCGATTCTTGTATAACATAATGATTCTCAAACATGGATATATAAAAATAAATATTTTATCTATAACCTCAAATTCAAGATTTCATTGATAATATCCAAAAAATGATATTTGTTATGTATATTGGTTCAATGATGTGTCACTGAATAGATTTTGAATTCCATACCATTTCAATAAAATATTTGGTCCAACTATCATGAGTTATATAAAATCACTATATATTGTTATATTTATACAGTTCTTTACATAAAACACTTTATATGGATATATGTAAACTCTTGGGTGGATGCTACTATTGTTAGAGAACTCAACTAGAGAATTTTTTTATCCCATTCTCTCTTGAATTATATTCTGATGGTTCTCAATATATTAATTATTTTTTTGAATTTTCATTAATTTGGAAATGAATCTGTGTCCGATAAGTCTTGTTAAAGGTCAACATTATAATAAAGGAATAATGAAGTCCTTCATTTAATAGTGAGGTGATCCTACAACCTCAGTAAATTAAATTTAAAGGAACTATTTAAGTTATATTTACCCATTCAAGGATATATATTTTGGTGAGTTGATTAATTGAAAGTTTAATCAAATAATAATTATGTCATCAATATTTATTAGAAGGTCCACCACAACCCATTTGGAATTTCATTCTTCAAATCCCCTTGGAATAAGAATGAAAAAATTATGATGTTTTCCCCTAGCAATGTTGGAGTTGGTAATAGTTACAATATCCACATGGAATTTTTTCTTTCTACCATAACAATTTCGCATACAAAGAACATGATAAACATTAAAAAATACTTTGTTATATTATTACACAATAAGTGAACTAAGATGTATCCATGCATATTTTTTATCCGTGTTTATATTTAGAATCGTGATCTATGAGCATCAAATTATTCTTATTTGTTTATATATGGATCTATGGGAATAGATAATTTTATCCAAAATATGATAACTCTTTCTTTATCAGTGTTTAACATTGAGTATTTAAACTACCTTATTTCTTTATCCTTGTATTTTATTTCGAAAAACATTCTTTTGATCTTCCATAACATCTCCTTGAGTATATTTTTAATAAATAATTTGATAATGTTTGATTTTTTCTATCGCATGACTCCCAATAACATAATTTTCCTATTTAAGTTGTGTTTATCTTTTTTAATCCCCATATTTTATAATGTTTTATCAATAGTTATACTAATATAATCTTTTACTTCATTTTATTTTATATGTTGGTTTTATATTATGAAGTAAAGGCCCTTGATTGTATTTAACAATCTCTATTAGCACATTCTAGGCTCCTTCTATTGTAATATAACATTATTTCATTCAAATTTAGTATAAAAGTAACACTTATCTCTCTATATATAATGTATATAAATATCTAATGTTAATATTACATCATCTATAACAAAATACTTCATTGAGTAATTTTTTTCATGTTTCACCTATTATCTTGAGAAAATTGATATCACTTTATCATTATTCATCAACATAAAATCCATGTAACTATTTTATGTAATCAATGTATATCTAAATTCCTTCTATACTTTTAGGATGGGGTGTATATGTTCAATGATTAGAAACTTCATAAACTCCATGGATATTAAGTCACATTCATTGGTCTATAAATACTTTATTACCTTTCTAGTTATCAGGGTTACTGTTTTTAGAAATCATGAATAGATTATCAAAAAATGTTGATCGTAATAAGCTATCATAATGAAACTATTTATCTTTTTATAGAAGTTGATCTAGTATATTCCTTAATATCATTTTAGATTTAAGGATCTATTAATATCAACTTTCATATAATTACATTTCCCAAAAATATTATTTTCCACATCAAAAAGTAAAATTTACTATATCTTACATATAGTTTCAATTTTTTTAATGTCATTGGAAAAATAATAATGTTTTCTTTATGTACTCCCCTATTATTATATGTTAGGAGAATAATATCTATGAAAAATAAAAAATATTTATAAAAGTCATATCTGGAGAAAATATTAACAATATTTAGGAATATTTATAAACTAGTAGTGAGTCACTATTCATCAATATGAACTCATAAGGTAATTATCTTATATAACATGTAGTTTTTAGAATGTCCTCATTCATTTCCTTTAATTGATGTTATATCGATCATAGTTACACCTTTGAGATGTCTTATGTCCCTTGTTGTTGGTTAAAAATTTATTAATCAATGGTAGTGAACTACTGTTCCTTATCATGATCTTATTAAGCTCATGATAAGGAATAAAAATATAAAATTTACCGCCCTTATTAATTTTTTATATAATTGGTTAAACCCATAGAGAATAACATGGGAAAATAAAATCCACATTCATGGTCTTCTATTTTTTTCTTTTTTTTTTACTCCTCATTCGCAGAGAGTTCCATTATCTAGGGACTCCTAGATATAAGGAAAACTATTGTTATATATTCCATAGATAAGTAAACCTATAAATTTTAAGATTAAATATACATATAATGGAGAATAAAAAATTACCTTACTAATAATATACCAAGTTGTTAATTAACCTCATGCAAACCTATTTGTCACTAGAGGCTAACATGAACACCAAGGGTTGATTATGCTAAAGTGGGTTGAATTATTCTCCGTATCAAAAAAATTAACATGTTTTCAAACAGAAACTAGGTATACCACTTGGGTAATGGGACATATAAACCAACAATCATAATTATTCAATATTAGAATACATGTTCCAAAACCAAAATTGAAAAAAGAGAAAACTATATAAAACATCTATACAGGAAAACCAGTCTTTTACCTTACAATATCTTCATGAATTTTGGGAAATGGAAAATACCCAAAATTTATATATAATTATAAAAAAATTGTGGAATATGTTTTTTAGAAGTATAAGTCTTTATAATTTGAGTACCATGAAGAACAACTGTGGACAATCTACATGCATCATGTTCACAATACCACCAATGACTTCCAAAAGTAATCCCCTACCTTAGAACCCATTTAAATATTGCTCTAAAGTATTCAATATTTAAATAACCTCAAACATAAAATTTTTAATGATGTACACACACAAAATTGAAGAATTATCATGTATGTTGAGGTGTTTATAATGAGTCAAATCATTTCATTCTCAGTAGGAAACCACCAATATGACTTAACTCTTTATTTAATAACAAGGAGTATTAATGTAAATTTACATGTATTTATTTACATTTATGATAAATATATAGTAATATAAATAAAATTTAACCCCCAATACATTGAGTGTTGATACTATTATAACAAATATCAACAGATGGCTTCGAATCTAAAACTGATAGGGTCGGAAAACTATGTCACCCCTAGTAAAACCTATCCCAAAGATAGTGAGTAAAAATTTCCAACTGTTTTGAATGGGGAAGGAACATTTAATTTCATGATGTTGATAAAATGATTTTTTTTCAATCAGGATAAGATTAATGTTAGTCATAGAACACACCAACTGATGAAAAGTCGTAATTATTATATTACAATTATAATTATAGAAAATACCCATACCATTGAGCATAATTGATGAACAGTTGTTAAGAGTTTAAAAAATATGGAAGAATTTATATATATATATGCAGGGTCCTCAGTATTCAAATTAGTGATTGAGGTCATGTATTTGATGAATTAGTTGAATTTATACCCCACAGATGGGTTGAACATTTTAGTTTATACTGCGAAACATACCATGGATGTTAGCCCAAGGTATAGTGAATAATTTAAAATTGTATTTTTTTCATGTGTTCTGATATGAATATATAGTTATTTAATGGTTTGGAGATAGTTTTATGGAAAAATAAATTATATGTATAATTTGGGTATGCATTGATGATTCTTTAGAAACTTTTACGTCATATTGATAGAATATTTTATTAAATAAAAATTAATAGATAATGGCTTCATGTGTTAATATATTTATTATGTAATAATTTTTTTATTATGATATCATTTTGTAACGCTTTGTTTAGGATTAACTGTTTGTATTATGAATTTTAGTGAAGTCTTATAATGAATATAAAGCAATAGAAGTCATATAGTGAATGTAATACTTCTAACGAATTATTATAAAAGTAAGAATTCAACATATTTAGTATTTAAAAATAAAAATATGAATGTAATAAATTATATGTCTTTCTAGGAATGTATGATTTCTATAATATAAGACATTATATGTCTTATTTTGAATGTAAGATCTTAGAAGTCATACTTTGGAAGAAATAATTCAGATGATTTTCAAAGGAATACATGAATTTTCAAGGACTTGTTTAAAAAAATTTACCACTTGAGTAGTGTTTCCAAAATCAACAAAATACTAAATAAATGATGTAAAAACATTCTAAGATAAATTTATATTTTTCTTTCAAATATTATATGTTAATCATACAAATGGGTCATCTTTTTCCATTATTCTTCTCCAATAGTGATATCTTTATTTTTTTCATAATTTAATTAATTTTGAATCATTGGGTTTGGGTAAGGACAATCATACACATTTGATTAATGTTGAAATTTCTCAAAAATTATTTTCCCCGTGTCTAAAACCCTAATGATAGGGAATATTTCACATTTAATTAAATCTTATGATTAATGAAGAACTAACTAGAAACTCATAAAATTTTGTGTCCTGTGAAATCTAGGTAGGTGGTCCCTAGATATTTTAAATTTGTATATTTTATATTGATCTGACAAATAATTGTTTTGGGTTGAGAAATCAGTTTGAGACTGGAAATAATACCTCTTAGGATATCTATTGTTCATAGGATATAGTACTAAGTTGTCTCATGTGGGTAAGGGAAGGGTAAATATTGTATGGTATAGTTTTTTGGTTCTACATTTTTATTATAATAATGGAATATATTATATATTATATATTATTTAAATGTAATGCTCTTAAGGTATGTTCATATGATGCAGACGGTTTTGACCAATGATGTGGGTTGTGACAAATAATCAATGATGTTGTTTCCAATAATTTTGGTGATTTCCACTCACCATGGTTTGTTGATATGGCCATTATTACTGGGTCCCCAGCTAGAATCTCCCATGAGGTGGTTAATTCCACTCATTATAGGTTGATTCCATGGTACATTAGATGGAATAGACTTGAGTGTTTACTAATTGGAATAGTGTATGTGCACACTGTAGAGGCCCCAATTGGCGATGAGTGGTAAAACTAAATGGGTGTCTATTGATCTCCATGATGAACGATAAATAAGGATGATATTGTGTATATAAATGGTGACATGCTTGTGGGGAATCATGGTGGACCATTGATTACCAAAAAGGATATAGATGGAATGTTACCTAGGTGACATTAATGTTTAGTGTGCTTCCAAAATGATAAATTGTCAACGTATTATTCCACTCCAGCATTTT
Organism: Viscum album; assembly: GCA_963277665.1. NCBI lineage: Eukaryota > Viridiplantae > Streptophyta > Magnoliopsida > Santalales > Viscaceae > Viscum > Viscum album. The sequence continues at coordinate 2,118,057,008 of OY728161.1, read as the reverse complement.
TTAATGAATTTAAATTATCACTATGGATTGATTATTACTAGAATAGATGGTTTTATACAATGGTAATGGTTGGAATATTTGATAAAGACACTAATGGTTGTGTCCAAATGATTTATACTCACCCATCCATGGGCCCTCTAAGACATGTGAAGAATTCTTGTCACATAAAACAGGTAAGGGGAATAGATCATCGAGAGTTTCATAGTAAAAAATTATGTTTGGATGATATATCATCTTATTATCATTATTTTTAAAATGGTTCAAGTGTTTCATCGGTGTTCGTTTGGGGGTTTATTTTAATTATTTTTTACATGTACATATATAATCTGAACACTATTGATCATGATTATTTTGTTTTGACTACATAATATGTTATATATTTAAAGAGAGGATTATATATATATATATATTGGGTTATTCATTCTTGTTAAATAAAAATATTCTACTATGATTATATTATTATTATTATTATTTATCACCAGATGTATTCTCTCCCCATGTCATCCTATTTACTAAAACAGTTAGTCGACAACATTTGGTGTATGAAGAGGCATACCAAAGGTACACAAACACTTTTGTATAATTATAATGGAGTCAACCAAGTTTGAGTGTTATAAAGTGGTATTAGAGCATGAGTATTAAAAGTAAATTCCCGAGTAGTTTTGTCATAAATTGACAACAAAATTTAGTTCTTACTAGGTTGAACTAAGTACTGGTTATTATAAATTTAATTTTTATTTGGGTTGTCGTAGAATGTGATTTTATGGATGTTTCACAACATGGGGTCAAATTTAGATTTTCTCTTCAGCCCAAAACTATATGTGCTAAATTAATTGTTCCTATGAAAAATTATTTTTTTTTCATGGGTATAGTTTAGATATTTTATATTAGATTAATTTTTATTTGTTTCATTCAGCATTTAATTTTTGTTAAAAAAAGATAACAACCCACAACCAACATGCCAAGAGAAAAACACAAACACTTTAATGTGGTCTAAAATAGTGGAGGACAAGCTAGTCTCTCCTATGTAATTCCACCCCCTTTGGTTCCATTTGAATCGAACTAGACAAACAAATAATATTTTTACCATGATTTTCCATCGTCAAAGAAGCTATGTAGTCTTCTAAATTATTACCATCTCTCCATGTATGGAAAAACTGTGTTTTGTTGATATCGAGACCGCCTCTAAATTTTTGGAAAATATAAAAATCAAAAAAGGAGAAGAAATCTTACCAATCATCATGTCTTGTATAATTTTTGAATCAGTTTCAATCTGATTCAGAAATAAGTTCTTTTGAGTAGAAAATGTTATCCCCATATAAATCGCCTTAGCTTCAGCCTGGTTGGAACATTTCTTCCAACAAAAAGTAGTAAAAGCAAGAAGAATACTTCCATGTCTGTCCCGAACAACACATCCACCTATGATACTTCATCCAATGCATGATCCATCAAAATTAAGGATGAGACCCATCCTTGGAGGAATCCAGCAAACCCAATTACCACTTCTCAAATAAACGGATTGAATATAATTGGGACTGTATATCTACATGGTCCGAAAAAGACGGATTATCACCAGAAATCTTATAATAACATACCAGATCAAGAAGTAGGCATGTTGTCTTGATTATAACTGATCTTTTAGTACAATGAGCGCCTCAAAACGAGTATTGTTTCTTACATGCAAAATTCACCAACACCCAACACTGAAAATCAAAGCTCTTGTTGATTTTTCAGGACCTGCACCATTGAAACCATAAAACAAATTTTCCAGAAAAGATGTTCCAGCAGGGAAAGGTTCAAATTTTCTTGTGAATTCATCATAGAACTTCCAAACAGCCACAACCCATTCAATTTCAAAGAAAATATTATTAGAATACTCAACTTTATTAACGATACAACAATGTAATTTGGAAACCAGGTTAATACCCCTTATTTCACATTTTCATCCATAGCAATAGCTAGTTTCTAATTCTCCATACCAGGAAATTATATTTTTTGGGAATTATAATGCACCAAAATATATAATTCCTGATTTCATGCTTAGCCTATGAAATAGAAATGCTCCAAAATTCATTAGAAGAAAACATACCAGATTTCAATGTAGTGAACACACACGTGTCCAATTCCTGATTCAAAACAATAAGAATAATGGTTCTCTTTTGATCTCTATCCAGAAAAACATTGATAACATTAGGATAATGACTAGCCTCCCTAAAAGAAATCAATGGTGCGGGACAACCTAGGAAACCAATATTCTATCTTGGCCATTTATGGTTCCAAAAAGAAATCTCACCCCTTCCTATAATCCAACGTGAGTGTTGAATAATGTCCGGAAAAAAATTGTGGATTAAGGACCAGAGAGTAGAAACAGATCTGTTGTTAAATATAGAGTTCTCATCTTATAATGACAAGATTATCCTCAAAGAGTATGACCCTCGACAACCTCCCTGGCTAGTTTCTCTTGCATGTAGTGCACTGTATCGACAATACATTTGATGTGATTACCACCTTACTAAATCGGTCTAGCCATCCTTTTCCATGAAGAACTATGAAATCTCCTCCCAAAACGAGCATCCAAAATAAAATCAGCCGTGATTTTATCAATTTCAATAATAAACCCCTTCAGCATATTGTAGGCTAAAAGAAAATGAATCAAAATCGTCATCAGCACACTGTTAATTAATGAAATCATTCCTCCAAAATATAGAAAATGATTTTTCCAATCAGTCAATCGCCTCACAATTCAATTAACTGTATCATCAAACTACCTGAAACGAACACAGCCAGGAGAAATAGGTGAACCCAGATTATCCAAGGGAAGAATACGCTTCTGTAGGTTCAGCATCCTGTAAATGGAAAGAACCTGCTTATCAGCACATTTATTAGAAATATATAAGTTGGAATTCCCCTTATTGATATATTTCCCACTCCATAAAACAATACTCATCCAAAACATTCATAAGACTACCAATAGATATAACACTAGAATTAATGAAAATTAATGTATCATCTGGAAACATCAAGAGAGAGATCAGAGGTTGATTCAATTTCCTTCGTTATGGTAAAATATCACCTATGGATATTTTCTTATTGATTAAATGGATAAGAACATCTTGCATAAGAATAAAAAGGGTTGTAGACATAGGGTATCCTTTCCTAAGACCACGAGTTTCCTTGAAAAACCCATTAGTTTTGCATATATATGAAACCAACATACATGAAGAACTAAAACAGCAAAACAGAATATCAATAACACATGAAGAGAATCCCGTACCTCTGAGAACCATAATGATAAACCCTGATTCCATTCTATCAGAACCATTATTGATATCCATCTTCAAAACCATATTTGAACCATGTAATTTGATATTGATATCAAAAATCATTTCATATGCCAAAGAAAACTCTCCCTGGATTGATCGACCTCTAACAAAACCATATTGTTCCAGCAAAATACAGCGAGAAACCAAAACAGAAAACTGTGAGTTGATGATACTAGATAATATTTTATAAGAAAAATTACACATACTCACTAGCCTATAGTCACAAATTGAGGATTTATTTTTAATCTTAGGAAGTGTAAAGAGTTTATTAGCACCAGAAACCCTTTGTATATAACCACCACAAAAGAAATCCTAAATAGAAAAAATAAATTCAACTTTAACTATCTCCCATGAACCTCTATAAAAAACATGGAAAATCATCTAGGCCTAGAGCACTCTTCGGGTTAAGCCTCATCATATAATCTTGAATTTATCCCTCACTAGGAATAGCTTCAAGCTAATTATTATCAAAGTCAGACACCATATTAAGAATACCCTCAAACAGGTCTTCATTCCCACTTGGATAACCCATCACTATATTATTATTAAGATCAACAAGGATATTTTTAAAAAAATAAAAATCCATAGAACCAATCACAACCTTGTCACCCAAGAATGATCCATCTCCCAGAAGAATTTTTGGCTTAACCACCCTCCTCCTCTCTTTAATCCACAAATGTAAATAAGTTATATTTTTATCTCCCTCATAAATCTATTTGACATGAGATTTTTCACGTTTAAATCACTCGCCTTTTAGAATAAGATCCTCTAATGCATTTTTCTTGTTAATAAGATCCTCGTAGACCCTATAATTCCAGTTATCTTCCAAATTTCTTTCCAAGATTTCAACATCCTGTTTTTAAAAATCATATTCTTGATCAAAAAGAGGTATATTTTTTTCCATGGAATGAATTTTGTGCTTAAGATGCCTCAATTTATTATGAATGGCTACCCAAGAATAACCTTGAACTGTTTCCTCCATGAAATCTTTGACAATATGATGATAATCAAACATATCATTCCAATGCTTATAGAACTGAAAATGATCCTCACTTCTCCTACCAGAAGATAAGGATACAAGAAGAGGAGAGTGATAAGAAATCCCTCTAACCAGATGATCAACATTTACATTAGAAAACTCTAATACAACATGATCATTATCCAAACACCTATCAAAACGACTCCAAGAACGATTATTTCCATCCTGATTGTTACACCACATGAAGCAATCCCCATAATAACACATATCAAGAATCCATTTCAATTCCATGAACTGAACAAAGCTCCTACTAGCTATACAAGGAAACACACCTCAACCTTTCTTCTCACCTGGCTCAGTAGTAATATTAAATTCACAACCTACAATACAGGAAAAATCCTCTAAATCAAAGCTGCCCATGCATTTCCACGAAAGCTCCATCATTTGATCCTTAGAACATTCATAGAAAATGGTCATAAAAGGAATATCCTCATTAGTGTTTACTTTCACTGTAATTAATTGATCCACAGCTTTATCTAAAACAGCAGACACATTTTTTTGAAAAAAACATATATGTTGATTATCCGGTTCTGCGTGCAACCATGCATGCATTTTAAGATTATGGGCAACATCACTCATCTTATTCAGGTTCAGGATATGTTCCAGAATAGAAACAACACAAAACTTATTCTTTTTTATTTCAATAGCTAAAAAATATGACTTCACTCGTGCACCAATTTCACGAGCATTCCATATAATCAATGGAATCATTGAATCACTTTTGTCCTGGATTTTTCCCCAGGCATCTTGGTCGGACTAGAATGGGATTTTAGAAACTCTTTAATATACCAAAGTTTTTCCCTTGTACACACTCAAGTATTAGAGGACCCCAAAACAAAACAATCCCATTCAAGAACCCCCTTATATTTGTTCAGAGATAACTGAATAACAAGATCTTCACTCTCCAGAACAACCTCCTTGCAGACTCCCAAGTTATTTTGGGCTAAAGATCGAATTCTGGATGAAACCCCAATTGAATTTACTTTAAACTCTAATTAATTGTCCCTATACATTGGCCTAAAATATTTTATAGACATATTTCGCTCACCGGACTCCGTTATTGTCATGTTTTCAGAAGATACAGTTCCAAGATCCAACCAGACATACCTCAATAAACTATCTATGTTAAATGAATGTTTAACTGATCCTTCCAAAAAAATCCTAAAGACATATGAATTGAAAGGTAAAAAACAATATGATATCTCTATTGGATATACAATAGAGCATAAAGAGTGAAACATGTAAAAAAGAACATTATCAATAGAAAATAAAACATTACCACCTTCATACATTACCCCTAAAATTTACCAAAACCTATATTAATATTTATTATTTATTACTGATTTTAGATCTATAATTTTAGTCCCAATTAGAATTAGAGAGTATTGATGCATCATTTTTTTCAGTGAGGGATCTTATAAAATATGTCTTATCATAGATTTTTTTTTGGAAAAATCCATGAAAAGTAATTCTTCACTTGTTAAGAGTTTCAACAGCACACAAAATCGTGTTTTCAAACGAAGCACCTTTTTGGAATTCTTCTCTACTATCCTAGGAAGGGTAGTGGTTCCAGAAATGAAAAATAATCATCTATGTAACATGTTAACAAAAAACTATAATATGTTTTATTATATAGTTTTTAGGTTGAGTTCTACTCTAAATTACAAGGATTATTACAGTTAGTGTGATTAGTGTGTTGATTATATATGGTTATTATGGAAGTAGTGAAAAACAAAAAAATTAATTTCATATATCTCTAATGCTAGCTGACCTAATGATTCGATGTGGTTGATTGGTGTAAATTAAATAGACTCCTCTTATATGGACACTATTAGAGATTTAGGAGTGTTGAGTCACGGTACATTCAATGCATGCATTAGAAGATGTTCATGAAGGAAGCTGATAACATGATAAATAATTATATTATTTATAACCAGTTATAAACCCATTTAGTATGGAAGAGCTTTGGTGGTTGATGGATGATTTCCATTGGGTGAGAATAATTCAGGACATCCATAGAATTTATCAAATAGTCAAATTAGCTAATCAATCTATGGCATGTACAATTTATGAGATCTTGTCAAAACATCCTTCTTTTTCATAGTGTGAGGTTTCATTACTTGTAATAGATTATTGGATAGAGTTATTATAAATGATATTTGACTATATTGATAGTAACCCATAGCGGAGGAAGAAGTTTTCCATATATAAGATAATATGACATATAAAATTATTTTGTGAAGTACATGTACATGCATGTAGGCATGATGTCTTGGTGTGGAAGGACATCATGATTATGTTCTTTGAGAACATGATCCCCAAGACACTAAGGGGTGACTGATACCATGAGGTCATTAATTACACTAGGTTGAGACCTGAATTATGAATTATACATCAAGGTTAGTAGATTTATTACTATTCTCACTAACTCTGGTGGGAGACTAGACCATTTTTTCTATCAATTTGAAGATGGATGACAATATAAAATCCACGTTCAAGTAAATATATATAGACTGAATTAATTAAAATAATTATTAAACTTAGTGATCATATTAATGGAGAAATTATAGGTGGGTACCCTATAGATTTAGTCTTTGGTTTTGGGAGAGATAGGTTGTGGAGAAATGGGAAACTAGAAGAATGGCCTTGAGAAGGCCAAAACATGGCTGTAAAAGTAGTGGAGTACTGATATTACAAGAGCATGAGTTCCTAATGACATGTATATAGTGTAGGAATACTAGACAAGTTCTGAGATTAGCTAATTGACTACAAAAGGAGTTTCAATCATGTGGACAGATTTAAACCATAGAGGGGTTTTATCAATAGACCTCATAAGAAGATATAACTTCTTGATCTATGAAAACCCATGTATCTTATGTACAACTAGAAGAAAGATATGATCTAGTGCTGAGGATATAATTGTATATATGAGAAATGGATGTGAAAGATATACATAGTAGTTTGTGTAGTTTTTAATAGTGATTTTGAATTCAAAGTCATGAAAATCATTATGTAATTAAGTAAGAGGTTACTTTCTGCAGATCATGCTTTCATACTCAAAACAAGATGGAGATCCATCTACATTTATAGTTATAACATGAAAACAATGAAAATAATTTTTAATGATGGATGTGGTGAAATATTTTCATAGGTGATATACATGGTATTTGTTAGCATAGTGTATCAACTAATATCATAATGATGTGGAATGATGAAATACGATGAATATTTGATATGTGTTAATAACAAGTGTGTGTTGATTATACAGGTAGGATAATATCTTTATATAGGGTAAATTGGGTATAGTGAAACTAGGTATGAAGATACTATTGGAGGAGTTCACTTATTATGAATTAGTTTGCTGAGTTATGTTATGTAGGTAGTATAAGTATATGGGAAGGATATTGATTCATTCTTCTTCAACCTAGTATTATGAGAATGTGCATAGTGGAGTTCTCGTGTGATTGTAAGAAATGTTCAATAAGTAGTGATGATGGTTTAGGGATGAGATTTTATATAATAGAGTAGTTGTATGGTCTTGGATATTTTGAGATTTGATGTTAAATATGTCTTAGATTGGCTAGGAGATGTTGGACCATATATATGTGTTACAGGTGTTATTATACTCTAAATATCATTCCATGATATTTATGATGGGATCAGGTTCGTAGATTTATAAAATGTTGATTAATGTGTTCTTAAATCTATTTTATCTTTTAGTGGTTTTAGATATATATATATGGGGATAAGGTGATTTTTAATACTTTTAGGGTTTTTTCAACTTTCATTAAATTCTAATAGATTTATATAATTTGGGTTAATAAAAATATAATTTATTAAAAAATCATTATGACTGAATATATTTATTATGAATTGTATATAATAATACTTTATTGAGTGTGAAAATAAATATTTACATACCTTAACTGCATTTTTCATTAAATTAAATTTTTTAATTGGTGGGTCATTTAGTTGATGTTCAAGATGAGTTTACAACATATTTGTTTTTTGAGTTTTGGATGAATCATGTTGTTTTTTGTAACTATGCATGGATTTTGATCATGGTTTGAGAGGAAATTGTGGGGATGGTTAAGGAAGATAGAGTTTCTAGTTAATGTTTCTCTTACATTTTTTCACTTTCATGGACAAATAATTGTTTGACACAAACGGTTTGAGGAAAAGGAGTAACTATTCATCTATCTGGTGGTGTATGGGATAAGGTAATTATCATGCATATGGTTTGGAGGGCCCTGTGAAAAACATATGGGAGTTCACTAGAATTTTATTGAACTATTTTTTCACGGTTTTCGTATAGTTTCACAAACATTGTGGCCAGCTCATGTGGATGTTCTCCTCTTCTAGTGGGGTTCACATGTTTATTATATTGAACAAGTCATAACATATAAGTATATTAAATAATCATAGTGAAATTTACATCATATTACAAAAGTAGATTCCTGAGGACTGTAATAGTTTAGGGTCTTTGGAAATATGGAACACAATAATCAATCTTGAAGAAAGATCTTCAATATTTCCCACAAATTTAATCCCACATATCACTACTACTTATGTCCATTCTTCATAACCTAATGAAGGGAAACATATGATTTTGTGAGATCAGTTGCTCAGTAATGGTAAATAAATTATATATGTATGAATAACATGAACATCAGATTATAGTAAGAAGAGTATAACATTGTACTGTCATAACCTACATCTCAATGATTGTTCAAATGATTCATGAAATAAATATTAGTAGATAATAGGACATGAATCATAAGGAAGTCAATGGAAATGAGTCATGTGATAATAACATTAGAATATGAAATTGTCATGTTGCATACACATAATCTCATAAAATTGTGAACATGTATAAATTGAAAGAAGTTCATTTATTATGATAGGGGCATTAATGTGGGACATCACCTAAACTCATGGAAATCCAACTAGGTCCACACATATCATTATGTACATGAATGATAAGATCACATAACACTATGAACATGTAATCATGTTCATGATTAACATTGTCAAAATTTAACCAGCTTCATGAAGAATATTTTTAACACATAATAGATATCAATCATAAAATTCTAAACATGTAATCAGGTTCATAAATAGCATTTTGAAAATGTAATACAGTTATCTAATAAGAGTTTTTACATGCAATTAGGTTCAAACATAACATTTTGAAATTGTAATAATGTTCATGCATATCATTGTGAAGATGTAATATGGTTCAATCATAACACTAAAAGTATGTAATGAGGTTCATACATAAAAAATATACTCATGAGTTCTTCATATTAAACCAATTCAATTGACGGAGATATAATTCCCACTTATCACATAATTATATCATATATTTGTGTGACAGAATATAAAAAAATATCATTATATCATATCTCATGAAATGAAACGGTTACTACAAAATTTTTATAATATACTAACTTATAGTGAATAGATAAGTTTAATAACCATTAATTCATAGAAGAAACAATAAAATTCAGTAAGTTTCATAATAATTATAACATGGTATATCCCATGGAAGAGAAGTATTTTCCATAAGCATCTTGTTATCTTGAATAGAAAAAATTTCAAGAATGAAAAATTATTTTTCCTTCGATAATTTCTCCATTAATTCAAAATCATATCAAATTATGTAATTTTAGTTTGAGAATAATTTTCTGATGATTATTTTAAAAAATAATTTATGAAAATTTCTATTCTTATATAAAAAAATATTAAAAAACACTATTAAAACATTTGTCATTGATAATAACTTTGATAAATTATAAAGAATGATTTTCAAACGATTTAAAACACTTCATAAAACATAAAAAAAATTAAAACCCTTTTCATGAAAATTATAATATAATATAATATTAAAAATTCATTGATTTTTTTAGAAAACATGAATATAGAATAAATCATCCTTTCTAAGGAAGAGATAAATAAATTGAAATATTCTTAAATTTTTTTGTTAAATATATTAAATACCAATGGGTGGGAAAACTGGAACCATTACATGATAATATCATGAACAAATACAGGATAATAATTTTTAAGGTTGTTCTTGAGATATATATCAAAATATTTCATCAATGGAAGAATAATTGTAAACTATCATAATAAATTATGGCATTGTATTAATAAAATCATACTAATTTGGTAACATTGAATCGTAATAACCATTAAACAAAAAGATTACACGATTCTTTAAAAATTATTAAAAAGATATTAATTATACCACATGTCCATGAGTAGTATATACCCCTAGTTAAATAATGTCGCTACATTACATTACATGTGTCTCAAAGAAGGTAAATTGTGACAAAATAACATTCTTAATTTGGTAACTTTGGAATCGAAAACCACATGATGGATAGATCATAGCTTGGATTTATAAATAATGATAAATTTAGGATTATAATCATATATTACATTCATGGAAAGTATATACAACACAGAAAAAACTGAGCAGTGAATAATTAATAAGTATTGAAGAAATAAAACGAAGACTAGAAATCCCATTACTATTTGAAAACATTTTTAAACCATGAGATTCATAAAAGAATAATAAAAATTGAAAAAATTTAACAACATGAAATTTAATAATTTCTAGATATAAAAATTTAATTATGTGTATATTCACCACACTACATGAATAATGGGTGTATATAACATATATCTCACTGTAATATTTGTGAGATGAGAATACCCTTACATTAGGACTTGAAATTATTAATACACATTCAAACCTAATTCATAATAAATAATTGTATATTATAAATATATGAAATATTCATATTATTATATATCAATAAATATATAATTTGATTATGACCTTATTAAACTATCTTATTAATAATTTCATATTAATAATACGTCTGGGCAATAACCACATTTATTTTTATATGTTTTTGACCTGTCATTATTGATCCTATTACTTATTTCCTAATTTAATTAATTCAAAAATTTAAAATTTGATATAAAATTCACATATATTTTTTGTATAATTATTGGAAATAATATTTCAAATAAATAAATATGAAATAAAATACAACATTCTTGGAGATGGTAGGTCGTATGTACACAGTAACATTGTTTCAATTTTCATGATATATTTTAATGAATGAAATAACTGATATTATATATATATATATATTATTTTATGTAGAATTTTTATGTGATATTTGTCAAATATTTTTATCAAATTCTTCTTTAATACTTTCCATGTAATACATGAATGAATCACATCACTTTCCGGAGGCAATACACAACACAACCACAAACAAGGATATCGTATTCCCACAAAATAGATATAATAAAAGTATGTGTTATATAATAATTATTCAAGGTTAAATACATTGTTAAAATATCAAATATATTTCATATGAAAATTATAATTTCATCATTATTCAAAACCACGAGAGGTGGTATTGGAAGAACCAATGGCCCAAATGATGATTGTGTATCCCTTTTTATAGATGTGTGTGTTGGTGTATGTCGAAATCTTAACATTGAAAAATCATACTATATTGAGGATACTTATTTTATTGAATAATAATTGAAAATAATAACTGAATGGGTAAATAAATAAATAAAACAAAATTTCACATTAAAGAATGTCACATCTTCTTTGGGTAACCCCTTATATTTTTAATAAACTACTTCCTTAGTTTTATTTGTTAAAAAAGTAATTATTCTAGGAAGAGAGGAGGAATTTTGGGAGATTATTTGGTTAGGGGTTATAGGATACTAATGGAACGAAAGGTTTCAGAATGTGATGGATGGGGTGTGAGAGGCCGTTTATAGTGGGGGAGTAATATTCATTTAATTACACAACGGTTTACATTATTTACAGGATTACCTCAAATAATATGAGTATAATAAAATTCCATTTTCTATAAAATAGGGGAAATAGTTGATAAATTTCTATCTAATGGGATTTGGACATGTTTTTTGGTCATTTTGGCACCTAACATTAATGATTATTCCCATGGTGGACTCATTTTTCTCTTAATCATTGTAACTAATTTCAACTATTTTTACCAATGATTTTGGTATAAAAATAATTTGAAATTAATGGAAATTATTAATTATCATGTTTCAAAATATGCGATACATTTTTCCAAATTCCATTCAAGGAATTGGATGAAATTAATTTAATAAAATAATTGTACAGACTGGATGAAAATATTGTATTTCTTAAAACGAAAATATTCACAATATTGAAATTCTATTATATCTAATTTCAATTTTAATTTTTTCGAAATGAAATAAATTATGTTGATATGTGTATAATTTATTTAAATGAAATTTAAACCAATTTAATATATAATATAACTATCTAATTAAATTCGATGGAAATGTAGTTTTCAATTAAAATTCAGTGTTTTTTACAATTCATCAAAAAATGAATCTTCATGGAAAATACCAAAAAAGCATCCAAAGTAAATTGATATTATTCTTTTAAAAAATATTTTTTTGAAATAGAAATTATATTTTTCAAATATTAATTTTAAAACATGTCTTCTTTTAAATGGCTATAAAACTTCCTTTTAGAATAATACATCTATTTATGTCTGAACCAGATTTGTTCTTACTTTATGGCTAAAAATATTATCAGATAAATTTCAAAATAATTGTTTGTATTTATGAAATATAAATTTTATTATTAAATGTCACTAATAGTGATGAATTTAATTTATGAAAATAAAAAACCATTCTAGGAATTAATGTAATTTATTCATAAAAAGACATGATTTATATTTGATTGGTTTTCATTTTCATTCCTTATTAATTGTAACTAATTAATTTAGTTTACAAACATGTGAAAATCATCATCGTATAATTTTGATAATATTATTAATATATTCCAATACAATAGATTGGTTATAACCACAAATATATTTTATTAATTATATTCATAGTATATTATAGTTTAGTAAAGCATGGTCACACACATAACACAAGATATTGATGGAAATCAGAATTATGGATAATAGATTACAAAAATGTGTTTCATGTAGTGAATGACTGACATGGTTTTATATATACAGAATTATTAACATGGTTTATAATAAAATGTAATCCACCAAATAATTTTAATTTATTTTCAAAAAATAATTCATAAAAATTTGGCTTGTTATAGTTGGGGCATGATTTAGATGATCATGCAGAAAAACCATGAATCTTGTCCAAGTTCATTAAAAATTTGAAATTCAAATATTTCTCGTCCCTAATTTTTACCCAAATTTTGATCTCCATCCTTTTTCTTCCAAGGAATACTTGGGGGATCCCAACCCCCCATCCCTTTCTCTCTCCTTCATCCATGGATGCATCCTCAATCTTCTAAGTTGATATAATATTGGTTCTTGGGTGTTTTCCCTTCTTCTCTTCTCCCCTACATGTTCTTTGTTTTTCCTTGTCTTGGTTATCTACTTTCACAACCATAGTGTAGAGTTTTGATGTTTATATTGTGTTTCATAGATGGAATGGTGTGAAGACCTTTTTTCAAGCTTGGTTTTTCTCTCTCTTGAAGTCTAGTTTCACTTTAACACCATTTAGATAGGTGTTCTCTTCCATTCTATTTTCAAAACATTGAATTTTATGTTTTCTAAATTATAATTATTTATAAATTTGATATTCATGATTGCGGTGTTCTATTACTTTGTTGTGGTGTTTTCATTTTGGTGATTCGGTCAAAATAGGGTTATAATGGATTTAATTAAGTATTATTATATATATATATATTCATATATGTTTTTCCATGTAATGAAAATTTGTCTATTAAAATGAAATTTATTACATTTGGATTGTTTTTATCACCGTTTCAATTTTGATATTTGGGTTTCAATTGTTAATTGAGACTTCTTGAGAGATTGTAATGCATTTTGGTGGGTTAGAGCATATGTGGGTTGTTTTGGTTGTTGGTTATGCTAGTAGTCATTGTTTAAATTAATATATGGGTAATTAATAAGATTAAATAATTATGTCATTAGGTGAGGAATTATCAATGTGTGAATGAATTGAACACATGGCTATGAACCAAAATGATAATGGTTTTTTTAAAATGATGCTCACATTAAACCCTAAAATATCACATCCCCTCTACTTCTCCCATATTCTCTTTTTAGCCATTCTATTTTATAATGATTATTATAAAACCCAAATTGTTCTTAAATGTTTATTGTTCCCAAATGATATCAAATGTGGTTATCATGTGCATTTATTAATGTTCAGCCCATATGGATCCTCAAAATGCGACATGGTAATTATGTACTATAGAAGAATGTTTGGAACCATTCAAGCGTGATGTATGTTTTCATCTCAATTTGGGAAATATACATGGAATCTAAATGTAAGGACCCAATGGTAACCTAATTGAATTTAGAAAATGATTTTAAAACTCATGTGATATGTAGTCCCTCTTGGTTGATAGAGATAGTTTGATGTGTTATGGTATCCTCTAGGGTTGTCTCTCTAGGGATAGGTCCATCACATATGTGGTGTTAGGGATTGCACCAAGAATGAAAGGTGGAATCTGTGGGCTATTGGTTTATTCCCTGAATCTTATGGCCACCAAATTCTCCATTATATTATTATCATTGGATTAATTTCCATCATATATAAGTTTTATTTATGATATTTAGTTATTGTAATTTTAGATATTAGTAATTATAGATTTGTTGAGAGTCTCTATGGGGTTTTCAAATTGCTACACTTGGGGGGGGAAGCCAATTCCTTACTAAATGTAGAGAAAACCAATATGATGATATGTGATTCCAGACAATGTACATTCCCCAATAACTTCTAGATATGTTTAATAAATGCACATGATTACATATCTATAAGTTTTTCTATATTTTTATTGACTTTGGTCATCTTTCATACAATTATTTTCTTTTTGTACTATTTCCTTTATTTTCACCTTGTCTATTTAATCATGGTTGTGTTCTTGTTGGGGATTTTGTTCTTGAGTTGGTTTTTTAAAATGGAATTCTATTTTAGATAAAAACGTCTCTCTAGGTTCATGGAGATTTTCCCAGAAAATAGTGTTTTGTTCATTAGAATGCTAAAAGTTTTTATTTTATCTAATTTAATTTCAATTTAGTATTTAAGGAATATTTTAAGAGTGTACATTTATGGATTAAATGGTAATTACGTACTAACTTGTTTATCCTCACCCCCTACTTGTGCCTGTTGCAGTCAGTAGATCTGAGTTGATTTGATGGTTTGTGTTCTTGTTTAGGATTACCATTGGAGTAGGTTGGCTGAGTTGTTTAGGATGAAAAATTGGATTTGTGGATATGATGTCTATCCCAGTTAGTTTTATTTTTATTTTTTTACATTTTTTTCTCAACTAGTTTTATTCAGATCTGATTTTTGAATTTATAGAAGATAAATTATTATTGGTTTATGATATATTCTTGATTTGGTTACATTTCTTTTCTATTTTCCTTAGGATAACTCATTCCCATTATGATATCTTTGGTTCTCAGTAGTAGTCCTTATCCTGGGAGGATCTATAATTCCTCTTAGGCCGTATCGTTAACCAGTTCAAGTGTATTTCTAGATGGAATCCCAACATGGATTTGGAAAAAATATATACCATATTCTTCCTATTATTTTTTGTGGGTCAGGTTATTCAAAGATACGACTTTCAGAGCTTGGGTTATGGGTATGGGAAGCACGTTACAAACTCTAACTCATTCTAATACAAATGTTTACTAGAGTATTTTGGGACATGAGTATTTAATTTTGTGTTTTTGGGTTTCTTTCATTCGGGAATATTTTTTTTGTGTGGTTGTTTGGATGAAAATGGAAGTGAACGAGTAGTATATGATGATATTATGTGGGGTAGAGACCCATTTTGATCTGGAGTAAAAGGTTTAATTTTCTTTTAGTGGTTGGTGTATGCTCTGGGAATGGCCTAATAAACCATGTGACTAGTTTTGGTAGGTCCACAATTCCATATTCTAGGGGTTTAGGTGTGAAATTTATTATGGATTTTATTTGGTCGGTGTGGGTGGATTTTCAATGGGAAATAGTTTTTTGTAAAAAAAGATAGAGTTAAAATCATTTTTGAACATCATATTTTTTTTTAAAAATTGGGATTTGGTGTTTGAATTTAATTCAAATATTACAATAGGATTTTGAAAAAATGGCCTTACGTATAAATGAATTTGGAAATTTCGGAGTGAAAATGATGGTTTCTAAAAGATTAATTTTGTTTGTTTTAAGATGTTCCATTTTTTGAGAATGGTGTTTTGGTTTGAAGTGCCCCATTTAGATGGAGTTCTGGTATTAATGTTAACTTTGTTTTTGGTTTACTATGTTATTTAGTGTATGCCACCAGGAAAGAACCCAAAGGATTATATTTAGTAACTTCTTTTCATTGGCACGTCCGGGACTCCTATTGGGGTAAATGAGTTGATATATTCTAATTTTTTTTGGTTTTACATAGTGATCATGGATCCTTAGAAGTTGTAGAGTGCCTAAAAAGATTTTATAGTGTCTTCAGGTGGTTGGGAACTCCCAAATTATTGAGAGTACATGAATTTCCAATTTCATCAGAATACTCGGTTTTGGATTAGAGGATGGTGATTTTATTCAAATCATTACATGTTAGAATTTCTTTAGAAGTATTTAATTATAATGTCATCTGATGGTTCATACCTATGGAGTTTGATGTATTGAAAGTGGAAGAGATCATGGATGTTTTGTATGGTATGTAAAAGGTAAAATAATATCTTGACCATTTTAAAGAGATTGTTTCCATTTTTATAGAGATAGAATCAAAGGATTAACTGAAAGATCCTACCTTCATCCAGAGATCATGGAGAAGGTTCTCTCACCTCTGGAAGTTATGTTCATGCAGTTCGTGGGTGAAGAATTTTTTGGATAAGGTGACTTTGGGAGAGAAATATATGTAGTTAGTAATCTAGTTCCTCCCTGAACACATGAAGGTTCCCTATACAGATAGAGTTTTATTCTAGAGGAGCATATTCTTTAATAATATCATTCATTATTTGTAGTTATTCATTCATCATACCACTCGACCATATGATTTCAATGTGGTCAATTTCAGAATTAAAATCCATCTTACTGTAATCTTCTAAAGGCACGTCAGTGATTTGTTTTTGGGTTACCTAGAGTATTTTTTTCACGAAATTTCTCCATAATTTAAATTCTTTATCATATGTTGTTTTCTCATGACTGTGGGGAAGAAGATGATTCAAGACACCAAGGATCCAACAACATGGCATGGAGTAAAGCTCTTCACACAGTTATAATCATCTTATGTGTGTGGTATTAGTAATGATTTTTTATTTTTTGTTATTGTGTAAATGGTTTAAGTTTCATTGTTCTAGTTTCTTTCATTTTCTAAATGTTCCTTATTTTTTGTAAAATCATTGTGTAATTTCCTTTATTGTATCTTGGAGGTGTTTTACTAGTTTAGTTATATGGTTATGCATTGGACTATAAAGAATTTATGTTTTGAAATTTTGGATAAATCTTAGTTTCGGGTTGTTCTCATTTTGGATATGTTTGTATTTCATGGAAATAATGAATTGTTGTCTCCAGTTATGTTTCGTTTGAGTACCTCCTTTTTGGAGTTCCTGTGTCTATAGCATTGTTCTTTGTGATTTCCTTGTTGGGGAGAAGCCTTTATCCTTTCCTACTCCATTGTTATCCTTGTTATATTGTTTAACAGTTTTTTTGGGTCTAAATTTTGGTATAGAATTAATGCTATGATTTGTGGATTCATTTGGATTTTTTAAATTTGTGTTTTTGTTCCTCATTTTTCATTTTGACTTTTTGGGGGAATATTTCTTTAGTAGGGAAACATATCACAAACTATCCATAGTATTTCTTTTAATTTTTTTTGTATCATTCAGTTGATATTCATGTTGATTTACTAGATTTAGGTTTTGAGAATTTGTGATTTCAGGTTGAGTTTACTGGATACGTAGTTTCTATTCATTATTTGAGATGAAACTCTGTTCCATGTTAAGGAAGATTGTGTTTTTAGTTTGTTTTTTTCTTGAACAGTTTGAATTTCATAGGATATGGAAATTTGTACCCAAACTATATGAGTCCCGGGAGTAACTATAAATCTTTCATGTGGTTCCTGGGAAATGGTGAACGATTTATTCATGGTTTAGATAAAATGTGCAACAAGGTTAATGGATGGATCCTGTATTTGATAGAACCATTTTCTATAGTTTGTTAAATAGTTTCAAAATCATGTGGCTAGCCGGTAATGTTGTCCCCCTCTTCTATTTTTGTTCACATGGATGTCCCATGGTGTGTAAAACTATATGACCAAACCATGAAACTTATAGAGGTTCATCAAAATGATGAAATAATAATTATTCCCTCCCTTATTTTTAAATTGTTTTCGGTTTCTCCTCTATTGTCATCGTAGGTACACTAGGGGGCTCCCAAATTATTTTCCCTATGGTTTTCATTCCTCCATTGTCCCCTAATAAATTTTCTATTGTGATTTTTTATTGTTTTATTGGTCTTTCCCATCTTATATTTCCCCCATACTATTCATTGATCATATATGGAATGATTTTCTATTGAAGAAAACCATGGATAAATAGTTGGTGTTTGGATTTTGTTTTTTGAATGTTATGGTGTGTAAATCATCTTTTAGGATTGGTTCTAACCTCTCTATTAGTCTCAGTGAATTTTCACATAAATAAGGTATCATTTTCCATCCATTATATTTACAAAACATTCTTATTGATGCTTCAGTATTTATAATCAATTTCTAAAAGTTTTATTCATGTTTGTGACGTGATAGATGATTTTTAGTGGTATTTTCGTGTTCATATTTTTTGGGTAGAATAAAGATTCAAATGATTTCAATATGTTTTCCTAAACACACACACACAAACCCATATATATATTTATATATGCATGTATGGTTTTTGATGAAATTACAATTGATCTTTTGAAATGAAATTTATTACATTCATATTCTTTTTACCTTTGGCTGGGTTTTAGTAATTGGGTTTCATTGTGAATTGAGTTTTGTTTTTGTTTGTAAAGCATTGTGGAGATTTAGTGAATATGTGAGTTGTTGTTATTGGTGTAATGATAGTGGTCACTCATTAAATGGTTCCATTGGTACATTAATGGGTTCCAATAAGTAATCTATTGGATGTAGGAATATTCATTTGTTTACAGAGTGCACCCATGGATTTGAAAAAAAATGAAAACAGATTTCCAAAATGATGATCACATTAAAACCATGAATTTAAAATAGATTTCCTACTCCCCAATTCAATTTATAATCCATTACATTTTAATGTGGATCTTATAAAACCCAAATGGTTCCTAAATGGTTATTTAGTTTCCAAAATTTCTCAAATATGGTTGTCAAGATTGTTTCTTAAGGTTCTTCTCATTTGAAACCTAAGCATGTGAGTTGATAACTAAATGGAATAAAGGGATGTTAAATTCTTTTCAACATGTTGAATGTTTTTTTATCATTTTTTGATATGGTTTTGGAAATGTAAATGTATTTTAAAGGTAATGTCCTTGTTGGAACCTTATGTAATTTGGAATGGGATTATAAAACTCATTTATTGGTTGGCCTTGTTAGAACATTGAGATGATTAAATATGTGATGCGAATATTTATGGTAGTCTCCCCAAAGAGAGGTCCACCAAATAGGTGGTGTTGGTGTTTGGGAAAGGAATTCATAGTGGAATATATGGGTTATTAATTTATGTCATTCATGTGATGACCCCTGTTTTCGACGCTTTCGTCGGGGCGCGCGCGTCCGTCCGCCAGGGCGTGATAGGCGCATTTTTCATTGTGTTTCCCTGCATTCCACCATTCCAAAGGCGGGCGGCATCCGCTCTGTATTCAGGGACGTCTTCTCTTTTATCGAAACTGGGATGATGAGATGTCGGTTCTTCCTTCGGTGGATTCCCCCTCAGAACTCATCACCTAGTCTGGGTCTCCCTCATAGATTTAATACGTTGTTCGTGAAACTCTTCCTAGTGCCATGTTTCCACGGACGTTGGTTAATTACAATGCTTCTGTCAAGACATTCCAAAGCATCCTGTCAGGGAAGCAACCTTCGGTCGGGGGATTAGTCATGTCGAGGCATCAATAGCGTGTCTGAACGTTGGGGAATTGGCATGTCTGTCTTTTTTCCTTTATTATAGGGCTTCTCGAGGGCATAAAAGACCGAGGCAACCCATATCAAGCGTGGGGAATCGTATTCCATCGGCATGTATCTGAGGTTTTCCTCATCTTCCTATGTTTAACACAGGGTATGTCGCATGTTTAACGTCCAGCGAAGGCGGATCGGCCTGATCAGAACACTAGATTGAGTGGATCAGATTGAGGAACTTCCCCTTGAGGAGGGGGGGCTCTGATATCGGGGTCGTGGGCCCATGGGTGGCTTCCCGGATGCTGTGGACGGGAGTGGAGTGGCATGATCTCACCGGGATGTGGCAGCCCGGGTGAGAATCAGGATGGATGAAGTGGAGGGGGAATGAATTGGGATCATTGCAAGGGTGACCGTGAGGTTGGTCTTGAGCCTCTAAGAGACCTCCTATGTATCCTCGTGGCTGGGAATCAAACTCCGCATAGTTTGGTGGGACGATGGGACACCTGAGGAGGCGGCCCATTAGAATGGATGCATGGATAGGTTACGGGCTAGAACCTTGTGAGGTTTCCTACGTACCATGCCTTGTCACGAAAAAAAGACCACATATTTCAGGTTCGACGCTAGAAGGCCGACGTGAAGGAGGAACAGGGGTCCAGGTGGTGGTGGGCTTGAACCTCAGGGAGGCTTCCTACGTACCATGCCTTAACATGTATCAAAGTCCTTGTAGTTCAGGTTGGATGTTGAATACAGTTTAACGATATTCGGGATGGGGGTGAACCGACGTGAATGAGGTCGGAACGACCGGGTGGTGGGCTAGAACCTCATGGAGGCTTCCTACGTACCACGCCTTGACATGGATCAATGTCCTCGTAGTTCGGGTTGGTGCGCCAGAGGACCGATGTGAAGTGGGACCTTAGTCTGATGGGTGTCGTCAGCGAACCGACGTGAAGCTGGACCTTGGTCCGATGGGTGTTGGGCTTGAACCTCGTGATGATTCCTACGTACCATGCCTTGACATGGATCAAAGACCTCCTAATTCAGGTGTGTGTCGGCGAACGTATGCAAATGAGGACCTTGGTCTAGATAGTGTAGGGATTACACAATAGGCTGCCCATGTGTTAGTGAACCGACGTGAAGAGGGTCAGAGTGACCAACAGGTGGTGGGCATGAACCCCTGGGAGGCTTCCTACATACCATGCCTTGACATGGATCAAAGTCCACATAGTTCGGGAGGTGGTAGTGTCGGTGAACCTATATGAAGGTAGACCTTGGTCCGATGGTTGATGGGCTTGAACCTTAGGGAGGCTTCCTACGTACCATGCCTTTACATGGATCAATGACTTTGTAGTTCAAAGGGCTTCGTCAGCGAACCTAATTGAAGGTGAACCCGTGGGTCCACTAGTGGTGGGCTTGAACATCATGAGGCTTCCTACGTACCATGCCTTGGCATGGATCAAAGTCCACGTAGTTTCGGATAGTCACAACAGCATACCGCTGGACTGGAATGCAGTTTAATAATGTGTGGGATGGGAGTGTAATTTGACATGAATAAACGTCGGGTGGTGGGCTTGAACTTTGTGGAGTCTTCCTACGTACCATTCCTTAACATGGATCAAAGACCTCATAGTACAAAATGGTGTACAATTTAATGTCATGAGGGACAACATACAGTTTAACGTCATGATGGACAAGGTAATGTCATTGCTAAGACCTACTCTAAGCCCACGTGAGTCATGCTCGGTGTGAGAAACAAGAGGTAGTAGAGACCTGACGATCACGTCGCGAAGGGTGCGTCCGTGAGAAGCGAAGAGGTGCTTATTCATTAGGCAGTCCATGGTGCGGGGACTTACTCCGGGATGGAGGCCCAAAGTGTGGTAAAGCGCAGCGGGAGAGGGATTTGGGACCAAAGATGGAAGGTGACTCGTTCCCTATCATGCCCTCCACTGGCCTTGGCAGTGGGGAAGTACGGAGGTGCATGGGTGTACCTTCAACAAGAGAGGCATGGGGGGTTACACCAAGGTGGTGTCCCTTATCTCGGGGACATACGCCACTCCGATAAGGAAGATATCATCCCCTGTGTGGGTGATTCCATTCTCGTGGAGACGAGCGGCATAAGGAATGTCCGAATAGGGGGGATCCTACGTGGAAGGCACGGGGTCGGGTAACAGTTTAACGTCATGTGTGGAGGAAAAGGTTCTTGGATGTTTAACATCCTGTAGCTCGGACGAGGTGGGTTTACTCTGCACCCCTAATACTTACATAACCGGCACCCTCTACCCCTTGGGGGAGGGAAGGTACCAGCAATGTCGTGGTGATGGGGGGCCGCAGGGCAAACCATTGAGGAGTCCACATTAGCATGGTTATTCGAAGAAGCAATAGTCGTTAGCATTCCTATGCGAAGAAGCATTATGCGAAGAAACGCTATGATTGGTGTTGTCCATGGGACTTTGAAATCATATCGTGCAAACCTGGAGGGTCGCACGGGAAGAGTAATTTCAAAGAAAAGGGATGTGCTTCACGAAGTGGAGTGCCTTGGCCTTAGCATGGGGAAGGGGTGTTAATGGGAGGTGCTTTGCGAAGAGGAATAGTGATTGCGGAGCACAACCTCGCAAAGAAGAGGTGCCTCGCGAAGCAAGGTGCTGTGAAGCAGTGTGCTTCATGATGTACAGCGACCCTGCCTTGGCATATGGATCACTTGTACAAGATGGGTGTTTCACGAAGCATAAACACTCTGCGGCTTCCCGGGTTCCCTTGGGAATCCCTTTCCTTTGCGAATTCCCTTAGGCTTCGCGAAGGGTATCCCTCTCTGAAGAGGGGCTCAAAACAAGACCAGGCGAAGGAATCTCACGACGAAAAAATACCTCACGGAGCTCATGATTCACGGGGTGAAGGGTGGTTCGCAATTCGGGAGCTGTGAAGCCGAAAGGTCGGATTTTCTGTCCCCTAGACTCAGGGGGAACCTAGTATTTATAGGCAAGGGGCACCGAGAAGCAGAACTCACATGGTGTGAAGGGGCGTCGGTTTCTTCGCGGCGGGTCACGAACGTCAACTGCGTTCGCGGAGCGTTACCGCCTCAGGGGCTTCACAGCGAGCTCGCGAATGTCAGGTCGTTCTCGGAACATTACTGCCTCAGGGGCTTCGCGGCGGGGTGGAGAACGTTAGGTCGTTCGCAGAGAGTTACCGCCTCAGGGGCTTCGCGGTGGCCGCGTCTCTTGTGGGAGCTCCGCATCAGGGATTCGCGAAGCAGCGCGCGATATTCTTTTCCTTCGTCCCTTTGCATCCAATATTTTGGCACCAATAAATTCCCCCCACCTCAGACATGGAGCCGTGGATGGAAAGGGTCCACGTCTGATTGAAAATAGCCAAAATTATCAGTATTTCGCGATGCGGACTCGCGAAGAGGGCGCGTGGGGTGGACAGCGGCCGCGTGGTCCGGACACGCCATGAAACTCCACCCGGGCGGGACGCACCGCGAAGATCCGGGGTAGCCACCTATAAATTGGGGGTATGTCCTCTCTTTTTGTCCTCTAGATACTTTTTTCCTTTTTCACTCTCAACTTCGTGAAGCTCTGCATACTCCACGTCTTCTCTCCGCGAATCGAGCTTTGCGGCGAACCGCGAGTCTCCGACTCTACGACTACGCGAAGAGAACTTCTGCTTGAAGGCCGAGGATAGGCTCTGCATCTTGGCTCTATGCCCGAGCTTCGTAATAGATCTTCACGAGCGACCTTCGCAGCCCAACCCGAAATTTTTTCGAGTTCCAAAACCGAAATGGCCCATCAAGAAGCTGTGTTGGGGGTGCCCATAGACGCTGCCCGGAGGGATGAGATAGTCAACTGTCTCGGCCTTGGGGAGATGGTCCGAAGTCACTCAGACCATAATTCTTTGACCGAACTGCTATCAGAGAGTCAGAAGAACTATCCGCGGTGCAAGAAGCTACCATTGTATGACATCGGGATAAGAGATGACGTCTTCATTCCTGAGGCAAGTAGGGACAAACCAGCTTGCTAGTTCAAGAGCACGCCATGTCAGCGCCAGTGGTTCAGGGTGGCTGATGGTCATGTGCGAGGGCACATCACACCTGTCACCAACGACTATCTCTAAAACCATGTGAACAATATTGACGGGAATCCACTACAACCGGAGACGTCCCCTCCTCTGTACCGCACCATGCTGAAGGCGGATTTTCAGGATTCGAAGAAGGGGTGGTCCGATGAGTGGGACCTGCTCTAGGGGGGCAACTTCACCAACGACTAGGCATGAGCCTACTGGGTAGGCACCTCATGCGAGGAGTTTGGGGCCGTGCTGAAGAGAGTGGGTTTGTATGAGGTGGCATGGGACTCCCAGTTCCACATTTACCAACTAAAACAGCTGATGTCGGAGCTACTGAGAAGTTGGCCATCTAGGAAAAATACTTTTCACCTGCACCATGGGGAGGTGGGCATCAGTCTTTGGGATGTCCATCATATTTTAGGGGTCCCAATATTGGGGTCCATGTATGATGATTTCCTTCCTGTCTTGAGCACATGGGAGGATCCAGATCAGTTTCCGCGATTGGCGTTGGCACTGATAGCACTGGTCTTTGGAGAGGACAGGGAGGCGGTGAGAGATTTCCATTTTAAGAAGTGGTTTGAGCAGTTCCTGAACATCCCGGAGAATCGAGAGTTCCCTCCAAGGCCACGAACATGAACAAAGGCGGATCAATTGGGAAAGGAGCAATCATATTGGCGTCTATTGGAGGACATCCAATGGAAGACTTGCGGTTTCAGTGTCAGCACTGAACAACAGCCGATAGTCAGGATGGCGGCGTTCATCGCGGCCCTTATCCGCGGTTGCTTCCTACCGGTGAGGGATACCAACATGGGGGGTGTTGCCCAGCTCTTTCGTCATGGCGTCCATGCTGGCCATGGGACAACTGGTCAATCTGGGGATTCTAATGCTTGCCAAGTTGTACCGGATGTTTCGGCATGTTAGAGAGGTCAAGAACCCTACAAGGATATGCGGGCCCTTCCACCTTCTGTATTGGTGGATTACGGTGCACATCTGGGGGATTTTTTAGTATCCAAACCCTATCTCGCCGTCGGGATCAATCTTTTTCCCCTCCATTCTGAATGCAGTTGGGAGCTTCCCATTAAAACTAACCATACCGATGGAGCTGAACTGAGTGTGGAGGGAAGATGAGTTTAACTTCCACCCATTTCCATTGTCGATGGGGGTACTTACTGATGATAGGCAGGGAATAGAAGAGCACCGGGCTTATCTCCTGGCCTTTCGAGGTGGATTTTTGGTGGCATGAGTGGATTGTGAGCCGCTCTACAAACCATACACCCCGCATCGGTTTGCGAGGCAGTTTTGGTGCCTGCAGTAGCTGACCCCGCAAGTCTATTGGGAGGTGCGTCACGAGGAGCACCCATGTGTGATGAGTTAGATGTGGCTCATTTTAAAATGGGAAGATGGGAAGATGAAAATTTCATTACCTCCATCCACCGGCACTTTTGGATTGGTGAGTGAGTATGCCATCAGCTGGGAGACCGCTTATCCAGGGGAGATGATGAGGCAGGAAACCATTCGTGTTGGTGACGGTGGGCCTCCCCTATCCTGAGGCCAGGGTAGGAGGGCAGAAAGGGACTCTCGCGGTGGCGGAGATTCCGTGGTGGTGAGACCAGAACCAGCTGAGGGTGTGGTAGCAGCGGCGGATCCGGTGATTCCAGAAGTGCAGGGCCATCCGAAGGGGCGGCCATAGAGGGGATTCCGCAGGATATCCGCTCAGGCTCCAGGGAAGCAGCTGCGTCATATCGACATGCCAGAGGATGTCATCTTCTCGGAGGCTAGGGACATTTGAGATGTCAAACGACAACACCTCAGTCTGCCCGAGATGTGGGAACTCCTGAACCGTCGCATTATGGTTCTACCGGGTATAGACCCAGTCCTGGCTAGGTCCACGACATCTCCAGCGGAGGCGGAGCAATATTTGGTTGAGATGGAGGACTACATTCACTCTAGTGGTGTTCCACGCACAATGACTGGTCAGGTGAGGGTACTGCTGGATCGAACGGTTCATCCACAGCTGTCAGCCACCGATCTGAGGGAGCGCTTCCCCTGCTGGTCGAATCAGTGGAATCCTCTCGGTAGGATGAGGCTAGCGGAGGGTGCCCATTGTTGGAGGTCAAAGTCAGAGATCAAGACTCAGATTCTGATGATTTCGCAGAGGATCTTGAAGTACCATTCCTAGATTCATTCCTCATGGTCTGTTCTCAGGCCATCACGGATTTCTTAAGAACGTTTGAACCATGCAGGAGGAACTTGTACGCAGGCCTCGCTCTCACCCCTTGGCGGGTGATGACGCATGACATTCAGAACCCGCGCCTATGGCTACGTCCAGTTATGCTTCTTGTGGGGCCAGAGTGTAACACCCCGACCTTTCACGATATACTTCTCTTTCAATATTGCAATAGCTTGAATTATACGCAAGTTCGAGATTCTAACATACCGGGACCAATCAAAGTAGCAGTTATGAATAGTAATACCCACTTTTTGAAATTATATAAATTTTATATTTCAAACTGGACTTCATTTTAGTATTCGTAATATCAAAATTATCCTAAGTTGAATATTTTGTAATTTTCTGAGAACTTCCAATTTTTTATGAATAGTGAAAAATACTTAAAAACAACTTTTTTAATCAAAATAATTTAGTGTGATACATTATACTATTGAGTGGGTTTAAAGTATAATTAGAATATATTTTTACCATTTTATCCAATGGTTTTCATTAGAATTAATTTCACTCTAAAATTAGACATGAACAATTGTCAATATTTTGATATATATTGTTTCTTAAAAACATGCTATTTGTTGTGACAATGGGAATTAATTATAAAATTAATTAATGCAACTTATATGTTTGGAATTTTGTAAAATATAAATCATTTTTCAATTCGGAATATCAATTATAGCATAGGGTGAAAGTTTGGCATTGTTTTGAAAAACATCAATTTTTGATGAATAGTGAAACCACTAAGTAGTAGTTAAAAAACTGATTTTTCGTTTAAATGAAACAGTACCACTTCTGTGATTTGATTTTCAAACATCCAACATACATGGTTGTCATTAGGAAGTAAAATTTGGTTCAATGGGTTTAAAATAATTTTTTTGGTGAATAGTAACTTTTAATTTTAATTAATCGCGATTAAAGGTAATTAGTGAAATTTAAGGTAAAGATAATGTTATAATAATATGAAATGGCCTTGACACATGTACTACCCCTATTTGATGAGTCATGGCTGACAAAGACAATCCATGGGTCAACTTGGGGACCCCATGGAGCCACTTTGGTAGGAAAATGACATTAAAAACCTTTTATTTAATGTTAAAATAAAAATGTCACTAACATGAGTTGTTTTACTAATACAATTTTTAAATGGGGTTATACAAGTCATATTTTTGACTATAAATATTCATTAGAAATATAAAAAGATTTCATACATCATTATATTTGTTTTATAATTTTTAGACATTAAATAAATTAAATTATGTATGACACCATGATGATGCAGCGATTACCTCATTATTTAACGATTTAAATAAAATGAAAAGATAATGTAAAATCTAATACCTACACATGTCAAAAACCTATTGGATGGGTGTATTTAGAACTCTTATCACCTTATACTCTAAATATATATTTTTGGGACCATTTAAATCCAAAATTAATTTTATGATAATGTAACCTTTTATAACATTCCAAGAGTGCCCCTCCTCTGCTCTTATAAAAGGCCCCCACCATTACCACCTTACTCACACCTTCAAAGCCTTTTGCCTCGGCCATCCTCTGCCCAAATACTCTCTAAACTTCCCTCTATTACTCCTAGAAGCCTCACTTTGGGAAGATTTCTTCCCTAGGAAGCCTTTGGCTCAAATGAAAAAAGAGATACTCGATTTTAAGGTAATGTCTTCTCTTATGTTATTTTGTTTTATTTTGCTTCTCCAACCCCTTAAACTCTCTTTATTTATTTCTTTTGTAAAAAAACCATTATCTTAAATATAATAGTATGTTGTTATAATATGGATTCGAGCTACACTTACACACACCTTCATCTAATGGTTTAAGAACATTCTGTTTCTGTGGATGGAGAATTTCTGCCTCACGAAACGATAATTGTTCAACACTCATATAACACCTTCAAAGGTGGCCATTAAGATGTCACTATATTTATATATGATATATAATATGTGTATGTTTTCCGTAAGCTTCTGTATTTTTCATTTATGGCATAACTTTATGGTTTCCATTATGGGTAAACATGATATTTTCATTGTAGGAAGTGCGGACTACCGCCCCCTCAAAGTGATTTGAATCGTTAATGCCATGTGTGGGATGTATAAAGGATGTAGTAAATGGTATTATACATTATATTATACTGGAATTATATATAACGTTATATAATTATAACTTCATTCCATTAAATACGAAATAGAAATGAAAGTAGCATTCATTCGTACGTACGGCTTACCGTCTCCATGAACGGTGCATTTCATTTCATACATCTAAATGTTATGTAATATTATAAATTAATTTATATACTGGATATATATGATGTATATGATATCTACATCATGAATATAATTATGGATATAATGGATATCTTACCACATGAACAACTTGTAATTTTAAGAAGTGTATTTTTGACTCAAGTACCAAAGATCGACAAAACGACCGTTATTAAAATAAATAATTACATAATGTTCATAACATGGTAATAAGTAATATAAAAGGAATAATAAACTTCAAAAATGTTCTTTAGCAATTATAAATTAACTCTAGTTTATTATTCAAGAGGTTAAAGAACGGTCGAGTCAAGTCGGACATGAGGTAAGGGAATTTCTTAACCCAATTTCCATTCTTTGGGTTAATCTCCTACTTTCAAATTATGTCATGATATTATTATGTCCTATCATGTATTTTTACTTTCTTTATGTGTACTTATAGTAAATACACATAATTGATCTATTTTGTTTTAAAAAATGATCTCTGTAAGGGACTTCGTATCAATCTCCTTTCATTGAGGCATATTTGGTTTTATACACAACTTTATTTTATACAGTGTATAAAACCCTTTGACTTTTACTTTAATTCAAAAGGAATATTTTTTTACGAAGCGTTTTTACTAAACGACAAAAGGAATGTTTTGTATTACGTATATGGAGACAACGACTTCTCCACCGCTGTGACCATTATTTGAGTTTCAACTTCCTCTATATGCCATAACTTTTTTTAAATGGTTTCAAAAAAGAGAGAGATACTTCTCTCAAATATATGAAAATCCAGTGCAAAATGTATAAGTATTTAACGCAAGATTAAAAATATTTTTAGAAAACCCGACACTCGAGTGTGGTAGATAGGAATGGATTGGGCGTGGACCCATCATGGCCTGTAATTAGTCGAGCAGTCTCAGAATTAGTTATTTTATTTTTAGAATCTTGCATAATGTTTTTAGAAAAACACTGGAGTATATTTGAGAAATTTTAAATGTAAGTATCTTCTAAAAAAATTGAATTGGTAGGTCTCATGAGACAAACTAGTTGCTTTGCATAAGGCCTTCACAAAATCTTATTTGTAGTCTTGGATCGAGGTCTTGGCTACGTGGTTATGATATTCTGGCATTATGCATTCCATCATTACTAAATTGGTTATTGATAATTCATGTGATTATTCGACTAGTAGAATATCCATGTGAATAAGTAAATGGCATTATTTCATTTTATTTTTTCCATATTATGCTGAAGTTCATGTTTAAAAGGATTTTGTTTTAGTTATACATTGCCTTAAATGTTAATGTTTATTTATGAAAGCTTCCACTATATTTTTATCCTTATTGAGCATCTGAGCTCACCCCTTTCAATGTTTTAATTTTTACAGGATGTGAAAAAGTATTTTAGGAATGACCTGCAGGGATAGTCTGAAGGGGATATGAGTGTGGAAAATGGAGACTATGTTATTGTAGTTTTTCACTTTATGATGTAATGTAACATTTATGAATGTATCTAGTGTTTCCAAGGCTACCAAACTAATCAGTATTTCGAGACTTGATCTTTTGTGATCATGCCAATTTTATAAAGTAGTGCACCGACTCTGGGTAACTAGGTTCGGTGCGTTACAGTTGGTATCAGAGGGAGGTTAGTACTAACCTTGGAAGCTAGATTTAGATAAAATCTGATTAGATCACATAGCCCTAAGATAGACTTTGAGGATTAGTATAGAAGAACTTTCTAGAATTTTGGTATTATAGAGATTTTGTGAGTTTTCTGAGCAATACATCCCGGTCTGGATATGAGCTGGTAGAGGCGGATTTGGCACAGATGTACCTAGGTGTAAAACCGAAAAACACCGCTTTGAGCTATACTCGAACGGGAACTGGTGGACGACAACGGCCCTTGCTGCACTCTTGGTTACGACACTCATGGGGGATATGCTTAGGATAATTCTCATTTTCTATACAAACCATTTTGATGGGTTTATGAGTATATACTTCCTCAAAGAAAACATTTTTATGTTTAGGGATTATATCCATAGACTATTAAATTTATGTTAAGTGTTTTACAAGTATGAAATTATGTATTTTGATTCATAAACTAATCTAGTTTATGCCATTGTTTAGAAATGGCGCCTAGTGGGAGGAATGAAAACTGTATCAATGCACGCACTCCATGTAGGGACTTCCCTCCTGCTCAAGATAATTATTATGGAGTTGGTGATACAGCTGGTGCTGATCAACTTATTACCATACTGGGAGAACTGACTCAGGTTATGAATAATAACATTACTCGTATGGATCACCCTGATCCACAACATGGAGGATCAATGTTATACCTCTTCATGAGGCAAAAACCACCAACATTTAATGGGGATACAAATCCATTAGTAGATGTGCAATGGATAAACTCATTAGAGAAAATATTCCACGCCTTGGGGAGTAGCGAAAGGGAGAAGGTTATCATGGAAGTTTACTGCCTCACTGGAGATGTCGATCAATGGTGGTCGCTGATTAAAAACACAAAGGAAGATGAAGAAATATCAAGTATGAAATGGAATGAAATTAAGGAAATTTTCTTAGAAAAATACTTTCCACATGACCATCGAGTAGATATGGAAAGGAAATTTCTGAGTCTGAGGTAGAAGGAGGATGAGAATGTCGCAAAGTATGAGGCTAACTTTACAAGGTTAGCGAGGCACGCTGCAGATTATATACGTAACCCAAAAAGTAAGATCGATCGTTTCATTGATGGGTTAAAACCATTTCTTCATCAAGAATTAGTCCCACAAACCTTCTCATCGTACGAAGATATAGTCTCGTGTGCTATCAAGATAGAAAAGGAATTCTCTAAATCTTATGACAATAAGGGAAAGTAAGAGAAGAAGAGAATGGTGGAACAAGAGATAGATAAAGGGAAAAAGGGAAAGAATTATTTTCCATTATGTGATAATTGTGGGAAGAATCACCCTGGAACTTGCCTAAAAGGAATGTGATTTTGTTATAAATGTGGAGAAAAAGGTCACCAGGCTCATGATTGCAAGGGAACGAAAGAGGTTATCAATGTTGAATGCTAAAATTGTAGGGAAATGGGGCATTATGAAAATGAATGTCCTAAGCATCAGGGAAACATACCTCAGAAAAGGCCAAGGGATCAAGGACAATCTTATGCTGTTACTACAGTTGAAGTGGAATAATTAATGTATTGGTGCTTTTGGACTCAAGGATTATATTCTGGTTATAAGAATAATGTGATATATATAACGATTGTACTATAGTACTTGTTTTTTCACTACGGTTTTAATATGATTAAGGTAATCATATTTTTAGTATGTGACAATAAGATAATATTTACTTTGTTTGGGGAATCTTATGTTACAATTGATTTTGGAATTTAGAGACCTTTTAAAGAAAGTCTAGACAGAGGTATTTTGGATAACTATAAAGGTTGGAATGGATTAAGTTGAACCTTGGATAGTATTATTTAAGGCTAAAAAATTTCTGAAGATTACTTTTGGAATATTATAATACTATATTTTTAGGAAAAGTACAACCTGCAGGTCGGGGGATAACCCGTCGCGTCGGAAAAAGCTGCAGGAATTGAACCCACAACCATAGTGCGACATGCCTTTATTACCTACCACTAGCCTATAGGAAGTCCCTGGTTATTACAAAAAAAATTCCTAATCTAAATGGTATGTGTTAATATTTGGAACCTTATACAATTAGGATAAATAGAATATTTTTGAGTTCTATTACCTTTTGGAGTGAATGTTGGGTTTATGGTAAAAATTTATTACAGAATGAATGTCTACATGAAAAGTAAGTATATTTCCGTACGTTCTTAGTAAATCTCCTAAATAAATTCCTCAACTTTATAAAAGGTACCATAAAACAAAAACGTTGCCAGTTAACTTTTACAACTGGGGATTCAATGACCGTTTAACCAATCACAAGTTTGTGATTTTCTTGTGGTTAACTTCCACCTATTCCTGTTTTATACAACTCTCCATCAGACCTTGATGGTTTTTTTCTTCCATATCCATATTTTCGTAGAATCCTAGTATGGGCTATCTCGGGTGACCTTTGTACTTATCTTTCTTTATTTTAATGTTATATTTTTATTATCCTTATTTCCGATGTTGGTTTTCCATAAAAGTATTTTCTATTTTCATCCTTTTATTTTCAACGAAAAATTTCAAATTGTGAGGACGCAATTTATTGAAGGTGGGGAGAATGTAAGACCCCGAGCTTTCACGATACACTTCTCTTTCAATAATGCAATAGCTTGCATTGTACGCAAATTCGAGATTCTAACACACCGTGACCAATCAAAGTAGCAGTTATGAATAGTAATACCCACTTTTGGAAATTATATAAATTTTATATTTCAAAATGGACTTCATTTTTGTTTTCGGAATATCGAAATTATCCTAAGTTGAATTTTTTGTAATTTTTTGAGAACTTCCAATTTTTTATGGATAGTGAAAAATACTTAAAAAATTTTTTTTAATAAAAATAATTTATAGTGATAAATTATACTATTGAGTGGTTTTAAAGTATTATTAGAATATATTTTTACCATTTTATCAAATGGTGTTCATTAGAATTAATTTCACTTTGAAATTGGACATGAACAATTTTCAATCTTTTGATATATATTGTTTCCTAAAAACATGCTATTTGTTGTGACAATAGGAATTAATTATAAAATTAATTAATTCAAATTATATGTTTGGAATTTTGTAAAATATAAATCATTTTTGAATTTTGAATATCAATTATAGCTTAGGGTGAAATTTTGGCATTGTTCTGAAAAACTTCAATTTTCATGAATAGTGAAACCACTAAGTAGTAGTTAAAAAATGAATTTTCATTTAAATGAAACATTACCACTTCTATGATTTGATTTTCAAAAATCCAACATAAATGGTTTTAATTAGGAAGTAAAATGTGGTTCAATGGGATTAAAATAATTTTTTGGTGAATATTATCATTTAAGTTTAATTAATCACGATTAAATGTAATTAGTGAAATTTAAGGTAATGATAATGTTATAATAATATTAAATGAACTTGATAACTATCCTAACCCTATTTTATGAGTCATGGCCGACCATTAAAATCCATGGGTCAACTTGGGGACCCCATGGAGCCACTTTCTTAGGAAAATGACATTAAAAACTTTTTATTTAATGTTAAAATAAAAATGTCACAAACATGAGTTTGTTTACTATAAAAAATTTTTAAATGGGGTTATTCAAGTCATATGTTTTACTATAAATATTAATTAGAAAGATAAAAATATTTCCTACATAATAATATTTTTTTTATAATTTTTAGATATTAAATAAATTAAATTATGTATGACACCATGATGATGAAGCGATTACCTCATTATTTAAGGATTTAAATAAAATGAAAAGATAATGTAAACTCTAAAACCTACACATGTCAAAAACCTATTGGAAGGGATTATTTCAAACACTTATCACCTTATCCTTGAAATATATAATTTTGGGACCTTTTAAATCTGAAAATCATTTTATGATAAAGTAACCTTTTATAAATTTCCAAGAGTGCCCCTCCTCTCCTCTTATAAAAGGCCCCCACCACTACCACCTTAATCACACCATCAAAGCCTTTTGGCTCGGCCAAACTCTGCCCAAATACTCTCTTAACATCCCTCTCTTACTCTTAGAAGCCTCACTTTGGGAATAATTTTTCCCAAGGAAGCCTTTGGCTCAAATCAAAAAAGAGATACCTGATTTTAAGGTAATGCCTTATCTTATGTTAGTTTGTTTTATTTTGCTTCTACAGCCCCTTAAACTCTTTTTATTACTTTATTTTGTAACAAATCCAGTATCTCAAATATACTAGGATGTTTTTGTAAGATGGATTCTAGCTACACTTACACACACCTACATCTAATGGTTAAAGAACATACTGTTTCTGTGGATGGTGAATTTCTGCCTCACGAAACGATGATTGTTCAACACTCATATAACACCTTCAAAGGTGGACATTATGATGTCACTATATTTATATATGATATATAATATGTTTATGTTTTCTTTAAGCTTCTGTATTTTTCATTTATGGCATACCTTTATGGTTTCCATTATGGGTAATCACGATATTTTCATTTTAGGAAGTGCAGACTACCGCCCCCTCAAAGTGATTTGAATCGTTAATGCCATATGTGGGATGTATAAAGGATGAAGTAAATGGTATTATACATTATATTATACTGGAATTATATATAACTTTATATAATTATAACTTCATTCCATTAAATACTAAATATAAACGAAAGTAGCATTCATGCGTACGTACGACTTACCGTCTCCATGAACAGTGCATTTCATTTCTTACCTCTAAATGTTATGTAATATTTTAAATGAATGTATATACTGGATATATATGATGTATATGATATCTAAATCATGAATATAATTATGGATATAATCGATATTTTACCACAAGAACAAATTGTAATTTTAAGAAGTTTATTTTTGACTCATGTACCAAGGATCGACAAAACGACCGTTATTAACATAAATAATTACATAATGTTCATAACATGGTAATAAGTGATATAAAAGGAATAATAAACTTGAAAAAGTTTCTTAAGCAATTATAAATTAACACTAGTTTAATATTCAGGAGGTTAAATAACGGTCGAGTCAAGTCGGACATGAGGTAAGGGAATTTCTTAACCCAATTTCCATTCTTTGGGTTAATATCCTACTTTCAAATTATGTCATGATATTATTATTTCCTATCTTGTATTTGTACTTTCTTTATGTGAACTTATATTAAATACACATAATAGATCAATTTTATTTTATAAAATGATCTTTGTAAGGGACTTCGTCTCAATCTCCTTTCACTGAGGCATATTTGGTTTTATACACAACTTTCTTTTATACGGTGTATAAACCCCTTTGACTTTTACTTTTATTCAAAAGGAATACTTTTATACGAAGTGTTTTTACTAAATGAAAAAAGGAATGCTTTTTCTTATGTATGCGGTAACAACGACTTCTCCGTCGTCGTGACCATTATTTGAGTTTCAGCTTCCTCTATAATCCATAACTTTTTTTAAATGATTTAAAAAATGAGAGAATACTTCTCTCAAATATATGAAAATCCAGTGCAAATGTATACGTATTTAATGCATGCTTAAAAATATTTTAAGAAAACCTGACTCTCGAGTGTGGTAGACAAGAAGGGATTGGGTGTGGACCCATCATGGCCTATAATTAGTCTAAAAGTCTCAGAATTAGTTATTTTGTATTCAAAAGCTTGCATAATGTTTTCAGAAAAACACTGGATTATATTTGAGAAATTTTAAATGTAAGTATTTTCTAAAAAAATTGCATCGGTAGGTCTCATGAGTCAAACTAGGGTCTTGGCACGAGGCCTTGACAAAATCTTATTTGTATTCTTGGCATGAGGCCTTGGCTACGTGGTTATGATTGTCCGACATTATGCATTTCATCATTATGAAAGTGGTTATTGATATTGCATGTGATTATTCGACTAGTTGAATATCCATGTGAATAAGTAAATGACATTATTTCATTTTATTTTTTCCATATTATGTTGAAGTTGAAGTGTAAAAGGCTTTTGTTTTAGTTATACATTTCCTTAAATGTTAATGTTTATTTATGAAATATTCTGCTATATTGTTATCCTTACTGAGCATCTGAGCTCACCCCATTCAATGTTTTAATTTTTCCAGGATGTGAAGAATTATTTTAGGAATGAACTGCAGGGATAGTCTGAAGGGGATATGAGTGTGGAAAATGGAGACTATGTTATTATAGTTTTCTGTTTTATGATGTAATGTATCATTTATGAATGTATCTAGTGTTTCCAATGCTACTAAACTAATCGGTCTTTCGAGACTTGATCTTTTTTTATCATGCCAATGTTATGAATTAATGCACCGACTCTGGGTAACTGGGGTCGGGGTATTACACAGAGCACCCGAGGTGGCTCCTCCAGAATCTACAGACATTTCAATAGTATACGAAGGGCCACGCCTCGGGGTCCCATCAGCATCGACTGATGAGCCGCACCAGAAGTTCGATATCTGTAAGTTTCCTCTACGGGATTCATTGCTGTCATATATAGATCGTGTGAACTAACGTTTATGTCCCTCTCTGTTGTACAATTATCCGACTGGCATGGGCTGTTGTGGCAAGGCTGGTTGGGATGTCTGGTGGCATCCCTCCTAGGGGCATGCTGGTGATGGTGGATATAGTACCCTCATCTCCCAAAGCTGCAGCACAAACTATCATTGGTGGGACCACCAGCAGGGTCGTGCCCGAGGTTATTGAGGTGGAGTCCGATGACGAGGATCAACAGGCAGTCCCAAGTCCCGTCACACCTACTCCAGAGCCAGATGTTGCGCCAGATTCAATGCCAGATGTAGATCCTGGTGAGGACTTCTTGTGGGCGTATTCTGTATACGAGCCTGCCAATCATGTGGACTAGGATGAAATGGCCTCCGATGAAGAAGATAACAGCATAGTCCGCCGCTTATTGTGGAAGATAATCACTTGCTTCATCTGGACACCCCCAAGCACTATGGCTGAACGAAATGGACAGACTTCACTCTCGGCTGCATGAACTGTGCACTGGGGGAGTGGATGCCCAACATCCTCATGCACTCATCCGAGATCTCATGGCCGAGAAGATCCGGGAGTATGATCGTGGGCTCAACATGGGATGGCATCGGAGGAAGGAGACAAACAACAAGAAGCTACAGGAGACTAAAATTATGATAACCCTGGTTTTATTACAACTTAAACAGGCTTTATTACATATAACTTCACTTGATACAACAAATAAGATCAAGAGGTTTAGTGTCTTTGGGGCTTAGGATCATTACATAAAAACTTTAAACTTTAAATACAACATCTTTATTGAAAACTTCCTTTACATGACCACTACATTCATTTGTAATTAGCATTGCATGGGATAACCTGAGGACATGCATAAGAAAAGGGTGAGCTATAAAGCCCAGTAAGGGAGTACAAAATGAATAACATGAGGATTTCAATACATGTTAGGAAATAGGAATATCAATAGAGCATAAGAGTAACATGAACATAAAGGCATGATAAAGCATGATAATCATAACAAAGAAATGTGGAAACAACACTTAACATTGAATTAGCATGAGCCAAGGCTCATTGCACATGGAGCATGAGTAAACCCTCATTGCACTTGAAGCACGAGTAAACCCTCGTTGCACTTGAATTATCATGAGTCAACACTCATTTCACATGACGTATCATGATACTATACTTTACCCAATGCATTGGAGCGCTATAAGGGAACACCGTTCTTAAACATTTCATTTAATGCATAAGTGTGCCACATGGATCATAAAACATGGATTCATAAAACATAATCATTTATTCCACGATAAATAAATGTGGAATTCATACATGAAACTTTATAATCAATAAGTAGATGTGCATAAAGGTCAATACCCTTGATGGAGAAATGGGCATGGTATTCACTACACAATGATGTTGGCTTAGAAAATCGGTGTGATTTCGGCAGCGTAACGGCGTGACATAAGAATTCATAAAAAATGGTTGATGAGAGAGAAAGGGGTTCCTCATCATATTTACATGTAATGGACAGTAAGGAGTTCATATAGATACATGTCCCAACAATTGAAAAGTAATTTAGATTCATGACACAAAGTATTGCTTGAATATAAAAGAGGAGAAAAAAGTTCCTTTCGGAATTTCGGCATAGTAACGGGTGTACATGGGAGGCATTTAATGAGAGAGAAAGGGGTCTCCCATAATTCAAAAAATAAGAGGGCAGTATGGGGGAGGTGCAAAACCATTCCCCAACATTCATAATTGAAATTAAAAGGGCAATACAACTTAAATAAAATTGACAAAAATGAGAAAGGAAGAAAAAACCCTTACTTGGAAGTGTGCTTCCAAAGGCTACAGAGAGGCTTGTGAGAGGCTTCTTGGGAGCTTAGGGCACCTTGAGTGGATTCTAGAGAGAGTAGGGCAGAGGTTGGAAGAACTACAAGGGCTTTGAGTGAGTAGGAAGTGGGATCTTGGGTGGGTTTATATAGGAAAGGTGAGGGAATTCTTTATTATTTAGGTTTGGGACCCCTTCTATTAAAATAATCCAAACCACAAACCATCCCATGGTATTTTCCCATGGTTTCTGGAAAAGGAAATAGGAAAAAAATATTTTACAAGGCCAAGGTCCGAACATATTAAAAAAATTAGGGTTGCTTATGTGGAGGTGAGTCACACTCCCATGGAAATTAATTTAAAAAGTCAAAGTGTTGAATAAGTCTTGAGGGCTCCATTAATGCTTTGAAAAGTAAGTCAAACAAACCCAAAACCTCATTATTTTAATGATAAAACACATATTGGCCGAACATAAGGATTATGGTATTTTATTACATCACCATTGGGTCATTATGATGTCATAAAACACATTATATATTTAAATGGTATTTAATTTTTACACAAAAATTTGACTGTCTCAGAAAATTATGAAAAATTCACCATTGGATAATTTCGATGTCCTGATTCCAAAAATAATATTTATTTTATCTAAATAATTGTCTAAATATGTGAATTTTCACTTTTAAAATAAAAACCGACATTTATAAAAAATTCACGGGTTTTGACAGAAATGGCTTTCAAACCTTAATAAAAAATTTAATTGCATTCATAAAATTATAATAACATTTATATTTAATAAAAATTAATTTAATATTAATAATAATATTTTATTAAAATATTATTTAATTCAAAAATCCTTTAATTTAATAAAATATAATTCTTAATTAAATAATAACTAAAAACACCATTTGTACTTTAAAAACTAATTACAATGTATCAAAAATGACTAGAAATTATATTCAATATTATATAAAAAAATAAAGTATATGAACATGGTGCTACTTATTTGTTACATAACCCCTTAAAATAGCCGCATAAGACCTAAGGGTAAGGTGTGCGATGGTGACAAACTCTTGGGGTGGCTTGGATAACATCGCTCGAGTGGTAATCTCTATCAACATCCACTTTTCCCGTAGACGGTCCAGTTCAAGATTGACATAATGAAGCTCAGCTTGGGCTTGGTCAAGGGAGAATCCCAAAGACGCCACCTCTTTTCCGAGCTCTAAAAAATGGGCTTCGTAAGGGGCAATTCTACTGGATGAGGCCATCGCTTCCTTTGTCTGAGTAGAAATGGGTTCGTTAAAGCCTTATATTTATACTACTCAGATGATCACTGTTCAACGGCTATAAAAGTAACAGTCAAAAATCTTAAGGTAGAACTAAAGAAGTTGACATCTTATAAAAACATTTTTCATAAAGAAACATTTAACTGGATCAAGAGGTATTTTCCATTAATGAAACATTGGGTCGTTACAATATTCCCCCCTTAAGAAATTTCGCCCTCGAAATTTTCCTTTTCCCACACTAAAACAAATGTGGGTAACTCAGCTTAATCATATCCTCCGACTCCCAAGTTGCTTCTTCAAACTTGTGGTTTCTCCACAACACCTTGATGAGGGGCATTGTCTTATTTCGTAGAACTTTTTCTCTACGATCTAAGATCTTCATTGGTGGCTCCTCATAAGAAAGATCATCTTCCAATTGTACCACCTCGAAAGAGAGTACATGTGAAGGGTCTGGTATGTACTTCATTAAGAGGGATACATGAAAGACATCATGCACCTTGGCCATAGTAGGTGGATGTTCTAATCGATAGGCCACAGCCCCAACACGATCAAGAATCTCGAAGGGGTCAATGTACCTTGGACATAACTTCCCTTTCTTTCCAAACCTCATGACCTTCTTCAACGAAGATATGCGTAAAAACACCATGTCTCCGACTTTAAACTCAAGGTCTCATCGACGATTATCTGCATAAC
This sequence comes from Viscum album, assembly GCA_963277665.1. NCBI lineage: Eukaryota > Viridiplantae > Streptophyta > Magnoliopsida > Santalales > Viscaceae > Viscum > Viscum album. The sequence goes on along the minus strand of OY728161.1, from coordinate 2,118,016,028 downwards.
ACTTCTGCCAACTATGGGCTGCCTTGATATGCTGCTGAATGGTTTTCACCTTCTCCACCATTTCTTCGACCATTTCTGGTCCAAGCAGCTTACGTTCACCGAACTCATACCAACATGACGGTGTTCTACACCTTTTCCCATACAAGGCTTTATATGGTGCCATTTGGATGCTCGATTGGACACTATTATTATAAGAGAACTCAACCAGAGGAATATGTTGATCCCATCCTCCTTTAAAGTCCATTGAGCACGCTCTCAACATATCCTCAAGTGTTTGGATAGTTCGCTCGGATTGGCCATCAGTTTGAGGATGATAGGACGTACTGAAGTTCAGTTCAGTATTCAGAGCTTGTTGAAGAATCTTCCAAAACTTAGAGGTGAATCTTGGATCTCAGTCAGAAACTATAGATAGTGGTACTCCATGCAACCGTACCACATCCCTGATATATATCCGTGCCAGTTGATCCAAAGAGAAATCCTCTCGAATAGCAATGAAGTGTGCAGTCTTTGTAAGACGATCCACAATAACCTAGATTGCATTTTTGCCTTTGGATTTCCTTGGAAGTTCAGTGAAAAAGTCCATGGTGATGTTCTCCCATTTCCATTCTGGTATGGGCAATGGTTGCATCATCCCCTTAGACTTCTGCCTCTCTGCCTTCACTTGCTAACACACCAGGCACTTTGATGTATATTCAGCAATCTCCTACTTCATATTATCCCACCAAATGTTTTCTCGGAGATCTCAATACATCTTTGTGCTCCTTGGGTGAATAGAGAAATTTGAACTATGTGCATCATCCAAAAGTTCCTTCTTCAGCTCCGAACTTGATGGAACACATAGTCTTTTCCCAAACTGCACAATTCCTTCTTCATTAACATTAAACTCTGAGGATTTACCTTTTTGATGGCTTCCACTTTTTCATGGATTCCTGCATCATCCTTTTAAGAATCCTTTAACCTTTCCAAAAGAGATGGTTGAGCAATCATTTGTGAAAGGATTGATGATGTTCCCTTCTTTATGATTCCCACATCCATCTTCATTAAGTCTAAGAAGATTGGATCCTTCTCAATTCCCATCATTGATAGAATCGCTGGATCCTTTCTACTTAGGGCATCTGCCACCTTGTTCGCTTTCCCAGGGTGGTAATGTATTGAACAGTCATAATCCTTGATGAGCTCTATCCATCTTCTCTGGTGCATATTAAACTCTTTCTATGTGAATATATATTTAATACTCTTGTGGTCATTATATATCTCACATTTCTCTCCATAGAGATAATTCCGCCATATTTTCAAGGCAATGATCACCGCCTCCAACTCCAGATCATGCGTTGGATAGTTTCACTCATGGATTTTCAACTGCCTTGATGCATAGGATATCACTTTATCATTCTTCATCAGCACACATCCTAATCCCTTCTTCAAAGCATCACTTAATACCACAAAAAGCTCCCCACTTGTGGGTAAAGTGAGCACGGGTGCAGTGATAAGCCTCCTTTTCAACTCCTTGAAGCTTTCTTCGTATTCATCACTCCAAGAAAACTTTACTCCCTTACGAGTTAGCTTGGTAAGGGGGTTGGACAATCGTGAGAAATTTCTCACAAATCGTCGATAATATCCAGCTAACCCCAAGACGCTACAGATATCAGTTACCGATGTTGGCCTAGGACATCCCTCCATTACATCTGTTTTGGAGGGGTCCAAAGATATCCCATTGCTTGTGATGATATGGCCCAAGAATGAGACCTCCTTCATCCAGAACTCACACTTGCTGTACTTGGCATAGAGCTTCTCCTTGCACAAAGTCTCCAGTACAGTTCTTAAATGCTCCTCATGGTCCTCCTTGGTTTTAGAGTATATTAGAATATCATCTATAAAGACTACCATAAATTTGTCTAGGTAATCTCTAAAGACTCTATTAATCAATTCCATGAATATTTTTGGAGCATTGGTGAGTCCGAAAGGCATTACTATGAATTCACAGTGCCCGTACCTTGTACGAAAAGTATTCTTGGGGATATCTTCCTTCTTCACCCTTACTTGATAATATCCCGACCGCAAGTCCACCTTGGAGAAGTATTGTGCTCCACGCAGCTGATCAAACAAGTCATCGATTCTTGGGAGAGGATACTTGTTCTTTATCGTGATTTTGTTAGGTTCACAATAATCTATGCAAAGCCGCATTGACCCATCCTTCTTCTTGACAAAGAGGACTGGTGCACCCCATGGTGATGCACTTGGGCGTATAAACCCTTTATCCAGATTCTCCTGTAGTTGTTTCTTCAGCTCTTCAAGCTCAACAACAGCGATTCTATATGGAGTCTTGGATATTGGTAGTGCCCCAGGTATAAGTTCAATTGAGAATTCAACATCTCTTCTCGTAGGAAGACCAGGAAGTTCCTCGGGAAATACTTCAGCGAATTCCCTCACAATAGGCATTTTTTCAAGGGTGGTTTTTTCCTTGGACTCAATCATCTGAGCCAGATATGCGTGCTCATAAGGCAGTAATATCCATGCTTGAGATGATGGAGCTAAAGGATATTCATCTTCCTCCTGACACTTGTAAAGAATCGGGGGTCGATTCTCCATATGGAGTGTGATTTCCCTCTCCCGACAATTTATGTTGGCTCTATATTAGGAAAGCCAATCCATGCCAAGAATTGCATCAAATTCCACCAAAGGGAGTATGATGAGGTTCACTAGGAAATTCAATCCATAGATTATAACAGAGGAGGACTTATACTCATGGGATGCAATGATTGCCCCATTTTCCGTACTCACCAACATCTTTACTTCCATGATTTGTGGTGGTGCAGGGATTGTTCTACTAAATTTTTGAGATATAAAAGAATGCGTAGAACCTGAATCAAAAAGTACGTTCTCTATTCTTGAATGAATAACTAGCATACCTGTCACCACTTTGTTTTCGGGATTCACTTCGGCAGAAGTGATGGCAAAAGTTCTTCCTTGCTGTCTTGGAGGTTGCTGGTTGCCTCCGATAACCCTTGGACTAGGGCACTGATTTTCAAAATGACCCGGTTCTTTGCATTTGTAGCATTGAACAATGAATTGAGGTTAGAACGGAGTGTTCCTTTCCTCTTTCGCAGCCGCGGGTCCTTCTTGCTGACAGTTAACAGCTAGGTGCCCTTCTCTTCCACACCTGAAGCATTTTCTTGTCCCCCTAAGGCAATTTCCAGGGTGCTTCTTTCCACACTTTTGGCAAGTGGGGTGCTGGAACTTCTTAGAGCCGTTGGATTTATCCATTGGACCACCAGCATTGAATTACACCCTACGCTTCTTGTCCCCATGATACCCCTGTGATTCTCCGATCTCTATTTCAACCTTGAGGGCACATCGGACAATTTCTTCATAGCTGTCGATGTCATGGATCGCTAATGCTTTCCGCAAGCTAGGATTCATCCCACCAAAGAAGTGGTCAACCTTGCATTCAGGGGTAACGACAAAGCCGGAAGCGTATCGTGCAATCCTTGTGAAGTTTTCCTCATACGCTCCCACAGATTCTTTATCTTTCTGCTTGAGGGAAAGGAATTCCCTTTCCATATTAAGACGGAGGGTGTTTAGAAAATATTTATCGAAAAACATCTTTCGGAATACCTTCCATTCCAAAGCCTCGATCTCATCCTCAGGCTTCGTATTTTTGATCGACTTCCACCATTGATCAGCTTCACCCTCCATACGATAAGCCTCCAGGAGAACCTTCTCTTGTTCATAACATTTAAGTATAGAGAAGATCTTTTCAATGGAGTTGATCCATTGCTCAGCGATCATGGGATCAGATGATCTACTAAAAGTAGGAGGCCTTTGTCTCATGAATCTCTCGATAGCGACTTGTTCTTTCTTAGGGGGGGGGGGGGGTTGAACGTTCCTCTTGACCCGTGTTTCTATTCAAAACTTGAGTTATCTAAGAGGGAATCATGACAAAGTTCGCGATTCCCGCTCCCATTGGATTGGGCATCTCATTAGTACAATCATCACACTAATCTTCACAATGTTTTTTAGCCCGAGTTCTCCTATTACCGGCCATTGGTTGGAATAAAAGGAAAGTAAGGGGTAACACATAAAGGGTAATCCAAAGACAAAAGTTGATGACTTATAAATAAACTTTAATCTCTTTAACTCATGAGTCTATAGGATTCAATCCAGGCTTTTCATGATCTTCCTTCTAACATATATTCTTTGGGGCATTTTTCCCTTAATAAGGGTTCATACTAAGATTGTGAATTTATCAAAACATATCCCCTGGGAGTGTCGTAACCAAGAGTGCAGCAAGGCCCGTTGTCGTGCACCAGTTCCCGTTCGAGTCTAGCTCAAAGCGGTGTTTTTGGGTTTTACCCCTAGGATACATCTTTGCCATAGCCGCCTCTACTTGCTCGTATACAGACAGGGATGTATTTGTCTAATAAACCACTTACTTAGTAATTACCAAAACTTAGGGATGTTTTTATTATAATTAGTCTTGTATCTAAGGCTTTACTAGGGTTTCCTAATCCCAAAAATAACTAAACCTATCCTCTGATACCAACTATGACAACCCTGGTTTCTATTACAACTTAAACATTCTTTATTACATATAACTTCACTTGATACAACAAAGAAGATCAAGAGGTTTAGTGTCTTTGGGTATTAGGATCATTACATAAAAACTTTAAACATGAAATACAACATCTTTATTGAAAACTACCTTTACATGACCACTACATTCCTTCGTACTTAGCATTGCATGGGATAACCTGAGCACATGCATAAGAAAAGGGTGATCTATAAAGCCCAGTAAGGGAGTACACAATGAATAAAATGAGAAGTTCAATACATGTTAGGCAATAGGAATATCAATAGAGCATAAGAGTAACATGAACATAAAGGCATGATAAAGCATGATAATCATAACATGGAAATGTGGCAACAACACTTATCATTGAATTAGCATGAGCCAAGGCTCATTGCACATGGAGCATGAGTAAACCCTCACTGCACTTGAAGCACGAGTAAACCCTCGTTTCACTTGAATTAGCATGAGTCAACACTCATTTCACATGACGTATCATGATACTATACTTTACCCAATGCATTGGAGCACTATAAGGGTTCACCCTTCTTAAACATTTCATTTAATGCATAAGTGTGCCACATGGATCATAAAACATGGATTCATAAAACATAATCATTTATTCCACGATAAAGGAATGTGGAATTCCTACATGAAACATTATAATCAACAAGTAAATGTGCATAAAGGTGAATACCCTTGAGGGAGAAATGGGCATGGTATTCACTAAACAATGATATTGGCTTAGAAAATCGGTGTGATTTCGACAGCGTAACGGCGTGACATAAGAATTCATAAAAAATGGTTGATGAGAGAGAAAGGGGTTCCTCATCATATTTACATGTAATGTATAGTACAGAGGTCATATAGATACATTTCCCAACAATTTAAAAGGAATTTATATTCATGATACAAAAGTATTGCTTGAATATAAATGAGGAGAAAAAAGTTCCTTTCGGAATTTCGGCATAGTAATGGGTGTACATGGGAGGCATTTAATGAGAGAGAAAGGGGTCTCCCATCATTAAACAATAAGAGGGCAGTATGGGGGAGGTGCAAAACCATTCCCCAACATTCATAATTGAAATTAAAAGGGCAATACAACTTAAAGAAAATTGACAAAAATGAGAAAGGAAGAAAAAACCCTTACTTGGAAGTGTGCTTCCAAAGGCTATAGAGAGGCTTGTGAGAGGCTTCTTGGGAGCTTGGGGAACCTTGAGAGGATTCTAGAGAGATTAGGGCAGAGGTTGGAAGAAATCCAAGGGCTTTGAGTGAGGAGGAAGTGGGAGCTTGGGTGAGTTTATATAGGAAAGGTGAGGGAATTCTTTATTATTTAGGTTTGGGACCCCTTATATTAAAATAATCCAAACCACAAACCATCCCGTGGTATATGACCATGGTTTCTGGAAAAGGAAAGAGGAAAAAAATATTTTACAAGGCCAAGGTCCGAACTTATTAAAAAATTAGGGTTTCTTATGTGGAGGTGAGTCACACTCCCATGGAAATTAATTTAAAAAGGCAAAGTGTTGAATAAGTCTTGAGGGCTCCATTAATTCTATGAAAAGTAAGTCAAACAAACCCAAAACCTCATTATTTAAATGATAAAACACATATTGGCCTAACATCAGGATTATGGTATTTTATTACATCACCATTGGGTCATTATGATGTCATAATAAACATTATATATTTAAATGGTATTTAATTTTTACCCAAAAATTTGATTGTCTCAGAAAATTATGAAAATTTAACCGTTGGATAATTTCGACGTCCTGATTCCAAAAATAATATTTATTTTATCTAAATAATTTTCTAAATATGTGAATTTTTACTTTTAAAATAAAAACCGACATTTATAAAAAATTCACGGGTTTTGAGAGAAATGGCTTTCAAACCTTAATAAAAATTTTAATTGCATTCATAAAATTATAAGATCATTTATATATAATAAAAATTAATTTAATAATAATAATAATAATAATTTATTAAAATATTATTTAATTCAAAAATCCTTTAATTTAATAAAATATAATTCTTAATTAAATAATAACTAAAAACATCATTTGTACTTTAAAAACTAATTACAATGTATCAAAATTGACTAGAAATAATATTCATTATTATATACAAAAATAATGTACATGAACATGGTTCTACTTATTTGTTACATAACCACTTATAATAGCCACATAAGGCCTAAGGGTAAGGTGTGCGATGGTGACAGACTTTTGGGGCGGCTCGGATAACATCGCTCGAGTGGTAATCTCTATCAACTTCCACTTTTCCCGTAGACGGTCCCATTCAAGATTGACATAATGAAGCTCAGCTTGGGCTTGGTCAAGGGCGAAGCCCAAAGACGCCACCTCTTTTCCGAGCTCCGACAAATGGGCTTCGTAAGGGTCAATTCTACTGGATGAGGCTATCGCTGCCTTTTTCTGAGTAAAAATGGGTTCGTTAAAGCCTTATAATTATACTACTCAGATGATCACTGTTCAACGGCTATAAAAGTAACGGTCACAAATCTTAACATAAAACTAAAGATGTTGAAATATTATAAAAACATTTTTCATAAAGAAACATTTAACTACATCAAGAGGGATTTTCCATTAATGAAACTTTGGGTCGTTACAGAATGTGAGGTCCAACAACTTCAGGCTCAAGAAGATGAGCACTCAGCCTCTCTTAATACACAATCTGAGCTGATCTCATGAATGAAGGCCCAGCTGGAAGAGGAAAAAGAGCATATGAGGTAGGCTTCTAGAAAGATGGCTTCCGTTCAGGCTGGCATATAGAGGGCCAGGGCCAAGGATGACGAACTGCGCCCCACCGCTGCTGAGGAGCAGCAGGAGCTGAGTCAACGGCAGCAATTCTTGGACGCCACATGTCGAATGGTGGCGGAGCTACAACCCTCTTTTGAAGGGGTTAATCCTTCCATGGGGGAGTCGACCCCCCGAGTACTGTAACAATTACAAACCTTTTAATGGTACTTTCGTGCTTTGTCTTTCTTCTCTCTTTGAATGTCGTAGCATGAACGATTTCCACTGTTTTCATCGGTTCATTACATCCCTACAATGTTTGCGGGACGTCCAGTGACAAATCCCTAAGCTCACGTGAGTCAGGCCCGATTTGAGAAATAAGTGATAGTTGCTTCATCATCCCGCCCAACATAGGAGTGGAAACCAGGCTTCGGGCGTCTGGGGGTTGGATTACCAGTTCGGATTTCCGAAAGATGGGAGAGACCTGGCCGGAGATGGAAGTTCTCAAAACATCCGAATTACCGTTTCTTCAGTGTGCTCTAATTCACAAATGGTGCAATGCCAGGGGTGCTTAAATCGGTCCGAACAGATGGAAATGGGATGTGTGAATCATGATACCCAAGATTCAGAACACCGCAGGGATGGTGTGACAATAAAGGACAAATGTTAACCATGGAAGAGAAACGGTATCCTTACTTCTTTAGCTTGAAATGGGGACAAAAAATGAGGGTCGATTGTTGACCATGTTCGAAACACAGGACCATGTCACAAATGTTGTCGATTAATCCTTTGGGACGTTGGCCCAGGACAGTAGGCGGACCCAAGGTCGAGCATCCATACTGTTAGGGGGTCCTTCCAAACATGACCAGTCTTCTGGAATGTTGGCCCAAGGCGGTAGGTGAACCAATGCGGCATGAGACCAGGCCGTTAGGGGGTCCTGTCAAACACGAAAGGGGAAGAGGGTCCAAATAAGGGGCACACAAAGCGTGGAATATGGAGTGATGGTTTGTCTGAACAGAATCCAACACTCATGTAATTACACCACTATAGTGGGAGTACGCCAGATGGGTGAATCGGTTTGATCATGGATCATTACCTCATTGGGACAGGGCCTCTCTGGCGAGGGGGTTTGTCGCTTCCCAATGGGATCTTGGGGAATCCCGAACTTGTTTAGGGCAGAGTCATAGTTACATGGTCCTCTACGAGGGGTCCGGCCAGGGGGTCGGAAAGGAGAAGAATATGATTAATGATTCCTATGTGCTGGACCCTAGGAAACATACTAGGGTGTCTCTACGTATCCCACGAGGGTGGGAATCATGCCATACGTTGTTCTGGAAGCGCAATGTAGTCATATACCAACACTGGCAGGTGAAATCCTCTCTGGCAGAGGCTCTGGTGCATCCCCTGATTAACACGGGGCATCCTGAACTTGTTCAGGGTAGAACCACAGTTTAGTGTCCTGCATTGAGGACATATGGATTCTTGTAGTTTAACTTCATACGATAGGACGTTGAGTGAATGGTAATAGACTAGGGAGCATATGGTGTGGTATTTATGAAACCGACGTGAATGAGGACTTGGAGTCAAAATCACACCATGTACCCCCAGAATAATCTCTCCAGGTTGAGGGACCAAGAGTGAGGATTAGGCTGGGTCCGAAAAAGAGTGGTTAGGCATTCCTACGTACCCCATGAGGATCGGAATCAATCCATACATAGTTCTGAGGGGGCGATGAGAAGCCTGGCCGTGTTAGTACACATTCTGCCAAAACTACTAAGCCCACGTGAGTCATGCTCGGTGTGGGAAACAAGAAATAATGGTGGGACTTTCCTGATACAGAAAGGGGTAGGTTAGGGTGAAGGAAATCTCAGTGAATACTGGCCCCATAATACTAACGCGACCACGTGGCACACCTAGATGCGCGAAGAGATAGAGCCGAGTATGTTGGAATTCCACTTGAACATGAGGAAGTGGAAATGTGTGAATCAGGACGCTCGAGATTTGGATCACAATGACGGTGGCGTGATGATAGAGGATAACTGTTAACCGTGGCAGAAACACAGCATCCATATCATGTTATCCTAGAATGGGGACAGACAAATGAGGGTCAACCATTGACCATTCTCGAAACACGGTACCATGTCACATATTTTGTCAAAGATCCTTAAGGACGTTGGCCCAAAATGGTCGGAGGGCCCTTAGGTCCAGCATTCCTGAAGATCCCTTAAGCCTAGAATCCCCGTCGTCTGAGGGTCCTTTTGGATGTGGAAGAGGATGAGGATACAAACAGAGAGCGCGCAAACCTTGGTGATGGGACAAGTGGGATGTCCCCATGAAAATCCCACACATCGGGCTCTTTGTCAAAATGCATCTGAATATGACAATGACACATATTAGATAGAGGGAGCAGAGTCCTTTCCCATAGGGAGGTCTTAGTTTAGGGTCATAGAATTCGGACCATGGGTGGGAGGAAACACAATAGGCATGTGACGAGTATTTATGAAAACCCGGCGTGGATGAGGACATAAGCCCTACTTACTAGGCGTTCTCTGGGGAGTGCTCGAGTCGATGGACCGAACATGAAAGTTAGTTCGGGCCTGCAGGGATGTGCCCGGGCACTCCTAAGTATCCCATGAAGATGGGAATCAAGCCATAAGTAGTTCTTAAGGGTGGCACGGTAAGGTACCTGTGCCAGGGAAAAAGGGAATGTGCGGGCGTGGCCCTTGCACCAAAAGATGCGGAATTTGATAAATCTTGTTTTTCCTTTAAGTTGAGTGGTTGTTTTTGTGAAGAGACATGCCTAGGATAGCAATCCCTGGTGTCTCCACAAGATTCAAGCCATGATAGGCATTGAAAAATGGCATGGCATGTGACCAATACCAAACGTGATGTCCTCTTCAATGAGGTCATCACAATGAATTGTCATTTTTCATCGTGCGTCCAGGATGCTAATGTCACAGTTTATGGTTGTCTGATAGGACCAATCATGAATTTTAACATCATGCAGCACAGACATAGTAGAGATGGCACTAGGCGGGGAAGGTGTATAGTGTTGTGCGACATAAATGATGTGAATGGGGACATGATCCCTCATCACACCACACAGTCCTGTAGTCAGGGTCCTGAAGGCAGGACGATAAACTCAAGATGGACCCAAAGATAGGAGGTTTGGGCGTTCCTAAGTATCCCATGAGGACGAGAATCAAGCCAGACATAGTTCTTAGTAGATCATAGTTTATGGTCTTATAGCTCAGACTGGGGGTGGATGACAACTTTCCAGGTAAGCGCAGACCTCGACCTGATCCCTAAGCCCAGGTGAGTTAAACTCGGTGTGGGAAACAAAGGGGGAAGATCCTTATCGCAATACCTAAAACATCCATCTAGGGGAAGTTGGTGAAGATCCCTGAAGGACACCTTTGACAAGGATTTGTTCCCATGATGCACAAATGTGCATTGAGGAATAGTATCAAGAGTTTCGAAACTCTACTTGGACATGATAAGAGTGGAGATGGATGTGAATCGTGTAACCGACATTTTGGGCTTAATGGGGGTTGGCATGGAGATGGAGGATAACCGTTAACCATGGCAGAAAAACAGTATCCATATCACGTTAGCCTGAGGTGGGAACAGTAAACAACCATCAACCACTGAACATATTTGCAACGTAGGTTTTTTATTGATTTGATGTCTGAAACCCTCGGGGGAGTTGGCCCATAACGGTAGGAGATCCATTGGGCGTTGTATCCATGCCGTTCTTGGGGGTCCCTCCAGGTGTGAAAGGTAATGAAAGCCCTGATGAAGGGAGACAAGAAGCCTCAAAATCAGGTGCGGACATGTCCAAGTAGAATCTGAAATTCTCGGTAACTTAAACCAGAGAACCATTAGGCATATCGGTGAACCACCAACAAGGGTCGATGAAGTGACTTATGAGAGGTAGGCCAAGGGGCCAAGGTGGGCTGGAGATTTTCAAGAGATGGGGTTGGACCCGAAGCTTAGATATTCGGGTGGTCCTACGTATCCCATAAGGATGGGAATCAAGCCACACATAGTTCTAGAAGATGCCCAAGAGGAAGAATACACTAACAAGGATGTGTACGGAGTGGCGAGTAATGAAAACATAATCTCGCACCACACCGCACAGTCCTGTAGGAATGAACCTGGGCCAGGTGTCCCGACAAGGCCATGGGGCTTGAGGCTAGGCCTCGATCAGGAAGGCCTGACCAGCTTGCAGTTTATCGTCTTGCACTATGGAGAAGGGGTCGGGGAATAGGATTCCCTAGATAGGGGAGGTGTACGACACAGCGGTTAACCTAACGTGAATGATGACGTAATCCAACACCACACCGTACACTCTGGGTATGAACCTGGGCTAAGGGGCCTGAGAAGGCCAAGGGGCCTAAGGATTGACCATGGTAAGGGAGGCCTGGGGCTGGGCCTCTGTCAGGACAGCCTGAATAAATTACAGTTTAACCTCTTATAGTATGGACGGGGGCCATGGGCTTGGAAAGGCCAAGGGGCCCGAGGTTAGGCATCGGTCCGGAAGGCCTGACCAGTTTGCAGTTTAGCGTCATGCAATGAGGATGGGGAAAGAGATAATTTTATCTCATCCGGGGACATGTATGACATGGAAAGTAAACCGACATGAAAGAGGACGTAATCCTACACCACATCATACATCCCTTATAAGAGAATCAGAGCCGTGGGCCTGACCGCTGGTGCCACCCGAATGGAAGTTTGTCGCTTCAGGATGGGGCAGAACGAATCACTACACTCGATGTTTGGGATATCTCAGGGTGGACCCGAAGATCCAGGACACTATTGACCATGTTCGAAACACTGTATCCCTATGGTGGTATGATATGAGAGCAACAAATGAGCTTCGACCGTTGACCAAATTCACAACACGGGACTTGTATCTGCTTGTTGCTCGGAAACCCTCGGGGGGTGTTGGCCCGTATCTATAGGAGAGTCGTTGGGGGTGGTATCCAGGTCGTTCTTAGGGGTCCCTCCGGTTGAGGAAATTGATGGAATCCCAGTCAAAGAGTGGGTGAAGAATAGTGGTATCCATCCATGAAAGAGGCGTAAATCTCCAAGGGGGGCGTGCAGCCAGTTTGAGGCTTGCTCGACATGAGTTGGGGAAAAAGTGTGCGTCCTGCCATATGTCTTGACCCGAGGGGAAGATTTTGACTTTTGGGCTGGGCCAATAGACGAAATGTTCAGGCGTTCCTATGTATCCCATTAGTATGGGAATCAAGCCATACATAGTTATTGAAGGCCATACAGTTTAACGTCATGTGGTGAGGACGTTGGAGGATAGAAGAACCGGAGTGGGCACATGGTGCGACCCTTATAATCCTTGTATGAGCGGGGCTAAGAAATCATACTCCTCGTCATGCAAGGATCCTCCGAGGAAACTAAACTCATGGGGGACAATGAAAGAGAATAGTTCAGGGCAGGACTCAAGACGAGGCATCTGAGTGTTCCTATGTATACCATTAGGATGGGAATCAAGCCATAAGTAGTTCTTAAAGAGTAGTTTAATGTCGTGTTGGACGAGAGATGCATCTCATTTGGGGATATGTACAGTACGACGGGTAACCTGACGTGAATGAGGACGTATCCCACACCACACCGTACTATCCCACAAGAGAGTCTGAGTCATCCAAGGCCAAGGGGCATGAGGCTAAGCCTTGTTCAGGAAGGCCTAATTGGCTTGTAGTTTAACATCTTACAGTAAAGATAAGGGACATGGGCCCGAAGAGGCCAAGGGGCCTGAGGCTAAGCCTCGGTCAGGAAGGCCTGACTGGCTTGCAGTTTAACGCTTACAGTAAGGATGAGGGCTAGGAGCCCATAGAGGAAAAGGGGCCTAAGGCTAAGCGTCGGTCAGGAATGCCGGACTGGTTTGCAGTTTAACGTCTTATAGTAAGGACAGGGGGCCAGGGGCCCGAAGAGGACAAGGGGCCTGAGGCTAAGCCTCGGTCATGAAGGCCTGACTGGCTTGTAGTTTAACGTCTTATAGTAAGGATGGGGGATAGGGTCCAGAAGAGGTCAAGGGGCTTGAGGCTAATCCTCGGTCAAGAAGTCATGACTGTCTTGCAGTTTGGAATCTTACAGTAAGGATGTTGGTGCAGTTTAGGGTCGTGCGGGACCGTAAAGTTTATGTTCGTGTAGGACCAATGGGCTTAGACAAAGTACTGCTTGAAGAACTTGGCATTGGTTGGAGGAGTTATGTGCTCACCATCTGTGGTCACCAAAGAGTATGCTCTGTTGGGGTAAAATTTATGGATGGCGTAATGTCATTCCCATTTGGGCTCTAGCTTGGGCGGTTTCCTACCGGGAATCATTGGCGGTCGAAGGCCAACACTAGGTCGCCCTGCAGAAAAGAGCGAAGGCGAACCTTCTTGTTGAAGGCTCTGGCTATCTTATTCTGATGCCTTTCCAGATTGTGCAGGGCATGAAGCATGTTCTTGTCCAGTGCTTCCAATTTAGCTAGGCGGATTTCAGCCACCTTATCTGGCGCTTGCCGGTCATAGACTGTAGTTCTTAATGATGGCAGTTGGATCTCAATGGGTAGGATGTCTTTATCCCCATACACACTACTGGAAATCAGATCTTTCCCAACACTTATATACACCCTTTCCCAACGGTTCTCCCAAACCGTTGGGAAAGGGGGGTCTTTCCCAACGGTTTGGGAGAACCGTTGGGAAAGGGGCCTCAAAACACCCCTTTCCCAATGGTTTGGGAGAACCGTTGGGAAAGACCCCCCCTTTCCCAACGGTTTGGGAGAACCGTTGGGAAAGGGGCCTCAAAACACCCCTTTCCCAACAGTTTGGGAGAACCGTTGGGAAAGACCCCCCCCCCTTTCCCAACGGTTTGGGAGAACTGTTGGGAAAGACCCCCCCCCCTTTCCCAACGGTTTGGGAGAACCGTTGGGAAAGACCCCCCCTTTCCCAACGGTTTGGGAGAACCGTTGGGAAAACTCAGCCCAAAATCCAGCATTCGCCACTGGAAATTATCACCTATCCCAACGGTTTTCAGAACCGTTGGGATAGATTCTTTGATTTCTTCCAGGTCTACTACCCGAGAACATTATATAAATATAAATTTTAAATAATTATGATAATACATATATATATTTATGAAGTTATGTTTATAAAAGTTATGTTAGGTTAGTGGTTAAGGCGTTTAATTATAAATGGGGGGTTGCAGGATCAAATCCCACCACATGTTGTTTTTGAAATAAATATACCAACGGTTTTATAACCGTTGAAATAGATTTTCATATTACTTATACCAACGGCTTTGAAAACCGTTGGGATAGGTCTATACCAACGGTTTTGGGAAAACCGTTGGTATAGACCTATCCCAACGGCTTACTTCGCAACGGTTCTCCAAACCGTTGGTATAGCCTATACCAACGGTTTGGAGGCCTATACCAACGGTTCCAAACCGTTGGTATAGGTTAGTATTCTACTAGTGACACCAGAGAATATGGGGTCACCTGGGTGGAATTGCGAGTCATCGTCCGATAAGCCCAGAGGGCGTTGGGGAGCTTGTCCGACCAACTTTTATGGTTCTGACCAACCTTTTTCTGCCGAATGTTAGAGAGGGTTTTGTTGAACGTCTCGATCTGTGCATTTTCCTGGGCATGATAACGAGAGGTATGGTTCAAATGGATATTGTACTTGGCATACAATTTCTTCATCTCGACTGCTTGAAAGTTGGTGCTGTTATTGGTGAGGACAACGTGAGGGACCCCAAACCAGTGGATGATATTGGAGCTCACAAAGTCAACGATGGAACGGGCCTTCACATCGTTGAGTGGAACTACCTCTTCCCACTTGGAGAAGAAATCTATAGTATTAAGGATGAACCTACACTGGCAAGCTGTCGCCAGTGGATATGGTCCCACTACATCGAGTCCCACACCTCAAATGTCCAATAATACTTGGTGGAGTTGAGAGGCTCTGACGGCCGATGTAGGAAGTTGGCATGAACTTGGTACGCATGGAATATCTTGGAAAACTCAATACAATCATGGATAGTAGAGGGCCAGAAGTACCCCAACCTCCAGATTTGATGGGACAGCTTTGGCCCAGCTTGGTGGGAACCACAGGAACTGGCATAAACCTCTTGCATAACCTAAGAAATATCGACTCCTTGAATGCAATGAAGGAGAACACCATCGAAGCTCCACTTATAGAGGATCTGCTCAAGACTAGGACCGCTCTGGAGGCTAAATTGCAGAGCGCGGCATCAGATTCACTCGCGCTCGGCCCGGTCATCCGGGAGTCAACCATTTTGGAGATACTCGACAAAAGGTGACCTCCAATCAGGAGTGTCCTCGACCACTGTGTCTGACAAACCTAGGACCCCTGACGTAGAAGGTCCAATGGTAAGATTACTTACCAACATGTCGTCATTGTCTTCTGGGGTGATGGGGGTAATTACTCACTGGTGTGACACATTTATGATCAAATCATCTTGCTCAGGTTATGCGAGCGACACTACTAAGCCAACCAAAGCATCTGCTCGACCATTCTGTGTCCGAGGGACATGGGTAACCTTTGGTCGAGAAGAGAACTGGGCCATTAGATGGAGGGTGCACTCTAGAAATGGCACACACTACGGCTTCCAGACGACATAGTCTCCATTGACGTGCTTGATTAACAGCTCGTAATCTCCTTTCACATGTATATGGGGTACATAGATCTCGAGGGACAACTCGAGGACAGTGATGAGAGCCTGGTAAACTGCCTCGTTGTTGGTGCATCCTTCTGACAACAGGAATGAGTATGGCAGGACGGCTTGCACCGGGGTGATAAAGATGATACCCAGACCCACTCTGTTGAGCTTTGGATCATTGAGCCTCCTACCAGTGGGGCTCAGGGAGGCACCATCGATGTGCATTTTCCAACATGAGACGACATAATCGACTGAGAGGATCGCCTCATCAGGAAAATCCAGGTCCTGGGATTGATCCATGGAGGTTGGATGGGTAGCTAAAAAGTCTGCCAATGCATGTCCCTTGATAGGCTTTTGAGGGAAAAACCTGATGTCAAACTGCTGGAGGATCACCGCCCACCACGCTAGTCGGCCAGTAAACATGGGGCAGTTTATGATGTACTTCAGTGGGTCTACCCGAGAGACCATCTATACCTCTTGGTGATGCAGGTAATGCCACAAATTCTATACGGAAAACACGAGCGCAAGGTATCTCTTTTCAATAGGGGAGTATCTGATCTACGTATCGAGAAGCATTCGGCTGAGATTATAGAGACTATTCTTCATACCCTCGTTGTTCTTCTGGGCGAGAAGTGCACCAAGGGACCATTACAGGGAGGTCACGTAAAGAACAAACCAATTTCTGGGGATGGGTGGCATCAATACTGGAGGTTGGAGCAGATAATGCTTGATTTCCTCGAAGGTGGTCTGACACTCTTCATCCTACCCATAGGCAGCGCCATTCTTCATGAGCCAGGAAGAGGGTTTACACTTGCCGGCCAGATTCGCAATGAATTGGAGTATATAGGCTAAGTGGCCTTAGAGACATCGAAGCTCTCGAGTAATGCTCAGGGGAGGCATCTGGCTGATGGCCTTGATCTTCTCTGGGTCGATCTCAATGCCCCGGTATCTAACAACAAAACCAAGATACATCCTGGAGGTGACCCCGAAGGCACAATTTAACGGGTTCATCTTTAGGAGGCGGGAACGGAGGAAGCCAAACACTTTCTCAAAGTCCTTGAGATGGTCCCGACACTGGCAAGAGTTGACCACCCGATAATCCACGTAGCATTCCAGTAGCGTCCTGATAATCGGCTTGAACATGCGGTGCATGGCCCGTTGATAGGTGGCACCTGCATTTTTCAGGCCAAAGGGCATAACCTGGTAACAAAAAGTACCTTGGGGAGCCCTGGAGGCAGTGGACTCCTCGTCCTTAGGGGCCATCCAAATCTGGTTGTACCCTAAATACCCATCCATGAAAGAAAGGGATTGGAACCCGGCCGTGGCATCAATCAACAACTTGGTCACCGAGAGGGGAAAATCATCCTTTGGGTAGTGGTGATTGAGATCGCGGAAGTCGATGAAGAATCTGATCTTCCCATTCTTCTTACTGACTGGCACAATGTTGGAAAGCCACATGGGGTACTGGACTTCCTTGACGAAGCTGCCTTTGATAATCTTGTCAACTACGGCCTCAACTGTGGCACCATGAGAAGGGTGCATCTTTTTGGGAGGCTGCTTAAACCCAAGTTGGTTTGACGGGAGGCCCAGGCGGTGAACGGATACCTGAGGATCTAGTCCTGGCATCTCACCGTAACTCACGGAAAACACATCATAGTGTTGTTTGAGAAAGTCTACGTACCATTGCTACTCCTCAGGGGACATGGCTGCACTGATCAATGTGGATCTCAGATCTGACTCGCTACCAAGGTTCACCTGTACCAGTTCAGCAACCGTGGTAGAGACACCTTCCTCATAGGTGGGGGGAGAATCCTCCAAATCTTCCTCTCCACCCGTGGAGGTATTTCCCACAAGGGGAGCTGCTTCTGAGTTATCAAACACTGACGGGCAGCTGGTGCCGGCTTGGATGGTGCTGGTCATCATATCAGAAGACCCATGTGTCGTTGAGACCATATCAATGAAGGCAGTCAATCCTATCCCATCTGGGCTTCGGCCCAAGGGGCCATGTTTGATGACATCAAAGCAGTGGTGACGCGTCGGCCTAAGTCGGTTGATTCCAGCCCAGTGGAAGAGACACGTATGACGTACTGCCATTTCCATAAGCCTAACATTCCGATACTGCACAGGGGTAGGAGGTTCCAGGATCACCGGAACCTAGTTGTTGTTGTTGTACGAGATGATTTTTCGCCGTCACTTGGACATGGGAACATGCCATACTTTCATACCTGAAACAACAAAACACTACCCCATGTCGGGGGTCGTGGCCTCCAATTGATGGATCAGGAAGATGTAGGTGTCATCTAGGCCTTCCCAGGGATCACTTGTGACCGGGGTGGGTTCATCCTCACTTTCTAGGATTTTTTTATCCTTTCTCTTATAATAGTCATCATCTAGATAGTGGGTTTCACAAGAGGCAAAGGGAGATGCATATCCTTGGAGCACGCCTACTCGACCATTGATGGAGTATTTGATGCATTGGTGATACGAAGAAGGGACCGCTACGTGCAGATAGAGCCATGGCCTGCCCATCAATGCGTTGTAGGCAGTGTCCTGGGAGACAACCATGAACTTGGTGCTGGCAATTAGGCCACCGAAATGGATCTTCAAGAAAATATTTCTGACTGGGGATTGCTCGGTCCTATCGTTTCCCTGGATTCTGAGGTCAGAAGGTGTTAAATCATCCTCAGACAAACCCAGCTTTCACAGTGTTTGAGTCCGGATTAGGTTATTCCCAGAACTCATGTCAACAAGACAGCGACGGACTTCCACTCTATTGAAATGGCCGATGATGTACAGTGGGTGAATATTCCCATGTATGGGAGGGTCTTCATCTTCACTGGAGAACGAGATAACTGCCTGGAATTCATCATTCTCAATTGCCTCAGCGTGGAAGGCTTCCGCAGCTTCCACCTCCGTCTCAAACTGAAGGGGGATCCTTAGGGCCTCGGAAAGTGCCTCACACATTTTAGACCATAGGTGAAGAGCCTTGAGGATAGAAAGCATTGCTAGAATGTTGGCCATGTTCTTCAGGACATCATATTTTCATGCAAAGCGCAAGCCTCTGCTTACAAGAGGTCGTTCTACAGTTGGAGGCATAGCGGGTTCTGTCGGTTGAACCGACGACTGGCTAGTACTGGGTACATCCCGCTGCCTACTAGTTGAAGCCTGGAGAGAAGCCACTAGATTAGGATTAGAAAATGGATATTGGCCTACAGCTGGGCAAGACTGACCGCGATACGGATGAGGCAGCTCTGCTTGATCTAGTAGCACAAATGGCTTTGGAGGTAGATCTGAGGGCATCAGATGAGGTTGTGCATGCTGAGCTCTATGCTGAGCCTGCTATCTGGTTTCAGAAGCGTTCACGGCGTGACTGAAAGCACCCACTGAAATGGCTTGACGACCTGTGTGGTTACGGTTCCACTGACGTTGACGTCGGCTGGGGACGTTGGGGAGGTTTGTATGTCGTTCCCCCTCGTCGGGAGTCATATAGGGC
Source organism: Viscum album (assembly GCA_963277665.1). Taxonomy (NCBI): domain Eukaryota; kingdom Viridiplantae; phylum Streptophyta; class Magnoliopsida; order Santalales; family Viscaceae; genus Viscum; species Viscum album. The sequence continues at coordinate 2,117,996,527 of OY728161.1, read as the reverse complement.
TTTACCAGCTCCATGGTATTAACCAAAGCGTACCCCTGGCTGTCGCTTGACAAATCATCCACCACTGGGTGGATTCTAAGAGGAATCCCTATTTCAGGGGGCATAAAGTTTCCAAGAGTGCGGGATGACGAAGGAAGTGGTGAAGTGAATTGCTTCTTCTTGCACCATCGTTGCTCGCCCTTTTAGGAAGAGGTCGGCTGTGATGATGATGCAGAGGTACTGGCTACTTCCTCCGAAGGCTCCGGCTAATTCATGCGTGCCCGAATGAGACCATGGACATGGACGACGGATTTTCGAGCCATCCAGTCATTGTATTTCTGGGACCCACGACTGGGAACCTGCTACCACTCGCCTTCAATGTCGCTACCGATCTATGACCTTACGAAAACACCCGCTACTTGTGTCAGGGCTGGGCCCAACCTGACTATGTTTTTGTCAACCTATTATTGAATCTAGTCATTAAATACATAGCATTTTTTGAGGGTGTGTCCCAGAATCCGATGATAGGGACCGTAGTTGGGCTGATCGGTGAGATTCTCCTCTGTCGGCCTTTTGCACTTGGGTAAGCGCACAATCCCTTGCTCGAGAGCACTTCGGAAGTAGCCAGGGGCCTGATTCTTGTTGAACGAGTAAGTCTGGTGCCTTCTTTCTAGATAGGGGGCCCTGGGATCCTGGACCTGACAAGGGGCCGGAGGGGTCTACCGAGGAGGTGGTGACAGATTGTCTCACCTAGGTGGTGGTGGCACATTGCGCGGGGGAACCTGTCTATTTTGAGTCGGTCACTGCTGGGCAGGAGCCTATGTATGAGGTGGAGGACCCCTACAGGGTTGCAAGACTGGTGCTACTGTCTGTAATTCTAGCAGCTTGGGGGGCTGCTATTTTGGCCACCGCGGCAGGTTCAGCTCTTTCAGTCGTCCTGGCTGGGAGCACAGGGTGCAGCAGACGTACCTGACTAGCCTGTTGCAGAGCTTCCTCGAGGTGCTGAGCCTTATCTGAGAAATCCTACAACCCTCTAGGATAGTTTTGGGTGATCAGGGAAGTAACCAGATACATTTTAATGTTCCCTACACACATCGTTAGTAATTTCTCCTGAGTCAGTGGCATGTCGAGGGAGTATGTAAGTCCCTTCCATCGGGAGATGAAGTACACGACTCACTAATCAGGCCTTTATTTTCACTTTAAGAGGTATGAAATTCTGGTCTTTCGCATGGTGGAGCTGAACTGGTATAGGAACTACCAACGGAGATCCTCCGAGCCAGTCACCGATACGATAGGGAGCTGGCTGTACCAGATGAATGCAGGGCCCTCCAATGATTTCATGAAACATCGGAGCTTTGCAACTTCTTGCTGGGTCGGGGTCCCCAGCATGGGGCCACACCTGGAAGAAAAGTGGGCCAAGTGCTGCGGCGGGTCCCATGTCCCATTTATGGGTGAGAACGTGGGGTTTTCAAAACCTGGGGGTACGGGCATATCATCAACTCACGCGGGATATGGATTGCCATTCAGTGGGACTGCCACCATCAGCATTTCCAACGCATCGAGGTGGGAAATGCGTGCCGCTATAAGATCATCTGGGTGGGGTCCCTGTCTTGACAGGGATCCCTAGTGACAAGTGCGTTGTCGGGTTCTTCGACATGGTAGATGGCTTCAGCAGCTCGTGGAGCGACTGGTGGAATGACCTATGGGGCGGCTGAGCAGGTTGGATTCTTCGGATTGCCTTGCCGTTTAGGAGGGTTTGGCGAGAAGTATCGCTCCCTCTTGTCATGAGTTCCGGCTTCTTCCATGTCTGCGGAAGTAGCATGATCAGGGTTGCCCGGAGGCATCTCGCAGGGGGAAAATTGTTCCTGCCCCTGCTGCCCCGGCTTGGGATTACCATAGTCGGGTCGCCACTATACAGCACGCTCGTCTAGGAGTTCGTCAACCAGCCTCTTCGGCTCAACAAGCTGCTATAACAATGCGGCCTTCTCGGGGTCTTCGTCCATCTTCAGTACAGAGGCGGAGGGGTCGGAGTGCTTGACGGTTCCAACATGCTCCTTACACTTACCAGCATTTTGACTGAGTACCAGCGACTAAGTGGGTACAGGGAGGCCTAGATGGTTCCTATGCTAACGGGTAACCCTCCCTGATGGGTCCAGTAGTGGTGGTACACCCTCAGGGGGTATTTCTCCATCGATAAATTCAAGCTCGTCCTCCTTGTCCACTATGTCAGCCATGTGGACCGTGACCCCTCTTGGGGCTTGTCCTCAATGTTGCATAACGAATTGAGCTGCCGTTGGATAGGAATAAAGAGGATGGCGGTATAATGTCCACATCCACGGACTTGCACATGGGGGGTAGCTTCCCTGATGATTCTGCAGAGTACATTGAGACTCTAACTGCATTTCCATTGAAGGGTGCTCTGGCGGCCTGGTGACTCAGGGTGTTGGGCCACAGGGAGTGTGTCCAAATCGATCAGGAGGCATTGCTCGTTGATTTACTCCAAGTGATCTCGGCTCCTGAGGTACACTACCTGCTCATAATAAAGTCAGAAGTGCGTCACCCATAGGGTTTGGCAAAGGCACCCTACTTCCTCTAGGGTAAGGGACTCTGGTGCGCAAAAGTTCGGCATTGTCGTCGGCCAGAACTTCTCCGGGAAGTGATCCGGTATGAGAATGTTTCAAAAGCTCCTGGGCTCGGACTCCGGGTCTGGCCCCATATTTCCCCACTCGTCAACCGGAGGCGGCTGAGGAACCATTAGAGGTACCAAGGAGGACTACTGGGACAGTAAACTGGGTGGCGTAGAATACAGTGAACGAGATGACTGGCCGCCGAATTCCGGGCCATCCTCTGACGAGGGAGGTGACCTGACCACAATGTCACGATACGATGGGCTGATAGCCATAGCTTCCGGTGTAGGAATTTCGGTCATCAGAGAGGGGTCACACCATTTCTATACCGTCGTTGGCCCCCAAAATAACTCAATGTGATCTCTGGTAGAGGATGAGGGTGCTTATGGTGACGACGGTGGTGATTGCAGGGTCAGAACCTGCGGGATTTTCACATTTTCCTCCTCCTGGATGTACTTGCGGAGAGAGGCAAGAATCCAGTGAACTTCATCTTCTGGAAGAACGAGACTGATGCACCTTGTTCCTGCCCTAGTCCTTGACTATAACATCCTTCTATTTATCACATAAACTTTCATTACATTTTACAAAACCGAGTATCTTTATGGTTTAGTGTCTTGGAAACCAGGAAGTGAAAACATGAAAACATAAAACATTCTTATTAAACACTTGAAAGGATTCTCCTTATGTTTGTCCTAGGTTCATTACTGCATCTCATAACCTAGGGACATACATCAAAAGAAAGGGTGAGCAGAAGGCCCAGTAAGGGAAACAAGGGGAAACATTTACATTTGAACTTGAGATACATCAACAATGTCATGAAAAATAACTTTAAGGCATGAGAAAAAAATCATGAGATATATCATAATAAAAATAACATTTTTCATAACTTGAAGATGTGGCTAAAACACTTAATATTGACAATAATTTCGTTTCACCAAGGTCCATCCGCAAGGTTTCATTAAAAATTACCAAGGTTATTCATCAAGGAATTAGTCTAAAAGGCCATCTCTAGAGATTAAGTCTTTACCGAATGCATTGGAGCACTATCTGGGCGCACCCTTGACATGTCTTTATTATGATGTGAGCCACATATATCATAATAAATCATTTCATAAACAACCCATATAGCATGAAAGTAATTGGTTTCATTTCATAGTCATAACGTTTTAAAAACTGCTTTAAAGACATGATCTTTATCTCACTTTAAACCCATGGAAAGGGAAAGCGGGTTTCATGTATGTAAATCCCAGAATTTAATGCAGAATATTTTGATATATATGTGAGTACCCCCAGTATAAATAAGATCTTTGAGTATTCACTTAATAACATAAAATAATTTTGAGAAAAGAGAGAGGAATTTTGAGACGAAAATTCTGCAGCATAAGGGCTACGTTTCGGGGTATTAGAAAAAATTGAAAAGATAGGGGACATGGGTAAATCATTCATAAATTACCCATAAAACAGTAGAGGGACAGAATATGAAGTATATATGAACATGGTAATGAAATTTGAAAGATATACCATATGAAATGAAAAACATAGAGGGAAGAAAAAAATAAGATTTCTCTTATGAAAATTCGGCAGCCTAACGGCGTCATTTAAAGTTCAACAAAAATGATTTGATGAGATCAAAAAGAGTCTCTCATCATATGAACATAAAAGTTCAGTATTAAAGATATTGAGATCATACCCCAACATAATAAAAAGGAACTTTAATGACTTGAAATTAACGTAGTACTTTGAAAAATGAGAAAGGTGAAAGAATCCCTTAAAAATTTGGCAGCCTAAAGATGCCACTTAAACTTCAACAAAAATGAATTGATGAGATGAAATAGGGTCTCTCATCATAGGAACATAAAATATCAGTATGATATATTTAGAGATCATACCCCAGAATAATAAAAAGAAACTTTAAATACTTGACATGAAAGTAGAAATTTGAAAATTGAGAATGGTGAAAGAATCCGTTGCAAATTCGGCAGCCTAACATCACCACATAAACTTCAAAATACTGAATTGAAAAGATCAAATGGGGTCTCTCATCATATAATAATAAAAGATCAGTATGATATATATATATATATATATCATACACCATCATAATAAAAAGGAAATTGAAGGAATTGATATGAAAGTAGAACTTGAAAACGAGAAGGGTGAAAGAACAACTTAAAAATTCGGCAGCCTAACGATGCCACTTGAAACGTCAAAATACTGAATTGAAGAGATAAAATGGGGTCTATCATCATATGATCATAAAAGATCAGTATGATAGATATAGATATCATACCCCAACTTAATAAAAAGTAACTTGAAAGAATTGACATGAAAGTAGAACTTGAAAACGAGAAGGGTGAAAGAACCACTTAAAAATTCAGCAGCCTAACAGCGCCACTTAAAACTTAAAAATACTGAATTGAAGAGATAAAATAGGGTCTCTCATAATATGATCTTAAAAGATCAGTATGATAGATATAGAGATCATACCCCAACATAATAAAAAGGAACTTGAAAGACTTTACATGAAAATAGATCTTGAAAAAGAGAAGGGAGAAAGAATCTGTTACAAAAATTTCGCCAGCCCAACGGCGCCACTTAAACATTCATACAACTAAATAATGAGAGTAATAGGGGATATCTCATTATATAAAAATGAAAAGGAAATTAAAAGGAACATAAAATAACATCCTCCATCATAGGAACATGGAGCATAAAATAAATGACTTAAAAGAGAGCATTTGAAAAGAAAGAGAGAGTTTGGATCCCTTACCTTATACGTAACTCTTAAAACTCAAAGGTTAGGACCTTGAGGGCTTGGGGTCACCTTGGGAGGACTCCTTGGGAGGAAAGGAGACCAGAACTTCATTTATGATGATTTTGTATTGGAATGGATGAGAGGATGGATTGGTATTTATAGGGAAAGTGAGGGGACAAGGCATTAATGGCCAAGGGACACCTCATTAGTTGTTTGGGCAAAACCATGGGCTTTCCCATGGTATTTACCAATGGTATTGGTCACTTGTGACACCTCATAACTTATCATACTATTCATAAGTAGACCATATTGATTACATACTTAATACATCATTTAATGATGTCATTAAACACTCGTAACTTAAAAACTGTATTTTCACTATTCATCAAAAATTCAACATTCTCAGAAAAGTCCCAAAATTTCACCTTAACCAAATATCGATGCTCTGATTTCAAAAATGAACTCCATTTTATAAAAATAATTTTCTAAATAATTTTCATTTAATTTTTAAATAAATACACTATTCACAGAAAATTCATTTTTTTCAAAAAAATCTCTTAAAGTTACATTAACATAATATCGATGCTCTGAGTTCAAAAATTAAATCCATTATATAAAAATAATTTTCTAAATAATTTTAATTAAATTTTTAATTAAAAAACACTATTCACTAAAAATAACTAATACTTGACTAATAATTTATGAAACCATTATTTAACAATTTTATTGAATCAAATTACATAATCAAGGTGTCTAGATTATATTAATTCTTTATTTAAGTGAGATTACTAATCCATTTGGTCTCATTACTAATCCTAAGCATAAAATCACTATTCATAATTTACTATTCCTCAAAAATTATGTTGATCTTATTAGACTCTAAATTTCATACTGAACATAATTGTAGAAGACCATTTTTTGAAAATCATTACAAATTCTTAATTATTTAAGGTTTAAATAAATGTTTTTTAAAAAATCACTTCTCTAAAATTTACCCAAAATATGCATACAATATTTATCCGGACATTTAAAAATTCGTAAACTTCATCATAAGAAGAAATAAAATTTTTTATTTAAAAAAAAGGATTACACAAGGCAGTTACGGTCTCCTTACATAGCCCCTTATCACACCAGCATAGGACCTAAGTCTAAGGTGTGCTAAGGTGAGAGAATCCGAGGGAGGATCAGCCAACATCGCACGTGTAGTAATTTCTATCAGTTTGAACTTCTCGTGAAGGCGATTCCATTCTAGCTTCACATGATGAAGTTCAGCATGGGTTTGGTCTAGAGCAAAGCCCAGTGGTGCTACCTCCATCCCAAGTTCTTTTAGATGGGTTTTGATCGGTCCAAGATGACTGGGTGAGGCCATCAAATCTTCTTTCTATATTAATTAACCAAGATCACTTGTATTTAGAGACAAATATGGAAATTTTTATTTTCCAGCAGTCATATTGACCAATGGTCATATAACAGTCAAAAACCAACAGTATCATTTTAATTATACTGATATTATTCAATGAAACAGTTTTGTTAAGTATCAAAAATAAAACAAAATAACAAACAATATTAGGAAAGAATATTTATTCAAAATTTCGGGTCATTACAACATTCCCCCTTATGAAATTGGGTCCTCGAAATTTTTAAAACTAGGTTTTGAAATTTCATTGAAAGACCCACACCAGAAAAGGAGTCAGTAAAACTATTACTTTAAATGAAATAAAGGGAAGTAAAAAGGTCACCTGAGTTAAGCAATACTAGGATCCCATGTATGAAAACATGGACATGGAGGAAAAAACAAAGGGTCACGTTCTAAGGGAGAGTGATAGAAAACATGATTAGGAGAAAGTTAACAACAAGAAAATCAAAAACTTATGATGGGTCAAATGGTATTTGATTTCCTAGTAGGAAACATTAACAAACAAATTTTTTTGTTTTTTGTTACTTTTCATAATTTTGAGGAATTAATTTACAACATAGAATAAAAACATAAGTAAATATACCTACCTTCAAGTAGAGTTTAATCCTTTAATAAGTTCATACCAAAACTAATCTTTTCTCCAAACGATGAGCATTCAAAACTAATTGGTCTCATCAAAACACAAGAATCATCTTCACATAATCCAAAAAATATTAACTATCTATTTCTTATATCTTTAAACATTATCCCAAAAAACAGAAATGGTAAGGTAAAACAACTCTTCAAAAAGAAAGAATCCCATAGGAATGGAAACTAATTTTAAATCTTCAAAGTTCCATGGTACTACCCAAAGTTCATCATAGACCATTCCATAAATAACGGTTCTTAAAATCCCTCAAAATAAACCAAACTAAGATTGAAACCCAAATACAAGAAGGACTTGATTACATAGTCTTCCAAAATAAACTTCATTGTTCATCTCCAAACAACATCAACCACTCCTAACATCTTATAACAAAAGTAGCTAGCCTAAACATATTTTACCCAAGATAGGTTAATCATTCCCAAAGGTAACCTAAATTACTATAAATCCACCTTAAATTCATTGATTTTTAAAAATATAAGTCATCCTTACTCCTCAATGAAAATACCGTAGTAATCTATTTACCTCGATCATATAGGGTCCCCGAAATAGTGAACGTCTTCCAAAATAATAATCATCTTTTAATCCCCTATATCATCTCTGTCATATTAATACGGAAATCTTCACATTTCCCATCACTTTGTTTGTTGGGACAAGTTCTTCCTTTTTCCTCTATTAACTAAGTAAAAAAATTACAATTAGGGGCTTAAATACTTAGCCAATAATCATTAAAAAGAAACTTAAATCATAGAAGGATAAACGTGTGGAAGAAAAGTATAAATTAAATTTTGATCCCCTAGGTCCCAATCTAGGCTATCCATGATAATATATTATTATGTGAATCTTTATTTTATTTTATCTTTTTTCCTTTAATAATGTTTCATACTAAGCTTATGAATTTACCAAAGCATATCCCCCGGGAGTGTCATAACCATGAGTGCAGCAAGGCCCGTTGTCGTGTACCAATTCCCGTTCAAGTCTAGATCAAATCGGTGTTTTCGGGTTTTACCCCTATGTACATCTATGCCAGAGCCACCTCTACCTGCTCGTATCCAGACAAGGATGTATTTCCTTGGCAACCCCTTACTCAATACTCACCAAAATACCAGGAAGGTTTCATATATTTAAACGTTTTTATAGGGTTCTTCCTAATGTTTTCATATCCCAATTTCCACAAATAACTAAACCATCCTTTGATACCAACTATAACATCCCGCCTTTTTATCACATAAACTTTCATTACATTTTACAAAACCGAGGATCTTTAAGGTTTAGTGTCTTGGATACCACATAGTGAAAACAAGAAAACATAAAACATTATTCTTAAAAACTTGAAAGGATTCTCCTTATTTTTTTCCTAGGTTCATTACTGAATCTCATAACCTGGGGACATACATCAAAAGAAAGGGTGAGCAGAAGGCCTAGTAAGGGAAACAAGGGGAAACATTTACATGTGAACTTGAGATATATCAACAATGTCATGAAAAAGAACTTGAAGGCATGAGAAAAAATCACGAGATATATCATAATAAAAATAACATTTTTCATAACATGAAGATGTGGCTAGAACACTTAATATTGAAAATCATTTCGTTTCACCAAGGTCCATCCCCAAGATTTCATTAAAAATTACCAAGGTTATTCATCAAGGAATCAGTCTAAAAGGTCATCTATAGAGATTAAGTCTTTACCCAATGCATTGGAGCGCTATCTGGGTGCACCCTTGACATGTCTTTATTATCATGTGAGCCACATATATCATCATAAATCATTTCATAAACAACCCATATAGCATTAAAGTAATGGGTTTCATTTCATAATCATAATGTTTTAAAAACTGCTTTAAAGACATGATCTTTATGTCACTTTAAACCCACAGAAATGGAAATCGGGTTTCATGAATGTAAATAGCAGAATTTAAAACAGAAAATTTTGATATATATGTGAATACCCCCTGTATAAATAAGATCTTTGAGTATTCACTTAATAATATAAAATAATTTTGAGAAAAGAGTGAGGCATTTTGAGATGAAAATTCTGCAGCATAATGGCTACGTTTCGGGGTTTTAGAAAACATTGAAAAGAGAGGGGACATGGGTCAAACATTCATAAATGACCCATAAAACAGTATAGGTATAGAATATGAAGGATATATGAACATGGAAATGAAATTTGAATGATATACCATATGAAATGAAAAACATAGAAGGAAGACAAAAATAAGATTTCTCTTTTGAAAATTCGGTAGCCTAACGGCGTCACTTAAATTTCAACAAAATGATTTGATGAGATCAAATAGGGTGTCTCATAATATGAAAATAAAATTTCAGTATGAATGATATAGAGATCATACCCCAAGATAATAAAAAGTAACTTTAAAGACATGACATGAAAGTAGATCATTGAAAAATGAGAAAGGTGAAAGAATCCCTTAAAAATTTGGCAGCCTAACGGTTCCACTTAAACGTCAACAAAAATGAATTGATGAGATCAAATATGGTCTCTCATCATAAGAAAATAAAATATCAGTATGATAGATTTAGAGATCATACCCCAAAAAAATAAAAAGGAACTTGAAAGACATGACGAGAAAGTAGAACTTTGAAAAATGAGAAAGGTGCAAGAATCCGTTAAAAATTCGGCAGCCTAACAGCGCCACTTAAACATCAAAATACTGAATTGAAGAGATAAAATGGGGTCTCTCATCATATGATAATAAAAGATCAGTCTGATAGATATAGATATCATACACCAAAATAATAAAAAGGAACTTGAATGAATTGATATGAATGTAGAACTTCAATACAAGAAGGGTGAAAGAACCACTTAAAAATTTGGCAGCCTAAGGGCGCCACTTGAAACTTCAAAATACTGAATTGAAAAGATAAAATGGGGTCTATCATCATATGATCATAAAATATCAGTATGATAGATATATAGATCATACCCCAACATAATAAAAAGGAATTTTAACGAATTTACATGAAAGTAGAACTTGAAAATGAGAAGGGTGAAAGAAACACTTAAAAATTCGGCAGACTAACGACGCCACTTAAAACATAAAAATACTGAATTGAAGAGATAAAATGGGGCCTCTCATAATATGATCATAAAAGATAAGTATGATAGATACAGAGATCATACCCCAACATAATAAAAAGTAACTTGAAAGACTTTACATGAAAATAGATCTTGAAAAAACAGAAGGGAGAAAGAATCTGTTACAAAAAATTCGCCAGCCTAACGGCGCCACTTAAACATTCATAAAACTAAATAATGAGAGTAATAGGGGATATCTCATTATATGAACATGAAAAGGGAAGTAAGAGGAATATAAAAGAGCATCCTCCAACATAATAACATGGAGCATAAAAGAAATGACTTAAAAGAGAGCATTTGAAAATAAAGAGAGTGTTTGGATCCCTTACCTTAAACGTAACTCTTAAAACTCAATGGTTGGGACCTTGAGGGCTTGGGGGAACCTTGGGAGGACTCCTTGGGAGGTAAGGAGACCAGAAAATCTTTGAGGATGATTTTGGAGTCAAATGGATGAGAGGATGGCTTGGTATTTATAGGGAAAGTGAGGGGACAAGGCATTAATGGCCAAGGGACACCTCATTAGTGGTTTTGGAAAAACCATGGGTTTCCCATGGTATTGGCCAATTGGGACACCTCATAACTTATCTTACTATTCATAAGTCGACCATATTGATTACATACTTAAAACATCATTTAATGATGTCATTAAACACCCGTAACTTAAAAACTGTATTTTCACTATTTATCAAAAAGTCAACTTTCTCACAAAAGTCCCAAAATTTCACCATAACCAAATATTGATGCTCTGATTTAAAAAACGAACTCCATTTTATAAAAATGATTTTCTAAATATTTTTAATTTAATTTTTAAATAAATACACTATTCACCAAAAATTCATTTTTTTCAGAAAAATCCCCAAAAATTACCTTTACATAATATCGATGTTCTGAGTTCAAAAATGAAATCCATTTAAAAATAATAATTTTCTAAATATTTTCAATTAAATTTTTAATTAAAAAACACAATTCACCAGAAAAAACTAATACTTGACTAATAATTTGTGAAACCATTATTTAACCATTTTATTGAATCACATTACTTAATCAAGGTGCATAGATTATATTAATGCTCTATTTAAGGGAGATTACTAATCTATTTGGTCACATTACTAATCCTAAGCATAAAATCTCTATTCATAATTTACTATTCATCAAAAACTATGTTGATCTTATTAGACTCTAAATTTCACACTGAACATAATTGTAGAAGACCTATTTTTGAAAATCATTACACATTTTTAATTATTTAAGGTTTACATAAACGTTTTTTAAAATATCCTTTCTCTAAAAGTCACCAAAAATATGCATACTATATTTATCCGGATATTTTAAAATTCATAAACATCATCATTAGAAGAAATCAAAATTTTTATTTAAAACAAAGGATTACACAAGGCAGTTACGGTCTCCTTACATAGCCCCTTATCACACCAGCATATGACCTAAGTGTAAGGTGTGCTAAGGTGAGATAATCTGAGGGAGGCTCGACCAACTTCGCACGGGTAGTAATTTCTATCAGTTTGAAGTTCTTGCAAAGGCGATTTCATTCTAGCTTCACACAATGAAGTTCAGCTTGGGTCTGGTCTAGAGCAAAGCCCAGTGGTGCTACCTCCTTCCCAAGTTCTGTTAGATGGGCTTCGATCGGTCCAAGACTACTGGGTGAGGCCATCAAATCTTCATTCTATATTAATTAACCAAGATCACTTGTATTTAGAGACAAATATCGAAATGTTTAGTTTCCAGCGGTCATATTGACCAATGATCATACAACAGTCAAAACCCAACAGTATAATTTTAATTATACTCATGTTATCCAATTAAATAGTTTTGTTGAGTATAAAAAATAAAATAAAATAACACACAAAATTAGGAAACAAGATTTATTCAAAATTTCGGGTCGTTACATTGACACAGAGGAGCGGGGAGAAAGTTCAATCGCTGAGTTGCATTCTGCATCAGAATCCGAGAAGCGGGCTGGTTTGACCTTCACTCGGGCCATCCCAGGACAGTTCTTGTGGTGGTGACGACCCTCTCTCCTTCCGCTAAATGGATCTTCAGGATAATGTTGATTCTCAACATGTAGTCTCGGAGCGGCGCTGGCGCCATGGCGGAGAGGACTCTCGCTTGAGACAGCCAGGGTGCGAGGGGAACAAGGGAAAATGTCGAAGGGTACATGGGGAGGACCTCCATGGACAACACCCATGTGGGTGGAACCTCTTTTGGAACCGGAAGGAGCATGGGGAGGACCTCCATGCTTGGTACGGGTGGATCAAGGCTTACCTTCACCCCTTGGGTTGCCAGGGTGAAGAGGACCTTCACCAGTTTCAGAGAGGACATAGTGGGGATCCCCACGTTGGGGAGGGACCGGATGGGAAGTGCCTTTACATCGATGGTCAGGGGCAGGAGGAGGAACTTCATACCCAGTGTGGTGGGTGCATGAGAGACTTCCACTCCAAGCGTCACTGCCACAGGGCAAGTCTTCCTTCGGGATGGGGGTAGCATGAGGCATACCTCCATGATGAGCTTCGGAGCGGGGAAGGCCCACGCTCTATGGAATGGTGGTACGAGGAGGCCCTCCGTACGGGGTGACATCACCGCAAATTGGTTTGCGGCGATCACCACTCAGGCCTGTGACCCCGAGAGCCAACCCAACCTGCCCATGGGGCAGTTGGGGCCTCAGTCCTGGTCGGGTGAAGGAGTGTTGCTGCCCAGTGTATGCAGGGACACCATGATGAAGGTCAGTGGTGGGTCGGGCCACAGTAGCTGTTCACATTGATGCCCCTTCACAAGCTCCCTCAGCTCGGGACCGACACTGACGTCGGGTCAGCCGAGCTGGCGCATGTGGTGTAGGGGCATAGCCTACCTGCTCCTCTAGCAAAGCTGGACGGTGGCTCTGACGCGGTCCGATTGGATTCTCTGCCTAGAGTCCTTGAACCGGGACTCTGACCGGACTGGGCCGGACATCTCCCGCCTCATTATCATAAGGCGAGGAGTCGTTGAGGCCTTCTGGGGACTGGCTCCCGAAATTATTGAACATAGGGGTTGGGAGCAGGGGCTCCCTGCGCGGCCTTTGAGGGCAGCGTTGGCTGCAGGACCTGGACGCCTCCAGGTCCACGCGGGCCATATCCTGAGTTGGGATGACCCCTTCCTCCTCGTACCTACGTATAAGGTTGTTGATCACCCTTCATTGGATGATTTCTGATAGGGATAGGGGATGTGGGTGTCCCGTATTCATGGATATAAGGACGGTCGTGACGGTAGTGGAGCCACGCAGAGCGACTGTGCTGGTGCTGCCGCCACCCATGCGTAGGTGAGCGGGCTGTGTTCGTGTCTCCCTAGCAACAACCTGGTTTCTGGGAAGCATGGAGATCAACTCATCAGCTCTGCGAGGAAAATGATCGATAACCAGTGCCCCAACGTCATTTCGTCTTCCTTGGTCAGTGATAGGAATCTAGGCCAACACGTTGCAGAACAGAATGCCCCACATTCAACTGCCCCAACTTCCGTTGAGTTTCATGCCAGGCCCGCTATTTTCTTGGCGGGACCTAGCACCAGATATCTAGATCTGGTGACACGTCAATCTACTGGTGTCTCGAACACTACTAATCTTCATATTGAGAAGAAGAACATCACGTCAGGTTCACAATTTCTGTTTCCGACGCTTTCTTCGGGGGGTGCGCGTCCGTCCTCCAGGGTGCGACAGGAGCGACTTTCTTTGTTTTTCCCCGCATTCTCGCTTTCCAAAGGCGAGCGGCATCCACTCCTTATTCAGGGACGTCTGCTCCTTGATCGAAACTAGGATGATGGGATGTCAGTTCTTCCTTCTGTGGATTCCTCCTCAGAACTCGTCACCTAGTCTGGGACTCTGTCATATATTTAATATGTTGTTCGTGAAACTCTTCCCAGTGCCATGTTTCCATAGATGCCGGTTTATTACACTGCTTCTGTCAGGACATTCCAAAGGGCCCGGTCAGGGCAGAAACCTTCAGTTGGGGGAGTAGTCACATTGAGGCATTAGTAGCGTGTCTGAACGCTGGGGAATTGGGGTTCCTGTCTTTTGTCCCTTATTATAGGGCTTCTCGAGGGCGTGGATGCCCAAGGCATCCCATATTGAGTGCGAGAAATCGTATTCCATCGGCATGTATCTGAGGTTTTCCTCAGCTTCCTATGTTTAACACAGGGTATGCCACAGGTATAATGTCTAGAAGAGACCGATCGTCCTGATCAGAACACTAGCTGGAGTGGATGAGATTGAGGAATTTCCCCTTGAGGGGGGGGGGACGCTGATATCAGGGCCGTGGACCCATGGGCGGCTTCCCGGATGCTGTGGAGGGGAGTTGAGTGGCATGATCTCACCATGATGTGGCGGCCTGGGTGAGAATCAGGATGGATAAAGTGGAGGGGGAATGAAATGGGATTATCGCAAAGGTGATAGTGAAGTTTGTCTTGAGCCTCGAAGATACCTCCTTCGTATCCCTGTGGCAGGGAATCAATGTCCGCATTGTTCGTTGGGACGATGGGACATTTGAGGAGGAGGCCCGTGAGAATGGATTCATGGATAAGTGACTGGCATGAACCTCGTGAGGTTTCCTACGTACCATGCCTTGGCATGGATCAAAAACCATGTAGTTCATGTTGGATGCCAGAAGGCCGACGTGAAGGAGGACCAGGGGTCCAGGTGGTGGTGGGATTGAACCTCATAGAGGCTTCCTACGTACCATGCCTTAACATGGATCAAAGTCCCCGTAGTTCAGGTTGGATGTTGAATACAGTTTAACATCATGCAGGATAGGGGTGAATCGACGTGAATGAGGACAGAATGACCAGGTGGTGGGCTTGAACATCATGGAGGACTCCTACGTACCATACCTTGACATGGATCAAAGTCCTCATAGTTTGGGTTGGTGCGCCGGAGGACCGACGCGAAGGTGGACCTTGGTCTGATGGGTATCATCAGCAAACTGACGTGATGGTGGACCTTGGTCTTATGGGTGTCTTGCATGAAACTCGTGATCCTTCCTATGTACCATGCCTTGACATGGATCATAGACCTCATAGTTCAAGTGTGTTTCGGCGAACCGATGTGAATGAGGTCCTTGGTCCAGATAGTGTGGGGATTACACACTAGGATACCCTAGTGTTGGTTAACCGACGTGAAGAGGGTCGGAGTGACCAACATGTGGTGGGCTTGAACCCCTGGGAGGATTCCAATGTACCATGACTTGACATGGATCAAAGTCCACGTTGTTCAGGAGGTGGCAGTGTCGGTGAACCGACATGAAGGTGGACCTTGGTCCAATGGTAGACGGGCTTGAACCTCAGGGAGGCTTCCTATGTACCTTGCCTTGACATGGATCAAAGACCTCATAGTTCAAAGGGCTTCATCAGTGAACCGATGTGAAGGTGAACCCGTGGGTCCACTAGTGGTGGGATTGAACCTCGTGAGGCTTCTTACGTACCATGCCTTGGCATGGATAAAAGTCCACGTAGTTCTGGATAGTCACAACAGCTTACCGTTGGACTGGAAAGCAGTTTATCATCTTGTTGGATGGGGGTGTAACCCGACGTGAATAAACTTTGGGCGGTGGGCCTGAAACTCGTGGAGGATTCCTACATACCATGCCTTGAAATGGATCAAAGACCTTGTAGTTCAAAATTGTGTACAATTTAATGTCACGTGGGACAACATACAGTTTAACATCATGCTGGACGGGGGCATAGATTTTAACGTCATGCTGGACGAGGGCATACAGTTTAACGTCATGCTGGATGAGGTATACAGTTTAACGTCATGCTGGATGAGGTATACAGTTTAACATCATGATGGATGGGGTATTGTCATAGCCAATTCCTAATCTAAGCCCACGTGAGTCATGATCAGTGTGAGAAACAAGAGGTAGTAGAGACCTGATGATCACGTCATGAAGGGTGCGTCCGTTAGAAGCGAAGAGGGGATTATGCGTTAGGTGGCCCATGGTGATGGGACATAATCTGGTATGGAGGCCCAAAGTGCGGAAAAGCGCAGTAGGAGAGGGATGTGGGACCAAAGATGGAAGGTGCCTCATTCCCTATCGCGCCCTTCACTGGCCATGGCAGTGGGGAAGTACGGAGTTTCATGGGTGCTACCTTCTGCAAGAGAGACTTGGGGGTTTACACCAAGGTGGTGGACCTTCTCCCGGGGACATATGCCTCCCCAATAAGGAGGATATCATCCCCTGTGTGGATGATTCCATTCCCATGGAGATGAGTGATTTAAAGAGTGTCCAAACTAGGGGACCCTGCGTGCGAGGCACAGGGTCAGGTCACAGTTTAACGTTATGTGTGGAGGACAAGGTTCTTGTCAGTTTAACTTCCTATAGCTTGGACGAGGTGGGTTCACTCCGCACCCCTAGGACTTACATAACTGGCACGTTCTACCCCATGGGGTAGGGAAGGTACCAGCAATTTCATGGTGAAGGGGGGCCGCATGGCAAACCATCGAGGAGTCAACAATAGCATGGCTATGCGAAGAAGGAATTGTCGTTAGCGTGCCTCTTTGAAGAAGCATTAGGCGATGTAATTCTACGAGTGGTGCTATCCATGGGACATTGAAATCATATCGTGCAGACTTGGAGGGTCGCACGAGAAGAGGAATTTCCAAGAAAAGGGGTGTGCTTCGTGAAGTGGAGTGCCTTGGCCTTATCATGGGGAAGGGGTGTGAATGGGAGGTGCTTCGCGAAGTGGAATAGTGTTCGCGAGGCACGGCCTCGCGAAAGAAGAGGTGCCTCGCGAAGCAAGGTGCTGTGAAGTAGTGTGCTTTGCAATGTACAATGATCCTCCCTTGGCATATGGATCACTTGTACAGGATGGGTGTTTCACGAAGCATAAAAGCTCCGCGGCTGCCCGGGTTCCCTTGGGAATCCGCTTCCTTCAAGAATTCCCTTATGCCTCGCGAAGGGCATCCCTTTTGGAAGAGGGGATCAAAACAAGACTAGGAGAAGGCATCTTGCGAAGAAAAAATACCTCGCGGAGCTACTGATTCCCGAGGTGAAGGGTGCTTCACGATTCGGGAGCTAAGAAGCCGAAAGGTCGGATTGTCTATCCCCTGGCCTCAAGGGGAGCCCAGTATTTATAGGAAAGGGGCACCGCAATGTAGAGCTCACGTGGCGCGAAGGGGCATCATTATCTTCACGGAGGGCCGCGTACGTCAACGGGGTTCGCGGAGCATTACTGCCTCATGGGCTTTGCAGCGGGCTCATGAAATTCGGGTCGTTCGCGGAGCGTTTCTGCCTCAGGGGCTTCACAGTGGGCTCGCGAACGTCCGGGCGTTCACGGAGCATTACCACCTCGGGGGCTTCATGGTTGTCGCGTTGCTCATGGGAGCTCCGTGTCAGGGCTTCACGAAGTAGCGCGCGGGCTTCTTTTCCTTCTTCCATTTGTGTCCAATATTTTGGAACCAACAACCCCCCATTATCCTTTATAATTTTATTATGGAATTATTGGGCATCATATAGTGTGTTCAGTTATATTTTTCTTATTGGTCTTGATTAGATGAATTAGTATCCACTATTTTTGTTGAGAGGCCAGGTGTGGTCTTCCACTAGTGATTCTAGTATAGAGAATCTAGTTGGTACTTAACTATAGATACACACGATATGATGGTAGGTGAGTATGAATTGAGTACATCCATGGACTTATTCTAGAGATTTTTAACAAATTCGCATGAAAAAAAATCTTTATGTTCCCATTTATTTCCATCCACTTTGGACATATAAACTTCTATTATTCTCTATCATGTAGGGTTTACTTTATTTTCAGCAAGACTCATAGCCCCCTGGGTGGGGTTTCATTTGGGATTTAATTATTGAACTCACTTTTTAAAATGGCAACCTCATTTATTGAAAAGACTATTTGGTGCGATTTTATTAAAGTGTGTTTTCGTAGACACCTATTATTAGTTCTTTAAAATGATAAAAGATATAATTTTATTTAATTTATTTAAAATTAGACCTAATATAATGTTTCAGAAATGAACATTTGAGGATTCAATGTTGCTAAACTACTGAGCTATTTATGATCACACCCTACATGTTCCTCTTAGTGACGATTGACCTGAGTTATTTGGATGGTTTAGGAACATGTTTAAGATTTTCATTAGTATTTTTGGGATTAGTGGTTAGTGGTGAACAAGAGGTCATATTAAGACCATGTTAGTCCCCATTACATTAAAATTAGTTTTATTTTCCCATTTTTTAAGTAATATTTTTATTTTGATCATATTGATGTATTTATTGATCTTCAGTTATTATTGGTTTATATTGCATTCTCTATTTGGTTGGTTTTTTATTTTTACTCCTTGGGAGTAATAACTCACACCATGATAGATTTAGTTCTTTTTTCTCATCAACATATTGAAAGGATCAAGAATTCCTCTTGAGCCCTATCATTGATGAGATAGGGTATTGGGTTTGATGTAATCCGTACTTGGTCCGTGAAACACTGTATAGCCTTTTTGTGGAATAAATAACCTTAGAATTACTTATAGAGATGTTTTACTATAAAACTAAGACTATTGTAAAGTGGGAATTTAGAAACATTACTAGGAAAGTAATACATCATAGTCCATACTATAAAATGATGACCTTTGATGTCTTATTATTAATGTAAAACATTAATTGTATTACTAAGAATGTATGAATTACAAAATGTTAATATTTTGAATTCCTACCATGAAAATAAGACTTCTATGTCATTATTGTAATGTAAATCTTTTACTATACATTATAAAAAATAGTTTTGATTTAAAATGATTCCTGAATCTTTAAATTATTTTAAAAATTATTCAAAACACATTTTTAATGAATGTTATGGCTATATCAGGAACAAAACAAAAAAATAAGAAAAGGGTTCCCATGTTCTTATCTTCTTTTTAGAAGGAGGTAAACTATATTTCAAAATGGAATCATGTGTCTTATGAAGAATTTGGGAGTCATAAGTATGTATAACTATCAACATAGTATTAATTTTCAATTTTATCACCATCTCAAAATCCAAAAATGGATAAACATAATTTAATGGATTTTGACTGATTTTGGTTAATCAAATTAATAAACACAACAAGATAGAAAATTTTAATTGGTGTAGTAATAAAACCTCTAGGTTTGTGGTCCCTAATTATTTTCTATTCATACATGTGTTACGAATCATGTAATGAATATGCAGGGTTAACTCATGTTTTTGAGATTGATAATGTAACCATTAAGTCTATTAATTATTGTTAAGAGATGTGAATGGGTAGTCTCAAGTGGGATATAGTGGGATTAGTCTAGTATGGATTAATAGTGTGGTTTTAGAGTTTTATATACACGTGGATAGATGTTATAAATTTTGAATTTTTGATAAAGGGAATTGTTAATGATTTATTGTATGGTAAAGATGACAGTTACTATATCCACAGATGGTCATAGAGGTTTTAGAATGGTGTGACCATGTTTTTGGTGATTACATCACACTATGTTCGTCTAATGGGGTTATTTGTGTTGTGTTACCACTAATAGGGTCCCATGTGGTAGATTAGTCTAATTGTTATGGGAGGTGTCCACTATATCCAGAGTGGCCTAAGGGGATGATGTCGACTATTGAGATGGTGGAGGTACCCACCATGAAGAAGACATACGGTTGAGATAAATACCATATATGGGAGCATATAGATCAATGTATTGAGAGATATATATGGAAAATATTTATGAGAGAAATGAATAAGAGTTGAATGGGAATTATGGGGACTTATAGTGGACATAATGTTTATGGATGGAATATAACCCATGTGACATGGGTTTAATTGGAATGATAAAGGTACATACAATATGATAGATCACAAATGTGTCATTCCACCCTATTTGTGGATAAATCATATAATGAAACACCATGTCGTGAAGATCAGGGGAGGAGTAGGTATTGGAATTAATTATTGATGAGTATTTATTTTTATACATACAAGGGTATATTATGGACATTATATATAGAAACTATTTTTAGTTTCCAATAGAGTTCATACTAAAACCTTTCACATGCTCTCTATAATTCATATAGTCATTGTGTCTTCTAGAATAAACAAGGTAAATAAATATTAATTTTATGTTTAGTGGATTGTGATGTCAAGATTGTGTGAATTCTAGTTATAATATTTTTTATAGATGGGTGGGTGGTTTCTATGTGTTATACTAATAGTTTTTTTGTTATTTTAAGATGTACCTATATGATAAGTCCATGGGACATCCTGTTTATTTTTATACAATTATTTACATAGTAAATGCTTAATGAGATGACTATATGTATACTTTGGTTTATTGATTCTTATTATTTAATCTTATTCCATAATGTTATTCTTGTTATTATTATTATTTACCACATGAGGGTATAATCTCTTCATTGTATCCATATATATCCTCAATAGTAGTTGATAAACATTGGGTAATGAATATGTGAAACTAGGTCAAGTAAAAATCTGATACATTTACTATGGAGTGATACTAGTTAGGTTGTTATAATATACCCCTACAACCAAACTAAAAAATATATAACGTATTCATTATTCTCTAAATATCTTTCAACCAAAACAACCATCATACTTATAAATATGAAATGTGGTGATACTTTCCTACCCAATAGTATCTCTCATATCATTATGGGATATTTTCAATTTAGGTATAAATCTATGGAAGAAACATGCATGATACTATATTTCTAAAATAGAACTAATAGAAAAGAATGAAATATATAAAGAAATCATGTAAAATAATATGAAACTTAATAAAGAAGGAACCAATATCAAGGATAAACTATGGTTTGAATAATATTATATATTTTATTTCGTCCCCATAAAATGAGGGCCTTGGTCTATAATACATTCATAAGTGTACACATGGTAAAACACTATGAAGGGTCATTTAAGGCCTTTTTAATAACTCATGCCTGGATAAGTAAACACTAATATAGATAGAACATGCTAGAGTGTTTGAGAAAAAATATTTTGAAGGAAATGTTGTTTCCAAAATTGATTATGCTTTAAGAGAGTAGACCATTACTAAAAATAAATATCATTTAGAAATTATATTTTAAATAATCTACTATAATATATAAAGGTATCACATTTATTTCTAAAATTTGATTTTAATTGGTAAAAAAACTAGTAAGCTTTATCAAATGATGATAATTACATATAATTTTCACTAAAAATGTGATCTGATTTAAAATAGAAAAATAGAAAAATTATTATAAAATGAGGATGTTTTATAATGTTTCACACTATTTACATAATATTAGTAACCTTGATCAAAACATATTATAACAAAAAAAGAGTCATTTTTACATTATTAAAAACATTTTGTTTTATTTATGTATCCCCCTAGTTAAGGAAACTATGTTTTTATATAAGTTTATAACCTCTATCGACCTAACTAGTCCAATAGCCACCTCACCCATGATGGAACTATTGATTGAGGTTTAGATTATTAAATTATAACTGAGTAAGATTATAGTGAAATAGGGTAACCTTTATCAGATAACATGGTTGCAGAATATAAGTCAATTCCTAAATAGAACATGATTAAGTTGACCAAGAATAAAAAAATAGGTCATGATATATTAGTTATTAATAAAAATTATTGCATGGTATGATTCAAAATATTTTGGTTGAATGACACATAGAGAACCTTATATCATTTTTGGAATGGAAACAAATGAATATTGTTTAACAATAAGTTGTGAAAATAATTAATGTTCTTCAAGACATGGAACATTAAAAAACCATTTAATTAGGCATAACTATCTATATATGATAATTAAAGTAATATAATTTAAATTATGAAGGTAGGAATGTATAACCAACATCCCTATATAACCAAAAATGTATATTTTACTCTCATTCTTGGAAATAGATTTATAACATCACTAAAAATACAATTAAGATACTCTCAGTTGATAATAAATAGCATTTGGAAATACAACTATAAAATTGAATGATAATTATATGATTTATCATTAACATTGAAAAAACCAATTTCATGCATTTTCTATGCATATCCAATAAATTTATTAAAGGATCAATATGTCCCTATTTTTATAAATTCACTGATTTATAGGTATGAATATTCCTAATGATCCTTATGGAGAAAACCCAAAAAATCCTATAAACTATTAGGAATAATTACATAGATAATAAATCAAATAAATAATTCAATTATAATAAATAACTAAATAAATTTATATATAAATAATTTAAAATACCTTCTAAAATATATCAAATCCAATTAGAATAGTCATCCCTTAATTTAATAACTAAAATATCTTCTGATTTCAACCCAAAATCACAATAACCATAGAATGAACCCTACCACTGTTAATCAAAATATAAATTACAATGGGGTAATAGAATAAAATTATTATTATTTCTTTCTAAAAAGGAATAACAGATCTTATTTACAAAATTTCATTCTATTTCATGGTGAAATGAAAATTAATATTTATAATTTAGTTAGAAGTGAAAAAATAAAAATTAATGAGAAAAGAAGAGGAAATAATATGAGAATCGTTACCTCTGATTTGACATGAGAAACATCCTTCATTCTATCATGTATCACATAGAATAATTATTCAAATAATATGGGTTGTTGGATCCCAAAGAGAGTCTCTCATTACTATTTAGAAAATTATGTTTGAAGGATCCCATAAATGGGGATAGAAGAAAGGGATCAAAAATACAAAAAAATGACAATTTGAAAATGAAAACATTTATTAGACCTATCAGGTACCTAAAAAATTATTATTTATAACTAGTGGAACCTTCAAGGACCCCATAATTATTCTAGTATCACCTTTTACATAGTGATTACCAGCTAGGTACCTATTATTATATGAAAAAACTTTGTAGGTTAAAACTCTTTTTAGCCTACCCATACTCCCATATCAACTACCTCGCCTGTGAACAACCTAAAAAAACTAAAATAAAAAATTACACTTGTTAAAGAATTAAATAATTCATAGTATTAATCATAATATAATTTCAATGTTAGCATATTAGACACACGAAAGAACAAGTGGTTAATATGTCGTGAGTCCCATGGAATTAAAACTAAGAGGAAAATCCATTACCTTAGGTCTGGCATCCTTCATATATTTTCAATCCTGTTGTATAATAAATATAAATCTATAAAAAATTTGTCACAAAATAAAACTCAATATATCATAACATATATTTATTTACATATGACCTTTTATCACTCATTTATTAACAATTATTTATTAAAATAACTATTTTAGGTGATAACTGCTTCGTTTTTCATGTATATTTTGGTTCAGTGGTTTTCGTACATGTATTTTGATCATGGTTAAAAAATATCAATATTTTTAATCAGGATTTAAGTATCATATATATTAATTATATAAATATTTATATTCGTACATAAAATATAGATATTGAAAAATGAATTCCACTAATCAGAGAAATGGTTGGTCATATGCATAAATGAACACCATTATCGTATTCCTACAGTTTGTAAGGTAAGAAGGTATATATGTTATTATCATTATAAAAGTATAATTGTATAAATAATATTAATTATAAACATTAATACTATCATAATAACTACTATAGAATATAGTAATTGAAATTTAATTGTATCGCTCGGTGGAGATTGGAGACCCCACACAGACCAGACTGATACATTCACTTACCATTAAATTTAATGAGTGGGAATAAATGTGGTTTAGTAATTATAATATCAATTTAGTGTTTATATTATAATAAATTTATTAATTTATGAATAATATAAAATATTTATATGAGTCAAAATAAAAAAAGTAATTGGCTAAGTATATTACCTCTTTTGGAAATAGATCCTTTAGATTTTCTATATAATAAATAAAGGGATAGTATATTGGAATGGTAAGAACCACTAAATATTTAAAATTGAAGTTTAAAAGATTACATGGAAGGGTCTTGTTAAGATAGAAGGATCGAAGTGGTGTGAAAAATAGAAATAATGAGGTCTGTTTTATAAATGAGGGGAGGGAACTCGGTTGATTTTTAAAAGATAAAAGTTTATTAAAGTAATTATCAAGATAAATGGTCACAGATGTCCTAAAAATATTATAGGGATTATATTTAAAATCATATTTGTCCCTGTTTTCCGCTTGTAATTTGTTTTATGATTTTCTGTAATATAAAAACATATTAATTTCATAAAATATTATTATTTCCAATTAAGAATGTATTCATTTAATTTTATTTAACTGATATAAATAGAATATTTTTTTTAAAATATATACATTTAACGTGACAATAATAGGTCATATCCACATGGTAACTTACACAAATTATATTACTTTTTATATTTTTAAAATCATTTATTTTATTTTTTTTAATTAGAGAGAAACATCATCGGTGTGTCATATGAATTTAAGGTCTTTATATAATTATAAAAAATTATAAGTAAATTTCTATCATAAAAATAATTTCATTATTCTCAAAATTTGAATTTATTGTGATTCAGAAATATCTTTTTTCCAATGTGAACACATAAGTGATATTTTAAACTATGTGAGTGACATTTTGTTTCTTTCTTTAATTAACATATTATATAGGACATTTACATGGATAAGTTTCTATTAAAATAATCAATTTCAAGAATATTGTGATAGTGGTTACCCATATAAAATAATTATTATCATGAAAAAGTATTGTATTATCACATAGTTTTAACATAGATTAACAAGATTTACCCTTTACCATGGTTTTAAATTTTACCATAATTATTATTCACATTGAACAAAAATAATAGGGGGAAATTTAACATATTTGAACCTCTTGATTCAAAATATGGATCTCATTTTATCAAATTAAATACCTAAATGTATAAATAATTATTTTTAAAATAAGCATGGAAAACATGATGAAAACAAATATTTATAAAAATACATTTTTAATAATAAAACTTGGTTTACTCTTATATCACGCATAAAAAAATATTAAATTAATTTTATAACATTTCATTGAATATATATTTTATATTTAATAAAAATAATATTACAATAAGAATCAATTTAATTTATTATGAAAAATTATATTCTGTATATAAAAATAATTTTCAAGAAAATTTATTTTTTGTATAAAAATTTATTCATATAAATTTTAAAAATAAGAATATTTATGATAAACATAATTATATTATTTAAAATATAATTGATATAAATATACATTTAATCCACTTTAAAAAATGGAAATTTTTACGTGCATGGAGTAGAAATACAGTTTTTCATAATGATTGGTAATTTTTACTATTAACTGGAAAATCATTATTTTCAGAAAAGATTGAAAAATTCATTCGAAGATAATTATAAAATCATTATTTGAATAATTTCTAAATTTTATGAAATGTAACTATTTAAAAGATTCTTAAATTATATATAATATTTTCTAACAAAATAATAAAAAACATTTTGGAAGTATATCTAATTTTTAAGCACAATATAACAGTACTAAAAAACTGTATTAATATTTCTTAATAATTAATCAATTTATTTATTTTTAGTTGGATATTTTTATATATAATATAACTAATTCCAAAACCCATGATTTTTTTGGTATGTATATTTTTTAGTTAAATCTCTTCGATAACTATGATTTCACGTATCACAGAGCTTAAACGAACCACGATATACTGTTACTATTATTTAATAAAATGAATTTATCTCTGAGAAGATAAAATAGGTGGTCATTAATAGTATTAAATATCTTCTAAAAAAATATTATTGAATTATTTGGTCACAACTTATTTATAAATAAATATAATAACCAACTTAATATAAAGAAATAGTGTTTAAAGAAAACAAATTAAATTGGCCCATTTGTAATTAAAAAAAATATACAATCAATATTTTTTGGATTATATTAATGATATATATATATATATATATATAATAATTAATTTAATTTTGAACATCCATCCCCTGTATTTTCGACAAATGATATAATTAAAAATACAATTTTACACATAAAAGATGTATTTTTATAAAAATAAATAGGTTTACCACCTTTTGATGGTGTAGTTGTTTTAAATATAAATTTTTCACATTGATAAATTATATTGAATTAAATACACTTATTATTTAATGTTTTAATATAATAAATAACATTTTTTTAATTTTTTATACTTTTCTGATAAGTTTCATGTTTTTGTTAATAGTGATAAAATATTATATTTTAATCAGGAATAGTTTTTTGTCTAAATAATTTATAGTATCAAATTATATTATATATTGGTTTTAATGTATGAATAGATAAATTTTTATTAATTTAATATATTATACGAAATGATAATCAATTTTACCATTACTTTTTATGTAAAAACCATTCAATCATTTGATTGCTTTCACTTTTAAAACTTTTCTTCTCATTTCATATATGAGATTAATTTTAAATTATTTTTTCCAATTAATTAATTGGAATATTGAAAAATGGATCCAATACTTAAAATCATAATGTAAAATGTTATTAAATTGGCCTGTTTTTTTAGACAACAGGAATAGTATATTTATTAATATTTTAATTATCATAGTAAATGGTAAATCAAGTAAATATGGTTTAAAATGTTATTATAAAGGCAATAATGATACCTCAACTCATGTAATAATTTTATCTAATGGATGAGTGTTTAAAAAATCATCCTTGATCCAATTTTGTGGCTTCTTAGACAATCATGGATGACCTTTATCCTTTTATAGTATTTTATTCGAGGGGAAGTCAAATATGACTTAAAAATATTTTTAATAAGTATTATATTTTTTATAAATGGTTATTCAGAAGATATTTTTGACCATAAATGTCCATTTTAAATATATATTTTTTATCTTCATTATGTTTTTTAAATTTATATAGAAGAAATAATTACATTAATGGATTGAAAAATGATATGCAGTTATTGTTTAATTAATGGGAATATCAAATAAGTGTTAATAAAATATTAAAATGAATAATATTTTTTATAATTAATGTGATCCAAAAATTTTCATGATGGACTAGACATATTAAAGATGTATTAAAGGTTTTATTCTGACGTTATATTCCATATTTATGTTTTTAAAAAAGTTAAGAAAAGAATTGTATGACAATTGCCATAAATGATATTTTAAAAAATATAATATTTTATTAAAAGATATAAAATTCATAAAAATATAAAAATATTCTATATGGTATATCAAAGGATCAAAATTTCATCCTTATATAATTTATAGTTTTTTTTTATTTTATAGTTACTATATTAACATTTAAATAGTGTAATGGCATGATGTCACAATAAGAGTTAAAGGGTTTAACAAAGCGTTAAAGCTAAAAGATAAGCGTAGCAATCTGACCTAAACCTTTAAAAATACTACTGTAGGAAAAGGATTTTACCCTTATCACTTCAATATCTAAATGGTGTTTTTTAATGGAATCTTGTGATTAAAATTTACTTATATAGTATTTAAATAAATAATAGTTAAAATATGTCACTCTCTTTGAATTTAATATCATTTATATGTCCTCATTGAGAAGAAATCAAGATATGAATTGACCGAAATTCCTATTTTATCTTATTGGAGTTAGTTTAATTATTAAAATGTATTTATTTTTTTTGTAAATTTATTTATTACCTTAAAATCATTATCAATTAAAAAAACATTAATTAAAATAAGAATAAAATTCCAAATAATAATTTTAAAAATTTTAATTTTGAAATGTTTTGGATGATTTATAATTTTTAATGAACTTTATAGATATATAAGATATATTATAGATTTTTTAATGTTTTATATTCTTGTTTCATAATTTTATTGGTATATTTAATGTAAAATGAAATGACTAATATCAAATTTGACAATAATGATACTTTATTGAATATATATATTATTATAATTTTTAAAAATCATAAAAAATTTATAAAATTTTAAAAGGGATAATATATGATATAAAATTAATTCCCTTTTCCATTTACAATCAATTTAATAATTTTTTGGCTTTAGAATATCCATATTAGATTTTAATATTTTGAGGATTTTTAAAAGTTCCCATCACCTCAATTATAAAAGTGCCCCTACCACCTCACTTACTCACACAAATTTGATTCATATATCTAAAAAAACTAGCCATTTATCATATCAACATCGTTATTTTTGTTACAGTGGTTCATTGTCTTGAAAAATCCCTACCCGTGATCAACTAAGAAGAGATCTAAATGAAGTCTGCTGAAGAATATGTAATCATTTTTACCAACTCTACCAATTTGATATCTTCTTATAATTATTATTCATGAGTTGATTCCATGATAAATTAATAACTATAGTATAGTAAATTATTTTAGATGTTATTATTTTTATGGTAAAATATTATCCACTTATTATTCATCCTACTAAAAATGAAAACATCGTGTGTGTGCATACATGTGACTTAACATCTTTACAACATTGTGTAATTTGTTTTTCAACACCATAATACATTGATGGGTATAATAATTTAAAAAATTGATATATATAATAATTATAATATTATAATGATAATTTAAAAATTAATTTACTAACTAATTTTTTACCCATTCACCATTAAGGTAACGATACATTTTCTTGTTCATATGTACAATGAACCATCTTTATGAAACTATGTAATTAATTTTCCATGTTAAACATTGAATAATTATTATAAAAATCATAAAACGAATACATATTTCATATATGACCTTAATATAATTCTGGAGATTACTAAACTATATCCTATTGAAATAAAACCGAACTTACATAACAAAACATGAATATGAAAATGTTGTAGTTAACACACAAAACAATGGTAATAACAAAATATTATAAAGAAATGGGTGGTAAAATTATATAATAGGATCATTTATGACATAATAAAAAATTTATATTTCTTTTATAAATAAATAACTTTATTTTAACCATTAAAAAATAATTTAAAAGACATTCATTTAATGAAATGTGTGATGTAATTAGTTGACTCATTTCCATTCTATTTATATGAGATATGTATTATTCACCATTTATTTCCATTTTGAGATGTAATACCCTTTTATATATCATTTCATCAATCTCTTCATATTAATTTCATTAAATTTTTATTTTATGTTTATTTACATTTATAATATTTAATCTTCAAATATTACAATACGGCATTTGTCACCTTGATTTAAAAATATATTTTAATATATTTTATTAGATATATGAGGGATGATGTTGACATGAATGAAACGGGTTGGGGGATGATTAAATAAATCTATTTGATGCATCAGTAGTCACTTGAGATGAAATGAGTTTTCAATAGACCCTTTATGTTTGTTTCTAAGTAAGATCATACGGGTTTTACCCAAATACATAAATGAACTTCAGGATTGACCTTGACTATTTCTTTCTAGAGGACATGTCTTGATAGATGAAACTTCCAACAATATTAATTTAGTTCATTAAATATATTATTATACATGATATTTTCACTGTGAAAAGTATATGGTTTCATTCTCAATATCTATTTCTTGATTAAATTGCATTTGTGTTCTATTATTAACCTCACAATGACGATTATTGTCATTGATTAATGTTAAATTTTGCTATAAATTACCATTAATGGGTGTTTAATATTGTCCCAATAAAATGTGTTTATTCTCCCTAGTTTTCCAATATGTTTATTGTTAATAATATTTTAGGTCAATATAGGATATTAATGGTGTTCTCAATGATTTTTTTTAAAAATATTTACGTTTAAAATATAACTTGAATTTCAAAAATGTATCTACATTACTAAGAATACTAAAATATTTCTTTTTTTGGTATGATATTTCCTATATATTATTCCATTGTAATAATTTAAGGTAACATATTTTAGATTATAGGTTTAGTTAGTTATAGTTTCAATTAGAGTAAATTTAACAGAATCCTTCGGAACTAGATTTAGGTAATGATTGAATAGAAAACATAACCCTATGACTGACTTTGAGGACAAGTCAATGTATATAATATCATAATATAGAGTTGGTAATACGATGAAAACCTAGGTTAAACCTATTGATATACATATTTAGAATAATATATCACGATTTATACATTATATAAATGATTCTTCATTACTATATCACTATGATTAGTGTTTATTAGAATGGGATATTTGTTTTTTAGTTGCTGGAATCCAAAAATATTGTACAAGTAATGGTAATACTACTAATGAAGAAGATACAAAAAAAACAAAAATGATTGGAAGAGGATATTATGTAATAATATGATGATTCATAGATAATGGTTTAATAATGAATTAGAATTAATTATGTTCATTTTTTATTCAATATTTTTTTCATTAATGTTGATATAGTTATAAGAAACATTACGTTATAAGAATTGTAATAATACACATATTCTATAAGGATATTAAATAATGAAAGTTTTCATTATATTTTTTTATAGTGACAAAATATTTGGTATGGTAAAATAAGAGATACATTAAATTGTTTTGGGAATCTAATGATAACACTGATTTTGGAAATATAGAGACCTTTTTGGATAGTTAATGTTGACAAATTTATTTTAGAAGAGTATTAAGGATGAGATCAATAAAGTTGAACATTGGATATATTTTTTTGAATAAAGTATGATTTATTAGATACTATTTTGTACTATTTTTTTCATTAAACATTTTGACGAAAAACCAATTAATTTTTGACATTTTGATTTTTCAAAAGTGCTTCAGATATTAAAAAATTAATCTTAAATCATAATAATTTGGAGAAAAAGATGACTATTTAGTAGAAATTTATTAGAAGATGAAACATGTCTTATAAAGTACATATATTTCCTTATATTCCTAGTCCATGTATAAAAATATTATAATAACTCTATGAAATGGATATTGAAAAAATATTCTTCTAAAATTATTACAATGAAATCAATGGAATTTAAACCAATAAAAATATTTTCTGTGTTTTGATGGCTAACTTTATAATGTTTATGTTCCCTGTCATTATTCATCAGAACACGATGGGTATGATTCACATCCATTTACCAGTTTTCCCTTTACACTAATTTTATCCTATTCAAAAGACTAATTTTTTCATTACCTTTTCTTTTACCTTTACATTGTATTATGAGGTTTTTTTATTAACCCTATTTTCAATGTGGGTTTCCCATGAAGAAAATTTATGTACCAACCTTTTATTTTTTTATATTCAATTTCAAATTGTGGAGAAAAAAAATTACTGAATGAGGGGATAATGTAACTCCATAGGATTTTCTGTTATCTATTTTTTTAAATTTAATATTTTCAATTGCATACATTGAACATTACTCTGATTATAAAGATTCTATGATTTACTATTCATATTATTATTAAAAATAAAATTACATCATAGTTGTTAAAATTAGTGGTTATGGACATGATTAACTAAATTAAGAAAATATATTATTTAATTCATTAATTACCAATATATTAGAAATAAATATAAAAACCAATTTAATTTAAAGGAAATGATCTTATAATAACCATTTAAATGCTCACAAGCGTATTTCATAAAAATAATGTAAAAAACACTTTTTCGAGTATATTAATGATATATATATATATATATATATAATTTACTATAATATTTAACATTCATCCAGTTTTTTCTTATAAATTATATAATAACAAATTAAATTTCACACATAAATTATGTATTATTTTGAAAATGAAGCTTTAATTCCATTTGATGTATAAATTGTTTTATATCTAGTTTTGATAGTTTTATAAATACTATTTTAATGAAAAATATTCCTATTTTAAATCAGAATATAAAAATATGATTTGGTTTAATTTTTGGTATTTTTATGATAAGAATAATTTTTAGATCTGTTGTGATAAAATATTGAACATTAATTGAAAAAAATATTTTTTTCTAAATAATGTTTAGCATTAAATAATTTTTTTAAAATTTTTATCTATAATTTGATAAACTTTATAACATTAAATCTAATTTACATCATCATAACCCATTTCACATTGAATTTGGATATAAAAACATTTCATTATTTTGAACATTTTCACTTTATGAACTCATCTTCTCGTTCTGTCTATATATTTAATTTAAATTAATTTCTTCTAAAATATGTGTCTTGAATTTTTAAAAATTGTTCCATATTTTAAATCATAGTATCCAATGTTAGTAATTAAGGTCCACTTATTTTTGGGAATAATAATTGTAAATTTAGTAATATTATAATTACAACCGTTATGGGTACATCATGTAAGTATAAGTAAAAACAATATTATAAGGATTATAAAAATACCATAGCACGTATACAAATTCTATTTTACAAGTGAGTGTTAAATTAAATCATCATTTGGCAAATTCTATGGTCTATTAGAGCTAGTGGGTTTACTTTATGCCTTTTGTTGTATTTTATTCTAAGGAAAGCCAAATATATCTTACTCGTGTTTTTAATAAGTATTATAGTTTTTATATATTGTAATTCATAATATATATTCAAATATAAATATTCTAATGAAATTCAATATTTTTTTTCATATGGATAATATATTTTTAAAATTTAAGAAAGAAATATTTAAATTGAATCCTTTCACTATGATGATGCATTAACTGATTAATTAATAGACATATCAAATATATATTATTAAAAATATTAAAGTAAATTATATTTTATATAATTAATTCGAACATGAATTTTATAGAATAACTAGACATATTTGAGACGTTTTAATGGTTTTGGTTTGATGTTATATTTTTATTGTTTTTTTTAATTCATGAAATGAATAGTGTAGAAATCGACTTTAATGATAGTTTAAAATATATAAAACCTTATTTGATTATATAAAATTCATAAAAATATAAACAGTGGAAAAAATATTTAGATAACGATGAAAATTTCATCCAAGTCTAATTTATGGTTGGTATGGAATTTTATAGTAAATATATTAACTGTTAAAAAATAAAAATCCATGTTGTCATTATAAGAGTCAAAAATTTTTTTCTAAGGATTAATTACATACGATAAGGGTAATAATATAAACTAAACTTTTTGAAAAAATATTTAATGAATTTTATTAGATTTTTTTAACAGTAGTATTTAATTTCAGTGGTTTAGTGGACACTTTTCTAGGAAAATAACTTCTATATTATTTATATCAAAGATTGTTCCAATATGTCACCCTCTTTGAATTTAATATCTTTTATATGTCCACATAGAGAGATAATAAAGATATGGATGAAAAAAATATATTCTTGTATATTTAATATTGTTTTCACTATATATATTTATTTAAAAATTATAGACATTATATATATTTAAAATATTCTTCAATGAAAATGGAAATTTTTTTTAAATAATTGCAATATAAATTAATTAATGTTTTTATAACAATTTTAATATATTTTGGATGATTTAATGTGTATAATTAATTTAATATATTTATAAGATATATTAGATATTTTTTAAAGTATTATATTTGAATTCCAACACATTGTTGATGTTTTAAAAGTCAAATTAATTTAAAAGTGCCATATTTTAAAATAATGATAATTTATTAAATGAATATTTTTTAAATTTTTTTAAAAATGATAGAAATATTAAATAACTAAAAAGAGATAATATAGGACTAAAATATCTAACATGAATAATTTATTTTCAATTTGGAAGTCTTTGTCCCTAGAATAGCCATATTATATTTTAATATTTCGAGGATTTTAAAAAGATCCCCTCAACTCAATTATAAAATCCACTCTTCCCTCACTTACTCAAACTAATATGATCCATCTTTCTCGAAAACCTCATCCCATTCTCTCTTAAACGTCCTTAATTTACAGTGGTTTTAGTTCTTCTAAATAACCTAACATAGATCCATTATAAAGTGATTTAATTGATGTCTGGTGAAGAAGAGGAAATCGTTTTTACCAACTCATAAGAGTTAATTTATTATTCTATTTAATATTCATATGTTGTTTACAAGATATAGTAATAAATACAGTATCATACATATTTCAATACATAATTATGATTATGTGACAACCATTTTACACCTTTAATTCATCATATGAAAAATGTTAACACATCGTGTGGGTATGTATGCATGACCATCTCTATGCCATAATGTAATGTATTTTTGATCACCATGTTACATGAATTGTATAATTATGGAAAAAATGGATATATAATATATTTATGAAATGATAATGATTCTATAAATATTAATATACTATCTAATTATTTACCCTTTAACCATCAAGGGAATGACATTGACGCTCGTGCATACATAAAACCTACCATATCCCTGATGTAATGTGATTAAATTTTCATGTTACCCTTCATGAATAATTATAAATATTTATATAATTAATATATATGACATATAAGACCTTAATATCAATATTTATTTGAAGAAACTGCATCCCATGCACAACAAACATGACTTACAAGGAAAAACATGAATAGGAAATGATGAAGATAACACCCAATACAAGGGTAATAATGAAATATTATTAATAAATGAGTGATAAAATTATATAATAGGATAATATTAGATATAATAAATCTGTATATAGTTATGAAGTAAATTAATAACATGATTTTACCCATCGTATAGGAGGTAAACTCATGTTCAACTAAAAAAATGTTCATGGTAAATGGTTTTTCATCTCACATTTATTTCTACGAGGCATGCCTTATTCACCACTTATTCTCTTTGTGTGGTGTAATTTTACATTGATATATCAAATAATTAATCTTCTTATATTCATTGTATTTAATGTTTAATTTGATAATTATCTACATTTCTAGGGCTATTGATTCAAATATTTCAAAGTGGTAAGGGAAATATTGATTTAATAATATAAATTTAAATCAAATATTTGATATATAAGGAAGGATTTGGACATGAAAGAAAGGGATTTTTGACCATTTAATGAAATCACCTCCATGCGTCGATAGTCTCTAACGATGAAATCAATTGGCGATAAAACCTTCACTTTTTTCCAAGAAGAATCAGATGGGCTTCTACCCACATAGATATATTGGGAAAATGAATGATCTTGACAATAACTATCAAGAAAACATATATTGATATTTGTTATGTCTCAAATTATTAATATTCTTTTATTTCTAAAATTACTATCCATGAAATTTCACAATTAAAAGTCATTGGATGCATTCCCATTCTTATTTTATTGATTACATGGAATGTGTGTTCCATTATATGTATTTCTATGCTGATTATTACCATGAATTCAAGATATATTCTATTGTACTTTACTATTACTGATAATTTGAGGACACCTATTTATTATGTTTTATTTTTCACTTGTTTCTAATAAGTTTATTATGACTTATGTTTATCGATCATATAGGATAAAAATGTAATTATTCAAGGAAAAAATTTGTTTATTTTATGTTAAAAATGTAATATGGATTTGAAATATATACCTAGTTTGTCGGGACTATAAAACTATTCAGTCCTCTGGTATGCAATTTATTGAATCTTATACAAATGTAATAAAGAAATGCACTGGTTTTGGGATTTCAAGGTAAGGTTGTCACAATGAACTAATCAATTTCATATTTACTAATTTAATGATCAGATTATAATTGTCATAATTAAAAAATAATACTTCATGATTTTATAATTCAGAGTTTCTTTTCTTATATGATATTTACAATAATGTTATTATTTAAAAAAAATTAATGTTTTAGAATGATATAATTAACATTAAAACTCTTCCTAACATATTGATTTTCTTACATAAAATGTTGAACTTACTATTCATTCAAATACCCTACCATCAAAATTATCATCAACCAGCATAGGTACCATTGTAACCCATTAACTGAGTCGGACCTAACATAAATCATTCAGATTTTTTGACCCCCACCAGTCAGTGAGTAGCACATGGAATAATAAAACATTCATGTGGGAACTATTTTCTATAAGACAATGTGAATGTAAGTCAAGAAAGTCAGTATGAAAGTAAAAGAAACTCCACTGGGAGTAGTGATATAGAATACAAAAAGGCATAAACGATCCCAAAGTATAGCAACCCAAGTACTTGAAAATGGAAAAAATTTCCCCATGGTCCCTATGGATAGAACATAAAATGTCCAAATCTGTAAAACTAGAACCATCTCCAAGAGATCACTTTGATTAGATCAAACTTTGGTGGAGAAAGTATACAAACACTAAAAGGAAAAAGTAGGGTGTGAGCCAAAGCCCAATAGGATACCACAAATGATTCCAAAAAAATTCAAAATATATATTATCCAAATAAATGATTTCAATTATCTTAAATAATAATTTTTGGAAATTCAAAATAATTTTTTAACCAAACATGCAATATATTTTTAAAATGAGGAAAAATACTTTTAAAGCTTAGGATTATACTTTACAAGCAACGGAATATTTTATATATTCAATTAGATAAAATAAAAATATAAAATAGTGTATGTAAATCCTTCAAAGGAATAAAAAGCAGTTTTACATCATTGACATACATTTATATCTAAAATAGAAATATAAAATCAAGCAGAATGGTCAACTTTCAAGTATCTACGATTGTATTAACCAGCTATAGGATCAGAAATCTCTATGTGATCTCAAAAAAATTATTATACTCATGTTCCATTGACACTTCCTATAGAGGACTCGTCACCCTCCCCTATTGTATATGACCCACCGTAGAAATTTTTTAGAACATTATAATAGCATAGTGTGTATCCAAATAACGCACCAACTACCTATGTCTGGAACATGCTCATACATGGTGGGAAATTTATTTTAAGACTACATAAAATAAAATTAAATCCAATTATTACATTTCAAAATTCCAATTTTTCCATTTTGAACCGAAATAGGTTTTAATAAAAAATCGTGCCCTCTTCACAAGATAAAACCACCAGGATTCTACCAAATTAATTTAATCTTTTATCATATGTTTGAAATCCATTCAAAACATATTCCATCCTTTCCACAATTTTTTTAGAAAATTAAATTTAATAATTTAATTGAAAACATTTCCATCAAATCCATAATTTAAACTCAATAATTTAAATCATTCAACATCCATAAACAAACCACAATTTGATTGAATTTGGGTTTTCCTTGTTTTCATGCCAAAACCATTTCAAATACCCTGATTTAGTGGAATCATGTTTTATCAGTATAACTGAAAGAAAATGAGATTAATTGAATTTAAATAATCAATTGGAGTAAATCAAGAAATTAAGGAAAAATAAATTTTGGAAATTAGGGACAGAACCACCTAACTCTTCCTAGAACTCAAAACATGTAATGGAACCCATTAATGATAATGTAGGTGTAGATGGACTCAAAAAAACCATGAAGAAAGATTCATCACCACATGGATTATATCCTTCAATTTCAATATGATCAGCTGAAAAACCAAGAGAGGAGAAATATAGAAACCTGACGAATGAGAGAAAACACTTACCCGGGAATCAAACCACAAGAGAAATGATGATATAAAGATAAAAAAAAGATTCAAAATGGTTTTATAGGGTTGATACCACATGGGAAATTAATTAGGATGAGGAATCTGAGTATATAGTTAAGGGAAAATAAATTACTATTCACACTTCATGTTTTAATAAACTGTTGTAGGGGTATTACAAGTCGTGTAATCCCAATATAGGTCGAGAGCCCTTTAAAAAATTTAGCTGCCAAAAAACTCATCACATCGACATAAATTATAACACTCTAAATTAACAAACTGATCATTATTTCCATCCTGATGTGTAGTGACTACTCACGATGTGTACCCAACACAACGTGAATCCTATCATGACCTCTATGCAAGACTATTACCCAATGTGTAATCTTGTTACATGGCATGAAACCATCTGGCAGTCTGCATGAAAAGTATATCTGATGTTAATTATCCAAAAAATCTCTAAACTCAACATTATAGGTATCCTCCCAATCTAAGATCCACCCATTACCATTAATTAAAAGGAAAAAATAAGGAAAGGTTTAATTTTTACCAATCAAAATGGTAATGGTATGTTACAATATCCACACAATAAAAACATTATGTCCCTGGAAAGCCTATGAAAAAACATCTATGTGAAAAAGATGATTCCAGTACCCTCTCATCAGTTCCTCCCATTCCTACATCTCATAATTATCATAACCAAGATTCCATAGCACAAGTACCAAATGTATCATCCTTGCATGAAGTACTATGGTCTCATAATCAACTACCCTGATGGCCACTCTTTGAAGATAAATTTGTTTCAATGTCAAGATTAACCGAATAAAAAATGTTAGATGGATTAGAGATAAATATTTTGAACTGTGATACATGGAATATGTCAAGTATATGCATTAGCTATTATTGAAGTGTTAAATTGTAAGAAACATTCCACATCAGCTCAATATCCTATAATGGTCCCAAAAAATGTGGAGCAAGATTACCATTCCCCCAAGAAGACAATGAACCAACCGGGGTGAAACCTTCATGAACACTTGAACATCAACAAAAAACTCTAAGTGTATATGACGTCGATCGACATAAGACATATATTTTATCTGTGCAGTCAAAATTGTCTAAATAGTATGTGGAGTGTTAGTTGTCATCTTCAAACCCAAGCCTGACCCAACCAAGGATATTTCAACATCCTATGACTAGAACAATGGTAATTTACTAGGTCATCCACACAAGGATTCAAAAGGATCAATCCCATTTATGTACTGATAACTATTATTTTAAGAGAACACAGCTATCCCCAATTTATCATCCCTATCACTGCTAGAGTGAGTAACATAGTTATGAGGAATATCCTAAAGGATCTATATTGCT
Organism: Viscum album; assembly: GCA_963277665.1. Lineage (NCBI taxonomy): Eukaryota > Viridiplantae > Streptophyta > Magnoliopsida > Santalales > Viscaceae > Viscum > Viscum album. The sequence goes on along the minus strand of OY728161.1, from coordinate 2,117,957,142 downwards.
TTTTCTATCTAGCCATCCAAATGCATATTCTATGCCATGTAACAACTGGGCCCCAGTGACTGCACAAACTCCATACCATAACATTTTCATTGAGTCCTAGCCTTCCATGTAGCCCATTTCCCCCCAAAAAAAGTAGTCCCCACCTTAGGGCCTACCCACAAGCCTTATCAGGTCAACTGACCAATGAGAGTCCATATAGGGAAACACATTCCATTTCTAGTGTGCTTAGTCTTTTCTAACTCATACCCTAAGAAACTTCCCAAATGGTCACCCAACATGATCACTACTCAAGGAAAATCATGCTTTACTATGTTGATCTAATTAGGTTGGATCCCAAAAAAGAAGGTGAACCTTTTTGACATGAGTCATATCATTTATTCATTTAACCCTAAATCATTCGAGGGTGTTACATTCACCACCAATTTAGATCAAAACTTCCTTGTTGTGGGCCTTACATCTCAACTCATGCAGTGCACTGCACATAAGCCTAGGTTTTTCCTATGATAAAAAAATTAACAACTTAGCCCCAGTGACAGCACAGAAACCCTACCTTAACATGGTCCTAGGGTCCTGGCCGACCAGGTACCACCCGTTTCCCACAGACATGTGGTCCCCACCCTAGGGCCCACCCATGTGCCTAACCATGTCATCTTACTATTGATAATCCTTGAAGGAAACTCTTGTCCTTTACAGTGTTCTTTTTCCTCACTCACACACAACCTGAGAATCATTCCAGAAGGTCACCCATGCACATCACTACACGATTGAAAACACGCTTAACTATGGAGTTCTAATCAGACAATATCATGAAAAAAAGGTGGACCTTGTTGGCATGAGTCATATAATTTAGTCATTTAACCCTATATCATTGTGGGATATTATAGGTCGTTCTCAAATAAACCTAATATCCATGTTCATCCTGAAGGACTCTCCAAAATAAAGAAGTAAACTAAGGATCCCTATCAGAGGATATAAAAGATTAAACTCTATGAAAACAATCAATATCTCTCACATAAAGACATTCCAACTCCTCAACTTTGGCTATATCATTAATGAGTATAATGTGAGATGACATGGTACACCTATTGATCAAAAACCATATCACATTCCTCATTCTATGAGTACAAGGAAACCCATCCCAAAATTCTATAGATATCTCTTCCAACTTCTATTTATGGAAAGGAAGTGGAGGAAGAAAACCCCAAGGATTTTGGTCCATTTTCATGAACTACTAGTGTGTATAGTAATGAGAGACAAACTCATCAATATTTCTCCTCAACCCAGAGCACTGGAAATGATGTTGCATATCATAGAACATTTTTTGGTTCCTGGGTGCACTTCACAGTATGAATTATTAAAATCCCACATAAAAGCCTTCATTGACAATAATGAAAAAAAGGAATCAATTCCTATAGAATAGAACACCCTCTTTTGATAATGAAAACTGTGAAACTATCACCCCACCTTATATAGAGTTCCTAATACAAAAGATTTAATCATCACGATATTGATCATAAAGAATTATCTCAAGAAGAGTGGATGATAACTGAAAGATGGCTAAAGAAACTTTTTCCCCGTTTCTGGACTCTTATATGAAACTGTTCAATGAAATCCATAATATTTACCTCTTCCTATAATTGATTAACTATCTGGGATATAGGTTTCTGGCTTAACACATCTGCATTGACACTACCTTTCCTCGGGGTATAGGTGATATCAATGTTTAAGGAATTCAAGTACTTCACCCAATGCCTTTGGTGAAGATTTAAATATTTTTAGAGAAGATATAACATAAAATTTTGTGGTCTTAAAGTATAGTAATCCATTCACCATAAAGGTAATGACACCAACCCATATACTCATTATTATATATGAAATTTCATGTTAATGGATATTGTAATTCATCTCATGTGGCCTCATATGATGAGATTCATAATATAATACATTTTCACCTTGTATAAGAAAACAACCCAAGCATGAACCTGATGGATTAGAAAAGACCACAGAGCCATGTGTGACCTTTTTAAGAGTCAACACTAGCATAATAGTAAATATATGTTTAAACTATATAAGATAACTGAAACATTTATCATCCTAAAAAACATCAACTCCTTCTAAGTTAGATTAGTTATCTGAGAAGACATTGTTGAGAAGTCCTTCATGAACTTGTGATAATATCCTGAAATGACCTAGAAGATCAGAATCTCAATAACATTATGTGGTCACTCCCAAGTCATAATAGCCTTCACCTTCTCAGGATAAATCGATATATCCTGTTCAGAAACAATGTGATCCAGGAATTTCACTTCATGAATCCATAATTCACATTATGTAATCTTTGAATAGAGTCGGAAACTTCTTAGAAGAAAAAAAATTATTATTAGATAATGAACATGTTCTTGAATAGATTTATAGTAAACAAAGAAGTCATCCAAAAATACCACAATAATTGTATCCATATACTGATGGAATATCTTATTCATCAAATCCATAGAAACTAAAGAGGCATTTTTCAGATGAATGAGCATAACAAGGTACTCATAATGGGTATAAATAATATGAAATGTCGTTTTCTGAATGTCTGAATCCTTGATCCTCAACTAATGGTAAAAAAAACCAGTGATATATCCCTGAATCCCACGTAGAACATTTGAATTGATCAAACAGATCATAAATCGGTGGTAATGGATAGTTATTTATTTTAACTCGATTAAGATTCTGATAATAAACACATAACCAAAGATATCAATCAGCCATTATAGTGAAGTGGATCAGTTCAGCCCATGATGATGCACATGGGTGTTTAATGTCTATCTCGATAATATCGTCCAACTAGGACATCATCTCTTTTAGTTTAGATAGTTCCATGCGATAGGAGGGAATTGATTCTTCTTGGGTAATAGAGATTATGTCAATGGAGAACTCAAATTACATTAATGATTGCAGTCCAAATAAATTTGAAGGAAACATGTTAGGAAACTCAATGATAACTAGAGGGATACCATTTCTCAAAGATCCCAACTCTAGGTCAAAATAAAACACCAATAACACTTTCCCCATCTCTAGATAAGAAGGTCTGGCTATGATCAACCTCAGAACCCATTCTCCTTGAAAGAAAGAGACACACCACAAGGTGTATTAAATTTGAGTCGTCAAAGATAACCATTTTTCTATTCTTTATTGGCAATGTTCCAACCCATACCTTATATAACATCAAGAGATTTCATATCAAGAACTTGAAAAATCCAAGTTAAATCATCATCTCATAGAGAAAACACACAAGTTGGGATTCAGAGACACTACTCACTCTTCGTACCAAGGGGTGTACCATTATCCATTACACATGATAAATTATTCATATGAAGATAAATTAGATTTAAAATACAGGTTGATATAAATGAAATAGATTAACTAATATCTAATAAAGAAGTCACTAATAATGATGATATAGTAATTGTACCTCTTATGGACAGTTAACCTATGTCCTCTTCCTCTAGAGAATATTCCAATATGTAAAGAAGAATTGTTCTGGATGCCTATAGAGGGAACCATTTTTTACATGAAGCATCTCGTTTCCCCATATTTTTAGGAGGAGGAGATGATCCAATTCCACTACAGAAAGTAGAGAAATTATGGTAGAATATGTGTATGTTCCCAGAACATCCTAAAGAGCTGTAGTTCATGGGAACCTCAGTGAAAACCCTCTTCGAATGTCATGGGTTTCAACTATGATAGAAAGTCAAAGAAGATACTTCTGGCCCTGAAGGAGTTCTTGAAAACTATTACATTGAGAAATACCAAAAGAATCATCCAGATTATATTTAACTTTGAAGGATCCTATGCTTTTAATAGGATAAGAATGAACTCCCATAAACACATAAATTCCATCCAATTCCATTTCAACCATTATCAACCTATCCATCCCACCATCATATGTGGGGAGATTCAGTAAGAGAAACCAGGAATAAATATATGATCGAAGCCCAGACTCGATCTGTCGATCATTAATCCTCTCATTAGATATAATATCAGTAGAAAATTATGACATATGACAAAAGTGATTTGAATACTTGGTCACACTTTTTTTGGCTCACTAAATCTTGAAAAACTCTATATCATTGGACAACACCATTGAATACGTATAGAACCGGTCAGTGAAAAGAACCTTCAATTCCTTCCACTCTAAGATTGCATGTTTCCATACCATCAAATACATGCCCAACTATCTACTGCGTGGTCCTTCCAGAATGAAGGTGGAACAATTTACCTAGATCACGTATGGTGTTTCCCTGAACATAAATAGTTGTTCTATATTTCTCAACCATTCCTTAGTATGTTGAAGATTAGTGGATCCTTTTAAAACTAATTTCATATGTAGAAGTGACACATGAGAATGATTTTGAAGAACATCTCCTTAAGGATCCACACCTAGAGCCTGAATGGGAACTTGATGTGGTGTATATCCTAGTGTATGGAATGAGATCACAATCACCTCCACAAAATTTGGGTACACTGGTGGATTCGACAACTATGATTCAGTAAAAAAGTATTCTTATATCTAGTTTTCACCTCTTCTTAGAGTCATTATGATACAAAAAATCAGTAAATAAAAGGAATACATTAGATTTACACTCAAATAGAGAAACAAGGAAAATTATTATCAACTTATGGAACATCCAAATTTGGATTCCACTCTATCCAAATTAGAATAGGGAAAAGACTAGAACTAATAAATTAGAAATTATTCCCTAATAACCCATACCGACATAAGGTTTATTTCAGTTATAGATTCTCATGCATTCAATCCCAACTACATCCTATATCCTAACCTAATTTGAAAAATGCATACTAACTTTAATTCAAAATCTCAATAGCCTCCTTTGATACCACTTTATGACGAACCACACCTAGTACCCTGGTAACCCCATAACTGAGTCATCCATGACATATCACAATGGCTATTACCATTCCCCACAAGTTTGAAGGTAACACATATCCTCATACAATGAGTTGGTGGGAGATATTTTTCCACAATACATATGAGACAACAGATAAGAATGTAAATATGAATATATAATAAACTCTATGAGGAGTGAAGTACCGAAATATGACAATGCATAAAAGAGTCCAATGTACTACATCCAATGTTCCAAAAATAGGAAACAATAGCCTCACTGTCTTTATGGACACAACTCACCATATTTAAAGCTGAAGAACTGGATCCACATCCATGAGATCCCTTTGTTAATCTTGAAACATAATGGATAATGACTTCAAACTTAGGAAGGGAAAAAATAACAGTTCCAGAATAATCCTAGAAAGATACTAATAAATATTCCATTATATATTCTAATTATAGATTATCCATATAAAACTGTTGTTCTTTCTAAATAAATTAATTTCGAAATTCAAAATAATATTTAAACAAAACATGTTATACATAGTGAAAATGATGGGAAATACTTTTAAATTATTTTTTAAAAGAGATGGATTCTTTAATGAAATGTGTTAAATAAAATAGTTTCATAAAATAGTTTATATAAATCTAGAAATGGAATATAATGCAGTTTTAAAACATTGGAATACATTTATATCTCAAATATAAATAAACAAGTGAGAAACATGGTCATCATCCAAGTAAGTACAACAATATTAACTAGATATAGGATTCCTCACTCTCTAATTGATCTCATGAAAAATGATTACACACTCATTCCCCGAACACTGGACATATAGGACTCTTCACCCTCCCATTGGTAACGTGGTCCGCGAAAGGTATATTTTAGAATGGTGTAATAGAATAGAGTGTATCCAAATCACTCTCTATCTAACAACGGTTTTGGATGTACTCTTACATGATTTCTAATTTTTTTAGACTACATAAAAATTTATTAAATCCCATTCTCCCATATGAAAATTCCAATTTTCCCATTAAAAACCAAAGTGGGTTTTAATAAAAAAAAATCCCTTTTCACAAGATAAAACCACTTGGTTTCTGTAAAATCACTTTAATCAATTTTCATATGTTTTAAATCCATTCAAAACAAATTATTTTTTTCCCAATTCATTTCCCACAATTAAATTGAAAATATTAATTAAAATACCTTCCATCAAATCCACATTTTAAATTCAACAATTTAAATCATTAAACTTCCCTAAACTCACCCCAATTTAATTGAATTGGGTGTTTTCCAGGTTTTCATTCGATAATCATTTCAAATATCTTGATTCACTGAAAGTAGGTTATATAAATTTAAGTAAATGAAAATGTGATGAATTAAATTTATATCAAAACGTAAAAGATATCAAAAATTTAATGAATAATAAATTTGGGCTAAATATGACAAAAAACATACATCCTCCTGAAGCTCAAAACTCGTAACCACACCTGTTAATGAGAATGATGGTGTTTAAGTCCTCAAAACTAATCCTATATGTAATATCCAATAACTCGGGAAAAGATCTATCAATTCCCTAATGGTACATTAAAAATATAAGAGAATAGAAAGGAAGAATCCAATAGAACTAAGTAAAAAACTTACTGGGGAACCATACGACAAGATAAATGATGATCCAAATCAAAATGAAAGGATTTGGAGCTTTGAACAAGTTTGAGATTGAATGGGGAATGAATTAGGTCATTGAAGTTTAGTATGAAGTAGTGGGAAAATAAATATCCAGCCACACTGCCTATTTAAAAAAATGCCATTGGGGTATTACACGACATGTACTCCCAATATAAATTATAAACCCATTAAATTTCATAACCATCAAAAAACAAGTCACCTTGATGTAAATTCTAATTCTCTAAATTATGAATTGATAACTAATTCAATCAAGACGTGTAGTGAAAACACACGACATGTACCCATCACAGTGTGAAGCAGATTAGAAACAATTTTCCGAACAATTACATGATACATAAGCCTATAACATGGTGTGTATCCCTCTAAAAGACAACATGAAAAGTCAATTTTATGGTGATAATCCAACAAATATCTAACTTCACCATTATAGATATCCTCCAAATCAAAACTCAACCGTACACCGTCAAATAAAAGGAAAATCCAAGACATTATTTAAAAAGTACCTGCCAAAATGGTAATAGGATGTTAAAAATACATTGAAAAATATACCCTTCATATCAAAATAAGGGTCATACACATTCAATAAGAATCCCCAAAATAAATAAATATCACTTAGAATTAATAAATTCTTATACCATGAGGGAATATACTAGACTAAATCATAAGTAGGCTACTAAATTCATGCTTCACTCTACATATGCACATCAATATTGTTTACACTTTTTTTTTGAAAAAATACATAATTATAATGATAAAAAGGTAAAATAATAATCAATAAAAAATTAATTATCCTTAAACATTGCTAAATCTGTAAAAAATAACATACTAAAACCTTCCTATCTCACTATATATTTAAATATTCTATGTCCTAAGTGTACTGAGGCTCATAAAGTAAACATGATGGAATCCTATAAACCCAACACAACTTTTAAAGTGATCCCTATTATCAGAATGTTCTATAATATAACAATACTTATAATAACAATATATTTCAATTTATTAAAATATTATTCTTGATAAATAGTTTCGAAAATAATATAATGTCATTGTAAAATCACATGTGAAATTCATCAATCAAAACCAATTTTACAAAAATTAAATAACTATTCAATATAATGATCTATTTATAAAGACATATATTTCTACGAAGCTATATAATTGTATAAATTAATTTTTAAAAATAATTTGAATTTTTTATATTTATAATAGGGAAATAATTTCCAAAACCCTTTAATTCAGATAAATATATCTTGTTAAAATATTAAATTTATGAAAATACTAGCTCAAATAAATTTTTTAGAGATTTTGAATTTGAATTTCTCATCACCTATTGATGAATTTTTTTAACCAATAATTAAATTTTAAACCAATTTCCCCAATTTTATTTACATTAAAAGGTTGTACACATGGTGTGAAAACACCTTCACATAACATTATATAAATTAAATATAAAAATAATTTCAAAAAAACAATTAAAAATATTTATAAAATAATTGTTGAAATAGAAAATAGACATCAATGTTATAATTGTCAATAAAATACTTATAAAAATATTGTTAACATGACCATTTACCAAGAATAAAATAATAATTTCATTATAAAAATAAAATGTGTACATATATGATTCATGGGAATAATATTTAAGCAAGAAACAACTAAAATATTTTCTTATAGATTATAAACAAGGAATAATAACATTCTTATAAGAGAATAATTACATGATCTAAAAGTGAAATATATAATTCTTGACAAGTGACTAAATAAAGAATAAAGAAATGATTGGTAATAAAATCATTAGTAGGATTTCAAAAGAAAATAGAAAAATTATCAATTTATATTTTCATCTTCATCACTAATATATATATATATATAGGAAAAAACTATATATATATATATAAATGTATGTAATTATATATATATATTTTATTTTTCAATTAATAAAAATATCCAATTGATTCCAATTATAATATGAAAACATATAAAAGTATGGAATATTGAACAAAACCTATATGTTTCTACCTTTTTATGACTCAAATAATATATATACTATTAAAAAGAGTGACTCCCAGTTGATCTACAAAACATCCTTCAAAAAACTCTTCAATTTAATCTCATTATCATTGAGAAAAAATCTCCCTTGTAACTATAGTTCCTAGACAAAACACCATAAGACCATGATAATTTTGATATCCACTATTACTCCGTTGGAAAATAATACATATTTTGTAACTTCATCACTCCTAAAATCCTATTGTCTGTCTAAACCATGAAATATATGATCCAAGATAACCTCGAAAACATCTTTGATAACATTTTGTAATGGTCGTTATCAAATTAATAGGAATGTACTAGACCAGGCCACACTATTAGTTAAGGAGAACCACCTAGTTTCTATAGGCTCAAGTAAATGAAAAAACTAAATAATAATCCACCAAGATTTAGTTTATCCTTTTGTAAATAGAAAATAAATGGCATATGTCATGTATCCAAAATCAAGAATAATCCCTTAGGTTGATAGAAATACATTCCTATAGATATTATCAACTAATATTGTCATTCCATTACTAAAAACATAATGGTAAAATAAAAAGATAAAACTATAAAAAGAATGCATACAATCTATCCATTCCAAAAACAAACATATTTTTTAAAATTTATAGAAAATAGGAAAAACCCAAAATGTATATATAACATGAATTAAATTCATTCTAGGGTGTTAAGCAGAGGAGGTTCCATAAGTGGATACCTCTCGTGAATAAAAATAGATAATCCTTACACATCTATTATATAGTCCCACCAAAGAATCCAAAAATTACTCCACCTATGTCTGGTAATACCTATAAATCTAGATCATAAGTCAACAAAGATCAATTATCTATAGATAAGTAACTGCTACTATGTTACGCACTATCTAGTGTAAGAATATATGTCACGAACCAACACGGGTCGACCATAAACCGGTGACTCGAGCTGGTCCGCAACATGTCCTGAAGGGTGTTCCCAATCCCCACTGGATGGAAACTACTGTCGGGCATCAAAACCTAATCTTTGGGAATGATTTTTCATGAAGAAATAAACAAATAAAAAAGAATAAATAGAATAATAAAACTGAAATCTATCAATTGAAATGAAATAAACCGAACACCTAAACATACCTCCAAGTGACCTTCCATATCACCACCCAACCAAAGGCCGAACTTGTTTTAATAATGAGATACTCAACCAAGAAAATATGAACAAAGGAAACATGAAAATAGAATGATAAAATAGGCATGATCATTTAAATTCTAAGTAGGGATTCCTAGACAAACAACAGAATCCAACGTCTCCTTTCCCGAAAAAATCAACTAACACAAGTTTGAATGAAAAATTTAAAAATAAGGTTTTCAGACATTAAAATAAGAAACATTATTTTCTCATTTTAAAATCCATCACACATGACATACCATTTAGAAAATCAATTGTCATTTTATAAACTAAACCAAAAAGCAAATTATACCATATCTGGTCTAATGTAGAATGGTTAACCAAGTCAAGTGGAAAATGAACTAGTATAATAGAAAAATAAAAAAGAAAAAACAAATCCAGTAACCATGGGTGATCTTAAAAAACCATAAAAGTATCCTAGACGTACTCAGTTTCATAACCACCTATCGACATATAGTGATGCTCAAAATTCAATAACCAGCTGGCCTCCTTATAACTAGCCAAACCAATGGATGGCCCACATGGACTAAAGACCAATCTAGGGGGTACCATCCCGTCTAATCCAGTTTGATCAATAATTATCAATCGACCATTTAAATGACTCCCAAAAACACATGGTGGTTATACTAATACTGTGTATGTAGGGAGTCCCTTGTACACATGACTCTTCTCACCACACTTGCCTTCCCCAAACACGGACACTTCCTATGCATTCACCCATAACAGGTTACCCTAGACAGGAGTCCCGCCCGAATACATATTCATTTATTTCACATTAACATAGTTCCAACTAGGCCATCACGTCATTTAACATTTAAAACATTTCATAAAATTTTCAGAGCTTCCAATCTGGAATACACTTTTTCAAAATCACAATTTCCTTTAAAAATTAGTACAAACATTACCCCTGGGTTAAAAGTGACAAAAACTCCTTTAACTCCCAAAGTCTAAAATTATTACACAAAAAATCACACAAAAACCACTTTTTCATTTAAAAATTCAATTAGGAATATTCTAAATGATTGTATTTTATACTATTATTGAAATCACACCAGGGATCTGATGTCGTTTAGAAAGAAAGAATCATTTTCCGAAAATTCGCGATGCCTTGCAAATAAAACCCAAACGCAGTCTGAAAAACATTTCACTCATGATTTTCAAGTAAAACATAATTTAATAAATCATTTACTAATTTATTATAACATTTCAAGAGGACCAAACAAAACCTTACATTGTTATCCAACCAAATTCACAAGAAAATTCCATTTTAAAATAAAATTCATCCCCAAACACATAAGAAAACAATTTTATCACCTTTAAAAAACTATCTCACACCACTTGAACAAAAGATAACTATTTCACATTTAAAGAAATCATTTTCATTATTAAATAAATCACTATGAAAAATTATTAAGCAATTTTAAGACACAACACATGGCCTAAAACACAAAACAGACGTAAATATTCTTTTGTGACAAATTATATATTGAAAGAATACTGAAACACAGTTTCAACCAACAATTTAATTACATAACATGCTAAACTAGATAAAGAAGAAATAAGGTTCATCAAATAATAATTATATATGGAATATCTTACACATAAAGAAATAATTATTCCAAAACTATTTTAAAAATATTTTAACTAACACAAAAACATTTCATGAAATTAAGTACAATACAAATAGAGATGAAAAAGACATTTCAAAAATTATTTAAAACACCCAAGTGTAATGAGTTATGCTGGAAAGGAAAAATTTGGAAGTTCCTACCTCAAACCTAGGGTAGAGATGAAAAAACTCCCTTGGAAGGTAGAATAATCCCTTGCAGACCAACCTTGCATGTTAAACAATGAGAAAAATGAATGAAACACAAATTTGTTGTTAGAGATTCAACTGAAACAAATAAAAATGAACATATGAAATGAAGGGAAAAATAAATTATTTAATAAATATACAGGAGGAGGAAATAGTTCCAGATAAGAGGGGATGAGACCATGCCAGATCAAGGTAGAGGCGCCACGTAGGGTATTCTGTTGCACTAAAGTATAGAACAAGGAGAGAAGAGAGTCAGGTCTCTAGAAGCCTCACACACAAGGGGGATTTGGGCCGCTGTAATGTGTGGCTTTGAATGGAGTATGGGAGGATGGTGCTTGGGGTCAAGGGAGCAGTCTAGCCAGTGGTGCGGAGGGATGGAATGAGGGAGGCTGGGTGCAAGATAGGGACAGGAGGTGAGGCTAGGAAGAACTGGGGGTGGAAAGGGGAGCCTTTGGGAGCAGGAGGCTGAGTTGGTCGCACACAGAGGTCCACAAGGGGCGAGGGCGGTGGCTGGGGTCAGTGGCGAAGTAGGATTGCAAAGCTGGCATAGGGGTGGGATGATGAGCCCAGAGGCACAGGATGAAGGCTGTGAGGCGGCTGGGGAGACTGGCTGGGCGAGGTCAGATGTGGTGTGTGTGGTGAGGTACAACTTGTGCGGTGATGTTAGAGGCGGAGGGTCGAAGCAATGCAGCTGCATGGAGGGGAGTGACCGGGATCGACATGAGGGGGAGGGCGATAGGGAAGCACTGCATAGCAATCATGGGATGGTGTGAGGTGTGGTGCACAGAAGATGAGGGGAAGGGGGGGGGGGCTGCTGGTTTAGACTAGTGTTATGCTTTTTTTCATTTTGACTTATAATAATCATAACCTATGATGGTGATAATAATAATAATAATAATAATTCTAATAAAATAATAATAATATTACAAATAATAATAATAATACAAATAATAATAATAATAGTCAAATAAAAATTTGAATATAAATAATATCAATTAAAATTAAATTGTAATTTTTAAATAATTATATTAATATAAGAATTTAGATAATAAATATATTATTTACCATTCTAAAAAATAAAATTTTTATCTAATAAAAATTATTATTAATACTACATTTTATAAATTTTACTTATTTCAATTGAATAAAACATTTTTTCTTTCGTGCGATAGACTTATGCACAACACCTGAGCCGATCTCACGACTACTGCCCCCTATGCGGTGATCACACACAGGTATGAAACTCACTAAAAATATCAAACATCAAAAATATTATATCCACGCTCAACCCAAACCTCATCAAGGTTGACCGAATCCATGAAAAAATAAAATAAAAATATATTTAAAAGTCATAGTGTGATTATTCTCCCCACCACAGACACTTTCTGCACCCAGAAAGTCATCCTACCGAACAATAGATAAAACCAGAATCCTTGCCCGATTGAAACTGAAAAAACCACAACACAAGAAAATAGATAACATGAGAGGGTTCCCCCCAACACAAGAACACAACTAGTGGTGATATTTAACAGTAAAACCTAGCACCCCAGGAGGGGGGGGGGTGAGGGATGTGGGAACACCAAACTGATTCATACTAACATCTATAATAAAGGAAAAAAAACAACTCCACCAAACATGGATTTATCAACCTAGACCAAAATCTCCAAACACTAGAGAAAATATTCTGTGCATAAATTGACCAAAGCAATGAAATCAAGAAAAACTACCAACATCGATTCTTCCACGAGAACCTTCATCTCCAGACCTACACAAAAAAACTAGATTAACCCAGAAAAGTGCCAAACACCTTTTTATGAGAAACAAACGATTCATAAAATCATAATCAGACAAAATACACTGTTTGGATTAAAATAAAACAAGTCCATCATAAATCCACGTTGAAAAACTGAACTTCATATGATTTAAAAACAATGACAATAGAAAAACAAGAAAAAAAGACATCAAATGTCCCACTATCATCACAGAACTGAAAACCCGAACCGAGGCTTCACACCCTCAAAAAATCCTAATTTTGCACAAGATTCACACCACGACCTATGGTTGAGGACTTGATGGTTGATGCATCTCATGCCTCATAGTCAGGAATAGGAATCCTTTGATCATAATGTCGTCTTTAGGTGACGCTTCCAACTTAACATCTATAGATGACCTTGACACCCACAACGATGGCACGTCGTCGGAGGGACACGACATGACGACTTCACGTGCCCAAACTAGCCATGCTTGTGGCACACCACTGAACATTCAAATGAATTGGAAGCCATAACCGCTGTAGAGGACTCATTAAAAACATCCCTCTCTGTTACATCATCCACTCTAGATGGGGAACCTTCCCAAGCAACTGGATGCAATGGTTTTCAAAGAACATGCACTCCAAACACCAATTCAGCTACGAAGGCCTCATCCACCACCTTATATAATATATTATCACTAGAAGAAAGGACTCACTTCTTTATCTCTAGAAAAAACCCTTATAAAGAGAGAAATCTTCATCAAATCTTGCGACGCTACCTCTGAAGAAAGGGACATGAGTTCTTTGAAAGGGTTAACATATGCTTTCACCATCTCTTGGCCTTGTTGAATATGCATTATCTCTCCCTATTCTTCATCTTCAACTCCTCAAGTATAAACCATCATAAGAATATGAATTTAATGGCATCGCACATCATCCTAACTTGCATTGATAGCAGGGTGAACAACTCCCATTCATCTAGTACTAAACAAAACTAACTCAGATAGCGTTAGGAGATCCCAAAACCTTGAAGAAATGTTTGACCTCTACCATCCATTCTGTTGCCTCTAATGAGCCTCAATTACTATCAAAGATATGCAACATCTTAAAAAGACCAGAAACTATGCATGACTAATTAGAATCATTGGGATCCTTTCTGGGTGGAATTTTCTTTAACAACATATAAAACAAAGAGTCGAAACCAATATCAAGCTGAAGAAACACTACTAAAAGATCCTTCATCCAAAAAACAATGAGCTAAAAAAACCAAAAAATACAAACACAACCCAAAAATTACCATTTCAAAATCCCCTTTTCATTTTTGATTTCATTACCAACTTCTTTCAAGGACACATTCAATACAAAATTCAATTCCAAAAATCGTTTCCTTTTTTTAAATAACATTAAAAAAAGATCAATGCTTCAATTCCATGTACACACCCCAGTAATCGCATGTACTATTTCACATTTATTCATTAAATTTCATCCACATGCACCAACACACAATTTCCATTCATCCCCTTACATGTGAAAACATTCATAAAGAGTACCCAAGGTTGCACCAAAACCATTTCTCTAACAGTTCCAAAAAACAACAGATTTTTAGACCAAGAGCATTCAATTTTAAAACCCATTTCACGAATTTAAATACATTTAAATGAAATAATTTTCATTTAAAAAACCCTTCTTAATTTTCAAAAGCACACGCACAACAACCAGAACTAAGATCAAACTCAAATTGCATCATATTTCCAGAGATATGGACTAGTAGTCATGCTTACCCTGTGGACATGGTAGTAGGAAATGGCCCAATAAAGAATCAACAACTATGAGGAACTTAAATTGTGTACTTGGACTCCACATGGGTCACTACTCCATATAAAATCATTATGTAACCTCGACTTTCCTCGGTTTTCATCCCTCCATCTAAAACAAACCATAATGAGACAAGCACTCAATACCCAGACTATCTCTGGCGACTCGAGGTTAAGAATGGGTGAGGGTTCATGATGTCCTTCCCATACCTACCTCTCGAGTCCCGACAATCCCAATTTTCCTCTACCAAGCACCCCAAATAACAAGGACCCCTTTGATACCATTTTTTCACGAAACAACCAAGGTCGACCATGAATTGATCACCCAAGCCGGTCCGTGACATGTCCTGAAGGGCGTTACCGATCCCCATGGGCTGGAAACTAGTGTTGGGAAACAAAACCTAATCGTTGGGAATGATTTTGCCTGAAAAGATAAATAAATAACCAATAATAACAATATTAATGAAACTGAACTCTAGGAGTGAAAAAAACATAACATATCAACATACCTCCATGTGAACTTCTAGTTAACCTCCCTACCAAAGGCCAACCTTATTCTAAAAAAGACAATCGTTTCCAATAATACCTAAGAAAAGGAAACATGCAACTCGAATGACAAAATATGTGTGATCATTGAAATTCATAGTACAGTTACCAAGAAAAATCATAGACTCCAATGTCTCCTTTCCCGAAACAATACACAAACACAAGTTCTAAATATAAAAATAAAAGGTATTCACTCTATAAAATAAGAAACATGATTTTGTCATTTAAAAATCCAAAACACATGACATAACATTTCTAAAAGCAATTTTTTATAAACTAAACCCAAAATAATGTATACCAATGTTGGGATAAACTAGGACTAGTAAACATGTAAAGATGGAAATGAATTAGTATAACAAAAATTAAACATGCATTGGAAATAATCTATTAACTACTTGTGATCCAAAAAATGCCTAGAAGTCCCCTAAATATACATGGTTTCAGAACCACCTATTAGAGAATGGTGAATCAAATATGTCTATAACCAATTGGCCTCCCTATAACTGACCAATCTAGTGAAAAATCCCACATGGCATAAAGACAAATCTAGTGGAATCCAACTGTCTAATCGGGGTAAACCATTAATCATCACCTGACCATTTAAAAGAAACCCAGGAACCCATGGTGGTTATAATAATACTATGTAAGTAGGGAGTCCCTCTCACACATGACTCATGTCACTGCACTTGCCTTCCCCAAACACGGATGCTTCCTATGCCTTCACCCATAAAGGGTTACCCTAGTCATGAGGGCCCCCAAATAAAAAATCAATCATTTCACATTATCAATGTGAAAACTGGTCCATACCACCATTTAACATTTAATCTAATTCATAAAATAATCAATGTTTCCATATTGGGTATACACTTTATCCAAAACAAAATTTCCCTTAAAATTTAGTATGAACATTACCCTTGGGATAAAAGTGTCAAACATGCCTTTAACTCAACATGCCTAAAAGTATTGCCCAACACATCACACAAACTACACCTTTTTTTAATAAAAATGTACATATGATCAATTATTTTATTTTAATCCATTTCATAAATCACACAAGAGATCCAAAGTCATTTAGTATAGAAGAATCATTTTCACAAAATTTGCACCCCCATCAAAATAAAACCCAAATGTATGCCGAAACACTTTTCACTCATGATTTGAATGTCAAAAATAATTTAATAAATCATTCACTCTATTCATAAAACATTCAAAAAAGAACAAACCAATACATACATCGTGATCTCTCCAAGTTCACATGCTAATTCCATTTTAAAATAAGATGCATACCCAAATTCTTAAGAAAACTATTTTCGCGCCTTTAAAAAAATAACTCACACCACCTAAAAAACCAATAGAACTATTTAAAAATTAATGAAGTAATTTTCACTATTAAAAAAATAACTATGAAAAAATATTAATCAATTTTAAGAATGAATGCATGGCATAGAATGAAAAACATACCTAAATATTATTTTGTGACTAATTGCACATCGATGCCACACTGAAACATAGTTTTCACCCAAAAATTTAATCATAGAACACGATAAACCAGTTAGAAAAGTAAAGAGGATCATTACATAATAGTTATATAGGGAATCACCAAATCAAAATCAAATAATTATTTCAAAACTCATTTAAACAATTTTTAACTAATATATAAACATTGCAACAAATTAGGTACTATACTTATGGAGGTACAAAAGATATTTCAAAAATTATTTAAAACACACATGTGTTCTGAGTATTTCGGGAAAGAAAAACTGTAAGATACACATACCTAAAACCAAGAGAAGATGCAACAAAACTTTGATGGTAGGTAGAACAATCCCCAGTGGTCCAACCATGCATGGTAAACAAAAAGAGAAAACACACGAAACACAACTACAACATTAGGGTTTAAACCAAAGATAATAAAATCCCCAAATATAAAATGAAGAAAAATAAATAAATAAATATACCATAGGAGGAAACAGTTTCCAGGAAGAGGGGATGCGGCCATACCAGAGCAAGGTAGAGCCACCGTATAGGGGGTTCAGTTGCACTATTGGCTGGAACAAGGAGAGCAGGGGGTCAGTATTCCAGAAACTGTGCACGTAGAGGGAATTAGGGCCGCCGAAATGTGAGGTGGGAAGGGAGGAGGGGATTATGGTGTTGGGTGTCAAGGGAATGTCCAAGATGGTGGTGCATAGGGTTGGAATGAGCGAGGTCGGGTGCAGGACATGGTGAAAAGGTGAGGTTGGGATGAACATGGGGAGGCAAGGGGAGAAGCCCGGAGTCAGAGCCCAAGTTGGTCACACACGTAGGGCTTCTAGGGGTGAAGTTTATGGAATGGGAGAGTGGTGAGGCTGGATTGTGGAGCTTGTGCAAGGGTGGGTTGATGGGGTCGATTGTGTAGGACAAAGGCGGCGAGGCGGCTGGGGACACCAGTTGGGCGAGGTGGGATGGGGAGAGTGTGGTGTGGGGATGCTGGTGCTGTGAGGTTTGAGGTGGATGGACAAAGCGAGGTGGCTGTATAGAGAGGAGATCTAGGGAGTGATGTGAGGGTGAGGTGGCTGGGGTGGTACTGCATAGGGAATTAAAGAAGGTGTTAGGGGTGGTGCACAATAGATTAGGGGAAGGCGGCTCCTGGTTTAGACAAGGTTTTGCCTTTTTCATTTTATCTTATAATAATAATAATAATAATAATAACTAAGATAATAACAATAATAATAATACTAATACAATAATAATAGTAATACAAATAATAATAATAATAACAATCAAATAACAATGTGAATATAAATAATAACAATAACAATTTCATTACAATTTCTTAATAATTATATTACTAGAAAATTTTTTATAATAAAAATATTATTATCCATTCTTAATAATAACATCATTATCTACACCATAATTAATTTTTGTAATTATGTTATAAATGTTGTACTTATTAAATTTTCATAAAACTCTATTTCTCTCTAGTGATAGACATCTGCATGACACCTAAGCCGATCGCATGGCTACCACCCACCGTACTGTTACCGTGAATGGGTATGAAACACTCTAAAAATATAGATCATAAAAAAATATAGACCCACGCATAACCCACACCCTGATGATGCTAACTAAATCTATTAAATAATAAAATAAAAATAAACATAAATGTTAGAGTGTGACAATTTACATGTTCAATAGTATATCTATGAAATGTGATTAAATATACACAATTAGTAAGAAATACCAACACACCTTGACATAGTAGAAAATAACTAGGTGTATGCATGTACTTGTTTTAAAACATATATATAGATATTATTAAATAATGTTTCTGAAAAAAAGGATAATACAACCTCAATATATCGCTAAACCAACATTAAGAATATATAGAAAAATCTATCTGAGATATACCCCTATAACATTTGGGATCATACATGTAATACCAATAATGAGAAAAGAAATGAAATATATAAATGTTTTTAGGGAAACCATGTCACATATCTCTAGAAGACCTATCCAAATATAACATAGGGTACAAACCCTTACATGGGGAAAGGGGAAGGCCTATATCGAGTGAGTAAAACCTAGTCCATGTTTATCTTAGTCAAACCATGCTTCATGGGAGTTAGGGAACATAACCATTATAGGGGAAATGGGTTGTTATGTGCCAATTTTGATACCAACATAAAAATTTATAAATTAAATTAAATTTAGAAGGACTAAATTCCTTATTATGTAATGTAGTTATAGAAACAATGAACTATATACCATTTTTTATTTTACACCAATATATAATATAGCTATAATATTTTTATCAAGCCTAAAATACTATTTATAATCATAACCATGGTAATATATCCATTATACATTGGTCATTATTATGATTATTATTTATTAAGAATTATGATATGGTCTCACTGACACAGGAAAAATAAACAATGTCCTGAATAAGTTGGATATAACCCTATAAATCCCAATTAGAATAGCTTATAAGGGAGATGAAGACACTAGTATATGATCTTGACAAATTGAAAGAAGATATTCGATAATTGAAACATGAGTGAAACATTTTAGTGGATAACGACATGCATTTCCAGATCACAACCAAAACAATGATCTCTAAAACACACCAAGAATGTACCAGTAGCACACACTTTACACTTGTTGCTTATACTAGTGTGAAATGGGGTTATCTACATTGAAAATAATATAATTTATTTTTATATATTTTTTATATATAAAATATTATATTTATATATTTTTCAATATTTATGTATTTATATGATTATATAATTAGTTAAAAAAATTCATTTTTTTGTGAAGAACTGAAAATATTATATTTCAGAAATTTATAGCTTCAGATAGAACACAATTTTTGATATATTTAATTATTTTGGAAAACAAATTCTATTTTTATGAAATATTGTTATTAAATAATTCTTATGTAAATATAAATGATAATATAATACAATGAAACGAAATGCAATTAGTATATGGTTATGGAAGTACTTAGTTTCTTAAAAACTCATATTTTCAAATAAATAAATATTATTATTAAAAAGTAAAAATTACCATATTTAGAGAATTAATTTTTTCAAAGAAATATAGTTTTGGAAATCAATATATCAAAATTATACAAGGGTGAATTTTTCAAAAAAAAAAAATAAGATAATAATATGGTAGTGTAAAAATTAAATATGTTAGAAATACAGTCATTATATTATGAAATCATAAAAAAGTGAAATAATAAATACTATAAATGGAATTAAAACTAGAAAATAAAATTACCATTTAAAATGAATTATTTTTTTATTATTTGATTAAATTTAGAATCCTTCATTGAATCTTTAAAAACCTATATTATATTTTGTTGTTTTAAAATCAATTATTTGTGGATACGTCTATCTTATACATCACCTATATTAACATTTTATCAAGTTAAATTATTACACTAATAAATTATTAAAATTCATTTCATTCGTATTGAAAATATGGTAATTCTTTGGGAAGTTTTGTAGTTTTGATTAAATTTTTTTCCTATATGACAGAAGCTTTGTTTTGTTATTAAAAATAATTTCCAATAATGTTTTATATAAACATACACCAAATATAACAATCATATCAACTAAAAAACCTTTCATCAGAGATTTTATATCTCCCAAATACACAATAAATCCCCCAAGGTGTTCCCAAGATCTTATGAAGATTTTATTAGGATTTTAGATTCACCCTCTAAAGGCAAGGGATACAATTCTTTCTACTCTTCATTCAAGTACATTCCTTATGTTATGACCTTTTTATTTAAAATTTTTGATTTTGAACAACATATTTAGACATAAATTTAATGTTCTTATGATGACCATGTAATGAGATACCATCATTCAATCTCATTATACCATTGTATGGATAGTTATTTACACCATTTATGCTTCCCAAATGATCACGTGATTTTCCATGCCAAACCTTTGTGTTCTGATTAACCATCCCCATGTGAAATGAATTTTCTTCACCTATATTTATGTATCATTAATATATTTGGGAAATCAATGTATGTAGTTCGTACAGTTTTATTATGGGGGAAAGAGTAATTAAAGACAATATTTTGTTGTATAGCCTACATAAAATGAAAAATATGTGTAAATGATATTAGAGTGATAGGTGGAATGAAAATTATATAGCCCTCAAATTCTATTGGTAATGTTTTGATCTCATTAATTACCATGTATGGTGTATGGTATGTTATGAAAATAAAATAATGCCATGAGTTTTGAGTGGGTTGTATTAACTTATTATTTTGAAGTAATGTTTTGTGTTTTTTCCACATTCATAGTATTCCGTGATGTTATCATTTTATATCAAGATTCAATGTTCATGATTATAGGTTTCACCCATTAATGTAAAATTAATATTTCTATTGAATCACCTGTAATACATTCATCTTGTTATTCATTGATTATACCCTTACAAAGAACTAAATCTCACCACTTTCATATATATGTTAGTAGGTTATCTCATGCAATTTTATAAGATCAATGGATTAGTAATGACATGTTAAATAGTTTTTAACTAATGTCATTGTATACACATTTCATGTTTGTTAATATATATTTAATTACCCAAGAAACTATGAATCACTATATGTTGGGATTGTATTATTTGTCTTTAAATAATAATAATAATAATAAATAATATAAAATATATGAATGCTATGGGTTTTTGTGGTTGGTATTCAATAAAGGAAAAACTATTTTTGGGAATTTGGATTATGAAAAATCAATGAAATTTTTTTGACCACACTTAGCATATGAAGAGATATGTAATTTTTTTCAATTATAGAGTTAGTTGGTTCTATGCTTCTAATTAATTTATCAGATATTACAAGTGGATGTGGCTGTAGGAAATTTTTATATAGATATAATAAACCCATAAAGGGATCATTGTGTATTATTATGATCATCACATGGTGAAAAACCATGAAGCATTGTTGCACTCATAATTTTACACTACCAAGCGATATGATTCAGTCAATTCCAAGGCTATTTTTAAATCACTATGAAGGGAACCAAAATACCTATGAATGTTTATTTTAGGAAATCTAACATGAATAAAAAATTGATATGAAGAAATTAATAAGTTAAAGAAAAAAAATTATTTATGTGCTACCGATTTAATATTCATAGATCATTTTTACGTCTTTAATATTATGAAAATTATCATCCATAATTTTCAATATATATTAGTTTATGGTCTGAAGTAAGAGGAACCAAGTCAATAACTATTTGAGATAGAAAATTTAATGACATTGCAAATGAGCTTCCAAAACCAATGGGGTCATGATTATAGATCATCATGATAATAATTACTCAATTAACACAATACTCAAATAGAAACTTGAATTTTGGTGAAAAGTTCCTGCATGATGAAAGAGCATGTTACAAATGAGTCATTTATACAAAAATGGTCTTTGAATTCTAGTGGATCATTTGATCCCTTAATCAGAGAACAATTGATCAAATCCATTGAAAATATCTTACTTATAATTAAATTATCTATGAAATAGATGGTTTTTGATAATTATAATTACATGGATGGAGAATTTTATCAATGGTGGTCATTGATCATGAATATGAATGATGAGAAAAATTACAAGGTGGTGTATTATATATAATCCCTAAAAAAGTTTTTCAACATTTATTTTTATCACACTCTCCATCATAAATTAAAGGGGGTGTTCAGTAGCCTCAACAAAAAGGATTATGAATCCGTTAGGGAGTACAATAAAAACAACAAAATATATGTGTGGTACACCTATGACGACTTTATTAAGCCTTACAGTATTGGGTAACACATATTCCCGGGGATACATCCAAATATATGAAAATATTTTGTGATTTTAAAATATTATAGTAATGGGGAAATATTACTTTATAAACCTAATGTTGAAATTTATAAATAAAAATCTATAGGTGCTCACTTCTCTAGAGATACGAATCATATAATATCCTGTGATTATGGAAGATTTATAGAGAAATATCATAGTAGAACGAAATTCCAACATCCTACATATAAAACGTATCGTAAAATTCATCTTATAAATTTATTAAAGGGGATATGGAATAACATTAGTTGTTTTAAGGATGGGTACCTAGAAAAAAATTATGAAAGAGGGAATCCCAACAATGTGAATAATAAGATGAATTCAGTAATAAAAACATAGAATTAAATACAATGATTAAATTTCATGGATGAAATATATTAGAAAACCAAATACTCTTAACCCTTGGTCATCAATGATATCCAATGACAAAAAACACCAATTCTTATAGAGACAATGTGAGTATATGTGATCACAAATAGTAAGGTAGATCCTACCGATGAATCACTGATTGATAAACTATATATTTATTTAAGGATAATGAATATAATAATTTATTATGATTCTAAAAATTATTTAACATCACACATGTTTAATATAACTATTCCAAACCTCATCAAAACCTGAAATTTTAGCTATTTGAGAAAATGGAGACTGGAAAAAAAAAAGAATATAACTTATCCCCTACCAATTTTAATGGGATGATCATACCAGTGAACCTTATGATACTCCCTTTTAAAAAAAATTTATACAATTTGGGTATGTATTGACTTTCCTATTGTAGAGAAAAAAATTGTCGAGATTATGAAATCACCATATCTATTGAAATCCCATTAAAATACTATAAATTTGGAGGATATTGGATCTCCGTAGGAATCATAATCTCATGATTGGATATTGTAAACATATGATAAGTCTTACATAGCACAAATGATTGAGGCTAATGAAAATAACATAATTTATGTTGTTCCCATTATTTGTGAATATTATGATGTATTCACCAAAAAATTATCATTTCTTCCTCTTAATTGGGTGTTTGATTTCTCAATTAATCATATTCTTAATGAATTTGAAATATAAATGCCTCTATATTGAAATTCCAATATTTAACGTGAAGAGATGAAGAATAAATTACACAAGAACTTTGATAATGGGAATATATGCCCATGTTCTTCACTATGGGAGCAATGATCCTCTTAATCATGAAAAAGGACATGAAAATATCTATATACATTGATCATAATGGGCCCAAAAATATCATGATAAAAACAAGTATCATCGTTTATGGATTTAAGAACTATTCAATTAGCTACATGGAGCCAAGTATTTCTCTAAGTTGTATTCTTAGTCATGGGATTATCAAGTAAATTTTAAAAAGGAATATTTCCTAAACACTACATCTATACAATGTATGCACACTATAAGTCCATTGTGATTCATTTTTCAGTAACTACTTGTCAAGTCATCTTGATGGGATTAATGAATAATGTTATTATGGATTAACTCAAATTTTTTTGTCTGTACTTATAAATGATATTGTCAAGTAACCCAAAATCATGGTGGAACATGAGGAGAATTTGAATACAATACTAACGATCATTTAAAACTGATAGTTTTATTATTTTTACACTAAATAAGACTTTTTGATGAAACAATTAACATTCATATGACATGTTGTCAAAAAATAGATATATATAGACCATTGAAATAAAGAGGGACTAAATGGTTATCCCATATGAATATCATGGAAATGATCTATATTTCTGTAGAATAAATGTATACTATTTTCAATTTGTGAGAAACATCCCACGAATTTCAATCCCCTATAACATTATAACTCATAATTGATTGATTTGTTTTATAGACTAATGAAGGTGAGGATAGCTATAATGATTAACTAAGATTATAATCCCTAAACCTATGCTCACATTAATAAACAATGGATAAGGGTTTATGATATAAAACAATGTGTCCAAAAAACCAAAAGAATTATGAACTCAAGGAAGGTGACATAATGATTGCTTATACCTATCATCAATTAAATATCCATGATTAGAACTACCCAATGAATGATTTATAGTTTTCTATTGTGATCTATACATTTATGATTTTACAAAATTTTCTCTATGGAGGGAAGTGTGACATATATATTGATCATAAAATCCATACGTATATATTTACAAAAAAGAAGATCAAATTGCACCAAATAAAGTTCTTTGACATGATGATGGATTACGATCATTCAATTCATCACCATAATAGGAAGGAGGACAAGGTCTATGTTTTACTATGTATAGAGGATCCCAAGGCCATATCCATGAAAAGGATTGAAAGGGATGAAATCATTTTGGACATGATAATGATCGATGTGGGGATAATAAAAGGAACTTTATCTTACCATTATCCTATAACATCTTCAAATTCCATTACTAAGAGGATAAATATGGGTTAAAAATTAAATGTGTAGTTACATAAAATGGTAGTGATTATTATAATGATAAAATTTGATAACGATATAGTTATAATGTGTAGAACCCATATATGATTCCTATCAAAAAATTAAACAAAATAATAAACTTCTAGATTATTTATCTAACTCATCAATTTCTACTCATAAAGGAATAACTAAGATGTATATAAAAATAAAATAAAAATTTAGTTGGATAACATGATGTGGGAAACCACAGAATCTTTATCTAGATCCCTTGAATGATAACATTTCAATGATGAATGGAATAATTCTTTGTGTATGAATCAAAAATTTCCAATAATAATTTGTAAATTTGAAATCAAAATTATGGATTTCATCATAGTATACTTTAGGATATCTAAAGTCAATAATTCTGTTTGGGTCATAGTAGATCACCCTAACATGGAAGTATATTTGATTTCTATCAAGGAATACTTTTTCATTAGTGTACTCACTATGATATAGTAAACAATTGATAATTCAACAAGGATTACCTCTCTACATTATATCTGACTGAGATTCGTGGTTTACCTCATTGTTCATGTTGTGCACTATGTTGCATTTTTTGTCAATACGGTGTCAAGGATTGAATGGATGACAAGGAATGTCAATATGTGAATGACATTGGATGTGATGGTGATGGTGATGTTGTTAAGAAGGTGTCAAGGATTGAATGGATATGTGAATGACAAAGGAAGTAATGGTTATGGCGATGATTGGAGAATGGTCATGGTACTAAGCAGCATGTCACTTAGGAGAATCACTTAGTGGCATCGGAGGTAAAGGTTGAAACATTCTCCATATAAATCAGACGATTGTAGAACTGATCTTGAAGTTCCAAGATATGGATCAAGGAGATACAATGTCACAACATTGTTAGAATTCCATGCATTGTCTTCACAATGCATGAGGAGATAATGAAGTTCCATCCACTATCACAAAGTGGATGAGGAATGAAGAAGGGATCCATCCACAACCTCCAAGTGGATGAAGTGGTTTGAAGAAGACCATGTGCTATATCTAAGTGCATGTGGATTTGAAGATGATCCAACCACATCTATGATTGGATTGAAGAAGAACATTGAAGGTCAAAGTGATTTATGATTATTTGTTGATGAAGATAGTTGAGATATCCTTGAGAATTATATAGAAGAAGAAGAAGATATGTTGGAGAAGATATATGGAGTTCATAAGAAGACGAAGAGGAGAAGAAGTATGGTTTGGCATTTTTGTACCTGGTTACTTTGCTTTTATACAAAGTACCGACTATGTACTTTAATAAAAAATAATCCCACCGAGGAGGCCAGCCGAGGTCCCTCACCTCAAGCACTTGCGGGACCTGAGGGTCAACCGTGCTCAAGGGAAGTCCTCAAGGCCAAGGCCTCCTCGAGGCATGGTGTGGGCCGTGTGTAAGCCCACGGGTGCCACACGGTGATGAACCCGTGTAGCATGGGCGCTAGAGCGCGCCTAAATGAGGTCGAGTGGGTGCTAGAGTGCGCCTGAAGGAGCATAGTGGGCGCAGAAGTGCACGCACAGGAGAACCGTTGTGGGGCGGCATTGTAGGGGTAAGAGGAGATTTCTAAGCCGATGGTGGGAGGCGATGGTTGATAAACCACGAAAAAACCACAGCGCATTTCAATGTGGGAGAATTTTTTAAAACACGGAAGAAATCCTGGCCGCTCATCCGATCGAGTGTCAGATCGCTGCCGTCCATCACATCCATGGCACTGGGATCTATTCCTGGCCATCCGCGTTCATTAAACACAGATCCAACATCGCTGGAGTTGTTTCCTACTTATCACCGAGCTGAGGACTCCCTGCAACGCCTCCCGTGATCCAGAGCCTCTCAAGCAAGGTAGATGGAGCTCCCAGCCTACGTTGATGATGAAAACAACTGCATGGTGATCGTTTTGATTAAACGAATATATGCATGCATTAAAATTCGCATGCATGCAACGAAATGAAGAAATTCAATCGAGGCCGAAGCAAATGGAGTTGTGAGGCAGTGTGTTCATGCATCGATCGGTCTTAAGGAAGGTTTGCATGCGCATGCATGTGATGCACACACCATGAATGAAAGATCTTGTGGTTGAAAAATAAAAAGGAAACACCCGTGATATGCGGCAAATCATGAGCACGGGTTGAAGGTTTTTAAAAGAACCGAATATCTCAGTTATTCAAAGAAATAAATCTTGGACGATTCATGGATGGATTTTGAATGCACTCTCTGTCTATAAAAGGAAGAGTCCAAGCCGAGAAGAGGCTGCTCCCATTCTTGAAGGAAGGAGCTCCTACTTCTCAAGATAAACAGAGGAACTGCGAAACCCACTGGTTCGTGAAGGGCAGTGGTTTCCACGCAGCCTGGCTGTGCGAAGTGAAGGAGTTCTGTGAAGCTCCTAGCCTAGTGAAGTTTGAAGCTCCGTGCACCTCTTGCGTGGTAGAGCAGCCCAGAGCCACCCGAGGCTTTGAGAGTTCCTTTCGCGCAACCCCTGCGCGAATGAAGTTAGTAGGAGACCTCCTTGCACATTCCCCTTGCGCAACAGGGAAGAAGCCAAGGTGCGAATTTGCGCGCCCGCTGGCCGCATACCTGCACGGTAGCAAGTGGCCGCACTTGCGCGCCCTTTGTGCTCACGAACTCATGTGGCAAGAGGAATCCACCGTGCCACCTGCACGGTAGGAGGAAGCTACCGAGCCACTTGCATGGTAGAAGAAGTTGCCGCACCTTGTGCGGTAGAAGAAGGCCGCACCCTGCGTGCCTATTGCACCCAAGCACTCTTGGTGCGTAGAAGACCCGTGATCCCTAGTTTTCACGAATAAGGAGTATTGTGCACTCTTGTTTTGCACAAGGAAGGAGAACCCAAGGCCTTGTGTTGTCACAAAGAGGAGCACAAGCATGAGGCCGAGGCCTTGATAACCCTTGAGAAGAAACCCTCACACATATAATATCCACATACTCATTCGGATTGTGTGTGATTTACTTGAAGAAGGACTGTGATTTCGTGGTGGAGTTAATGTACATGCAAACATAAGAACGTTGTGTGTGTGAGAAACAATTTAAGAGGCCATTACCTTAGTGTGCACACAAGTGGAGTGGGCACACTTTGAAGAAGAAGAAAAGAACAAAGTGTGGGCAAAGAAACAAGAATATCATAGCCTTGAATATGCATAAATGAAGGAGGTCGTACCTCTTGTGTGTGCCCAAGTGAATGAATAAGATACATGAATATCCATGCACGTATGAATAAGTGAACAAGTGGGTGAAAATCTTGAGAATAAAGAGAGAAGAAGAAATTCACACTAAAGAACAACACACAATTTAGGGTGTGTGAAAAATAATTAAAAAGTGTGACTCGAAGAAGAAGGTGTGTGTCCTAGAAGATTTTACACCCTTTTAATGGTATATCACACCAAGAAGAAAAGGTGAGTGCATGCATTCATGCATGCACATTCACACATAAATAAAGTTTAAATCAGTGTGTGTGCATTTGAGAAGTCTAAGAACAAAGGGTCTTGAAGATATTTGATATTCCATGCAAGTCATGCATGAAGATTGAGAAGCCATGCAATCAGTGCATGAAGATTCAAAGATTCCATGTGCTCAGTGCATGATGTTTAATTGAAGAGAGACTGAGGCCAGACTGAAGTTAAAGACATCTT
Source organism: Viscum album (assembly GCA_963277665.1). Lineage (NCBI taxonomy): Eukaryota > Viridiplantae > Streptophyta > Magnoliopsida > Santalales > Viscaceae > Viscum > Viscum album. Next base: position 2,117,927,938 of record OY728161.1, on the reverse strand, counting down.
TCATTTTAGTTTTCAGTAGTTGAGAAGGCCAAGAAGATTGAGTCGGCATACTGAGTGCAAGAACATATTTGCCAATCAAGATTCTTGAAGATAGTGGCCAAGTCATCATTAGAATAAGGAGATAAAGCCCGACCAAAGAAGGGGATTCCTAATCACCACAAGTGATCAGAAGACGTGAGCAAGGCTAGCAGACCGTATCCAAGGCTGTTGAAGACTCTTTAAGAGCTTCAAAAAAAGAAGAGCTACTCGTGTGACTCGAGGAGCCAGGAGAAGACACCCTGTGAGACTCAGGGTGGAGAAGTCTTTGGTTGAAGCTGAAGCATGCTAGTGGGACTCTGGTAACACTGTGGGATGCAGTATAAAGAACCTCACGTGGGACTCAGGAGAGATACAATGTGACTCTGTATCGACCATTGTAATTACTAACCGAACTATAGTGGAGAAACCATGTTGGGGCGTTTAACCAACATGGCAAGGATGTAGGCCTTTGCAGATGAACCTTGTAAATCATTGTGTCCTGTGCCTTTACATTTACTGCATTACTTGCGGAAAGGCTCAGAGATACAAGAAGAGTGGATTGAGGCCTTAACAAGCCATAGAGGTTTAATTGATAAAGAATCAATTAGTAAAAATTTGTAAAGGATCAATGATTCACCCCTCCCCCTCTCAGTGATCACACTGATCTGGGCACTTCAATTGGTATCAGGGGAAGGATGCCTCTAAAAGATCCAAGGGAGTCTTTATGAAGTGCATATTTGAGGAAATGAGATAACACCCTCAAATGAATATATCTGCGAAGACTCAGAAAAATAGAAAGAAGAAACAGTTCAGGAATATGAAGAAGAAGGTTGCTACTAATAGAGAAACACCTTCCACTGTAGGTAATGTGAAATTCACAACAGATGACAATTCCTTTTATCACTCTTCTGATGAAGCCTGCTCTAGCTGTGATGATGATGGAACTATCAATGATCTTCTAAATGCACTCAAATATCTTCAAAAGACAGTCCCCAGGGAATTGGCAATGTGTATTGCTATAAGTATCCATGATCTTCAAGAAGAAAAATTACAGGTAGAAGAAGAAGCCAATTCTATGGAAGATCAATTGGCAAGAAGGGTTGGCATAACCAACACTCTCACAAAGCTGGTGAAGGCTAAGGATGAAACCATTTCCCTTTGTAGTGAAAGAATTTATGATTTCACTGAAGAACTATAAAGAAGCATTTGTGAGAAAGAATTCTTTGAGATAGTGTTTAAAAAAGTTTTCCATGCACTGGAAAAGTGGCATAGAGTGTCAATTATTGTCAAAGGATCTCAACTAGAAGACAAAGTAAAAAGGTTAAAGGATCTTGAAAATTCATTGCAAGAAATGAAGAAGGTTCATGAAGACCACATGAAACAACTGGAAGAGAATTGGGAAGGAAGGCTAAGATTTGTTGAGGATGAGAATAACTCTCTCAACATTAAATGCTTATAGCTAGAGGTGATATTGAAAAATCAGCAATCACCCAAAACTGAAGCCTCCCAATCAGCTGAATGAAGAAATGTTTCCACTCAAGTGTGCGTTGAGAAGGATGATTCCAAAAGGAGGACATCCTCTAATGAAAGGGAAACATCTTCTAAGAAGAAGGTACCATCCATACCATCTTTTACTAATGATTCCATATGTGTTTCCACAAAACGTGTAGGATGTAAGAATAACTCTAAACAAGTATGGATGAAGAAGATGAAGAAAGATAGCTCTCCTGAAAAAACACAACAATTCAAGAGAAAGACTCAACAATCAGAAGAAGTCACGAAGACAAGATTTGTGGATCAATGTTGGTGTTGCAATAGGTATGGACATTGTGCAACGGATTGTTGGTACAATCCTCTAAATGAAATAGCACAAAGAAAGCCCATGCCAAGGGGGAGCAAGCCAGAGAGAAAGAAGCAACATCCACAGGTCCAGAAACATCTGTTTACTACAAACAGATTTGGAATATTTGATAACATCTGGGATGAATGCAAAAGTGGTCACAAGAATGATACATACCAATCTTTAAATGTTTTCAAAGCTGAAAAGAAGAGAAGATCATAGAACCTGGCTAAGAATGAAGAATTATCCTTGGGAATCCAACAAAAGAAAGTTGAAAATTCTCCCAATAAGATCTTGAAAAAGAAAGATAAGTCCTTGGATTTCAAATCCAATAAGGGTGATGCATCCAGAAGGACCACCAAGAAAAAATGCTTCTACTGTGGAAAGACAGGTCATACCATGGATCTTTGTAAACAAGACATGGAACTAAATAGAAGCAAACCGCACTCAACAGGACAATCAATCAAGAAGAAGAAGAAGGGATTGATTGAAAATAATCTTCCTAAGAAAGGTATCTTAAAAGAATCAAAGGAACCATGTGGAACATCCAAATCTGAATCCTCACTTCCAAATGAAATATTATTCATCTGGCCAGAAGCTTTGGAAAAAATGATAAAGGAAGAAAATGCCCATGCCAAAGCTAGTACAAAAGGAAATCAGAAGATTTCACATGAAGATGAAGTTATGTGTGTGAGGTGCAATAAAGCTGTTCATATCAGTAATAAATTCATGACACTCATTCCAGCTCAAAATGAATTCTTCAAGATAATGAAGATTGAACCAGGAGATTCTTGTGCTCAGAAGGAACTTATAAAGAGAGGAGTCACACACAAAGATGTTGAAGAGGTGTTAAGATCCACACCAGCACAAACATCATTGAATATCAAATGTGCAAGTGTGAAGAATGGAGATAGTGGAACATCTCAGTTGAGAGAATCGTCTCAACCTTGTTGTTCAAACTGCTGAACCAAGGAGGTTCCATCTTATTCCCTAATCACTGGTATATATATGTGCTTACATTTCAGGGGATTAAAGATGATGATCATTCTCAAATTGAGAATGGTATGGACAGAATAGAGTGTACACCTTGAGGGGGAGACAATTTGTAGAAGATGTTATTTTGAGATACATATCATCTTGTGAAGAATGAAGGTATTCCAATCACACTTTCATCCCTTGTTTCCTAATTTTATCTAACATGTCAATTAAGGATGAGTAATTGATTGAAGACAAATGAATGAAATGGTGAGATTTATCTTTTCATCTGAACTTTCTAATGAGTTTGGTGAAGTATGTGCATGATTTAGAAATTCATTGATATATCTGAAAAATTTCAACCCCTTGAAGCCTAAGCATGATCTCACATGTATAGTTAGTTGTGGATAGAATTGAATTCTTTGGTCACATCACTCTTGTTTTCTACATCGGGTTAGCCCAAGTAGACTTAGAGATGATTTACTAAAGGCTCTTTGCTAAAGTGAACATGTGACATAATCCCTCTCTTAGTGTTTTTCAAGAAGATGTTATTCAAAGGGAGGAAGTTATATTTTGAAGAGAACCACACCACACCTTTCCATTTGGTTGCCAATATGGGGGTGAAATGCTTTAAACACATATTGACCCATTCATATGTGCTCTAGTGATATTGACAACAAATACAATGGGGGAGATTGTTGTGCACTGTGTTGCATTTTTTGTCAATAAGGTGTCAAGGATTGAATGGATGACAAGGAATGTCAATATGTGAATGACAGAGGATGTGATGGTGATGGTGATGTTGTTAAGAAGGTGTTAAGGATCGAATGGATATGTCAATGACAAAGGAATTAATGGTGATGGTGATGATTGGAGAACGACCATGGTACTATGAAGCATGTCACTTAGGAGAATCACTAAGTGGCATAGGATGTAATGGTTGAAACATTCTCCATATAAATCAGACGATTGTAGAACTGATCTTGAAGTTCCAAGAAATGTATCAAGGAGATACAATGTCACAACATTGTTAGAAGTCCATGCATTGTCTTCACAATTCATGAGGAGATAAAGAAGTTCCATCCACTATCACTAAGTGGATGAGGAATGAAGAAGGGATCCATCCACAACCTCCAAGTGGATGAAGTGGTTTGAAGAAGACCATGCACTATCTCTTAGTTCATGTGGATTTGAAGATGATCCAACCTCATATATGATTGGATTGAAGAAGAACCTTGAAGATCAAAGTGATTTATGATTATTTATTGATGAAGATAGTTGAGAGATCCTTGAGAATTCTATAGAAGAAGAAGAAGAGATGTTGGAGAAGATATATAGAGTTCATAAGAAGATGAAGAGGAGAAGAAGTATGGTTTGGCATTTTTTTACTTGGTTACTTTTCTTTTATAAAAAGTACCCACTATGTACTTTAACAAAAAATAAGCCAACCAAGGAGGCCACCCGAGGTCCCTCACCTCATGCACTTGCGGAACCCGAGGGTCAACCTCGCTTAATGGAAGTCCTCAAGGCCAAGGCCTCCCCGAGGCATGGTGTGGGTCGTGTGTAAGCCCGCGGGTGCCACACGGTGATGAACACATGTAGCATGGGCGTTAGAGCACGCCCGAAGGAGACCGAGTGGGCGCTAGAGCACGGCCAGAGGAGCATAGTGGGTGCAGAAGTACGCCCACAGGAGAACCGGTGAGGGGCGGCACCGGAGGGGGGAGAGGAGATTTCTGAGCCGATGGTGGGAGGCGATGGTTGATAAACCGCGGAAAAACCGCAGCGCGTTTCGATGTGAGACGAGTTTTTATAACGCGGAAGAAATCATGGCTGCTCATCCGATCATGCGTCTGATCGATGTCGTCCATCTCATCCGCGGCACTGGGTTCTATTCCTGGCCGTCCGCGTTCATTAAACGCAGATCCAACGGTGCTGTACTTTTCTCCTACCTCTCCCTGAGCCGAGGACTCCCCGCGACACCTCCCACAAACCAGAGGCACCCGAGCGATGGAGAAGAAGCTACCGGCTGCCTCTGATGAAGTGAAGGCCTCCGTTGTGTTCGTATCTCCATTATGAACACATGCATGCGTTAAAAGTCACATGCATGAAATGAGATGAAGAAATTTGAGGGAGACCGAGGCAAACGAAGTTTCCGAGGGTGTGATGCTCGTTCGACGTGCAAGGAAAGGCTCTGCATGCACTCATAAACGCATGCACGTGATGCATACATCAAGATTGAAGGATCTCGTGGATGAAAAAGAAAAATGAAATAACAGATATTTCTGGAATATCTCATCCGCGTTTGAAGATCTCAAAACGCCGAAGATCTCGGGCCTTCAAAGATATGAACCCCACAGCATTGATAAAACTCCTTGCCTATAAAAGAAGCCATCTGAGGCCAAAGAAGGTTGCTGCTGATCATCTGAGAGAAGGAGTCCCGCGAAGCCCCTAGCCTAGCGAAGTTCGAAGCTCTGTGCACCACTTGCGCGGTAGAGCAGCTCGGAGCCACCCGAGGCTTCGTGAGTTCCTTTTGCACAATCTATGCATTAAAGAAGTAAGGAGGAGGCCTCCTTGTGCGCTCCCTTGCATGACAGGGAAGAAGCTGACCTTGCGCGCCCACTACCCGCATTCTAGCGCGGTAGCAAGTGGCCGCACACTCTGTGCCCGTGAACTCACGCAGCAGGAGGAAGCCACTGCGCTCCCTTTGTGTGGTAGGAAGAAACTGAGTCGCGCACACTTGCGCGCCTTCTCTGCCCATGAACTCACGCGGCAGGAGGAAGCCGCCGCGCCACCTGTGCGATAGGAGCTGTCGCCCCTGCGCGGCAGAAGAAGTTGTTGCGGCACCCTCACGGTTGAGGCCCCTCCTACACCCTGTCCGGTTGAAGACAGGAGGTGGACACATAACTTGTGCACCCTAATTTAGTGAGAAGTGGAAGGCCACACGTTTGTGTGTGTGTGTGCTAAGTGTAGAGGAAGCCCATAACACACATGGGGGTGTGTGTGTGCACGGGTTGAAGAAGGAAGGCCGTGTGTGCAAAGTGGAAAGGAAGGTCATGTGGGAAAATTGGAATGGAAGGTCGTGTGTGCAAAAGGAGATGAAGGACACACCATATTTTATTGTGTGTGTGAAAATTAACAAGGAGGCCTAACCCTTAGTGTGTGCACAAGTGGAGTGTGCACAGCTTGAAGAAGAAGAAAAGAACAAAGTGTGTCCAAGGAAACAAGAAGGCCGAAGACTTAGTGTGTGCACAAGTAAAGGAGGCCATACCTCTTGTGTGTACCCAAGTGAAGGAAGAAGGTACATGCATGTTCATGAATGTATGAATAAGTGAAAAATTGAGTAAACACCTTGAGAAGAATGATAGAAGGAGAAATTCACACTAAAGAACAACACACAATTTGGTGTGTGTAAGAATGAATAAAAAAGTGTGACTCCAAGAAAAAGGTGTGTGTGCTAAAAGAGTTTACACCCTTTAAGGGTTTATCACATCAAGAAGAAAAGGGGAGTACATGCATTCATGAATGCACATGCACACGTAAACAACGTTTAAATCAGTGTGTGTGTATTTGAGCAGTCCAAGAACAAAGTTTCTTGAAGATATTTGAGAAGCCATGAAACCAGTGCATGAAGATTCAGAGATGCCATGCACTCAGTGCATGAAGATGAATTGAAGAGAGACTGAAGCCAGACTGAAGTTAAAGACATCATTCATCTGAGTTTTCAGTAGTTGAGAAGACCAAGAAGATTGAGTGGGCATACTCAATGCAATAACATATTTGCCAATCAAGATTCTTGAAGACAGTGGCTGTGTCATCCTTAGAAGAAGGAGATTAAGCCCGAGCAAAGAAGAGAAGTCCTGGTCACCACCAGTGATCAGAAAAAGTGAGCAAGGCCAGAAGACCTTATCCGAGGCTGTTGAAGACTCTTGAAGAGCTTCAAAAGAAGAAGAGCTACTCGTGTGACTCAAGGAGCCAGGAGAAGACCCCCTGTGAGACTCAGGGTGGAGAAGTCTTTGGTGAAAGCTGATGCAGGCCAGTGGGAATCTGGTAACACTATGGGATGCAGTATAAAGAACCTCCTATAGGAATCAAGAGAGATACAGTGTGACTCTGTATCGACCATTGTAATTACTAACCGAATTATAGTGGAGAAACCATGTTGGGGCGTTTAACCAACATGGCAAGGACGTAGGTCTTTGGAGCTGAACCTTGTAAATCCTTGTGTCCTATGCCTTTACATTTATTGCATTACTCAAGGAAAGGATGAGAGATACAAGAAGAGTGGATCAAGGCCTTAACAAGCCATAGAGGTTTAATTGATAAAGAGTCAATTAGTAAAAAGTTTTAAAGGATCACTGATTCACCCCCTCCCCCTCTCAGTGATCACACTGATCCGAGCACTTCAGTTCATAACAAGACATCAATAATAATCCAATATAGAGATAAGCATTAGCACTTTTTATCACACTCAGGTGAAGGATCAGTTTGAGGGGACCATTAAAACTATATAGGATATACACATATATTTTTCATTGGATTAACATGAATTTTTAGTTCAACAAATTCCCCACGATGATTTTTCATGTAACAATATTTTCTCATCTAGAATTCAAATGACACCTAATGAGGCTTTATAGAGGATATGGTGTTAGACATAAAAATGTAGGGATTATGTTTTTTTGTGGAAACTAATAAGAAAATTCTATATTCAAAGTGAAGATTGAGAAGGTACAACCCATTCATCAACATATAAAATATATGCATTGTTGATGGGATATCTAAAAACACATTAATCAATATGTCCCGGATTTTGATGTCATATATATGGTGTTCCTTCGTATATTATCATGGAATAAAGTCTTGAGTTTAACGAAGAAGGGAGATATTAGTCATAGTTACATTGAACCCTTTGAATCCCTTGATTGTATTGGATCTTTTCCCAATAAAATAACACCCGCACTTAATATATATCAATTATATTATGTGTTCCATGTTTGCATCATGGTGATGTACATGCCCAAAAACTCACATGTACTATATCTAGAGGTGGTACAATTGTAAAATGATGTTTTATACAAGGACAAACTAGTGAAGATATTAGATCATAGAAACAATATTTTTCAAAAAAGACTACTCACTCACTCAAAGTATTTTGGGGGAATCCTTATTTTGAGTAATAAACATAAGAATATAGATAGGAGATGAAATAGAAGTACCCCACTTGTTTGAGTGTGTAAAATAAAAATTTTATAGAGAAAATTATTAGTAGGGGAAGAATATAATGAACCAATATTTTATAAAAGAAATTACATTTGGAAAAAATAAATAAATAATTATATAATTTAGTTATAGAAAACACATTAACTATATTTCATTTTTTATTTTAGTCCATTATAAATTACAGAAAAAAAAATTTGTTTAATTTTTAGAAGTATGTTATGTAGGATAACTAATGTTAATATTATCACTGTTCCATGAATATTATGATTAATATATATTTTCTTGGATAATGTGTATTTGAAACATATTAAAGTATTGTTTCCTTCACCAGTTGGATTGTACACTATGCATCTCATACACTATATCATTAGAGGTTAATGGAATCAATGGAATCTTTCCAGGACAGAGCACAACCTAAGATTCAATAACTAAAACATGAGGGACACTATTTCCGGAGATTCTCATGTTTATTGATATCAAGACCCAAACCATGTTCATCGATCCACCCCAAATGTACCAAAATCATACACATTTCCCTTATGGAAATTAATAGTGTAATAAGAGTTTTAAACCAAGAACCCAGTTGTTGGAATTTTTATATATTATTTTTAGTTAAATAACTATTATAAATATCTAATTTTTAATAATTAATTTATATATATGATTATATAATGATATTGGTAAAAAAGGTTTTTTGATACAATGAAACCAAAATTTTAATTTTTAGAAAATGTATAGTTTCAATTAAAACAATCTATTTGGTAAATTCATGTATCTATCAAATAAATTATTATTTCTCTAAAATTTAATGTTTATTTATTTTACATATTTAAATAAAAATGTTAATATAATTGAATATAGTAGAATTTAATTATTGTATGTTTGTTAATGTTGGTAGAATTGTAACAACCAGATATTTTATGATAAGTATTCTTTTTAATTTATTTGATGTCGTGTGTTTTATTCTACAACAAGATTTTCTTGTGCTTTATGCAACACCATATTAGCGTGCAGTATACACAACACTATTCTTAGATTGTGTTACACACAATTTCAAGTTTGTTTGACAATAGTCATTCTACGCAACATTGAGTATATATATATATATATTCAATGTATAAATGAAAAATGGTTGGATTCTGTTATAACGAAACAACAAAGGAGTCTTTCACAACACGAAACCCAGACATGGATTGCATTACATGCAATCGCGACCTTCCTCGATAGTGTGTGTTGTACGCAATACTGGGTTTTACTAAACAACGATATATTATTAAAATATTATTAGAACTAGCCGTTATGAATAGTAATACCCACTTTTTGAAATTTTATAAATTTTTTCATTCAAAATGGACTTAATTTTTTGATTCGGAAAATCGAAATTAGCCTAGTGTAATATTTTGGTATTTTTCTGAAAACATTCAATTTTTGATGAATAGTGAAAACATAGGGTTACTATTTAAAACCCGACTTTTTATTTAAATAATTATTTATTTTATTTAAATTTATTTTAGGTCAACATTGATACATAATACCTATATAAGTTCAATGTAATTCATTGGAGTCATTTTATAATAATTTTAGATATATAAAACTTTTATTGAACTTTTGACCGTCTTCTACCCTCCTCCTAGGAAAATTTGAAAATTTAAATAAAACATAATTTTATTGCTTTTGTGAATAGAATTTCAAAAATCCAAGAGACACGGTTGATGTCAGTAAGTAAAATGTGGTTCAATGAGATGAAAATAATTTTTGGTGAATAGTAACTTTTTACTTTTTTTTCCACGGTTAAGAGTAAATAGGGTAATTAAGGGTAAAAATGATATTATTAATACCCTAACACATGTCCTAATTCTATTGGATAAGTGTAATTTGACCAAATACAACCTTAGGAATAAAATATGACCATTTAGGCCCACATGGATTAGATTAAGACAATTAAAATTAATTTATTTAAAAAAGGGTTGAAATAGGTAAAATCAAAGTTTAATAAGTAAATAATTTTAAATATAGGTTTATACATAAGATAAATTCGACTATAAATATTAATTAGAAAGCTTAAAATATTTCCTAGATAATGGTATTTTATTTATAATTTTTAGACATTAAATAATTAAATTTATTGATGACACAAAGATGATGCAGTAATTTTCTTATTAATGAAATATTGACATAATTGATGTTATAAATACCCAAATAAATGTAATTTGATATTTTTTATGAATTGAAACAATTTTATAGGTTAATATTACATGTTATTATTGATTTAAGTAACTTTTTTAGAACTAATAGTTCTGTTATGATTTTCACAAAAATCAATTACCAAATAGTGTAAAAATTGACATAAAATAGTTTTTAAAACAAATATTATATTATTAATTGTTATTTTATTCCTAAAAATATAAGGTTCAGCCAAATTACTTAGATAAGATTAGATATATTAATAATAAACAACTTGGGGTTCTTTTGGCTTGTTATAGTAAGTTTATTAACCTTATAGTGTAAGAGCACAAAAAGACCCAGTAAAAGTAAAATTATCTAACTTAAAGTTAAAAATAAATGATAAGGTTAAAATAGTAACCTAAACATGTCCAAATTCTATTGGATGAGAGGATTTTGACCCATCCCCACCATAGCTTTGAAACAAATCAATTTGGATCTATTTAAAATAGAATATGACTTTATAATTAAATAATATTTTTTTGTTTTTCCAAAGGTTCCCCTCTCCTCCCTTATAAAAGGGCACCTCCTCCCTCTCTTCCTCACACCACTTTGAGCCTTCATGATCGGCCAAACCCTGCCAAATTCTCTTCTCCACTTCCCTAGAAACATCCTAGAGGTCCTGGTCTTCTTCAAAGACAAATTCTAGTGCCCTAAGAGGAGGTCTCAAAGAGGCTCTTCAAAGAAGAGGAGGTTCAGATACATACAAAGCATATCAGACATAATGTAAGGGATAATTTTGAAAATCTCATTTTTATCCGAGAATGATTATTCGCAAGTATTTACTGGGGTTATTGTTCTCATCCATGTCCATGTTTACTAAAAATGGATTCATGTATGGTTAATGTCCTTTTAACCCATTTTTGACTTTTACTACATGGTATGTATGGAATCCTTCTTTTACGAGGTACTTTTTGACTTTTTTGGAAAAAGTACAGGAAAAATGTTTTTTAACCTATATGGAACAAACAAATTTTTACGGTTTTATAAAGCCTTATTTTCATGAATCTTCCTCCAAAGGATTTCATGAATATTTTCAAAAAAATCTTTTTATTTTAAAATTTCATGATGTTTTGTGAAAGAAATTGATTTTGAAGAAGAAAGGATATTTTCATCAAGAATTCATTTCAAGTGTTTTATCAAAACCATTTTCCATCTAAAATGAAATTATTTCATATGTGCATGTTTCATGTATAAAGTCTCTGTGATTTACAAGGTTTCACTTTTCTTATGATGAAATTATATCCATTTGATTTATAAGGATTATGTTATGATGGGATGATGTTTATGAAACCCATTTTTATTCTTTGGGTTATGATGAATGATTTATGTTTATGTTGTGGCACAAGTAAGAATGATTTCATTATGAGATGGGTGGGACCTATATCTCCCTCCAATTCATTGGGTAATGATTTATATCTCATGAGATAGACATGGATGGAAAGGTAAGTTAATCCGGTTCAGTGTTATAGGACTGAAACGAGAGTGAACTCGATTCAGAAAGGGACTTTGTCCACTAAGATGGTCTTGGCAGCAATACATTGGCTACTATAGAAATCATAACAAGTGTTTAATGGTTACCACAATTACATGTTTTATTCCCATGCTATTTTATCATGATTGATATTCCCTTATGATATATGCCTTACGTACTTCCAAGATTAATGTCTTTGCTAATGATTTTGATGTTTAGATTTTATGTTCATGTTTTTGCATTCAAATGTTTATGGATTGTTTTATGATCTCTATGTTTACCCTTACTGGGCATTTTAGCTCACCCCTTTTATGTTTTCGTTTCCCCAGGACATAGACAATGGTTTTAGCTAAGAAAAAAAGGGAATATCTTTATGGGAGATGTTGAAGATCTTTCACCACGATTAAAAGATTATATTCCGAGTTTCCAAAGACACTAAACTATTACGGTCCTTGTGTGTGTGTTTGTTATGTACAAAGTATTCTGCAAAATTAATGTAATGTCCATGTACGTCAAGATTAGGGTCTCTACAGTTGGTATTAGAGGAATGGTTTAGTCACCCTTTGGAAACTAGGATGAAAAAACGTTAGTGAGATCCCTAGAGATATTTATAAGGTATGTCTTGGGATGTCCCTAAGGATAAGTATACGTATAGGATATAGTCTTAGAACTACGGTAATGATTTTATAATTTAACCTAAGATGTTAGATATTGAGGGTAATCCCCATTTACTATGTTGTTTTTCCTAGCATGATTTTTGCCCCTCACACTATTCTTTTTGGGTTTTAGAAAATGGCTAGAAACTGGATGATTCACGATAATGGAGGATATGGCGGACAATGGAATGATATTCTTCATGAGCAACCAAATGAAACGAGATCTAGAAGTCAAAACATCATTATTACACCTAATCATCAATCTCATAATATGATCAATAATCTCAACTTTGGTAAGTTTCCCGACTCAGATAATAAGAGAAAGATAGAGTTTCATGATGATCATAGAGGAAAGAAAGTTAAACATCCCTCATGTAAATCATGTGGGAAGAGGCATCGGGGAGATTGTTTCAAAGGATCTAGAAGATGCTTTGGGTGTGGAAAAGAAGGACACAAATCCAATAAGTGAAAAGGAAAAGGTTCAGTTAACACCATATAAAAGGATAATGGTATTGCTACGACATCAACATTGATTAGATGTTTTAAATGTGTAATGTATGGGCATTATCCAAACCAATGCCCTAAGGGAAAATATCATGAAGAGAATCAGTATGGTCATATGAGTAGCCTTTATGTGGATAATGATGAAGAGACTACAAATGAAATATGAGATGAAATAAATGATGAAGCTCAGTTAGTGGTTTAAGAAGTTAGTAGAATGATTGTATGTTTATAATGAATAATGTATGGTACTATGGAATAAAGAATCATATAAGGATTGTTATAGTATTATTTTTCCTAAAGTATTTGAAAGTATATGTTGAATGGTACCGGTAACCATGAAAAGTGATTCAAATATTTTGGAAAGCAGATGATATGCGCATAATGAAGGGATAAGAAGATAATGATATGTTTGATTGTATTAATGAGCTCATGATTGATATAAGGACTATGTGATATCATGGTTTGAGTATATAGAATTTTGAGGATTTTGGTATGTGGAAAGTGTTAACTTTTAACTGCATTCATGTTTTCACTAAGGTTCAATGGGTATTCATTCTTCAAGAGAATACATGATTAAGGTATTAAATGTTTGTAATTTGACCAACAAGATATATCTTATGATATATGGGGGATAAATGATGGCTTTCACGTGATTGTTATGTGAAGTTTCAAGTAATAACTTTCTTTATACTATGAGCTTGGACCGAAGTATTTTAGATAATCCTAAAGATTGGAATGGATTATGTTGGACATAAGTTAGTATTGTTTAAGGATAGAACTTTTTTTTGATATTATTGATGGGATGTTATAGTAATATAGTTTTAGAAAAAGGACAACCTGTAGGACGGGCTACATCCCATCGCGTCGGACAAGGGTGTGGGAATCGAACCCACAACTGAAGTGCGACTGGCCTTTATCGCCTACCAATGGCCTACAGGAAGTCCCTGGTTAGTAGAAAAAAGTTTTATTTTATTATGTGGTATGATATATGAAGTATAAGTTCATTTTTTTGAATCGTTTATGATTAAACTCACCATAGATGGACTTATGTATATTTGTTAACTTTTTCTAACCATTTGTTTGAAAAAGATGGAATGACCCATCATTCTATCACATGATTTGTTAACACTTCACGAATAACAAATTAAACATAATTTCATTAAGAGATGAAGTGGAAATTGTTCAATGCACGAACAATAGTGAGATTGTACCAAAATAAACTAAGTATTTATTCTAATTCAAATTAGTCAACTTTATGGAAATGATCTTGAAAACCAAAAAAGTTGTCCTAGTGCCATTATATCCGATGAATTAGATGGTACCATAGATCATCACAAATGTATGGCTTTGTGATTATTGTATTTTTCATAGCCATGTTCTCTACCACTCTCCATCAGAACATAACGGTTAGATTTCTCTTCCATATCCATATTTTCACCTATGTTCTCCTATGTGGAAACCCAGTGATTAGTTAATTTGGGTAACCGTTACGTTTCATACTTTAGTTTTTAAAGCCATGTTTTGGTATTTCATTTTACGATGTGGGTTTCAATTAAAGAAACTTTCAAGTAGAAAACCATGTATAACCCCGATGAATTTCGAGGGCGAAATTCATTTTAAGGGGGGTAGAATGTAACAACCCGATATTTTATGATAAGTATTCTTTTTAATTTATTTGATGTCTTGTGTTTTATGCTACAGCAGGATTTTCTTTTGCTTTACGCAACACCGTATTAGCGTGTAGTATACGCAACACTATTATTAGATTGTGTTACAAAAAATTTCATGTTCGTTTGATAATAGTCATTCTACGTAACATTGAGTATATATATATATATATTCAATGTATAAATGAAAAATGGTTGGATTTTGTTATAATGAAACAACAAAGGAGTCTTGCACAACACGCAACCCTGACTTGGCTTTCATTACACCCAATCGCGACCTTCCTCAATAGCGTGTGTTGTACGCAATACCGGGTTTTACTAAACAACGATATATTATTAAAATATTATTAGAACTAGCCGTTATGAATAGTAATACCCACTTTTTGAAATTTTATAAATTTTATCTTTCAAAATGGACTTTATTTTTGGATTTGAAAAATCAAAATTAGCCTAGGGTGAAATTTTGGTATTTTTCTGAAAACTTACAATTTTTGATGAATAGTGGAAACACTGGGTTACTATTTAAAAACAGACTTTTTATTTAAATAATTATTTATTTTATTTAAATTTATTTTATGTCAAAATTGATACATATTACCTATATAAGTTCAATGTAATTCAATGGAGTCATTTTATAATAATTTTAGATATATAAAAATTCTATTAAACTTTTGACCTTTTTTTACCCACCTCTTAGGATAATTTGAAAATTTACATAAAACATCATTTTACCGCTTTTGTGAATGGAATTTCAAAAATCCGAGATACACGGTTGATGTCAGTAAGTAAAATATGGTTCAATGAGATGAAAATAATTTTGGTGAATAGTAACTTTTTACTTTTTTTACCACAGTAAAAAGTAAATAGGGTAAATAAGGGTAAAAATGATATTATTATTACCCTAACACATGTCATAATTATATTGGATATGTGTAATTCGACAAAAAACAACCTTAGGAATAAAATATGGCCATTTAGGCCCATTTGGATTAGATTAGGACATTTAATATTAATTTAATTAAAGAAGGGTTAAAATAGGTAAAATCAAAGTTTAATAAGGAAATCATTTTTAATATATGGTTATACATAAGATTAATTCGACTATAAATATTCAATATAAAGATAAAAATATTTCCTACATAATGGTATTTTATTTATAATTTTTAGATATTAAATAATTTAATTTATTGATGACACAATAATGATGCAGTAATTATCTTATTAATGAAATATTGACATAATTGATGTTATAAATACCCAAGTAAATGTAATTTGAAGCTTTTTATGAATTCCAACAATTTTATAGGTAAATATGACATGTTATTATTGATTTAAGTAACTTTTTTCGAACTAATATTTCTGTTATGATTTTCAGAAAAATTAATTACCAAATAGTGTCAAAATTGACATAAAATATTTTTTTAAACAAATATTATATTATTAATTGTTATTTTAATCCTAAAAATCTAAGGTTCGGCCAAATGACTTAGATATGATTAGATAGATTAATTATAAACAACTTGGGGTTCTTTTGTCTTGTTATAGTATTTTATTAACCTTATAGTGTAAGAACACAAAAAGACACGGTAAAAGTAAAATTATCCATCTTAAAGTTAAATCTAAATGATAATGTTAAAATAGTAACCTAAACTTGTCCAAATTCTATTGGATGAGAGAATTTCGACCCATTACCACCATATATTTTAAATAAATCAATTTGGATCTATTTAAAATCGAATATGACTTTATAAATAAATAATAGTTTTTGTTTTTCCAAAGGTACCCCTCTCCTCCCTTATAAAAGGGCACCTCTTCCCTCTCTTCCTCACACCACTTTGAGCCTTCATGCTCGGCCAAACCCTACCAAATTCTCTTCTAAAATTCCCTAGAAACATCCTAGAGGTCCTGGTCTTCTTCAAAGACCAATTTTAGTTCCCTAAGATGAGGTCTCAAAGAGGCGCTTCAAAGAAGAGGAGGTTCAGATACATACGAAGCATATCAGACATAAGGTAAGGGATAATTTTGCAAATCTCATTTTTATCTGAGATTGCTTATTCATAGGTATTTACTAGGGTTATTGTTCTCATCCATGTCCACGTCTTCTAAAAATGGATTCATGTATGTTTAATGTCCTTTTAACCCATTTTTGACTTTTACTACATGGTATGTATGGAATCTTTCTTTGACGAGGTACTTTTTGACTTTTCCTGCAAAAGTACAAGAAGAATGTTTTCTTAACATATACGGAACGAATGGATTTTTACGGTTTTATAAATCCTTATTTTTATGAAGCTTCCTCCAAAAGATTTCAGGACTATTTTCAGAAAAATCATTTTCTTTAAAAATTTAATGACGTTTTGTGAAAATAAATTGATTTTGAAGAAGAAAGGATATTTTTTTCAAAAAATCATTTCATGTGTTTTATCAAAACCATTTTCCATCCAAAATGAAATTATTTCATATGTGTATGTTTCAAGTATATAGTCTCTATGATTTACATGGTTTCACTTTTCTTATGATGAAATGATATCCATTTGTTTTATATGGATTATGTTATGATGGGATGCTGTTTATGAAACCCATTTTTATTCTTTTGGTTATGATGGATGATTTATGTTTATGTTCTGGAACAAGTAATAATTATTTCATTATGAGATGGGTGGGACCTATATCCCCCTCCAATACATTGGGTAAAGATTTATATCTCATGAGATAGACATGGCTGGAATGGTAAGTTAATCTGGTTCAGTGTTACAGGACTGAAACGAGAGTGAACTCGATTCAGAAAGGGACTTTGTCCACTAAGATGGTCTTGGAAGCAATGACTTGGCTACTATGGAAATCATAACAAGTGTTGAATGGTTTCCAAAATTACATGTTTTATTCCCATGCTATTTTATCATGATTGATGTTCCCTTATGATATATGCCTCACGTACTTCCAAGATTCATGTCTTTTCTAATGATTTTGATGTTTAGATTTTATTTTCATGTTTTTGCATTCAAATGTTTATGGATTGTTTTATGTTCTCTATGTTTACCCTTACTGGGCATTTGAGCTCACCCCTTTTATGTTTTCATTTCCCCAGGATATAAATAATGTTTGTAGGTAAGAAAAAAAAGGGGAAGATCTTTATGGGAGATGTTGAAGAACATTCACCACGATTAGAATATTATATTCCTAGTTTCCAAAGACACTAAACTATTACGGTCCTTGTGTGTGTGTTTTTGTTATGTACTATGTATTCCACAAAAGTAATGTAATTTCTATGTAAGTCAAGCTTAGGGTCTCTACAAGAATCATAAAAACAAGTACTTAAAAGAAAATAAGGATTTAATTTAAATATATATGTAATATTTTTTAGAAAATTATTTTTCTAAAAGTAAAAATACTCTTGAAATTAGCACATTGAAATTATCTAATGGTGTCTTTTGAAAAAAAATTTGAAATTTTTTTTTGGTAAAAAATAAATATGTTATAAATATATTGTTTTTATTAGATCAAAATTATAACCCATAAGTGATTTAATAAATTCTATAAAGGGAATATATAACAAAAAAATAGATTTCCCAATTAAAATAATTCAAATTTTATGTTATTTGAAAAATGTTTGAGTGTATTACTAAATTCTCTAAAACCAATATTACATTTTATTATTTTAAACTCAACTATTTATGAATTTAACTCACTTATACTTCATAAATGGAATTACTTTGATGATATTGGTTAATTGGCTACCAATAATTGAAAAAAATTCATATTTGGTTTAAAACATGGGAAATACAATGGGAAGGACTGTGTTTTTCATTATTTTATCTCGTAGTGTCAAAAACCAATGTTTATAAAAAAAACATTTCCCTCTCATTTTCTATAAATACCAATCCAAAATCTAATTAATTTTTTTAGAAACAAATTGATCATCAATTTCCTCTCCCTCTCCCTATATTTGGATTTCATAAGGGGTTCACAATCTCTTATAATTATCTTCCCAATCATTTTGAGGCACCCTCTCATGGTAAGGGATTCTCTACCTCCTCCACTTTTTACAAGAACATTATTTTTAATATTACTATTTTATTTCAATTTTATCATTTCAACAAATTTTATTAAAGATACCATTACTATTCTTATGACCCCCATATAATGTGATACAACAATTTATTCTCACTTAATACTTATACAAACCCTTATGTATACCCATTATGCTGCTGAGATTATCCCAAACTTTTCCATGCCGATCTATTTTGTTGTTAATACCCATCAAACATTCCAATAAAGTGTATTAAACTCGATTTAAACATACATCATTTTCAAGAACATACACATATGATACCAAAAATCTCCAATATTTTTGATAAAAATTGATAAAACTTTCTCTTCTATTCTATGATCTATTTGGAACCTGACTGCAAGTACAAGAAATTAATTTGATGTGTGGGCCCAAAATTGTATACCCTCTAATTAGTTTTGTAAAGGTATTATCACTTGAGGTATAATTTATTATACCTGTTCAGTTATCTTATGGACATAATGTTATTATGTGATAACAATAATTCATGACATATTCTTATGATGTCTTGTTTTATGTTGTTATGGAATTCCAATTTTTATTTGATGTTATTATCTAATATCCTACAATGATTCCAATTTTTATTATTTTCACAATTTAATGACATGTTGATATTTCCATTTGTTCAGATGTATTACAATATTCATGTTGTGGATTGATTCATCCATTATTAGGATTTAAAGCATACCTTTTTTTATGTACGTCCCAAGGTAATATCATGTAGTTTTTATAGATCAGTGTAATTTTAAGGGTATGATAAAATGTTTTTTATTAATTTATATAATTATATATTTCATTTTTTAATATACATCTAATTACTCAAATACAGTAGTTGTATAAACATATTATGTCATTTTTATGTGCTTCTATAATATAATTAATGAAACAAAAAAATTAATGATGTATATTGTGCCTGAGTAAACATTCACTACCAAAACCCTTGAATTCATCTATAATATAAAAACCTTATTAATTTTTTTTATAAATATATATTTACACATATACCCCTTCATTGATTCTATTAAATAGATTAATTAAAAAGGGACTGTTTAAATGTATTTTAAACATAATGGTAATCATTCTTACCAATAAGAAATGTTTACCTAATTTATGACAATATATTAGATATAATATTATCATGGAATGTTTTCATGTTCAATATGTATATTTATATATTCATTGAACAAACATGTTGATTACAATATATTCATTACATAAATTATAAACATGTACAAATGCTACATGAAAATCCAAGTATATGACACCATATATTTTATAGGAGGTACTAATATCAAACATAAACATAGGTATGGTTTGCATTATATGTTTTATTGATTTTCCATAAAATGTAGTACAAGGTCAATAATTATTTCTTAGTGTCCAGAACTGATAAATTGGGTATGGTATTACTTAAGGAATTACTTATAAAATTGTCTGACATGGGACAATACCAGTATAGAAACGAATAAGGTACAAATGATGATCGAAAGAAATTGATTTTAACCTAAAATGATTTTTTACAAACCTAGGATTCATATTTGAAAGGCCAATTTAGAGTTATACATATTGGAAATGTAAATCTTATTTGATAAATTTTTGTTGTTATCCTTATAAATTTCTATTTGTTTGAGAACATTTCATTTATTAAATTCAATTTAATTAGTTAAAAAACATTCCTTAACCTTGAATAAATCATTAAAATTATAAGTATATATCATTAGAACCATTATTTTTTATTAAATTGATTTTTTTTACTTTTAATAAAATTTGTTTTTTAGAAATATGAAATAGTAATTAATTTATTTGAATGAACTAGTTTTTAACATATTACATTATGGACATGAAATTTTATTTTTATTGAAAACAATTAGATTTATTCACCTAACCACTTGGTTAATATAACAAATAATGTTTATGGTGTAGTTAGTTCATTCCACCTAACTAGAAATTTGGTTACCTCACCATTGATGTTACACTTAACAAGTGTTAATTTGGGGTCATTTTTTATAACTAATTCGAAACATGGCTAATTGAATTAAAAAACACACAAAAAGAAGTTAGTGACACAAAATGGAATGAAATAATATAACATAATATGGATATTCAGAACCTATGGATTGGGTCATTATATATTCATGAAAAAAAACTATAAGTGTATAATCTGGTCAAAACTATTTAGGTAACACCACCCATATATTACAATATAACATTTCAAGGAATGGAAGTAGTTAAAATGAATCATAAAAATATTTAGTCTAAATATTAAAGGTGTATATAAACACATAAAATATAATATAAAATGATGGACTATGGCTATGAAACATTGTATTATAATTGGTGTATATAATTTGACATCTATAGTGTACTCTTGTATGGTAAAAACATTATTCAATCTCAAAAATTTATAATACACAAATATATTAGTTTATTGAATGGTTTGGGAACCAGTGACAACCAAAAATTACTTTATCTGTTATTTAGGTATTATTTTATTCTATATTTTGGTAAATTAGGTATTTTAAAATTTAGGATATGGAATTTTAAATTCTGTAATTTTTGAAAAGAACACATTTTGGGAAAAAATTTTAGAAACAACTATGAGATGACCCTTATGTATCCCTATATTGCCTGTATATTATGTTAATTTTAAACAGACATGGTTTTTCATAAATTCTTAGAACATGGGGAATATAGTTTTTTGTGGTTCTGAATAATCAGGTATCCATATTGTGAGAAGGTCATTTTTTCCATTGAAAACCTCACGGTTTCCAAACTATCTATCAAACCATGTGATATACCCTGTGATGTATCAACATTATTATTTCATTAGGATTCCATGTTTCCCCATTTGTTTCAATCTACATGATCATATAAACTAGAAATACCCAAGGGAGATTCCCTCCCTCCATCCTTCCCTATTTTTAATGGATCTCTCCCTTTTTCCTATGGTATATCCATTTATTAGTGCCTATGATGGAATTATTATTTCATTTCCTATATTATTTTACAATTTATTCATAGCTTTTATATATCTTAGGAAGCCAAATGGGTTGTTTGAATATGGTAATGGTTCATTATGGGTTTTAAATTTGGGTTTTTTGTAGTAGTTACAGATATTGTTAAATTTTATGTTTGAACACTTTTCACTTTAGGTGATGCATTTTAGAATAGTTCTAGTATGATCATTCTAATTTAATGGTATCATTTTTACTATGTTTACATTTAAACACATTCCATTGAATATGTGGTCACTTGAGTAATTATTTTATTTTAAATAATCATGATTATACTCGTTTTTTGTGGCTTTTATAAATTTTATATTTCTGGTATACTTAAAATCATGGTTTAAAAGTAGTTTCATATGAAATTTTCAAGTTTTTCTGATTCCATATGTTTTAAAAATTACATGTGGATAACTTACATCATGTTTGGGTGTTTCAAAGGGTTTACCCTTATTAATTTTTTAATTATGAGATATGTGTTTTACCTTTTAGAATATTTAAATGTGTAGAAATTTGTAAGTTTAATATATTTTTCCCAAAATATGTTTTTTATAGAAATTTTTGGTATCCTAAATTGCATTCAACCAATTGAAATAGTTGGTTTTAGAGTAATAGTAAAATGGTTTTTTAAATGTTTTTCAATTGAAGAATGATTGGATTGGCATTACAAGAATTGTTTTTTAACGGGCATTTTTTCACAATATATAGTTTTAATAGTGTGCGAGACCATCTTTATGACCCTTTTGACTATTATTGTGTCCATAGTGTCTTAGGTCTCTATATAGTGGACTGTTTATATTGTTACAAGTTATTATTCATTTTTATTTCATTAATGTGATAGTGGTTGTCTAATGTAGGTTTATAAGAGTCATGGTTTCATATGTTTTAATGGTTTTATATTTTCAGTGATTTATTTTTGTTTGATCACTTTCATCGTTGATTTGTGATGGGATTCCTAGTAGATTAATAACGATCAAATGAACTGTAGGCCCTAGTATATACCGTTTTTTAAAGATATGGACATGGTTTGAGATTATGAGATAAAGAGGTGTTTTTTATGATCTGAAATAATATTTTAAGGGCCCATAAATTTATTTTAATAAACTTTACAAATATGAAGTATGATTAGATCTCTATGATCCTTAGGACATGAAATGTTTAGTATTTTTATCCACAGTTTCTCACTACTTATTCTGGATCTAGATAATTTTTTTAAGATAATTTACATTATTATTAAATAATTTTTTTGATTACAGAAGTGATTTCATTTTACACTTTGATTAAATCCCACAAAAACTTATTTTTTATTGTCATTATTTCTCCATTAAACCATTTTGTAATGAATTTTATTATTTAGGTGAATAATGTACCTATTTTATTTTTAGTTATAGGAAGGGTTTACTTAACAAATAGATATTTAAAATGATTTGAAATGTGTAATTATCTTTTAGAAAGGAAAATAAAGTGTTTTTTAGAGAAGAGTATGATTAATATTTTCAGAAAAGATAATGAAATTTTATGTTTTATGTTTTTATTTAAATATCATGTTTTCTAAGATGAAGGAATATTTCAATTGAGATAAATTTATTTATGTTTTAGGGTAAAAATTAATATTTTATGTTGAAATTTTCATGGTTATTTTCTAAATTATCTACGCTTGTTTGAAAAAAGGTGTCTGTTCTACCATTCCTTTCTCTATATAAAGATGTGGGAATTATTAAAAAAAAGAATTTATGTAATGATATTATTATTTACCTGATGTGAATTTAAAAACCCTATTTTATTCTTACATTCAAACTACTTTTAGTGAAACTTATATTTCAAGGAAATGAGAAAAAATATTATGGGAATATTTATTTAGTTATATTTTCTCACACATTGAATACACTACACAATGTATAGTAATTATATTTTTGATATTATGTCTCATGGATATTTTTTAATATTTACATGAGTTTGGTTTCTTTTAAAACATAAATATTGGTTTGTACATGGGGGGTGATTATGGTTCATGAATATATGGTATGTGGTCGTTTTCCTTAGTTTCTAATTTTTTGGGGGTTGTTCATGTATCATCCTTTTAGAAACAGAATTTAATTTTTTTATTTATTATAAATGGATGTCTATTTATATATAATTAATACATGTGATTATTTTAATTAGTTTTTATTGTTTTTCTGTAATTTAATATGATTAATTACCTTAGTTTATCCTGTATCTATGTATTTCATTTGTTAGGACATTTTTTATCTTGAATGATCATTTTTTATTCTTTCATTGGGATCATGGTTTTGTTAATTCCCATCATAGGGTGAAATTATTAGAAACTGTAATTTTATGACTCCTAAGAACTAATTTCCAGCCTGTGGGGATTGGTAAATCCCTTTGGACCATGTAGTCTACCTATTTGGGTTACATATTAGCTAATCATAGGTCTGTTTTTAAAAAATGGTATCAAAGCATATGTTCATAGTGGTGAGTAGGTTTTATATGTACTCTCTTATTATTTTAGGTTTTTCAAGGGGTGAAAATAAATTAGTAATATTATCCCAACATGAGAGTTTGGTGTGAGGAGAGCATCATGGACCCTTTATCACATTGATACTTGACATACCAAGTAATTCATGGTTGTAATATTAATCACGATGTTTTTTGTTTTTAATTGTTTTAATTCGATATTATATAACGATATTTGGACCGATATTGAGTGTAGTAGTTATTTTTGGGGACTCATAAGGATTTGGTGTGAAAATGAATCGAAGACAAGTGTTATTGAATTAACTTTCTTTGTTTGGAAAACCATGTAGGGAATATCTTCATGGGTTGGAAATAATGATAATGATTTTTCCATGATTAGCGATTTTTTAGATGACCAATTAATTTAAACCATGGATATTTTAGCTTTTACAAAAGATTTGATGTTTTGGATCACTTTCATTCAGAATTTTCTTGATAGTGCATGAAAATATTTTGAGAATATATAGGGGATTTTTATTATGGTTTGTGTTTGTGGGTGATTTTTTGATTTTTAACTTATTCAATGTGTTGATATTTTTCATTTTAACATTCATTTTGTATTATTTTGAATATGTTTTTATAATGAATGAGATTTTTAATTAAGGGTTATATTTTCAAAACTAATTCTGGTGAAGGGATTAAAATATTATTAGTACCAATGAAATATTTATAAATTGTTTTTCTCCTCCCCTAATTCTTTTGGGAATAATTGTTTTAAATTAATAAGTATATTTTTTCAAATGTGTTGGACTTTTATAACTGAGGGTTATGGATTATTTAAATATTTTTTCAATTAAAACTTATTAAAAGTGTTTACTTCATTATTTATTTTTTATAAAATATTGAAATTAATGGGAATCATTTGAAATTAAAATTTTCAATCAATTTATATAAGTTGGATCTTCCCAAAGTATATTTTTTTTGAATGTGAACTATATTTCACATGGAGTGGTTTTGAACAATATTATTTTGGGAATTATATAATGAAAATATCATCAATTAATGTTAGTTTGTTTACTAAATGTAGAATTATAACGACCCATAATTTACATACATTGATAGTACTTCAAAATTAAAGTAAACTTATTACAACATATTACAAAACCATGAAAGAACCATATAGGTATAGTGTCTTTAGAAACTGGGAAACATAAACAACTGGTTCATAAAGCGTCTACACTGTCTCCCATTTATTCCATCGTATCTATAGTCCCTTTTGGAATATCTTACTTAATAACCTTCTTCCTGACCTGGGGAAAGAAAACATACAAAAGGGTGGGCTCAAATGCTCAATAAGGGTAAACAAAAGAAATATCAATCACATCATATTCATAAGAACATAAAATTTTGGAAATCTTACCCTGCAAAAGAGATCATAATTTCATAACAAGGGATAAATCATGGTAGTGAAATGTAATCACAATAATCATAACATAAAACATGAAACATTGTGGCATACACACATAATCATAGAGAGTCATTTCTTATTAGTCAAGACTCATTTCCAAGACTATCTTAGTGGAAAAAGTCCATTTCTAAACCGATTTCATTCCTCGTTTCAGTTTTATTTCACTGAACTGGTTTAACTTGCCGTTCCCGCCATGTCTATCTCATGAGATATAAAATCTTTACCCAATGCATTGGAGGGAGATATAGTTCCCACCCATCTAATAATGATACCATTCTTATGTGTTCCACAAAATCAAAAAAATCATACATCATTGCATAACCCATGTAATAAAAATGGGAATCTTAAACATCATTCCATCATAACATAATCCATATAAGATAAAATAATATCATAAAAATAATTCCATCATAAAATAATCAAATAAATGTAAAAATAGGGATAGAAAAAGAACCCTATATTATCTTAGATGGAAAATAATTTTGCTAAAATACTTGCACTCCATTCTCGATGAAAATATCATTTCTACTTCAAAAACATTTTTCCATTCTTTACATGTCATTCAATTTTAAACTAAAAGAAGTTGATTAAAAATAAACTTGAAAACTTGTAAAGTAATCTTCTTGGAAATAATGTTTTAAAAATCCATTCATTCCGTATAAGTTAAAAAAACATTCTTCTCGTACTTTAGTCGGAAAAGTCAACAAGTACCATGTACGAAAAACGTCAAAAGATTCTTTTCATATCTTTTAATAAAAAAAAATTGAAGGGTAAAATTGGATATAAACTATTGTAGAAGGATATAAATATTACATATTGAGGAAACATGGATTTGGATGATAAATATTCCCCAGTAGATTCTAAAGTATAAACAATCTCAGAAAAAAATTGAGATTGTGAGATTGTCCCTTAAATTAGGTCTGATTTGCTTCATAACTGTCCAAACCTCCTGTATAATGATTTAAATAATGTTATTGACATATTCCAGAATCATACTTATTTTTATGATATCATATATGGTCATATTCTTAGCCTCTTATTAGTAATATTTCATTGTTACTTGTTATTTGGATTTTTATTGTTTTTTTGTTCTTATGAATGTTTTGTCGAATAAAAACTTATTATTCTTTTTAGGTTATAGATACCTCATTTCCATAATGGTATTAGTGTAATATACATAATATTTATTCACTCAATTCATTTATGTAATCATTATGTAATGAGTCGCATCACAGCGTGGAGACGGTATTCCGTACGTACGCACGAGCGATGATAACGTTCCCATGATCATGGAATTGTATTGGAGTTTATGTGTAATATTTTAGAATAAATATCACTTTAAAATAATCATATATATTAATTATTTACACTATTATACCCATCCATGTAAGGTGGTGGTGGAAAATAGTTTACACCACGGCGTGGAGACGGTATTCCGTACGTACGCACGCGCGGTGATTTATTTTTCCATAGGATGGATAGATGGTGAAATAGGGTTGTTTCATACTTATAATAACATATCAGTACATGAGTGATACTGATGTCATTAATTAAGAATGAAACAACTAAAGAAGAAGATTTGGAAGAAGAAATAAAGTTGAAAGAATCGATGACGGACATTACCTCTTCTTTGAAGCGCTTCTTTGAGACCTCTTTTTAGGGAAATAAAATTGGTATTTGAAGAAGACCAGGACCTCTAGGATGTTTCTAGGGAAGTGGAGAGGAGAACTTGGCAGGGTTTTGCCGTTCTTGAAGGCTCAAAGTGGTGTGAGGAAGAGAGGGAGGAGGTTCCCTTTTATAAGGGAGGGGAGGGGCACCTTTGGAAAAACTAAAAATATTATTTTATTATAAAGTCATATTCGGTTTTAAATAGCTCCAAATTGATTTATTTAGAAGCTAAGGTGGGTATGTGTCTAAATACCCTAATACAATAGAATTTGGACATGTTTAGTTTACTATTTTATCCTTATCATTTAGATTAAACTTTAATTTAGATAATTTTACTTTTACCGTGTCTTTTTGTGTTCTTACACTATATGGTTAATAAACATACTATAACAAGACAAAAGAGACCCAAGTTGTTTATTATTAATATATATAACCTTATCTAAGTCATTTGGTCGATCCTAATATTAAAAAAAACAATTAGTAATATAATATTTGTTCTAAAAACTATTTTATGACAATTTTTACACTATTTAGTAATTGATTTCTGTGAAAATCATAACAGAATTATTAGTTAGAAAAACATTAATTAAATCAATACTAACATTTCATATTAACCTATAAAATTAGTTAAATTCATAAAAAGTCTCAAATTACATTTATTTGGGTATTTATGACATCAATTATGTCAATATTTCATTAATAAGATAATTGATGCATCATCTTTGTGTCATAAATAAATTATATTATTTAATGTTTAAAAATAACAAATAAAATATCATTATGTATGAATCTTTTTATCTTTATAATGAATATTTATAGCCGAATTTATCTTATGTATAACCCTATATTAAAAATGATTTACTTATTAAACTTTGATTTTAACTATTTTAACCCTTCTTTAAATAAATTAATAATAAATGTCCTAATCTAATCCAAGTGGGCCTAAACGGTCATATTTTATTCCAAAGGTTGTTTTTGGATGAATTAATGTTATCCAATAGAATTAGTACATGTGTTAGGGTAATAATAACATCATTTTTACCCTTAATTACCCTATTTACTTTTAACCCTAGAAAAAAAAAGTAAAAAGTTACTATTCACCAAAAATTATTTTCATCTCAATGAACCACATTTTACTTATTGACATCAACCATGTCTCTCGGATTTTTGAAATTCCACTCACATAAGTGGTAAAATTTAGTTTATGTAAATTTTCAAATTCTCCTAGGAGGCGGGTAAAAGACGGTGAAAAGTTCAATAAACTTTTTATATGTCTAAAATTGTTATAAAATGACTCCAATGAATTGCATTGATCTTATATAGGTATTATGTATCAATTTTGACCTAAAATAAATTTAATTAGAATAAATAATTATATAAATAATAAGTCAGTTTTTAAATAGTAACCCAGTGTTTTCACTATTCATCAATAATTGAAAGTTTTCAGAAAAATACAAAAATTTTCACACTAGGCTAATTTCGATATTCCGAATCAAAAAATGAAGTCAATTTTGAAAAAATAAAATTTAAAAAATTTCAAAAAGTGGTTATTACTTTTCATAACGGCTAGTTTTAATAATATTTTAATAGCATATCGTTGTTTAGTGAAACTCGGTATTGCGTACGACACAAGCTATCAAGGAAGGTTGCGATTGCCTGTAAAGAAAGCCAATCTAGTGTTGTGTGTAGTGAAAGATTCCTTTTATGATTTATATAAAATAAAAACAAAATATTTCTTATAAAAGTCTCGGGTGTTACATTCAACCATGCTTAAAATGAATTTATCCCTCGAAATTCGTCACTTTGTAACAAAGAGACGAGGATACCTCTCCCTCATTATATCCTCAAGATCCCATGTAGCTTCATCTAATTGGGGGTTCCTCCATAAAACTTTCACCAAGAAAGTGGTCTTGTTCCGTAGGACTTTTTAGCTACGATCCAGAATCTCTATCGGCTCTTCTTCATAAGAAAGATATTGTCCCAATGGTACAACTTCTGAGATGAGTAAATGTGAAGGATCAGGTATGTACTTTCTCAGGAGAGATACATGTAACACATCGTGATCTTGAGAGAGATTCGGTGGAAGCGCCAATCGGTAAGCTACCTTCCCAACACGATCCAGTATTTCAAAAAAACCGATATACCTGGGGCTCAGCTTTCCCTTCTTTCCAAATCTCATTACTCTCTTCAATGGAGATATTCGTAAGAACACTTTATCACCCACTTCAAACTCTATGTCTTTTCTTCGGTTGTCAGCATAACTTTTTTGTCGACTCTGAGCTACTATTATGTGTTGTTGAATAGATCTGACCTTTTATGTCATCTCATCAACAAGATCAGTTCCTAATAGCTTTCTTTCCCCAACTTCATCCCATCAAGTTGGAGTCCTGAATTTCATTCCATAGAGAGCTTCATAAGGAGCCATCAGAATACTGGAGTGAATGTTATTATTATAAGAAAATTCCACCAAAGGTAGGTGTTGATCCCAACCACCTTTGAAATCCATAGAGAAAGCTCTCACCATATCTTCTAGAGTTTGAGTCGTCCTCTCAGACTGACCGTCTGTCTGAGGATGATAAGTAGTGCTGAAACTCAACTCGGTATCCAGAGTATACTAAAGACTTCGTCAGAACTTTGAGGTAAACCTCGGATCCCGATCATATATAATAGAAAGTGGTACCCAATGCAATCTTACCACTTCCTTTACATATATCCTGGAAAATTGATCCAGAGAGAAATCCTCTCTAATAGCAATGAATTGTGCAGAATTTGTAAGACGATCAACTATGACCCAGATAACATTATTGCCTTTGGATGTTTTAGAAAGTCCTGTGACCAAATCCATAGTGATGTTTTCCCATTTCCATTCGGGTATGGGTAATGGTTGTAACATCCCTTAGACTTCTGTCTCTCAGCATTAACTTGCTGACAATCCAAGCATCGAGAGACATATTTAGCAACATCTCTTTTCATGCCATCCCACCAAAAGTACTCTTTCAGGTCCCTATACATCTTCGTGCTTCTAGGATGAATAGAGAATGAATAACAATGAGCCTCATCCAGCAGCTCTTTCTTTAATTCAGGGATGCGAGGAACACAAACCTAATTCCTGAACATTATTATCCCATCACAATCAAGGTTGAATTCAGGAACATTTCTCACCTTCTTTTGTAACTCAACATCTTCTTTCTGTGCCTCTCTAATCATCACATGTATAGATGGTTGAACATTCATTTGAGAAAGATAAGATTTTTTCCCTTCCATTATAATTTCAAGATCCATCCTATGTAAATACTTAAATATTGGATCTTTTTTGATCCTCATCATGGATAAACTAGCATGGTCTTGTCGACTTAATGCATCTTCCACCATGTTTGCTTTCCCAGGATGGTAATGGATTGAGCAGTCGTAATCCTTAATCAGCTCCATCCATCTTCTTTGGCGCATATTCATCTCCTTTTGTGTGAAAATATACTTTAAACTTTTTTGATCAGTATAAATATCACACCTTTCTCCCTAAAGATAGTGCCTCCAAATAATTAAATCAAAGATTATCGCAACTAACTCCAAATGATGAGATGGGTAATTTTTCTCGTGGATGTTCAACAGTCATGAGGCATAAGCTGTCACCATATCATCTTGCATGAGAACACACCCCTATCCCTTCTCGGATGCATCACTGTAGATCACAAACCTTTCTCCACTACAAGGAAGTGTGAGTACAGGTGCACTGGATAACCTTATTTTCAACTCCTTGAAATTCTCTTCACATTCCTCCGTCCAAACAAACATAACTCCTTTCCGAGTCAACTTGGTGAGTCGATTAGATAATCGTGAGAAATCTTTCACAAAACGTCGATAATATCCAGCCAAACCAAGAAAACTTCAGATCTCAGTTACTGTTGTTGGTCTCGACCATCTATCAATAACCTCTATTTTTGCTGGATCCACAGATATCCCATCTTTTGAGATTATGTGACCCAAAAATGCAACATTTTGAAGCCAAAAATTAACACTTGGTAAATTTGGCATAAAGATTCCCTTTTCTTAGGGTCTTAAATATAATTCTCAAGTGATCTTCATGTTCTTCCATGATCTTTGAATATACAAGAATATCGTCTATAAAGACTACCAAAAACTGATCAAGATAGTCTCTAAAGACTCTATTCATTAGATCCATGAATATAATAGGGGCATTAGTAAGACCAAATGGCATCACTATAAATTCGTAGTGTCCATACCTTATACGGAAAGCTGTCTTTGGTATATCCTCCCTATTGACCCTTAATTGATGACACCCTGAACAGAGATCAATCTTGGGAAAGTATTGAGCTCCGCGTAGTTGGTCAAATAGGTCATC
This sequence comes from Viscum album, assembly GCA_963277665.1. Taxonomy (NCBI): domain Eukaryota; kingdom Viridiplantae; phylum Streptophyta; class Magnoliopsida; order Santalales; family Viscaceae; genus Viscum; species Viscum album. The sequence goes on along the minus strand of OY728161.1, from coordinate 2,117,896,337 downwards.
AATGTGTGGGAGTGAATATTTTTTCTTGATAGTGATCTTGTTAAGTTCTCGATAATCAATGCATAGACTCATTGATCCATCTTTCTTTTTAACAAACAGAAGAGGTGCTCCCCAAGGTGACGCACTAGGGCGTATGAACCCCTTATCAAGATTCTCTTGGAGTTGCTTATTCAATTCCTGCAACTCAATTGGGGCCATTCTATAAGGTGTATTTGAAATAGGCAAATCACCCGGTACAAGTTGTATTGAAAACTCTACATCACGATTTGGTGGAAGACTCGACAATTCCTCCGGAAAGACATCATAAAACTCCCATACAATGGGCATATTATTAATCGTGAGTTTCTCACCAACCATTTGAGATAAATAACCTTCATTTAGTGGAATCAAGACCCATAAGATGGAAGAAATTTCAACTTGAATGTTATGTTCATCCTTGCATCGATAGATGATCAAAGATTGATCTGGAATATGAAATGTGTCTTCCCTTATTTGGAAATTGATATGAGCTCCATATAGAGAAATCCAATCCATGACAAGAATCACATCAAATTCCACTATAGGAAGGGTCACAAGATTTGCAGGAAACCCATTCCCGCAAACTTCAATCGGAGAAGAATTATAAACTTTTGATGTGACTGTTGTGCCATTAGGGGTTGTCATAGCTAACTCAACATCTAATTGTATAGGTAATACAGTGATACCCTTAAAAAAGTCATCAGAAATAAAGGAGTGGGTGGATCCAGAATCAAATAAAACATTTTCTACTTTAGAGTGGATGGTAAGTGTACCTCTCACCACTTCGTTATCGTACTCCAAATTGCTGAAAGAAATTGCATGTGGCTTTCCTTTGTCTTTAGCCTTAAGAGTTTGTTGACATAGATCATCATCAACAACCCTTGGATTAGGGAATTGATTGGAATAATGCCCCATTTCCTTGCACTTGTAACATTGAAGTGTAGGAGGTTCACTCTGTGTAGCCTTTTCTTTGTTCGCATCACTAGACATCTTCTTCCCATCATTGCAGCATTCAAATGACCGATGACCTTCCTTTACCCATTTGAAACATTTAATTATCCCTTTAAGACAACTCCCTCCATGTTTCTTTCCACACTTTGAGCATAAGGGAAAACTCATCTTCTTTTCAGTGTGCTCTTTAGATTTTCCTTTGAATTCCATTTTCCTCTTCTTATCAAACCTATATGACTGATGGGTTACTCCAATCTCCATCTCAACTTTGAGAGCACATCGAACGATTTCCTCATAGATATTGAAGTACCTTATGGCTAATGCACTTCGAAGACTTCTTTTTAAGCCACTAAAGAATCGATCGATCTTACTCTCAGGTTGGATAATAATATCAGAAGCATACCTTGCAAGTCTTGTAAAATTTTCTACGTAGGTACCAACAGATTCATCATCCTCTTTCTTTAGTTCAAGAAACTCCTTCTCCATAATTGTTCAATGAATACGAGGGATTTACTTATTGAAAAATAAGTTCTTGAACTCATCCCATTGCATGGACTCAATTTCATCTCTTTGCCTCATAGTCTTGATAAGATTCCACCACTTATCAACATCACCTTCCAAACGATACACTGATAAGAGGAATTTATCATGTTCAGAACATTGAAGAACTGAAAATATCTTTTCCATAGTACTAATCCATTGTTCACCAACTAATGAATCAGTAGACCCGCTGAATGAAGGTGGAAGTTGCCTCATGAAGGATTCAACAGAATGTTTCTCCTTCCTTTTCTCATTTGGAAGTCCTGCAGGATTCATATCTTGATAAAGTTGTATGAGCATGGCTACAATATTTAGTATTCCATCTCACATAAAGTTTGTTTTCTCAGGGGGACAATCATTTCATTTCCCGTCACATTCCGCATTAACACGGTTCCTTCGGGTTCCAGCCATTGACTAAAACCAAGAAGAATAGTGTGAGAAACGCTAATTATAATAGGAAAACAACATAATCAAGAATAAAATTTCACACTTAAGGTATTATCATAGGTTATTCATGGCCATTTCTAAAACACTAATATTGTGTTCTATGCTTAGACTTATCCTTAGGGTTCTTACTAAGGCATTCACATCCTAGTTTCCAAAGGTTGACTATACCTTTCCTCTGATACCAACAATAAAGACCCATACTTTACATACATTGTTAGTAATTCAAAATTGAATTACACTTATTAAAACATATAAAAAAACCATGAAAGGACCGTATAGGTATAATGTCTTTAGAAACTGGGAAACATAAACAACTGGTTCATAAAGCGTCTACACTGTCTCCCATTTATTTCATCATATCTATAGTCCCTTTTGGAATATCTTACTTAGTAACCTTCTTCCTGACCTGGGGAATGAAAACATACAAAAGGGTGAGCTCAAATGATCAGTAAGGGTAAACAAAAGAAATATCAATCACATCATATTCATAAGAACATAACATTTTGGAAATCTTACCCTGTAAAAGAGATCATAATTTTATAACATGGGATAAATCATGGTAGTGAAATGTAATCACAACAATCATAACTTAAAACATGAAACATTGTGGCATTCACACATAATCATATAGAATCATTTCTTATTAGTCAAGACTCATTGCCAAGACTATCTTAGTGGACAAAGTCCATTTCTGAACCGAGTTCATTCCTCGTTTCAGTCCTGTTTCACTGAACCAGTTTAACCTGTCGTTCCAGCCATGTCTATATCAGGAGATATAAAATATTTACCCAATGCATTGGAGGGAGATATAGGTCCCACCCATCTCATAATGATAATATTCTTATGTGTGCCACAAAATCAAAAAAACCATACATCATTGCATAACCCATGTAATAAAAATGGGAATCTTAAACATCATGCCATCATAACATAATCCATATAAGATAAAAGAACATCATAAAAATAATTCCATCATAACATAATCAAATAAATTTAAAAATAGAGATAGAAACAGAACCCTATATTATCTTAGAAGGAAAATAATTTTGATAAAACACTTGAACTCCATTCTCGAGGAAAATATCCTTTCTACTTCAAAAACATTTTTCCTTTCTTAACATGTCATACAATTTTAAAATAAAAGAAGTTGATTAAAAATAAACTTTAAAACTTGTAAATTAAGCTTCTTGGAAATAATTTTTTAAAAATCCATTCATTCCGTATAAGTTAAAAAAACATTCTTCTCGTACTTTTGTCAGAAAAGTCAAAAAGTACCTCATACGAAAAACGACAAAAGATTCCTTTCATATCTTTTACTAAAAACTCACTGAAGGGTAAAATTGGATATAAACAATTGTATAATGATATAAATATTACATATTGAGGAAACATGGATGTGGATGTTAAATATTCCCTAGTAGATTATGAAGTATAAACAATCTCGGATAAAAATTGAGATTGCAAGATTGTCCCTTAACTTAGGTCTGATTTGCATCATAAGTGTCCGAACCTCCTGTATAATGATTTAAATAATGTTATTGACTTATTCCAGAATCATAATTATTTATATGATATCATATATGGTCATATTCTTAACTTCTTATTCGTAATATTTCATTATTACTTGTTATTCGGGTGTTTATTTCTTTTTTGTTCTTATGCATGTTTTGTCAAATAAATTCTTATTCTTATACTTAGGTTATAGATACCTCATTTCCATATTGGTATTATTGTAATATATATCATATTTATTCACTCAATTCATTTATGTAATCATTATGCAATGAGTCGCATCACAGCGTGGATACGGTATTCCGTACGTACGCACGAGCGATGATATCGTTTCCATGATCGTGGAATTGTATTGGAGTGTATGTATACTATTTCAGAATAAATATCACTTTGCAATAATAAAATATATTAATTATTTACACCATTATAACCATACAAGTAAGGTGGTGGTGGAAAATAAATTACACCATGGCGTGGAGACGGTATTCCGTACGTACGCACGCGTGGTGATTTTGTGTTTCGTAGGATGGATAGATGGTGAAATAGGGATGTTTAATACTTATAATAACATATCAGTATATGGGTGATACTGATGATATTAATTCATAATGAAAAAAATAGTGAAGAATAAGTGGAAGAAGAAATAAAATTGAAAGAATCGATAATGGACATTACCTCTTCTTTGAAGCGCTTCTTTGAGACCTCCTTTTAGGGCACTAAAATTGGTCTTTGAAGAACACCAAGACCTATAGGTTGTTTCTAGGGAAGTGGAGAGGATAAATTGGAAATGGTTGGGAGATATTGAAGGCTCAAAGTGGTGTGAGGAAGAGAGGGAGGAGGTGCCCTTTTATAAGGGAGGAGAGGGCCACCTTTGGAAAAACTAAAAATATTATTTTATTATAAAGTCATATTCGGTTTTAAGTAGCTCCAAATTGATTTATTTCGAAGCTAAGGTGGGGATGTATCGTAATAATCTCATACAATAGAATTTATACAAGTTTAGTTTATTATTTTATCCTTATCATTTAAATTTAACTTTAAGTTAGATAATTTTACTTTTACTGTGTCCTTTTGTGTTCCTACACTATAAGGTTAATAAACTTACTATAACAAGTCAAAAGAACCCCAAGTTGTTTATTATTAATATATATAACCTTATCTAAGTCATTTGGCCGAACCTTATATTTTTAGGAATAAAATAACAATTAATAATATACTATTTGGTTTAAGAACTATTTTATGTCAATTTTGACACTATTTAGTAATTTATTTTTGTAAAACTCATAACAGAATGATTAGTTCGAAAAAAGTTAATTAAATCAATACAAACATGTCATATAAACCTATAAAATTAGTTTAATTCATAAAAAGTCTCAAATTACATTTATTTGGGTATTTATAACATTAATTATGTTAATATTTCAGTAATAAGATAATTACTGCATCATCTTTGTGTCATAAATAAATTAAATTATATAATGTTTAAAAATTACAAATAAAGATTAATTATATATGAAATATTTTTATCTTTCTAATGAATATTTATAGTCGAATTTATCTTATGTATAACCCTATATTAAAAATGATTGACTTATTAAACTTTGATTTTAACTATTTTAACCCTTCTTTAAATAAATTAATAATAAATGTCCTAATCTAATACAAGTGGGTATAAATGGTCATATTTTATTCCTAAGGGTTATTTTTTGTCGAATTACACTTATCCAATAGAATTAGGACATGTTTCAGGGTAATAACAATATCATTTTTACCCTTAATTGCCCTATTTACTTTTAACCGTGGTAAAAAAAGTAAAAAGTTACTATTCACCAAAAATTATTTTCATCTCAATGAACCACATTTTACATATTGACATTAACTGTGTCTCTTGGATTATTTAAATTCCACTCACAGAAGAGGTAAAATTATGTTTTATGTAAATTTGCAAATTCTCCTAGGAGGTGGGTAAAAGACGGTCAAAAGTTCAATAAAATTTTTATATGTCTAAAATTATTATAAAATGACTCCAATGAATTGCATTGAACTTATATTGGTATTATGTATCAATTTTGAACTAAAATAAATTTAATTAAAATAAATAATTATTTAAATAAAAATTCGGTTTTTAAATAGTAACCCAGTGTATTCACTATTAATAAAAAATTTTATGTTTTCAGAAAAATACCAAAATTTCACCCTATGCTAATTTCGATATTATGAATCCAAAAATGAAGTCAATTTTAAAAAATTAAATTTAAAAATTTTCAAAAAGTGGTTATTACTATTCATAACGGCTAGTTTTAATAATATTTTAATAGCATATCGTTGTTTAGTGAAACTCGGTATTGCGTATAATGTAAACTATCAAGGAAGGTCATGATTGCGTGTAAAGAAAGAGAAGATAGTGTTGTGTGTAGTGAAAGATTCCTTTGATGATTTATATAAAATAAAAACAAAAAATTTCTTATAAAAGTCTCGGCTGTTACAAGAAGTCTTTGAAAAATTAGATGAAGGTACATGAATGTGGATTATGGTTTAAGTTAAGTTGTGTTTTAAGGTGATTTGTTGTGTATTTTAACTTGTGTCTTGTGTGTTTTAATTTTTACCTTTATTATTCCAATGGAATCTGTGATTATTCTGTCTTCTCAAATATGAGGGAGAGAGATTTAATTTTTTTAGTAATCAATATTTCCTCCTGAAACGGTCTTGAGATGAAATTGGAGTCTCATTCTAGGGGTGAGAACCATTGTGAATATTTTACTATACTAATGTTCCACTTGTGGTTATTTCATTTACAAAAACTCAAAAAAAATATTGTAGATCTATAATCCACATTTACATTAGGTCTTCATGGATATTAATCATTGATTATCACAATGATTAGGATCCTCTGGATATTGAGATACAGTTGGATCATTTTTTTAAATACGGTAAGTTGAATGTTCTAATGGGGTTTCATAGCAGTCACCTATTTTTTATTTTTTTACTACTACAAATAGAATTTAATGTGGGGTTTTATTTACATTTTCAAATCAATGGATTTTAGGTTATTTTAGTTCAGCATTAATGATATTTTTTTTCTGATAGTTTTTCCTTTTACTTGTGTGGTTACACATATGAGTGGTGTTATCGGTTGTTGTCATTTTGTGGATGCCTCAATGTTAGATTCTCTTCCACAGTATTTTTATGTGTCACTTTCTTTGGTCGGTTGTTTCTTAGATTGGTAAATGGTGAGACATGGGTGCATAATTTGTGAGACTTAATGGATATGGATCCAATTTAGATTATTAACATTCCATTATTGGTTTGAATATTATCTTATTTCACTATGGGATGTTGATATACAAATGATCTCCAATACTTCCCCTTCCATTAAGTTTTACTTCTGATTTTAGAACAATTCACTTTTAATTATAAAGGAATATTTTCTGTTATGGTACCATTCCCAATTTTCATACGTTATATGAGAGGCTAAATATTATGTTGTATGGAATTTAGATTCCTGCTGTTTCATTTGGGATTTTTATTATCAAATTTTCATGATTGATTGTATATTTAGTTGATTTGTCTCATTACAATGATTTCATAATTTTTCATGGTAAGAGACATTGTTATATTGGTTAGAATTTCCATTCATGGATGTTTAGAGAAACCATGGTTGTTTGGGTATCATTCTCTATAGTATTTTCATGGAGGGGTTTCTCTTTAACCTCAAAATTTTTTAGAAGTTATAAATAGTTTGGAGACCTCTATGAGGTCTCCATATTCTGAGATCCTAGTTTTTATTTGGGATTATTTAGTTATTCTCAAAAAAATTATTGATATTGAGTATTTAATTTCATTGGTTAATTAATTTATAATGAGATATTTCTTTTATCATTTGACCCCTCTATGATTTACCCAAAGCTCTCACATCCAATTTTACAGTTGGATATTTTATAATTCAATCTTAATTTACTTATATCGAGGATAAATTGGAGAGTAAAGTTATATGTTTAGAGTAATTAGTAAACACAAATTTAACTATATAGTTTTTATTTTTATTTTTTTGTTTATTTTTAGGTAATGTAAAATTATAGATTAACGATTCTTCAAATTTGAATTTTATTGAATTATTTTTGGGAACGGTTTGGGGAGAACATTTTACAAAAAAAATTATTATGACCCTTATGTATCCCTTCAGTACCCTCATGTGTAGAATATTTTTATATGAATGGTTTTTCCCACATGGGTAGGGCATTTTTTTCATGTAACCTATAAAAAACCATATGGATTTTCTTTTGGAAAGAATTGGTTGGTACAATGTTTGTGCATAGTTAAAAGTAACTATATAAAAAACATTATATAAGTCATGTATTAGTAGTGGAAATGAAATGATTGTAGAATAATTTATCAAACTATAGGCAATAAATATGTGAAGTATCTATATGGTTAATTTATCAGTTTTACATGTTTATTTCTCTATTTATTTAAGGTTTCCCCATAATTTATCTCCCTTATCTTACTCAAAATAATAATTCACATCCAAATGAGGTTCCCTCTTCAATTTTGATATCCTTCTACCTTATTTTTAGGGAATTTCGATTAAATAATACGTCTGTTTGTAATATTCTTCCTCCACAAATCTTATTCTTCTAGTTCATCTTTGCTTGGTCCTCTCCTATAAACTGTAATGGGAATTTCTATCATAAAAAGGGATTGAGGTGAGTTTAAATGTGGAGTTTGGGTTTCTAGTGATTACTGAGAGTGTTTTTTACATGATTGAATTTTATTACGCATAGGTGTCCCATATTATAATGGTTTCATAAGTATTACAATTGTTTGATGGATTTTTTTGGTATTTTCCTTTAATGTACATGACATTGAATACTTATTTGTTTAAATTATTTTTTTGATTAACTAATCAAATATAAAATAATATTTGTGGATTTTTTTAATTGTTTAAAAGGATTGTATACTAGGAATCTTGGTTTCGAAATTATTTTACATGATTTTAAAGAAAACGTTTTTGCATTGGTTTTTAAAAATTCAATTTTGATGGATTATAATGGTTCTAGGAGTTTTAATTTTTTTTACCCAATTTGGTTCTTGAATTGGGTAAAATGTGGTTTTCTATTGGAGATTTTTAAATCAGATATAATATTTTGGTTTCTTAAATGGGATATAGTGTATATTTTTATATAAATTATAGGTTTCATAAATATGTTTCTCTTAGTTCAAAAAATTATCTTTAAAGGAAATTTGAAATGATATTTAAAATGTATTGGAAATGTGGATGAAATGGATTAGTATTATCAGTGTTATGTTTTAATGGATGGTTTGGATCTCTAAAAAATTCATTTTCTATGAAGCCTTCTATGAGACATGTGTGATTTATTTGTGATCATGTTGGCCCATGAACCTATTTATGGGAGTGATTTTGTTTTTTAATTTTGTTATGAAATTATTTTATATATATTTGTAAGGGTCTGTTTTGTGGGAGTATGTTTTAGGAGTGGTTTGGGGTGTTTTGAATTTATTACATTTATTATATTAGATTTATATAGCTCAACTCCATTATTTAATTTTAACAGGAGTCTGAATCTACTATTAGTGCTAAAGATAAGGGGAATCCCATGAGTGATGTGGGCTTTAAGGGCCTGACCTTAAACATTTCATATTTTTTTTATTTTAAACTAGAATTCACTTTGTTTCATTAAGATATATTTTGTTTAGAGTTTTACATAGTTATTCCATTACTCTAGAATATCAAAACCATATATATATATATATATATATATTTAAAAATTATAATATGTATCCATTATTCCAACAACATAAAACTATTAAAACTTGTTTTTTTTCATGACACTTTTTTCATGAATTTCATCATTACTTCACCTTTCCACTTTTACATCATTAATACATGAGAGATTTTTTTAGATATTTGGGATGTGAAAACAAATATTAGTACGGGTCATGAAAATATGACAACTTTTTATTCCTATGAAATTCATTATATTCCTTTTTAAAACCAATTTTTTCAAATATATCATTTTTTCGGGGAAAGGGTATCATATTTTAAAAAAAAAATTAATATCAAACCCTATGGAAAATCAGAAAATTTCAAGGAAAAATCATTAAAATGAATTGAGAATTTTCTTAGGTAACATGGGAGGATATTTTTTTTATATCAATATTACTAATGGAATAACCAATATTGTTAGCTTCTATATCTGTAGTACCCAATGAAATGGATGTTTTAACATTTCCACCCATTACTAGTTTATCACAAAACAACCCATCATTAGTTAATTTCATAACAACCCATAATTGTCCTTTAAACAAAACACAATTCATTAATTTATAATAGAACCACACTTCATCATAATAAATGCATAATAACCATAGTATAATAAAAAAACATGAAATCCTATATCATAAAATAGTCATTATAAAAATAACAATCCCATTTTGAAATAAGTAATTAAAATCAAAAAAACAGACACACATTAAATAAATAATATTCTAAAAAAACAATGAAAACTTATAAATATCACATTAAAGAATTATGGTTTCATGATGGTGGGAAGAGATGATTGTGCCTTATAAGATTAAAAACAATCCTTCTGTATATTTTTCAGAAATGTCATAGATCACCTCCATTGTAAAATGACAAGAAGATTAATATTATTAAATTTTCTAAAAATCTATAAATTGGAAAAAATAAAATTCACCAATAAAAATAAAATATAAAGACATTTTTAAAACATTTTTATGACATATCTATATTAAAGAAAAGGATATATTTTTGGGAATCCTTAAAAGATAATTTTTTAAAAGAATGTCCACTAACATTATTATGAATGATCACACACATTATTTATATTCATGAATAATAAAAATAGGTTAATAATTCACTTTTTAATGAAAATTTTTTATTTTTAATATTATTTATATTTTATATATAACAATGATATATTTAATTATTATTTAATTAAACTCGCATCAGATGTTTTGAGGATATTCATTATATAATTACAAAATATATTACGCAAGTCCAATGCCATAAAAACAGTTAGAATTACACTTTATATAGAATAATACTCATAAAATGGTAATATTTTTTATAATTCCACTATACATTTCAATTCATATGTTGATAATGATTTTGGAAAAATAACAACATTATAATCGTGGAGATGGTAGGCCATACAAATGCATGAGTAATGTTTCCATCTTTCGACGATCATTTTTAAAAAAAGTTTGAATTATTTTATAATTAATAACTATAATTATATCATATATATCATATAATTTCTTCAAAAAATAAATTATATGTCATTCACGTGATTTCATGATTAAAAATTTATCGGAACACTTCATGGAGGAGGTAGTACAAATATGCACATGAATGTCGTTATCATTTTCTATTGCATTGAAAAGAAATAAGATAAATGATAAAATTACATTTAATAATTATTAATATATCATGAAGACGATATATATAAAATTTTTATATCATTATATCATTTATTCATAGATGGTGATCGAAAAGCAATTACATTGGTTCATGAGGTGATAGTCATCTCTACACATTACTAATGAATTCATTTTTATATAGAAGTTGATGTAGATATAAGTTGTCAAAATAAAAAAAAAATAAAATATTTATTTTTATGGTACTTCTGTTATTATATAATCATTTCTTACGAAGATTTTTGTGTTTTGGATGAAGAAAAAAAAAACAAAAATAGTTAGATAAAAACTATAATTCTTCATTGGAAAACATCATTTACATAACAAATTAAGTCCTTTAAGATTGTTATTATGGAAATAGTCTTCTATATTGATAGTAGTGGTTATATTAATTTATTTAGGTAGGTATGGGAAGAAAAAAATGGTTTTTATTCTTGATTAAAAGAGAAGATGAGGTTCCCCTTTACACGAGAGTAGAGGGGAACTCATAACATTTACCAAAATATTATTTTAATATAAATTTTTTTCATTTTATAAATTCCCCGATGGGAATTATTTCTAATATGTGATTAATATTCCTCAAAGTAAACTAATATAATAATAATTTGTCATTTTTTATTATATATTACTTTATATATTGGTTTAAACCCCTATTTATCCACATTAACAGTAAACATGAAAACATGGATTTTTATTGTTTGAGGGTTAATATAGTTACAATTAAATTATAAAAACCCTTAACTTGACAATGGTAAATATTTTAATACATATTCCATTCAAAATACTAAATTTAGTATTTTTTTATCAATTTAATATCATTTAATAAAAAATTATGTACAATTAAATATTAATCATATCAATTTATTGAACTATTAATTACACCAACATAAATAATATTAATGAAAAATATAAATTTATTAAAAAAATATTTTATTATTCCCTTAAAATTTCAGGATAATCTATACATTTCATTTACTACTTTAATTTTCACAAATTATATTTATTGGAATATTTTCTATATCATTTATTTTATTTTTTATTATCTAAATAATTACTCTATCGATAATGTGTAATAATTTTATATAATTATTTATTAAATAATAATAAAATATTAATTACCCTGATGAATATAAATATTTTAAATTTAATTTATATTATAACATATCTTCTGGATAACACCATATTAAAAAGAATACACATATTAAAAGAAAAAGTTTTAAGTTTTTTAATTTTCATTAAATTCAATACTATAATGCTTATAATGTCATCCATGTGGCCCCAAAGGATGCTAAGTTATACCCTTTTATGATTTTTATTAATTATATAATCTTCCAATTGTATTTAGGTATGTTTTGGGTTATTTTATGAGTGTTATCAGTTTATTTTTAACCCAAATTTCACAATCTATCCTTTATAGTGGAAATAAAATTATAATGTTTTATATTCAAACTGATCATAAATAAAATAAAATTACATAATAAATTTATAATAATGGATTCCAAATTTGGAATCCATTTGTAAATATTTATACCATATATAGTTTAAAAACTAATTTAAAATTAAACTGATAAAACTCAGCAAAAAAATGGTTTTGAATAAATGATCAATTTAATTATAAAACGTTTTTGTGAAAAAATAATGTAAAAAATGCATTTAAAAAAATATTGGATTATGTTGGATAAAAAGATCTTGTGAATCACTAATTTTATTCCAAAATATATTTTTACAATGTAAATAATTTTAAAATAATATATATTTTGCAATAAGCACATAATTTTTCACTGTCCCTTAAAAAATAAATATATTAAAATAATTTTCAAATAATCTAAAAAATATAATTTATAAATAATGGATTACAAAATAAAATTTTTTCTTTAAATTATTATTTTATAAATTTAATATTAAGGTTTTAAATAATAATATATATGAAAAATTTTAATTAAACAACTACCATTTTTTTAAAAAAATAATTTATAAAATAATAATGCATATACCTATATAATTAATAATTTTAATATTTTTCTCTATAATCCCTTCATTATTAGATTCTTCCTCTCTTGAAAATTTAGTCTCAATTTTTATTCACTTATCAAATAAGTGGTGTATCATTCCCTCATATAATTTTCAGAATAATATTTTTCTTCTTCAACCATATTGTTTATACTTAAATCAATAATATAGTGAATTAATTAGTATCATAATTCTTTCTCTCTACAATCACTATTTTGAAAAGTATTCTCTTATTTATAATGGTAATCTTCCAATTGAACTACTTCAATGATCAAAATTATATATAAATCCTGCAAATAATTCCTTAACACTGAAACGTGAAATATGTTGTGTACCTACGATAACATCGATTTCAATGCAACTGAGTGTGAAACTGGCCCAACATTCATCAGTATTTTATTAGTTCCAATGAACCAAAGAATTAGAATTCCCTTCTTACCAAATTACACTGCACTTTTCCATTTATAGATTTCAAGACAAATGTGATCACCTAACATGATGGAAAAACCTTTCCTCCTGTTATCCATATAATATTCCTTCTTATATTGGAATGTCATCATATGTTGATGACTTATATTAAAATTCATAGAAACTTAATCTAAAAATTGTGGCACCATAATTTTCATTTCACAAGCATCATCCCAAAATATTGTCGTTTGATATGTATTTATATATAATTCCTTAATAGTTTCCAGGTGTATACAGGAATGAAAACTGTTATTATAACAAAAATAAACTATGGGAATATGTTGATCAAAAATTCCCTAAAAATCCATTGAACCAAAATTAATCATGGACTTATAGTTGTGAAATATATTTTTTATATCCATAAGACTGGGGATGAAGGGCTGTGGTTATATTTTTGGTAGTTCCTGATGAGTTCTGAAGGCCACTCAAAAAATTAATGTAAACATATGACCCCAATTTGATATAATGGAGACATGAACTCCTTGTAACCTAAAATCATCCCTATGATATTGCCTTGATTATTAAACAAAATAAATATTATCTTGAATGGGATGGAACTATATAGGATTAGTCAAATGATCAACAATAACCCAAAATAAATTACTATCCCAAGTAGTATTTGGTATTCCCACCCTGATATGCATGTATAAATTTTTGTATTTCATCTCTAAAACTATAAAATGGTGAACCATACCCTTCCGTAATTATCATTATTATTTAACAAATTGAAAAGTCAAACATTTCATAGTAATGTAGAAAATATCTTATTTAAATTTACCACCTAACTAAGATCCAAAATGTTCGTTGTACATCGTATTGCTAACATGATGAATAAAAAATGGGGAATAATTATCATCATCCAAATAATATTTATTCAAATGAAAATGACATGGCACACATAATCTATTTCCACATCTCAATACACCTTCTTTGTTAATATAGATATCATAAAACTTATCCTTCTTAACAAAATCTACCTTTTCTTATATAACATGACCCAATTTATGTGATTTATTAATTTATTATTACAAAATGGATTCTAATAACACTAGGAAAATACTGAGGAGGTTCTAGTATCCCAAACTTATAGAAAATATTCCATAAAATAATTAACCAAATGGTCATGATCCAAATAGAACATGGTTAATTTAGTAAATTTTTTCTAACTCAAAGTGTGAACAACATTATTTGAATTTATAAGATAATAGTGGATATAGAAATCCTGATCCTTAATTACTTCCAACCAACTTTTTTGCCTCATGTTCGACTCTTTCAGAGTGAATGTATACTTCAAAAATTTATGAATACTATATGTTTCAAACAGTCCTCTATATAATTGATACAGTTAAATTTTGATAGAAATAAGCATATTAGATAAATTTGGATAATGGTTTGGGTGTTTTTCTTCAAGAGTTTTTAATTAATGTGAATCATAATAAATTACATAATAAATTCTCCCTAGGATAGAACCAATTCATTTCAAATAATCATCAATATATATTACAAAAATATCCATTTTATGAGGGAAAGAAATAAAATATAAAATTCAATAATATTATTTTCAGTTACTAAAAATAATTATAAAATAAATTTTCCGAGATTAATTTAATTTCCTTCTGAGTTAGTGTAGTTCGTGGTATTGAATATCAAGCAATGTTTTCAATAAACTACCATTAGTAACCAACAATTCCATGAAAAATACGAAAATCTATGAAATTTTTCAATATTTTCCATCATTTAACAATATTTTTTAGTAGGATCAATAGTAATTATATCTTTATAAAAATATGTCAATGGAACAGATTCTTTTGTAACCATAATTCACACATACTAAATTTTAAATAATGTTATTTTTTGTTGTTTGCAAAAAAATCATTAGGTTTCATTCTTGTTCCTCAGGTCCGTTATAATATAAAATTATATCCTCAAAAAAATAAACTATAAAATCATCCATGTGGTATTGAATAAAATATATTCATCAGATACCTAAATAATGTTGGTGCATTGGAAAAAACGAAGAAAATAACTTCAAACACATTGTTCACATATCTGATATAAAAAGAAGCCTTTAGAATATCTACCCCACCACCTTCAACAGAGGGTAACAAAACAAGATATTAATAAATGAAATGTTCAGAGGTCCGAATAGAAGATCAAAAAAATCATCAGTATATGTAAAATAAATTTTATTTATTAATAGTGAAGTTATTCAATGCCCTATAATCATTGAAAAGACCCCGGTAACAATCTTTATTTTTAATATAAAAACATGATCACCCCAGGGAGAAGTTCAAGATTCAAAAAAACTATTATCATGAAAATTATGAAAGATCATTTTCAGTTCCAAACAATAAAATTGAGACATTAATCTAGTTGTTTTTGAAATAGAATAAGCCTCAGGGACTAAGTCAACATTGACCTAAACTCTTTATCAAGAATAAAAATAGGATTTTCTTCAGGAAAAACATCCCCATATTTATTAACTACAAGAATATCACTAATTTTAATAGTTTATTTGTTTTTAGTAGCGTGATCTTGGTAACATTAAATTCCATATCAAATTAATTTCTCGTATTATTAGTAGGTCATCAATGCTATGTAATCATTGAATAAAGAATTTATGGATATGTTATCTATTTTAGAATGATATTTTGAAATCCAATTCATATCCAAAATAATATCAATCACTAAAAGGGGAAGTTCAAAAAAATTAAGTAAAGTTTATTACAATTTAAATAATAAGAAAAGCCCAATAAATATTTGTTTCTATAGTACTTTTATAAATGGTTTTCACCAAAATTTCAATGATACATTTATTAGGTGATATTACAAATTTACTTTTTAATTTTGAAAAAATAAATACATGCAGAGAAACAGAATCTAAAAATTAATTAGCATAATATTAGTAAAAAAGTAACATACCTTTAAACAATTAATTGGATAACCCAACATAAACCATAGTGTATGAAAATGTATTTTCCACACTTTTTGGCTTTTAATCATCATGATTGGAATCTGAATTTATTATCTTTGGGTATATATTTTCTTAATGAACCTAATCAAGGAAATTAATTCATCATACCATATTATTTTAATTATTTTTATACTCATCTTCCTTTTAGTCAAGAACAAATTGTGAAAAATTACAAATCTAAAGAATTTCCATGATTTTGTGAGACGTTACCCATTACTCATTAAAACACACTTATAATAATATAAGAATTTGATTTTATAACTTCTATATTTATTTTATGAATTCTTCCCTAACATATAAAGAATTGATATATTCTTATTAAAGTCATCATGAGGTACAAATTTGTCTGAAAACCCCATCTCAACATTTCCATCAGTAATAAAAGTTTCTCCAATACATTAAATTCTTATGACTCTAATGCACTTTGTAAATATTTTTAAAACGATAGTAAAAAGTATTAATTTAAATATAAATATCCTGATAAAATTCATTAAATACCTATATATTGTTTTAAGTTGTATTCATGTGTATCCATATAATATTCATCTTTATACTATAGTTCCTTGAATTGTTTCCCAATTTTCAGTTGAATTTCCTTAGAAAAATACTTTTCTAGGGAATGATTCGAAAAATCATCCCATCTCATGGAATTAAGATCATATTTATCTTCGTATTTCTGAACTAGAATCCACCATTGATCATTATCACCTTAAAAATGATAAATAACAAGGGTTATAATTTAATTATATGAAAATCTCTAGACATCAAATATAATTTCTAGGAAAATGATACATCATTAAAATACCACTACATCTGGGGTTCCACTGATAGCATGAGGATGTTGCCTCCTAGAAATATATACTATCATCTTGTTACTATATGGTAGATATGGTTACTCTATTACATGGATTCCACAACTATCTATATCCTATGTTAACTAATCCATTTCTTTAAAAAACTATTATAATACAATTCGCACAATTATAGGCTTTAGATATTAAAGGATATATTCTTTATGTTACCTTCATATTTCATACCTCAATTCCCTAAATGGAGAATCATTCATCAGAAACACTATTTTGAAAAATTCATAGGGTAATCCTAATTTTTTTTTTTCAAATGGTCTATATGGTAAAATATATCTAGGGTATTTTGTTAACATTGAAAAACATTAAAATTTATCAAAACAATTATATAAAAAAAGATAATGATTCATACATATAAATTAAATGTTATAGTTATTTTAAACTAGAAATCACATTCTTATTCAAGAAAAAATTTATTCTTATATTTTTAGATTGTTAGTTCATAATTTATATATATCAAACCCATTTATATACAATTTGGTCACTTCTAATTTCTAAATTTTTTTTCCAAAGATATTCAACTAATAAAACAAAACAATTATTATTTCTATGACTGTTCATAACAATTTTTCTACATAACATCTATATTCTTTTTAATCACCCTTAAAAATTGTGAAAATCATTCTAAAAATGTAATATGGTTATAAAAATCATTGTAATGAAAATAAAAAAGAAATATGATAGATCAATGAATGACATGAAATCATAAGATTTTTTTTGAAAACATAAATTTTTACCACAAAATAAGTGCAGTATCATTTTTACTAAAACTGTACATTATGATACATATTTGAAAATTATTAAATTTAAATAAAAAATATCATTAAGAGTATAAAAGTTATGTAGGTAAAATGGAACACCAATTTTCAATATTACTCTTACAAATGTAATAATTAATATGGTGAAATTCTATACCTAGAGTACACAATGCATTTGAGGTTAAAACATAATGACCCATCCTTAGTTAATCAAAAAAACTCAGAATTGGCTAATAATTTGACCAATCATCCATGGTCCATCATGGAAGTAGATTCCATTGGTTTATAATATAACCATATTTAATCATATACAACTCCAAATAACCATAACATAATCATAAAACATGAGTGGTTACATAATAAAAACATTCTTTATGGAAAATATACATTCCATTTTGGAATTAATTCGGAAAATTTATAATCAATGGACATATTAAATAAACTATTTTTATAAAAATAAAAAATGATAACATTTAAATAAAAAAAAATTATGTTCTCATAGACGCGGGAGAAACTAATCATCCCATATATTTTAATTAATATTTTCTTTCATATTTTTGTGGAAAAATACATAATGTACTATTTATCATAAAAAATAATATTTTTAAACAATTTTTTAAAAATTACAACATCGGTAAATATGAATTTAAAAAATCATAAAAATATAGTAATATCTATATTTATTTTTTATGAATTATGGATTTGGAAAAAGAATGGAGTTTTAGGGGAATCATTATAAAATAATTTCAACAAGAAAATCCATTGCCATGATTCCAACCCATCGCATACATTCTTTATCTTCTTGAATAAGAAATATGGATTATTTATTAATTTTTTAAAGAACCACTTCAGGTTTATTATTCCTATTATTTTACTTATTACATTTATATATTTTATTAACTAATCAATTAAACTATCTCTAATTTATTGATGGTATTTGTTTCATTGGTCCAAAATGGATTCTGTAAGTCAAATATAATGAAAAAAGTGACATTACATAATCACTTCGATAGTATTATTGATATAATTTTAATATGTTTCATAGATGCTAATTTTAAATCAATCCATTAAATATGGTTATAACAATGAATGATGTAATAATAATGGAGACGATGTATCATATGTACGAAAGAGTATCATTTCCATTTTTCAGTGATCCTTATAAAAAGATGGTAAATATTATTTCATATTAAAAAAATTCTAATAAAAGCATATAAAATATTATTTAATGATGTATAATTATATTTAGCATCTATTTGATGTCATGAAGAAAAATTAATCACATCTCTGTATGGAGCTCGTAGTACATACAAATGCACAAATGATGTTGTAATTTTCCAGTTTATGGTAAATTAAGAAGGAGAATGATATATTATAATTTAATAATTATAAATATTCCAATAATTTCATAATTAAACATCAATTCCTTCATTATAATTTTTCTTGTGAGATGGTGATGCAAAATGATCTTCATCGATTCGCCTGGTAGTAGTCCTTTATATACACAAATTATGATTTTTCACATTTCAAGTTAGAGGAGAAAGTGATTGAGAAATTAACATAAAAATCAATTTTATATTTAATATAATTTTTTATCATATATTCCTCATTGAATAAGGTTTTATAATTTAAATGATGAATCCAAGCTAAAACATTCAGATAAAAACTATACATGTTCTTCGAAAAACATCATTTTCATAGAATCTTAGGACTTTAAATATTCTTATTATTACTAAAATAATAGCTATATAATTTTATGAGGGACTACAATAAGGTATGCAGGATGTTAATTTAAAATAAAATATGATCTTATGTTTATATAAAAGTGAACAAGAACTTATATGTTATTATATAGGGGGAAGTATTAGAAATTTTCAAAAAAGATTCATATAAATTAATTTTAAATTTAAAATCTTTGAAAAGAGATTTCTTAAAACTATATTGTGAGTATACATTTATATCCAAAAAAATAAAAATTATTCTAGTTTTTTCTATATTTCTACCATTATCATTTGTTTTTATGCCCTTTTTAACCCCAATAACTCTTATCATGATAACATGAAATTTTAATTTTATATTCTTAATACAGTTAAAATAAAATATAAGAATCATAAATGGAAAATGGTTCATATTTTAAACATTATGAAAATAAATATACAGATATTAATATATTTATGAATTTTATATAATTCAATAAATAGTTATTTACAATAAAATATTCACAATGTCATATTTTTGAACTATTCATCACTTTAAATTTAATAATATCATGAAAATTTATTAAATTATATAAAATAAATTATTATATAAAAACCCTACCATGTTTGTATACGAAATTCAATTATTACTTTATTATATTCAAATTATAATTATTTTTAATATTTTTCATATCATTTATTTGATTTTTTGATAAATGGATTAATTACCACATATATTTGTGAAAGCCTTTAAGATAATTATCATTAAATTAATATAAAAAAATAATTACCATGATTAATGAAAATATTTAAGGCAATAAAAGAATATTTATATTCTAACAATCACTCTATAGACCCCCATATTTAGAGTATTACAATGCTTAAAAACAAGTCTATGTCATGATTGAGATTTCATTTAAATAAAATTATATTATGGTCGTAATCTCATGCAAGAGTTCTAAAAAAGACATAAAATGTACTCATTGATGATAATGGTTGATATATAATAGTACAATAAGATTTATGTATGTATTTGGGATGTGTGGGGTTTCTTATCAAATTTTATTTGACCAAAATTATATGATTTTCCCTTTAAAAAGATAATAAAATTATTAAAGATACTATTTTTATTGAGAAAACTAAAATAAAATATTTATAAATTTAGAGCTTATTTATCCAAATATATAATCCAATTTTCATATCTAAAAATATATATTTTTCAGAATTTTATATAGAAATCAATCAGAAAGACACAAGGAATAATAGTTTTTCAAAAAATTACATTTTAACTATTTTTATGCTATGTTCATGTATAAAATAGATTCAAAAAACATAATGTGATTATAATAAATTAAATTGAACTAATAAAAATATAAAAATGATCAAAATCATAATTTGACAAATTGATTAATTTTAAACTAAAATATTGTAATAAAAAATAGTATTACTCACTAGTCAATGAAAAATAATTATTTTTAATAAATTATAAAGAATTCAGCAAAAGATAATTTTTAAATTGTTGATTAAAAAATATGATATGTTTTCAAATTAAAACTGATTAATATTAAAATTAATATTTTAAATATATCCTTATACACAATTATTTCAATAGAATGATATTTTTTTTAAAAAAAATTACATAATATAATTATATTGAATATTTATATCTATTTATAAAATGAAATAATTTATGTTATCATTTTATTGGTTATTAAATATGATTAAAGGGAAATGACCTAATTATAACTTCTAGTCTAACAATATGTTTTATATGGCATAAAAAAGTATTAAAAGGTCTTATGGACTTATTTTGAGCTACATGACCATGATGGAGCCTAGTTAGTTCTTTGAGACCACCAATATATGTAGTTTCAAGTATTTCCATCATAGTTTAGTTGTTACTTGCCTAATATCATAATTCACGAGTCTGAAGATAATTCTTATGATGCTTACATTTTGTTTAGGATGATGAAAATGATTTCATATTATACATCAATTGTATCCCCTTCCCATGGAATGTTTATTTCCAATATTTCTGCATTTATCTAATTAGTCTTGTATATTAGTATATGGGTTACTATTTTTTTTTTGGATTATTTTCGAGGATAAATTTTAATTTTTTTTAAATTTGAAGGAAAGTATGATTTTGTTTTATGAAGGATGAAGTTGATTATTTTGACAAAGGAATTTTATAAATGTGTTTTCAAAATATAAAAAAGGAATTATTTTGAATTTATTTAATAGTAATTAATTTTTAATTCATGGGGTATTTATAAAACAATTATGGGTTATGAGAAAACAAATATTCTAGGTTGTTTTATTTTGATTATCATTCCCAATATTCGTACCAAGGGTTGGAAAATGTGTTTGGTTCCACTAATATTTTATTTCATTTAATATGGGTTCATTTTAAAGAAAGGATTTATTCCAAGATATTTGGTTTTTTTATGAATCATACATGAGAAATAATTATATATAATTATATATATTATAGTATTATTAATGAAATAAAACTTCATATGGAAATGAATGAAATTATTTAGTAATATTCCAGTAGGATTTTTTGACACAACCTATATTTACTACATGGTGCGTAGAACTTGTATATTTTCTATTAGGTGCCCTACATATGGTTTGTCTTATGTTGGAGTCTAGTTTGGGATAGACTATGATGGTCGGTTGGGACATGATGAGTGACCACTGGGCTATGTTGAGATGGTCACTTGTATATTGGTTTTGTTTTCATTTTATTTGATGGACCTTTCATGTATTATATCTTTAGGGCTAGACTTCCATTTTTGTAATATATAGATTTCCGTCTATGTCTTTCTTATGCATGCGATGACTTATATGAGTTTTTTTCTATTTATGATGCTAGTTAATAAGATTAATTTCATCTATTTATGTTGCATCTGTTTTTTCGTTAGATTAAGAAGATGTTATTTAGATAGGTTATTCCATAATTCCTCTTATTAGTCCATGATAGGTTAATTTTATTAGATGGTGAAATAATTCACAAGGTTCATTTGATGTGGAAAAAATATATAACATCCTACATGGATCTATAATTCCCTTTAGAACATGTGGCATCTCATTTAAAGTGACATTTTTGGTGATCCTAGGATTTTTTATTATAAAACCGCTATATAAAATCTCATGATAGCCCATTAAATGTATTTCACATGATGTAGAAAAAATCTAGTTGAAAAAAAACTACTTATATTTATTAAATAATGATTAACAATAATAATAACTTAAATGAAACTATTGACATGCATGTCTTGATCATAGTCTAATTTTTTTAAAAAGGTCTTGGAAGACCCTATAAAAAGTATTAGGGGTTCAATAATCCAAATGTAAAATTCCAACAACAAAAAACCCACAATAAAAAATTACAAATGATTCCCTATATAATAAATAAATAATATACATCAATCAAAATCAATAAATCACTAATCCTTGAGTGAATGATATACAAATAACTCCAAAAATAAATCCAAGATCATGAACCTTGTGAGAATGAAATAATGAAACCAGAACATCTTCAGATTTTATCCTAAAATTACAAAATATCTATATGAAACACTACACAAATAATTCAACATAAAAACTATAATGGGAGATGAATCACTATTTCTTTGTTCCTTATAGAAAATAATTATGGAATACATAAAATGAAAAGTAATTTCACCACTTTATGGTGAAATCAAAATCAAAATATCCAACTGAGTTATCTGAGAAAAAAGGAAAAAGTATGATAATGGAATTGATGAAAGTGATGGTTTTTTAATGAGAATTCAACTAGATATAATACTTGAAATCCATATATAATCACATATGTGAAATAATAGAATAAAATGAATTGGTTTGGTTCCCTATGAGAGTCTCATATTAGAGATCGGAAAATAAGGGTTTACGGAACCCTCAAATAGAGACCAAAGAAATCGATAAAATGGAAAAAAGGTCCCTCTTAAATTGTAAATTCAATAAGGGGCCTACCAAGAATCCAACCAATAGCAGCTAAGAACACTATGGAACCTCTGGGGAACCCTACATATAATGAACCTACTTTAGTACCAAATTGATCCCACTAGAAACCCAACGTCAACTATTGATGAATTATGATTTTGGAACTCCTTTCCAGCAAACTTAAACCAATTCCTCACACATAAAACATGAAACCTCATTAAAAACTGAACTATATGATCCCAAATCATTAAAATTCCAAAAAAAATACTTGAACTGAAATTTTCCACTTAACAAGAAAAAATTAAAAAATGGATATTATGTTATGGACCAAAATATCCAATTTATACATTTAATCATCTCGATGATGATATAGATATGAAAAAGAAAAAATCAAATAATACAATAACAAATTCCATAATTGTTTTATTTTATTTAATAATAATTCTTTTTTTACATTAATTGGTTGATCTTGATATATATTTGTATATGGTAACAATATATATAATTGTTAAGATGTTTCTGAAGCTGATTCATTATTTTACTAGCAATTTAATAAGACTATATAATTTTTTATGATATTTAAATATTTTCCCTCCATTTGAAATTGATATTTATTATATATATACCCAACCAATGAATTTATATAATAGAATTAAAATCTACCAAATGGTGTATTGTTTGTTTTTCTAGGAGATGCTTCATAATCATTCTCATAAATGAAGTGTTATAATCTAGAGTTATAATTATTTAACCCCATAATGATTTCATTGAAAACTCAACCTCTATTTCCAAATGTGATGTTTGAATATTTATATAGACATGGATTATATAAATGAATTCATAAAACTGAAACAAAAAAGGGAATTAATTTTTAGTGAGTAAATAGAAGGTATACTTGACTCCACTTCATTTTCATGTTCTACCATAGAAGTGGTGAAATAATAATTTTTTCCAATCCCCATTATATTTTGATGTTTCTATCATTATTCCACTTCAATGATCCATATTATAGTGAATAGAAATATATGATATCTATGGTCCATTTTATTGAAACATTGATCAAGTGTTGTATGATTTATTAGAAAATTAATATAGTACTTAATTTTGATATAATTATTCATGTCCCATCAACATTCATTATCTATGTTACATTATTTTAAATACATAAATAATTTCCACATATCATAATTTTACTTTCTTCAATGATTTCTTTCACCAGTATGAATTGTCTATAATTAAATCATTTTTCTCGAGAAATTTTTATTCATAATTGTAATGTAAAATTCTATTCATGTCTTTATATCTCAGTCCCCATGGAATAATTATATACCACAAATTCAAATATGAATTTTAATGTTTCATTTAACAATTTCATTATATCTACCAAATCCAAGAATAGTTAAATATTTTAAATGACATATTCTTAAAAACCTCTAGAAATTATTATCTTTTTATTTAGGGATAATTAATAATCTATATGTGTACCTTGAATGAATTTTCATGTTTTTGAAATATGATCCAAGTTATTTATAATCAATTTTCATTATCCTATGAAAATCATTTTATAATTTTATAAAAATATTGTAGGGAAAATAACTAGTAAAGCCTTTTCATGAATTCTTTCTATTCATTCGATTTAATTAATTCCTTGATTTTTTAATTTTTTTTATTGGTTTCAGTAATTAATTGAGTTCTTCCTCTAAATAATATATGTATGATATAACATACTATTACACAAGATATTGAACGGTATAAATATTTTATCAATATAATTTTTCCATTACTTCGCGATAATAAGATCATGACATATAAAAAATTAAAGTGGTTGTTGCTACCTAAATGACCCCACCACATGAATATATCTCTTAGAAGAATGAGGATAAAACACCTAGATCATGTAATAATTTAAAACATTATTCCATTCAGAAGGTACCACCAAGAGGATATCATTTCCCAATACTTTCTTCTTAGGTATCCAGTTCGGGAAATCAATACACTACCATTAAAATAGATATTGACACAATTTATTCTATTATACACATTTACTAATATAATGGAAGGTTAGGGATAATTATAGTAAAATTTTAAATTAAGAAAATGAAATAGTGTAATTTTAAATAATAACTTAAAACTCAATTATAATCTCTAAATTATGAGTTCATATGATTCAATGTAGTTCATTTTTTGGTGTATTTATTAATAATTGTTCAAACATAAATTTAAATATATGAAATACATTAACTAATTCTAACTATAATAGATCACATCCCTTAAACATATTATGACATATTTTTTATCATAATTATCTAAAAGATAAACCAATAACATTATATTTCTAGTGAAATTTCAAAATTAGATACTAAATTTGGTATAAAAATATATAATATTATATATATAAATAAATTATATTCTCTTATATTTCATTATTTTACTATCACTGTGTGGGATGTTGTGGGGAAAATGATAAAGAAATGGTGTACATAAAAAGGTCACTAAGGGGAAATAAATTTAGACAATGGTTAAGATATCATAAATAATGGAATCATAAAAGTGATGAATTATAAATATTCTCATGAAATAATGTTATAAAATAATGTGTAAATTATGAACATGGTAATCCAGTGATGTATGAGAAATGAGAACACCATAAAAAATTTCATAAAAATAAGTCAGGGCTCACTACTATGACAATATGACATCATGTACTTGAATAAATTGTCATGTAATATATATAAAATATCATGATGTTATTTCTTTAACCAATCTATTTGGTTCGTGAATAATTTGAGGCCCACATATCACATCATAAAACAACATGATTCTTTTAGACACAGAGAAAAAAATCATTCATAATGCAATAAAATGATAATAACACATTGAAATAAAATGGTTTTTGTAATAGTGTAATAAATCATAATCAGTTGATGAGTCACCTAGGTAACCAATATATGAGTTAATATATCAAAATTTCTATTAGATATAAAAGCAGACATATATAAAAAATAATATAACATGGATATAAAGAATTGATATAATAAAAAAAATATTTAATCATTGTAATGATTAATAAATACATTTGAATTGTTTGAAAAATAAAATCATAAGGATTTTGTTTGAAAGAAAATGATGAGACACAAGAAAAATGATCATTCATATAAGAATTAGTTTTAAAAAAAAGATAAATGTGAGAATATAGTAAATAATAATAATATGATAGAGGAATCCAATAAAGAAAAATATAAATGTACAATAACAAATACAACAGAAGAAACCATTTTCCCCGATTTAAACATACATTAACATCCCCCTCAAATATCCGTAATAATCAAATTAAAATATTGAGTTTCTAAATTTATAAATTTGTTAATTTATAATTCATTATTATAATTCAGTTTATTCTATATGTCATTCTTTAATTAGTTCCCATGTTTTTGATATCAGACATTGAGATGTCAATTTCATTGTTTTAAAGCTACCTCAATATAATGGTATAATAATTGAATATATCCAATTGGTTTAAAATGTTATTGAATGTATAATATAGTTATTGATATAATTTTTCAATATATAGCATCAATATTATAGTAAATAATATAATATAGTTAAAATCCCAAATCTATTATTTCATGTACAAAAAACTTTTCCTATTATTTTTCTAATGTGTATATAAGTTTATTTATTCTTGGGTAATTTCATGGGAGAATTGAGAAACCTTTAGACATTCTTTAGTGATTAAATGTATGTATTATATCTCTTCCAATCACAATGTGTAATACCACAGTCATTATGTTGGCTTTAGTAATTTTGATTGTAAAACAATCATTGGGGAGGGTTATGACATTCAAAATAGTGGTTCTTCTGAAAGGTTTCAGTTTTCCATGGATTTATAAACCTAACCATAGTCATAGAAAGGGGAAAAGGTTAATCGTAATGGACACCTCATTGAACATGACTTTTGGGGAAGCCTATTCAAGATCACAATGATAATTGCTAGTCAATCTTGGATGGCTCTATGATGGTTTGGATGGAATTAAAATATTTGAAATGACATAGTTCACATTTAGATCTTGAATATTTAAAGGGTAATTTTGTAGGGATTAAGTGTGTAGTTTTTAATGTGGATTGAAATCATGAACAAGTATGTGCATGCACGAGAGAAGCCTGTACAAACACTATGGGAGGATGAGTAAGGAGATTTCACCATAGAAAGAGCTACGAGGATTGCAAGAGTGAGAGGGTATGACACCTTCCATTAGGACAAGCTTGTGCATGCACAGGATAGCCTAGCCGAATAGTCATGTGAGGGTGGAGAGCTGATTTCATGATAAAGATGCGGGGGAGGAGCAGTTCCAAGTAGTTAGTCTAGGTTGTATGTAACGTTTGAAGACTACAGGTAATGAAATTATCTAAGGCCTACTGGCCATGTAATATTTGCACCTACGGGCATTGTAAGGGTTCCACATAACCCCTTGAAAGGTGGATGATCAAAAACCAATACAAAATGAGGTCCTTCCAGCCATTGGATGGCATTAGACAAACTATATATTGAATCTTTAGTTGTGGATTATTGATTTCTCCTTGATTTATAGTTTTCCACAATTCTAAATGATCAAACCTTTGGTTTCGGTATTTTTATTATTGATTCAGATTCATGTTGACCTGATTCTTCTCTTCAATTGTCACTACAAATGTGTGATGAATTTAACTATCTTTCAAACTATCATGTGGACAACCGATGATGATAATTTTTTTGTGTATGTAATTTTTCTACCCGTTGTGTCATTCTAATTTCTAGAACATCCTTAGGAAACTATTAAATGTTTGAATCTATTCTATTGAAATCATGTAATGAAAAAATGTTGTTGTTGGGGTGTGAATATTTTTTGGGTCATGTTTCTCTAGATTAATCTTTTCAACATAATCATAATGCTTGAGGGTCACTATATATTGCTGTTATCTTGATATAACATTTTTAATTTATTCATGATACTATATCAGAACTTATATAAAATATGATTGTGCATGTCTTGTGAGTCAATGTGTTTTGTTTAATCATGTGTGTGTATAGACCAATCAAACATATTAATTGTTTTATCACATGTTTTCATGAGTGAAAGTATTATGAGACCGAAAAATTATTTTCCTATCACATATAGCCCTTTTGTATCTCTGAATCATTCTTCACATGATGTTATTTTGGTTCTATCACCATATAAATATGAATTGAATATATTATTCCTCTCACTTTGGTAGTCATCAAGTATATTAAGCTATATAAAATATTTATATAGAGGTGGATATATAAGAACTTTGGTCAATATGTACATCTGATATCCCATTATGGGTGATGTTTTGATAATGTTGAAAGTCCATCCCATTGAGGAGGTAGGATGCATTAGATGGTGGGTTTACATTATTTTTGTCATGGAGCCCAAGAAGGTATGACAAGGGGGATATATGTGGGTTTTTAGTGCATTACCTCCTAGTATATTATTTTATGTTGTTTATTGTGTGTTTATTTTTTATCATAACGTACAACCTTATGCATGTGTACTCCTGTTATGGATAAATTATTGGATTCCTAAATGGTTTATAGTCAGACCCCGAATGAGAACCTCAATGATCATATACTTTTCAAGGTTAGGGATATAGGAAACAGTATGTCCCTAGAGATAAGGAGTAAAGAGATAGAGCATGGTGATCAATGAAATTCCTAGTATAGACTCATGATTGATTCTAAAGTGTTAAATTTACATACTAGACTTACAAAAACTCTTACACAGCCTACCACTATGGGGTCCTTGGATTATTATTCCATATAGATTTAGATACATTCCATACAATTTATATAGATTGTTTTATTTATTATTCAATGTTAATATCTATACTCTTCGTTGCTAATACTTAGGGAATAGTCTCCCCATTTAGGACATTTATACCTTCAATATTAGTCAATAGCCTCTTACATATGAGTATCCATACATGAGGGCATATGTTACTTTTCCTTGGACCCGATGATTTGAGAATATGATTTACAATGTTTAATCATAGGATATTTTCCACTCTCAATTTTTTTAACAGTATTATCATCAATTTTTTTGGAGTTGGTCTACGTGGGGCATAGGCAGTGGAGTTTCATGCCTTCTTAGCTAGTACACGCATAACAAACCCAGGATATACTT
Organism: Viscum album; assembly: GCA_963277665.1. Lineage (NCBI taxonomy): Eukaryota > Viridiplantae > Streptophyta > Magnoliopsida > Santalales > Viscaceae > Viscum > Viscum album. The sequence continues at coordinate 2,117,866,487 of OY728161.1, read as the reverse complement.
TTGATAGAATTTATGTTATAGTTTTGGATTTAATGGTTCATGTTGTTCTTGATTCTTTTTTACTATTAAAATTTAATATTATTCAGTTGCATTAATGCATCATGATTATGAATGTACTATCACATTTCTTATATACCTATTCTTTTAATACATTGTAGTTCCTTAATAAAAATCCATTATTTTTGTTACCTGTTAGAGATAAAAATGTTTTATTTTCTGACATAAAAATCTATGTTATCAACTATTGTAATATATCTGTATTCCATTTATCAATTGTGTTTGGTCCAACAATAGTGTTTTAAATATATATGATTGTGAATAAAATGAACGTATGGTGATATCGGCCCAAGAATTCAATTGTACAACACCTTACTTGTTTTTTGATAATCGATATCCTCCTAATAAATGTTTTCCATAATCAATTTTTTAAGATTATTATATGATTATGATAATTTTAATGTAAGATTCTATATATGTTTTAGAAAAACTATTTGCATATAAGAAATTTTTTCCTTGATACTCTTTTATGGGACCACCAAAAAAAATGGGCTAGGGAAGAGTCACAGAGGATGAAATCCTAGTTTATCCATCAGTTGTGTAGGAGGATGATGTTGTACATACTCAAATGGATTATATATAAGGGACACATAAGTTGTGATTATTATTCATCTTTTCTATTCGAAGAGAAATTTTTTCAAAGAATATGGCCACATTTAACTGAAATATTCATTTCTAAGATCCTATAAAATTCTGCGTCATTTGAGTCCACTAGGATTCCAAGTGCTGGATATAAATCCTTAATAGGATTTTTGACATGTGGGAATCCTTTGATGAACTATTTTTAAATCTTGAGACCATTGTGATTTCATCTGTTTCTAAGAAGTGGAGGGATAACATACATAGAGATGGTAAACACGATTAGATGTCACGAGAGTCCTTGAAGTAACAATTCTACAAGGTGTTATTACTTGATTTGGTATTTCATGACATTAATCAAATGTTGATATAGCTTGTAAGGTAAATGATATCAGGGTAGAACTATTCTACATGGTTCGTTGATATGATTCTATTTTTTCATCTTCTATCTAGGAATGAGGCTTATAAATCAAAGAAGTTCAGGATCTAGAATCATCCAAAACCAAGAATACAAAATAAGATCAATGATATAATGAACTAGACCAAAATATTTAAAATGAAATATTGATAGCGATGTGATAAAAGGAAGTAGAGATACATATATTTTCCTTTAATACTATGGGATCATTTGTTGTTTTCTTGATGAAAAGTTCATGTTACTTATTTTTAAAACAAAAATATTATTTATGAGTATGGATTCTTGAGAAATGGTTGATAGTTAGATTAGTAAAGAGGTTCCTCAACTCCCTATGTAGGTGCTGACTCTACGAGGTTTAAAACAAGAGGAATTAAATGATATGAAAGACTATCATATTTCCCTTATGAATTATAATCTAAATATAAAACCCCATCATCTGATTCAATTTGATTCCATGGAGTCATGGATGCAAGTTTTATGTTAATTTTATGGTTCATGTGGAAGTAATCAATATTAGTTTTATAACCCTCATACATCACTAATTCAAAAGAGTCATTCATATTAATGATATGGTCAAAGAGTTGAAGCTGGTTGAGTGAATACAATCAACCAGGTTTTGACTGATAGTAGATTGGGACAACAACCATTCGATGTACGACTTTTATGTTATCTAGGATTCTGGTTTCACATTATTATATCAATGCTTCCAACTGAATTATATCAATTAAAATTGTTTTTGCAATTTTCTTTCCGATCATGTTATCTTAGGAGTTAATTTCTCATGATACACCCTTTGGGAAGAAAGTGGAACATCTTTAGAGATGTGTAGGATTTTACATATTAGTTTATAGCTATAAAGAACTATGATATTTCAAGCTACTTGATATGAAAATATTTAATGTAATCATTAATAGGGATTGTATGAATAGATATCAGGATAACATTAACTACTACAAAAGTTAGGTATTGTTTACTACTCCCAATGGGAACAATATTATCTAACCCGATGAATGGGATGTTGGAGAAGTTAGAGTGGGACTATACCTAACTGATTTTAGAGATATTATAGAGAATGTAGTTTGGATGTATCTTCTACATGAGATAAATATAGACTCATTGTTTCATCCAATGTTTGAACTATAACAATATTTCTTCGAAATTGGTTTTTTAGGATAACCTCCAAAATGGAAAATTGAAATTGAGATCAACCCATGGTTGTTGTGAATACTATAATGATCCCCCCATATGTTATGACACCGATAGAGGTCCATGAACTAAATGTAACACTCATGAATTTAAGGTAAAATGTACTATCTAAACATGCATATCTCCCATGGGTTCTCCAATATTTGTTTCCAAATATAAAGGTTAATAGTCCTCAATTTTGTGTTGACGATAGGAAGTAAAACTAAGTAACAATGATTTTTTTTACCCTTCGTGAAGGGTTAGTGAATTCTCTAACTCATAGTAATGAGTCTTCAAGATCCCTATGATCTACTTATATTCAGGTTATCACCAGCTTATGATCAGAGTGGTGGATATCAATAATTTATAATTCAAGAGTAGATACCAACTGTAAGTGTATATTTTCATGCCTTTTGGGATAATAAATGAACCAATAGTATTCATTGATCTCATGAACATGATATCAGACATGTATCATTCCTATTTAATTATAGTGTTTATTAAGGATATCATAATATACACTAGTATGTCATATATACAGGCTAGTAACCATGATATTGTACTAAGTACACATTAGAAAAAATGCCTTTTTTCTAAATTATCGAAGTGACACTTATGAATTCATAAGGTGTGGTTCCTTGTGAATTTTTCCCTATGCATTTAATTTTTATAGACACATAGAAGGTAGAGGTAGTGATGTCTTGGGGAAGTCCCTTGAATGAATTTGATGTCAGGAATATCCTTGGTTTAGCTGGGTACCAAAAATAATGCATATATGACTTATCATATTTTTTTAGTGCGTATAAAAGGGATTACCAAGAATCAAGTTACATTTAAATTGATAGATATTTGTTAGCAGATGTTTCTTAAGATGAAGTGAATGTTAAAAAACTAGGATTCATAATTTTCTAGAGCGTAGGATTGGGTATGTATCGTAATATGATTAATTAGTATTTTTTGGGAGATGGACTAATACATAGATATTAGGTAGTTGCATATGGACTAAATCAACTACAACCCCAAGGGAGAAGTTATTGAATTAATTAACAATAGTTGAATTATGTGGTATACATGATGAAGTATTGGTGACACTGCCTATTTGTGAAGAGATTAGATGTTTTCAAGGGACAAAATAGTATATGAAATATATTTTTTATGTGGGATATGAACATTAGGAAAATTAATTGGTTGGATTATCAATGGAAAAATAAATTTTAGATGGAATATTCTCTATGAAGAAATAATTCCATTGGATATTCTCTTTCCTGAAAATTGATGGAGATACCTGATCATAGATTGCGACCTTCAGATGAGAAATTTCATCAGATGATTTTGATTTAATATTGGAACATAGAATCATCATATGATCATGGTTTGATTACAAATTAAGCTTTATTGAATTTTATTCATTGGTTTACCCTGTGAAATTGATCATGTTGTAAGAAATCAAATGTATAATGATTGGGAAATTCATGGCGAGGGATGATTATATTTTGGTATTGTCATTAAATATTGACGTAAAAATCTATATCCATGGGATAATTGATATTCCAGATTCATTAAGGGAGTTTCGATAAGAGACTCTCATGCATATAATTGGGGTGTCTAATTGGGGTTTATTAAAATGTCCCATGAAATCAGGTTTTATTTTTGGGTTTTTTTGTTTTAAGAATGTTGTTGTTGGGTTTAATTCAAGATACATTAATTGTAAAAGGGTAATGTATGAGCATTGGGGCCTAGGTGATTTACTTCAGTAACATACAATACAGATGCAGATATGATACTACATGTATATAGACATTATGATAGGTCTACCCAAGACCTCTAGTAGTCATGATTTCATTTGAGTGATATTTTATTTGATGATTAAAGTTTCACACTTCTTACCGATATAAGAGAGACACTGTGTAGATTAATTGGGAATTATATATATCCCAAGAAGTTTGTTGAATTCCTTAATTTACATCTAGTATTATATATAACAGTGAAACAAGATTTTGGTAGTATTTTTTATTGAATTGTATAATGGTTTGGGGATTCATTAAATTTTGGGTTTGACTTATCAACCAAAAACTAATGTATAACTAGAGGATGATTCAGATACATGAGGAAATGTTTATAACATGCACCATAAAAATTATTGGAGCATGGGATGATAACCTAGACATGATATAGTTCATATATAAGAATATTTTCTATGATTAAATTTATATGGAAAATTTTGGGATATCTATTGACATCCCTTCTTTTCACCGCTCTGTTGGAATGATGTAGTTAAAGAAATAGTTTTTTTGTCTAGTATGGTGTATAACACATGATAGTGAGCGTAGTTGACTATGATGTAGTTGGTTACATCTTAAATCATGAAGAGATAAAATTAAAACAATAGGATATGAACATTTAACTTTTCTATTTCTGTCTGAGTTTTCTTACAAGTGTCCCATAAGTTGGGGAATCATCATTTTTGGATGATGTGGAAGTTGGAGTCATAGTTTATAGGGCTATTTGAGACCACATAACATATAATGTTATTGGTTTAGTTGATGGAAATTATTCTACATTATTGAGGAAGGTAACATGTGTTCCATATTTATTAGATTTAGAGATAAATTCCTAATCTTAAGAATGTGATGAATTTAAAGAATATTAATTTGTAATGAGACAAATGTTTTTTGAGTTCTGAGTGAAGATCAAAGTCTAGAGTTATATGGTTCTAGGAGGTAATAGGGTGCCTCTTGAATAATTTTTATGATAAAATAGAAATATCAAGGTTGAATCCTAGGATTGAGAGTGTGATTTTTTTTCTTAGTGGTCTTTATTTTTTGAGAAATACTATTATAAATGGTTTATTATGATAAGAGTCCCTATATATAGAGATTATAAATTATAGAAACTGTTTTTCATTACAATAAAACCCACTTCATAATCTTTTTCCATACATTTATTTGTGTTTTTAAATGCTTTAGAAACGTATGAGGATGTTTATCTTAGATTTATAGGTTTTTTGGAAGCATAGAACTGGATTTATGGATTTTCTATCCAAAATAGGCAATAAAAAAGTCATGATTGTCCCTGGTGTAAAATGGGAAATATAGGAAAATAGGTAGACCATGCATAGCCAATACATGGTTCCTGGGTATGGTTTCGGTGGACCATGGATTATAAAACCTCAATATTCCTATGGTGGAGGATCTGGAATGGGAAACATCATAATTTTTTGGGGCATTCTAGTACATTGACCATTTATAGTTATGTATTCAAGAGAACAATGAAGATCGATAGGCCATACTAGAGGGTGTGGCGATGGTTAGGGTATCATTGATAGGGACAAACCAATCACATTAAATTTAAAATGTTTAATATTTCTATGTTTAATTGTTTGTGTATTATATGATGTGTATAAAATTTTGGGTTTTTTATCTCTTGTAATTTATTTTTCCATCCTCTTGATAACTTCATTGAATATCCAAATGTTTTTAATGGGTTAGTTAAAATATATGAATAAATTATTTATTTATGCAACAAATATAGATGATTATTCCCACATTGATTTCCCAATATTAACCTTGAGGGTCAGAGAACCTTGAGAGTTGAGGAATATTCTTTATGATTTCTATTTTTAGAGGTACATCTATTTTATTCTATTATGATTATCTATGAGTGATGAGTTTCACCTTACATAAATTGGACTAGAAGGATACCATTTATAGTAATTTGTTTTGGGATTGAGAATTTTATACCCCTTGTGTTTTTGTTCTTTCATATTCTCCCTCAAAAATCCATTTTAGGTTAAATTGATTTTTGGAAATTGGGGATTTTTAACATGTTTCATTTATTATAAAAAAGGTTATGGTTATAACACCCTTGAGAAACATTGATGTTGTAGTTAAAACACTTGAGATAAGCTGTTTCTAACTATTTAGTGGAATTATATATAGTTATTAGCATGACATGACCATGTAAATTTTTGTTTAACTCCACTTTTTAATTTTTATCAAATGTATCTGCAAGTGTGTAGCCCATGAGACCATGTTTGATGTTTGATCACATGTGTGTGTGTAGACTGTGAGAAAATATTTGATGATTGATCAATTATTTTCATCAATGCGGATCCCATGAGACCCAAGCTAGATGTTTTCCCACATGTTCTAGTGTGATATTTATGAATCTTAATTAACATGTTTTAATGATTTATCAATTATCCTATAGCTATATATTTCTTGTATTATTAATATTCCTTTTATTAGTGAGCCTACATGTTGATCCTTATAGAGTATCCCTCCCAAAGGGGGTATGTATAATATGTGGGCATCATGTACATTTAATATCCCTCTAAGGGGGACATGTTAGAACAATTTTTGGGAAATCCAATCAAGGGGAGGGATGTGTCACAAAGGGGGTAAAAATTCATTACAATATTTATAATATTTAGGTATGGCTAGGGGTTTATGGAATACGAGTTGGAACATGACCAGTTAATACTTGATTTTATGTTGTTGATTAAATATTAATTTATCATCATGAAATTCATCGTTATGCATGTGAAATCCTGTTACGGACACATTGGTAGTGTCCTCCTTGGTTAATACTAACATCCTGCATTGGTATCCCATGGTGCATGTAGAATTCATAATTAGGTATATGGTAATGGTAATACCCTACTGAGATGGAACATGGAGATAGTGTAACGTGATCATATGCCTCACAATGTTGGACTCTAATATGAAACAATAATATTATTTTTACTTACCTAACATTATAATATTCTCACCAAGCCTTCAACCTTGGGGGTTCTTGGATTGATATTATATATTACATAATATTCCTTCCATTATATTTGGTATATCATTATTTATTTCTTCCTATATGTTATTATCTATACTTTTTTGTTGATACTAAGGGTATAGTCTAGTAAATGAAGAAATTCAAGAAATCCTTCCAAGTTTGTAACCTCTTTCATATTGGGAGGGACACATGATTCCACATTTAACTCTAGATTAAACAGACTTATTTAGGTTTGGGTGTTACAATATTGGTTAAAATTCAATTAAATATGATAGTACTGTAATTTTTTAAAAATTAAGATGAATCTGATTTGTACCATACACATTATCAATAAGAAATTTATTTTATTATTTAAAAAACATTTGAATTACATTATTTGAACAATAATATTTTAATTAAAATGGAAAGTATTATAAAATATAAGGGAGTGGTGGTAGAATAATTCAATACCACTAACATAGGATTCATAACCACACCATGGTGTGAGGGGTGTTTTATTTTTTTAAAAAATAGTTGAAGTATAAATAATTATAATAATTTTTATAATTAAATTAATGAAGAATTATTATATTATTTTCATAACTTTGGAGTTAATTTGTTTTATTTTTGACGATTAATAAACTAATTAGATATTAAAAAAAGGGTTTAATAATTTTTTTTTAAATTTACCCTTAAAAAATCTTTAAGACTCCAAATTTATTATATTTCTTAGAAAAATAAATTCAAAATGTTAGTTGAGATGTTTTAGAATTCAATTTAAGAGAGTATTATCTCGAGATATATTTGAAATTGAAGAATAATGCATCAGAGTGTCTTCTCATTTCTAGGTGGAAGAGGGAAGGGTGTGAAAAAAATGTTGTGTAATTGATTATTACACTTAATGACATTGAATATTAAAAATTCATACAGATAATAATTGTTTATTATATATATATATATTAAACAATTTCAAACCAAAATTTCGTTATTGGAATATCCCATTTAGTGAAAATAATAAAAAATAAAATCTTATTAAAATTAAATATAATTTTATATTAAAAATAAATTTATTGGTTTGAAAATTACAAAAATAATTTACAAATACATTATTTTACTTATTAAATAAAATTTATATCACCCCAATAGTTTTAAAATTCATCGATTCCTTTTTATCCTTATTATTTCATAAATAAAATTTTATACATCGAAATAATATTCTAAATCATCATAAACAATTGTATATTATTAAAAGAAACCAAATTCCACACTATGATAAAATATATGTGATCAATATAGAAAAAAGATCTATTTTCACAAAAATAAATTTCTAAATTAGGTAACATTGATATTTAATTTTTAATATTAATATTAATTATTTTAATAAATATATAGACAGTGAGTTATAGGAAATTTAAACTCATATATATTTTGAGTAATATTTTTTAAAATATTTATATATTATTCTAATTTTTATATTTTATAGTTTTATTGTTGTTAAATATTGTTTATTAGATATTTTGTTATTCATAATGATTAGTTGTTATTACATTTTTATTTATTAATAATATATAGTTACTTTTATAATAGTAATATTAAAATTTTACTTTATATAAATAAATATTATATTATTCCTTAAATAGTAACTAACATTACTCTTAATGTTATATATTCTCAATTTATTAAATTTCATTTATATATATATTGTTATATTTTTTCATACTGTTGTTCGTAGTTGTAAAAATTCTAATAGACTGTGAGGAATTATAATTCCAAATTATAGTTTAGTAATTTACATGTATTTGTAATCCCATTATAATATTATAAATGTTAATGAAAATATTTATATTCTTTATGTAATGGTCAATGTTTGTGTAATAAAATATAATTAGGTTTATTTTAGGGTGAAAGTTTATTGGTTATACAATAAACTATATATTATTAACAGAGATTATATATTGATATAAAATTTTCATTTATAAAATGTATGGGTAATTATATATTCCCATCATCGATGTAGCCAGTCATCCTCAGATCCTATTTAGTTGCCGGTTTATAGAAGGCCAATGATTTATGGGCTGCTAACCGTGGGTATTCTATAACCCACTAGCATGTTACTCAAGTATGAGGTCAGAAAATACATTATTTCAATACTATGTAATCCCATGAAACCATTACAATAGGTTCACACTAAAAATTCATCTATTCATTGGTATACATGATATATGTATTTCATGCATTAATTTTAGGGTGTTTTACTATAGTGGTTTTGGAAATTCAAATGATATTCTAGAAAATATTGAGACTGTTTAACTTGTTTTTTGTTTTATGGAAGGAAAAAATGAACATTATAAAAATGAAAAAATATATGAATAAAAGAGATGAAAGGAATGAAACCAAAAAATTGAATCTAGAATGTAATTTCACATGGATATAAATTTCTATTAAAAACAAGTATGAATTCCTTTTCACACTATATAATTAAAAAATGATGTGCGTATGAATAATAGGCCCATCCAACTATGAAATAGAGATTCATGGTTCATGAAATTAAATGAAATGAATAATATTCATTTCATTAGAATATAGAGTTAGAATTTTTTTGGAGAATTCACTATTGGCATATAATACATTACATGAATCCATCTCATGTCAAGAACCCATAAAGCAATTATTTTAATACAGTACAAAATGAGGCTATAATTAAAAATGGATATTTATAAACCCCTTAATCTGAATTTTTTTGGAAGACCATGGAATATAGAATGATTATTTTATAGGATGGAGTGACATAATGTACCCCTACTTTACTGTCTTTCCTCACAAGAATTCATGTTTGGGTATCCATGCTTTTCATTTTAATCTTTGTTTTCAGGAGTGAGAAGTTATTTCTAAAATAGGGGATGTGATTACAAGGGTAACAATCATATGCAGATTATTTCAATTTTCTTTTCAAGTTTTGGATTCATGAAAATTTATTTCCCAATTAGAGTTATTATTGTTTTCATATTTCATGATCATTTATTACGATATGAGAAGTTACATTTTATATAATGAATTAATTTATACAGTTTTTGTATGATCAATATTCAATCATGGATGATTATGATTAAATATAGGTTTGGGTCACCATTTTTTATGATTTAGCCTAGTTTATGACCATCCCTAGGGTGAAATTATAAAAATAGTACAGGAATCCTAGAATGAGTATTCAAGAAGGCAATATTTTTATACATAACATGAATGGACATATAATCAATTGAATCCCAATAACATTAACCTAAAAATTAATGTACATGGAAGGCCTCAACTCATAATTTGAAACACTCACACTATACCTCTCTCTCTCCAAATAATCAATAAAATTAAATTTTAATTGGATTAATAAATTTAAGGCATATAGTCCATCCTTGTGGGGTTGATACTTTGGTTGTTTTATTATTATCTTTTTATTTTTTTTAGATTTAAATCATACCCATTTCTTTATTCCCGTACAAAAAAAAATTCTATATGGGCTGTCCAATTTTTGGTATCTTGCTTAGGGATATTTTACATTATATTGAAAATAATTTAGAATCATGATACTTGTTTTTAACTAAAAAATTATTTTACACAAGGAAATGTGATGTTATTTTTTATGGTTCAAATCCATTTCCTAGCATATTCAGTTGTGGGAACGATAAAAGTGACAATTGTGCAAAACAGATCAGAGTTGGAATGAATATTTGACACGAAATGTAAGTAAAATGAGAGGCCATGTATGTATAAGATATCCATTTTAGGGGATCAATATGGAAGATCCAAGAGTGAGAGAGTTTAGAGATCATGACCAAATCCCCATGTAAATAATTAATGGGGAAAACATTGATTAATTACAAAAGACCCTCAAACATGGGGTTTAATCCAAATATAACCATACACCCCATTTCTTCATTGTACATCAAGATCATGATAAAAGTATTATAAATGATAACACATTTAATCAGATTTACTGGGATGCCTCATAAAACCTCCACCACACACATTGGTATATTCCTAGAAATTTGGGACATGTTCAAATTTCTGAATTTTAAAAATGATTTAATGAGACAAGTACACATCAGAATCCCATTAAAGGAAAAAAAGAACATAGTTGATCTAGTGTCTTCCATCCTATATATTATCACATCTTAGGATGATTTTTTATGAAAATACATAAAATGTTTTTCCCTCTTTGAATGTTAGTTTATTTTTTGGTTGTTTTTCTTAATTTTGAGACGTTTACTGAATAATATTCTCTAAGATATGTGAGAGATTTATGGGTGATAATATGATTTCATCATCACCACATTAATATTTTTCTTCTAATAAAATCATTCAGCATTGCACTACTGTTAATAAGTAACTTGAGTGTTGATTATTTCATAAGAGTTTCTCTTATGATGAAATCAGTAGTGGAGAGCTACATGTTATTGGATTAAATGTCTAGGAATTGTTATTATTAGAATCAAGAATACATGAGAGCATAAGTAGTTCACATTGTATACAAAAATTGTTTGCCACCAAAATGTATGTCATGTCAAAGAAACTAATTATAATGATGGCCAACCAATACCCCCAAGGTATTTACTATATAGCTATAAATTAGTTGGATTATATTAATAAAAAAGATATGTAGGGATGGAGGGATCAAAACTAAAAGAAGAGAATCCAAATAATTGTTAATGATTTCATCTGTGAAAACAATGTTTTCAACATCAACACCAAGGACCATCACTGAACAATGATGTATATTTTCTAGAAGAGGCCCCTCTAATATTTATTACCATTATAATAATTTTACATAATTAATTTAAATAATACTCTATGGAAAAAGGAACTATAATTCAATAATTTAATAAATGACTCAAAAAACCAACAAGCTACAATAGGGAAAATGGGATTTCAAGTCAGTCAGATCACTAACAAACATATGGAAAGAAGTAAAGGATATATTCTAGGATTTCTATACCATCATCCCTTTATAGATCCAAATGTTTTATTTTAAACTATTGGAAAGAATACCCAAGGATGTTTTATTGACTTTATAGGGTATAATTATGAACAACTATTGGGATAAAGGATTGAAAATGATAGTTAATCTAAGGAACACAAGGAAGTGGATGCTCCAACATCGTACTAAAAACAACTACCATTTATGGATATGTTTAAGAAGTTAAATATGGATTAAATAAAATAAAATTATATATATATATATATATATTATATTATATTTTCTAAGGCATTTTTAATGTCTCTATAAAAGGGCACTGTAGAATTACTATAGCATCGATAGTACTGTAGCAGTACTGATATTGCAGGAGAAAAGGAACTATAAGAGGAATATAGTGGAGGTGGAACTATAGCAGTTAATGTAGCCTCTCGTGTTACTATAGAAGTATTGTTCACCGATGGGTCCTTTAGGCTATAAATGGGCTTTCAAGCCTTGAATTCAATCCACATGGACATGGGCCTTCAGGCTATGTAATGGTTATCCCTCTACCAAGTCAAAAGAGGTATTTTATTTAATAATAAAATGAGGCTACAACCCCAACCTTTAAAAAACTAAAGACGTAAAGATTTGTTGATAGTTTTTCATTCAAATTAATATTGTATATATTTATTTTAGTAGTGATTTATGTGATTTTAGTTCCATTTAAAATATAATATCATATTAATCATTAATTTGATTGGTATTTAGATAGATGAAACAAATTTATGTTAATCTTCAACTAGCTAATAAAATAATGATACTTCTTCGAGGGCTACATGAAGATGTATTCATCAAGGTAGGGATGTTTTATTTTAATGTGATTTTTTGGTAATAGAAATAAATGAGGAGAAGGACCCAATAATGTTGGGAAGACTATTACTATCTAGGAGAGGGCATTGATTGGTGTAAAAAATACTTAAATTAGTTAATGAGATGGAGGATCAAAAGTAATGTTTAAATTATAAAATCTAATGAAATAATCAGAAGAAAAAATTGATGAATTATCAAAAATATGGTCTGATTGAATTCCATGATGTTATATTGCATCAAATAAAAGATGAAATAGGTTTAATAAAAAGATTTATATTTCCTAAAAAATTTAAGAAATTTTCTAGATAAGATGAATTTTGTATAGGTACTTTCCACAAACTGGAATTAAAAGAAAGGGGATAGGTTTGGATAGTCAGTCATTATATATTTGATTATTCGAGAAGGGCTATGAACCATTGGATAGAGCCCATGAAGATTGAAATGGGGTTATCCAATGTAAAATAAAACATTGTCTCAAAAAAGGGGCTCGACCAATCTACAAGGTGGAATCCTAGAATAGATTCTATGTCCATCCCGATCAGGTAACAAATTTTTTACCATCCACCATATGATATTAAGAGGGCCAAGGTCATCCAAAAGAATGTAAAAAAATAACATCTAGGAGGAACCCTATTTTTTGTATTTTTTATTATTCATTTTCTATTTTAGGCCCATTAAAACTTCCCCAAATATTTTAAATTTCGTTGTTATGAAATGTACTGTCACTAGTGTAATTTAATTTTGGTAGGATCATTATTAGCCTGAAAGAAATAAAGTATCATGAGGTAAGAAAATAAATTATGGGACTAATTAATATCATTAATACATCATAATAATAACATTTGCAGCCATGTTTAGAGGTTTCTTAAAAGGGGATTAAGTGTTTAAATTATTTTTACTTTATTCCCCAAATGTAAATTATTTAAATATTTAATAGCACATTACAGGAACACACTCCACACTTTCTTAACTCAAGTTTACTAGGTGATAAATATTACCAATGATAATTGTAATTCCATGAATTTCAATTTATTTTTTAATACATTTTAATGATAAAAATATAGAAAATAATTCAATGGGATAAACATATATATTAGAATATTGAATATCCTAATTATAGGGGCATGTGAATTTTTTTATGTTAATGTTCTATGAATATTTTCCACATTTTGATATTTACTATGTTTTCATTAAATTTTTTTCATTATTTTTAGGTATCACCATGTGAGATTATCCCAATCATTCAACTAATTCCCACGACAACATCTTATCCAAATATATCCCATTCTCTCATTGTGTATATTTTTTTAATTAGGAATATTATTTATAAAAATTTAAGGGAAACTTATTAGATCTATGAATGAATAAAATCACTTATAATATGATTGATTTATATTTTATTTAACGCAATATCTTTTTCTGAACCATATATTAATCATTTTTATTCTCATAGAAGCCATGAATAGATGTTTTATGAAATGTTTTGTGTGATAATCCAATCTTATATATTCCAACATTCCTCAAATGTGTTACATGATATTTAAATAATATGTGTTGGTAGTGAAAATTTCCAGGTCTAATATGGTTTAATTCTCATTGAGAGAATTTTACTAGGGTATTTGGTATTTGGTTAGAGGAAATTTATTTTTCATCGTATTGTAGTCTTCACCTATCTTATTAAAAACATGGGTTTCATAATTGGATAATAATGAATCACCACTTTGGGAGAGATACTCTTTTGATAATATATGGTTTAGTGGTGGATACAAGATTTTAATTAGGACTAGATTTAAAAAGGAATAAAAGTATCAAGAAATAAAGATTCAATCATTATTATTACATGTATCATAAGCGCACATCGAGTTTGTTGGGGGAATAGTCAGATGAGATCTTTAAAAATAGATTAAAATTGTTCGTATGTTTTATTATAAAGCATTAAAATATAGAGTCAAACATTATTTTCGAACCTTTTTGGTGAGAATCTTTTTCCTACCTTCCCTAAATACTCAGTAAAATTTGAACATAATAATGAATCTCTCTTGATTACATGTAATTCAATATTTATGTAGTAGAGATGAAAGATTCAATACAAACCCATGGTAAGTGAAATGTTTTTGTGGTATGTGTTGAATTTTTTTGACACATGAACCCTGATAATGTGTGGAAATATTCAAAGTGACGTAAATTCGAAATGGAAGACAAACATATAATAAATTGAAATTTAAAATTTGATGAATGAAGAAATGTTGTTATTTCTATGGAGAAATTTTAAATACATCGATGACATTTTTCTTTTAAAAAATGAGGCTTTTATGAATTTCCCTGTGACTAACTGAAAATTATCATTTTTATTGATTAAAAACACAATACAGAAAAGGACGTCACTGTGGTCTAAAGTACTTCAAACCCAGAGCATCATTAACCATGAACTTTATCTCCCCACCAGGAAACGACCCCAAATTAGTGAATGAAAACATAATACATTCAGGGGTTTCTAGAGAGGCCAGGAAATCAGCCACCACATTTCCCTCCCACCATGTGTGAGAGTCCTCCTTGTGAGACCCAATTAGCATTTTCCATCTCCTAACAGTGTAATTAATAATCCAAGGAACCTTACCTTTGCCCAGAAACACATTGCACAAAATCATGGAGTCAGTTTCCACCGTTGTCAGATAGATCCTCCTACGAGAACTCATTTCCAAACCTGTAGCCAAGGCTAGAGCCTCTTCCTGAAGTGAATCGCCTCTTCCATGCTCAACAACAAACACAGCAGTCACAGACCCCGCTGGATCTCTCACGACGCCCCCCTCCCCCCCCCCCCCCCCCCCCCCCCCCGCGCATCACCCCCATGATCATTGATCTGTCTGAGTTAAGTTTTAATACATGGCATGGAGGGCTCCAGCGAACCCACATACCCTTCCCATAGGATACGACCTGTTGATCGAAGAAAACATTGGAGGTGATGGATCTCACCGATGGCGCTGAATGGAAATCGGGGCACAACTTGACCAGGTCCAAAAAAGAATTCTTCATTTTGAAAATAATACCCACCTGAGTTCAAATGAATTTATTATGACAGCTGCCATTCCTTGCCTTCCAAATTGTCCAACACCCTACATTTAGAATGACTGACCGGGCTTTTCATTCATCCCCCTGATTCCCAGCACCTCTAAACCATCAATTGAGGAAGCTACCTTGCGCCCCATCATACCCATCCCAACTGAAGAAGGCTCCAAAAGTCCGCCATATATTCCTATCCCATTCACTGTCATAGAAGAGATGCCCCACTATTTCCTGGTTGAAAGACCCGCAACACCAACATCGAGAAGCCATATTAACTCCCATACATTGCAAGGTATCGTCTATCAGAAGTGACCTATTCCATATACGCCACAATAGAAAATTAAATTTTGAAGGAATCTCCTTGCACCACAAGGCCTCCCCCCACAGATCATTATTCGACAAAATAATTGTCACCCAAGCACAATCCTTGATGGAAATGCACCCGACGTAGAACCAGTAAAAATGAGCCTATCCTCCTCATCAATAACAACTATGTTGTTGAAAAATTCCATTTGGATTTAATCAAGGATGGCCTGAAGAAACTGGGGGTGACTACTTTCCTCTTTTAAGGATAAATCCGGGATGGGGCAGCCCGTGAACCATAGCCTGCCCACCCACAATCAAGCTGCCAGAAGTTGGTAGAATTTCTAGATTATATCCTTGGGGACAATTCTAAACACATGTTTGAGGTTATATTCTATCTATATTTCATAAATGTATTTAAGGGTGTTATAATATAGTGATTCTAGAAATTTAAACAATATTATAACCATTATTTAAAATTGTTAACTTGTTTTGTGATTTATAATAGGAAACATCTAACACTAAAAAAAGAAACAAAATGTGATGAATAGAATATGTAAATGATAAGAAACTAAAATATTGAAGCCTGAGGGGAATTTCACTTGGATATTAAGTTCACTACAGAACCAGGAGGAATTGATTTTCACAATGTGAAATCAATACAAGTTGTGTATTTTTTAATAGAATAATCTACCCATACATCCATGAAATAGAGATTTACAGTTTGTGATATTACATGACATTTATAATATACACATCATGATTGTCTAGTTTTAAATGATTTAGCGAATTTTTATGACATTATATTACATGGCATGAATCTATGTCACATAGTGAACCCATAAAAAATTTTGAATTTTGATTCATATCAAACTGAGTATGTTATGAAAAAATGTATTTATACATTCATCCACCTTATACATTGATACAGATATATCGAGGGATATATAAAACTGACTACCAAGACCAGAGAGACAAAATAGAGACCTATTTTTCCTCCTTTATTCAAATACATTATTCTCAGGGTATTCATGCTTCTCTTTTCCATCATGTTTAGCAAGAGTGATTATTTGTTTCAAGGATGGGTGATCTGATCATAATGAATAGAGAATCATAGTGATTATTTCTATTTTATTTTAAAGTTGTAGATTTATAAAACTCTATTTCTCAATTAAATTTGTTCATATTTACATATTGCATGACTATGGTTTGGGATACGAGGAGTTAAATTTTGTCCCATCAATTAATTTCCATATTTTTTGTATGGTCATTATGAAATATGAGGTGATTATGATTAGTTAATGTTATTTCCCACAAAATTATGTGATAGAAACTAGTATTATTTTATCCCAACAATACTATTAATTGAATAGCATATGATACCATGACCAATGATTCTTACTGACTGAATTCCAAAACCAACCATAAATGTACCCGTAATCAATTAAATCAATAGAATAAGGACCTAAAGATCATTGAACCTTGCATTCCATATAACAAACCTGCTCTTTTATTAAATGCATAAATATGAATAATTACATAAAATATTCACATGATATGACATATAAGAATGATAGTTCTAGTTTCTTTGTGGCTCAGGAACATTAAATAATGACTTAAAACCTGAATCGCAAAATCTTTATTGAAAAAATCCTTTATATTACCACTACATTCCCTCGTGCACAACATTGAAATGAAAAACATAAGGAAATTATTAAGAAAAGGGTGATCTATAAATCCAATTAAGGGAATAAATAAGGAATTACATGAAGAATACAATACATGTTTGCAATATTCATATCAACGGAGTATAAGAGAAACATGAACATAAAGGCATGATATAACATGATTAATAAAACATAGAAATGTAGAAACAACACTTAACATGATATTATCATGAAAAAAGGATCATTGTACCTAGACCATGAGTAAACCCTCATTGAACTAGATGTATCATGATACTAATCTCTACCCAACACATTGGAGTGCAATCAGGGCACACCTTTCTTAATCAAGTCATTTCATGCATAAGTGTGCCTCATGGATGAAATAAAATGGATTCATTAAAAATCATTTTTTATTCCATGATAAAGGAATTTGGAACTCTAACATGAAAATATATTATCAATGATTAAATTATAATTAAGGGGAATACCCTTGATACATGAATGGACATGGTATTCACTACATAATGACATTGGCTTGGAAAATCGCAGTGCAATTTGGAAAACATAACATCGAGACACAAGAATTCATAAAAATGGTTGATGAGAGCGAAATGGGTGTCTCATAATATGTAAATAAAATGGATAGAAAGGGGGCCATATCGATACATGTCCCAATATATGTAATGAAATTTTAGATTCATGGTACACAAAAAATTTGAATGTAAATGAGGAGAGTGAAATTCATTATGGAATTTCGGCATGGTAACAGGCGTACATGGGATGAATTAATGATGGATAAAGGGGCCTCTCATCATTCAAACATAAATAGGGAAGTATGAGAGGGGTGAAAACATATACCCCATCATTTTTTAATTGAAAATAAATGGGCATAACAACTTAAATAAAAGTGTAAAAAATGATAAAGGAATAAATACTTTACTTTGAAGTGTGATCCCAAAAGCTTGGGAGAGGATTGAGAGATGATTCTTGGGAGATAGAGGCATATTGGGATGATTCTAGAGATAGGAGGGGTGAATTATGTCATGATTCAAAGACTTTGAGTGAATAGGAAGTGGGAGATTGGGTGTGTTTATAAATGAAATGTGAGGGAATTCATTATTATATAGGTTTTGGCCACGACACTTTAAAATAATCAATACCAAATACCAAACCATTAGTTTTTCCCATGGGTTCTTCCAAAGTGGAGTGGGAAAAATTATTTTATAAGGCCAATAGCCTATATTCTTATAATATTAGGCTTGCTTATGTGGAGGTGAGTCACACTCTCAAGGAAATTATTTTAAAATGACAAAATGTTTTATAAGTCTTGGAGGGTCCACTAAGGATTTGTAAAATAAATAAATCAAACCTAAAATCACCTTATTTTAATGGTAAAACATACATTGAGTTAAAAACCCATTTATATTATTTCCTTACATAACAATTGGTGAATTATAATTTCATAAAACACAATATATAATTAAATGGTATTTAATTTTTACCCAAAAACTCGACTGTCACAGGAAATTATGAAAAGTTCACCATTTTATAAAACTGACATCATTATTCCTGAAATAATATTATTTTTATCTAAATAATTTTCTAAATATGTGAATTCTTACATTTAAAATTAAAAATGTCATTTATCGAGAATTCATGGGTTTTGATAAAAAATGGATTTCAAACTGTAATAAAAATTACAATTGTATTCCTAAAAATTATAAGATAATTTATATTTAATATAAAGTAATTTATTTATAATATTTTACTAAAATATTATTTAATTAAAAAACCATTAATTCATCAAAATAGTTTTCTTAATTAAATATTAACGAAAAATACTATTTGTGCACAAAAAATTATTTACAAAGTAAGAATAATAATATGAATGTATATTCTTTATTATATATAAAAATAGTGTACATAATCATAGTGCTGAGTTATTGTTACATAACCCCTTATTAAACCCACATATGACATAAGGGTAAGGTGTGCGATAGCGACAGACTCTTGGGGTGGCTCGAATAATATCGCTCAGGCGGTAATATCTATCAACTTCAACTTATCATGTAGGTAATTCCATTCAATCTTAACATGTTGATGCTTATCATGGGGTTGGACAAGAGTGAATCCCAATGAATACTCCTCCATTCTAGGCCCTGACATATAGGATTTCTATAGATAAATTCAACTGGATGAGGATATCGCTTCCTTTGTCTGAGTAAATTGGATTTGTTAAAGCCCTATATTGATACTAAGCATGTGATCACGATTCAACAACTATATTAGCAATGGTAAAAATTCCAAATGGTATTTTAAAATCCAATAACATAAAAATGAAAAAGTGGATATGTTTTATATATTCATAATAATACATTTAATTAAATCCAGAATAATTTTCATTAATGAATGTTTGGGTCACTACCATCTTCCCCCTTATGAAATTTCGCTCCCGAAATTCATTTTTCCACACTAAACAGTTGTGGGTAGCTCTACATCCTCACTTTCTCTAATTCCCACAATTCATCTTCAAACTTGTGGTTTCTCTACATCACTTCCACAAGGGGCATTATCTTAATTTTTAGAACTTTTTCTCTATGATCTACGATCTCCACCAAATTCTCTTCATAGGAGAGGTAATTATCCAATGGTACCACCTCTGGATTGAGAACATGTTATGGGTCGGGTATGTACTTCATCAATATTGATACATGGAATACATCATGTACTTGAGATAGGTTTGGTGGGAGTTCTAGTTGATAGTCCACTGCTCTAATGCGATTAAGTATATCAAAAGTGTCATTGTACCTTTGTCTATGCTTTTCCTTCTTCCCAAATCCCGTAACACTCTTCCACAGTGATATATAGATGAATACCATGTCTCCGACATCAAACTCTAGATATCATTGATCATTATCGTCATATATCTTTTATTGAATCTAAGCACCTTTAATTTGATGTTGGATAGTCTTAACCTTCTACACCATTTCTATGACCATTTCTGGACCTAGGATTCTTCGCACCCCAACTTCATCCCAACATGACAGTGTTCTACACCTCTTCCCATACATGGATTTATAAAGATCCATTTGGATACATGAGTAGTAACCGTTGTTGTAAGAGATCTCAAATAGAGGAATATGTTTATCCCAACTGCCTTTGAAGTCCATTGAGCATGCTCTCAACATGTCACCATGTGTTTGGATACTCTGATCATATTGGCCATCAGTTTGAAGATGATAAGATGTCCGGAATTTCAACATAGTATTTGAATCATATTGGAGACTCTTCTAGAACATAGTGGTGAATCTTAGATCTCGATTAGATATAATAGATAGTGTAACCCCATGAATCCTTACCACATCTGTGATATATATCTGTGCCAGTTGATCTTATGATAAATCATCTTAAATTGAAATGTAATGTGTAGTATTTGTAATAGGATCCACAATGACATAGATAAAAATGTTTAATTTGGATTTCATCATATGTTCGGTGATGAAGCCATGGTGATGTTCTCCCATTTCAATCCTGGTATGGGTAATTATCGCATATTCCCCTTAGAATTATTCCTCTCATCCTTCACTTGTGGACATACCCGGATCATTGATGTAACCTCAACAATCTCCTTCTTCATGTTTTCCCACCGAAAATGATCTCATAAAACTCAATACATCATTGTGTTTTCTAGGTGAATGGATAAATTTGAACTATGTGCATCATCCAAAAGATCCATTTTTATCTACAGATTTGATGGAACACGTAGTCTTGAAAAAAATCTCTCATTTTCTTCTTTATTGATATTGAACTCTATGTATTTCCTTTTCCTAATAGTTTCCACCTTCTTCTGAATTCCCACATCATCCTTTTGAGCATCCTTTATCCTTTCCAAAAAAGACGGTTGAGAAATCAGTTGTGAAAATATTTATGATGTTTTATTCTTTATGATTCCCATGTCTATCTTCATCAAATATAAGAATATTGTATCATTTTCAATTTTTATAAATGATTGAATTGATGGGTCCTTTCTACATAAATCATCTACCACATTGTTCTCTTTCCAATGGTGGTAATGGATTGAGACATCAGAGACTTTGATCAGCTCTAGCCATCTTTGTTGGCACATGTTCAACTCTTTTTGTGTGAACAAATACTTGATGCTTTTGTGAGCCGTGAATATTTTACACTTCTACCCAAAAAGGTAACGCCGCAAAATTTTAAAATAGAAGATTACTTCATCCAACTCGAGATAATGTGTTGGATATTTATTCTCATGAAATTTCAATTTCTTAGAAGCATAGGAAATGAATTTTTCATTTTGCATTAACACACAACTCAAACCCTTCTTCCAAGAATCACTAAATACCACAAAAAGTTCACCGCTTGTGGGTAGTGTTAGAACGGGTGTAGTGATAAGCCTCCTTATCATCTCATTGAAACATTTTTCATATTCATCACTCTAAGAAAACATGACCCCCTTTTGAGTTAGCTTGGCAAGAGGGTTTGAAAATCGTGAGAATTTTTTCACAAATCATCGATAATACCCAACTAACCCCAGGAATCTATGAATATCTATCACCAATTTTTTCCTTGTCCATACCTCAGCTACATCTATCTTGGAGGTATCTACAGATATTCCATTTCGTGTAATGATATGACCCAAGAACGAGCCTTCCTTCAACCAAAACTCACACTTTTTTTACTTTTCATATTGCTTCTCCTTTCTTTAGGTCTCTAGTATAGTTCATAGATGCTTCTCATGATTATCATTAGTTCTAGAGTATGTTAGAATATAATTTATAAAGACTACCAAAAATTTGTGGGGGTAATCTCTAAAAACTCTATTCATAATTTCCATGATGATTTCTAGTGAATTAGTGAGTCTGAAAGGCATTACTATGAATTCATAGTACCCATATTTTGTACGAAAAGCAGTCTTGGGGATATCCTCTTTCAACCCCCTTACTTGGTAATAGACCGACCACAAATCCCCCTTAGAGAAGTGTTGTACTCCCCATAGCTGATCAAACAAGTCATCAATCCATAGAAGAAGATACTTGTTATTTATCGTTATTTTTTTTGATATCATGGTAATCAATGCAAAGGAACATTTACCCATCCCTCTACATGATTAAGAGAATTGGTGCACCCCATAGTGAAGCACTTCGTTATATACACCCTTTATCATGATTCTTGTGTAGTTATTTCTTCAGCACCTCAATCTCCACAATAGCCATTCTAAACCGATTCCGGGATATTAGAAATACCCTAGGTATAAGTTCAATTGGGAACTCAACATCACTTATAGGGGGAAGGACATGGAATTCTTTAGGAAGAACTTTAGTGAATTCCCTCATAATAGAAAAGTCTTCAAGGATGGTTTCATTCTTGTATTCAATCATTTGAGCTAGATACACATGCCTATAGGGAAGTAATATCAATTCTTGAGATAATGGTTCAATAGAAGATTCATTTTCCACCTCTCAATTGTCTAGAATCAGGGGTCTATTATACATATAGAGAGTGGTTTCCCTCTCATGGAAATTTATATTGGCTATATATAAACAATTTCAATCCATTCCATGAATTGCATAAAATTCCACTATAGGGTGTATGAAGAGGTTCGCCGTGAGTTCAATCCACAAATTGTGACAAGGGAGGAGTTATACTCATGGGATACAAGGATTTTCCAATTTTTTGTACTCACCAACATCTTTAATTCCTAGATTTGTGGTGGTGATAAGACTTTTCTACTAAACATTCTAGATATAAAAGAATGTGTAGATCCAAAATCAAAAAGTATGTTCACTATTGTTGAATGAATAACTAGTGTACCAATAACCACATTGTTGTCGGGGTTCACTTCGGGTGTAGTGATTAGAAAAATCTCACACTTGAATACTGAACGTCATTGGTTTCCTTTGAAAACCATTTTATTAGGGCACTAATTTTCCAGGTTACATGGTTCTTCACAGTTAAAGCAATGAAAAACGCAATGAGGGTCCAATAGAGAATTATTATCCTCTATCACAGTCTCGAGTTTCTCTTTTCGGCATTTAATAGCTAGGAACCCTTATATTCCACGCCTAAAGCATTTCCACGTTCCCCTTAGGCAATTTTTGGGGTACTTATATTTACACCTTTTTCAAGTTGGGTGTTGGATTTTCATAGCACTGTTGGATTTATCCATCGGACCACCAGAATTGATGTCATACTTCATATCACCATTATACACCTGATATTCACATACATCCATTTTAAACAAGAGGAAACATCAAAAAATTTCCTCAACGCTCTAGAAGTCACGGTTTTCTAGGGATATTAGTTATATAGGTTTCACCACACCAAAGAATCATTCAACATTGCATTAGTGGGTAACAACAAATCTAGAGGCATATCATGCAAGCCTTCTGAGGTTTTCATCATACATTGCAATGGATTGGTTGTCTTTTTTTCTTGAGGTAAAATAAGTCCTTTTCTATTCTAATTCGGAGAGTGCACAAAAAATATTAATCGAAAAAAATCTTCAAAAAATCATTCCATTTTAACACCTTAATATCCTCTTTAGGCTTCGTATTTTTTTATCAATGTCCACCACTAATCATCCTCACCCTCCATATGCTAAGCTTCCAGAAGAACCTTCTCCTGTTTGGAACATTTAAGTGTGGAGATGATATTTTCAATGTATTTGATCCATTTTTGGGTGATCAAGGGATCATATGATCCATTAATAGATGTAGGACTTTGTCTCATGAAGCTGTCTTTTTTGACTTGTTCGTTATTTGAGGGGGGGGGTTAACATTTCTCTTGACCCATTTTTCTATTAAAATATGGTTTTAACTGAGAGAGAATCGTGATAATGTTCGTGATTCCTACTCCCATTGGATAGGGAATCTCATTAGAACATTCATCACATTGATCTTCACATCAGTTGTTAGACTGAGACCTCCTATAACTGACCAATGGATGGAATAAAATGAAACATAGGCGTAACAAATAAAGGGTAATCCTAGGACAAAAGTATATGACATATAAATAAATTTTATTTCCTTTTGTTATGAATTTATAGGCTTCAATTTCGGTTTTATGTGATCAGCATCCCAATATATATTCTTAGTAGAATTTTTTTATTCTTATATTAATGGTTCATACTATGATTATGAATTTATCAATGAATATCCCCCAGTATTGTTGTAACCAAGAGTGTAGCAAGCCTCATTATCGTGTGCCAGGATACCCCAGGTCAAGCCCGAAACTCAATTGTAGAGTTTTCACTCATAGGTACATCTATGCCAGAGCCAGCCTTACTTTCTCGTATGAGGACAAGGAAATATTTTCATGATAAACCAATTACTAATTAATCATCAAAATTTTGGGATTTTTTTTATTATACATTCACTAGGGTTTTTAAATCCAAGTACGAAAAATATCTTTACATATCCTTTGTTACCATCTATAACAACCCTGAACATTTACTACAGACTTAAACATGACATATTACATAAAATATTCACTTGATAAAACATTTATGATTGAGAGTTCTAATTTCTTTGGGTCTTAGGAGCATTACATAATGACATAAAACACGAAACACAACATCTTTATTGAAAACTTCCTTTACAGGACTACTACATTCCCTTGTACTTAGCATTGCATGGGACAAACTGAAGACATACATAGGAAAAGGGTGAGCTATAAATCCTACTAAGGGAGTAATAAATCATAACATGAAGAATACAATACATTTTTGGAATTAGACATATCAAAAAAGCATAAAAGAAACCTGAACATAAAGGCATGATATAACATGATTATCATAACATAGAAATGTGTCAACAAACCTTAACATGGTATTAGCTTGATCCAAGGTTCATTGAACGTTTATTATGAGTAAACCATTATTAAACATGACGTATAATGATTCTAATCCTTACCCAATCCATCGGGGTGAAATCAGAGGGCACTGTTCTAAATCATTTCATATCTTGAATAAGTGTTCCACGTGGATCAAATAGCATGGATTCATTAAACAACATCATTTGTTCCATGTTAAATGAATGTGAAATTCATACATGAAAATATATAATCAATGAGTAAATTTTCCATAATGGTGAATATCCCTAATAGAGAAATGGGCATGGTATTCACTACACAATTACTTTGGCTTGGAAAATCGCTGCCTAATTTTGGCTACATAACCGTGAGACATAAAAATTGATTAAAATTTTTAATGAGAGAGAAAAGCATGTATATTAATATATACATTAAATTTAAGGTGAAATTGTTATATAGATACATTTCCCAACATAGGTAATTGAATTTTGGATTTATAATAAAACAGAATTCTTGAATGTAAATGAGGAGAGAGAAATTCCTTAAGGAATTTCAGCACTGTACCTGGTCTACATAAGAAGCATTAATGAGATAGAAAGGGGTATTAAATCATTAAAACATAAATCAAGAATTATTGGGGAGGTGATAAATCATACCCCCACATTTTTTACTGAAACTAAATGGGAATAACAACTTAATAAAAATAGGACAAAATGAGAAAGGAAGAAATCCCATACATGGAAGTGTGATCCCAATGACTTGTGAGAGGCTTGAGAGAGGATTATTGGGAGATTTGGGCACCTTGGGAGGATACTAGAGAGTGTAGTATAGAGGTTTGTACATATACAATGGATTTGAGTGATGAGGAAGAGGGATCATGGTTGGGACTATATAGGAAATGGGAGGGAATTCATTATTAGTTTGGTTTTGGCCACCACACATTGAACTAATAAAAACCACAATCCAACCCATGGTTTTTGCCCATAGTTCTTGACAAAGTGGATTGAAAAACATTATTTTTTAAGGACAATGGCCTAAATTTTTAGAAAATTATACTTGATTATGTGTAGGTGAGTAACACTCACAAGAATATAATTTTAAAATGACAAAATGTTTTATACATCTTGGATGGTCTACTAATGTTTTGTAAAATAAATAAAACAAACCTAAAATCACATTATTTTAATTGAAATTTATATATTGGACATACAACCAATTTATAGTATTTTATTACATCTCTATTGTTCCATTTTGATTTCATAAAACACATTATATGTTCAAATGTTATTTAATTTTTACGGAAAAATTTAACTGGCTCTGAAAATAAGGAAAAATTCACCGTCGAATAATTTTGACGTCTTGATTTAAAAAATAATATTCATTTATTATAATTAATTATCTAAATATTTGAATTCTTAATTATAAAATAAATACCTACATTTATCTAAATTTTAGGTGTTTTGAAAAAAAACGGCTTCCAAACGTTAATAAAAATTACAATGGTATTCATAAAAATTATAAGATCATTTAAATTTTTTTAAAAAAAATTAATATTTTATTTAAATATTATATATTTTAAAAATCCATTAATTCATAAAAACATATTTTTTAATTTAATATTATCTAAAAATATTATTTGTGCTTTAAAAATTATTTACATAGTAACAATAACAAAATTAATGTATATTAATTATTATATACCAAAAGAATCCACATAATCCTAGTGCAATGGTCTTGTAACATAACCCCTTATAATACCCACATAATACCTAAGGGTAAGGTTTTCAATGATGACAGACTCTTGGGGTGTCTCGGATAACATCGCTTGGGTGGTAATCTCTATCAACTTCTACATCTCAAGTAGGAAGTTTCGTTCGAGCTTAATTTTTTGAAGATCGACTTGGGCTTGGTCAAGAGCGAAGCCCAATAATGCCACCTCCTTTCCAAGAACTGATAATTGGGCTTCGTATGGAGCTATTTAGTCGGACAAGGTCATCACTTCCTTTGTCTTAGTAAATTGGATTCTTTAAAGCCCTATATTTATACTAATCATGTGATCACTATTTAATGAACATATCAGAAACTGTCACAATTCTTAACAATATTTAAAAATCCAAATAAATAATAATAAAAAAGATCATATGTATTATATATCTATAATAATACATTTAATTAAATCAAGATAAATTCTCAATAATGGATGTTTGGGTCATTGCAGTCCACATCTCTTGATTTCAAACACTGTATTTTATGAAAACTCTTTCTATCCAATCATCCAATCATCTAGTAGATATTTGAATTGCATTAACTAATTTTAGGAATACCAATCATCCTTGCGGGTTCAACACACGGGATTTATAATTAGTAACTTATAATTTTTATTATATTCATTTTATTAATTATAAAATTTTTATCCCCATATAAAATTAAAATCATTGTATGTGTTATCAATTTATTGGTTCTATTACTGAGAACATTTTTCATTATGTTGAAATTAATTAAGATTCTTTATAATTTTTTCATTTTATTTCATTTTTTAGACTTGATCATGTTATGGTATTGTTTCAGGTTTGAAGCCCTTGCACAAATAATTCACTCATAGAAAAGCTAAAATTTATGATCTGTCACACTACCATTAGTTGGAAGGAGAATTGAAAATAATAAAAGCAAAAGGAAGAAGCCAGGAATTACCATGAAATCATGGATAAAAGAGATCAATTTCAACTAGATGATCATGAGCTAGGCCTGAGATCCCGACCATAACTCTAGTGAAGAAATCAAGGGGGGAAGAATTGATAAAAGACATATGACCCTCAAATATGGGGGGTCGATTGAAGAATTATCATACACCCCATCCATACTGAAAAGATAATGATCAATCTTCTAGTTATCCAATTTATAACACATTCACTCCAATTTGTTGGGATACTTTTTTAAGACCCCAATTCACACATTGGGAGATTACTCAAATATTTTGAAACATTCCAATTTCAAAATGTAATAAATAAATTGGTGACATTATGCCTCTTCATATTATCATTAAAGGAAATTATTGGGAGTGTAACTGAATTGTTTCCCTGAATTTTATTACCACTAGGGAGGATTGCATAAAAAATTATTAACAAAATTTTCCCACCCTAAAAAAATAATGGATATAAACGTGAGTATTCTAATTTTTAAGAAATTTATTGTATGATATTTGTATCATTCATTGGAGAGATTTAAGGAAATGATCATTATATTTTCTCTTCAAGGAATTTTAATTTAGCTTCTAATAAATAAATCGTATAAAGTACATTCATAGTGAAATTTATTAATAGTTGATGTTTCTGTAGGTGGTTCAATTATGATGAAATTATTTATGGTGAGATACATTATTTTGGATGAAATGAAAAGATTTTTTTTTGTGGAATCTTGATGATAGGGGAGAAAATTGATTTCACATGGTAAAAAACAAATGGGTTTCCCCCCAAATGTAATTAATGAAAAATAAATTTAATACAATAATGGCCAACAAAAATTTCCAAAGAACATACTGTGGAGATTTTATTTTGTTGGGTTATTCTTATCATATTTGTGCATACTGGTAGAGGCCACAAAAACTAGAAGATAAAAATAAAAAAAACTTCCACGTTTATCAGCTGAGAAAATACATTATTAAACCCCTAAACCAAGGACCATTGCTGAATAGTCAATTCCATTCATTAGTGGATAAACTATTGTATATTTTACAATATACATGTATATATGATATTATATTTTAAAATAAACCAATAAATGAAAAAAACTTTAGCGTGTAACATAATATTTCAATTTCGTTTTATGATATAGAAACATAGGAAAATAACTTGAGGACATATTCCTAGATACCTTGAAATTCAGGCCCATATAGATTTGAAAGAAGTATTGAGTAGAATTTGGAATAATACCCAATAGTTTTATATAATTTTCTTAAAATAATTATGAAAAACTAGTGTGAGAATATAAATAAAGATATAGGGAAGATAAAGAACTTAAGGAAGAGGAAGCCCCACCATCGTACCAACTACAACAATCATTTCTTGATTGGTAAAAGTTGGTAAGTATTGACGAATGAAAAATTTCCTAGAGTTGATGAAAACCCTTCATATCAATTTTCCATTTTCTAATGAAATCAAAAACATAACCATATACACAATGTTGTGAAAGAGTTAGTGATTAATAAAATAATCATTAAATAATTAAAAACCATTCCATTGACTTGGGAATTTTTATCTATATTATAAATAATCTTAACAAATTAGAAAAGTGGTCCATAAGTTTTTTTATACAAATTAATATAATTTGTAATGTATCCAGTAATTTTTTATGTGATATAAGTTCATGTAAAAATATAATGTCTTATAGAACATTCAGGACCATGAGATTGAGTGAAATGAAACCAACTTGAGTTAATGATCAACTAGAAGATAAAATAGTGTGAACTCATCGAGGAATACAAGATAATTTTGTTTTTCATATATACAAGATCAATTTTTTAGAGGATTTTTTAGTAATTGAAATATACTTGGGTTAATTTATAATAATATTGGGAAGACCGTTCCAAGCTATGTGAAGGGAACTAATTGATGTTAAAAATGCTGAAATGAAATTAAGAGTTTTGGGATATATTTTAAATGACTAATTGCATCAGGAAAATAAGAAATCTGAATAAATATTTCATTTATTCTCAAAACATAGTCTTATGGATATATATGATGATGTTATCAATGGAATAAGATATAAAGGTTCTACCATATAATGTAATAAAGTTCTATTAAAATGTATGTTATTCATGAAAAAGATGAAGATAGTGAACGTACATTCAACCAAGATGAATTTAAAGAAAGAGAATAGGTTTAGCCAGTTATTTAGTTTCTATTTGGTTATTTGATATGGGCTATGAAATGATAAACTAGGCCCATGGAAATTGAGAAGGATATAACCAATAGAATAATAAATATTGTCAATAAAAAGGATATAGATTATCTATATTGTGGAATAACTACTTGGAATCTCTATAGATCTTGATTGAGTTTCCTATTTTCTTCTATCCTCTTTATGATATGAATGAGGTTAGGTTGATCCATATATAGTATAAAATATATGTTAGGAAACATGTGTTGTTAGGATTCATCATTATTCAATATTTTTTATATCCATTAAATCCACCCTAAATATTTTAAATATAATTGATATGGAATGTACCATCCCTCGTGTATTATTATTTTTCCAAGACCATCATGAACTCAATAAGAATAAAGAAGCCTATGAAAAGTAATGAAGTAAAATTGACCAACTAACATCACTAATATAATGCAGGAAGAACCACCACATACATATTTGAAGAATAATTTAAATGGTAGTAAGAATTTTAATTCTCAATTATCCTACTTTATTTTCCAATTTTAAGTTATTTAATTTTTTAAATACTGATTTCATACCCTCACTATTTTATTTATTTACTCTACTGACCTAAGAGACATAAACTACCTAGAATAATTACCATTCTAGGAACATTAAATTTTATGATAATAAATTTTAATGAGAAAAATGTAGATTAGAATCTATAGCGATAAGGTAGTGGATTAGGATTTGAAATCCAGATTAATTGGACCATGTTAATTTTTGGTATATATTTTTTACTAAGAATTTTTAATGTTTTGAACTCTTGATATTTGAATTAATTGATTTTGTTATTCGTACGCACCACAACATGTAATTTTCCCCACCAAACCTCTCTTTCTCAAGACATCATATGAGAAAAATATTTCCAAAACATTATGAATGTATATTTCTTGAGAGATGCAGGCATGTTGTCTTCCAGAACATGATTGTTATCTTATCAGAAATATGAATGAATAGAATAACATTTATAATGATCGAGGTATCTTTTTTTTCATACCCTTTATCCAATGTGCAATCTTTCATTAATCATTTTAAGCATATATAAGAATATAATGACATTGTTATGAAATGAGTGATGCAACAAGAATATCTTATCCTTTCTTAAATTTGAATAAATATAATTCATGATATTTGAAATGATAAGTGAGGGGGGTGAATTTATATGGTGGAAAGGGTTATATATTCATGGAGTAGTCATTTCCGTGTGTTTTTTGATTTACTAAGGGGCCAAATATTATTCATTTTATTTTATTATTTTCTAATATAGTTAATAAACTATCTTGTTTCTTATGAGGATATAAAATCACTATTGGGAGACTAAGGATCTTTTGATCATATGTGGTTAGGTGGTAGATGTGAAATTTTTCTTAATAAAATTTTTCAAAAAAGTTCAAGAGATATTTATTCATTCACTATGATTATATGTAGCATAAGAATAGTTTGAGATTTTTGTGGAAAACGTGAGAGATTAAATCTATAGTAGGATGATTTATATCAATATTATATTTTGATATCAAATATTTTCCTTTTGATTCAAATATCATTTTTATCGTTATTTATTTTCTTGATTTACTGACTCGACCTAATGAATTTGTTACATTTGAATCTATAGGAGAATTCATCATAATTACTTCTGATTATATCTTTACATTATGAATATTTTGGATTTCCTTCGATCTAATATAATGTGACATGTTTTATAGTTATGTTTAGAATTCAATTAAAAATATGACAAAGATAATGAGTGAAAAAAATTCAATGTGAGGTAAATTATAAATGGAAACCATATTAATAATTAATTTATTAACAATAATAGATGATTGAAATTCATGATTTTTTAAAAGGATAAAAGTAAAATAATTGGTTGACTTTTTTTCTGAAAAATGTGGCACTGATTAATTTTCATGGGTGTTCCATGAAAATTTAACATCACATTTTATCAAATAATTTTATTAATGATTAATTTAATGCATTGTATGATGATCATAATATGTAGTATGTTATGATAAAAATCATTTAGGACAAGTATGAATTCATGTTTCTGAGTATTTGATATTTGTATTTTATGCATGCATTTTATGTTGTTTTGATATAGTTATTTTTTAATTGAAATGATGTTATAGACAATATTGTATCTTTTTAACTTGTTTTATATTTTATGGAAGGATTAAAATAATAATTGAAAAAGTTAAAACGACGAATAGGGGAGACGAATGTTGTGGCACTGGATTATGGAAGCTAGAATCCAATTACTCATGGAGAAGAAGTTCATTTTAGAACTGTGAGGAACTATTTTTTTCATAGTGTAAACAATAAATTACATGATTTTTTCAAGAGAAACAGATACCTACAAATATGTTAAATATAAATTAATAGTAGGTGAAATTGGACAACATGTATAATATTCAAATCATTAGAATTCCTTTTCCAAAATGATTTAGGGAAGTAGTCGGTGCCACATAATACATGTTGAAAATCAATTTGACATCATGATACCATCATAAATTAAAAATTTTAATGCACTATATACTAAGAATTTGATGAAAAAAGTATATTTACAAACACCATTATCTACAACATTGATAGGGATCAACTAAGGGAGACAAACAAGCGACTTTAAGTTATTGAAGTGATATCATGTTGGCATGCTTAAGTAACTTTCTTCACCGCCATTCTTGTCTTGGTATCCTTGATACTCATCATCATCATGTTTATTAGGAATGAGTAGTTAATTCTATGGTAAGTTATTTTATTATAGGGTATTTTTCTCTTAGTGATTATTTATATTTCATTTTCATGTTTTAGACTATGACAACTTTATTTCTCCATTCCTATTATTCTTCTTTACAAATTTCAGGAACATTTATTATGATCTGAGGGGGTAAAATTTTATTTCATCTATTAATTTACAAATTTCAATTGTGATCCTGATGAAATCTAGGACAATTATACATAAATATGTTTTGGGTCAAGTTGTTTTGATAACTAACCTAATACATAAAAATCCCCATAGTGAAATGGACGTGTTAGTGTAGGATTCCAAGACCAAGGATTCGTAAAACCCAATTCTAATACAAAACATGAATGATCCCTTAATTAATTTTATATTTTTCAAAAAAAACCTAAAAACTACAGAACCTGGAATAAATATTCTATTGACATTTAACCATATTATTTTTACTTAATATCCCCTCCTCGTACAATCAACTCTTGGAAATTTCAAATCAATTATTTAATTCATGACATACATATCATACTTGTGGGAAGAGAAAAAGGTCTCTCAAATTACTCCCTATTCAGTTACTTTATCTAAGTATTACAAATTATTAAATTTTTATAACCCTATAGGAAAATAATGATGACCTATGGGCTTTCAAAACCATTTTAATAATAAAAAATGGAAGTGGACACCAAGGGGATAACATTCTATGGTAAACCCATTAATCCTTCACCAAGTTATCTTGCAAGCTTAGAGGCCCATGATGAATTCCATGACCCGTAACATGGATCCACCGATTACATTCATTCCTCAAACAAATCATCTAACGTGGTCTATTGCTAGACCATTCATTTAGATGTCCCACCACATACCATTTTTAAGAACAAATGGATCATGCCGAATCATTATTATCATCTAATTAGTGATGAAAATAATTCAACCCCTTAATAAATAGACAATAATTATCATCTTCCCAAAAAAGATAAGCCAATATATCAACCCACAGGTGATGATCTAGTAGCAGAAACCATCTGATTGGTGACAATATAATGACTCAATAAACTATTGATAATCTAGAGAGATCTTATCCTTCATATTGGCATGACAATGGATTAAATTTCTTTCTTGGATGACGTTGAAATTTTTTATTCCTCCTAATAAAGATTAAAACTATATAATTTTTACATATATACATAATTTTTTATATGATAATGATATTCCTTGTGCCTAAAAAATGGGATTATTATAATTATATACAACATTTTCAAAATGTTCTAATCAATCAAACACATTCATAAATGGTACACCTCCCATTTAGGGGACCAGTGATATTGAATTAAATATTATTTTTATTTGAAATAATTTAATAAACACATTACTTATATTTTTATGGGAGTCCAATATTACATGATATGATCATTATTGAGATGAGTTATACTCTCATTATCTCAACTTTAAATAATGTTATTTTAAAAGTCGGTAACTTATTTGAGTGACCCCTAACCATTATAAAATATTACTATGATATTATTGATGATCAAACACCTAAAGAATTCATATAATGAATTTCTAAATATTGTAAAATTAAAGGAAATTATGTTTTATATGGGGATATATATATATATATATTAAAATTTATATGAAATACTATAAAGCGTATTATCAAATCATTTATTTATTTATATTTTCCTACCACTGGTTCAGGATGTATTTACTCATTAAGATCCTTTAATTAATGTGGTGTGTATGGTTAATGTATTTAAGTAATCATCCACTATCATATCATGAGTTTGATCTGAAATAAATATATATGAGTTTATTTTTTGAATTTTTTGGAAATATTATTTATAAAATATATGATTTCGGATCGGTATATTTGATCATAAAAATATCTGATTTCTCCCATTTAATGCATTTCTTTAGTGAAAAAAATAATATTCAAATTATTGTTGTTAATGTTTTCAATTATGGTGGATGATGATCAATTAATTATTAAATTCATAATATACTCACAATGGATCAATAACAAAACCTAGGTGAGTTTTTTTCAGTATATAGATATTTGAACAAAAATAATGAACATGTATATTTTCTGATTAGGATCAATGATATAATTTATGGCTACTGATTGTGTATGTGAAAATTAATATTGAAGAATATTTTTGATTGACCACACACAACACATCAGAACAACAATTATAATTCATAGAATAAATTTTATAATAACATTCAAAAAAATGCTGATGAAATTATTTGATCAAATATATTACATACAATAACTGATGAATAACATAAAATTAACAGAAATTATATAATCACTTCTAGGAATAATTTCACTTATTCAATGAATTATGTAATTTTATTTGAATTATATAATCATTGGGTAATTACTTCAATAATTTGATTTCATCATACATTAATTATAATTAAATTTTATCAATATTTATACTTTTACAATAATTTTAGTTTTTTATCATG
The DNA here is from genome assembly GCA_963277665.1 of Viscum album. NCBI lineage: Eukaryota > Viridiplantae > Streptophyta > Magnoliopsida > Santalales > Viscaceae > Viscum > Viscum album. The sequence goes on along the minus strand of OY728161.1, from coordinate 2,117,830,677 downwards.
AATATCATTGTTTAAATGCATTGACATGCAATTTTGGTTATAAAATATGAGGTATTAGAAATATAAAAAACTCAATAATCTCATCTATGAACTATAAGAAATATAAATTCGAGTTTATGTGATAAATTGAATTAATTATAAAAAAGGTATTATTAATCAAAAAGTAATTGATAAACAAAATTTTCTATCTTGGTATTACAATAACATGATAATAAACTGAAAAATGAAAATATTTTTTCATATAATGTGAAAATCTATTATATCGATATTTTCCTTTAGGAGAATAATATTTTAAAAAAATATAAATTTTTCTAGTGCTCTTCAATGAATTATTTAGATGAATTAAATTTTCATACAAACCACAATTGTAATTATATTACATCTTATTAGAAAAATATTCATTCCACATAAGTTTTCTCCATGCCAGAACCATATAGTTTTATTATGTTTTGAAATTTGGATACATAAATAATACCGTAATTGAAGATCAATTTTATAACCCACTTAGTTCTTCTTATCTATCACCCTTTATAGTCACATCATACTTAGAAAATATTATAATATATATGGTTAAAGAAAAAAATGGTTTGCATAGAAAGCAAGAAATTCTCAGTAAAGGTAAAAAGGGATACTTCAATGACCATTAAAAACTAGATCATAGTGGGTATGAAACATGAGCTTAAATTTTTAATTTCATATCCAATAATTTATTGGATATAAATATGAGTTATGGAAAAAATCATTGAATTTAATAAGCTAATATTAAAAAAAGATAAAAGAACATGATCCAAGAGAACATAACATTTTCATAAGATCATTTCATAAAATAAATGAATAATGTGATGAAAAATCATAATCAAATAATCTTATGTCAAGGATTCCCACTATGAAATTCATAACATGTTATGATTTTCACACCATGATTTGTACTCACTTTAGGCCTAGGATAAGCTCATGTGTACCTTATTTTGTTCTTGGGATAACTATCCATTTACGCACATGCAGGCATGATATAACCTCTCTTTTACAATTGTAACTCGTAGAACATTAATCTTTTACCAATACAAAGTATTTCTATATAATCACACTTCCACCATTAATTTATGATAAATCCTTTCATATATATTGCATAGGGTCATAATAGAATTCACCACCATGGAACAGAAATTTGATTGTATAAATATATAACCATCATTACCAAATATCATCTATGGAACAAGTAATTACAGTATCATTGAAAAATATTGCAAATAAGTAATACTCAACATCATGAGCTGGGTGAAAACATACTTAGAATGAAAATTAGAATATTGAAAAGGGAAAATAGGCTTTTTATTTGTAAATAACATATTAAAATCTAAAAAAACCCAAATCGTGAATAAAATATTTAATTTTAAAATTAAATTTAATAATGATAATGTAACCCTCAAATCAATAAGTGTTCATGATAGTGGGAAACTCCATTCATATAATGTACATTAAAATATTGTCTCATTACACATTTTTGGAAAAAGTCTAAAGTAGCCCTTTTGGGAAATTTAAAAAATCATATTTAACATTTTAAAAAATAAATTATTCATGAGAAAAATTGAATTTAAATAATAATAATTTAACTTAAAAATAATTTTTGATATCATTTTATAAAAACATGGATGACCATGAAAAGGGATTTTCAACAAAGGATTGAAATAAAGAGATTATTCCTTAAAAACATTATTTTAGACACATGATTACATAAAAATAAGAAACATATATCAAAACATGCAGTATATGAAAATTATCAGGGGATACAAAAATAATTTTAAACATTATAGGTATAAAACTAAATTTTAACTTTAGAATCATAATCATAATCCATCTTAATAAAAAATGATATAGGAACGTAAAACCCTTACCACTTTGGAAACCATTGATTTGAAATATAATAAAAGAGATAAAATTATAGGATACTAAAAACCCTCTAATTTTCATCCAAACAATCATTAATTAAATTCATGGGTAGTATATACACCACATACATGAAAGATTTTAAGAATATGGCATGTGTGTTACAATAATGAAATTGAGATGTAAATGATTATCTCATGTTTTAATTTTGTAGAAAGATATCTGAACTGATGAACAACCAATTTAAATTTATCATAATTATATAACACAATCAAATTAATACTTATAATATCAAAAAAATTCCACTTATCACCTTTCAACATCAATTAACTAATGTCACGTTGTTAAAACCATAATTTCTAGGGGTAATTTGTTTTATTTTTATGAGAATTTCAGTTCAATAGATCTACTACTTGAACATTGATAATGGTTACACAATCTATAAAAAATTAATGATGATATATATATTATATATAATTATTATATGAATATATTTTATTAATAATTTATAACATCTATATATAGAAAACATAACAACATCATTCATGGAGACGATAGGCCATACAGATGAATGAAAACTACATTTACATTTCGATATATGTAAGAAAAATTAAATCAATTAAAATTCCACATTATAAATTCCTTAATATATCATTTATATCATTTATATTCATTAAATATATCTGTATTACTCTATTTATAAGGCGTAAAATGAAAAAAAATCATACCACTTCGTGTAGGTGGTAGCCCACACCTAGACACAATAGACATTATCATTTTTCAAAAAACTAGAATGTATTAAGGTTGAAATAATACTATAATTATAGAAGAATAATTATTCTATAAAAATATGTAAAAAATTAATCCCATCATAAAAAAATACCATGAAAAGCAATGATGAAAAATTAATTACAGCTCTATGTATAGATGTTAAACTGTTAGTACCCCGGAGTTATGTTTTCACTATCTATAGCATAAAAAAGAATATGTATTACCTTATTAGAATCATTATAATGAAAATTTATTATATTTATGGTATCTATATAATTACTTTATAATGGATACAACAAATTTATATGGAGTATATTTATGATTAAAAATGAAAATTCTCCATTAATAGTTATGCATCTTCATTGAAAACATCTTTTGGATTATCACTAATGCATTGAATGAAATATATTTTGGATGAAAAAAAATCTATGAAATGTATTTAGTAAATTTTGTATGAAAATCTGAATTTTTTTATAATGATATAGTGCTTAAACATTACGAACAATGAATGATATGAGTTTTCTTTTTATAACTACGGGTAGGGGAACACTTGGAATTAGGTATAATATTAATTTAATTTTTATTAATTTTTATTTAAAAATTTACCCAAATATATATAATTATAATATAATATTATTATGATTTTAAATTATCTCATGAAATATAATTTCTAAATTTTTAGATTATTTTTCATCATTATCTAAATGATTTAACCCCCATTAACTCTTTTGAACATTTCAACAATAAAAATGTTTTTCAATCATTATGGGTCTAGAATCATATAAAAAATTGTCAATTGATAATTAAATCAAATATCATTGATATAATGTACCATATAATATTAAATTGGCCTAATATTTAATTTTTCTGAATTTTAGATCATTTAATAAGATAATTTTTACAATAGAATGTCATTAATGTCATTATTGAAAATATGAATTTAATTATAATTTGAATAAAGCATGACTGAATTTGAATTTTTATTTAATTATTTAAAACATAACTAATTTGGAATATTTATCTATAAATTATTATGACATTATAACTAACCTCTACCAATGAGCTTTTAGTGATTTTAAAATCGTGTACCTGATTTTTCTACTGCTTTCCCAAGCATTGTGTCAACATTGCATAATAATTTATGGTAACTATTTAATCATTGAAAAGTAAAAATCATTTACCGTAACAAAATTAAATTAATTAAGTTCAAAATAATCAATTATTTTAAATTAATATGTATATTCAATCAAATATATATCATGAAAACTTATTTAATATGCCATTATGAAATTTTTTGCATCATACAAGCATTGCATTAGAATTTGGATATGATTTATAAATATAAATACATTGTAAATAAATAAAATTTTAAATCATAATTAATAAATAATATTGATTAAAAAAGTCATGAAATGGTTTTTCTTTCTCCATTTTATCCATAGGAAACCATATTTTATGTTTATAATGATATGCAAGCACTACATCAACATGATTTTTTAAATATATCATGAAATAAAATAAAATTTATATCGTTTGAATTTATAATTTATTTTATGTGTATTATAATACCACACATGATTAATAACATATTTTTATTAATATTTACATCATATTTATGCCGTGAAAATATATAATATATAATATATTTAAAAACCTATATTTTCTCCTATTCGCCAAAAATTTAACTTCTTCAAAAAACATTAAAAATATATATCCGGATAAATTCAGATTTTTAAATAAATAAATAAATATGTTTATATAATTTTTAATTTTATTTTTGATAGAAATAAATTCAAATATTATTGTGTAAAATGCTATGGAAATAACATTTTTAGAAATGTGTTTTTTAATACAAAAAATTAACATATAAAAAATATCAAGTATGAATTGTATTCTTATTTAATTATTTATATTAATTCTAAATAAAGGATTATAATATTCTAAAAATATGAAATAAAAGTTATAATGAAAATTTTAATGAATATAAATTATTTTTTTATAAAAAATTGTATTCTCACAATTCACTAAAAATTGATATTTGGGAAAATGTAAAAAATTATCCTTTTTATATGATGATATAAGAAAGATTAGAATTTTTATCAAATAATAAATCTAAAATTTCCTTATATTAAATAATATATTATCTTATATAAAGAAATAGAAACCATTTAAAAAACATATTTTGATGATTAAAATAAAAATTATAAAAACTAAGTGATTCTTTCATAAGAATTTGTCCATAATTTTTTTTATTAATACCTATATATATTATTTATAATTTGGATAATTTTATTTACATCCTCTATTTCCAAAATTATACTATATTAATCATAAAATAATTGTATTTTTATCTTCATTATGGCTTAGTGATGTGTGTTGTGTAGACTATTTAATATAGTGTTTTTTTAAATTTCAATGTGTTACATTCTCCCTTATTAATTAAATTATGTACGTAAAATTTCAACTTGTGATCAGTAATAATGTTTTCTATATTTGAGTATTCAATTGTTGAAGAGCCACATCATAAAAAATCATAACAAAATATCTTCTTGAAAATAGTGAAAGGGAAATGTGAATATCACCTGTAATAACAAGTAAATAGTTTTATAAATATGATAACAATTGTGGGAAATCAAAATATAGATATTTTTAAAATATTAATGTTCTAATAATAATATAGAGAGATAGAGAACATTGATTGTGAGAAATTTATTGATCATAATAATGTTAATGACCATAAAACCATATATCAACGATGTGTGAAAAATATAATCAATTAATGACAAATAAATATAATATGATAATGTTTTTAAATTTACATTATTTAGAGTTTCTGGATTATTATAATATCATGATATTCTAAATATAAAAAATATAATAACTTTATTTCATTATATTTCATATGCCCATTTCTAATATTTAGTTTTCCTTCACTCAATCCGACTTCTTTATTATCTCTTACTCCAAAAATGGATATTCAAGGTAATTATTTTTTTCATGTCATTAAAAAAATTACCTTTAATGAATCACAAAATTTTTAATATATTTATTTAATGTCTAAATATTTAACAAACCCATAATGGCCAGTATAAGGTATCTCATATAAATAAATAATGTACATTAATTTCCAAAACCAAAAAAATAACACGCACTTTTCAACTTAGTTCACCTCATAAATATATAAACTTAAGGAACATATAAAATAGGACTAACCAATATTGAATAAAAAATATAAGAATTATTTGGTCTCATATTTATACAACCAACATAAAAAATTTCTTGAAATATTTTTAATCACTTATAATGTATCGTAAGAATATGTATATACCTAGATAATATATTATATAAAATATAGTAAACATTTCGTTAAATAAAGACACAAAAAATAATATATTATTCAAAAAGTTAATTTTCTCTTTATTTATTAAATATATTCTTATCTTTCATGAAGATATTTCCATTGGATGTTTGGGTTCATCCTTACAGTGATAAACAATCATAGGTTGATTCAGAATATAAAATATGATTTTTTTTGTTTCATAAATGTATATAGAATCTATGTTCAGAGATGTAATCAATGAACATAATCACATAAATATTCACTAAAATTCAAGATTTTATTTGGTATTATTCATGAAAATTTCGACACAGATTCTCAATCTCTTGAGTGAATTATTAGAATGATTCACTTCAAATGTTGTTATTGTATAAGGATTTCATTTTTCTTTTGATTTCAGAGGTCGTTGTGGCTATTATTCATCATTAGTCCTTAGATTGGGGAACTTAATATCATTATTACCAAGATCCAAACATTTATATCATTTAATTTGACTGGTGTATTTTTTCAGCTCTCTCTACATTCATTTCATTAACTGTAATATATAAATCACTTTGACATTATTTTACGTGGTAAACGTGATTCCCACATTTGTATAGTCTTCTTATTCCTTTCAAAAATTCATCATTGTTATCATTCCTACATTTTTGGAATTAATGTGACACACCATTATAGATTCCATGAAACTCTATCATTCATTTCGTATAAATAGAACCACAATTCTTTCCTACTCTCATTTCCACATTGAGTTCCATCAATTGATTTATTTTTTGCTTCTAAAATAGCTTATAGGTAATTCCTTTTAAATACATGGTTTCCAAACCCAAATTAATTGATCTATTTATTTATAGGGGTTATGATAAAATTATAATCATACCTTGTAATTATGTAAAGAATATACTTATTGGAAGTAAATGATTAATTATCCATTTACATATGCTCAAGGTATTACTTACCCTCTTTTTAAAACATTATATAAGGTACGTACATACAAAAATATATCCTCTTAAACTAATACAATTTCATAGAGTTATCTTCTTAAACATACATCATATTATTAAAAATATTCCTATATTCATTTGTATCACCATCCAAATGATAAATAGATATCAAATATTTCACAAAGTTCTAGTACATAACAATTTAAAATATATTTTCGATCATACTTTTATTTTTTACATAAATCAATGGGTCAAAAGATCTATTAAATTATGGTAAAAAAATAAATTATTAAATGTAATTTAAATCCATACATGGTGTACTCATTTGATTAACATGGTCTGATATTCATCTCATAGAATGTTATATATGAGTGAGCATATTGACAAAATATTATATCCCAACTCGTGATCCATTTGGTTTCTCATGTGTAAAGTCATTTCATTGGATGAAATTTTTTTCAACATTATTACTCTTGGTTGTATCCTTACATTGAATACCAAAATTAAAGTTTGAGAAATAAATTTCATAATGTTTATTCATTTAATAAAAAAAATCCTAGGATGTATAAATACTAGAAAATTAATTTCAATCTATGACACCTTAGGCCTAACATAGGACCTCCATGATCATCATCTATTAAACCCCTTCAGAAAGGTTCACAATGAATATTTTAATTAATCCATGAATATCCCTTAAGAGTTTCAATCATGGTTTTATGAAAGGATCACACAACATACCCAGGAATGATTCTCCACATATACTCAACCTAATATTGTCTAGGTTATTACCCCTAGGATCATCGATAAAAAAACTGGGTCCACTTGTATTATCCCGATAGGGAGGTATTTGTAAAAGAAACAGATAATCACTAACTACCAAAAAATTAAGATGCTATCATATAATAAGACCCATCCAATGTTCTTTAACTATATTTTTCTAATTCTCATACCTAATGAGTGACTAAATAATATTCCGATACCAACTATAGTGACCCATGAATTACATTATGAAATATTACATCATTTTAGGATAATATTGAATACACAAAAATAATATTCATTACAAAAATATAATGGTTTAGTGTATTTTTAGAAATAATATATATTCCTCTTATTTCATGAATGATGTTCAATATTACACATATATAACAAATATTAGGTAGACCCTATTTAAAAAAAAGTAATGAGTGGAAGGAAAAACCAAATTAAGGGTGAACGCATATGTTCTGTATGGGTAAAAATAAGAGATATAAATCAATGATTATACATGAGAATTATATAGCCAAATTGTTATAAAAACATTGTATTACCATATTAATTTCATACACGTCTATTATTAGATAATAAAAATGACTCATGGAATGATTATTAGTAGTTCATAATACATAAAACAAAAATGGATTAGTGAACATGAGCTTTGATAACATAACATTGGGATATCACAATAAAATTTGGATTCGTAATGTTTAAATTAATCATAATAATAAGAATCATATTTCAAGGATACCCACCATGACAATCATAACAAGTAATATATGAGATAACATCCCATGTACCTACTTTTGGCAGGAAATAGCCACTGTTTTACTCTCTTTGAGGAGTGGGACAAACAACTGTGTACCCTATTTTGAGCTTGGGATAACGTATCAAATATCCATTGAGATAATAGAATATTTATACCAATTTTTTCATTGGTGGTCTATAAAATTCTATTCCTTTCTATCAAACAATCATAAATCCATTCATATGCATTTCACTATATTATAAAATATTCATCATAAATTAACTAGTGTAAAAGAAAATCAGTTTCATAGATATTTAATCATCATAACCACAAACCCTCATGATAAAGAATAAATTTGATAACTTTTTCAAATATCCAAAATTAATCCTATATAACAATAATGGATATATATAAAATTCATTTAATATATATATAGAACAATTCTTAATATAAATATTATTTTAATTAGTAAATAACATATTAAAATATTAGTTTTCATCCAAAAACCATGTGAAAATTTTACATTAAAATATATTTGTAAACTTTTGATGTATGATTCATATCATATTAAAGTCATTATGGAATGAAATTTTATTCTTTTTGTTTACATTAAAAATAGATTTCGTTCACATTTTTGTAAAATGTCAAAAGTATATAGTTCAGAAAATGAAAAGAATGTTCAATTTAAATCAATTTTAAATGAAGTCAATCATGGGTTAAAATGAGTTTGAAAAATAATATAATAATAAAAAGTATTTTTTTAATCTAATTTTATGTAATATTAACAACATTTATTGAGTATCTTGATTAATTAAATATATAAAATGAACTAAAAAATTTATTCTCTATAATTATTCATATGACAACAAATATATAGAGATACATGAGTGATAGATTAAGAAATTTCATCATCAGAGACTGAATCATAAATAATCTCAGAAAAAATTGATATTACAGCATTAACCCCTTACAAATTTTGTAAGATTTGAATTAAAATGTAATGGAATAGGTAATGATAAATAAATATGTAAATTTAAATAATTTTAATGATATTCATCATATGATTCATTACGGGGTTACATATTGAACACAATATAGAATCATGTTGTGAATAAGTCATGTGTCTCACAAAAACAAAGTGATAAAAATCAGCAACCTCATGTTTTAGTTAGATTAATGTGATTCAATATTTGATTTTTACTGATAATTTTATCACTAATATCAGAAAATTATTCAATTTGGACTCTATATCCATTCTTATTAATGGTTACCCAAGGAAACAATTCAAATGCACTAAACGTGTCAGACAGGGGGACCCTCTTTCTGCCATCCTTTTCTCCATTGCGGAGGATAATCTTAGTCGACTACTCACTTGTATGGTTGATCAAGAAAAAACATAAACCCATCCATGTTTCGTAGAATATGAATTCTCCCACTCACCTATTGTATGCTGATGAGATCTTTATTTTTCTTCAAAGTGATAAAAGAAACATTCAAACCCTCAAAAATACGCTTTCCCACTATGTGGAAATCTCTGTTAAAACGATTAGCTGGAATAAATCATCTATCTTATTTGGAAATAATTTTCCCCATAATAGCAAATGCAGAATTATAAGTGACTTAGGTATAAAAGTGGACTCTCTCCATTTTAACTTCCTCGGTGTCCCCATATCTTGGGGAAGACCCAAATCTTGTCATTTCATTGAAATTTCCAATCAAGTAATAAATCAACATTACTCTTGGAAATGAAAACCCCTCTGTATGGCTGGCTGAATCTACATTGTAAAATATAATATTTTTTCTAAAATGGTTTACTCTATGATGGTCTACATATGGCATGCTAGTATTATAAAAAAATTAATACCTTAATAAAAAATTATGTTTGGACCAGTATCCCTATGGAAAGGAAACTTTTCACCATCCACTGGTCAACTTGTTGAAAACCTATTGATAAGGGAGTCATTGGAAATAAAAATCAAAAACATTTTAATGAGGCTCTTCAACTAGGCTCACTTTGAATCTTTTCTATAATAATTCGGATCCCATCAACTTCCTCAAAAATATATTTCTTCAAAAACATATGAAAGGAAACGGTATCTTTCTTTCCTCCTCTATCTATACACCCATAATGCATTCCCTATCCGCTATTATGAATAAATGTAAGTGAATGGTCTCTAAAAACTCTTCAATGAACTTCCGGTTTGATAACTGCGATGGCACTCCTTTAATTTATAGGGTTTCCCTTGACTAAATCCCTAAGAACAACAACCTCTCTATCATAGCTATTCTTAATTCTAGAAATGATTCTCTTCATGATAACATTATGACTATCATTGACACATATCCCATCTCTAACATTTATTATTTCTTAGTTTTGGAACCTACTCACAATTTCATGCTTAATTTAAAAAAACATTTACAACCACTCTTTTTGTAACTCTGAATGTGATTTTGGCTAGTTAAAACTATATGAAAACCCTTGGATAAAACCCTAAATATTTACTCTTATTTGGCGGACATCTCATCATAGACTACCCACTGATCGGAATCTTCAATAGTCTAGTTTTCAACTATGTTCTAAATGGAGTCTCTACAATCAATATAAATAAGATTTTAATCATCTTTTTCTTTATTTTTCCACTTCTTTTGATCTTGGGAATTATATTTTTGACATATTTAATGTAGATGGTGGATGCATGACTCTGTAAAATCTCAATTAAAAAGATGAGTAGATATAAATAGTTCTCAGAAAATTATGAACATTTTCCTTACTACTATCTCTGAGATTCACCATGTGATCTGGTATGATAAAAATTATCTTATTCATAATAAATTCACATCCAATCTTAATGTATGACGAATATGGATTCTCATTGTCATTCGTGAAGCAACTTCAATCCAAAAGGGTCACTACAATAACACAGTGCATGACTTTGGCATCCTTCGATGATTATGTATTGCTGGAAGCTATTTCCAACCTCACCATACTTTTGAAGTCTTCTAGTATTCCCATCTTCCAGGATGGATAATGGTTAATGTGGATAGTGCTTCCAGATGAAATCTAGGCCTAGTGGGTTGTGGTTCCATCTTCAAGAATCATAACAGTGAAATAATTGGTTGCTTCTATGGTAGTTGTGGAATTGCTTCCTCACTGGAAGATGAAATGATAGGTATGATTCATGAAGTCCTTTTTTCCAGACAACATTGTCGTAACAACATCTGGATTGAGAGTCAATCGACCACTATTGTGCAAGAATTTTTTAATGGTTTGATATAAACAATGTTTCTTATCACCACCCGTTATATGGATTGCATTCGTTCTCTATTCGACATCACCTACATCATCACTCATATATATCGTGAAGGTAACATTTTTTTTGATGGAATTGAAAAAACGGTAGTCCATCAAGACACTACCTGGTTTGATGAAATTCTTACTGAATTACTTCCTTTTAATAATAATGATTTTAATATGTTTTTATCTTTTAGAATATAGTAATTATTTTCCTTTATAATAATTTTGCCTTTGTTTTCTGACCTGCAATAGTTTTTTTCAAAAAAATACTCATGTATAAAAATATTTAAATCTTTATAATTAAATACTAGAATATTTATAAGGACCCAGCCATAAAAATTAACATAATATTTAATTAAATGAATAATTCACATTGAATAACTTTTAAGGTATTGTGTTTTTAAGAATTTGGCCATAACTATTTAATTAAATTTTAAAAATTACAAAGTAGACACTAATACTAGGTTTCCATTTTTTATAAAATAAAAACTATTGAAAAAAAGAGTCATGTGTAGTCACATTTTTAGATAGAATGGATTTTCCATGATCCCATCCTTGACCCTATTCGTCTTTAAGTCCTGTGAAAAACATTTAAAAACATGGGATGAGCTTAAAAAGTTCAATAAAGATTATAAAAAAATAACTCTTGAAAAAACTGAGTCATGAATAGTTACATGTTAAAGAGAGTATGACTTTTCCTTGATCCCATCCTTGACCCTATTCATATTTAAGTCTTGTGAAAAACATTTCAAAACATGGGATGAGAATAAAAAGATCAGTAATGACTATAAAATAAATAAATAATGAATTATTCCATCAATACATACCAAGAATAAGCTCATAACTCCTGAAATCATCAGATTTATGAATAACACATAGAAATCATAAATCAAGGTAACATGTGGCATCCATAACATAGTTACATTGTATCTTTCACAACTACGTAGGGAGTTACATTTAGAATACCAATCATAGTATATTCCATAAATTTATTAGGAGAAATATTATCGTCTATCTCCGTCAAATGACCCAATGCATTGGAGAACTATCTCAGGCCCACCCACCCTAGGATTATCACGGAACCACCCGTATACATAAACAATGACCATTATCCAAAACATATTCATAACACATAAAACAAACATTAATGAAAGATAACATTTCCATATTTCAATAAAAATATACCATTTAAATATATTGACATAAAAAATCCATTATCAAAATAATTTTTAATACCAAACTATATAAAATATAATATGGTATTTATTTTCATTTTATAAACATTACGACTCGGTATGGAATCCAAAGATCAAATAATACTAGCGGCGAAAGAAAAGGTCTTTGTCACCACATAAATTAAAAAAACATTCTTTTCTATCATTTAATAAAAAGCCTCGTAGAAAAAGATTCCCTATGAATGAAATAAAAATTCAATGGTTTTCATACACAGTATAAAAGAATGTCACGTTTAAAATAAATTATAACTCAATGAAACGATATTGAGGAGAAGTCCCCTACCTCTTGTCCGACATGACATATTTGTTATTTAATCTACTGAATAATAAACTAAATATAAATTATACTTTCTTAAGAACCATTTCCATGTTTATTATTCCTTTTATATAACTTAATACCATGTTATAAATATTATGTAATCTTTTTTCTTAATAATTGTTGTTTTGTCAATATTTGGTACTTGAGTCAAAAATGTACTTCTTATAATTAAAAGTTTGTCATGTGGTCAAAATTCCATTATCTCTTGAATTATATTCAAGATTTAGATATCATATATATCCTATATATCCATTATATTTTTTTTTAATATTACATAATATTTGAAGATAAGAAATTAAATGCACTATTCATGGAGAGGGTATGTCGTACATACCCTTGAACACTACATTAATTTCTATTTCATATTAAATGGAATGAAAACATATTGATAAATAGGTATATCATAATTCATGTATAATATCATATATAATTTAATTAACTCCTTTTTTATATGTTCAATGTATGGCATGAATGAGTCATATCACATTGAGGAGGCGGTATTTCGCACTTTCTCAAATGAAATTATCGTATTTACCCATTATGGAAACCATAAATGAATTATATAAATGAAAAATACAAAATTATAGAGGCAATATTAATATAATATATATCACATATAAATATAGTTATATCTTAATGGGCACCAAAAGTGGTGGTAGGAGAAGATTAAAAAATCCTCATTTTGTGAGGCAGTAGTTCACCGTCCAAAAAAATTGTATGTTCTTTACCCAATAGACGGATGTGTGTGTAAGTGTTGTTAGAATACTTCATATAATAACATCCTAGTATATTAAATATATTGATTTTTTTATAAAATAAATAAATAAAGTGAGTTTAGGGGGTTGGAGAAGTAAAATAAAAGAAAAGAACATAAGAGAAGAACTAACCTTTATATTGGGTAACTGCCATTGGTTTGAACCAAAAGGATTTCAGGAATAAATTTATGCCTTAGTTTAGGCTTCTAGGTGGAATATAAGGATCATGATAGCTTATTTGGTCATAGTTTGGACTAGCCAAGGGGCTTGAGTTGTGTGAGTAATGGGTTAGAGATGAGGGATGCTTATAAGGGGGAGGAGGGCCTCTTTAGGAATGATTGAAAATATTATTTTATTATATAATGATTTTCGGTTTCTAAAATACTAAAAATTATTAGAGTTAATGTTAAGTTAACTATTTATCGAAATAAAATAATCCAATAATAATTGGATTGTTTTTGAATACTGTATTAATCTTTATAATTTTATTTATTTAAATCATTCATTAATATGGTAAACACTGCAACCTTATTGTGTCATGAATAATTTTATTTATCTGTTGTCTAAAAATTATGAAAAAATACCATGATGTTGGAAATATTTTTTCACATTAAAATGAATATTTATAGTCTATGATATAACATATATAACTTCATGTAAAAATTGGTTCCTAAAAGATATATGTTTAAGTCATTTTTATCATTACATTAAATTAATTAATATAATGTGTCATTATCACTCATAAGTGGCTTAATGGGGTCCCACAATTGTCCTAAAGGGCCCCATGGTCGGAAATTTATCAACCAATAGAATTAAGACACATGTTAGGGTAATTTAATATTATTATAATATTATTTTTACCTTGAATTACACTATTTAACTATAATCGTGGTAAATAAAATTCAAAAGTTACTATTAACCAAAAATTATTTTCATATTATTGAACCAAACATTACATGATTATTACTACAATATATGTAGGATTTTTGAAATTCAATTTACAGTAGTAGTAAAATTTAATTTAAATAAAAAATTTAGTTTTTTTACTTCTACTTAGTGTTTTAACTATTCATTAAAAATTTATGTTTTTCAAAAAAATACCAAAAACTCAACCTAAGATATATTTTATATTTAGAAATAAAAAATTATGTATATTTTACCAAATTAAAAAAATATAAATTTCATTAAATATTTTAAAATTAATTCTCTCTGTCAAAACAAAAAAGCGTGTTTTTAATAAATAATAACTATCAAAAGATTGACACTTGTTTAATTCCAAATTCAATGTGAAATTACTTCCAATATTGAAAATTTAATTAAAAGGTAAAATATAATCTAATTAAAATTTAAAAGTAATTAAAAATATAATATAATCATATAAATAAATTAGATTAAAATGCAGTTTTGAAATAAAATATAGCATTTTTTGTATTCATTAAATATTGAATTTTATCAGAAAATACCAAAAATTATCCCAAAGTAAATTTTTATGTTCCTATTATAAATAAAAATTTAAATTTGTAAAATAAGAAAAATAAAAGTGTAAAAAACAATATTTAATGAGTTTTCTCCATCAAAATGTGATAAATTGACATTTTTAATGAATATTAGAGTATTTATGCTTAAAATCAAATTCTTTCTTATTTTAAGCCTCTAAAATTTATCAGATAAATATAAATACATTTTACAAACATGTATAATAATATTTATGTTAGTATTTTTCATTCTTACCAATACAACAGCTAGGCCTTAACTGCAATTTAAAATAATATTATATTATTATTTTTTACTCTCACTTAGCATTGTGAGCAACATTAGACATTGGAGAAACTCATTGTAGTGTGTCAGGTAGGCCATCAAATATAGCATCCCCATAAAATTAAAATTAATAATTAGTTCACAAATATATAAATTTATTTTTTTATTTACCTAGGATGTTACAAAATTGTATATTCTTATAATATAAAATATGATCCAATAATCACTACTAAACACTAATTTATTAATAATTTCTGGATGTCAAATATATCTTTTTCATGAGAATTATGGTACAATAATTATTGTCTGTGTACATTGTTTATGTTTCAATCATCTCCAAAAATATAATAATGAAATAAGTATCATATTATATATATATATATAAATTTATATTTATTGAAATCCCAAATATGTAGGAATAAGAAAAATAATTGCATCGTTCATGGAGACAATAGTTCTTCCATGTGCCTGAAAGCTAGTTTGAATTTTTTAACTACTTAACAAATGAATAGAAAATAATAATTTACCATTAGTAAGTCATTATTATAAGAAATATATCAGATAAATTCATTAAATATATTGTTATTACCATTCATTTAATGAGTTACTGAAAAACAGATATCTTCTCTTCATAGAGGTGGTGTTCCACATGTATACATGAGAGATGTTATTATTTTCAAATTGACTGGAATATAAGAATTTATATATGTTATTATAATTCACAAATATATTTTATCTCATAAATAACAAATATATTCTAGAAAACTATCATTGCAATCATCTATGTAATGTGATTATGAAAAACTAATTTAACAATTATGTAGATATAGAAAGCCATACGTATTGACAAGCGATGTTTTCTATTTCCATTAGATACAAAAGGTGGATAATTTTTTTTATGACATCATAATAACAATTAAATTATTTTAAGACCCTGAATTATTTATTTTCTAATGGATACTGCAGATTTTGATTAGGTAGAATAATAAAAAAATGAAAATTCTCGGTGGAGAGATACAACTCTTAATTGATAAACCACTCCTATTTTACACCTTCATCCTCAAAATGATGATCTTTTGGAAATAAATATAGCACCGATATGTGGTGAAAGCTGTAAGCATAATATTAGCTGATATACATTCCAATATATTTGGCTCAAACCTTAATGGAAATGAATTAGAGGATGTGCACTTTTATATGTGCGGGGAGTTGAACACTTGAAATTTCATTTAAAATTAAATTAATATAAATAATATTTTCTTTAAAGATAGATTGAAAATTTTAAAATAATAAGAAAACCATATTGAAATTTTTAATTTTCATCTAATAAAATATGATATGTCTTCAACTAGTTTTAACCTTTATTCCATAGCTTTAACCCATGTTAACTATTATGACATTTACTGTGGTCATATTTCTATAATTTTATGGTCCAAAAAGAAAAGATTAAAGTAAAAGATACCAGTATATAAAAATCAATAGATATTGGAAGCCATATAACACTCATTTTTTTAAATTATCTATTTTTTCATAATTATAAATAATTTAATAAATATTATTTTTAATAAACTAAAATTATTGACATTTTCAGAGCTATTCATTTATATTGGAATTGAAAATAACATGAAATCAATGGTATTATAACATAACTATTTCAATAATACCTAATATGTTATAATTATCTATAATTTTAAATAGATAAAATAACTCGCCAATAAAAAACTACATTTATAATTTTTAAAAACAGTTACATGATTTAACATCTTCTTTCATAAGTAATATGACTTTGTTATGTGCTTATTTAATGTAATATGTTTATCATTAAAAATAAAAAATAAAATACCAAAATAAAAATAAATAAATTTATTCATATAAAAAATTTAGATTCAGTTAAATTTTTTATTTACTCACATCTATGTTATGATAACTTATTTAATGTCTTTCTATAATTTCTACCATTTCACATTCATTTCCCAAGAATTTGGAAAAAAATATAATGATGTTAAGTTTTTAGATACATTGTTTTTTTGGAAAAAATGAATATGTAAAAAATATGGTATGAAGATGATTTCATTGTATGTTATTATAATATACTAAAATAAATTATTATTATATTAATTTGAGATCTAATTAAAATCATAATATGTATTTTTAAGGAAATGAAACTACAATTTTACAAAAGATGGTATTTTCGTTATTCATAGTAAAAAAACCTTTTAATAACGTCATAAAATTTCACATTAAAATAATTTTGATATGTTGATTTCAAAAATGATAAACATTTTTTATAAATAAAATTTATAAATGTTTCATAATTTCACAATAATATTCTCTATCAAAAATAAATAAAAACATATTTCTGATAAAAAACCAATTTTGAAGATTCAAGTCATATTATAAAAAACAAGGACACATGTCCTATGAATTTTTCAAATAAAAAATCATTATGACCTTTATATATATTTCATAATTTGTTAAATTATAATTACACTCACTAATTCAATGACCATGTTATAGTATTATTAAAATAATAATATTTTATATATTTTTAAAGATCATAACTGTGTGTTTTACACACTACCAAACGTATTTTTGTTCTAAAATTAGGGGGTATTAGAATTTAGGGGTAAAAGTATAATGATTTGAATTAGTATTTAACTAAATAATATACTTTAAACCGAATGTTTTCTTAAATTTATATGATATAATTAATTGAATAATCTATCATCAATTCTATGGGGTATTGTATATATGATCATCAATTTAATGATAAAATAATTGACATGCACCAGGGAAGAATAATGAATTTAGTTTATGTGTGAATGTTTTTATAAATTAGTTTATATGATAATTTTTCAATCTTTTCATGATACCATGGATTTCAATTATATTATTTTACATAATAACCTACCAAAGGCAATTTATAATGGGTTACGTATTCTGGTAAAATATCTATACCATTATTTACCGTGAAGAATGTGGATTTAAAACAATGACAAAAATTCATGATTTTAAAATACATTTTTGTGCATCCATTTACAATTTAAATGTTAATATTTTTATTAAATAATAATCTATAGGTTAACTTCATTTAATATGATTAAATTAAAATATAAGTAAAATACAAATAATTGTATCATGAAACAATCCATTAAATTTATAAAATCATTATGAGTTCTGATATTATCTAGAACAAATAAATTAATGTGGAAAAAATTACACATAAAAACAATGTGGTGATAAAATAAATTTCAAATTATGATTTTAATTAATATATTTCTATATAGACACTTGAAGTAGATCACATTATATTTACACCAATTCGTAATTTATCAAACTCGGTAATGCTGTCATAATTTCTAATATTTGATATTAATTTTAAACCATTTTTAGTCTCTAATATATAATTTATAATCATTTTCATCAAATATAAAAATAAAAAAAAATTAATTAGAAAATATATATATATATATATATATATATAACCAAATTAAAAAGTGAATATTCTAAAATAATATTAAATGTTTTTAGAAAAATTAGTTAAACATTGATATATAAATTAATATATTTGTTATAAAGTTCTCAGAGGATTCTAAATATGATATATACAATCAATAATAATTTAAGAGATATCATAATTTATTAATTATAGGTGTAACTTTTGGGGAAATATATGATGTAATATATTTTTATTAAAATATTATTTATCTTATTTAAGGAAAAATATATATATTATTATCTACTATGGATGATTAATTTTTTTATATAAATTGTTCAATATTTCTTATAGTGAGTAAGAACCATGCTACACTATTGATTTTAATAATATTTATATTAAATTATTTATACATGTGTTTTGAGATTCATAGGAGTATTATGTTTTGTAATTTTATAAATGGTTTATAATGTTCAAATTTTATTTTAACTAATTCTCATAGTATGCGTTATATATTCAACAATAAATAAAAATACATTTGATTGTTAAGTATATACTTATTTTATAAAATATTTAAATGGATCACATGGTGGGTGGGTGGACCGATATACGTATTCTATAATTTACCATCAAATAAATTTTATCCATTAACTTATTAGAAATTTTATTATGATATATATAATTTACCTTATTAGGAAATCCATTATAAGTAAATAATGGTATGTTATTAAATAATAATTCATGTTGAAATTCCATTTTATTTGGAAGAGAAAGAAAAATATTGTTATATACTTTTTAAAACCCTGCATCCATATTTTATTTCAATCCATGATTCTCCCATAAAAAAATTCAATTATTTTATAGATGAATTGACGATCATGAATACATTTACCAATAACAATTTATCATAGATGACTAAAAATATTATATCATATAATGAATCAATCATTGTTATTAAAAACAAGGTCTACTATATTTTATTTGTTTTCATATTTTTTCAAATATTACAAACATAAATGTAAACCGTTACATTTATCTCAAATCATATCTTTTGAATAATTTTTTTGCCATGTGAAAAGTATATATTAAATCTTATTGAATCTTATATTTATTTTGAATTACCATTGTTTGTGTTTATATTACAATTACCTATCAATTTTATTATTTTAACTAATAATAATCATTTATGTGTTCCTTTGAAGACTTTGTGTAAAATAATATATATTATATTTCTTGTTTATGAAGTGAATAAAAATAACATAATGATATTCCACTTATAACATCACCCAAAAGGTATTCATACAATGTATAAATTAATTCCATACACACAATGCATTAAGAACATCAATATGATGTAATTTTTAATTTGTGAATTACTATCATAAAAAATAATAAATGTGTATCAACTATGTAGAGTATCCTCCCTATATTATGAGGCTATTGTAGGTGGAAGTAGGAATGCCAATCTTTTTGATTGAAAAAACTCACCACATCACAACAATAATTATAGTGTATATAATATTTTATATAATGAAAATCACATCCAGGATTGAATGTGAAACCATTTGATCAAATTTATCAGAATCCAATATATTCATGAAACAAATCCATATAGTAGTACAAAATGATATCCTTTTTTCATGATTAATTTATTTCTCTTTTAGAATAAAATATGAAATTAAAATTTCTTCCACATTAGATATTGAATTGACTAATTACATGTCCTCATTCATGAATTATAATCAATTATTTATCAATAACGATCATCAAATAAAAATTTAAAAATAATTTTATCAACATTATAATTTCTAAAACACATCAATTTCTAGTAATATTTTTCTATGTTATATTATATTAAAAAAAATTATGACCCGATCATCTCAAAATTGAAGTATAATATGGCTAACATACCTTTTAGTTGTTAATATCAAAGAAATATAATTTCATTTCATTTTGAAGTCCTAAACATCTCTTTATTTATTACATTTTTTAAGGTGTTTGTGGTGTTTAAGAGTTATCTAATAGTTAATGTTGGAACAAAAGTGGATTCATGAATGAAATAGTAATTGGAATCATGGATTATTTAATGTAACATTGAATTTTAATGTGATGATTAGCTATTGGGGTGGAGTTATTTTAATATAATGTGTTCTCATAAACCCAGTAGAGCTATGGTGTGAGGATGTTTGTTGTTGGGTGGGGTTTGGGAAATGAGATTTTTTGTGCTTCTAGATGACTACGATTTATTCATTACATTGGGGCTATTTTTTTAAAGAAGATTATTTTGTTACATTAAGGAGTATTATCTTTGATACATCAATATATCTCAGGATAATGATGGGGAATTGTGGTGTGGTGGGTGTCATTATGTACAGATCATAGTTTATGGGTTTTTAGGTTTATGGTGAAGGGTTCATATTTTCATAATGATTCCTGTGTATTTAAGAATTATTGTATAGAAGTCCCCACTTTGTTGTGTTCTTATTTTGATATATTTATTTTCAATAGTTTTGAACCCCATACATATAGGGATATCATATAATGATTGTTAGAT
Source organism: Viscum album (assembly GCA_963277665.1). Lineage (NCBI taxonomy): Eukaryota > Viridiplantae > Streptophyta > Magnoliopsida > Santalales > Viscaceae > Viscum > Viscum album. Next base: position 2,117,808,885 of record OY728161.1, on the reverse strand, counting down.
GATACCAGAATTGGTGAGTTACTATTTATTTCACACATTTATCTAACGTTCATTTTATTATAAAATAAATTTTACATTCTAATTGAATTCCCCTAAGTTTATATAGCCACCTTAATACATATATAAATCATTGAAAATGTTTTTGGTTCCCTTTTTCCTCTCATTTTGCATTCTATCCCATGGAGTTGACTAATCAATTTATCAAGATCCAAGGTTCTCTTCTATTAATTTTTCCTAATTTCATTTACTCTTACTTAAAATTTTAGAATAAATAGAGGGGGTGTGTGTGTATTTTGGTAGACTCATGGTTGTGATACTGATAGGATATTTTCATGTATAGTTTTATTGATGGATCATTGAAAATTTTTAGTTGTTAATTTTTTTTCTAATATTGTTTTTTAAAATTTATTGATATTTAGATTGATATAATGGGGGTTATATATCTTGTAAATTTCCATATATTATTATGGAAATTTCCTTCCTATATTTTTATTCACCAATAATTCATTTTTTTTCTTTTTTATTAATATCCACTTGTATAGATTTTTTAGAACAATAAATAGAATATCTAGAGAACAATGTTTCATGAAAAATGAAAAAAAATTGAATATTTTTTAAAAAATAACAATAGTAACATTAAAATTAAATAGAAACGATTTAAAACCTGAGGTTGTGATGGAGTATGTTAGGGTAAAGAGTCCCCAACCACTATATAAACACATGAATTTAATCTGTGTATTAAACTTATTACCCACCTAATATTATGTTGATATAGATGAGGACCCACACACTATACCACTAGACCGGTGACCACTATTCATCCACATCACCACTAGCACTATGATGGAAATCTGAAGAATGAATAAATAATAACACTAGAGTATAAGAATCACCAATAATGATTTAAAATGACTGATCAAACAACCGAAGTCAATATGAAATAGTTCAAATATCCTGGACCCCAATCATTAGAAATCATTAGAAAACTCACAAAATATTATTTAAAATTATGGTAATTATATATATATATATATAATTATAAAATATAAGAGTGTATAATTAAAAATAGTAAACCAATTGTAACTTGTAAACTCTTCTCTATTTAAAATATTCTAACTTAATATAATTAGATACAAATAATGGGATATATTTATATTTATATGATATATCTTTAAATCAATGGTTATTAGTATATGGATATATACCTTGTTTTATTCAAAAACAAAATTTATAACCTCCCCCCAATAAATAAAATAAAAATCAATGCCACCAAATTCAAGAAAGAGAATGTTAAAATGTGAATATAACCATAAAGATTTATTTTTATATATCCTATGGGACTATAATACCATATAACATGTCATTTTATCGAGGGTAAATTGCATCATCATGATGATTTTACACATTAAGTTCCCTCTCTATAGAATTTCCAAATATGCTAAACACTTTATTCATTTTATTATAGAAGTGGAGGTAGAGGATATCCCCTTGTAACTATGATTCAAATGAAACAAAGACCCATGGGGTAGATATTCCTCTTTTTCCCTTGTTATTCTGATGTCACTTTATTCTTCGGCCTAGATGAATTCCATTTATAACATGTCATTAAGGGTCTCATTAGTGATAAATAAAATTTATTCCACCCCACTCTCATAACATTTTTTGATGAAAACCCGCATTAATATCCTCTACGAGAATGACTGAAACATCCTTAGAAGAAAGGGTTTCATTCATCTTTATTTAAATATTATAACCTTATAGTCCATTTCTATGCATTTAATTATCATAATTAGTTGAAACAATAGACCCATTTTATGTTATCATGACAATAGATTCCAAAAAAGCCTTTATGTATCCCAAAAAATTCTCTAAAGTGTTAGACTATTCATATTTTTTCTTCTTCTAACTATTCTATATCAACTATCCATCATCCTCCCATTCATTCACATCATTTTTCAAAAAATGGAATATATTGTGAATGTAAAAATTAATAATGTCTTAAGTGTTGCATGAGCAGATCATTTGACCCATCTATAACCAAAACAGTCATTGGTATAACATGATATTAACCATTTTCCTATTGTAATGGGTTTATTTAAGTGATACCTAAATCTGTATATAGTACTATGAATACATGAAAGTCTAAAGGACTGATATAGTGTTTTGATTGAGTTTTACCCCAAATATTTAGAGTTTTCACAACTGGATTTCACAATCCATTCTATAAAAATAGAAAATTGAGGTGGTTTATTTTGAATGAATACCACTAATGAATTGAATACTAAAGATTATTAATATCAAAAAAAAATTGGAAATAAAAGAATGAGTTGGATTAATTACATGTGACATGTCACCATCCATCATAATATGTTATGATTTCACTATAGGCACCAATAATAGGATATATAAATCTCCATCTACTATATTCTGCACTATATCCAAATATATAGGATTGGTACCTATGGGGATAAATTTGAATTTCAGTAGAACAAATCCCATAAGATGGATCAATATATGGATTCTTCACTTCATGTATATAAATAAATTTAAAAACTACTCCACAATAACAACAGAGAGTGTCTCACACTTTTTACAGGGAATGGGAATTAAATTCAATATGAGATAAAAACATCTGGATAAGTATTTATCCCACCCTATATTATACACATTGGTAATGAAAATGAGATTATGTTTTCACACAAAAAGAATAAACAGATCATGACGACCAAATCCTGGGTTTAAATGAGTTATTATTTAAAAAATAAATAATTATGAAAATTGATAAACTATCTAATCATGTATATTTATGTAAAGAGTATTGTATGCCTATTGGTACTCTTGAGGTGATACAAGAACAACTGATTAACTATAAAGGACCCCTATAAACATAAATGGGTTATGGATATTGGGAAAAAATTCAATTCTACTGATTGATTATCATGAATAGAAAAACAATATCATCCCAATTGATGCATAGACGAACATCATCATAAAAACTTTGTTGAGTCCCTCCACAACTAGAGGTGGAGGGGCTACAAGGATTTCTATAACCATTTACTAATTTCCTGAAATTTCAAAATTTCCCAAATTTGAATATTATTTGGTGTAAATGTTTTTAGACACAAATGTTCTCAATTTTTGGTTACTTATAATTATCATAGTCATGAAAATGAATCCATAAAAAGAAAATTTATGGGTAGAAATCATTCATGTTTTCATCAAATAATTCCTTTGAAATTTATATTTCATTACTTATTATGTGTTTGAATTTCAGTTTTATATGATACCATTATTTGAAACTTTATATATTCTTCAACACCTTCTTAAATATATAATCACTATAGGATGATGGAATAATGGGCTATGTAAAATTATAGAATTTAACAGTGGTGTTTTTATCTATATAGGTTTAAAAAATATTAACAAATGAAAAGAGTTGAATTTTTAATGTTTATTTCATAATTGTATATGATTTTTGTCTAATATTTTATCATTTTTATTTTTATTTTGGTCACGTTTAGGGATGTTTTATGATATTTTTTTGTGGTGGTTTTGGCATGAATGGAATGAGAATAAGTGTTAATATTTTGAATGAGTTGAAATTATGTTTATAGTTGTAGGCATTGTTTTGTGTAGAGGATTATGTAATGTTTAGAGAAATTTTATTTTCTTGTAATATAGTTTAATAATAATACATATAGAAAATAAAAATGTATATAGGTTGGGTAAGTATTGAAAAGATATCATTATTTTCAATGATTAAATTTTTGAAAAATGATTCCAATATACATTATATATTAATTAATAATTTGTTAATGATTTTATAAATTATGATGATGTGATTTATGTTTGGATGATATATAGTCGGGATATGGTATTTATGTGATGTTGAAGTTGTTGATAGTGTAATGTAGCGGTTATAAGTGAAAATTAAAGGTGGTAGAAATAAAATTAATGTAATTGATTATAAACCCATCATGTTTATTTTTGTGGTATACAATATCCTTATATTTTATGATATTTCATATGGACCCACACTTGAGTCACATAACATTTCTTAGGTCATGGTTTTTAGGTGTTTTCACTTATACCTTTGATATAGGAGACTCATATAGATCCCTATTAACTTCTCTATGTCAAATAAAAATTATATCCTTTAATGGATTGAGGTTATGATATAGGCTGAGATGGTCCAAGGTTGGTATACGTGGTAGATGTTATTTTGTGGATCCATGATGGGCGGTTTAAATGGAATGAGGTTGGAATAAGGAATATGTCATTCATTATTACATACCTTACTATGGACAGGGGAGTGGAAATCTGGGGATGTGTATCGTAGGTGTGGTTACAATGGGGTTTCATTTTTCAAAATGTGGTTGTGGATATTTCATTTTTTCTATGATGTAGTTATAATTTTTTATGAATATTCCATTTATGTGAGTCATAGTGTTTTTCAGGTTGTAATATGAGTGTGACTGATTTAGGGGGTCTTGATTTATGAATAATAATATAATATATTCAATAGATACTTTTTATAATAATTTCTTGCGACATAGGGTGACTGTCCCTTGACGAGGATGGGTTATAGTTGACCTAGTATAGGAAAAAATTTGGTTATTCTAATTATTCCATAAGGAAATAGTATGATTCATCCAAATTATTTTGATTAGCTGTTTGGTGGATATTAATGAGTATTGTATATATTATCACCCCTCTATATATTATAACTTTATACATCTATAAGATGGAGTTGGTAATTTTATTGGATCTTTGAAGATCAGGATTAACTTCTTTTTCATTGAGTTATTGTTAAAGGAGTCAATCATGGAAATTATCTATTTTGGGGTAAATTTCTATTTATAAAACTCATATAAAATTATGGGCTATAGATTAATTTATATTTATTTTATGTTTTTTTTGGAGGTTTCCTCTTATGTTTGATGAATTTATGAGAGTAATGAATCCCTTTATGTGTGTTTTGTACACATAGTTCGAGCCTCAAACTCACATCCTACTGGAGGTAGACCTCAAGGGTATTAGTCCTAATCGATGTGGGACTAGGATTTGTTTCATTAGTTATGGTTAATGAAATATTATAATCAGATATATGGATGAGAGTTCATATAGTGGTTGGAGTTGGGAACATGTGACGTCTATATAGAATTTATAGGGAAATAACATTATTCAAGCCCATATATGATTTAGGAAGGAGATTCCATAAAAAAATATTTTTAGAACTTTTTATTTTAAAATGCATCACTTGAATGTAACATAAAAGGTTTCATAAAGAAAATACTATTTTCAATAGTGTGCATTATATGACACATCGATCTTAAATGAACAACTAAATATTATTGTTTAATATTGTTGTTATCACATAGTCATTAGAGTGGCATGAATGAATAAAATTAACTGAATTATGAAAATATGTCTTACACACACACACACACATATATATATTTAATGCTTTGGTGAACTATTAATTATAAATGAATTTAAAACCCTTCTTTAGATTAATGGTATTGTTTTTTTGAAAAAATATTAAAATGAAAATAAGTGTGTTTATAAAATAAAAAAATCACACTTATTGGATTATATTATTACAATATAAATATATATAATAATAAATTTAATATCTACAATTTATCTTATATTTTTTAGACATAATATATAATCAAATTATATTTTATGTAAAAAAGTAGTATTATTCCAGAAAAGAAGTTTTACTACATTTTGGTGGCGGACACATTTTAAATTTAGATTTTTAACATTTATAATATTTTAGGAAAAATAAAATTCTTATTTATAATTGGAGTATCTAAATTTACATTGGCTGAATTTTTTTTATTTTTCTAAGAAATTTCATATTTTGAGGAATAGTGAATAATACAATATAGTAGACCAAAAATGCTTTCTTGTCAAATTATTTTGTATAAAAATTATTTTTTAATTATATTTAAAGAATAACTAAATAATGTATTTATGTTTTAATACAATTTATGTCATTTAAATAAATTTTACATTAAGATGGGATATAAAAATATTGTGAAATTCGGTACAATTTTACTTTAAAAACTTTTTTTCTCGATTTATTAATGAGAAAACTTGTAAATTAATTTTATCCACTTATGTGTTTTTAATTTTTAAAAAAAATATATACATTGTTATATTAATTATGATATTTATGATCTAATAGGATCAAAATAATTTTTGAAAAATATCTATAGTAATATTTAAATTAATGGTGAATAAGATAATTATGGGTAAAAATAACATTTTAAATTACATTAACATTTGATCTAATTTTATTGGATGAGTGTGATTATAAATATAGGATTAATTTTTTTTTTAAAGTAACCTTTTGAATCCACCTTGATGACTTTATGACATATATATTATTTTATTCAAGGAAAAGACTATTTTTGTCACACTCTTGTTTTTTATAAATAAAATATTTTTAATATGGGGTTATATATAGGATATGTTAGACTATAAATAATATTTATAACTATAACATTTTTACATATATTATTTTAATTTATTTATAATTTTTATAAAAATAGTAAATAAATGTTTTTGAGACAATGATGACGCAATATTTGATTCATTATTGGAAGAATCAAATAAACGATTTTAAAAAATTTAAAATAAATCTATTTTGATATAATTAATGAAATAAAATAACATAATGGATTACTTTGAAATTTTAGGGATGAGTTAATTGAGTTTTTTATGTTATATCATGTTTTATGAGTATTTTTAAAAATTCATGTATTGAATATTAACAACATTAAAAAAATTTATAAAAAATTATTATATTAACAAATATAAAATTAAAAAATATATACATAGAAAAAAATTATAATTAAAAAATTTTTATTATTGAATGATTTATGAGTCTTTGGGAATGTTATAGTACTTATACTAACCCTTATTGTGTAAATGACATGAAATTAGGTTAAAAATTAATAATGGTTCAAACAAAAATTAAAGAATAGAAAATTGTAAAAACGTATATAATTTTAATTATAGGAATAATATTATACCCATATCATAAAATTATATATATAATCCAGTTTTTATCAATTTCGATTATAAAAATTATTTATATTAATTTAATACATTGATGATTTTCAAGATTCCCCCTCTATTCTCTTTTAAAAGGGAAAACATTTTCCTCATTTAATTACACATAAATTATTATTTTGATATTAAAAGATAAATATAAATACATTCCTATAATACCTCGACAAATTATATAGGACTTATTTTAAGAACAACCTCCTCCATATGGGTGTCATGTTGTTAATCAAATGTGAATGTCTAAAGAAGAGCTATCATTTTTATTTATATGTTTTTATTTATTTTATTATTCCATATCCTTAAAATATTCCCCAACCATAATGTGAAAATAAATACATTATTATTAATATAATTATATGTTATTATGTTAATATTAACAACTAAATCCACCTCAGATTCCATGAAATAGGGAATATATTAATCATTTGTGTGTATGTGTGAATTATCACCTCCATGAACCAATATAAATCATTTTCCATAACTGCCTCTAAAAAATTCTTATTGTGGTTGAATTAAATTTTATATACTATATTCATGATATATTTATTATTATAATATAGTCATATATCAATGGAATTCTTACATTCCATGAACATAAAAATGATAATGTCGTTTGTGTGTACGTGTGAACTATCACCTCCACGAAGCGATATGATTAATTTTTCATCACTACATCACATAGATGATATAGAAGAATATATTTAGAGGAGTAATATGATATTAATGATATTTTTATCATTCTATAATGGTGAAATAATGCCAGACCAAGATTTTTATTTTTGGAAACTGATCTGGTTTATCTATCGGCCTTGGTTTTGGCTCTTGAGTTTCAGGGCTGCAGAGTATAAATTTTGAGATTCATGGTATTTTTACCTTAGTGAACAACCAAAACACAGTTTGGTAAAACTATGAGGCATACTTGAGAAACAAACATGGGATTTGGTGTGATTTAGGATTAGGTAAGATGATCCACGAACAGTTAGTCAACCTGTTCTTAAAGCTTACGGGAAGACACTATATTGCGACAAAACCATTCTGCATGGTTGGATCATGGTTTGAAAACCATGCATCTAACCCATCTAGGTTCCATGGTGAGTCCTTTATGGTGAAAATCTATTGTTCAGGATTTAGTAATTCATGTAGCCAAACCACGAAAGCTTCTAGAATCATAAATATATTGAAATTCTAACTATTCTGCCTCAAGAGTTTTATCCCAGAACATGCTATTTCCCATCCCCATTGTTCTTGAGGCCCTAAGGGTCATCCTACCTTGTTCACCATGAATCATACTCCATCCTATGGTTTAGATCATGGGTTTCCTTAAATTCATGCACTATATTTCTCAATGTAACCATCTTATCTCTTCTCCCTCTTCCTCTTTCTTCCACTTTCTCTTGAGTTATTTATCTCCAATGGTTATGTGGATTTACATTTCACATTACCCATGATTTATGTTGGAGGATTTCTTGATTAGGGAATCTATCAGTATATATTAGCAGGTGGAACATTTTTGGAGTGGTTTTGAGTGTGTTTTGTTAAAGAGCATGTAGTTTGAGGTAGTTTTCCCATTTATTTGTCATTTTTAATATAATAATTGTTGGTTTTAAAATTTTTACACATTAATTAAATATTTAATACTACTGTACAATATTTATAATAATTCTATTCAGTAAAATATTTTGATTTACAATTTTTTATGAAGTAAATAGAATTTTTTGGTTAATTTTTTTACACCTACTGTTTGATAAAATAGTGATTTGGGTTTTCTTGATTTTAATGGATTAAAAAGCATTTTTTGTATTTGTAAATATATTTATGAAGTGTATAATTGTAATTTAAATATGAAATGGAATGTGGCCTTATTGGCACCTTAATGAAAACTGTTTTAGTTTTAACATTTGGTGTGATAACATATAATTGTAATCTATTAAAATATTGATAAATATAAATTGGTGTATTTTTACCATTTTAAAATATGTATTTGGTTATTTTTAAGGTTATGGTTTTGTGAACTGTACTTGAGGAATGTTTGGAAATTTTGTGACAATGGTAAAAGTGTTTATCATGAATAATCTACTTGTATAATCTCCTAACATTTTTTATATTAAATTTAAGAGATTTACTCACTCAAAAATCCCCATGAAACATTTGATTTATGTGGAATGACAGATACATAGTGTGGAATCATCTCTGATCTATGAGTTTTAAAGAAATAGAATGATCCTAGGGGTGACGTGGGTATTGTTGTTTGTGTGGTTTATTATTATATATGTTCAAGTGATTGGTTGCTTGGTTGGAATCAGTTGGATCTCTCACTTTACATATTGACATCAGAATATTGAATAGTTAGTGAATTTTATATTAATGATTTCTTCGCTATTTAGAAGTATTCCTGAACTAATGAACCATCAAAGATGCATTTGATGTGTTCTATTATAATTATAATGTTCCCCTTAGTCTGTACTAGGCAGGGTGTGGCCATGAGTGTGATGGAGACATTGATTTCATCAAGCGAGGAATGATTTTTGGGAAGATTCAACATATTTTAATATGTTTTGAATTATTCATGAGATCCTAAGTTCACCCATGTATATTGTGAATTAGTTATATGTGGAGAAGGATGGTGACATATTGATAGTTAGATACACTTTTTTGATATCCCTCTATTTCCATTATTTGTATGATTATTGTTCTTAATTCTTGAGTAGTGTGAAATATTTTTAAATGCGATTAAATGATTTCAATTTTATTTTTGAAAATTGTGTTGTTAATGTTTTTCACAATTTCTCTATTACAAAGGATATTTCAACATCCTTTTTTATAAATTAATATGCTTCCTCCTTGGAAAAAAATGTGTTATTAAATGGTAAAAAGTACAATAGACCTTTTTTGGTTTTAAAGTGGAAAACATGTGGAATAGAATACTTTTATTTAAAATATTTTAAACAAGATGTTGCAATTTATTTTATTTTAAACGACATGAATTAAGAATAAATTGTTTCTATATGCCTACGAAGATTTAATACTCAAGACTATAGTGCTTTCTTGTTTTTACCTTGTGATATATATTACAACATGGTTTTAATCACCATTGGAGATGATTGGTTTGTGATTTGGAGATTTAACCTTAGGGTCTCACAGAGAAGTTGTGGTCCTCAGTTTTTGTTATGTTTTTCTTGTATTGTTTTCAGTATATTCAGTTTTTTTATAATATATGGATATTGTAGATATTTTTTATTATTTGGGATCCTTTTTAATCTTTTCATTATTTAGTTTATTTATTTAATTTGTGAAAAATCATTCCCTTGTATCATTTTTTATGTCCTTATATAATTATTATCTCATGGGGATTACGAACGCCCATCAATCCATGTCGCAGATCAGGTTAGGTGACCGGTTTAGTGTGATCTAGGGTTAGATCATGAACAAATGGTATCAAAGGAGGTCGGATCCTTAAGGGACATTTCTTTAAGATATCCCTTCGTTATTTAGAATTTTATGGTAGATGGAGTAGGACTATCGAAGATCGGGGTGCATGTTTGGGGGAGTGTCTCAAAAAAAATTTCTAAAAAAACACCTTTAGTTTCAAAGGGATGTCATGTTTGTTGTTGTTTTTTTTGTGAAGGGGATATGATATAGAAGTAGGTATAATGTTCTACATGAGATCAAAAGTCCTATAAAACCATCCGGAGATGTGGAAATTGTCCTAGAAGAATCTATGTGATGGTGGGATGATTGACATATGGTATCCAACAACATGTCCAAGTCATCCATCAACTCTTGTTTCCCAGGTGATTTGTTTTGGGTTATCTTATGTTTGATAAATGGTATTGTAAAATATTTTTTTTGGAATTGGTGAAAATGAATTTATATTTGGAAATGGATTTATTTGGGGAAATTGAATCATTTTTTAGCTTTATTTTGAAGACAAAATTCAATTGTGGATTTTGGAAAAAAAAATTGCTGGAATAGAAATTGTTAAATTAATAAAAAGTGTGTTGAATGTGATGAATTTTTTTTCATGGAATGTATCATATTTTATTTTCTAGAAAGGATAAAATGGTTGTATATGTGGAGTCTGCAAAAGGATTTAACTTGTTGGTAAGTGAGATTTTGAAAATGTTTTATGTTTTATAAAATGAGAATTGGATTGAATGTGTGAAACTGTAGGATGAAAATTTTTATTCAAAATTGGTTTTTTGGTCATTTGGTATTTCATTGAGTGATCACATGATTGAATTTGTGTGGATAGTTGATAGATGATGATATGGGTAGATGAGTTCTTGATAAGTCATGGTTTAGGGGTGCCCAGGTTTACATAGGAATGTGAATGAGAGTGAGTCTCTAAGGAATACCATTGCTGAGTGTGAAACCCACCATGTTTCCTTTTAGCCAAATATTTTTTTAATAGGAAACTTTTGTTGTTTTTTTGGTGACCAATGGTTGATTGTCTTTTTTTCAATGATATGGGATGTTTTTTTATAGAATTACTAGTTTTAGTTATAGTTAATGGTATGGTATTAATTAAGACATTGTATTTCCTTATTGTCTAGTGCTCACCCTGATAGAGATTTAATGGATTTTTTTGGTGTAGCAATGGGTGATTACCCATTACTATGTTTTCTATTTGAACATTATATAGATTTAGTTCTTCTATTCTGAAATTTAAATCCACCTCTCTTTTTGGTTTAAGATGATTCTCCCAATGTAGAAGAATATATATAAAGCCCCAACCCCAAAATCCAGGTGTCGATGCATTATTTTAATACATTTTCATGATTACAAGGAATCAAGTCTCAAAGGACCAATTAGTTTTGTAGTATTGGAAACAAGATACATACATAAGTTCAACACTACTACTTGCAAAGAAAAATAAAATTAATTTATTCCATTAGAAACATCCAAGATTCCAAGATTACTCCTGCAAGTCACTAATAACTAACTTCTTCATATCTTGGGAAAATGAAACATGAGAAAGGGGTGAACTCAAATGCTCAGTAAGAGTAAGAAATATAGTAGAAGATAATATAAATAGTATGCATGAAGAATAATAGAAAAAGCATGACTTTACAAATAATAAACATGATGAATTTATGGCAGGAATATGAGATGGGTAAATTATGCCATAATAAAACATAGTCATTGGTATTCTACTAGTCTAATAACCACATGAAATATCTATTCTCATAATGATGGAATGCATAATGTTGGACATCATAACAACATAGTAAAGGCCTCGTGCTAAGACAACAAATAAGATTTTTTCAAGGCCTTGTATCAAGACACTAGTTTGACTTAGGAGACATATGATGCATCGAGGAGCTATAGCGGGCTCCACCCATCACTTACTAAGTCCAATTCATTATTCATATGAAAAGGATTAGACATAACATAAAAAATCATATTAAACTAGCATAATAAATGTCAATACTTTAACCGTAAACCATGAATTGTATAATGATATCACATCTATAGTCAAAAATAACTCATTCAATACAATATGGATGATTGTATGGTAACATAATATCCTCAATCGAGAATAATGAATGATATTTACATAGATGAAAAAAATCATAAAAACTATTTGAGAGAAATATCCCCCATTTTCATGAAAACATTTAAATGTCGCAATATTTTTCCAGAAGCCTTTTAAAAATAGATTCTTGAATACAAGTTTCCCATACAACTTTGAAACTATTAAAAGGAATTTTAATTTTTAAAACTTAATGTCAATATAAATAAATCCTGGAAACCATTTTTAAAACATGGTCATTAATTACAATAATTTAGAATAAAAAATCTTTGAAACACTTTAAATGATATTTTTGTTAGAGTTCCTAACCAAAAGAGAGACACTTGAATAAAAATAATTGAGGTAATAAAAACATTATAATATCATGAGAATAAAGGGATTCATGATATACTATGTTAAATTATATTATATACACCATATAAAAGGGAATTGGTATAAAACAACAAAGAAGTCTCAATGGAATGTAAATTGAGATGGAATCTGTAATAAAGACCGTATCATTAGGTTAAGGAAAAATCAACGACATAATTATATGTGACAAATAAAAATACACTAATTATGATTTCATTTTAATTTTAAATCAATTATAGTACATTCGCATATATTCTTGTAAAAACAACACCAATTAATTGGATGTTTAACTCAATAAATGGAGATTGAGTTAAAATTTCTCTTATCATGTTCTTAACAATGACTTAAGAATTTCTCAATGGAGTGATTATATGTATCAAAAGTATATCCACAGAAAGAGTAGTGGAAATTACTACACAAAAAATAAATAGTTATTTCATTCATATTCAGGGTGTAAAATAATAAATGAAGTATGCCTAAAGCCCAATGAGTGGAAATTGAAATTTGAAATTCCCTTACTGGTTTGGCAACTTATGAAACATACACCACAAGAAAGAAGTAAAATACAATGAAGATTTAAATACCCATAAATTAATCTATATTACACCAGGAATACAATCATTGACAGTACTTATGCCACACAAATTGTAATAGTGGCCTATATATCTTGAATATCACGAGAATAAAAAGAGAGATGAAAATCCCTTATTTGTTGTAATTAGTCGAGTCGTATGGCCAAAAGTTAATAACCACCAAATTAATCACAAAATACAATGAATATAAAGATAATTGTGATAAAATATATATCAAATAATTTTACTCAATACACCACATCTAATAAATAAGTGGAAAATATTGTTAATCTCACATAATTAAAAGTGACATATGAAACCCCTTACATCAAGTCCGACTTGTCTTGTATGTTCTTTATTATTCCTGAATAATAAACATAAAGTAATTTATAATTTATTAAAAAAAATTCATGTTTATTATTCCTTTTATATAACTTATTACCTTGCTATAACAATTAATTAATTATTTGAGTTCATAGTGGATATTTTATCGATGTTCGAAACTTGAGTCAAAATGAACTTGTTATAATTACAATTTTTCCATGTGGTCAAAAGTAAATTATCTCAAGAATGATATAAATGACTCTGATACCATATATATATATATAATATATATATCTAGTATATATATCTACTTATAATAGTATATATCATATGGAGATAAGAAATGAAATGTACCGTTCATGGGGACACTAAGTCGTACGTACTCATGAACACTACTTTCATTTCTATTTTTTATTTTAATGGAATTAAAACATAATGATACATAGGTAAATTATAATTCCTGTATAATATAATATATAATTTCATTAATTATATCCTCTATACGTTCCACATAAGGCATTAACATGTCATATCATTTTGAGGGGGCGGTAGTCCGCATTTCCCCAAATGAAATTTTCTTGTTTTACGCATAATGGAATCCTTAATATTATGATATAAATGGAAAATAAAAAACAATAAAGAAAACAAAAAAATAATATATATGTATATCATATATAAATATAGTTCCATCTTAATGGCCACCATGAGATGCGGTAGGAGCAAATCGAACAAACATTGTTTCGTGAGGCGTTAGTTTTCAATCCACAGAAACAGTATGTTCTTCACCAATTAGATGGAGGTGTGTATAAGTGTAGTTTTAATCCTTCACATAACAACATCATAGTATATTAATAATACTGGTGTTTTTATAAAATAAAGTAATAAAATTGTTTAGGGGGTAGGAGATGTAAAATAAAACAAAATAAAACAAAAGAAATTAAGAGAAAGCCTTACAATTAATTTGGGTAACATACTTTGGGTTGATCCAAAAGTACTTCTTGAAGTGCCTTACACCTAAGGTAAGAATTCTAGGAAGAAGAGGGGGATCTTGAGAGATTATGTTGGCAGGGTTTGGATGATCCAAGGGGCATGCGAGGTTTGTGTAATGGGTTATAAGTGGTGTCCTTTTATAACGGGGAAGAGGGCCTCTTTTGGAAAGTGTGAAAATATTATTTTATTCTATAGTGATATTCGGTTTATAGAGGTCAAAAACTAATTATAGTAGAAGATAAGATGACTCATGGTAAAAATATAATCACCCAATAATAATTGGACAGGTTTTGGATATTATTTTAATATTAATAATCATATTTATTTAAATAATTTATTAATGAGGTAAATAATACATCATTATTGTGTCATTAATAATTTAATTTATTTGATGTCTAAAATTTACATAAAAATTACAATAATGTATCAAATATTTTTATATTTCTGATGATTCTTTATAGTAAAAAATATGACTTATATAACCCCATGTAAAAATTGATATACTAAAAGATATTTGTTAATGTCATTTTTGTGTTTACTTTATGTTAATTAAAATAAAGTGTCATTATCAGTATTAAGTGGATCCATGGTGTCCCAAAAACCACAAAATAATGAACATGGTCGTTCATGACTCATCCAATAAGGTTATAATAAGTGTTAAGGTTATTTTTCTGTTATTATATTATAATTTTTACCTTGAATTACCCTATTTACCTTTAATCGCGGTAAATAAAAGTCAAAAGTTACTATTCAACAAAAATTATTTTCATTATTTTGAACCACATTTAACATACTAACAATGATCATGTCTCTCATATTTTTGAAATTCAAATCACATAAGCGGTAAAATTTCATTTAAATAAAAAAGTCAGATTTTTGACTACTGCTTTTTGGTTACAATAGTAATAAAAAATTGATGTTTTTCAGAAAGATTCCAAAAATTCAGCCTAACCTATATTTGATATTCCGAATTCATAAATCATGTATATTTTACCAAATTAAAAACCTATAAGTTTTATTAATTATTTTTAAATTAATTTATGTTGTCAAAACAAATAGTGTGTTTTTATGAAACAATAACTACCAAAATATTGACACTTGTTTAAGAATAATTTCAATGTAAAATTAATTCCAATGACCAAAATTGATTAAAAGGTAAAAATTTAATCTAATTACACTTCAAAACCAATTTAAAACATAATCTAACCATATAAACAAATTTTTTTAAAAGGAATTTTTGAATTAAAATATATTATTTTTCACTATTCATAAAAAATTGAATATTATTAGAAAAATACCAAAATTTCATCCAAAGTAAATTTTTATGTCCTGACTATAAACAGTAATTATATTTTGTCAAAATGAATATGTTAAAGGGTCAAATATTGGATTGAAAAGTGTTCACCATTAAAAGCTGGGAAAATAGATTTTTTTTGAAAAATACATTTTTATATGAAAAATTGAATTTGTTCTTATAATATATCTATGAAACAAATATTATATAAGTTAAAATTATATAGATTACATAAAATTCAAAATCCAGTTAATAATATTCATAACCTATTTTGATGGGCTGGTTTGGTAAGTCGTGGTGTGCTCGAACTCAGTGTTGCATGTAGAACAAGCTATTGAATTTAAAGAAAATAACTTACGTTGAAATCTTGGGGTGTTACATTCTACCCTCCTTCAATAAATTGCGTCTTCTAATTTTGAAATTTTTCTTCAAAAATAAATGTTTAAAAATAGAAAAATACCTTTGTTGAATACCCAAATCGGAAATTGGGTTAATAAAATTTTGTCTTAATAATAGGGAAAAGGATATGAAAATGTCACCACTAAATTATGATCTCGATTAAGAAAACATTGGAGGCAATTAGAGACACATAATTGGAGGAAAACATAAATATATATAGGTAGTGATTGAGGTCATCAATCACAAACAAGTGGAAAATTGAGGGCCTCAAAGCCATCAATCTTTGATGATTTAAAGTATCATCGGTTTAACAAAACATAAATCATTATGATAACAGATTTTTTGTATTAATATAACTTCCCTATAATTTAGTAATTAATTTAGTCGTAGAATAAGAAAACAAAAATTTACTTGAGAAGTAGAGTTTCATGCTGTATCTAATTCTTACCACAAACAGATCATTCACTCCAAATGATGAGTATTAGAGATAACTTGGTCACACCTGAAGTGTTAGAATCAACATATAGATAATCACATAATCCACAATGGATGAACTATATATTTCCCTTTTCTTTAGAGATTAACCAAATTCAAAATGGATTGTAAATGATCAAATGATCCGCAAAAGTATAATACTTTAGAGAAATAAATACTAATCTTAATTTAAAAAACTAATCCATGAATACCCAAAGATAAATAAATTACATTCAATAAAAAATTGTCCATAAAATATTTTAATATAATCCAAACTAATATTGAATCCCAAAACTCAGAAGAATTTGAATACATAGTTTTCCATGTTAAATTGTTTATCCAAATAATATCGACTACTCTTAAATTCACATACTTAAAAGTAATTAAACTAATCACATATTCTCTATGATAGGTTAATTATTTCCATAAATAACCGAAATCTATATAAATACACAATAAAAGCATAGGAAAAAAACACCATTAATCTTGAAAAGAAATCCCACAGTATATTATTTTCCTTAGGCATATAGTATTCCCAATAGAGCAAACGTCTTCCAAAATAATATTTATCACTTAATCACCAAATAAGTTTCCTATACTAAGGAAATCCATTTTATAAGACATAAGATCCCAAATAAACTTATTATTGATAAAAAAATCATTTAACTAAAAATAATTAGTCACACTAACCAGTGACTTCATGTAGTCCAGTGGTAGGTGATAAATCCCAATCGCAATATGGTTATGGGTTTGATTACAGAAGCTTTGTCCGATGAGACGAGTTTTCACATAGTCCATGTGTTGTCCTTTTTCAAAAACTATTATATTTTATAATATTCCAGAAAATGAGATAGATTCCTCAAAATAACTATAAAATAATTTCCTCACAAATGTTATCTCATACCTCTCATTTTCATTCCAAAATTTAATAACTTGTAGTTTCCTCCAACTCAATGATCCTATGAAACCAAATGGTTATTGAGAACTATATCCACAAGAGAAAAGATAATTCATCCTCAAATTTCATTTTCACATGACAAACTATAGAGTTATAAATACAAGAGAAAAGTCTTCCAAAGTAATCTCTTCAACAAAGAGCACTAATACTTTTTTAAAAATTTCTCTATCCATTTATTTCCACATAGCTTCTTCCTTAACCAATGTCATTTATTTTCATATTAGATTAAAATCCATAAAATCTATTTATAAAGAGAATGTAATTTATCCTAATCATATCCCTCAATAGTCTCGTAACCAAGAGTGCAGAAAGGCCCGTTGTTGGGTACCAGGATACCCCGGGTCAAGCATGAAACTCCTTTTTGGAGTCTTCACTCCTAGGTACATCTGTGTCAGAGCCACCTCTACCTGATCGTATCTAGGTAGGGATGTGCTTCTTGGAAAATACACAAAATATCTACATTTCCAAGATTCTAGGCCATTCTTTTATACTAATCCTCAAAGTATATCTTAGGGTAATGTGCTCTAATCAAAGTTTATCTAAATCTAGTATCTATGGATTGTACTAAAATTCATCTGATACAATCTATAATTCCCCAACACCAAAATCCAGGAGTTGGTGCATTATTTTAATACATATTCATGATTATAAGGAATCAAGTCCTAAAGGATAGATCAGTTTAGTAGTGTTGGAAACAAGATACACACATAAGTTCAATGCTACAACTTGAAAAGAAAAAAATCATTAATTTAATCCATTAGAAACATCCAAGCATCCATGATTATTCTTTTGAGACACTCATAACTAAATTCTTCATATCCTTGGAAAATAAAACATGAGAAGTTGGTGAGCTCAAACGCTCAGTAAGAGTAAGAAATATAGAGGAAGATAACATAAAGATTAGTCATGGTGAATAATTGAAAACACATGACTTTACAAATAATGCCATAATAAAACATAGTCATGGGTATTATACTAGTTGAATAACCAAATGAAATATCTATTCTCGTAATGATGGAATGCATAATGTTGGACATCATAACCACATAGTCAAGGCCTCGTTCTAAGAATAAAAATTAGATTTTTTCAAGGCCTTGTGCCAAGACACTAGTTTGTCTCATGAGACCTACTAATGCATCGAGGTGCTATAGCAGGCTCCACCCATCACTTACTAAGTCCAATACATTACTCATATAAAAAGGATTAAGTATAACATAAACATTCGTATTAAACTAGCACACTATATGTCAATACTTTAACAATCAACAATAAATGGTATAAAAATATCACATCCACAGTCAAACATAACTCATTCAATACAATATGGAAGATTTTATTGTAATAGATTAACCTCAATCGATAATAATGATGGATATTTACATAGATGAAAATAATCCTCAAAACTATTTGAGAGAAATATCCCCCTTTTTCTTGTAAACATTTAAAAGTCACTCTTTTTGTAAAGAGGACGTTTAAAAATAGATATTTGAATCAATGTCTCCCATACCACATTGAAACTTTTAAAAGGAATTTTAATTTTAAAACATTAATGTCCATATAAATAAATCATTAAATTCATTTTTAAAACATGGATATTAATGAGAATGATTTAGAATAATAAATCTATAAAATATTTAAAATGATATTTTAGTTAGAGTTCCTAACCAATCGAGAGACATTTGATTACAAATAATTGAGGTAATAAAAACTATATAATATCATGAGAATAAAGGGATTCATGATATACTATGTCTAAGTAAATTATATACGCCATATAAAAGTTAATTAGTGTAGAACAACAAAGAAGTCTCAATGGATTGTAAATTGAGATGAAATATATTATAAAGACTCTATCCATAGGTGAAGGATAAATCAATGAAATAATTATGTGTGACAAAAATAAATAAACTCAATATGATTGGATATTCAGTGTAAATCAATCAGAGTACATTCACACATATTCTTGTAAAAACAACACCAATTAATTGGGTGTTTAACTCAATAAATAGAGATTGAGTTAAAATTACTCTTATCAAGTGCATATCGATGACTTGTGAATTTTACAATGGTGTGATTATGTTTATCATAATTATATCCATGGAAAGGGGAGTGGAAATTACTAAAAAAACAATAAATAGTGATTCCACACATTATAATGGAGTAAAATTTTCGTTGATGTATGCGTAAAGCCCAATGAGTGGAAATTGAAATTTGAAATTCCATTACCGATTTGGTAACTTATGAAACATACACCCCATTAATGAAGTATCATACAATGATGATCTGAATACCCATAAATTAGATTATATTACACCAATAATAAAATAATGGATAATACATATGCCACACAAAAAGTAAATAGTGGAAAATATAGCATGAATCTCACGGGAATAAAAAGTGAGTTGAAAGACCCTTACATCGTTGTAATCAAACGAATCGTATGACCAAAAGTTAATAAACACCAAATGAATCATAGAATAACATGAATATAAATAGAATAATGATAATATATATATATAATGGAAGTACACAATACACCACATTCAATAAATAAGTGGTGAACAATGGAAATCTCACAGAATTAAAAGTTAGATAAGAAACCCCTTACCTCAAGTTCGACTTGTCTTGTATGTTCCTTGTTCATCATGAATAATAAACTTAAGTAAATTTCTACTTGATTAAGAAAATTTTTCGTGTTTAGTATTCCTTTTATATCACCTAATTCCTTTTCTATAACAATTAATTAATTATTTAGGTTCATATTGGATATTTAATCAACGTTCGTAACATTAGTCAAAATGAACTTGTTATAATTACAATTTATCAATGTGGTCAAAAGTCCATCATTTCGAGAATGATATAAATGACTTATATATAATATAAATATTATATATCTGGTATATATATCTATTTATAACAGTACATAACATTTGGATATAATAAATGAAATGAACCGTTCATGGATATGGTAAGCCGTATGTACACATGAACACTACTTTCATTTCTATTTTGTATTTTAATAGAATTAAAACATAATGACACATAAGTATATTAAAATTGAAGTATAATATCATATATAATATCATTAATTTTATCCTTAATACATTCCACATAATGCATTAATGAGTCATATCATTTTGAGGGGGCGGTAGTCCGCACTTCCTCAAATTAAATTACCACGTTGTACCCATAATGGAAAATATAAAATAATGATATAAAGCGAAAATACAGAATCATAAAGAAAAAATAAACATAATATATACATCATATATAAATATAGTTCCATCTTAATGGCCACCATGAGAGACAGTATCAGATAATCTAACAATCATCGTTTCGTGAGGCGTTAGTTTTCGATCCACAGAAACAGTATGTTCTTCACCCATTAGATAGAGGTGTGTGTAAGTGTGGTTTTAATCCTTCACATAAAAACATCCTAGTATAATGATGAAACTTTTTTGGTTATAAACAAAAGTAATAGAAGTTCTTATGGGTAGGAGATGTAAAATAAAACAATAGAATTTAAGAGAAAGCGTTACATTTAATTTTGGTAACTTCCTTTGGTTTGAACCAAAGGGAATTCTTGAAGTGTCTTCTGCCTAAGGTAAGGCTTCTAGGAGGAAGGGTGGGATCTTGAGTGATTATTAAGGAAGGTTTTGGCCAAGCCAAATGGCATGAGAGGTGTGTGTAATGGGTTAGAAGTAGTGTCCTTTTATAAGGGGTAGAAAGGGCTCTTTAGGAAAGTGTGAAAATATTATTTTATTATATTGTGATATTGTGTTTTTAAAGGTCCAAAATGTATTAAATTAGAATATGAGGTGACTCATTGTAGAAATAAAATCGGCCAACAAGAATTGGACAGGTTTTGGATATTATATTAATATTAATAATCATATTTATTTAAATAATTTATTAATGAGGTAAATAATACATCATTATTGTTCCAAAAATAATTTTATTTATTTGATTTCTAAAAAATATATAAAAAAAATTACAATATTGTATTAAATTAGTTTTAGATTTCCAATGATTATTTATTGTCAAAAATAATACTTTTATAACTCCATGTAAAAATTGATATACTAAAAGATATTTGATAATGTCATTTTTGTCTTTATCTTAAGTTAATTAAAATAAAGTGTCATTATCATTCTTAAGTGGCTCCATTGGGTCCCAAAATTGACCCAAGGATGCCCATGGTCGGCCATGACTCATAAAATAAGGTTAAAACAAGTTTTAAGTTAATTTTGTAATATTCTAATATTTTTTTACCTTGAATTACCCTATTTACCTTTAACCGTGGTTAATAAAAGTTAAAAGTTACTATTCACCAAAAATTATTTTCATCTTATTGAACCAAATATTACTTACTAAAAACAACCGTGTATCTCGGATTTTCGAAATTCAAATCCCAGAAGTAGTAAAATTTCATTTAAATGAAAAAACCTCATTTTTAAACACTACTTAGTGGTTTCACTATTCATAAAAAATTAATCTTTTTCAGAAAGATGCCAAAAATTCAACCTAAGATATATTTGATATTCTGAATTCAAAAATTATGTCTATTTTACCAAATTCATAACATATAAGTTGTATTAATTAATTTTAAATTAATTCTCATTGACAAAACAAATAGCATGTTTTTAAGAAAGAATAACTATCAAATTATTGACACGTGCTTATGTATAATTTCATGGTAAAATTGATTCCAATGACCAAAATTGGATTAATGGGTAAATATAAAATCTAATTACACTAGAAAACAAAATTAAAATATAATCTATCCATAAGAATAAATAAAATTAAAATGCATTTTTGAATAAAAATACATTATTTCTCACTATTCATAAAAAATCAATATTATTATTAGAAAAATACAAAAATTTCATCTAAATTAAATTTTGATGTCTAGATTGTAAAGAATAATTTTATTTTTTCAAAATGAATATGTAAACGGGTCAAATATTGGATTTAAAATTGGTTCCCCATTAAAAGGTGGTAAAATTGATTTGTTTTTGAAAAATACTTTTTTTATCTAAAAATTGAATTTTTCATATAATATATCTAAGAAAGAAATAATACATAAGTTAAAATTATATGGAGTAAATAAAATTCAAAATCCAGTTAATACTATTCATAACTACTTTTTAACGGTTAGTTTGGTATGTCATGGTGCGCTCGAACTCAGTGTTGTGTGTAGCGCAAGCTATGGAATTTAAAGAAAATAACTTAAAATGAATTCTTAGAATGTTACAGTAGATGCGTAAGATTGAATTGAATTTTAGACACAGTCAGTTTTCCATGATTTTAATGATGTAGTTTCTTACCTTTATTATTGAAGGAATGACTAGAAGTGGTGGACGTCAGTCTCTCATAGCAAGCTTAGGGGAGGTCTTACCTCATATTTTTTCAAGGCATCGTTCATTTAAGAATTCTTAAATCAGTAGATGAAATTAAGGAATTTAATGGAGAATTAATTTCTATATTAGGGTGATGGGTTGGTGTTGGTGTTATATCGTTGTATTTTATAAATAGTTCAATATGATCTGCGATTTGTTGTAGATGATTCATTAATGTCTTAGTATTTTGATGGTGGGATGTGTTCTAATCTACAATCATATGTGTCGTTGTTCTGTATAGATTATTTTTCTAATGTCTTGAGGAAGGTTATTAATGTTAATGATTTTATTGGGGAATTTCTTGAGGTAGTTTTTTTCCCTCTTGTTTCAGGAATTAGTGTAGGGAATTCCAATAAAGAAGTGGGGAAGTGGCCTGAAGATATTACTATTGGTGTGAGAATTAGAGGTCTTTTGGATCCTTCACCTACTTCATATAAGAACATGATCATGTTGTTTTATATGTTTAGAAAAACAAATCATAATAATCAATAATGTCTAAATTCTCTAAATACATTTCATTATTACATATTCCTTGGCTTTATACAATACATCTGTCAGAGTAGTTTCAAGAAGTGTCATGCTTCTTGATCCACCTCTTTAAAAAACACCCCATCCCATTTTTTGAGTAAATTTCCATTTTTAGAAAATTTAAAATTATATTTTTATGTAACATATCTTTCTACTATTTTAGTTGTGCCCCAGGGTATTATCATTTGTTTGAAATGTGTAGGGATGTAGTGAGTTCGCTTAAAATAATCTATTTTAAAGAAAAAGTTTCATTTTTTTAGAAAATATTAATATTACTTCTTTTATTGGTGGTGTGTTGTAATTATTTGCTATTTATTTTGGAACAAAAGATACTTCAAATATTAGGGCTCCATCTATAGTCCTTGGAGTGAATATTTTTACATAGTCAAGAAACCTTCAGGGATTTGGAAATATTTGTTTTAGTTATCTTCTCCTCCACTGGTGAGTATATGGTGTTTATGCTCTTTTTTGTAGTTTTCATTATCAAGATTTAAGTACATATTTTCTTGAGTTTGTTTTGGAATGAACTATTTTGGTGGGAGTTGGTTGTTCCCTATGGGAAATTTCTTCTGTTTGCATGTGTTTTTCATTCAAACATGTTGATTTATAATTGGTGGGAGACCCACTGTCAGTCTCAGTGTGGTATCTTTTTGAGTTGGACATTTATAGTAGGTTTCTTATGATGGGGAGTCTGTTACATCCTCCCATGTTGGGTGTTTAGTTTGGTTTTTTATTTAGTCTGGTATGAATTTTTTTTTCTTTTTGTTGTTTTAATTTAGAGTTCCTTTCAAATTTTTGGTATGTTTGGTTTTTGGTGTGTGTCCAATGGTCTCTCTTGAGGAACATTTATAGATGTTGTGGCATGCGTTTTTGGATATCTATCAGGAAAGATTTTATATTTATAGTTTTGTTTCAATATATAGGTGTATGTACTATTTGGATGCGGTTTATATGTTCATGGATTAATAGGGTGGATCATTTAAATATGGATTTTTTAGTTATTGTTCAATATAATGAAACATATTGTATATTTATGTGGGACAAACATTAATGATTAGGAGAATTATAACAAAAAAACATTTTATTTTTTACCTCTAATATAGTTTATCTTTGGTCATTGGATTTGGATCTGGAGTTTCCAATGTCATAGGATTAAAATTTTATTTTTATATTTTTTCTCTTTGTTCACTTTCAGTTCATGGTTTTGAAAAATTCCGAGGCATTTTCCAAGAACCCATGCGAGATTTTAGGTTCATCTTATTGAGGGTTAATAGCCCACGCATTATTAAAAAACCATTCCAAATGCTTGTGGTAAGACACTTTATTGGGACTGAAACATTCTTCATGGTTCATGCATGGTTCTCAAACTGTGTAGCCAAACCATTTAGTTCTCTTGGTGATTATTATAAGGGTATCATGGTTGGCACCTAGTTTGGTAAACCATGTGGCCAAATCATGCTAGATGATGAGATTTTAATAATTGAGAAAATTTAATTATGCCCCCATATTTTTATTAGAAAATACCATATTTATCATAAATTTGGTTCGTGTGATCCAAAGGGGCCTCATCCCTTGTTCTCTAATCCTCCTCATCCCTATTGTGTGGATTGTGGGTTTCCTCCTAGTGTGGTGGTAAATTTCTCATGTTAACCCACTTCTTTCTATCCCTATTCCTCTTTTTTCAATTTTCCCCCCCAAGTAATTATTCTCTTATGGATGTGTGTATCTTGGGTTTATGTTCTTAATGATTTATGTTGGGTGGTTTTTTTTGTTTTGGGTTCTCCTTTGTAGATCATGGCTCTTGGAACCCTCATAGAATAGTTTCGAGTGTGTGCTGTTAAAGTGCTTGGGGTTTGATGGGTGTTTTCCATTGTATTTTACTTTTAAATTTAATAATCATTGGTTTCACAAATTTATCAACGTCATTGAAAATTAAATAGTGACATGTGATCTATGGAATAATTGTTTCGGTGTGAAAAGTGTTTATTTTCTCCATGTTGTGATGTATATATAATTGTTTTGTTAAAAAATATAGATAATGTTTTTGAAAAAATTTTGGGTAGGATTTCTCATGTGTTTTTTGGATTTTGAAGAATGGATTGTCTTTGTAAATATATTGGTGGTATCTTAAATTGTGATCTGGGTTCCTCAAATGGATTTTCAAAGTGGTTTTTGATTTAATGGATGTGTATAACTGAATATTAAAAATTAAATGGCATGTGTCTCTATTATAACATTGATGAAAATGGTTTTGGTTTGCACATGTGGTTTAATAATAAAAGATGTGATTTATATAAATGATTTAGAAATGAAAATTGATGTATTTTCAACTTTTTGAAAATTGGATTTTGTTCTTTTGAAGGTGATGGTTTTGTGATGGGTACTTGAGTCCCATTTGAATTTTTTTTTGAAAATGGATAATGTTTTTATCATGAAAAATCTTTTTGGATAATATTAATGCCTTGTTTGTGTTAAATGGATTGGATGTCCTCACTATGGAATCCTCATGATAAATTTATTTTCTATGGATTATGAGATACTCAATGTAGAATCCTTTGTGACCTATGAGTTTTAAATTAAGATATAGATCCTTGGGGTGACTTAGGTGATCCTTATTGCATTATTTACTATTAAATATTTTCTTGTGATCATATACTTTGTTGGGAAAAGTTGGCTCACCCTCTTTTCATCTTGTCATGGAAACCATACATACTGGGAGAAGTTTTTTAGAAGGATTTTTTCACTAGTTAAGATTATAATTTGACTTTTGGACCATATCATGAGGTTATATTCAAAATTATTTATATGGGATAGTGCCCCTTGGTCTGTAGTAGGTATGTTGTTTCTAGGAATTTGAGAGAGTTATTGATGTCATCATTTGAGGCTTGCTTTCTGGGATGATTCAACATAAATTAATATATTCAACATTAATCAAGGGAACCAAGGTTCTCCCATGTATATTGGAACATATTTTTTTGGTGATTGATGGTGATGCATTGATGGTTAGATACTCTAGTGTGATATTTTTTAATTTACCTTATGGAATTATTATTGTGCTAACTTCTTGAGTAGTCGGGAATCATGATAAATGTGACAGAATTATTTCATGTGTTTTTGTGAAAATGGTTTTTTAAATATTTTACAACTTTTCCCTCCTAAAAATGAGATGTCATCTTTCCCTTCTAATCATTCATATGGTTCTTCTTTTGATATTCGTGTGATTTTAAATGTTAAAAAGGGAAATAGACCCTGTTTGAATTTGTGGTTGAAAATCTATGGAAAAGAATACATTTATATTTTATATTTCAAACTTCATGTTTATATTTAGTTTATTTTAGAGGATGTACATTGGGAAAATATTTTTCAGGTAGAAAAACTAATTTTTAATACTAATGCCTGTAGTTCATTCCTTTTTTTCATTTGATGTATGTTCTGGATTAGTTTTGATCACAATGGGTGATGGTAAGTTTTGGTATTGGAGAGTCACCCTTGGGGTCTTATGGTGGTGTTGTGGGCATTTTTTTAGTTTGGGTTCTACTGTACAATTGTTTTTACTTTTAGTTTTGTATAAAATATGTTCGGTTTAGAAATTTTTATTTTATTATTATTTTTTAGTATTTCATCTATTTAATTTATTAATTTATATGGGAGAAATCATTCCCTTATCTCTCTATTGTTGTTGGACACTAGTTTATAGCATGTGGGGAACATGAATGTAGTTAAGTCCATTCAAAGATCATATCTCATTACTGATTCAAGTTTATCACTGGATAGTTTGTGACCAATAATACTTAATTTCTCTCCATAATGATTATAATAAAATGAAAACATTACCCATTCATACATACATTTTACCATCCACATTATTGTGACACAGTTCATTTTTTATATCCATATTTAGTGAATGTATTTAAATGTATTATTAATTTACAATGATAATAATTATTTCATGAATATTTTTCGGGATATGATGGATTAAAGACCTCTTTGATTGTATGTGTCATACCAAAGTATTATTGGATTAATTTACCGAATATTTTCAAAACATGTGATGTGAACATAAATATTAATGTAAGTTTTTTTAACATGGTAATAAGTAATATAAATGAAATAATTAGCATCAAAATAAGGTTATTAATAAACTTTAAAATATCATAATTTTATTATTCACTAATATAATAAAGTTATGTGTTTATTCGGACTCAAAGTGTGGGAATCTTTAAAAAAACATCATTTTAACTGTTTTAATGGTTTATAATTATAAATCCTTATCATTGATGACCATGTTTTGTAATTGGTTTTATTGATTTATTTATATGGATATAAATTTTCTAAAATGATATATATATTATAATTTTATAAAAATGTTATATAGTGGTATGAGAGACTTTGATTCCAAAGTCTCTTTATAAAGGTTTAAAATTAGTATTTTAAAATTGATTAATTGTTTCTGTAATTGTTTTATTATGAGTGTAAATGAAATTTTAATAGCGATAAGTTAAAAATTTAAATATTTTATTTTTTATGATTGTATAATGGTACATGGATAATTTATGGGTGGTTACATGATAAACCAAGGATGGTTGGTTACGTGGTAAAGCATGTAGGGGTGGTTACATGATAAACCATGGATGGGTTGTTACATAATAAACTTCAATTAATTGGTTTTAGAAGTCAACCATATGGCTATTATTTTTGTATGAGTGTCATGTAATGAAGTTGACTGTATGGTTATTCCTTTTTTTGTATAATTATGTCCCTCGTTAGCTATATATGTGTTAAATAATTTCTTATGTGTTTTCATGGAAATCATTTTAATTTAAAATAGAAACATAACTATATTTTGGAAATTATTATCTTTTATTAATATTAAAATGGAATTTTATAGGATAAGTTTTTGGAGGATTCAATATATAAATGGTTTTCATTATTTATGTCCCATACTGCACGTTTTTTACTCTTACCATGTATTAAAATACATTTCAAATGAATTAATCTTAATGAGTAAAAAGAATATGTAATTAAGAATGAATTAAAAATGTTTCTAAAAATGTATTAATTTTTTAAAAGTATTTCCCTTGTTGGAAAAAATAGATATTGTATATAAGTATTCATATGTAATGTCTGGGTTTATTTTGTATGATTTTTCCCTAATTCTATAAAACTATATACTAAAATGATCCTCTAATGTGAATTATAGATGAAAAACACTAAAAGAAGTTATGTTTAAGGATAAGGCCTTATATTGGGAATAATAAACATTATCGGAAAGATTATATTTCTGGTTAGTTAAATAGATAGGTGTGGTACATCAATTATCCTTGCTTTTGATTGTGTTTGAGTTGGAGTGGTTATTTTGATTTTAAAATGAAACTCATTAAGTTATTTTAAATGATTTATATGATTTTATATAATATAAATTTATTTGATATTTTTTATAATAATTATTTGATCAGTTTTTCCTGATGTTGATAAAACTACATAGGTGTGGTAGTGTAACCTGTTTGATTGTAGGAGGGTTGAAATAATATATGATGATCCTTTATAGAATGGGTTTGATTGAGTTTCAACATTATATTTGAGAAAACTATAAATAAATTTTCTCCAATAATCATACAATGACAAGGTTATAGGATCTCGATATTGATTTTAGTATGATTCATGCATGTACATAAATTTGGATTAAGTTAGTTGTTAGTTTTTAGAGGTTTGTTTTTATCATGGATATTTTTTATTGTCATGAGCATTTGGGAGAAAAGTTGATGATTTCTTAAAGAAGTTTCGTATTGAATTCCACACCTTAAACCTAAAAACCCATTTCTAATAGATATTGTTGTGTCTTTGGCTAGGGATCATGAGCCTTCAATATCTCACATACTAGTTTAAGAACCTTATGAATTTTTTACTTTACCTTCAACCTGATAAGGAAGATGGTAAATCTATTTTTTAGTTATATTTGTCTCTAGATATCCAATTACATGTAAACATATTTATTTTGTTTATTTTACTTTTAATATAATATAAATTAATGAAGATAATGAATACAAATTTATGAATTAGTTTATCTTGAAAGGTATTCCACCAAAATATCTCATTGAGAAAATTGTGAGTGGAGGTTTTCAATTATTTGGGTAGTCTAAGAATTATAAGTCGTTGAGTTATTCTCAAATTTATTCTCATTATTTATCTATATAAAGTATAAAATGGATCTATATTAGAAGTTTAATCTAGTATTTTTTTTCTTATGGAGGTCATGGTCAAGATAGTTCTATAGATTCACCATCCTCAGTAGTCAACATGGGATAGGTGGTCAGTTTCCTATAATTTGAAAACAATAGTTTTGCTTAATGAAATATTAGTATCATTAGTGAGGTTGATAGTCATATACATACCATATAAGATATAGAACCACGTGATTATATATCTAAAATAATCTTCTTTACTAGGTTTAATGTATGAGCTCAATCATATTCATGATCATCATCAGGGATAGCGAGGGAGAAGAGTAGATCATGGTAAGTTTCATGTCATGGTGTTTTTCATTCATATAAGGTTCATGATTAATATAGGTATCATTAATTTATCCTATTCCCAAATATATATTTTTTTGTTTGTGTTATTTATTATCTTTTTTTGTCATCATTTTCTAAACATTTGTACTAGAAAAATAGATTCATTATATTCTAATGATATTGACTACAACAATAAAATGTATGTCTATCATATTTACAGGGTGTGATATTTGTGATATGATAAATGGGAAACATCAATAATTGAATTTTTATTATTATTATAGATATATAAATATAATTCCAACCATGGATTTTTTTATATAAGGTTCATATTATTATTCATTTATTTCTAATTAAGGTTTTCTCTATGAAGTTACAGTTGGGAATGTGAAATTTGTTGGAAAACATGTTCATTAAATGAGTTATAATTATTAGGAGCCTCTTTATTCTTATCTGGAAGATTTCATATTAGAATTTACAAAATTATAAGAGGTATTTTATTGAATTTTGTTTAAGCCTTCCTTGATGTATTCCCTAAATGGGTATTTCTTCTTCACCCACCAATATAACTTTGAGTTTGGGCTAGAGTAACAATGGTTAAATTACTTGTATTAATGGATTCTTAACTGAGGAAAAATTCTGATTTATATGTTAATTTTATTAATATTGTCGATCTATTATAGAATCATTCCATCCAACCAAGTGTCTTTCATTTGGGTGATTTTTTGTCATTCAAAAGGAATGGGTATTTTTATATGAGTTTATATATTGTCTACCAACTATTTAATATGGTGTTACTAAAGAACATATAATTACATTCCAAGATGTACATTAATAAAAATAATCTTGTGAGAATATGTGGATGTGTAGAATATTTATATGGGTGATATATTCTCTTTGGAATATTGCCTTTCAATAATGGTTGGTAGTAGATAATTCAATGAATTTGGATTCTATTTCATCAGTGGATATTAGATTTTCTTGATGATTTCATGGTTTATTTCTATTACATGCAGTTTATGACTGATTTAACTTAAATCAGTTCACATTTCAAAAATCATACCATGAAGGACCATAAAATCATATAGACTAATCAATGCACTTCTACATTATAGTATATGTATGTAGAAATAATAAACAATTATGTTCATTATTTTATTAAAGATAGAGTTATATTCAATGTGTTATTGTAATATTTTATTCATTTTCATATTTTCCAGATGTGTCTGATTTTGGTGATCAATAATGTGCTTATATAGTTACATATTTATGAGAATTACTACGATAAACATGATCTTAATTTGGATTCAATAGTGTTTTTTTGTATGATGTTGTAGTGTAACCTCAAAAAATAGTGCTTTGTGTTCTTAATTGATCAATAAATTACATGATATTTTTCTATTTGTGTGATTTTTATATTAATAATGATTGAAGTATTATGTTTTTAAAAATATAATGATTATGCTATATCCTACTCTTTAGGGAGAGGTATTTAGTGGCTAATTCAATGAGAGTAAAGTCATGTAGGTATTTCATTAATCATTTAAGGGATATATATATTGGGTGAGGTAGGATATTTTGGCTTAGAATAATGATTTGAAGGATGAAAATTGTACGAAATTAATGTATTAAATGATAGTGGATATTATTTGTTACACCAAGAATAGGAATCTAAACACGTTCATATTCAATTATAGGTATGGCAAGATTTTGTCATCGATATGGATTCTCAATAGGCATTTTTGAATGATAAATAACTTCATGTTATATTATTTGGAATAATCATTATTTTATCTGCATTGGGTGAGATAAAACAACATGAGTTTCATATGCCATATCAAGAAGTTCATCTCACCAATGTAAGACTTAAATATGTCTAAAAATTTATCCCCATGTTACATGATTCATTTCTTATTTGGGTTAATAATTTTCATTATAACATAGTGAAATAGAAACAAAATAATGTTTATCTCAATCATTAATTAATGGAAAAATATATTTGAAGATAGCATGGAATGATTAATCTAAAAGTAACATAAATTTGTAAAATAATTCTACATGACTGATTAAATAATCAGCAAATAATTCCATATATGAAAAAATTTTATGAGAAATAACATAGATAAAAATAACCAGATTGATGGTGATAGAATGAATAATTAGAGATATATTATACAAACAAGACCTCTATAAATATATTATTCCATCCTCGATGGTTTTAACCCCTATAAAAACCTAAATTTATAGACCACAGTATACTAAGGTTATGTTTGATTACTTATGTCACACACTACACCCAATGAAACAACTAGAACCTACAATACCATATCTAATTTTAAAAAATGATGTATATTTTTATATATACATTTAACTTATAAATATATTGGCAATGGAATTTTTTAGATGTCGTTTTTAGTAGTATGTAAGGCCATACCAGATATCATAGTTATACAAAAATTATAACTATGATCTGACTTCACATGTTCTTGATCCTTAACTGAAACTAGACACAATAATTCTTCTACATTTCACTCATCTAGAAAAATATTTTCAATCATATGTTGAGCATAAAAAAGTACCCAGTATGGGGTTTTTGAACTCACATTAAAATTATTTACATTAAATCATGATTAGAAAGTTATAGAAAAAATAATTTTATACCAAATACAGGGAATTTTAAATAACAAAAAAATTAAAAAAAATTTGAATCTAGGATATTTAATTTAAATTACATAATGAATAATGTTTAAAACCTTATAATTTAATAACTCTTTAAATCCCAATTTTATTTCAATAATATAATATCATTTGAAAAAAATATAAATTTCTTCTGGAAATCTAATTAATTTACTATGAAATACATATTTATTTATTGAATATCATTATACATGGTAATATTTCTCAAATCCATGATTCCACAATGAGTAATGTAAAATTAATATCATTTAATTAAAAATGCCCTTTGAGGACGTGGGTTTACTCCCAATTCCTCAACTTCTTATTAAATATCTATGTGCTAAAATTTTAAGTAAATTTTTTTGCATTGATAAATTCCCATTATCATATAATTACATTGAAATAACATTTTTAAAAAAACCACATATATGAAATTTACTTTCAATATGGAAAATAATTAAATATTTAATAAATTTTACATGATGATTCCTTATTAGAGAATCCATATTTTAGAAATAATATAAACATTCATGGAAAATATTAATAATTGAAAAATAGTGTAATTCAATAAATTATTTTCAAAACATATATTAAACATTAATGAAAATTATATTTCATGGACATAAATATAACCATGAGTAATATATATATATATATTAAATAACATTTCATATATAAAATTATAATTTTGACAACTAAATTACCTCCTAAAATTTTAAAAATAAAAATTTACAAATAAATTCTTCTTTATATGGTATTTGAAAAAATCAGAAACCAATTTTTTCCCACAAATATGGTGTTTGAAAAGAAATTTGATGGTATTAAATATAATTACGTTCATTTAAATATCATTATTTTATAGATGAATTTTTTTTTCATTTCCAAAAGGGGTTTTCAATCTATAAAAAATGAATTCAATGATAATTTCCCTTCATAATAAAAATTGGGTTTGATAAAAACCGAATATCACTTTTCATGGTTTTGGAAATCATAATGAAGACGATATATAAAAAATTATAATTTTCCCTTACATTATAACATATATCGTATATTGAGTCTTAGGTAAGCTTATGTAGTGGTATTCTCTAAATCCACTTCATGAATATACAGAACTAGATAAAGAAACAATCTTAGAATTATGTGTTGGGGCTTCTATGGAGTGAAGAGAATGAGCATGTATAACATTTTTTTAATCCATACAATTTGTTACAAAATTTTAAATTTTAAAAAATATGATTTTCTATACTTTTATAATCCAATGTGATATCTCATGTTTGTGATTTTATTTTTCTTGTTTTATTATTGACCTAAGATGAAGGATAATATACCTAATTCATACTTGTTATCGATTTTTTATTTGATATCATTGTAGGTGACACTAATTGAAATGATAACAAGGTACAATTATTGAGTCACAATTAATACCCATATTTTTAGCAATGAAAATAATAGACCAATTATGTGGTTTAGTATTTTCATATTAAACATGGTTAAAATGATATGAAAAAGTTATTTATTAATGAAGAATATATATATAAATATCGTGTTGTCTTACTGGTCTATCCTAAGGTGAAAATGAACATAGAGATCTAATGAATCCTTAGTGGATGTATGATATTCAATTAGGACTATTATAGTTACAAATATTCCAATATATTGTTTATTTTTTATGTGTTCTAGATTCATATAGATCGTATTTTTTGTTATAAAAAGCCTCACTAATGATATTGAAATTAATGTTCACTGTTCAAAAAAGAAATTTCAATCATCCAACATCATTGGCTGGTATTAAAGGGTTATATATTTTTTGCCAAAGTAAAATAAAAGTGGATGTACGGTGGTATCAAGAAGAGATTTTTAAAAGACAATTATTTGGATGATTCATTTTTTCAGAACCAGATGAAATAGAAAGAATTAATTTTATTAGGATTCCTAATTATAAAAATGATTCTCATGAAGATCATATGTCTGGGATGTATCATATTAAATGATTATTTTGGACGTCAATGTTTTAAGCGGGTTAATATAAATCCATTCATTCATTCCCTCATAAAATTTATATTTGGATGAGTTCTTGAATATAAAAAGTTTCTAGTATACCTCTACTAGATCTAAGGAATTGAAGTCGACACTCGTAACGTAGAACATATATATACATGGGCCAGGAAACCCGCACCTCCTATTTCTCACCACCACAATCATTAAGTGGAATTCCATGTGTTTACAATTCAACCCAACCTATACATTGGTTCTCACCTTCTACCGGAATATATTTACTTCTTCCACCATCCTCCCTTTTTTTGTTCCCTGGTCTCACATCTGGTTGTGGTGATTTATTTTGGGGCTTACAGTTGTACATTAATATGAAAACATAGGAAGATTTATTATTACATTAAGTAATAAAAATAAATATATCTAAAATACATATTAAATTTAATTAAAAATATCTGTCTATATACTTTTTATACATATGTGTACACCATCAAAATTTATATTTCAATAAAAACTATTTATTATATTAACCTCTTATTTTATTTATATTAATTTATACTGAAGATATATCTACTCGAAATAATATTTTACTGACTACAGATCATTTTAATTATTTATCTTAAACTAATTTTACATGTTTATTTATTTACAAAAAAATAATATAAATAATATAATTGGATATTATTAAATAATTATTTTCAAGAAAGAATATTTAATATAACTTTTTTAAATAACGTAAAACTATAATTTAGAAAAAATCTAAAGGGATTACTATTTACATTTATAAATAATAATATAGATATATCATAATCATATGTTTTTTAGTTATTGAGATAATTCATAAACATTCATTTTCCTACTCCAATTAGAATTTATTTCATCTTATTTCAAATATAAAATCATTTGAAGGACATATATATTTTAAAAAATCAATATATTTTCAATAAAGAAATATTTATATTATTCAAAAATATATATATTTCTTGTGAATAAATTCAAAAGAATGATTTTTCATGTAATTTTAATATTATCTTATAAAAACATATATATATGTGATCTACATTTTGTACCTGATCATCCAAAGCATACCCATAGATAGATTCACATATAACTGAGGCTATCATTGTGTACATAGTACGATGAAATGGTATATGGCATGATTGTCATGATTCTTGGAGTACACAATGTTTTCATCCAAGAAACTACAAAAATATGATACAAATATGGACGGATGATCAGGTTCATTGTGGCCAAAAACCCTGATAGTGCATTCATCAACCCAAAAAACATTACGATGAAATCATATTTTCCACAACTCATTCTAAAATCAATCCTCTGAACATCAAAAGTCTGATCTCTCAACTGATGATACCCCGATATAAAGTCTACCATTGATAACATAAATGATCCTCTCATATTTTCAAAAAAATCATCGATACACAAAAGTGATTATCCATTACTCACTTTAAACCAGTTAAAATTCTAGGAATTGACTCATAAGCACAAATTCATATAAGCCACTTTATCGAACTATAGTTAAGAACCCCAAGGCAATAAACTTATATAGATATATACCTTATCCTCCAACTACACCATCCGAGTCTTGAGATCTTGAAACTATGTATGGATGTCGGTATTTTCTTATTCATGAATAGAACTACTCTAAAGACTACCTCGTGAGGGTAGATTATATTTATGAATTTATGTGTTGGTAACATTATCTGATGCGTGAAAATTTTACAGTGTATACGTAACACAAGATCCTAATGTATATCTTTTAACAATGATATTTTTATACTTGTATATATGGATGTAGGGATTTTTTTTATTATATATATTAATTTATTTTGTGGTAGAATATGTGAAAAACAAAGGAAATAGTATTGTTGATGCTTTGAAGAGGAAAAATAAGACTCAGGCAGTTCATGAGTATAGTGTAGAGTGGAAGATGATGACTCTACTGGATGAAATGCATGTGGTGGTTCACGTGAGTCAAAAGATAATGACTCTTATATACATGATTTTGCGGAATAGACACTTTTTTGATTCATTGGATATAGAAATTATGAGGATATTGAGTTTTGACTGTTGAGGGAAAACCATGAAGGTGTGTATTCTCTTTCCAATCACACCATAGATGAGGATGAGATCATCTATGTCAGGAATGACGATATTTTTCTTAAAATCATGAGAGAGGATTTGATATGTATGTTTGTTCCTCAAAGTTGGTAGTATATTCATGTGTGACCAAAATGTACCACAGCCTATGATGATAGTTTTGGTGGTCATGCATGAAAAAAGAAATAGCATGGTTTTTGACAAGATGATAGATCTTTTCATAGGTGACATGTTAGCATTAATGTCCTTGTGTTTTTTTGAAAACATTTTCTATTATATAATTAATGTGGGATAAAATTACTATGGAAAATGTGGTGAATATTTGGAGGATCCATTATAATAATAAAGTTATTTGGGTGATCTTGGACAGACTGACTAAATTAGAACATTTAATGCTGGTATAAGAGACATTCTCAGTATATAAGTTGGGAAAACGGTATGTTGGGGAGATGATCTAGTTCCATGTGGTCCCACAGATATTATTTTCAGGTCATGATTCATGATTTACATCAATATTATATTAGGGATTATAGAAGTTTCTTGGTATGCATATTTTATTATGTACTTCAATCCACCCACAGATCGATGGGTAGTTGGAACGTACTATATAGGTTCTTGATGAAATGATACGATCATGTGTGTTTGACTTTTTATAGTTTTTGGGAGAAGATAATTGATTTAGTATAGTCTACATATGACAGTAGTTATCAATAATCTATTCAAATGGCATTATATGAATCTCTATATGGTAGGGCATGTAGATCAAATGTATGTTGGATCGAGGAAGGTGACTCTAAGATTTCTTCACCAATTCATTTGAAATATAATTCGAAGTAGTTACAATATATTTAAAAGCATACAGATATATCTTATTGTAGATAGAATTCATATACTGATAGACATTAATGACACATACATTTTATAGATAGTAATCATGTTTTCCTTTGAATTTCTCTTAAATAGGATCACCAGTGGATATAAAGACATAGAATATTGGTGCATAGGTTTGTTGGACCATATAAAGCGGTGGATAGAAATTGATTGATGAAAAACCAATTGGATATTCCAATGATAAATTGTGTTGTGTATGATGTTTTTTGTGTGTCAAAACTACATTGGAATCATCCCAACCCTTATCATTTGATCTAGGTGAGTGATTTTGAAATTGGAAAAAATGCATCCTTGAAGGAGCTTCTGATACTTGTGTTGGATCATATTGATAATGTGTTATGTGGAAATATAGCACTGATAATTTTTGTGTTGTGGAAGCATGGGAATGTGTAGAAGGATACATAAAGAAGAGAAGCAGATATACAACATCGACAACCTGATAGTTTTGACATAAAATCATAGAGATTCTTGGAAGTGAAGATCAAGGGCATGTTGTTATATTGTGGGT
Source organism: Viscum album (assembly GCA_963277665.1). NCBI lineage: Eukaryota > Viridiplantae > Streptophyta > Magnoliopsida > Santalales > Viscaceae > Viscum > Viscum album. The sequence continues at coordinate 2,117,770,283 of OY728161.1, read as the reverse complement.
AGATTGTTAAACCCAACCCTTTATTAGAGATTCATGTGTCTCTTTTACATGTAATAAATTTTTATTTATGTTGAGTAATTTTTTTTGGAATTACATTAGGTGTGTTTGGTTAAAATATTGGGAAATTTGGAAGGGATAACGGTAATGTATGATTGCCACATGGTTTTCCCAAACAATGCACCCCAACCTAGAAAACCATGAATCCAAGTAGAGTGGATACATGGATAGTTAGCACATATGTTTTCAAACCACTTTCCACCGAATAAGAATATTTTCACCCCTCTATATTTTTATTGAAATCATGAATCCCTTTCCATCTATCCATGCATGCCTTTTTAAGTTAGCTAAAAATTTAATTTTTTTCATCTGAACCATCAAAACTCAGTCAAACCAATCCCCACTCGATCGCAGACATTATTTTGACGATTTATGTGCCTTCTAGTTGGATTATAATACATACTTACCTCCATTCCTTGTGATTTTAATCCTAGAGTAATGATATGTACCCCTTAAGGAACATGGATCTCATCTGTCTTGGTTTCTGATTCCTTCTTCATTCTTATCCTAATCTAGAAATGTTTTTTATGTTCTATTTTTATTGGAGGTAGAACTAGTATTACAGATCAAGATATGTGGGTATAGTTCAATATCTAGATTTATGAAATATACAATGGTTTAATATTGATCTTGGTTTTTAGAATCGGATCTCATTCTACATCGATGTGCCACTCAAATTCAAGGGACTTTTATTAGGCACTCAGTCATCAGAGAATTTAGGATGTAGGTCTATTATTTACATCCCAGAGTATTGATATATAATAAATGTATTTGATTAAAAAATTTATAGTGTTTTTCGTGAAATTGGAATTCTAAAATCGAATACAAAAATTTGTTTAATTAATTAAATGAGGAGTTAGAGATGTGAGTAAAAAATAAAATCATAGAGTAAGAATAATTAATTGATGAAATAATTATTTAGGTATTGAAATGATTAATAGATAATATAGATTAATTAACTATTGAATTAATTATTTGAATATTGAGATTGTTGAATAGGGATAATTAATTGAAAAATTAATATTGGGAATATTTGTGGTCGTGGATTTAGTTAATTAAATGGTGAATTAATTAATGGAGTTGTGGTAACTAAATAAATTGTTCATTAATTGAAGATATTGGTGTGATCAAAAAATTGTTGAATTAGTATTGTTTTTCCAAAAATAATTAGTTTTTTAATTAATTAATTGAATTGTTGTAGAAAAATTATTGATTAATTAATTGAAGGGACTATCATGATTAATTAATTGTTGAATGAATTAATGGAGTTTCTAGGATTAATTAATTATTGAGTTAATTAATGTGATAAATATGACATATGTGAAATTTTTGATATGTTTGATACATTTAAAATATGTAATATATGTGATATTTTTGATTGAATGAAATAATGGGATGTGGGTCCTGGAATGATCTTCCAATTACACATGACATCATACACATGGAGTTTCAGACCCCCAGCATTTATGAAAAGTTCATTGGAAAGGTGATGATTCTCCAAATACCATAATTTTATTGAATAATGTTAAATGTTAAAAATAACCCATGATGTTTGAGACTTTTAATGATGCCCCAAATATTCACAGGGTTCTAGACATAAGAATTTACAACTAAAAGAGTGACATTGGACTATGGTTCCAATTAACTGTTTTGGGAATATAAATGACATGGATAATGACATAATATTTTATAAATTAATTTTTAATTGATAACATGAAGTGTTTCAGACTTCTACATGGGACGAATCATGTATTAGGGAAAGGGTGTCTTTGGGAAACTGGATGTTTATGTGGTCAAATAAACAAAAAAAGAAAATGTGACAAATTTTTACATATACATTATACTAGATTATTTATAATACAGTATAAAATATTATTCAATGTATATTGTCTTAGACATTGTTGGTGGTGAAATACCCACTTGTAATCACACCATACTTGGGTTCCAAATCATTACCGAAATTGATTAAAAGTATTTATGATAGGATAAGGTCAAAAACCTTATGTTATATGTTTATGTTGAGATGGAGAAGGGTTGATGGGACTAGACATGGTTCAGGATCCTCTTGGGATTCATCAGTGTATTTAATTTGGTTTAGAAATTTTGACACATGTCATATACATTATGATGACATATTTAATGTTCTATATTGGTATTGTATATCTTGTTCATCTCATGAGCTTGGTTTCTTTCTTTTTCTAGTTATATGTTATTTAGTAATTTTTTTCTTTTTTTCAATAGGTGTATTACTATGATAAAAGAGAGTATAGTCTCCCCATTATAAATATTAGACCCGCACTACTAGTTAAAATCCTCTGGCACATGCGGAGGCTTTCTTGAGGTAAGGTGGCAACCTAAATCGAGCAACCGATGCATGTCACATGGGTTGGGAAGTAACAAAAAAGGTAAATGAAAATAATATTATATGGTAATACATATAATCAACAAAAATACAATTAATCTTAATGAATATTTCATGAATAAAATAATATTTTTATCTCATCGATAACCTTATCAAAAAAAAAAATTAAATAGAATTATTAAAAAAACACTTCTTGAGACAGACATTTTAAAATAGAATAAAACAATTATTTATCATTATCAAGGATATATAAAATAAAATATATGATATTAAATATAATTTAAAATCATTATAAAATTAATTTATAATAGAGAAAAAAATTTCCCTAGAAATATGGGATTTTGAAAATATAAACTAATAATTTAAATATTTATTCCAATTAAAAAATATGGGGTTTTATAAAAAAAATATTAAACCTCATAAGGATTCATTAATCATTAATTAATTGACTACTAAAAGAATTTAAAATTCTTCCTTACCTTATAACGTATTGATTAGAAATAGACCCATTTAATCATAAGAAGTTGTATTATACCCTTTAATTGTTTATATGTATGGAACACATGGAAGAGAGAACTTGTTTAGTAAGAGTCTGTGTTTTTAATGAGCGAAAAGAATACCAATATGTAACATGTTTAAGAATTTGTTTTTTTAATTCCATTATTCCAAATTATAGAAACAGTGGTCTTGGTATTATTTTCTAGTGATACATTCCATTTTTACACATTATTAGATAATTCTTAACACACACAAAAAACAAATACAACGTAAATATTGTGATGCCTAATGAAATTGGATGACTAGGTGTATAATATTTCAGCACGGGACTAAAATAAATATTTCTTATTTTATTATACATAATTATATCGTAAATTCATTATAGATCATAAAAATACCTGGGATAACCTTAGGGAATACATAGAATAATATTTTCAGCTAAGAATAATTTTTTGAGAATAAACATTATATAGAAACATAACATTTGATTCAATTGTATAATTAGATATCGTAAAAGATAAGTATAATGAGTGATCATATGGAGGAATAATAGAAATTGTATGGTATGTTAAGGTCATGTGATTATTATAAATAATGAAAAAACAAATGACATGACATAAATAGGAGTTAAGGATAAAATCCTATAAAATATCACATTCTTGACAAATTCCCATAATGGATTATTTTTACACCATAATCCCACATTTGATGGCTTATGAAACTAATGATTTAACCAAAACATTTAATCACTCTATTCACACATCCTTAATAATATGTTAATGAATAATCTGTTTCATTTAAATGAAATCAATAAAAGGTATTTCATAAACATTTCCCAAGATGACAAAATGGATTTCATAATATTTTATCATATCATAATCAATAGACATTTTATATTGAAGGAATTATAGAAATGAAAATAAGGCATGATTTCCAATTTAAATTAAGGGAGAACAATAAATTATTTTATGTGTGAAATATATATTAACAATTTAGATGAAATCCATATAAAAAATCTTATCATAATTGATGACATTTTCTTTAAAAGATTAAATTGAATTTATTTTGGAAAATATAATTTTTATATTGAAATCACTTATTCAAAGTTGAAAATTTATACGAAAAATTATAGAAAAAAATTTCATTATAAAAACAACATGATCACTTATAAATTAAGAATTGAATAATTGAATGATCAAGGTGTTTGGTAAGTCTGTACATGCCTTATAAGTTAATATAACATTCGATTCACGCAATTAAAAAATGGTAGAAATGTAGCTCCATTGGAAAAATAAAAAATATTAATATTAAAAAATATAATAAAAATCCTTTCATGGCTAAAATTATCATTAATAAATTATTTAGAGAATTTCTAAAATTTTCTACAACTTATTTTTAAAAATAATGGCATGGGAGAACAAGTCTTTTTGGAAGAATATAGATATGAACTAAAATTTTCTACAAATAAATTCTCGATAATTTTAATTACCCCGAAGAAGAAAATAGTTCTATTATATTAATATTTTATGAATTACCATAGGGTAAGAAAATAATTTAGTTTAATTTGGAATAGTTCAAATAATTTCCTACAATATTAATTCTTGAATAAGTAATTCAGATTAAAAGGATATTGAAACATATAAAGTTACAACTTTGGTAACTTTTGAATCAAAACTACCATGGATAATGTAAATGAGATATAACATAAAATAACTTGATCAATGAGGGATCCATAATATAATATACAATCGAAAATAATATAAACTATTTATAATTATTATGTTCATAAAAGAAAATTTGTATCAAAGAACAATGTTTTGAGATGAATCCTGTACCACGAGTCCATACATATTCATGTATGAATGTTATCTCATGTATAATAAACATAGGTCAATATTTTTTTCTTGATAATAATTTCATTGTTTAATACATTAAACATAAAATATAGACTTTATATTTTTTACGGACTTTTTCAATTACTTAATCAATTATTTCAACACCATATTTTTTTATGACACTATGTTCAATATTCCAAAAAAATAAGTGGGTAGAATAAGATAAAAGGATAAATTTATACCTAATATACAGAATAATAATAAATAAACACTTATATTTTTATAAAAAAACCACTTTTAAAAATAACCATGAATTATTGTTAAAGAAAAGGGATTATATTACAATCATGGATTCAGTATGTCTTACAAACACATGTGTAATGTTTCTATATTTTTAAAGTCTCGATGGAAACAATATCAGTGTTATTGAAAAATTAAAAACATAATATAATATCATAATATAATATTTTTTATTTATTAACATTATATATACCATCAATGTGATATGGTAGTATTTAAATGAATCACATCGTTTCGCGAGGCGGTAGTCCTTCGTACACACAAACGATGTATCCATTTTTACATGGACGGTAAGGTAAGAAAATATTGCTTATAATAATTTTCCACAATTATTAATATGTTATTAATATAAAAATCAATATAAAATATCATGAGAATTGATGTTTCCAAATTAATTACATCGGTTTGGAAGGTAGTAGTTCATTGTACACAATAATGATGGTTTTGTTTCCCATTAGATGGAATTGGATGGGGATTTAACTTATCCTAATGACATAATAACATATTATTATATGTCTTATAATGATTATTTTAAATCATCATTATTTATTACATTTTATATAGGAATGAGATGAAATAATACATTGATACCTAGTTAAGAATGATGCCTCTTCTTCGAACCACCTCTTTTGTATTATACAGAAAGCCTCCATATAATAGCTTTCTTATAAAAATGAATATAGGAAAAGGGTATGGAATTAATGAAGCTAAATTGGTAGGTACTTAGTAAATAAATGATTTAGGGTTGTAATGATAATAGGTTATTGTGTTCCATTTTATAAGTTGGGGGAGGCCACACGTGGAGTTTATAAAAAATTAAAAACATATAACCTTATTTTTGAATTTAAAAAATTCTCCGAAAGGGTTAATTATAGATCCTTAGATTATATATGGTAAAACTATATCAATATAATGGTATTTTTTCAAATTCTTTCATTAAACATTTACCTTATCAGTTTACACCAGGTAACTCTATTTTATCCTTAACAATGGTAATCGATTTTTACTATTTCTCTTAATAATTATGAAGAAAAATTAAGATGCAAATATTATATAATTATTGTACGTATTTTTAAAAATATTTTTTCAAATTATAAAATTAATGTTAAAGATGTGGGAAATTTTAATATTAATTTAAACCTTTAAATGAGGTGAAAAATAGTTTTCCAAGGAGAATTATTTCATAATTATAATGGTTTATATCTAAAAATTAAATAAGAAATTTATTTCAATGGCCTAATTTGGATTAATCTTAAAATAATAGAAAAATTATTAATTCTAAACTATATTAAAACAATCCCAATAATATTATTTGAATTAAAAAAATATATATTTTAAAATAAAACAAATTAATTTTAATTATTCGTTAAAAAGTTATATGGTTTAGAAGAACAAAAAAAATAATCAAAAGAAAATTTTGGAATTTTGATACTAGAAATTAATTATATTCTTTAAAATTAATTACACATATCTGTGTAAAACTAATAATATTATTTTTTCCAAAAATGACCATAAAATCATATTTCTCCTAAAAAATAGTAGCCTATAATGACTTTACAAATAATTATGTACTTATTAATTAATATATTTTATTTATTCTTGAATCATGGTTTAAAAATGTCATTATTACTATCCATACTACCAAATTTAATAAGATGTTTTTCACAATTATGTTTAAATAATTATATTTTAGTACAATATCATCATTCATTTAGACTTATACGGTATGTTGTATATGATAAAGTGTATAGTGTTCTTTTAAAATAAGAGGGTGTATAACGACCCATACTTTACATACATTGTTAGTACATAAAAATTGAAGTACACTTATTAAAACATATAACAAAACCATGAATTTACTGTATAGGTATAGTGTCTTTAGAAACTGGGAAACATAAACAACTAATTCATAAATCGTCTACACTATCTCCCATTTATTTCATCATATCTATAGTCCCTTTTGGAATATCTTACTTAATAACCTTCTTCCTGACCTGGGGAAAGAAAACATACAAAAGGGTGAGCTCAAATTCTCAGTAAGGGTAAACAAAAGAAATATCAATCACATCATATTCATAAGAACATAACATTTTGGAAATCTTAACCTGCAAAAGAGATCATAATTTCATAACATGGGATAAATCATGGTAGTGAAATGTAATCACAATAATCATAAATTAAAACATGAATCTTTGTGGAATACACACATAATAATAGATAATCATTTCTTATTAGTCAAGACTCATTGCCAATACTATCTTAGTGGAAAAAGTCCATTTCTGAACCGAGTTCATTCCTCGTTTCAGTCCTGTTTCACTGAACCAGTTTAACCTGCCGTTCTACCCATGTGTATCTCATGAGATATAAAATCATTACCAAATTCATTGGAGAGAGATATAGGTCCCACCCATCTCATAATTATACCATTCTTATGTGTTCCACAAAATCAAAAAAAATCATACATCATTGTATAACCCATGTAATAAAAATGGGATTCTTAAACATCGTGATATCATAAAACAATTCATATAAGATAAAGGAAATCATAAAAATAATTCCATCATAACATAATCAAATCAATGTAATAATAGGGATAGAAACAGAACCCTATATTATCTTAGATGGAAAATAATTTTGATAAAACACTTGAACTCCATTCTTGAGGAAAATATCTTTTCTACTTCAAAATTTTTTTTCCTTTCTTAACATGTCAAACAATTTTAAACTAAAATATGTTGATAAAAAATAAACGTGAAAACTTTTAAAGGAATCTTCTTGGGAATAATTTTTTAAAAATCCATTCATTCCGTATAAGTTAAAAAAAACATTCTTCTCGTACTTTTGTCGGAAAAGTCAAAAAGTACCTCGTACGAAAAATGACAAAAGATTCCTTTCATATCATTTACTAAAAACTCACCGAAGGTTAAAATTGGATTTAAACAATTTTTGGTGGATGGAAATAATATTACATATTGAGGAAACATGGATGTGGATGATAAAATACACCCCAATAAATTCCAAAGTATAAACAATCTCGGATAAAAATGAGATTATGATATTTCCCTTACCTTAGGTCCGATTTTCTTCGAAAGTGTCTGAACCTCCTCTATAATGATTTAAATAATGTCATTGACTTATTCGAGAATCATAATCATAGTTATGATATCATATATGGTCATATTCTTAGCTTCTTATTAGTAATATTTCATTGCTACTTGTTATTCGGGTGTTTATTACTTTTTGTTCTTATTCATGTTTTGTCGAATAAATTCTTATTATTTTTTTTAGGTTATAGATACCTCATTTTCAGAATGGTATTAGTGTAATATATATCATATTTATTTATTCAATTCATTTATATAATCATTATGCAATGAAGATCATGCAGAACGATTCACATCACATTGTGGAGACGGTAGGCCGTACGTACGCACGGGCGATGATATCGTTCCCATGATCGTGGAATTGTATTGGAGTGTATGTATACTATTTCAGAATCAATATCACTTTACAATAATCATATATAGTTATTATTTACACCATTATACCCATGCAAGTAAGGTGGTGGTGGAAAATAGATTACACCACGGCGTGGACACGGTATTCCGTAAGTACGCACGCGCGGTGATTTCATTTTCGGTAGGATGGATAGACAGTGAAATAGGGCTGTTTCATACTTAAAATAACATAGCAGTATATGAGTGATACTGATGTTATTAAACATAATTAAACAACTAAATAAGAAGAAGTTGAAGAAGAAATAAAGTTGAAAGAATCGGTAACAGACATTACCTCTTCTTCGAAGCGCTTCTTTGAGACCTCCTTTTAGGGAAATAAAATTGGTCTTTGAAGAAGACCAGTACCTCTAGGATTTTTCTAGGGAACTGTAGAAGATAAATTGTGAGGGGTTGTCCGAGCATGAAGGCTCAAAGTGGTGTGAGGAAGAGAGGGAGGAGGTTCCCTTTTATAAGGGAGGAGAGGGGCACCTTTGGAAAAAGTAAAAATATTATTTTATTATAAAGTCATATTCGGTTTTAAATAGCTTCAAATTGATTTATTTAAAATATAAGGTGGGGATGGGTCGATATAATCTCATCCAATAGAATTTTTACATGTTTAGTTTACTATTTTAACCTTATCATTTAGATTTAACTTTAAGTTAGATAATTTTACTTTTACCGTGTCTTTTTGTGTTCTTACACTATAAGGTTAATAAACATTCTATAATAAGCCAAAAGAACCCCAAGTTGTTTATTATTAATTTATATAACCTTCTATAAGTCATTTTTCAGAACCATAGATTTTTAGGAATAATATAACAATTAATAATATAATATTTGTTTTAAAAACTATTTTATGTCAATTTTGACACTATTTAGTAATTGACTTTTGTGAAAATTATAAAAGAATCATTAGTTCTAAAAACGTTAATTAAATCAGAAATAACATTTCATATTAACCTTGAAAATTAGTGGAATTCATAAAATGTCTCAAATTAGATTTATTTGGATATTTATAACATCAATTATGTCAATATTCCATTAATAAGATAATTACTGCATCATCTTTGTGTCATCAATAAATTAAATTATTTAATGTCTTAAAATTACAAATAAAATATCATTATGTAGGAACTCTTTTTAGGTTTCTAATGAATATTTATATTCGAATTTATCGTATGTATAACCCTATATTAAAAATGATTTACTTATTAAACTTTGATTTTAACTATTTTAACCTTTTTTAAAATAAATTAATAATAAATGTCCTAATCTAATCCATGTGGGCCTAAACGGTCATATTTTATTCCTAAGGTTGTTTTTGGTCGAATTACACTTATCAAATAGAATTAGGACATGTGTTAGTATAATAATAATATCATTTTTACCCTTAATTACCCGATTTACTTTTAACCGTGGTTAAAAAAAGTAAAATGTTACTATTCACCAAAAATTATTTTCATCTCAATGAACCACATTTTACTTACTGACATCAACCATGTCTCTCATATTTTTTAATTTCCACTCACAAAAGTGGTAAAATTAAGTTTTATCTAAATTTGAAAATTCTCCTAGGAGGTGGGTAAAAGACGGTCAAAAGTTCAATAAACTTTTTATATATCTAAAATTATTATAAAATGACTCCAATGAATTGAATTGAACTTATATAGGTATTATGTATCAATTTTGACCTAAAATAAATTTAATTAAAATAAATAATTATTTAAATTAAAAGTCGGGTTTTAAATAGTAACCAAGTGTTTTCACTATTCATCAAAAATTGAAAGTTTTCAGAAAAATAACAAAATTTCACCCTAGGATAATTTCGATATTCCAAATCCAAAAATGAAGTCAATTTTGAAAAATAAAATGTAAAAAATTTCCAAAAGTTTTTATTACTATTCATAATAGCTAGTTTTAATAATATTTTAATAGTTTGTCGTTGTTAAATGAAACTCAGTATTGCGTACGACGCAAGCTATCAAGGAAGGTCGTGATTGTGTGTAAAGAAAGCCAAGCTACTGTTGTGTGTAGTGAAATATTCCTTTGATGATTTATATAAAATAAAAATAAAATATTTCTTATAAAAGTCTCTGGTGTTACATTCTACCCCCCTTAAAATGAATTTCGCCCTCGAACCTCATCACTTTGTAACAAACAGATGAGGATACCTCTCCCTCGTTATATCCTCAAGCTCCCATGTAGCTTCTTCTAATTGGTGGTTCCTCCATAAAACTTTCACCAAGCGAGTGGTCTTGTTCCGTAGGACTTTTGCGCTACGCTCCAGAATCTCTATCGGTTGTTCTTCATAAGAAAGATTTTGTTCCAGCGGTACAACTTCTGAGCTGAGTACATGTGAAGGATTAGGTACATACTTTCTTAGGAGAAATACATGGAACACATCGTGAAATTGAGAGATATTCGATGGAAGCGCCAATCGGTAAGCTACCTTCCCAACAAGCTCCAGTATTTCGAAAGGACCTCTATACCTGGGGCTCAGCTTTCCCTTCTTTCCAAATCTCATTACTCTCTTCCAAGGAGATGTTCGTAAGAACACTTTATCACCCACTTCAAACTCTATGTCTTTTCTTCGGTTTTCGGCATAAATGTTTTGTCAACTCTGAGCTGCTCTTACATGTTGTTGAATAGATCTGACCTTTTCTGCCATCTCATCAACAAGATCAAGTCCTAATAGCTTTCATTCCCCAACTTCATCCCAGAAAGTTGGAGTCCTGCATTTCTTTCCATAGAGAGCTTCATAAGGAGCCATATGAATACTGGAGTTAAAGCTATTATTATAAGAAAATTCCACCAAAGGTAGGTGTTGATCCCAACCACCTTTTAAATCCATAGAGCAAGCTCTCAACATATCTTATAGAGTTTGAATTTTCCTCTCAGACTGACCGTCTGTCTGAGGATGAAAAGTTGTGCTAAAACTCAACTCTGTATCCAGAGTATGCTAAAGACTTCGCCAGAACATTGAGGTAAACCTCGGATCCCGATCAGATATAATTGAAAGTGGTAATCCATGCAATCTTACCACTTCCTTTACATATATCCTGGCAAGCTGAGCCAGAGAGAAATCCTCTCTAATAGCAATGAAGTGTGTAGACTTTGTAAGATGATCAACTATAACCCAGATAGCATTATTTCCATTGGATGTTTTAGGAAGTCTTGTGACAAAGTCTACAGTGATTTTTTCCCATTTCCATTCGGGTATGGGTAATGGTTGTAATATCCCCTTAGACTTCTGTCTCTCAACTTTAACTTGCTGACAAACCACGCATCAAGAGACATATTCAGCAACATCTCTTTTCATGCCATCCCACCAAAAGTACTCTTTCAGTTCCCTATACATCTTCATGCTTCCAGGATGAATAGAGAATGAAGAACTATGAGCCTCATCCAGCAACTCCTTCTTTAATTAGGGGATGGGAGGATCACAAACCTGATTCCTGAACTTTATTATCCCATCACATTCAATGTTGAATTCAGAAACATTTCTCACCTTCTTTTGTAACTCTACATCTTCTTTCTGTGACTCTTTAATCTTCACATGTATAGATGGTTGAACATTCATTTGAGAAAGATAATATTTTCCCCTTCCATTATAATTCCAAGATCCATCCTATGTAAATCCATAAATATTGGTTCTTTTCTGATCCTCATCATGGATAAACTGGCATGGTCTTGTCGACTTATTACATCTTCCACCTTTTTTTCTTTCCCAGGGTTGTAATGGATTGAGCAGTCGTAATCCTTAATCAACTCCAACCATCTTCTTTGGCGCATATTCATCTCCTTTTGTGTGAAAATATACTTTAAACTTTTATGATCAGTATAAATATCACACATTTCTCCATAAAGATAATGCCTCCAAATCTTTAATGCAAAGATTACCGCAGCTAACTCCAAATCATGAGTTGGGTCATTTTTCTCATGGATTTTCACCTGTTGTTAGGCATAAGCTATCACCATATCATTTTCCATGAGAACACACCCTAATACCTTCTTGGATGCATCACTATAGATCACAAACCTTTCTCCACTACAAGGATGTGTTAGTACAGGTGCACTGGTTTACTTTCTTTTCAACTCCTTGATATTCTCTTCACATTCCTCCGTACAAACAAACTTAACTCCTTTTCGAGTCAACATGGTGAGTGGATTAGATAATCGTGAGAAATCATTCACAAAACTTCAATAATATCCATCCAAACCAAGAAAACTTCGGATCTCAATTACTGTTGTTGGTCTCAACCATCTTTCGATAACCCCTGTTTTTGCAGGATCCACAGATATCCCCTCTTTTGAGACTATGTGACCCAAAAATGAAACTTTTTGAAGCCAAAATTCACACTTGGTAAATTTGGCATAAAGCTTCTCCTTTCTCAGGGTCTTAAATATAATTCTCAAGTTACCTTCATGTTCTTCCTTACTCTTTGAATATAAAAGAATAGCATCTATAAAGACTACCACAAACTGATCAAGATAGTCTCTAAAGACTCTATTCATTAGATCCATGAAGATAGTAGGGGAATTAGTAAGACCAAATGGAATCACTATAAATTCATTGTGTCCATACCTTGTACGGAAATCCGTCTTTGGTATATCCTCCCTTTTGACCATTAATTGATGATAACCTAAATGGAGATCAATCTTGGAAAAGTATTGAGCTCCGCGTAGTTGGTCAAATAGGTCATCAATGCGTGGGAGAGGATATTTGTTCTTGATAGTGATCTTATTAAGTTATCGATAATCAATGCAGAGTCTCATTGATTCATCTTTATTCTTAACAAATAGAATAGGTGCTCCCCAAGGTGACGCACTAGGGCGTATGAACCCCTTATCAAGATTCTCTTGGAGTTGCTTCTTCAATTCCTGCAACTCAATTGGGGCCATTCTATAAGGTGTATTTGAAATATGTAAAGCACCCGGTACAAGTTCTATTGAAAATTATACATCACGATTTGGTGTAAGACCCAGGAATTCCTCCGGAAACACATCATCAAACTGTCGTACAATGCGAATATTCTTAATCATGAGTTTATCACCAACCATTTGAGATAAATAACCTTCATTTAGTGGAATCAAGACCCATAAGAGGGATGAAATTTCCACTGGAAGGTTATGTTCATCCTTGCATCGATAGACGATCAAAGATTGATCTGGAATATGAAATGTGACTTCCCTTATTTGGAAATTGATATGAGCTCCATATAGAGAAAGCCAATCCATGCCAAGAATCACATTAAATTACACTATAGGAAGGATCACAAGATTTGCAGGAAGCACATTCCCACAAACTTCAATCGGAGAAGAATTATAAACTTTTGATGCGACTGTTGTGCCATTAGGGGTTGTCATAGTTAACTCAACATCTAATTGTTGAGGTAATACGGTGATTCCCTTAGAAAATTCTTCAGAAATAAAGGAGTGTGTGGATACAGAATCAAATAAAACATTTGCTACTTTAGAGTGGATGGTAAGTGTACCTTTCACCACTTCGTTATCGTACTCCACATCGTCGATAGAAATTGCATGTGACTTTCCTTTGTCTTTAGCCTTAAGAGTTTGTTGACGTCGATCATCATCAACAACCCTTGGATTAGGGCATTGATTGGCATAATTCACCATTTCCTTGCACTTGTAACATTGAAGTGTAGTAGGTGCACTCTGTTTATCCTCTTCTTTGTTCGAATCACTAGACATCTTCTTCCCATCATTGCGGCATTCAAATGCCCGATGACCTTCCTTTCCACATTTGAAACATTTACTTGTCCCTTTAAGACAACTCCCTCCATGTTTCTTTCCACACATTGAGCATAAGGGAAAACTCATCTTATTTTCAGTGTGCTCTTTAGATTTTCCTTTGAATTCCATTTTCCTCTTCTTATCAAAACCATATGACTGCTGGGTTACTCCAATCTCCATCTCAACTTTGAGTGCACATCGAACGATTTCCTCGTAGCTATTGAAGTTCCTTATGGCTAACACCCTTCGAAGACTTCGTTTTAAGCCACTAAAGAATCGATCGATCTTACTCTCAGGTTGGATAATAATACCAGAATCATACCTTGAAAGTCTTGTAAAATTTGCCTCATAGGTACCAATAGATTCATCATCCTTTTTCTTTAGTTCAAGAAAATACTTCTCCATATTTGTTCGAAGAATACAAGGGAAGTACTTATTGAAAAATAAGTTATGAACTCGTTCCATTCCATGGACTCCATTTCATCTCTTTCCCTCATATTCTAGATAAGATTCCATCATTGATCATCATCACCTTCCAAACGATACACTGCTAAGATGACTTTATCATGTTCAGAACATTGAAGAAGTGGAAATATATTTTCCGTAGTACTAATCCGTTGTTCAGAAACTAATGGATCAGTAGACCCGCTGAATGAAGGTGGACGCTGCCTCATTAATGATTCAACAGAATGTTGCTCCTTTCTTTTCTTGTTTGGAAGTCCTGCATGATTCATATCTTGAGAAATTTGTGTGAGCATGGGTAAAAGATTTTTCATTCCAGCTCCCATAACATTTGGTTTCTCAGGAGGACAATCATTTCATTGCCCGTTTCATTCCGCATTAACACGGTTCATTCGGGTTCCAGCCATTGACTAAAACCAAGAAGAATAGTGTGAGAAACACTAATTATAATAGGAAAACCACATAATCATGAATAAAATTTCACACTTAAGGTCTTATCATAGGTTATTCATGTCCATTTCAAAAACACTAATATTGTGTTCTATGCTTAGACTTATCCTTAGGGTTCTTACTAAGGCTTTCACATCCTAGTTTCCAAAGGATGACTATACCTTTCTTCTAATACCAACAATAACGACCCATACTTTACATACATTATTAGTACTTCAAAATTTAAGTACAGTTATTACAACATATAACAAAACCATGAAAGGACCATATAGGTATAGTGTCTTTAGAAAATGGGAAACATAAACAACTGGTTCATTAAGCGTATACACTATCTCCCATTTATTTCATCATATCTATAGTCCCTTTTGGCATATCATACTTAATAACCTTCTTCCTGACCTAGGGAATTAAAACATACAAAAGGGTGAGCTCAAATGCTCAGTAATGGTAAACAAAAGAAATATCAATCACATCATATTCATAAGAACATAACATTTTGGAAATCTTACCCTGCAAAAGAGATCATAATTTCATAACATGGGATAAATCATGATAGTCAAATGTAATCACAATAATCATAACTTAGAACATGAAACTTTGTGGCATAAAAACATAATCATAGAGAATAATATATTATTTGTCAAGACTCATTGCTAAGACAATCTTAGTGGACAAAGTCCATTTCTGAACCGAGTTCATTCCTCGTTTCAGTCCTGTTTCACTGAACCGGTTTAGCCTGCCGTTATAGCCATGTCTATATCATGAGATATAAAATCTTTACCCAATTCATTGGAGGGAGATATAGGTCCCACCCATCTCATAATGATACCATTATTATGTGTTCCACAAAATCAAAAAAATCATACATCATTGCATAACCCATGTAATAAAAATGGGATTCTTAAACATTATGATATCATAAAACAATTCATATAAGATAATGGAATTCCTAAAAATAATTCCATAACAACATAATCAAATCAATGTAATAATAGGGATACAAACAAAACAATATATTATCTTAGATGGAAAATAATTTTGATAAAACACTTGAACTCCATTCTTGAGGAAAATATCCTTTCTACTTCAAAAACATTTTTCCTTTCTTAACATGCCATACAATTTTAAACTAAAAGAATTTGATTCAAAATAAACATGAAAACTTGTAAATTAATCTTCTTGGAAATAATTTTTTAAAAATCCATTCATTCTGTAAAAGTTAAAAAACATTCTTCTTGTACTTTTGTCGGAAAAGTCAAAAAGTACCTCCTACGAAAAACGACAAAATCTTCCTTTCATATATTTTACTAAAAACTCGCCGAAGGGTAAAATTGGATTTAAAAAATTGTATGTGGATGGAAATAATATTACATATTGAGGAAATATGGATGTGGATGATAAAATACACCCTAGAAAATTCCAAAGTATAAACAATCTTGGATAAAAATGAGATTGTGATATTTCCTTTACCTTAGGTCCGATTTGCTTCGTAAGTGTCCAAAACTCTAGTATAATTATTTAAATAATGTCATTGACTTATTCCAGAATCATAATCATTGTTATGATATCATATATGGTCATATTTGTAGCTTCTTATTAGTAATATTTCATTGCTACTTGTTATTCGGGTGTTTATTACTTTTTGTTCTTATGTGTGTTTTGTCGAATAAAGTGTTATTCTTCTTTTTAGGTAATAGATACCTCATTTACATAATGTTATTAGTGTAATATATATCATATTTATTCATTAAATTCATTTATATAATCATTATTCAATGAAGATCATGTAGAACGAGTCCCATCACATCGTGGAGACGGTAGGCCGTACGTATGCACGAGCGATGATATCGTTCCCATGATCGTGGAATTGTATTAGAGTGTATGTATACTATTTCAGAATAAATATCATTTTAAAATAATCATATATAGTTATTATTTACACCATTATACCCATCCAAGTGAGGTGGTGGTGGAAAATAGATTACACCACGACGTGGAGACGGTATTCCGTACGTACGCACGCGCGGTGATTTCGTTTTCCATAGGATGGATAAATGGTGAAATAGGGTTGTTTCATATTTATAATATCATACCAGTATATGAGTGATACTTATGTAATTAATTTATAATGAAACAACTAATGAAGAAGAAGTGGAATAAGAAATAAAGTTGAAAGAATCGGTAATAGACATTACCTCTTCTTTGAAGAGATTCTTTGAGACGTCCTTTTAGGGCACTAAAATTGGTCTTTGAAGAATACTAGGACCTCTAAAATGTTACTCGGGATGTGGAGAGGAGAAATTGTCAGGGGTTGGCCGAGCTTGAAGGCTCAAAGTGGTGTGAGGAAGAGAGGGAGGAGGTGCCCTTTTATAAGGGAGGAGAGGGGCATCTTTGGAAAAACTAAAAAAAATTATTATAAAGTCATATTCCGTTTTAAATAGCTCAAAATTGATTTATTTCTAAGATAAGGTGGGTATGTGTCTAAATCCTCTAATCCAATAGAATTTGTACATGTTTAGTTTACTATTTTAACCTTATCATTTAGATTTAACTTTAAGTTAGATAATTTTACTTTTACCGTGTCTTTTTGTGTTCTTACACTATAAGGATAATAAACTTATTATAACATTACAAAAGAATCCCAAGTTGTTTATTATTAATATATATAACCTTATCTAATTCATTTGTCCGAACATTAAATTTTTAGCAATAAAATAACAATTAATAATATAATATTTGTTTCAAAAACTATTTTATGTGAATTTTGACACTATATAGTAATTGATTTTTGTGAAAATCATAACAGATTTATTAGTTCGAATAAAGTTAATTAAATCAATACTTACATGTCATATTAACCTAGAAAATTAGTTGAATTCATAAAAAGTCTCAAATTACATTTATTTGGGTATTTATAACATCAATTATGTCAATATTTCATTAATAAGATAATTACTGCATCATCATTGTGTCACAAATAAATTAAATTATTTAATTTCTAAAAATTAGAAATAAAATATCCATATGTAGTAAATATTCTTATATTTCTAATGAATATTTATAGTCGAATTTATCTTATGTATAACCCTATATTAAAAATGATTTACTTATTAAACTTTGATTTTAACTATTATAACCATTCTTTAAATAAATTAATAATAAATGTCCTAATCTAATCCAAGTGGGCCTAAATGGTCATATTTTATTCCTAAGGTTGTTTTTGGTCGAATTACACTTATCCAATAGAATTAGGACATGAGTTAGGGTAATAATAATATCATTTTTACCCTTATTTACCCTATTTACTTTTAACCGTGGTTAAAAAAAGTAAACAGTTACTATTCACGAATAATTATTTTCATCTCAAGGAACCACATTTTACTTACTGATATCAACCGTGTCTCTCAAATTTTTTAAATTCCCCTCACATAAGTGTTAAAATTATGTTTTATTAAAATTTTCAAATTCTCCTAAGAGGTGGGTAAAAGACGGTCAAAAGTTCAATAAAATTTTTATATATCTAAAATTATTATAAAATGACTCCAATGAATTGCATTGAACTTATATAGGTATTATGTATCAATTTTGACCTAAAATAAATTTAATTAAAATAAATAATTATTTAAATAAAAAGTCGGTTTTTAAATAGTAACCGAGTGTTTTCACTATTCATCAAAAATTGAAAGTTTTCAGAAAAATACCAAAATTTCACCCTAGGCTAATTTCGATATTCCGAACCCAAAAATGAAGTCAATTTTGAAAAATAAAATTTACAAAATTTCAAAAAGTGGTTATTACTATTCATAACGGCTAGTTTTAATAATATTTTAATAGCATATCGTTGTTTAGTGAAACTCGGTATTGCGTACGACGCAAGCTATCAAGGAAGGTCGCTATTGTGTGTAAATAAAGCCAAGATAGTGTTGTGCGTAGTGAACGATTCCTTTAATGATTTATATAAAATAAAAACAAAATATTTCTTATAAAATTCTAAGGTGTTACAGGGTGTTACACTCTAAACCATTAAATAAATTTAATCGTTTTAATTATTAATTCCTATCAGTAAGAAAGGTTTTGAAATTTGAAAATTCCTTTTTGGAAAACTCAAAGCATAAAAAGGGTTAATAAAATATCCTCTTGAAAATAGGGAAGATAAAACATAAAAGACATCATATAACTATAATTCCATTTTAAATAAAATTTATGGGAAGTGAAATAATGAATTTTTACAGAATATTTATTTTGTAAAAAATAATTTAATTTTATTTTGGAGAAGATAAAACGAATCTATAGAAAATTAATAACTTGTTTATTTAATGATTCATTTCTTAATTTTGAAGTATCCATTTACTATATTAATTTAAAACATAATAAAATAAACATACTTCAAATGTATAATTTAAATCTATAATAAATTTCCACTATAATCTCTTCTATTTATACAAACTATGACTATTCAAGGGAAAAAATTATTCCTAAAGAACTAAAAGTAAATTTTAAAAGATCACATGATTCCAAACTATCCGTTATTAATAGTAATACCACCTTTTGAAATTTTATAAATTTTATTTTTCAAAACGGACTTCGTTTTTGAATTCATAATATCGACATTAGTTTAGGGTGAATTTTTGGTATTTATTTGAAAACATGAAATTTTTTATGAATAGAGAAAAACACTGCGTTATTAGTTAAAATTGACTTTTTAGTGAAATAATTATTTATTTTAATTTAACTTTTTTATTCAAAATAAATAAATAATACCAATATAATCTCATTGTATTTCATTGGAGTCATTTTATAATAAGTTTAGATATATAAAAATTTTATTGAACTTTTTACCATCTTTTACCCACATCATAGGAGCATTTGAAAATTTACATAAAACTTATTTTTACTGCTTCTGTGAGTCGAATTACAAAAATCCGAGTGACATG
Source organism: Viscum album (assembly GCA_963277665.1). Lineage (NCBI taxonomy): Eukaryota > Viridiplantae > Streptophyta > Magnoliopsida > Santalales > Viscaceae > Viscum > Viscum album. The sequence continues at coordinate 2,117,750,131 of OY728161.1, read as the reverse complement.
GTTAATATCAGTAAGTAAAATTTACTTCAATATGATGAAAATAATTTTTGGTGAATAGTAACTTTCGACTTTAATTTACCACGGTTAAAAGTAAATAGATTAATTAGGGTTAGAAAAGTCACGAACCGTACCCCGGGGCTAGTGTCGTGACTACCCCAAGCCCGCCTTCCAAAGGCCAGGGGCAGGCGACTATCACAGAAAGCCTTATTCCCTAAAACTGGGAATGTATTGCCTTTTTAACCTATAAATACGCATAACTAAACACACATCAATGTACAAACACAAGTAATCTGTATAGTAATCAGGGTGTGTATAGTAAGAAATAAAAAAGGGGCTAGAATACAAGACCAATTAGAAAGCACGAGAAAACATAAAAGTACAAGTAAAATGAAATAGATCTTGTGAATACCAGCCAAGGATCCTACCTAAAGGCTAGGTATAGATCTCGAGCGGTCTTCTCTATGGTACGCCTCGTCTAAGGTCCACCTCTAAGCTACCTCCAGTCCTGGTACCCTAATCCTCAGTCAGTGATGTCTGTTATCTTCACCAAACACAAAAAGGTGGAGGTGTAGCCCATGCCGGGGTGAGTATAACGATACTCAGTAGGGACCTCGAGAACCTCAATGGTCTCACAAAATCCTCAAAGGTTAAACAAAAGAGCATGAAAACAGCTGATAACCCAACTTATGTATTTTCCCATACATATACTTAAGATACCAAGTATATCCATCTCAATCATGAGGAAACACAAGGACCAAATCTTTAGCCAAAGTACAACTGTTCCACAAAGTAAAGAATACCACGAAGGTAACCACCATGAAGGTATGTAACACAAAGATATGCCACACAGAAGAATATCAAAAAGATATCACCACGATGTCAGGTAACACAAAGGTACACCACACAGAATATTACCACAAAGGTAAAGACTTATCTCACACAAGGTACAACATAGGTACGATAGTAAAGATGCTTAGATGTCACTACTGAATCATCTCACTCAGTTGAGAGGCAGTCCCATGTAGGATCCTAAATCATTAGACCCACATAGGATCCTAGTTCAGAAGAACCATGTAGGATCCTATAGTAGTCCCACATGGATTCTTAGAGTAGATCCAAGTGATACTCTTGAACACAGACCCACGTAGGATCCCAATGCACAGACCCACATATGATTCCTTTCTCATGTTACAACCTGCCACAGAGTTCCCGCACTAAGCTCTCTTGATTCTGGGAGGGTCTTCTCTTCAAGCTACAGGTGGATACTTCAACTTCCACGATATCCCACAAAAAGGTATCCCAACGGATAGCCGCATGATAGGGGTCTCAACAAAACAGATGGTGCGTCAATCAGACGCCCGATCTGTAAGTTATTGACCTTTTGTCCCGAGGGCCCGGTTGGATTTGTGTCTGATCCAACCTGGAAATACCCCAAATTTATCCAAAACCCAAGTGGGGTATACCAAAAGCACCATCTTGATACAATGTTTCTAGCGCCATAGACGGTTCGTCAAACAGATGCACGTAGCTGATGTTATGGACGAAATAGCGAAAAGGATCGAAGCTAGTCTGGGTATGGTCCGACCCGTTTGGATTGACATGGAAAGACCCGGGTCCAGCCCAGGGTCCGTCCGGCCCGGTCGGTGCAGCCCGGCCCACCTGTGCGGCCCGTGATGTACGACCCACTAGGCAGCCCATGGCTGGCCGGACGACCAGCCCTCCTCCATAGTGCGGTCGTGCGCCGCGGGCGGCCGTCTGCAAGCCGACTGCCCTCCTTCTTCACTACAGCCTCGTGTCGTGGGCCATTCACACCGGCTACATAGGCGTGCGCCACCACCTCCTCTTCACATGGCTATCTGTGCACCTGCCGCCACCTCTGCTCCGCCATGGCCGACGGGCTGCGGCCCTCCACCGGGGGCGCAGTTGCACCGCCACCGTCTTTGCGACTGGTCGGTGTGCCAGCTACCTCTCCTAAGTTCTACTGGTGCCAGTCTCCGGTACAATTCTTCATCCTCCTCCATTGCGATGAATGCATCAATACTCACAAAGGTTGTGGAGTGGTTGGGCCATGTTCATTTGGCCAGCACCCTCCGCATTAGAGCTGTAGCAAGCGGCTCATGGGGAAAGATTCAACATAAATGAAATTCATGAAGATCAATCAAATCACACCTCTACTTTGTTGTTAATTGTAGGATTCAATATGTAAAATATGATGTCATTGAAGAAAGTCGGTGTTTGTTCTTTCTGCAAAGTTCTTTCGATTTGGGATCAGGGTCAGTTCATTGTTCTTTGTTGGAGAGGGTGTTCTTCGTTGGAGGAAGAGTTTCTCTAAAGTTCTACCCATTTCCAACGATTTCTCTAAGGAAATGAGGAGCAAAAAATTTAAATTTGTTTTTCAAATTAATTTCCATTGGCACAATAAAAGTTGGCACAAATAAATGGCACACTTTATTAATTAGAGAGTTGAGAGGTTTTCCCCCATTAATAGGGGATCGGGTGGTCCCCTCCACCATGAATTCAAATTGGGAGGTTTTTCTAGCTCAGGTGGTCCCCACCTCCATTATTTCAAAATAAAAATAAAATATTAATTATTTTATTTATCTTTTTCCACAAAAAAATAAAAAAAATTCCACCCTCGACCTACTGCAGTCGTGGTGAAGGTCTCTTTAAGAAAAAATTGGCACTGCAAGTTCATTGGTGTCCTCAGATTTCAATTCTGAGCACTAGTTCAAATTTTATAAAAACCCGCTCCCAAATTAACTGAACATACAATAAAAATTTCATAAATTCATTCAGAACACTCCGGGCCTCAGAATCATGCGCCGTCCATTTTTGCAGACTCTTAAAATTCTCATATAATTAAAATAAATTATATATAATTTCTAGGTCTTTAAATTCTCCCCACCTTAAGGCTTTGCTTCCCTAAAAGTCACAATACAAAAAACTAGGAAAAAAAGTGGGGGTACTGAGCACAAATCTGAGCCTCCTTCTCCCATGTTCTCTCTTGGAGGTTCTCATGCTACCAATATACATGCACCAAAGGTATCGATTGCCTATGAAGGACTCTCTCCTGTCGATCCTCAATATCCACAGAACCTCTGTAAACGTCACCCAATCATCAATTTCCAGCTCTCCCCAGTCAATGATGTGTGAAGGGTTGTGCAAGTATCTCTTCAGCTAGGATTCATGGAAGATGTTGTACACCCGGTGCAGTTGAGGTGGAAGATCAAAGCAGTAATCCACCTAGCCAACTCTGTTGAGGTCCTCAAAAGACCCGATGAACCTCAGAGAAAACTTGTCGCCCCTGACAAATCTCCCAAAACCTCATCGAGGTAAGGCATGTCCACCATCCTCGAACTCCAGAGTTCTCCATCTCCTGTCAGCATAATACATATTCCTACTCTGTGCAGTATTCATTTGCTCCTAGATGATATTCACCTTCTCCGTGGTAGACTCTACCCTCTCTGGTCCCATAAGTGGTAACTCTCTTAGGTCAGTCCAGTAGAAAGGTGATCTACAAGGTCAACCGTACAGTGCCTCGAAAGGTTCCATCCTAAAGGTGGAGTGATAGGTGTTATAGTATGAAAACTACACCAAAGGAAAGTGATCCTCCCAGTTGTGACCGATGTCAAGGACACGAGAAAAAATCATGTCCTTGAGGGTCTGAATGGTCCGCTCAGTCTAGCCATCCGTATGAGGATGGAAGGCGGTGCTCAAACAAAGGTGCATCCCAAAAGCCTACTACAACCCCTCCATAGATGGGAAGTGAAACTTTCATCACGATCGGAGAGAATTTTCGAGGGTACTCCATGTAGCCTCACAATCTCATTCACTTAAAGGCATCTCATGCTCTCTTCTAAACCCCACTCTCTGATCGGTAAGAAGTGGGTAGACTTGTTGAGTCAGTCGACCATCACCCAAATAGAAACATGAAACTTGGATGTATGTGGAAGTCTTGTCATGAAGTCCATGGATATCCTATCCCACTTCAACTCTATGACCCCTAAAGGCGGAACTAACCCTTCTTATAGTTGATGCTCTGCCTTCACTTGCTGACAAGTGAGACACTGAGAGACAAACTCTGCTACTACTATCTTCATTCCTAACCACCAGTGCTGTTGTTGGAGATCCTGGTACATCTTCACCACTTCTAGATGTACCACTAGAGGGGATGTGTGGAACATCCACAACACTTCTTTCTAAAGCGACACTAGTACCATGGTATGTCCTCTAAAAAGGATGAAATGCTCCCCACCATCAGAAAATCCATCTATGGCATGCCGTGAGGATATCTAAACACATTGAGCCTCACAGTCAGTGTCCCCATGCTGCGCCTCCAAGATTTGCTGAATAAGTGGGGGAGTGACTGTAAGAGACTGAAGAAAAGTTTCTTCATATTTTTCCACAAAGGATATCCGTAAAGAGGCTTGATGATCCGTCACCAAACCTAGCCATTGTGTAGTAGATATCTTGCGTATTGTGTCTGCTAAAACATTCCCCTACCTAGGAGTATAGACTATCTCGATGTCATAGTCTTGGAGGAACTAAAGACACCGTCATTGTCTTAGGTTCAGGTCCTTCTGAGAGAAGACATACATGAGATTATTGTGATCCGAGTACACTGTAAAATGTTCACCTATCACGTAATGTCGCCAAATATTCAAGGATAATACCACTGTTGAAAACTCTAGGTCATGGGTAGCGTAGTTCTGCTCATGTAGTCTCAGCTATTGAGAACCATTTGTTATAACTGCTCGCTCCTACATCAGGACACATCTGAGCCTGATCCCTGATGCATTACAGTAGACTATGTACCCAACTACTTCCTCCGAAAACCTCAAGATGGAGGCATGAGTCAGCCTCTTCCTCAGCTCCTAAAAACTCTACTAGCATCTCTCTGACCACACGAAGGGCTGCCTCTTCTTCATCAACACTGATAATGGTGCAGCAACGCTGGAGAAATCAGGAAAAACCTCTAGTGGTATCCATCCAATCCCATGAAACTTCGTACCTCCAACACACTATTGTGTGGCTCCAAAGCAAGTACCGAAACAATATTTGCTGGATCCACTGCAACTCTATCCTCTGAGATGACATGTCCTAGGAAGTGAACCTCTCGGATCCAGAACATGCACTTTGAGAGCTTACCATAAGGCTGGTGCTCTCGGAGTGTGTCCAGAACTATCTGCAAATGATAGGAATGCTCATCCTCGGTAGCCGAGTAGATCAGAATGTCATCTATGAAGACTACTACAAAGAGATCAATGTATGGCTGGAATATCTTGTTCATGAGTCCCATGAACACTGATGGAGAGTTGGTTATGCCAAACGTCATGACCAGGAACTCATAGTGGACATACTGACATATGAAAGCTGTCTTTTGCACATCCTCATCTCGTAATCTGGTCTGCTGATAGTCTAATATGAGATCTATCTTCGAGAACCACCATGCTTCATTAAGTTGATCAAAGTGGTCATTAATCCCCATGAGTGAGTACTTGTTCATCGCGGTCACTTGGTTCAGGCGCCAATAGTCAACACAAAGTCTCAAGCCACCATCCTCCTTTTGGCGAACAAAATCGGGGCTGTCTTAGGAGAAACATTGGGCCAGATGAACCCTCTCCCCTGTAAGTCCTCCGGCTATACCCATAGCTCACGAAGCACTATGGCAGCCATTCGATATGGTGGTTTAGATATCGATGTCATCTTGTGGTACAATTCAATGTAAAATTCCACCTATATTTGTGGAGGTAGACTCGAAACATCATTAGAGAAGACATTCACATACTGGTCAACCTCTTAAGGATAACTATAACTCTCCACATCAACCGTTCCGAGGGTATGTCTAGACAACTAATGAGTGATCGGTTACACTCCCCTCAAGGTAAGTTCATCTTGTGCTGCAAAGGCTCCCTTATCGCAAGTGAAGGAAAACCTAGTCCCATCCTCACGGACAAACTACACTTTGTGCCTAATATAGTCGATCTAGGCATGGACTGTTGATAACTAATCCATACCCCATATCACATCGTAAGACATCAATGCCGTTACTAAGAGATACCAGCCGAAGCACTTGTCTCCTAGAGTAAGCTCACACTACCGGAACCATTGTTGAATCATTGAACCCTCTATAGTATGATTCTCTAGCCGTAAGGATCGAGTAAACAGCTCCATCATAATCTCCGAGTTCCAAATGAGGGTAGTGGAAATAAATGAAAGGCTGAAACCTATTTATATAAGTACAACAGCTAAGGTGGAGTAGACACATATCATACCTTGTATCAACTCAAGAGCTCCATGGTCATAGGACTTATCTACTTATAGCTGAGCTCGCCCCTATCCACCTGCTCCCTGTGGTCATGGGTGGACCACCTAGTGGTGGTGGTGGTAACATCTCAAATCGTCGCCCACCGCCAGCTGCACGACCAGCTCCTCTGCCACATCCACTTGCTCCATGAGGACCTCCTCGGTCGAACCTATGTCTCTTCCTGTGAAGTCATTCGACCATCTGCTGATCATCCGTATGGTGGGTATGGTGGTCTCAACCAATGTGACCCTACCCACCACATGTGTAACACTTCTTACTCCTCGCATGACTTGCACTATCTCAGGTGCCCATCACAACCGACCCTGAATCCTGCGGTTATCCACTTATAGGTCTGGTCCCCTTGGACCTCTACGACATCTGTCTACTACCAGCCACAAAAGATTATGCCATGTCACTGCTGGTGACTACTCAGTAAGAAAACTCTCCACTAAGAGGGATCTCTCTAACACCCCCGCCTGCGTTGGGATGCTGAGAGAAATCATCGAAGCCATGATCTCCCTACTGAGTCCCTACTCAAAGGTCTGGGCTTGGATGAATGGGTCCCGCATTATATCAGTGTTGTAGTGTGAGAGGATGGTGAACATTTCTGAGTACTGAACCAAAGTCATGATAACCTATTGCAGATGAAGAATCTCATGTATGCGCACAACGTGAAGGGTAGCTGGGATAAACTCTTCCTGAAATAGGATTTCAAAGTCTACCTAGAGAAGTTTATCCTCCACTTGAACTTGGAGCATCAAGCCTCACCACCTTTCTTTTGATGCATATAGATGATTGGCGGAAAGGATCACCACGAGATCAGCTAGTGACCTTATCAGTCAGAAGACTCTCTCCACGGCCTCCAGCCAGTCCTATGCCACCTGTGGGTCCAACTCACCACTAAACCTGGGTGGAAAGTAGTGCTAGAACTCATGCAACATTCTCAAGAAACGTTCATGTAACACCCCAAGATTTTATAGTGTGTTATTTCTTCAATATAATTCAATAACTTGCACTACACGCAACACCGAGTTCAAGCGCACCATGACTTACCAAACAAGCCATTCAAAAGAGGTTATGAATAGTATTTACTAAATTTTAAACATTATATAATCCTTATAATTTTAGAATCCATATTATGAGTTTCTTAGACATAATGTAAGAACAAATTCATTTTTTTCAGTTAAAAGAAGTATTTTTCAAAAAATGCACTTTTACCAACTTTTAATAGTGAAACCGTTTTTTAATCCAATATTTTAAACTTTTACATATTCAATTTGACTAAATAAATTTATTATTTAGAATGGGGAAATAAACAATTTACAAGGTAACACCCCAAGCTTCCACGGTATGCTTCTCTTTGAACAATATAGTTTCGTGTGTTGTAAGAAACTCCGAGTTCTAACACACACTACAACCAATCAAACTAGCCGTTATGAATAGTAATACCTAATTTTTTAAATTTTATAAATTTTATCTCTGCAAATGGTCTTCATTTTTGGATTTTTAATATTGAATTTAGCCTAGGGTGAAATTTTGGAATTTTTCGGATAACATTTATATTTTGATGAATAGTAAAAATTACGAAATTTTAATTAAAAACAACATTTTTAATCCAAAAAATTTATATTGATAAATTATGAATATGAGTGGTTATAAAGTATATTTGAAATATATTTTTACCATTTAATACAATTTTGGTCATTGTACATAATTTCACAATTAAACCAGACATAAACAAGTGTCAATCTTTTGATAGTTATTATCTATTAAAAACACGCTTTTTGTTTTAACAATGGGAATTAATTTTAAATTAATTCCTGCCTCTTCTGTGTTTTGAATATGGAAAAATAGATTCCATATTTGAAATCAGGATTTCAAAATAGTGAAAATAGGTAAATTTTATTTTTTGACATTTTGAATAATTACATAGGTAAATATTTTATTTACCGTGGTTAAAGGGTAAATCCGGTAAATAAGGGTTAAAAATAATATTATTATAATAATAAATTACCCTAAAACGTGTTCTAAACATATTGGTGGATAAATGTCCTACCATGGGCATATTTGGGTCTATTTTTGGGACCCCATGAAGCCACTTGTAGGTGATAGGGACACTTTATTTTAAATAAGTTAAAATAAATAAAAAAATTACATAAGCATATAGCTTTTAGAAAAACAATTTTTTACATATGGTTATATATGTTTTATTTTAGACTATAAATATTCATTAAAAAGATAAAACTATTTCCTACATAATGGTAGTTTATTTATAATTTTTAGACAATAAATAATCTAATTTATTTATGACACAATGATGATGCAGTAATTACCTAATTAATGAAAAATTAGAAAAATTAATAATATAAATACCCAAATAAATGTAATTTGAGAGTTTTTATAAATACCAATAATTTTATAGGTTAATATGACATGTCAGGATTGATTTAATTAACGTTTTTAGAAGTAATAATTTTGTTATGATTTTAAAAAAAATCATTTATTGAATAGTGTTAAAATATACATAAAAGAGTTTTTGAAAAAAAATTATGTTATTAATTGATATTAAATTCCTAAAAACCTATTATTCTTACAAGAGACTTATATCATGATTGGTGTATCATTAATGGACCACTTGGGGGTCTCTCGGAGGTATATAGTATGTTTATTAACTAAATAATATAAAAATACAAAGAGACATTGTAAAAGTGAAACTAATTAGCTAAGAGTTAATACTTAAAGATAAGGTTAATATAATGACTCAAACCTATATAAAATCTATTGGTTGAGTGGTTTTCAACCAAGACCCTCCTTAACTTTTAACTAATCCACTTTGGAGCCATTATAAATAGAATATGAATTTATTATAAAATAATATTTCTAGCTTTTCCAAAGGTGCCCATCAACCCTCATATAAAAGGGCACTCCAGCTTCTCATTAATTCACATCTTCAATGCCTTTTGGTTAATCCAACCCCTGACCAAATACTCTCTATAATTTTTCCAATACAACCTAGAGGCCATAGATTGATCATAAAGCCAACCTAAGGAGCCCTTTTGATCAAATCAAAAGGAAGAACCTGAAGAAGAGGTAATGTTTTCACCACCCTTTTCAAATTCATTTCTTCTGAAACTTCTTCTTTATTTGATATTTCCACTCTAAAATAATTAATCCAGTATCTCCTATGTAGTGTAATATTGTAATAAATATGGCACAACCATATTCAGTATTCTATCCATCTTTTGAATGACATGTCACTATACATGCGTACGTACAACTTACCGTCTCCACGTCGTGGTGTAATTGTTATTCAATAAATTATTATTTGGATGGGTATAATAATGATTTTTAATTTATGTAAATAATAAATATAACATGATAATGATTCTGTATATATGATATAACATCCAATTATATATTATTTTAACATCAAAATATTGATATTGTCGCTCGTGCGTACGTAAGGACTACCGTCTCCATGAATGCGATGAGATTCATTCTCCATCATATCCATTCAAGTATAATTATAATTTAATGATTAATAATAGTATGTAATGAATTAATATCATTCTGTATATGAATAAGATACAACCTATACATAACAAACACAGCTTATGTAACAAAACATATAAATGAAAACGAGTATCTTAACACCCGAAACGACGACAATTCTAAGATATTATTAATAAAGAAATGTTAAAAGATCATATATGATATCATATTAATGTATATGATTATTTTTTAATTTAATAACAATTATTTAACCATTATACATGAGTTTAACCTACCCTCTACCAAGGAAAATTACAAGGTAAGGGTTAATTCTACAATCTCTTTATTATCTAAGGTTGTTTATACGTAATTATCTACTAGGATCTATTTATCATCCACATCCATGTTCCATAAAAATGTATTTAAAAACATTTCTACTATTTATTAGAAAATGGGTTAATTTAATTTATACCCTTATGTGTTTTGAAAGGAATCTTTTCGTCATTTTCCAAACAAGTTACTTTTTAACCTTTTCGACAAATTTAAGGTAAGAATGTCTTTTTAAACGTATACGGCGGGTGCGGTTATTTTCTGCCGTTATAAAATCGCTGAAGCTTCCCTTACAATATTATAAGAATATTTTCAATGTAAATGTTTTATTTTATAATTATGCGACTTTTAAATGATTTCAAAATGATTATTTTATGAATTTGTGAAAGGTAATCTTTATCAAGATCATAATTTTAAATGTTTTAAAGATTTATCTTTATAAATATTTTTAATTAATGTCCATGTTTTCAAAATGATTTTAAGGATTTATTTATATGGAAATGAATGTTTTGAAATGATATTTCTTTTCAGAAGTTTCAAAGTGGTATGGGAAACTTTGATTCAAAAATATTTTTTAAAATTACATCCTTTATAAATGTGTGACCTTTCAATGATTTCGAGAAAAGAGATATTTCTCTCAAATAGTTTTGATTTCATATATGCCAACATCCTTTGATAGATTTTAATCTTATTTGAAGTTGATTTATTATGATACAAAAATTTTGTATTGTATTGAAGGTTTTTTGATATGTTTTACTATGGATGTGTTATTTTTATACCATTCATGGTTTATGGAGAAAGTATTGACATTTCGTATTCTAGTTTTAATACGAATGTTTATGTTATGTTTAAACCTTTTCATATGGGAATGTATTGGACTTAGTAAGTGACGAGTGGAGCCCTCTATAGCTCCTCGATGCATCAGTAGGTCTCATGAGACAAACTAGTGTCTTGTCGTAAGGCATTGACAAAGTCTTATTTGTAGTCCTGGCACGAGGCCTTGGCTATGTGGTGATGATAGTCTGGAATTATGCATTCCATCATCATGAAAGTGGTTATTGATATTTCATGTGATTATTCGATTAGTAGAATTTCTATGTGAATAAGTAAATGAAATTATTTAATTTTATTTTTCCTATTCTATGTTGAAGTTCAAGTTTAAAAGGCTTTTGTTTTAGTTATACATTTCCTTAAATGTTTATTCTTAATTATGAAAGTTTCCGCTATATTGTTATCCTTACTGGGAATTTGATCTCACTCCTTTTCTGTGTTTTATTTTTACCAGGATGTGAAGAAGTAATTTATGAATGAACTGCAGGGATAGTATAAGGGGATAAGAGTGTGGAATATAGAGACTGTATTTTTGTAGTTTTCATTTTATGATGTAATGTAAACTTTATTAATGTATCTAGTTATTCTAAGGCTACTAAACTAATCGGTATTTCTAGATTTGATCTTTCTTTTGATCATGACAATGTTATGTAATAATGCACCGACTCTGGGTAACTGGGGTCGGGGCGTTACAGTTGGTATCAGATTATGTTTAGTAAAAACCTTGGAAACTAGATTTAGATAAACTCTAATTAGAGCACATAGATTTAAGATGGAATTTTTGGATTAGTATAGAAGAACATCCTAGAATTCTGGTATTGTAGAGATTTTGTGAGTTTTTCGAGCAATGCATCCGTGTCTGGATACGAGTAGGTAGAGGCTACTCTGGCATAGATGTACCTATGGGTAAAACCCGAAAACACCGCTTTGAGCTAGACTCGAACGGGAACTGGTGCACGACAACAGGCCTTGCTGCACTCTTGGTTACGACACCCCTGGGGGATATGCTTAGGATAATTCTCATTTTCTATACAAACCATTATAAAGGGTTTATGAGTATATACTTATTCAAAGAAAACATTTTTATGATTATGGATTATATCCATAAATAGTTCAATTTATGTTTAGTGTTTTACAAGTATGGAATTATGTATTTTGATTAATAAACTAATCTAGTGTATGACATTGTTTAGAAATGGGGCCTAATAGAAGGAATGATAACTCCAACAATACGCATGATCCAAAGAGTAAGGAGGATCATATCTTTCATGGTATTAATCCAGAATATAGAAGGGAAATAGTCTCCCACGTATTATAATCATATAAAGAATAGTATCATGTGTTGATAAGATAAGTAATGAATTATCGGAGTCCTATGGCATTGAAGGGAAACAGAGAAGGAAAGGATGGTAGAGAGAAGGATAGATAAAAGGAAGAAGGTAAAGAAGGATATTCCCATATGTGATAACTGTGGAAAGAATCACCATGGAAAATGCTTGAAGGGAATGGGAGTATGTTATAATTGTGGAGAAAAAGGACACAAAGTATGTGACTTTAAGGGTAAGAAAATGGTTTCAAATGTACAATGCATCATTTACAAGGAGTTTGGAGACTACGCGAACTGATGTACCAGTCATCAGACTATGCCTCAAATGATGCTATTGGATAATTATCAAGTTATGATACTACCACATATGAAGAGGAATGATTAGAGTTCTTATGTTGATTATGTCATTTGAGTGTTGTATCAACAATGTACTTGTTATAAAAATTATGGAGTATAAAAGGATTGTACTGTAGTACTATTTCATTAAGGACTTCAGATTTTGTGGAACAAAGAAAAGTGACTCAATAGCAGGTTAATTTTTTGGAAAATATATGGTTGAGGGAATGATAAACCATAATATGGTTCTGATACCGAGGTAGTGATTTTAGAATAATACATGATTGATTTGGATAAATTATATTGGATATTATTGACTACCTTGAAACTGATTAATGATTTGTATATTCAATCATTGTTGGGGTTTACAACATTTTTTTATTGAAGGAGTATATCCATTATTTTTTAAGGAATAAGGGATCATGAATGTAATTAATAAGGTTTTATGGTAATTCAGGATGTTGTAGTTTTTTAAAAGAATACATGATGGATGTGTTCACATGTTATTACATGGAAAAAAGGATCTTCATTGTGTTTACCTACCTTATAAATTTTGGACGGAAGTATTTTGGATAGTTCTAGTTTGAATTATTTTGGATTGCCATAAAAGGACAACCCTGAGGTCAGGCGGAAACCCGTCGCGTCCAGCAAGGCTAGGAGACTTGAACCCAAAACTGAAGGGCAACAAGGGTGTATCATCTACCACTAACCCACATGATGTCCTCGATTGAATAATGTCGTTTTCTTAATGGTTCTCTTGGATGAATTATAAATTCATTTTTTAACCCTATACGAATAGGATAAATAGAATATTATTTTTAAGTTCTATTATCTATTAGAGTGAAAGATGAGTTTGTGGTAGAACATAGTTAAAGAATGAGACTCTACTTGTCAAGTATATATTTTTCATCTTGTCTTATTCAATGAAGAAATTAATTCTCATTCTTTAGTGAAGGGATCTTAAAACAAAAAAATGTGTTATCCTAATACCATATGTTTTTTCTGAACCGATGGTATTTTAAATCATCATAGATTGATGAATTTAAGGCCCTCAATTTTACAATTGTTTGTGATTGATGACCTCAACCACTACCTATAAATATTTACATATTTACTCAAATTACATGTCTCTATTTTCCACCAATGTTCTCTTAATAGAGATCATAATTTGGTGGTAACCCTTTAATTTCCCTTTTCCTCATATTAAGACTAAATTTTAGTAACCCAATTTCCGATGTGGGTTTTCCCACAAAGATATTTTCTATTTTAAACCTTTTATTTTCAAAGAATAATTTCAAATTGCAAGGATTAAATTTATTGAAGGAGGGGAGAATGTAACACCCCAAGATTTCATAGTGTGTTATTTCTTAAAAATAATTTAATAAATTGGACTACACGCAACACCGAGTTCAAGCGCACCATGACTTACCAAACAAGCCGTTCAAAATAGGTTACGAATAGTATTAACTAAATTTTAAACTTTATATAATCCTTATAATTTTATAATCCATATTATGAGTTTCTTAGACATAATGCAAGAACAAATTCATTTTTTTCAGAGAAAAAAAGTCTTTTTAAAAAAATGCACTTTTACCAACATTAAATAGTAAAACCCTTTTTTTAAATCCAATATTTTAAACTTTTATATATTAAATTTGACTAAATAAATTTATAATTTAGAATGGGGACATCAAATATTTATAAGGTAACACCACAAGCTTCAACGGTACGCTTCTCTTTGAATAATACAGTAGCGCGTGTTGTACCAAACTTCGAGTTCTAACACACACTACAACCAATCAAACTAGCCATTATGAATAGTAATACCTACTTTTTGAAATTTTATAATTTTTATCTCTGAAAATGGACTTAATTTTTGAATTTGGAATATCAAATTTATCCTAGGGTGAAATTTTGGAACTTTTCAGATAACATTTATATTTTGATGAATAGTGAATATTACTAAATTTTAATTAAAAACAACTTTTTTAATCAAAATATTTTATATTGATAAATTATGAATTTGAGTGGTTTTAAAGTATATTTGGAATATATTTTTACCATTTAATACAATTTTGGTCATTGTACATAATTTCACAACTAAACCAGACATAAACAAGTGTCAATCTTTTGATAGTTATTATCTCTTAAAAACATGTTTTTTGTTTTAACAACGTGAATTAATTTAAATTAATTCCTGCCACTTCTGTGTTTTGAATTTAGAAAAATGGATTGCATATTTGGAATCAGGATCTCCAAATTGTGCAAATAGGTAAATTTTATTTTTATAAATTTAGAATAATTACTTCGGTAAATATTTTATTTATCGCGGTTAAAGGGTAAATCCGGTAAATAAGGGTTAAAAAATAATATTATAATAACAATAAATTACTCTAAAACTTGTCCTAAACTTATTGGTGGATATATGTCGGACCATGGGCATCTTTGGGTTGATTTTTGGGACCCCATGGAGCCATTTGTAGGTGATAGGGACACTTTATTTTAATTAAGTTAAAATAAATACAAAAATGACATAAGCATATATCTTTTCGAAAAACAATTTTTACATAGGGTTATATATGTTGGATTTTGGAATATAAATATTAATTAGAAAGATAAAAAGATTTCTTACATAATTTTAGTTTATTTATAATTTTTAGACATTAAATAATATAATTTATATATGACACAATGGTGATGGAGTAATTACCTAATTAATGAATAATTAGAACAATTAATAATATAAATACCCAAATAAATGTAATTTGAGACTTTTAATAAATAAAATTAATTTTATAGGTTAATATGACATGTTAGGATTGATATAAGTAACGTTTTTCAAAGTAATCATTTTTTTATGATTTTTTAAAATATCAATTATTGAATAGTGTCAAAATTGACACAAAAGCGTTTTTAAAAAAAATATTATATTATTAATTGATATTAAATTACTAAAAATCTAAGAATCGGCCAAGAGACTTATATCATGATAGTTGAGTCATTATTGGACCACTTGGGGGTATTTTTGAGGTATATAGGAAGTTTATTAACTATATAATTTAAAAATACAAAGAGACATTGTAAAAGTGATACTAATTAACTAAGAGTTAATACTTAAAGATAAGGTTAATATAATGACCCAAACCTGTATAAATTATATTGGTTGACTTTTTTTCAACCCAGACCCACCTTAACCTTTAAATAATCCACTTTTGAGCCATTAGAAACTGAATATGAATTTGTTATAAAATAATATCTCTAGCTTTTCCAAAGGTGCCCCTCACCCCTCTTATAAAAGGTCACTCCCACTTCTCATTAATTCACACCTTCAAAATATTTTGGTTCTGCTAAAACCTGCCCAAATACTCTATAATCTTCCCCCACTACAGCCTAGAGGCCTTATTTTGATCAGAAAGTTAACCTATGGAGCTTTTTTTATCAAATCAAAAGGAAGAACCCGAAGAAGAGGTAATGTTTTCACCACCCTTTTTCAAATTCATTTCATCTTCAACTTATTCTTTCTTTGTTATTTCCAGTCTAAAATAATGAATCCAGTATCTCCTATATACTATAATATTATTATAAATATGGTACAAACATATTCAATATTCTATCCATCTTTTGAATGACACGTCACCATACGTGCGTACGTACGGCGTACCGTGTCCACATCGTGGTGTAATTGTTATTCAATAAATTATTATTTGGATGGGTATAATGATGATTTTTAATTCATGTAAATAATAAATATAAAAGGATAATGATTCTGTATATATGATATACCATCCAATTAAAATTTATTTTAGTATCAAAAGAATGATATTGTCGCTCATGCGTGTGTACGGACTACCATCTCCATGAATGCGATAGGATTCATTCTCCATCGTATCCATTCAAGTATAATTATCATTTAATGAATAATAATAGTATATAAGGACATAATATCATTCTGTATATGAATAAGATACAACCTATCCATAACAAACATGGCTTATGTAACAAAACATATAAAAGAAAACGAGTAAGTTAACACCCGAAACGACGATAATTCTAAGATATTATTAACAAAGCAATGTTAAAAGATCATATATGATATCATATTAACATATATGATTCTTTTATAATTTAATAACAATTATTTCACCATTATACAGGATTTTAACCTACTCTCACCTAAGGAAAAGTATAAGGTAAGGGTTAATTTTACAATCTCTTTATTATCCGAGGTTGTTTATACCTAATTATCTACTGGGATCTCTTTATCATCCATATCCATGTTCCTTAAAATGTATTTAAAAACATTTTTACTATTTACTAGACAACGGGTTAAAGTCATTAAAACCCTTATGTGTTTTGAAAGGAATCTTTTAGTCATTTTCCAAACAAGTTACTTTTTATCCTTTTCGACAAATTTTAGGTAAGAATGTATTTTTAAACTTATACGGCGGGTGCGATTATTTTCTGCCGTTATAAAATCGTTGAAGCTTCCCTTACAAGATTATAAGAATATTTTCAAAGTAAATGTTTTATTTTATAATTATGTGACTTTGAAATGATTTGAAAATGAATATTTTAAGAATTTGTGAAAGGTACTCTTTATCAAGATCATAATTTCAAATGTTTTAAAGATTTATCTTTCTAAATCTATTTATTTAATGTACATGTTTTCAACATGATTTTAAGGATTTATTTTTATGGAAATGAATGTTTTGAAATGATATTTCTTTTCAAAAGTTTCAAAGTGTTATGGGACACATTGATTCAAAAATCTTTTTTTAAATTACTTGCTTTATAAATGTGTAAATTTTCAATGATTTAGAGAAAAGAGATATTTCTCTCAAATAGTTTTGATTTCATCTATGTCAACATCCTTTGATGGATTTTGAGCTTATTTGAAGTTGATTTCTAATGATACAAAAATTTTGTATTGTATTGAAGGTTTTGTGATATGTTTTACTATGGATGTGTTATTTTTATACCATTCATGGTTTATGGAGAAATTATTGACATTTTGTATGACAGATTTAATACGAATAATTATGTTATGTTTAAACCTTTTCATATAGGAATGCATTGGACTTAGTAACTGACAGGTGGAGCCCGATATAGCTCCTCGATGCATCGGTAGGTCTCATGAGACAAACTAGTGTCTTGGCACAAGGCCTTGAAAAAATCTTATTTTTAGTCTTGGCATGAGGCCTTGGCTATGTGGTTATGATAGTATGGAATTATACATTCCATCATCATAAAAGTGGTTATTTATATTGCATGTGATTATTCGATTAGTAGAATATCCATGTGAATAAGTAGATGGAATTATTTCATTTTATTTTTTCCATACTATGTTGAATTTCAAGTGTAAAAGGCTTTTGTTTTAGTTATACATTGCCTTAAATGTTTATTCTTAATGATGAAAGTTTCGGCTATATTGTTATCCTTACTAGGCATTTGAGCTCACCCCTTTTCTATGTTTTATTTTTCCCAGGATGTGAAAAAGTAATTTATGAATGACCTGCAGGGATAGTATGAGGGGATAAGAGTGTAGACTATGGAGACTATATTGTTATAGTATTCATTTTATGATATAATCTAAACTTTATTAATGTATCTAGTTAATCCAAGGCTACTAAACTAATTAGTATTTCATGATTTGATCTTTCATGTGATCATGCCAATGTTATATAATAATGCACCGGCTCTGGGTAACCTGGTTTAGGGTTTTGATGTTCACCCTCTACTACTGGGGCTGGGGGAATTGCTGGCCCAACATGTAATGGTACTGTTGGTGCCTCTGTTGGTTCCCCTACTGATAAAGGGCCCTACAGCAAGGCCCCATCGCTCGATGGGATATCATTGCATACTATGCCCAAAACCCTAGATAGCTATCTATGTGGAGGCATCCTGAAAATAAAGAGGTGTTTCACGATCAATAAGGTATACCTAGTGAGCCGACTCAGAAATATCAGAAAGAAACCTTTTCGAAACACACACGCAATCAGTGTTTTCTTGCATCAAGTCAAGAAATCAAGAGTCAGGGTCCTGGTGTATGGATACGTCGGTTGTCGCCCCAACACTAGATTACCTAAACTAACTAAAACACTCACTACACATAACACTATTGTAGTTAAAAAAATTCAGAGTCCAACATTCTAAGGTATAGTCGACTCCTCTGATACCAATTTGTCATGACCCGTCCCCTTGGGCCCATGCCGTGACTACCCCAAGCCCGCCTTCCATAGTCCAGGGGTATGCGACTAGCGCCGAATGGTTTACTCCCTAAAAATGGGAAGTAATTTTCTTTATAACCTGTAAACACAGACAACCAAACACACACCATGATACGAACAATAGTAAACTGTATAGTAATCAAGGTGTGTATAGTAATAAATAAAAAATGCGCCAGAATAAAAGACCAACTGGAAAGTACTAGAAAAAAGAAAAGTCCAAGTTAACTGAAATAGCTCATGTGAACACCTGCAAAGGATCCTACCTGAAGGGTAGGTACAACTCTCAAATGGTCGTCTATGTGGTATTCCTTTTCTAATGTCCAACTTTGAGCTGCCTCCTGTCCTGGTACCATCATCCTTAGTCAGCACTGTCTGTCGTCTGCACCAAACACAACAAGGTGCGGGCGTAGCCCATGTGGGGGTGAGTATTACGATACTCATTAGGGACCCTGAGACCCTCAAAGGTCTCACAAAAACTATAATTCTTAAACCATATAGTATGAAAACAACTGACTTCCCTACTTAGTTATATGCCCATACATATACCTAAGTAATGAAGTATACCCATCTTAATCATGAGGAAACACAAGGCCTCAATCCTTATCCAAAGTACAATTGTTCCATGACGGAAAGAATACCGCGTATGTAACCACCATGAAGGTAAGTACCAAAAAGGTATGCCACACAGAAGAATATCACAAAGATATCACTACGAAGGTATGTACCATAAATGTATACAACACAAAAGATTACAAAAAAGGTAAATACTTAGCTCACACAAGGTACAAAATAGGTACGGTAGTACATATGATTAGATATAAATACTGAATCATCTTACTCTATTGAGAGGCAAACCCATGTAGGATCCTAAATCATCAAACCCACATAGGATCCTAGTATAGTAGACCCATGTAGGATCCTAGGGCTTTCCCACATGGATTTTTAGAGCAAATCCATGTGAGACTCTCAGACACAGACCTAGGTAGGATCCCAAAGCACAGACCCACATAGGATCTCTTTCTCATGTTACAGACAGGAACATGGTTCCCTCACTAAGCACATTTGATTCCGGGAGGGTCTGCTCTTTATTCCACAGTTCGATACTTTAATTTTCACGAAGTCCCATGATGAAGTATCCCAAATGACATCCGTGTGATAGGGGCCTCAATGAAACAGACGGTGCATCAATTGGACTTTCTGTCTATATGTTATTGGCCTATTAGTCCCGAGGGCCCGGTTGGATTTGTGTCCGATCAATCCCGGTCATACCCCAAAATTATCCAAAACTATAGTGGGGTATACCAAAAGGACCATCTTTATCCAAGGTTTCTGGTGCGGTAGACGGTTCATTAAACAGACGCTCATAGATCATGTTATGGTAGAAATAAAAAAAGAGTTGAAGCTGGTCTGGGTCCGGTCCATACCTGGTTGCGCCCAAATTTACCCTACAGGTATGCGGTCGTTGTAGTACAGGTAGGGGTCGAATCCACAAGGACCGAAGAAGAAACCGACAGACACTATGATTTTGGAAGGATTTGGATATGGAGTGGCCAGCTATTTGGATTGATTTTATTTGAATAACTACTGATTTAATTTAATGAAAATAAATTAAAACATACACTTACTTAATCTAAAACAATTAATGGAGATGAGTTGATCCTAAGTTGTTACTAGGGTTAGATTGGATGTATTTATTTTCTTATAACGTTCGTTTCACTAATTCAAGACGTATCCACAAAATGATATAATTCATCAACATCATTCACCAATTTAATCCCTACACAATTTCAAGGCTAATCACCAATGCACTTAGAGGATCACTTTAATGATCACTCCAAGGAATTGGATCATAATAGCACTCAAATTGTGTCATTGTCAAAGCTGGTGAAGACGAAGAAGAAAATAATCATCCAATGTAAATATTAAATTAATGAAATGATTAAAGAATTTTATATCATAAAATAACATCCAATCTTCCCCATGAAACTCCCTAAGACCAACCCATAATGGTTTATCCCTCCATTGAGTCTATGATCTCAAAGGATGCAGAAAGTAGACTCATTGGGGCGGAATTGAAGAATTAAAAAAAATAACAACAACAAAAACACGATCACTCCACCATTGTGTGAAAAAAATCACAAGGTTTGGTATGAATAAATTCACACCTTGAGGCAACGGTATCAAGGTGAAAATAGGAATAACAGAATAAGATAAGAAGAAGAAGTTTTATTGAAAACTAAGGTGATTGAAACAACATACATGAGAAGGAAAAACTCTACAAGGACAATTTGGCATAATAACATTACAATGAAAAAAATCTCCAAGATCCCTAAATCAACCACCACTACTACCTTAAATAGAAAAAAATTAATCATTGGCCGAGCCCCCAACATCCCATGTGCCTTTAATTAATTATGTTGGGAAAATGTGGGTGGAACATTAATGATGATAGACTTTTCCACTTCTTGCCTCGAAGTTGCAGCCAGCTTGCATCCACCAGAAAGACGCACATAAAGGACCTTCTATAAGGCCGGATTTGAGTGGGCCCTAGAAGACTTAAATAAAGCCCTAGATGTCCCATAACATCCTGTAAAATGGAAGACCACAATACTCTGTGGTTCGGGAGATATTATTTAAATAGTGGGCTGTTTTTCTTGGCCGCAGAATCTGGCCCAGAATTAAATCTTCAAATTGGACCTCCTTATTCACCACTATTGAGGACGAATTAGCACTGGCTCTAGAATACGGATTTGTTCCCCTATATGTCTTATAGTCTCCTATAAATTTCAGGCTTCATTGGGATTGTATTGTGGTCACCAGAGTCCGATCAGTGGGATGATATCCAATCTACCTTCTCCAGAATTGTTTCCTTTCGTCACCAAAAATCCTCATCATCCTTTATGAATCCTCCATTGATCCCTAAATAAAAAATGTTCATAATTAAGTTCATATCCATTTTCAAAAATATCAAATTAAAATATGGATAGTTATATTCTTTAAAATTAGATGAAACATTGAGCCTAAATTGGTCTAAATTAGGCATGAAGTGCACAAATGATGAGAATGGATGTTCAAAATTAAAATCCACTAACTCAGGCCCATAAGAACAAAAATGAACATTTAATACAATTAAAATTTAATCAAAATATGTGTTTTTATTGCCTAATCAATACCCAGTCGGACCGACCAGGCCAAGACAGAACCGACCCAGTTCAGGTTGACCCGGACTAACCCAGGTCCGGCCCTGGGACTGACCCGGCTAGCTAGGTCTGTCCCGGCAGGCTGTGCAGCCCAAGATGGACGACCTTCTAAGTGGCATGTGGTGCGGCCCACGCTAGGCAGCCCGTTTTGGGCGGCCCGTGACTGGTCGGACAGCCAGCCCTCTTCCGCGGTGTGGTCGCGCGCCACGCCACCTCTGGTGGCTGGTACCGAGCCGACCATCCTCTTTCGCTGTCACGGTTCCTGCACGCCGATGGTGTAGACGCGCGCCACTCCCTCCCCTTCACCTGGAAAACTATCCACCAGCCGCCACCTCTGCTCCGCCTCAGCTGACGGTTCACAACCCTCCACTGCGTCGCTGATGTCTTTACGTCCTGCCGGTGTACCGGCCGCCGCTCCCAATTCCTACTAGCGCCAGTCACTGGAAGCAGTCTTCATCCTCCTCCATCGGGATGAACACATCCAAACCCATAATGTTTGTAGAGTGGTTGGTCCATGTTAATTTGGCCTGCACCCTCCACGTTAGAGCAGTAGCGAGCGGCTCCTGGGGAGAGATTCAATGTAAATTAAATTAATGAAGATCAATCAAATCACAGCCCTACTTTGTCATTCGTTGGATGAGTCTAAAGGTAAAAGAAGAAGTCGTTGAAGAATGTCGACATTTATTTCTTCCACAATGTGCTTCTAATCCGGGCTCGATGTCAGTTCCTCGTTCATTGTTGGAGAGGGTGTTCATCATTAGAGGAAGTGTTTCTCTATAGTTCTTCACTTTTCCAATGATTTCCCTAGCAAAATTAGAATCCAACAAATTAAAATAGTTTTGAAAAATTAATTTACGTTGGAACAATTATAGTTGGTAAAAATAAGTGGAACAAATACTTAATTGGAGAGTTGAGAGGTTTTCCCCCATTAAGAGGGGTTCAGGTGGTCCCCACGACCTTGAATTAAAATTAGGAGGGTTTTCTAGCTTGGGTGGTCCCCACCTCCATGATTTCAAAAGAGTGGTTTCAAAAGAAAAATAAAATTTTAATTATTTTATTTTTATTCTACCATGAAAAAAGAGAAAAACTATCTTCCACCCTCAACCTATTATGGTCGAGGTGAAGGTCTCCTTAAGGGAACATTGGTGCTGTGAGTTCAACTGTGTCCACAGACTTCAATTCCGAGCACTGGTTCAAATTTTATAAAATCTCGCTCGCACAATTATTGAACATATTTAAAAAAAAGTTCAGAAATTCATTCCAAGAACTCCGGTCCTCGAAATCATGCGCCGTCAATTTTCACGGGCTCGTAAAATTCCCAGATAATTAAAAAACAATTACATGGAATTTCTAGGTCTTTACAAAAACTGATATTTATAATTACCCTAACACATGTCCTAATTATATTGGATAAGTATAATTCGATAAAAACAATCTTATGAATAAACTATGATCCTTTTTGGACCACATGGATTATATTAGGACATTTATTATTAGTTTATTTATATAAGAGTTAAAAGAGTTAAATTCAAATTTTAATAACAAATCAATTTTTAATATAGGTTTATACATAAGATAAATTAGACAATAAATATTTATTAGAAAGCTAAAATGATTTCATAAAGAATGGTATTTTATTTATAATTTTTAGACATTAAATAATGTAATTTATTTATGACACAATCCTAAAGCAGTAACTACCTTATTAATGAAAGATTAAAATAATTGATATTATAACTATCCAAATAAAAGTAATTTGAGACTATTCATGAACTCTACTAATTTTCTAGGTTAATAAGACATGTTAGGGTTGATTAAATAATATTTTTTTGGAATTAATCATGCTTTTATGATTTTCAAAAAACCAAATATTAAATAGTTACAAAATTGTCATAATTGAGTTTTTACAAAAAATACTATTTTATTAATTGATATAATATTTTTGAAAATCAAATGCTCGGAAAAAAAGGACAAAGATAAGGTTGGATAGATTAATAATGAACCTCTTGAGATTCTATTTTATTTTATAGTATTTTTATTAACCATATAATATAAAAATACCCAGAGACATGGTAAATGACAAACTATTTATTTAAGTGTTAATTTTTAATGATAAGTTTAATATAGTGAACTAAACCAATATAAAACCAATTAGTTTAGAGGTTTTCAACCCATATCAACCTTATCCTTGAAATAAATTATTTTGGAGCCATTTTAAATCGAAAATGATTTTATTATAAAATAATATTTCATGATTTTCCTAAAGTGACACTCACCTCCTTTATAAAAGGGTACTTCGACTTCTCTTAATTTCACACCTCCAATGCCATTTGGCTTAGCCAAACCCAGCCTTAATATCCTCTCAACTCTCCTCCCTTCATTCTAGATGCCAAAATTTGGTCATAAAGCCATCTTATATGGCCTTTTTGATCAAATCAAAAGGAAGAACAGGAAGAAGAGATAAATATTTCATCACCTCTTTCAAGTTCTTATCATCTTCCAATTCCACTTTCATTGTTTTTTCCATTATAAAATAATAACTCTAGTATATTATATATACTATGTTGTTATTATAAAAATGGTATAACCATATTCCATATTCTATCCATCATATGAATTAAAAAGTCACCATATGTGCGTACGTATGACTTACCGTCTCTACGTCGTGGTGTAGTTTGTTATTCAAACACTTCATAATTTGGATGTGTGTAATAGTTAGTATAATAGATGTAAATAATAAATATAACATGTTAATGATTCTGTATATATTATATACCATCCAATTATATATGATTTCACCATAAATATAAAGATATTGTCACTCGTGCACATGTACGGATTACCGTCTCCACGAACCTGATGAGATTCATTTCCTGTCAAAATCATTGAAGAATATGTTTTATTTTATGATTAAAAATAATTTTTAAGAAATTAATATTATTATTGATATTAATAAAATAAATCCTATCCATAACAAACAAGGCTTACATAACCAAACACAAAATAGAAAACGGATCAGTTAACACCTGAAACAATGATATTACTAAAATATTATTAACAAAGAAATATTAGAGGATCATATATGATATCATATTTATGTCTATAGTTTTTTATAATTTAATAACAATTATTTAACTATTATATAGGAGTTTAATATACCCTTGACCAAGGAAAAGTAAATATAAGGGTTAATTTCACAATCTCATTAGTATCCGAGATTATTTTTTTGTAAGTATCTACTAGGACCTCTTTGTCATTCACATCCGAGTTTTTGTAAAAATTGTATTTAAAAAAATATTTACTAGAAGATGGATTATAGTCATTTATACCCTTAATTTACCTTATATTTTTTGAAATTAATATTTCTGTCATTTTCCAAACGAGGTACTTTATAACCCTTTCGACAAAATTAAGGTATGAATGTTTTTTAATTTATACGGCGAGTGCGGCTATTTTCCACCACTATAACATCTTCAAAGATTCCCTTTAATGTTTATAAGAAAATTTTCAAAATAAATGTTTTAATTTATAATTATATTACTTTTAAATGATTTCAAATTATAATGATATATTTCTCTATAAATATTTCATTTCATCAATGTCAACATCCTTTGATCGATTTTATTCTTGTTTGATGTTTATTTATAATGACTCAAATCTTCTATATTGTATTGAAGGTATTGTGACACGTTTTTCTGTGGATGTGTTGTTCTTATACAATTCATGGTTTTTGAATAAAGTATTGACATTTCATATTATAGTTTTAATACAAATTTTTATGTTACGTTTAAAAAATTTCATATGAAGAATGCATTGGACTTAGTAAGTGACGGGTGGAGCCCGATATAGCTCATTGATTCATCATTAGGTCTCATGAGACAAACTAGTGTCTTGGCAGAAGGCCTTGAAAAAATATTATTTGTAGTCTTGGAAGAAGGCCTTGATCATGTGGTTATGATGTATAGAATCTTTCCTTCCATCTTTATGAAATTGGCTATTGATATTGCATTTGATTATTAGACTAGTAGAATATCCATGGGAATAATTAAATTGAATTATTTGATTTTATCATTACCATATTATCCTGAAGTTTCTGTTTAAAAGGCTTTTGTTTTAGTTTAATACATTTCCTTAAATTTTTATTCTTATTTATGAAAGTTTTTGCTATATTGTTATCCTTAATGAGCATCTGAGCTCACCCCTTTCTATGTTTTATTTTTCCGAGGATTTGAAGAATTATTTTATGGTTGGCCTAAAGGGATAGGATAAGGATATATATGAGTTCAATAGGGGAAAAAATGTTGTTGATGTTTTTATTCCATGATGTAATGTAAAACTTATGAATGTATGTTGTACATCCAACTCTACCAAAATGATCGATCATCCAGGACATGATTCCTTGTATCATGCCAATTTTATGTAATAATGCACGGAATCTGGGTAACTGGGGTCGGGGCATTACAATGTCATTTTTATGAAACATTTCATACATAATAAAAACACTCAAACAAATATCATATTAATCTTGTGTATTTTATAAATGGAACAAAAAAATCAAGTCTGGTTATAAGTCCCCAGCCTTAAACCATAATTAATCTTGAGTTATTACAAGATTACACGTTGAGGATCTTTTCAGGTTTAGAGTTTTAGAGAATTAGATCATAAAATTTTCATTACATTCCACATATAAACAAAGTGGTTACATAAAGATAGTATTCTTCATTCCCATCAATGGAAACACATTTAGAAATAAAACATGGATTGTTTCTTGACACATCCTTGACTCTATCATCTTATCATGTACCTTTCCCTTGACCTGTGAAAAACATTTCCAAAACTTGGGATGAGCATAAAAACTCAGTATGGTTTATAAAAAAAACATGGAAAGGAAACATGAGTTCATATATACATAATAATGAAATCATACTTTACCCATAAAACATTGGCACTTTAACATACCTCATAAAATCATGAATAAATCATAGAAATCATAAGACATAAAGGTAACTTGAGGCATTCATAACATTCTTACGTAGGGATTAACCCTCTTGGTTACGTTTGGAATACCCATCACAGTATATTCCCTAAAATCTCTTCAGAGAAACCTTAACGTTTCACTCCTTCGCGTTACCCAATGCATTGGAGAGCTATAACGGGCTCACCCTCCCTTAGTTTATCACGGAACCACCCGTCTTTATAATAATGCCCAAGAACCATAACATAATCATATCACATTAAACATGCATAAAGGAAACATAAAATTTCCACATTTCAATCACGAGATATCAATACAACACATTGATATAAAAACATTATGAAAACCATTTTCAATACTAAAAGAAAAGAAAAGTAAAACATGGTATTTATTTTTCTTTTAAAAAAGGTATGGCTTGTAGAGGAAGCCGCAACTCAAATAACGGTCACAAAGGCGGAGAAGTCGTTGTCGCCGCATACGTACGACAAAAACATTCCCTTTTGTCGTTTAGTAAACGCTTCGTATAAAAAAGATTCCTTTTGAATAAACATAAAAGTCAAAGGGGTTTATACACCGTATAAAAGAAAGTTGTGTATAAAATAAAATATGCCTCAACGAAAGGAGATTGAGACGAAGTCCCATACCTCGTATCCGACTTGACCCGACCGTTCTTTAATCTCCTGAATAATAAACTTAAGTTAATCTCTACTTTCTTATGAATCTTTTTCAAGTTCATTATTCCTTTTATACCATGTTATGAACATCATGTAATCAGTTAAGTTAATAATGTTCATTTTGTCGGTATTTGGTTCTTAAGTCAAAAATAGACTTCTTACACTTACATGTTGTTAATTTGGTCAAAGGTTCATTATATCCAGAATGGTATTCATGATGTAGATATCATATATGTCATATATATCCAGTACTTACATGCATTTATAATATTACATAATCATTTAGAGGTATGAAATGAAATGCACCGTTCATGGAGACGGTAAGCCGTACGTACGCATGAACGCTACTTTCATTTCTATTTCATATCTTCTGGAATGGAATCATAATGATATAAGAGTATATTATAATTCCAGTATAATAACATATGTAATATCATTAACTTTATCCCTTACAAATCCCACATATGGTATTAACGAATCAAATCACTTTTAGGGGGGCGGTAGTCCGCACTTCCTAAAATGAAGATATGGTGTTTACCCATAATGGAAACCATAAAGGTATGCCAAAAATGAAAAAAACAGAAGCTTAAGGAAAACATAAACATATTATATATCATATATAAAAATAGTGACATCATAATGGCCACCTTTGAAGGTGTTAAATGAGTGTTGAACAATCATCGTTTCGGGAGGCAGAATTTCTCCATCCACGGAAACCGTATGTTCTTTAACCATTTGATGTAGTTGTGTGAGAGTGTAGCTCAAATAAATCTTATAACAACATCCTAGTATATTTAAGATACTGGTTTTGTTACAAAGTAAGTAAATAAAAATAGTTTAGGGGGTTGGAGAAGCAAAATAAAACAAATGAACATGAGAGAATGAATTACCTTTAAAAGTGTAACTCCTTTTGAGTTGAGCCTAAAGGCTTCCTTTGAAAGGATTCTGCCCAAAGTGAATCCTCTATGATGAGGAGAGGGATGTGGAGAGAGTAAATGGGCAGGGGTTGGCCGAGCCAAAGGCTTGAAGAGTGTGTGAAATGAGGTAGAGGTGGGGGCCTTTTATAAGAGGAGAGGAGGGGCACTTTTGGAAAGTAAAGAAATATTACTTTATTTGAAAATGTGTTTCGGTTTCAAAAGGTCCCACATTGATATAATTCGTGGATAAGGTGACAAGGCTTAGAAATCCACTCATCCAATAAGTTTTGGACATGTGTAGTTCATATATTTTACATTATCTTTCCATTTTATTTAAATCGTCAAATAATGATGTCATCGCTGCATCATTATTATGTCATAAATAATTTAATTTATTTAATGTCTACAAATCATAAAAAAATACTATGATGTAGGAAATCTTTTTATCTTTCCAATGACTATTTATAATAAAAAATCTGATCTTTATAACCCCATGTAAAAATTGTTTTCGTAAAACATCTCTTGTTTGTGTCATTTTTACTTTAACATTTAATAAAATGTTATTTATGTCATTTCCAAACCAAAGTGTCTCCATGGGGTCCCTCAGTTGACTCATGGCTTGTCTTGGTCGGCCATGACACAACCAATAAGGTTGGGACATGTGTCTAGGTCATTTCCTATTATTAAAGCATTATTTATTCCTTAAACTACCCTAATTACCACTAATCGCGACTAAGAACTTAATAAGTTACTATTCACCAAAAAAATTATTTTAATCTCATTGAACCACATTTTACTTCTTAATGACAACCATGTATGTCGGATTTTCAAAATTCAATACACATTAGTGGTAAACTTTCATTTAACTAAAAAATCAGTTTGCTTGATTACCACTTAGTGGTTTCACTATTCATCAAAATTGAAGTTTTTCAGAAAATTACCAAAAATTCACCCTATGCTATATTTGATATTCTAAA
Source organism: Viscum album (assembly GCA_963277665.1). Taxonomy (NCBI): domain Eukaryota; kingdom Viridiplantae; phylum Streptophyta; class Magnoliopsida; order Santalales; family Viscaceae; genus Viscum; species Viscum album. Next base: position 2,117,720,538 of record OY728161.1, on the reverse strand, counting down.
TTCAAAAATGAAGTCTATTTTACAAAATTCAAATCATATAAGTCACATTAATTAATTTAATAATTAATTCCCGCTGCCAGAGCAAATAGCGTGTTTTTACAAAACAATAAGTATCAAAAGATTGACACCAGTTTAAGTCTAATTTCAAAGTGTAATTGATTCCAATGACCACCATTGGATAAAATGGTAAAAATATATTCTAATTTTACTTCAAAACCAATTCAAAACATAATATAATCATATAAATAAATTAGATTAAAAAGCAGTTTTGATGTAAAATGCAGTATTTTTCATTATTCATTAAAAAATGAACATTGTCAGAAAAATACCAAAAATTCACACAAGGTAAATTTTGATGTCCCAATCATAAAGGATAAGTTTATTTTGACAAACATAGTTTATAAAATTGTCAAAATATAGATTCAAAAATGGTTTGCCATCAAAAGGCACTAAAACAATCTTTTAAGAATATTAGTGTATTCAATGAATAATATTGTATTTATTTTCATTTTAAGCCTCTATAACACTATCTTAATCATTAATAGACATAGATAAAAATATATATTAATCATTACTTACTTGGGATGTTACATCCTTCCCCCCTTTAGAAAATTGCGTCCCCGCAATTTATTTACTTATCGAATAAATGGGGGTACTTATCCCTCATTGCATTTTCAGATTCCCATGTTGCCTCTTCAATCATTTGGTTTTTCCACAAAACCTTTACCTGCTTAATCACCTTATTCTTTAACACTTGCTCCCTGTGGTCAAGAATCTGGACCGGTTGTTCCTCATAAGATAGGTTCTCTTCCAGCTGAACTACCTCTGGACTCAAAACATTTGATGGATCTGGCATATACTTTCTCAACATTGAAACGTGAAAAACATTGTGTACCTGAGATAAACTCGGAGGTAAAGCCACTCGGTATGCAACTGATCCAACTCTCTCCAGAATTTCGTATGGTCCAACAAACCTTGGACTCAACTTTCCTTTCTTACCAAATCTCATCATGCTTTTCCAAGGAGAAACCTTGAGAAAAACATGATCACCTACCTCGAAAGATAGATCCTTCCTCCGGTTATCCGCATAACTCTTCTACCTGCTCTGAGCTGTTCTCATGTGTTTTTGAATCAGCTGAACTTTTTCTGCCATCTCTTCTACCAATTCTGGTCTCATCAACTTTCTTTCACCCACTTCATCCCAGAAAGCTGGAGTTCGACACCACTTCCCATATAATGCCTGAAATGGTGCCATCTGTATACTGGAATGAAAACTGTTATTATATGAAAACTCAACCAAAGAAAGATGTTGGTCCCAACTTCCCTGATAATCCATAGAACAAGCTCGTAGCATATCCTCCAATGTCTGAATTGTTCGTTCTGACTGCCCATCTGATTGAGGATGAAAAGCTGTACTAAAATTTAATTCAGTACCCAACGACTTCTGAAGGCCTTTCCCAAAGTTAGAAGTAAACCTGGGATCACGATCCGATACAATGGAGAGAGGAACTCCATGTAACTTGACTATCTCTTTATGATACAAACGGGAAAGTTGATCAAGAGAGAAAGTATCTCGTATAGCACGGAAATGAGAAGATTTAGTCAAGCGATCAACAATAACCCAGATTGCATTATTACCTCGAGATGTATTCGGTAATCCAACAACAAAGTCCATGGATATATTCTCTCATTTCCACTCTGGAACTGGTAAAGGCTGAAGCATCCCTTTCGGTAATTACCGCTCTGCTTTAACCTGTTGACATGTCAAACACTTCACAGTAAAATCAGCAATATCTCTTTTCATTCCATCCCACCAGTAATACTCCCGCAGATCTCTATACATCTTAGTACTGCCTGGATGAACTGAAAACGGAGAACTATGAGCTTCACATAACAACTCTCTCTTCAATTGTGAATCACAAGGCACACACAATCTCTTCCCAAATCTCAAAACACAATCACTATCAATGTTGAATTCAGGAAACTTACCTTTCTGAACCAGCTCTACCCTTTTCTGCAACTCACTGTCTTGCTTCTGTGCTTGCTTGATTCTATCTGATAGAGATGATCTCACTGATACCTGAAACAAAACAGAAGGACTTCCTGCACCAACAACTTCTATGCCAAAGTTCATCAAATCCTTAACCAAAGGATCACGTTCCAAACGCAACATTGTTAATGAAGTATTACTTTTTCGACTCAAAGCATCAGCCACTTTATTTGCTTTTCCCGGATGGTAATGAATTGTACAATCATAATCCTTGATTAATTCCAGCCATCTTCTTTGTATCATGTTTAACTCTTTCTGAGTGAATATATACTTTAAACTTTTGTGATCGGTATATATTTCACACTTTACTACATACAAATGATGCCTCCAAATTTTTAAAGCAAAAACAACAGCAGCTAATTCCAAATCATGTGTAGGGTAATTTACCTCATGAGTTTTCAACTGTCGTGAAGCATAAGCAATTACCTGATCATTCTGCATTAGGACGCAACCAAGTCCTTTCAATGAAGCATCACTGTATATAACAAACTCACCATTCCTGGAAGGTAGTGCCAAAACTGGAGCATTCACAAATCTTCTTTTCAATTCCTGAAAACAATCATCACATTCTTTTGTCCAGATAAACTTAACACCCTTCCGAGTTAGCTTAGTCATTGGACTAGATAACCGTGAAAAATTTCTAACAAACCTTCGGTAATAGCCCGCCAAACCAAGGAAGCTACGAATCTCGGTTACATTTGTGGGTCTTGGCCATTCTTCCACAACTTTTGTTTTTGCAGGATCAACAGTTATTCCATCTTTAGAAACAATGTGACCAAGGAAAGAAATTTGTTGCAACCAAAACTCACACTTGCTGAATTTCCCATATAGTTTCTTTTCTTTTAAGGTTTTCAAGATAACCCTTAAATGTTATTCATGCTCCTCTTTACTTTTAGAAAACACCAAAATATCATCAATGAAAACCACCACAAACTTATCCAAGAACTCATGGAAAATTCTATTCATTAAGTCCATGAATACAGCAAGTTCATTGGTTAGCCCAAAAGGCATTACTATAAATTCATAATGGCCATATCTCGTACGGAATGCGGTCTTCAGAATATCTGCCTCCTTTACCTTCAGCTGATGGTACCCCGATCTCAAGTCAATCTTTGAAAAAAACTGAGCTCCCTGGAGTTGATCAAACAAATCATCGATATGAGGCAAAGGATATTTGTTCTTAACAGTGATATTATTCAAGGCTCTATAATCAATGCAAAGTCTCATAGAACCATCTTTCTTTTTAACAAATAAAACAGGAGCTCCCCATGGTGATGTGCTAGGTCTAATGAAACCTTTCTCCAATAAATCTTGCAATTGCTCCTTCAACTCTAAAAGTTCAATTTGTGCCATTCGATAAAGAGGTTTTGAAATTGGCTTAGCATCAGGAACTAATTCAACAGTAAACTCAACTTCCAAATCTGGTATTATTCCAGGCAACTCATCAGGAAAAACATCAGGATACTCATTTACCACTGGCACATCATTAATCTGAATAGTTCCTTTATTTTCAACGACGTGTGCAAGGTAACATTCATTTCCATCTTTTACAAGTTTCTCGGCCTCTTGATATGTTATCAAAAGTAAGGGTTCATTATTGTAAACAAACTGAAAGTCTTTCTGAAAAGAAACTTCTTTAGCTCTACAGTCAATCTTAGCATGGTAAATAGAGAGCCAATCCATACCCATGATAACATCAAACTCTACTAGAGGTAGAACAATAAGGTTTGCAAGTAGATTCTTTCCACAGATAAGGATAGTAAGATTCTTATAAATTCTTTTTGCCTCGACATTTCCCCCAGGTGTTTTTACCAAAAGTTCAGGAGTCATTTCTTGAGATGGTATTCCCATTTTACTAGAAAAGGTTTCAGAGATGAAAGAATGTGTAGACCCCGAATCAAATAACACACTGGCATAATCTGAAAAAACAAACAAAGTACGTGATACAACTTCATTTGATGGCCCGACATCTGCTGAAGTAGTTGAAAAGGATTTCACCACCCCTTTCTGCTTGTAGTCTAACTGCTTCCCATCACTCAAGCTCCTTGTCGGACACTCGTTTTCATAGTGACCCATCTCATTGCACTTAAAACATTTCACTAACTGTAAATCAAATTTGTTCTTACCTTCACCTTGATCCTTTTCAGTGCAATCACGAGCCTTATGTCCCATCTTACCACATCAGTAGCACATCCCAGAATTCAGAAGACATTCCCCAGCATGCCTTTTGCCACATTTATCACAAACTGGAAACTTAGTTCTCTTAACATCAGACTTTTTTGAAGAATTCTTACCTTTCTCCTGCCACCTCGGTCTCCTCTTCTGCTGGTTGTTATAGAAAACTTGGTCATCGGCAAACTCCATTTCCACCTTCTCAGCATATCGAACAAGCTTTTCATAACTTTTAAACTCACGAGAAGCTAATGCCCTTCGATACTTTGGCTTTAATCCTGAGTAAAAACGATTGATTTTACTATCAAGGTCCCGGATAAAATTTGGAGCATACCTTGCCAATCGAGTGAACCTTTCTTCATAGGCAGCCACTGAGTCTTCCTCTTGCCTCAATTCCAAGAATTTCTTATCCATCCTAAGTCGAACAGCCTTAGGAAAATACTTCTCAAGAAACATACCTTTGAATTCATCCCAGTCAAGAGCATCAATCTCATCGGCGTCCCTGATATTTTTAACCATAGACCACCACTGAACTGCTTCACCCTCCAAACGGTAAATAGCACGACTAACCTTTTGATTGTCTGAACACCCCATGACATCAAAAATCATCTCCAGTGCTTTAATCCACCCTTCAGCTAGCACAGGGTCAGATGATCCTCTGAATGATGGTGGATGTTGCCTCATGAAATGTTCCACCACTGACATGTTCCTCTGCGGTTGATCTGGCTGATCTCGTGCATGGATACCACCGCCATTTATCGCTTGAGTCAACTGCGCCATCACTGCAACAAACTGTTCAGTTCCAATTCCGACCATTTCTGGATGCTGATTCGGAAGGTTATTTCCTTCTGTATGCCTTCCTAGCACTGCTTCCCTGTTTCCTCTGCGAAAAACCATTCTGAACAAACATGTCTTAGATGAAGCAACATGGTAATCTTTAAATGCTATATCATTTCAAAAAAATATTTTTGGATAATCATTTAATAGAATTCTAACTCCTAAAGTCATCTAAACCGACCTTTGATACCAACTATAAGGCCCCAGCCTTAAACCATACTTAATCTTGAGTTATTACAAGATTACACGTTGAGGATCTTTTCAGGTTTAGAGTTTTAGAGAATTAGATCATAAAATTTGCATTACATTCCACATATAAACAAAGTGGTTACATAAAGATAGTATTCTTCATTCCCATTAATGGAAACACATTTAGAAATAAAACATGGATTATTTCTTGACACATCCTTGACTCTATCATCTTATCATGTACCTTTCCCTTGACCTGTGAAAAACATTTAAAAAACTTGGGATGAGCATAAAAACTCAGTATGGGTTATAAAAAAACATGGAAAGGAAACATGAGTTCATATATACATAAGAATGAAATCATACTTTACCCATAAAACATAGGCACTTTAACATACCTCATAAAATCATGAATAAATCATAGAAATCATAAGACATAAAGGTAACTTGAGGCATTCATAACATTCTTACGCGGGGAGTAACCCTCTTGGTTACGTTTGGAATACCCATCACAGTATATTCCCTAAAATCTCTTCGGAGAAACCTTAACGTTTCACTCCTTCGCGTTACCCAATGCATTGGAGAGCTATAACGGGCTCACCCGCCCTTAGTTTATCATGGAACCACCCGTCTTCATAATAATGCCCAAGAACCATAACATAATCATATCACATAAAACATGCATAAAGGAAACATAAAATTTCCACATTTCAATCACGAGATATCAATACAACACATTGATATAAAAACATTATGAAAACCATTTTCAATATTAAAAGAAAAGAAAAGTAAAACATGGTATTTATTTTTCTTTTAAAAAAGGTATGGCTTGTAGAGGAAGCCGCAACTCAAATAACGGTCACGACGGCAGAGAAGTCGTTGTCACCGCATACGTATGACAAAAACATTCCCTTTTGTCGTTTAGTAAACGCTTCGTATAAAAAAGATTCCTTTTGAATAAACGTAAAAGTCAAAAGGGTTTATACACCGTATAAAGGAAAGTTGTGTATAAAATAAAATATGCCTCAACGAAAGGAGATTGAGACGAAGTCCCATACCTCGTATCCGACTTGACCCGACCGTTCTTTAATCTCCTGAATAATAAACATAAGTTAATCTCTACTTTCTTATGAATCTTTTTCAAGTTCATTATTCCTTTTATACCATGTTATGAACATCATGTAATCAGTTAAGTTAATAATGTTCATTTTGTCGGTATTTGGTTCTTAAGTCAAAAATAGACTTCTTACACTTACATGTTGTTAATTTGGTCAAAGGTTCATTATATCCAGAATGTTATTCATGATGTAGATATCATATATGTCATATATATCCAGTACTTACATGCATTTATAATATTACATAATCATTTAGAGGTAAGAAATGAAATGCACCGTTCATGGAGACGGTAAGCCGTACGTACGCATGAACGCTACTTTCATTTCTATTTCATATCTTCTGGAATGGAATCATAATGATATAAGAGTATATTATAATTCCAGTATAATAACATATATAATATCATTAACTTTATCCCTTACACATCCCACATATGGTATTAACGAATCAAATCACTTTTAGGGGGCGGTAGTCCGCACTTCCTAAAATGAAGATATCGTGTTTACCCATAATGGAAACCATAAAGGTATGCCAAAAAATGCAAAAAACAGAAGCTTAAGGAAAACATAAACATATTATATATCATATATAAAAATAGTGACATCATAATGGCCAGCTTTGAAGGTGTTAAATGAGTGTTGAACAATCATCGTTTCGGGAGGCAGAATTTCACCATCCACGGAAACCGTATGTTCTTTAACCATTTGATGTAGTTGTGTGAGAGTGTAGCTCAAATAAATCTTATAACAACATCCTAGTATATTTAAGATACTGGTTTTGTTACAAATTAAGTAAATAAAAAGAGTTTAGGGGGTTGGAGAAGCAAAATAAAACAAATGAACATGATAGAATGAATTACCTTTAAAAGTGTAACACCTTTTGAGTTGAGCCTAAAGGCTTCCTTTGAAAGGATTCTGCCAAAAGTGAATCCTCTAGGATGAGGAGAGGGATGTGGAGAGAGTAAATGGTCAGGGGTTGGCCGAGCCAAAGGCTTTAAGAGTGTGTGAAATGAGGTAGAGGTGGGGGCCTTTTATAAGAGGAGAGGAGGGGCACTTTTGGAAAGTAAAGAAATAATACTTTATTTGAAAATGTGTTTCGGTTTCAAAAGGTCCCACATTGATATAATTCGTGGATAAGGTGACAAGGCTTCTAAATCCACTCATCCAATAAGTTTTGGACATGTGTAGTTCATATATTTTACATTATCTTTCCATTTTATTTAAATCGTCAAATAATGATGTCATCGCTGCATCATTATTATGCCTTAAATAATTTAATATATTTAATGTCTAAAAATCATAAAAAAAATATTATGATGTAGGAAATATTTTTATCTTTCCAATGACTATTTATAATCAAAAATCTGATCTTTATAACCCCATGTAAAAATTGTTTTCGTAAAACATCTCTTGTTTGTGTCATTTTTACTTTAACATTTAATAAAACGTTATTTATGTCATTTCCAAACCAAAGTTTCTCCATGGGGTCCCCAAGTTGACTCATGGCTTGTCTTGGTCGGCCATGACACAAACAATAAGGTTTGGACATGTGTCTAGGTCATTTACTATTATTAAAGCATTATTTATACCTTAAACTACCCTAATTACCACTAATCGCGATTAAGAACTTAATAAGTTACTATTCACCAAAAAATTATTTTAATCTCATTGAACCACATTTTACTTCTTAATGACAACCATGTATGTAGGATTTTCAAAATTCAATACACATTAGTGGTAAACTTCCATTTAACTGAAAAATCAGTTTGCTTGATTACCACTTAGTGGTTTCACTATTCATCAAAAATTGAAGTTTTTCAGAAAATTACCAAAAATTCACCCTAAGCTATATTTGATATTCTGAATTCAAAAATGAAGTCTATTTTAAAAAATTCAAATCATATAAGTCACATTAATTTAATAATTAATTCCCGCTGCCAGAGCAAATAGCGTGTTTTTACAAAACAATAAGTATCAAAAGATTGACACCAGTTTAAGTCTAATTTCAAAGTGTAATTGATTCCAATGACCACCATTGGATAAAATGGTAAAAATATATTTTAATTTCACTTCAAAACCAATTCAAAACATAATATAATCATATAAATAAATTAGATTAAAAAGCAGTTTTGATGTAAAATGCAGTATTTTTCACTATTCATTAAAAATGATCATTGTCAGAAAAATACCAAAAATTCACACAAGGTAAATTTTGATGTCCCGATCATAAAGGATAAGTTTATTTTGACAAACATAGTTTATAAAATTGTCAAAATATAGATTCAAAAATGGTTTGCCATCAAAAGGCACTAAAACAATCTTTTATGAATATTAGTGTATTCCATGCATAAGATTGTATTTATTTTCATTTTAAGCCTCTATAACACTATCTTAATCATTAATAGACATAGATAAAAATATCTATTAATCATTACTTACTTGGGATGTTACACTGGTGGAAGATCCTCAATGACACAAAAAAAGATATTTCCCATTATTACTCTTATATAAAACCATTCGTTTTAAACAAGGGAAATAAAACCAAGAAAATGGGTGAGTTCAAATGCTTGTTATGGGTAAACAATGAAGATATATAAACATAAACCTGAATATAAGAGAAGGAGAATATAATTCTAACATTTGAAGATCATACCCTGAATATTAAAGATCATATTCATGGATAATGGAATAAATATTGGTATTTTACAAAACATGAATGAGAAAGAAATCAAGAGAAGAATCCATTAAATCATAACATAAGAATACAACATGGAGTTTGTGGCAGATAGATAAATATTTAATATCATTCCACATACGTAAACCAAAATTTCCAAAACATAACAATGCACTTCATGGGGACTAGACCAACTGGATGGTCCACACCACCATCCCCAGTCACAACCCTTCCATAGAAGTGATTCAGATTCCCTATTATCCCATAGTTGATCAGGTTTTTCCATCATCTATAGTGAATCAGGTTTTCCCATCATCCATAGTCGATCAAGACCATCAACATGTTACCATTATTATCTTGTGATATAAAAATAATTAACCAATGTATCAGAATGAAATAGAGGTCCCAATAATCACGTAATTATAACCATATATTTTTGTTCCATTATAACATAAATTATCCTTCACAACAAAACCTATGGAGTGAAATAGTTTTCATAAACATCATTCAATCATAATATAACCCATGGAATAGAAAAGGGTATCATAACCATAATTCAATCATAAAAATAATGCATTATAAGAAATTATAAAAATGATAGACTAGAATATAATACCTATAAAAACATAAAGAACATAAAAAATGTTATCTTTGATGGAAAATAATATTTAGCGGTCATTGGAAAACAATTATTGGTGATTATATAAACATTATCTTTTGAAAGAAAATTAATTCTTGACAATAAAAATATAATATTTTATAGGAAAATTCAATGCATTATGGAATCATTATGGTGGAATTTGTTTCGATGTTTTATAAGTTAGAAAACATTCATTTCATAATTTTTTTGAAAAAGTCAAAATGTATCTTGTTAGAAACATGACAAAATTATTCCATAAAAACTCTTTAGTAAAAAGTAAAAAATGGTTAAAAATTACTATAAAAATATACAAGAGTCAATTAAAAAATATTTTTTGAAAAAAATACTAAAAAATGGACATTTAATATAAATATTTCCCAACATAGTCTTAAAATAAAACAATCCCAAATATTGTTGATACTATGACATAGATTCATCACATTAATATTAGTAGAATCATAATAACCATGAAATAAAGAAAAATAGTACATTCCCATGTATTCGCACAATGATATAACAAAATTCATTGGTTATGCATTCGTATGGTGATATGTTTCAATGCTTTTTTTAAGAAAAATACAACATTTCTATGTTAATAATGAACAAAAATATTTAATTGTTTGAAATCACAATATTATGATTCTTATTAGTAGAATACAATTGATAAAAATATGATAACTTTATTATGAAAGTATAATAACATTTGGATACATTTTAAAAAGTGAAGAAGAATCTATAAGAAATAAGAAATTATTTTCAGCATGGATATTTTAATTATATGAATGAAAATAATATTGAAATTGACATTTGTAATTATGTTAATTATGATAAAAAGTGTTGTAATTGAGGTCACTGTAATGTAAAGAAAAAAACATGGAATAATTAATTAGATTGAAAGACATATTATGATATAGTAAAATAGAATACATATAACTGGATGAGAATATTGAAAACAACAATCAAAATAATGAACAAAATTGCATGAAAACTCACATGGAAGTAAAGTTGAGTATGTAGATAAGTAATATATTATACAAATTAAACCTACAAGTGAAAATATAGCCTTGAAAAATGACTGTAAAAAAATCCAACATGTTGAATTACATGATAGTACACTGTCACCATCATATAGATATTGGTCAGGGTATCAATACGACCACTATATCAACCTTTTGGGTATAAAATAAGTAACATGACCTTAACAATTGCGGATGCGAAAAAGAAAGAGTACTTTCTTTTGACCAAAAATAGTATAATGGTGCTCTCGATTATCATGACATATCAAGTAGATCTAAACAGAATCAACGATGAACCAGTGGAATTGTTAATTATTTCATTTTTATGTGTTTATGTTCCATATAACCATGCGTGACATATGGATATAAAAATATTCAAGATAAAATTAAATACAGTTCAAGAAAATATAGCTACTATTTAACCTAGATAGAACAATATTCTCCTGTTATGTATCCACAAAAAATAGTTCAATGAATAATTTTAAGAGGACTAAACAATATTTAAATATTAATAATAAACATGAATTTTAACTACATAGAAATCTGCTCTGTTAGCTCCCTATACTCATACCACTCTCCCTCGATCTTCCCTAACGGCATCACATGCCTAACAAAAACCTCCACCGGCCTCGGCAGCTGAATAGAAAAATATATAGAAATCCCAAAATTGTGGTCATTGCTTGCAATTTCCAACTCCTGGCCATTCAGAAACCATGACCCGTCACCCATCTTCATGCACACCTATAGAAGAAAAACATTTAAATAAATGATTAAAACAGAAATCGACATTAGATAATATAGATTTTAGTGAAGTAACAATATCAAGGAATCTATTTATTCAAAAGATATGATTTATAAGTTGAATCTACCAAGAAAAAGGCATGAACCAATAGAATGAAATCAATTTGCAGTTATATCAAACAAACATGTCAAAACAACAATGAGAAATTCATTTAAAAAAAGAAGGATGATACTTCATTTGATAAAGCACACAAGCTAAATGGGGTAAATACATTTCATAGCAATAGATTAGGAAATTGATATAGTGGAAGAGTAAATTTATAAAAATACTTTAAAAAATAATGTCTCACTACCCATATTCATCAATAGGATGAACATATTCCATGTTTATCAAAAAAAACCACAAAACAAATGTGACAGTCCATCAAATGTGTAAAATTTATTCACTATAATTACCATGGAAGATTAAGAAAGAATAACTGCCTAAATTTTGTTGTCAAAAGAAGAAAACATTCCCTAAACACTCCAATAGAAAAAAAAAATTCAATGAGTAGAACCAATCCAAAACAATGCGTTGAAGGATTGAGGGTGCTATAATACATATTATGTAAAGAAACGGTATCAAATGACATTCTGTTTTAATTAGGATATTGATAAAAGTTAAATGGGGTATATTTTAAATGATTATTTTAATATTCATGTGTAGGATATGAAATATTCATGTGAAAATATATAGTATAAAGAATAGAAATAACCAAAACATACTCAATAGATTAGAAATTTTCATATAAGAATGGATTTTCAAAACGAATAACCAAATGAAGATAAATGGGATGAGAATACATCACACCTTCTGTGGAGATTTGTGGAAGAAGGTAGAATGAAAATTCCACAATGGTTAATTAAACACTAAAAATAGCACAAGAATGCCTTCTCCATGAATGCTATAAAGGTTAATAAACCACCCTTGAAAATCAAGCACCGGATACCTATTGCAGTGACTCATAATCCTTCTAATGAACCTAAAAAAGCAAACATTGTTATATAATATTAACGGATCATATTAAAAATATAAAGGAAAAATCTAATAAGACTTATTATATTTTAGTATATGTTATTTGGATATTATATAGAAAAATAATCACAGGATCTGAGTAATTTGAATTATCTAAAAATTTGTGTCTTGGGTTAAAGAAATCACAGGGTCTGGTTTCTTATATTTCAAAACCCATTAATGATATGATCATTTCTCTGATGATTATATTGTGTTAATTATTGTGTTAATTATTTTGTTAAATTGTCTGAGAAAAATAATTAACACAATATAATATACATGAATAAGGAACTAAAACCTAGTCTCATATTCCATTAGTGGATCATAAATCATGAGGATGGAACCTATTTGTATCAAGCCTATTTTTAATTCTGGTTATTAAGACATGGATAGGGTGATGGATTTATTGTCATTATCCACTTTAGATGTATTCACTTCAGGAAAAGGGGATAATGTTATATTTCAGGTTCCGAGGCAGTACCAAGTTTTCTTCTTGCTAATGTTTTTGATTTTGTGTGTTTTGAATTTGGATTATTTATTACTACAGTAATGACTGTTCCCAGTTATGTTGACCTGTGAAACCCTATAACTGCTTCCCCAGGTTCGACAATATTGGTATTTCCAAGTTATTATGAATTGGAAAAATACATTACTCATTTCCCAGTTCCTTCATCTAACAGCCTAATTGGACCTCTTCCATATTCCATGGATAAGTAATGGTTGTTATTGAAAAAATAGACATTCAAAGAGAAAGTATTACATGCTTTAGAAGTTGTTCAATTAGTTATTTATTAGAAAAAATGAAATATTTCAATAATTCCATACAAAATAAGTTGGAATAGGTGACGTTAATATGGATGTAACCAGACTGCATAAATTCAGAAAAATCAACAACATTTAAAATATTATACTAAAAAAAGGGCATATTTTGATGTCATGAAAGCATGTATAAGGGTTAAACATACATGTACCTTCTATTTTTAACCTTATTCATTTTACATATAACATATCTTCTCAAAAAAAATTCCATGTTTTGTTCAAAACGTCCTATGCAATGAATTATGGAAAGCATATGAGAAATCAACATGTTCAATGTATCTCATTTTTTGAATGATTTGATCAACATGTGAAAATATATGTAATCCACTACCTGTGATGGCTGGTAAGATTGAAGGCCGGTTGACTTAACATAGCCCACTTATTCCACAAATAAGATCAACATCATTTGTCAATGAAAAAGAAACACTACTGCATCATGAGAAGTAATCGACCTGGAGAACATAAAAAAACAGTAGTGCATCATGTGAATTAAATGAAAGGGAGATAATCCAGCAATAAAAAATTGGAAAACATAAAAACATTGACAACAGTGGAAAATTTTATTAGAAACATGCTGCAATACATATGAAAACATACAAACCTGGATGTTGTACTTTTTTTGAATGAGATAGTATTGCATGTTTGAAAAAGTAGTGCATGTTTTCCTACTTGAGTAAGTAGTGCATGTTTTCCTAATTGAGAAAGCAGTGAATGTTTTAATGATAATTTAGTGCATGATTTTTTACTTGAAATCAAATTAGTATAGGGAGAGTTTCATATATAGCACCCACTCAAGGAATCCAATAGTTGCATCCTCTCCCCATATAATATTTTAAAATAAATGTGGACATCCGACATACAGTAACAGTTCCCAGCAACCCGTATTCTATGATAAATATTGAGACCCCCTTGGTTTCACCTCATTCCATAGAGAATGGGACCTTAAGAAGTAGACTTATAAAAAATCAGAAGATTAAAGTATTTAAAAAAAATAAAATGAAAAGCCAAATATTCAATCTCTGCTCTTTTTTTCCAATCAAACTCGTGAGTATGCACCTAAATTAGGAAATAGGAATCCCAAGTTACACCATATGGGGTCGCAAAGGCATAGAGATCCATAAATCTTCCACTATGGGCCTTGATAACCTTCTCAAGAGATAAAATGGATTCTTAATTCAATAACAGTTAAAACATATATACAGTTAAAACACATATACATTATCTTCCCACATAATTGGGAAGATATATAATTCACATAGCGACTAATAAATAGTTCAATGTAATGAAATTGAATAGAAACACATAACAATCAAGAGACGATTATGTTAATAATGTTTCTATAATTGTGATTTCAAATCAGCAAGACTGGAAAATGGAGCATAAATAAACAATTAAAATGGATTCGAACACATATACAAAAGGAATACAATATAAAATGCACACATTCTAATTGAACCTCATTCATGTGCCATGGATGTGTAAGGGTTGGAATTGAAAAAATAGATAATCAAACAGAAAGTAATACGTGCTTTAGAAGTTTTTCAAGGAGTTATTTATTAGAAAAAATGATATATTTCAAGAATTACATACAACATAAGTTGGAATAGGTGACGTTATTAGGGATGTAAACAAACTGCATATATTCTGAAAAATCAACCACATTTAAAAAAATTATACTAAAAAGGGAATATTTTATTGTCATGCATGCATGTATAAGGGGTAAATATACATGTACCTTATATTTGTAACCTTCTTCATTGTACATATAAAATATATTCTCAAACAATTTTACATGTTTCATTCAACACAACTTGTGCAATGAATTATGGAAACAAATGAGAAATCAACATGTTCAATGTATCTCATTTTTTGACTGATATGTTCAGCATGTGAAAATATAGGTAATCCACTACCTGTGATAGCTGGTAAGATTAAAGTCTTGTTGATTTTACATACCCCATCTATTCCACCAAGAGGATCAACATCATTTGTCAATGAAAAGAAAACAGTACTGCATCATGGGAAGTAATCGACCTAGAGAACATAAAAAACAGTAGTGCATCATGTGAATAAAATGATAGGGAGAGCATCTGGCCATAAAAAAGTGGAAAAAATAAAAAACATTGACAATAGTGGAAAATGTTATTAAAAACATTATGTAATACATTTGAAATCATACGAACCTGGATGTTGTACTTTGTTTTGAATGAGATAGTATTGCATGTTTGAAAAAGTAGTGCATGTTTTCCCAATTGAGTAAGTAGTGCATGTTTTCCTATTTGAGAAAGTAGTGAATGTTTCAATGAGAAAGTAGTGCTTGATTTTTTACATGAAAACAAATTAGTGCATCATGTGAATTTGAAAATGGTAGTGCATCATGAGAACTAAATTTTAAAACATACTAATCGATATGTTTGTTTATGCTTCCAAGAAAAATATGAATTGAACTTCAACAGTTTGATGGGTTGCTGTCCAGATTTTTTCCTACGAAGAAAATTGAAGAAAACTAGAGTGAATTACATGAAAAGCCTACCCATTCTTCAACAGGTGCATGGGGTGCTGTACAAGATCTGGTCGACCATGACAAGCTTACGCTTTGTTCGAAACTGAATCATAAAGAAGACATCGATGGACTTCCAGAAAGCTGGAAAATTGTTAATCAGAAAATAGAGGGAATTACAATGGAGAAAGCAGCCTAAGAAAGAGGAAAAAAATGCCTACCATCAAACAAACAGTGCTGCAAGTCTAGGATAGCATCAGGTCCTCAAAGCAGATCAGTGAACAGGGTGAAAAATCCATTATCCAGCAGAAACAAGTTAAGATATCCTGCAAACCATAAAAAAAATTAATTCATGTAACATATCATCATGGAGTTAAAACCCCAGAAGTCTTGAAGGACAGGAATAAATCTAGTTCATAGAATAACTTGTAAAGCCCTCAGGGACCTTCTAGCACAAGTAGACATTTCATATCCATTGACTCATGGACCAGAAGATTGATAATCCATTGTGATTTAAGCCACATTGGAGAAAAACAATACCCTTATATAGTAATGACATCTAATATACAGAAGAGACCCTGGGAATAGAAAATTTTCCCTAAAAGTACACCTACAAATTCAATTATTTCTGGTAGGGAGTGTTGACATCCTAGAAGTTTCAAAGACAATAAAAAAACATGTTGGAATACCTCAAAACAATATCTCATACATATGAATTTGATTAATTTCAATAAATTTTACCTCTAGAGGAAGCAGTCACGTATATGCCGATAAGAAATTCCACCATTCTATGAAGGATTGAAATGAGATAAAATGAAGTAGAACTGGAAAAAAATTAAATTACAAGGATAAAATGATATAACTGAAGATAAACATAAGTAAACAGACCAACATGTCTATTATAATATAATGATAAAATATACACAGGTAAGGATGGAAAGAATCATCCAATATAGCATAGATCATTATTGAAATGATATTCTAGAACACATTAAAAATGACTATAATAACTCAAAAACCATATGAGTTGAGCAGTGTGATGCATTAATTCAATTATACAATCACCTTAAATAAAGGATTACCACAAAGTTGTTGAGTAGAGTGATACATTAAATATGATTATTATATAACTTTTACACAAAATAGAGAACCAAACAAACCATGTAAATTTTGATACCTATTTATAATTACTGGAAAATGGAGCATAAATAAAAAATGAAAATGGATTCAAGCACATATACAAAAGGAATACAATATAAAATGCACATAGTCTAATTGGACCTCTTTCATGTGCCATGGATGGGTAATGGTTGGAATTGAGAAAATAGATAATCAAATAGAAAGTAATACATGCTTTTGATGTTTTTCAAGGAGTTATTTATTAGAAAAAATGATATATTTCAATAATTCCATACAACATAAGTTGTAATATGTGACGTTATTAAGGATATAAACCAACTGCATATATTTTAAAAAACCAACAACATTTAAAAAAGTATACTAAAAAAGGGAATATTTTTTTGTCATGCATGCATGTATAAGGGGTAAACATACATGTAGCTTCTATTTGTAACCTTCTTCAATGTACATATAACATGTATTCTCAAAAAAATTGACATGTTTCATTCAACACAACATGTGAAATGAATGATGAAAACAAATGAGAAATCAACATGTTCAATGTATCTCATTTTTCGACTGATATGTTCAGCATGTAAAAATATAGGTAATCCACTACTTGTGGTGGATGGTAAGATTGACGGATGGTTGATTTTACATAGCCCACTTATTCCACCAATAGGATCATCATCATTTGTCAATGAAAAAAATAGTATTGTATCATGAGAAGTAATCGACCAGAAGAGCATATAAAACAGTAGTGCATCATGTGAATTAAATGATTGGGAGAGAATCTGGCCATAAAAAAGTGGAAAACATAAAAAACATTGACAAAAGTGGAAAATGTTATTAAAAACATTATTCAATACATTTGAAATCATACGAACCTGGATGTTGTACTTTGTTTTGAATGAGATAGTATTGCATGTTTGAAAAAGTAGTACATGTTTTCCCACTTGAGTAAGTAGTGCACGTTTTCCTATTTGAGAAAGTAGTGAATGTTTCAATGAGAAAGTAGTGCATGGTTTTTTACTTGAAAACAAATTAGTGCATCATGTGAATTTGAAAGTGTTAGTGCATCATGAGAACTAAATTTTAAAAAATATGAACCAAGATGTTTTTTATGCTTCCAAGAACAGTATGAATTGAACTTAAACAGGTTGATGGGTTGCTGTCCAGATTTTTTCCTACCAGAAAACTGAAGAAAAATATAGGTAATTACATGCGAATCCTACGCATTCTTCAACAGGTTCATGGGATGATGTAAATGAGCTAGTCGACCATGCCAAGCTTACGCTTTGTTCAAAACTAAAACATCAAGAAGACATCAATGGACTGCCAGAAAGCTGCAAAATTACTAATCAGAAAATAGAGGGAATTCTAGTGGAGAAAGCATCCCAGGAAAGGAAAAAAAAATACATACCATCAAACAAACATGGCTTCAAGTGCAAGATAGCATGATGTCCTCAAAGCAGATCAGAGAACAGGGTGAAAAAGCCACTATCTAGCACAAGAAAGCTAAGATATCAAACAAACCATAAATAAATGAATTCATGAAACACATCATCATGGAGGTAAAACCCTAGATGTCTTGAAAGAAAGGAATAAATTGAGTTCATAGAATAACCTATATTGCCCTCAAGGACCTACTAGCACAATTAGACATTTCATATCCATTGACTCACATCCTAAAATCTTGATAATCCATTGCGATTTAAGACACATGAGATTAAAATAACACCCTTATCCAGTAATGACCTCTTACATCCAGAAGAGACCCTGGGCATAGAAAACATTCCCTAACAGTACACCTACAACTACAATGATATCTGGGAGGGAGGTTGGACATCCTAGAAGATTCAAAGACATAAAAAAACATGTTGTAATACATCAAGAAAATATCTCATACATATGAATTCCATTAATTTCAATAAATTTTACCTCTAGAGGAAGCAGTCACGTATCTGCAGATAAGAAATTCTATTATGCTATGAAAGATTGAAATGAGAAAAAATGAAGTAGAACTGGAAAAAAACATTAAATTACAAGGATAAAATGATATACCTAAAGATAAGCATAAGTAAAAAGACCAACATGGCCATTATAATATAATGATAAAATATACACAGGTAAAGATGGAAAGAATCATCTGATAGAGCATAGAGCATTATTGAAATGATATTCAAGAACACATAATTTCTATAATAACTCAAAAACCCTCTGAGTTGAGTTGTGTGATGCATTAATTCAATTATACAGTCACCTTAAATAAAGGATTACCCCAATGTTTTCGAGTAGAGTGATACATTAAATATGATTATTATATAATTTGTACACAAATGAGAGAACCAAACAAACCATGTGAATTTTGATACCTATTGATAATTATATCACTAAAAAGATATATTACTGTATTGAAGGATACATGATCTATACCAATCCTCCAATTTTGAAATGACTCGCAATCATGGAAGTGATTGAAAAATACCCACTAATTTTGCAGGATTCAATGGTAGTTGGGTTCAATGAAGAAGACATAAATGTGGGATGTTCGAATAATTTTAAAAAATATGAAAATAATATGTCATAAAGGCTAGTAAAATTAATTCTAATAGATCTTATCTCAAAAAGAAGTCACATCACATCACCAACAATGAAATCAAAGCCTTCTTTGAAAACATGTAATAGGAATAACAAAATGATAGCTACAGGAAGAGGTATGTCTTCCAATGTACATAGAACTATTTAGTCAGAGGCGATAAAATAAACTATTATATCAATACATGATGAGGTTTGTGTTCCAATATAATCCAACCTATACTAACAGTGTGAATTTCAGCAGTAGGAGTTATGAAAATAAGAAGATGAATCGTTGTCATGAGAAATTCCTCGCGTGGTTACTGGGTAATGTAAAATACATAGTTAAATGATTTTTTTAGGTTTGTATAGTTTTGGTGATAGTTAAAAAACTGTTACCTCAACAAAGTTTTACTGTAAAGTCAATTCTTCACAGCAGCCGTTGGTCCTCCTGCAGCCGATGCAGTGGAATAGGGTTGCCGGTTTTGGAAGTTGTAGGTGTAGCAGATGGTTGCGGTAGACGGCGATGCAGTAGAAGAAATCTGAAATCTATTAACTTCGGATGAGTTGTAGAGCTCAGAATCTGGTAGTCGATGTTGACTTATAGTCAGCTGAGACAATGACTTCAAATATGACGTTAGTATCAGAATAAATAAATGTAGAATGATAATAATGTGGGAGGAAGACGACAGTGAAGCGTGGATTTTAAGGGTAGTAGACTCAGTATATTCCGGGAGGGAGACAGTGGATGTCGTTGGATAGTTCTCCGTGGTAGTCATCGGAAGAGGGAAACCGTAGGCCCGAAGATGGCAGTTGGTAATGCCTTCGTCGAAGGCGAGCTATGAGAGGAAGAAGCTGGGAGAAGGAAACCCTAATCGGGGAGCTGTGAGAGCATGTTGTTGGGGGAAGGAAACGCAATCGGGGAGGAAAGTGTCATCTTTCGTTGAATCGCATAGGATAGGAGTGGAGTTTCGGTAGTTCGGTGTAGGTGAAATGGTAATTTGATCGGGATATTTGGTGACATGGGTCTTTTGTTGCTTCCCACCTCAGCCTAGGTACACCCAGATTTAATAAATATAGTGTATTATATGGATTTGAAGATACCAAAATCATCTATAAATGACTCATAAATTAAATTAATCAGTATTATATACCCCAGGTATAAGAAACAAGTAGTCTATTCAGCATGGGTCCCATAAAAATAAAACTAAGAAATAAATTTCCTAACTTAAGTATTGATTTATATTATATAAATATAAAAATATTTTATAATAAATAAAATTATATTATAAATATACCATTGAACCATATTCATATATATGTTACTAAATATGATATACTTATAACATTATATTACTCGTTTATTAACAATTCCATGTTATAGTTATGTTTCAGGTATCAAGTAATTTGTATTTTGTTCATGTTTTTTTTCTTGTTATCCTTTTTACTAATATAATGTTCATGATTTAATTTTATTCAAAATGATATCAATGATATATATTCTGTTTGTATTCATCTTGAATTATAATAGTTAGAAATAAAATATAACAACACCATTTATGGAGACGATCGGTCACACGTATACAAGAACATTGTTTTCATTTATTTGTCATATTAGAAGAAATGAAAGTATAAGTTATATTAAAATTCTGGAATTTATTTATGTTATTTATATCAAATATATTCCAAAATTAATCTTTATTACCACACATGTGAAATATTGAAAAAAATTGAATCGCGTCTCTTCGTGGAGATGGTAATCCATACATACGCATGACCAGTGTTCTAATTTAAAAAATAGTTGTAAAAAGGTTGGTATGATATTATAATTCCATAAGTATAATTATGTAACAAATAAAATATATAAATTTTAAACCCATCATAATTCACACTGATGAAATATGGTGATGGAAAAAGAATTGTATCTCTACGTTGAGATAGTATGGCGTACGTACGCATGAGTGATGTATCAATTATTGTTTAATGGGAATTGTGTTGTATAATGGTTTATTCATAATCATTAAAAGATTTAATAATAATTAGTATTATGAAGTTATTATTATATGGTATATATTATGGTTCTATAGATGGTATATTAGAGTTGAAATAGAGAGTGATCAGTTAGAGTGATTACATCTTCTTCAAAACAACTCCTTTAGATCTCTTATAAAGGTCTTTATATTTAGACCTTTGGGAAGATAATCACCTCATGAATATGGATAGAGAAGTGGAGAAGAGATTTTTCTATATTTTGGTTGAGATAGATGATTTACGGTTGTGAAATGCGATGAGGGAGGAGGAGTCCTTTTATAATGAATGTGAGGGGACCTTTTGGAATTTTTGAAAAGATTAATTTATAATAAATTCAATCTAAAAAAAATGAATAAAAATTTCATGTATTATAATATAAGATGGGATAAGGTTTCAATATCATCAAATAATAGACTTCAGATATGTGTTTGTGTTACTTTAATCTTTATCGTTATGATTAAACCTTAATTTACCCTTTTTAATTTAAACTATCACTATTTTAAAAGAGGCATTTAACAACACTGACATTATTCAGCACTAGAAAAAATCATTGATAATATCAACCTTTGTTAGTCATAAAAAATGTGATAATAATGGATACCTTTTATTAGTGCCCTATTTTACCATGGATAAAAGGTGCCTTTTATGAGCACTTATTTTTTTGTGGCGATAAATGGCAGCATTTATCACGACTTTATTTTTAGCACTAATAAACGATACCTTTTATGTGTGCCATAATTTTACCACCGATAAAGGGTATCATTTATCTGTTCACTATTAGCACTAATAAATGTCAAAAATAAAATGATACAGTTAATGAACTAAAATAAATATTTTCAATTTAATTAATTAAATAATTACTCTTAAAAATGAATAACATTAATATGCCTATATATATATTATAAAAATTAATAAATAATTTTTTTTAAATATATAGATATATAAAATCGATAAAAATAAATAAATAAACAAATAAAAATTAAAAAGACTAAATTAAAAAAAAAATTCATTTTATTAATTAAATAATTATTGTTAAAAAGAATAATATTGAAATAAATATATATAGATTATAAATATTAATAAATAGTATATTATATATATATATATATATATATTTATATAATGAGTAAATTTTAATAACTAAATTGAAAAATTTAAAATGAATAAATTACACAATTATTAAAAAAATTTAAAATAAACAATTATAAATAAAAATGAATATGTCATATATATATATATATATTAATTTTAAATAGTAATAAATAAGTTATATTAAAATTTTATTTTATAAAATGAAAAAAATTTAATCATGCTATTGTCTAATTCATTTTAAGGTTTGATTTTTCAATTTAACACATATCAATCTCTGTTTGTTACATTGATTTCAAATTCATATATGTAATTAATGCATTTTATAAATATTGCACATTCGAAAATAGTTATGATGTTAATGAAATCTTATATAGAAACACATCCCCCTAATATTTATGTTATTTTTTTAAAATATAGGATATTTTAGTATTTCATTATAAAATGATACATTTAATATAATATGTTTTTAATCGGATTATTTTTTTAAATTTTTTTATATTATAAAAGTTAGTTATATTTATTAATTTGTAACATATTTTATTATTTATATGTTATTATTTCAGTTTATTTATTTATATTTACTTATTTACTATTTTTCAGTATTTTTCAATATGTATTCATCTTTACTTCTACATAAATATCCATATTATATTTTAATAATATCTATTTAACTAATAAAACGTACCCATTTTCTTAATATTTTTAAATTGTAATCATTTTTAATTATTCAATTTCACTCATTTTTTAGAAAATGTATTTAACATTATATATTCACTAATAATGTTAATTGTTTTGTAAATAAATATATATTAATAAATATATAAATATATATTTAAAATATTTATATATTTATATATTTATAATTATTATAAATAAATTGATATTATTTATTAAAAAAATATGTTTATATAATTTCACAAAAATATTTATATATATTTAAATAAATGTAAAAATATAATAAATTAATTTAAATAATGTACATTTTGAGACTTGAACTCGAGACTTCACTAAGCCCGACATAGGAAACTATGACTCTGATATACCCTAGGGGATATATAAATTTATATTTATATAAATATAGAAATATAGAAATATTAATTTTTAAAGTAATATTCATTTATTTATAAATAAATAACTACATATTTAAATAAATATTAAATTATAAAAAAGTATTTAAGGAATGAATATTTTTATATTTATATCTATTTATTATATATATATATTATAAATATATATAATGATATAAATATATATAATGAAATAAATATATTTATAATTATAAAATCATAATAAATGTATTTAAGTATTGAATATATTCAATATATATATATTTATATATATTTATTAGATATATGAATATATAGTTATATACTTACATATTAATATATTTTTAAATAAATATACATAATGATTTAAATAATTTTAAAATTAAAAATAAATAATTTTATATAATTTTATTTATGAATTTATATTTAAAATATTTATAAAGTAATATATTTATAATTATAAATTAAATAATATTATTTTTTTTAAATGTCTTCATTTATTTATAAATAAACAAAAACATATTTAATAAAATATAAAATTATTTAACACCCTGAAATTCTAAAGTAAGAACCTTGTATTCGATAGCATGTATGTCACGTGACACCAAGCACATAAAGGATTATAATATCCAGATACGTTATAATTTATTTAGTAAATAAAATAAATTCCATATATTTCAATGTGCGCGACACTATGTTATTGTGTGAAACATGAAAGAGAGACCATCTTTGATGGCTTACATTACACAGAAGGCTGAGTTATACCGAATAATAATATATTATTAAAATTTTATTTTTAATACAATATGATATATCCTAGAATTTATGTTAGAAAATATGAATAATATTATCTAAATGTTTATCATTTTTGGTTTATATAAATATAAAATAAATTCATTGGTTACCAATTTATGAGAAATGAAAATAAGAACCAATTGGAAATAAAAATGAAATATTATTATATTTATGCTTCCAAATGAGTTTTTTCTTAATAAACATAATTAATTACTATTTTTATAATAGTTTTTAAATATTTATTCCATATATTTAATAAAATATTTTTTCATATTCATTTATCAGGTTTCACAGGCATAAGATATTAACAAACTATGTTTTACACTTAAGACCATATATTTTTATAAAGGCAATTTCAGCGCCCGAAAATGAAGACCCCATTTTAGATCATAAATTTGAAACCTTAATTTATATAATATTTCAAAAAAACATATTAATTTAAAGATAAACCAAATGATAAATTTATGTTGAATTTTTTATATTTTTACGAAACATTCAACTTTTTAATGAATTGTTAAAAATATTGAATTTTTGTTCAGAAATGATTTATCATCTAATTTATTTATAAGGATAAATTATAATTATAATTTGTTTTAATTTTCTATTATGTTATATTATTATCAATTAATTCAATATGTTACATTGGAATCAATATCACATTGAAATTGATTATAAAATCATAGAAAAAATTTAGACATTTTTACTTAAAACACACACATTGACGTCCCGCATGAAAGATGAATTTAAATTAATTTATTTCAGGTATATGATTGGAATTATATGAAATTGATTCCATATTATGAATTAGAAAAATTTATATTGTCTAATAATACGGTATTTGTTTTTGACCGAAAGTATTAGTGAAAGTGATTAAAAATATTTACAATGATTAAGGTAAAATTATGCTTAATATGGAATTAAACATTATCCATAGGGCCCAAAACAACCTATAAATTTTTCAATGTGGTACATTATGGACATATATCAACCATATCCTCTTTTATAAATAATTGGGTCCATTTTTTATCAACATGAGTCATAAAAAATCTTGGAATAATTCCATTGCCAAAATATTTCATGAGAGAAAATCCTTCATCACTGTAAAGGCCACCATTTCTCCACATTCCTCACACCACTGAAACCACTTATATTCATCAATTAACTTGAACAATGGAATCGCAATATCCTTCCCTTATACCTTGAAGGACCTTTTGGGATGATATCCTTCCATTTAATCCCTTTGGTATAAACCAAAATGAGTTACCTGATTTTTAAGTTAATGAATTCCAACGATCACTTTCATTAAATTACTTCTCCACCACATAAACAAATTCAATTAAATATGACATAATAACACCAATACATCCATTATACTATGGTTTTTTAAAATGGGTTTTTATACTCTTACACACACATCCATCTAATGGGTAATGACCATACTGTTTATATGAACGATTAACTACCGACACATGAAATGATGATTGGATATTCTTATATTAAATCCTCTCATGATATTTATTGTGATGAAAAATAGGTCTATATATGTTTTTATGTTATTTATTATGAAATAAATCATTTATAACTCTTTTAAAAAACATAAATAATTTTCTTTACATTTTTCATAATAATGATTACATCATTTGCGGAAGTGTGGACAAACACCCCCTCATGTAATGTGATTCCTTCACATGACAGATGAAATAAATATTAAGGATGAAATTAATTAAACATAAGTTATATAAATAATATATATAAGATATTAATGGAATAATTCCCTTTCTAAAAATTTAATATATACCGTTTTATTCATTACCCATTCACACACATAAAAAGTGATTACATCGTTAATGGACGAGTGGACTAATGCCTCCTTAACATGAAGTGATACCTTTCGAATCACAAGAACAATATATAAAAGTATATATTAATATATAACGTGTTATTTATGATATAATTTTCATTTTGGAATGATATAGTTTCACATACCTTCTTTCCGTAATGATCTTTGAAAAATGAGAATGTTACTAATGCGTACGTATGACCGAAAGTTTCCATGATTTAAACGTGGATTAATTTTTCATAACCATATTAAATGATTTATTTAAAAAGAGTATAATTAATGTATAAAATTGATTATAATGTATCTATTATTTATCTCGAGATGTTTATAATGACCCCTTTGATAATATTTGATCTACCAATGTTTTTTTCGACACACGAATCGAATTTGTTGAAATGCCTAATGTAAACATAATTATTTATAAAGTTTTTCAAAAAATGGAAATAAGTGAAATAAATGTAATTATAAACATTAAAAAGATTTTTGATAAATCCTAAAATTAAAATCAGATTTTTAAAAATTATATTAAAGGATGTTCACCTGAAACTAAACTCTTATCAAGGGATTCACATCTCATATTTTGACATATGTAAGATAAATTTCATGTTCACCACCTTCTTAATTTTTGTGTTGTATATACACCCATTTTTATGTTATATTATTCTTAATTTTTTCTTATTATTATTTTAATATTCCATGTAATATTATTTCTTCATGAGGATTAATATTTTAAATGTTAAAAAGTGTTATGGAACACAATGGAATGTTTAAATGTTATTTCCCTTAACAATAAATTTAATAACATTTAAAATTTATTTTCCATTGACGAAATTATATGAACATTATTCAATAAAACCGTTAAATTGCACTATATTGGTAATTAATGATATTTTTCATGTATTAGTACCATTTTTCCACTCTTTGGTACACAACAGGTTTTAGGAAATGTTTTTTAGAAACCCAAAATTTTTTTATCTCTTAAGTTAGAGAACATTTTTAATTTTTAAAACCAGGTATTATTTATTATTCTTTAAAAAAATTCATTAAAATGTTTTGGTAAATAAATTTTGACACATATTTTTTTCACCAACGATTTCAAGGGAAACATCTCAATGCTCTAATTACACGTCATTTATAAAACCTTTTAATTGTGAAAAGGAATATTTTTTTATGTAGTATAGAATATATATATTTACCTATCATCATTTCATTGATTCTTCCATTTCATTTCTCAAAAGATTAATTTTTAAGGAAATTGATTTCAAAAGTTATTTTTAGATAAATTTTTTTTCACATTTTTTACATTACATAATGTTATATTCCTCAAGAATTAATTTAAATGATATTTTTATGGTATTTATATTGATCAAAAGTGAAACCCTTTATTTTTACTCCACTTGGGTTTTGTTTTGTTGATACCATCTGAATTATTCCTATGGAAGGTTTATTAATTATTTGGACAAGGATAGTATTCAAATTCACTTCCTTGAATCATTTTTTAATCCACATGAAATATTAAATATCTCATGATCATTGAACATTGATTTTAGGCCTAATTATCTATTTGATTTATCAGGGATATTACTATTGGCTGAAACATATAATATATTACATAATATGTCAAATTTGATAGTTATTTTATTTTTTGGGGAAATATTGATAATTACTTATTCATTATTCAATATAGATATTTTATATGACATGTAATTTTGTTTTACTATTCTATATGAGGAATTATTTGGACCAATAATGATGGGTAGAGGATTGACTTTTTATATCTCCTAGATTCATTGATAGGTTTTTAAGAGACAAATAAGATTCATTAATTAATAGCATTATTACATGTAGTTTTATACAGTATCATGAATGAACATTATGGTATATGTTATAATGTTCCTTAGACATAAATCCAATCAATAATTAATTTAATTTAAATTATTTTCAGTTATTATTCATCCAAGAGATTTTCTATTGACATATCTATGGATACATTTCATTTTTTGTTTATTAAATTAATGGAAAGTGTTTCAGTTTCTTACCTTTCCATATTTATTTTTTCTTACCTAGCCATTTTATTGAGTTGAGTTTCTAGTTAATACATATCCATATTGTTTATGCACTTCCTCTCATTTAAATGATTATATGGAATGTAAGTATAATTATCAACCATGTCATAATTATTATTCATAATGATTCATTATTTTGTTAGCTATATTTTCCATTACGGATCATTTCATCTCTCCCTTATTATGTTTGATTTCATAAGAAACCAATATTTTTACAATGAATTATTTAAGTGTATTTAATATATGTATTATAGTGTTCCTAAAATTTATTTATATGGAAGAATAAAATATGTTTTAATTAGTTAATTCTTTTGAGATAAAATAATTATCTATATATATGGATTACCAAGACTACTAAACTCTTGTTCCTTTGAGAATTGATTCCATTCAATAATTCCAATGTAATTGGTAGAAGAAACCGTCACTATGATTATGGGATTAGGTTTATCGATTTCGTATCAATGGATATTTAGTAGCGTCCTTGAGAACTATATATCATAAAAAATTGGTAATGCAATATAACAATAAGGTAGAATTTGATGATAAGTATAAAATAACATCCTATAATTTTGTTAAGGTATAGATTATGTGGGTATTTATAGAAATACATAATTTTCTGGATACTATATGTTGATGTGGTTCTAGAATAGATGTACCAAGCAGTAATATCTCTAACAAGTTATTCTGAGTCTGACTCGGGATAACCTAGGACATGACATCGAGTCTTATTGCACATATAGTTTGATACCATGGGGTATTTTTGTAGACTAATCCACTTTTTATTTACAAACCATTATGAAAATTTTTAATGGATATTAGCAGTGACTAATCAGGGCTAGACCTAATGTGTTTTGTATTTAAAAATATGGTTCCATTATTTTGATATCACGTAGATAATAATGTTTTATTCTAACTAAGACTGTTGTTTATCAAACAATTTTTTCCAGTTTTAGTCAATTAATATAACCTGATGGATTCATCTTAACAACAAACAAGAAGAAGAAGGTTGTGATAATTGGAATTAAAATGATTTATTGATAGGAATTAAGGGTACCATGTTTATACCAACTCAGTTATCTTAAAATATTTTAAATAATATAAAACTATAGCAACTCACAAAAAAAGAAGAGAAGGATGAAAGTTGCTACGAGCTCAAGTGTTAGAGACTGTGAAGAAAAAAAATCAATTATTAACATTTGAGATTTGTATAAGGTGAAAACCCAGAATGTGTATCGATTGAATAGGGAAACGATTTATTTTTAGTAAAAGAAGGAAATAATGTTATGATTTTTGGTGAAAAATGAAGAGTAAGATGGAAGGAAATGAAGCTCATAAAGGGAAGTCCATTAAATACCATTGTCATTTGTGTGAGGACTATAGACATTGCACATGTCCAATACATATTCAAGAGGATAAACTCCTGACTAATGAATTATATGTGGGGAAATAAGTGGATGAAGTATTTACATATTGAGGTTTAACAGAAAACCTTAGTTAAAAGACTATATATTGATTAACCTTATTTCAAGTATGTTCATCCTATTTATTTTAGAAATTATACTAATTTTTATAGAGAAGGAAAAACTATAGGATGGGTGAAAACCAATCATTTTCAAAAAGGCCACTGATCCTGAACCCATCAACGAATGATGCAAAGGGTTTCATGTAAACAAATGACAGATATAATGTCCTTGTTAATTTTTCATTGTTTTTATTTTAACAATTCGGTGAACATATTTTAATATTGATCCATTAGTATAACTTTTGAGTATTATATATTAACATATTAATCATATTGGTTTTCGAAGATAGGTTAAAACAAGTAGTTGGAGTTTTCAATCCTTTAGGGGCCTTAAGATCCCTAATAAATATATTTTTAGGCTTCATGCATGAAATTTATTTTTGAAAAAAGTGTCAAATAGATCGAAGAACAACAAAATGTTTAAATTTGGTTTATAAAAATAATATATATATATATATAAATAAGTAGTAAAATAATTATTCAACATTATGAAAAATATCTTCAAATAAAAAATTTTCCAAAATAACTCATATTTTATTGTATTGATGGCCTTCTAAATCGTCAAATAATTATGGATTTGGGGAACTAAACATTATATAGATTATTCACTTGTTTTTGATTGATGAACTCAATCACTCCATAATTTTTTTTAGATTTTCCTCTAGTTACTTATCTCTACATGAAACCGATTTTCTCCAACATGGATACATAATAATATGTTAGTACATGTGAAAATCCCACTTCCCCTTCTCACTTTTCTAGAGGATTTTTTATAAACCCTTCTTGTGATGTGGGATTTAAACATAGTATATCTCAAAAAATTTATCACCAATATCAAGATTAATTTTTTAAGAAAAAATTTAATTAAGGTGGAGTGAATGAAACACCACAAAATTCAATAGTAATAACCTTGTATTCAATATAATATATGACACATGAACCCAAGCGTGTAAGGGAATACACTAACTAGATAATTTGTATTATAATAATCTATTATAAATATATTCTATATATTTCATTGTATTTAACACTAAGTTGACATGTGTTACACATAATAGTGACCATCTTTGATGGCAGTCATTATAGACAGGACCGAATTTTACTGAACAATAAAATATTATTCAAATATTATTATTTTATATATCTTGAAATAACCTAGGATCTATATCAGAAGTTATGAATATCATTAACTAAATTATGAAAACGTTTTTTTATAAAAATATAAAATGAATTAATTAGCTACCAATTAATTAGATATGAGAATAAGAACCAATTGGATATAAAAAGAAATATTATTATATTTATAATTCCAAATGAGTTTTGATTTATTAACCATGATTACTAACCATTAGTTAATTTTCATAAAGTAATTTATATTTTATATATTCTTTCAAATATTTTTGATATTAATCCCTTCATGTTGGTCAGAGTAAATTACTCATGATGGGGGTGAATTGAGTATCTATAAAAAATTATGATTAAAAAGTATTTCTAAAATGTTTCCCCAAATGATTAAATACAGCCCAGTTAATCAAAGTTATACTATTATAAGAGTTTGAATGTATGAATAACTTCTTAGAAGATTGATTAGTTCTATGTAATTGTAATATCAGTTATTAATATTAATTTTGAAGATATTCTACTAAGGAAAGACAATTATAAATTCTTTCAATGAGAAACTATCAATGTGAATTTATAGATTTCTAAATTATACAGTAAAGAAGTAAAACAAAGAAGAATAAATCAAGCATCACAATATATATGAAACAAGTGGTTTAGTCTCACGCCGAGCCCTAATGCACTCCACTTAGTAATCACCTACCACCAATTAGTTTATATAAATAATCTTGATCCACACCATGGATATGGGTTAACAATAGTACATAGTATTGTCCAGGCCACACATGGACTTCTTTCATAGTTCATCATGGGTACAATCAACCAGGCCACACAAGAACCACTTCAACACTTTTCAATGGGTATACACAAGAGTAAAAGAATGTTTGAGTAAGGATATATTATATCCTTCAGTTTAATGCAGGAGACAGAGTGTGTTACTATACAGATACACACTATGCTCAAAAAATTATAAAATGATACACAATAGAGCAGTAATTTTGAGATAGGTTTAGAAGTACTCTGAGTGTTGGCCTTTGCACATCTGGACTTCTCATTTGAGGGAGCTGCATAACTCAAGTCCTCATAAGGAAAATAGTGTATCTCATGTTAGAGAGATTCAGTTTGTGTTAATTATGGTGTTTTACAGAGTAATGATGTTCTCAGGATTCCAGTATGCTTCTTGTGTTCTTTAGCAGAGTCGAGTTTGATGATCCAATTCTATAAGTGTATTCTTTTTTCATGCTCATGCCCACCAACTTGTTCTTTAATATCATGCTACCTCTTACTTTTTCTTGGCCACATTACTCTTTTATCATAGAGTGCATGTGTCGGGGCTGATTGGTTGCATGTATTCTACATCTCATACCTTGTACTGTCCAATGACATGTCTTTAAAGAAACACTAATTTTGTCAGTGAATTAAAATCTTTAAATATGACTGTTAGAAATTAAATTTAAAGGCGACAAAATATATTTGGAAATGGTATCATAGTATGTCATGGAAATAGTGTCTCCTTCACATGGTTTCTGTATTGGTCACAGTGTCTCGTAATCACGGTGTCTCGTGGTCGAAGTGTCTCATGGTCACTGTGTCTGCTTATTTATGGTGTCTCGTTCATGGTGCCTTGTTCACAGTGTCTGTATATCACAGTGTTTGGATTTCACGGTGTCTAGATGTCATGGTGTCTTGATGTCATGGTGTCTTCTTGTCACGGTGTCTGGATGTCACTGTTTCTACTTGTCTTGGTGTCTCATGAATTAGGCAAATATCTATATTTAGACATAAGCCGTACTATTTATGAAATGAATTACACTTAATCATTTGTTATTGAAATAATTATAAAGTGAATCAAGGGAAAGTGCATAGTAACCAAAATGAGTGTATAACACTTAAGAGCTTTGGATTGCTTTTATATGCTACTATACATTTTATGTGATATTGATTACATTGGGTTAACATGGTTTATAAACTAAATAAAATTTGTGATCATTAAAAAATGATTAATATATTATGAGTCTAACAATCTCCCCCATTTTTATGATCACAAATCATTTAACATTAGATTGTAAATTTGTTATAACAACAAAGTACGAATGAGCATATAATATATATACGATGATTTCTATCTCCCATATATTTCACATATAAGTCTCATATATACATATCTCATATATTTATCCCCCTTTTGGGATTATCAAAATGTATCAGGACAAAAATAGACAAGAAAATTTCATAATGTATTAGATAAAGATAGGGGAATTAAAAAATGTAAAACAAAGGAAACATGATTCCCATAAAAATAGAGCAAACATTGTCCTTATTTCACAGGTTAATCTTCTCTTTTCCCTTAGAAATTACAACAGTATAAGAGGAATACATAAGAGCAAAAGTGGAGGTGGAAGAAGGGAGTGTGATGGTTTATAGAGAAGGTAAAGGAAGACCATAAAAGATAAAGGTAGGCATAGTAGTTGTAGTAAAAGAGCGAGGCAGTTGTTATTCAAGGATCACAGGCCCAATCTGACTTAGTTCCGGACCGACAGACATAGATGTGGAGGATAGGGTAGATGTTAGTTTTTTTAGACTAGGTCTCAGAGGGACAGCCATAGGAGCAAGAATGGTTGTAATATATACATGATGATAGGGCCTTAGAATCTTGATGAAAACCTCAATGATCTCTCCACCTTACTACATAGCTTTCTTATATTCATCCCTATTTTCCGTAATCAGATCCAATAGACAAGTGAACTTTGTGAGCTTTTGAACTTGGGTCTTAAAAGCTTGAGTAACAGAAGGAATCCTCAAATTTTCAATAGGATATTTAAATTCATTGGCATATAAGTCTCTGAGAAGATTCGGTTGAATTAGAAATCTACTTTTTTTTTCAATTTCATGGTGAGTATGATTGGAAATTTTTGAATGGATTTGGAAAAGATCAAGAACTCTATCACTATTCCTGATAACTTCATTTAGAAAATCATTATAAAGCCACTAAGTATTGTCTGAAGTTCTTCTTTGACCACTATTTTGAGATGTTCACTCTCTAGGGAATGTTAAGATGATTTTCAGGATGCCTTTGAATCATTGAATGCTATGTTTAGAGATTTTAGTTGGTTTAACACTTTTTTAAGACACCCCTAATACTCATTAGGGAGTTTGTTAAGATTAAAAACTATCTCTCTCATCTCCATCAAAATATGTTTGTTCCCTTTAGTGACCTTTTCAGCTAAATAAGCTAAGTGAGGTTGAATATGAGAGACACAATTCGATGGGGTTTGAGGAACAACAGGTTCTATAAGATGAGAAGCAATGTCCGATCTCAAAGGCATCTCTCTCTACATTTCTTCAGTCATACCTCCTAGAGTCTTCACTTAATCACTAAGTAGATTATTTTCAACTCTAACTTCTTAAATCACATGATGCATTTTGGGTTATATTTTACAAATAACATTCTGCAACAACAATGATTCATCTTTCTCACTTAGATGTGTCACAAGTGTAGGTTGTGAATTCTTGACTTTTTCAACACCAGACAAAATGGTAGCACAAAATTCATTCAAATCATATTTACTAAAAAAGGGTGGTTGTTCTGTTGAAGGTTCATAAATAGGGACTGATACAGGATCAGTTTCTTTATCAAGAGTAAGATTAGAGAAATATTTTAGTTGGAAAATAATAGAATGTTGATGGACTTATACTGAAACTTGATGAAAGTCATTCACATTATAGAAACTGTGGAGCTTATACCGATTTTCTATGAGGATTGAAAAAATTCGGTTATATACATTAATAGATTTCATATTTGGGTTCTTCTCCCCCTCAACAGTTTCATACTTCCCAGTACTGATAATCTTAGGGTCTTGATCTAATTCTTCATACTCATCTCTTAGTTCCAATCTCATTTCCTATCTATCCATCTAAAAGGCCAACTCCATCCTTTCCTCAGCCGAAGTAATGACTTCAGGAACAGATTGTTCCACTGGGAGTTCATCAAGATCAGCTTCTTGCATAGCATGTAATTCTTCTTCTATAGGTTCTTCGACAATATTCTTCTCAGTTTCATAGATTAATGATTATGTTTTATCCTCGATTTGATCTACCAAATTTGAAACATCTTTTGAATCAGGGACTTCCGTTTCACATACAACATGAGGGACAAGAGTACTGTCTTCCTCAATAGAAATAGTTTCCCTAGGGGGGCACAAAAACCTATTCTTCCTCTTCTTTAGAATACTCAAAACCTCATCTAGTTCCAAACCACGATTAGAAATATCTCTTTGTCTTGAGGGATGTTCCAAATTGTTGAATTATTCATAAATTCTATCATTTTCTTCTACCCATTCTTTTTCCAAGGATTCCAATTTAATTTCATCCTCTTGATATTGACTTCTGAAAGGTAGTACTCACAATCCCAGATAAGATCCTCATTAGGTACTACCATACCTTTGGCATGAAGCATGGCTGAGAAAAGCTGAGAGTAAAATAGGGAGGTTAAAATGGATGAGGCTTTGATCAGTTCACACATATGGTGTATAATATACTTACAAAGGATGATCTTATGCCCATTTTTCATAAGATGAATCAGAAAAACCTCATGATATTTTAGTACAACAAAATCACCTTCTCTTAGTCTAATTAGGTTCTGTATAAACTTAAACAAAATCAGTGATTCTCTATGTAGTTCAGTAGTAATGGCTATTCTCTTAGAGCCATTTATGGACAATCTTTTCAGAGCATCTTCTAAGACAAAGAATTCCCTAAAAGGTGGAGGTCCTCTCTGATAATCATCACAGAAGCCTCCATGAGGTATCCTAAGGCATGCAACCCATAACCTCGAAAAGAATGATCATTTCTGCACATTTATCCAGATTCTCACGACATATCCATCTTCAGAATCAACGAAGAACAGAACATATTGATTAAACTGAGACACTAACTTAGGTTAGATAGGTCTATCTTCCTTCGAAAACCACTCTAACAAGCCTTGCTCCTTTAAAACATTCATAACCAAATAATTACATGAGGGAATCCATTTGGGGAAAACCACTTTCTTGGGTATTAAAACTAGGTTTACCAGATTTGGGTTTAGGGGACCTTCGAGTGCATGCTTGGGGTCGATTTCCTTCTTCTTTGAGCTATGTTTCTCTGGAGTCAACGATGAATGGAGTTTCATCCTAGGCATTGAGTAGAGTATCAAGAGAGGGAAAGGTTGAAGGGTTGAAGAAGGGTTACAAATTTAGTGAATAGAAGAAATCTTGGGTGAAGGAGAAGTGATAATTCATTTATTAAATCATTTAGGAATACCAAACGTCACAAAAGTAAAAACACATGAAAATAAAGTGGTGAAATGAATAATTACCTCAATGCAGTTTTTAATTCACAACTAAATGTCATAACAAAAAATCTCTACAGTGAGACCATATCAGCTCTTTATGGTGAGATAAAGAATGAATGTTACGGTGATACAGTAACTGAGAATTACGGTGAGACAGTAACTGAGTGTTACTATGAGATAGTGAACGATCTTCATGTCGAGACAGTAAATGAGCCTTACAGTGAGACAGTAACTGTCAGATTGTAACCATGAAATAATAACTATGAGACTATAAACATGAAATAGTATGATATAATACATTAATACATTTACTTAATATTTATCATGCCTAATTCATATATTTTGTAGTCTATTCTTTTATAATTTAATGGTTTGGTAAATATATCAGCAAGATGATACTCAGTACCAATGTATTCTAAAGTGATATCACCCGTTGATAATGATCTCTAAAAAAGTGATGTCATACATCAATATGCATTGTCCTAGAATGTGAAACATGATTTTTCGAGATATTAATAGCACTAGTGTTGTCACAATTTATAGGTACATGCAATAACTGATATCCATAATCTAGTAATGTGTGTTTCATCCACATGATTTGTGCACAATAGCTACTATCAGCATTGTATTCTATTTCTATAATAGATAATGCAATAGAATTTTGTTTCTTACTACACCATGATACTAGTGACTTACCAAAAAGGTGAAATGTTCTGGAGATTCTTTTTCTATCTAACTTATAGCCACCGAAGACAGCATCAGAATAACTAACTAATTCAAATTTTTGTTCTCTATGATAGAACAGTCTTATATTGGGTGTATTCTTGAGGTATTTGAAAATTCACATTACAAAATTTAAATTTTATTTCGTAGAATTTTCTTGAAAATGAGCACACACACACACTAAACATAATGTCTGGCCGAATAGCAGTCAAGTAGAGTAAACATCCAATCAATCCTCTATAATTGGTTTCATAAATAGATTTCCCATCTTAATCAAGATCAAACTTACAAGAAGTACTCATGGGAGTGTCACTACTTTTATTTCTATCCAATCCAAAATGTTTTAGTATATATCTAGAATATTTACTTTGAGTTATGATAATACCATCGTTATTTTGAATGATTTGAAATCCATGAATGAATTTTAGTCCACCCCTTAAACTCATTTCAAATTCATTTTGCATCATTTTAGAAAAATCAACACATAAAGAATTTCTTGAGGATCCAAAGATAATTTCATCTATATAGATTTGAAAAAATAAAATATCATTATAAATTAGTTTTATAAAAAGGGTAGGATCAGATATTCCTTTTGTAAAACCTCTGATAATATGAAAAGTACTTAACCAAACCTACCAGGCTCTTGGAGCTTGTTTTAAATCATATAAATCTTTTGATTATTTAAAAAAAATGATTTGGAAATTGGGGGTTTGTAAAACTAGGGGGTTGTTCTAAAACGACATGCTCAGCTATATACCCATTTAAGAATGCACTCTTAACATCCATTTAATATAGTTTGAAATTCAGATGTGCTATATAAGCATGTAGAATTCTGATGGCCACAAGTCTAGAAACTGGTGTGAAGGTCTCCTTATAGTCAATTCCATCTTCTTAACTATATCCTTGTGCAACTAATCTAGCCTTGTTTCTAACTATGTTACCTACCTCATCTACTTTATTTCAATATACCCATTTAGTACCTATGGTGAATATTTCCTTAGGTCTTTCAATAAGTTTCCAAGCTTTGTTCCTTTCGAACTGATTAAGTTCCTCTTGCATAGACATCACACAAAATTCATCATTGATAACATAATTAATTTTTTTAGGTTCATGATATGACAAGAATACTTGATGTTTAACCATATTTCTAAGAGAAGCTCTATTTCATGTTCCTTTGTTTAGGTATCCTACAACAACATCTAAAGTATGGTTCTTAAGAGTTCTAATAGTTCTATAAAAGGAGAGACTAATGATTTCAGGTTCACCAATAGGTTCAGGTTCATTATGGATTGAGTCTAAGGAATTTATAGAACTAGAATTTTTCATAGATTCATTCATAGAATGGTTTCAATATTTTGGATTAATGTTCAGATTCGATAGATTATACTCAAGGTTCTCTAGAATGGTTTTAGGCTCAT
Organism: Viscum album; assembly: GCA_963277665.1. NCBI lineage: Eukaryota > Viridiplantae > Streptophyta > Magnoliopsida > Santalales > Viscaceae > Viscum > Viscum album. The sequence continues at coordinate 2,117,682,048 of OY728161.1, read as the reverse complement.
ATAGATCTAGTTCATGAAATGTTACATGGACAGATTCTTCCACACATTTAGTTCTTTTATTGAACACTCTATAGGATTTACTAGATATATAATATCCTAAAAATATAACTTCATCACGCTTGGATGCAAATTTTTCATGATTTTCCATTGTATTAAGAATGTATACTTTGTGGTCAAAAACATTGAAGTAGTTAACCGTGGGGTTTCTATTGTTCTATAACTCAAAATGAGTCCTTTTAAAAATGGGTCTGATCAACACCTTATTGATTATTTACCATGTTTTATTGATAGCTTCCAACCAAAAATAAAGAGGTATGTCATATTCACTAAGCATTTTTCTAGAAATCTCTTACAGGGTTCTATTTCTTCTTTAATAAACTCCATTTTGTTGAGGTGTTCTTGGGGCATAGAAATTGTGACTATAACCATTTTGTGAGAAAAAGGATTCAAACTCTTGATTTTCAAACTCACGACCATGATCACTTCTTAAGGATTTGATTCTAAGTCCACTATGATATTCCCCAGATGTGGCATATTTAGTAAAATCAAAGAAGGCTTCAGTTTTGTGTGCCAGAAAGAAGGCCAAGTATATCTAGAAAATTCATATACAATAACATAAACATAGTGCTTTCCATTTAAACTATAAACTTCAGATGGTCCAAATAAATTCATGTGAACCATTTCATTAGGTTGAGAAGTTTTCACTTCATTCTTTGGTTTGAAGGAAATTTTGTGTTGTTTTCCCTTTTGACATGGATTACATACTTTGTCATTGGGAAACTCGAGTTTGGGTAAGTGTTTAACTAAGATTTTTCAAGTTAGCTTTCTAAGGGAGTGAATATTATAGAGTCCTAGTCTTCCATACTAGATCCAAAACCCTTTATGAAATACACTTAAACATGAAGCATTTTGAGATGCTACAGAATCTATGTTAACAGAGTAAACATTTTCATTTCTTAAAACAGAAAACACTAATTCATCATTAGAATTAAAGACATTACAAGCATAATTTTCAAATCTAACCTGAAATCTGTCATCACATAATTTTGAGATACTAAGAATATTATATTTTAATCCATCAACAAATAGTACTTTTGTAATTAAAACTGAGTAAGAGTTACCGATTTTTCCAAGGCCAATGATCTTTCCATTGGCATTGTCACCAAATGTGACATGTCCTACATCTTTTTTATTAGATTCATGAAGCATGATTAGTCTCTTTTCATGTGTCTTGGACATTCAGTATCCAAGTACCATACACATTTACATGAACTCTTTACGCATCATTCCTACAAACATATTAAGCAAAAACCGATTTTGGTACCCATACATGTTTGGTCTACTAATATTATTAATAAGGGCTTTAGGAACCCATATCTGCCTAATTGTTTTTATATAACCATTAAGTAATGTATTTGAAAAATAAACTCTATTTGGTACAAAAGTACTTAACATAGTAGAAAATGTATTAGGAATTGAATTAGTTAATTTGTGTCTAGAACTGGGAGTAAGACTATATGTCCTAGATTTTGAAACAAAATTTTTTCAACCAAGATTTATTTTCCCAGGGTGATAGCCAATGTGAGTGTTGTATTTAGGGGAAATATGTTTTCATATCATTTGAGTAAGCGTATTTTTCCCATTGGTAAAATTTTCTAGGTCGTTATTCAATTTCTCATTAGAAATTTTTAATTTATTGGTAACTTTGAGTAGCTGAGCATTTTTCTCTTTTTCAGTTGTGAGTTTAGATTTAACAGTCATAATAAGAGCATAATATTTTTTTTAATGATTTATATTTTTCTTTTAGTTCATTTCATGTTTCTTCAAGCATGTTACAATATTAAAAAATATCTTCATTAGTCATATTTTCATAGTCACTCTCATTTTCTGAATAGTATGAATTATGTATAGGAGAGTCCAGTGTTACCTCAGATGTGTTTTTCATAAAACACATATTGGCTTTGTTTTCGTATTTATCATGTGATGTTTCTGAGTCGCTTGAACTGTCCTCATAAGCACTCTAGGATAATTTCATGGCTTTTTATACTTCCTGTCCTTGTCCTCATATCTCTTTCTTTACTTGAGCTTCAGACAGTCTTCCATGATATGTCCTTTTAATTTACATTAATAGCAGACAGTCTCATCAGCATTGTCACTTTTTTCTAGTCCTTCTTCCAATTTCTTTTTTGGTCATCTTTTCCCTTGAAGTCGGGATTTTGGAAAAATTTCTTCTTCTTGTAAAATTTCTTAAATATTCTGGATGATTATGCCATCTCCCCATCACTATCAGGCGATGATTATTCACTATTAAAAATTTCTACAGAAGCTTTCAATTTTCCTTTTTCTTTGTTCTTAGAGGTGGTAGTTTTGAATGCAATAGATTTTCTCTTTGGTTCATCCTCCTCTTCATTATTGACTTCCTGTTCCTCTTCACACGTCATCAGATTCCTAATAAGTTCTTTTATAGGTATCTTGCAGATATCGCATGATTCTCTAATAGAGACAAAGGTTTCTCTCCATCTATCAGGCAGACATCTGAGAAATCTCATAATTTCTTCTTTGGTAGTGAATTCTCTTCCAAGTGAAATCATTGTGTTGATAATCTCATTGAACCTATGATACATGTCAGAGATATACTCATCAGGATTAATTTTACTGTTATCATATTTAATATTATAAGTATTATGTATCATTTCTTTTACACTAGATGTTCATTCAAGTGAGAGAGACAAGGTATCCCAAATTTCATGGGTGGTTTTACAAGAAATTCTATTGAATTCTTTATCTCCAAAAGAGTAGTATACAACATTCATAGCTTTGAAATTGATATTGTAGGTAGTTTTTGTTCGGCCCATCCCATGTGATTCTTTCAGTGGTAGGAATATTATATTAATCTATAATGGAAGACCAAATTTCAAAACACATACCCTCTAAATGAATTTTCATTTTAATTTTCCTTTGAGCATAGTTGGTTCCATTAAGAAATGGTGGTCTGTTGGTGGTAGCACCTTCCATTTTATTATCCATAATATTGGAATATTTTGAAAGATATAGAAATTTATAATTAATAGAAATTTACAGATCATTAATGTAAAACTACAATCACAGTTGAAGTAGTTTAAACAAAGTCTTAGTAAAAACCCACAGATACCAAATGTTGGTCGGAGTAGATTAATCAAGAGGGGGGTCAATTGGGTTTCTATAAAAATTTCGGATTAAAATGTATTTCTAAAATGTTTCCACAAAATATTAAATACATCCTGATAAATCAATGTTATATTTTTATAAGAGTTTGACTGTTTGAATAACTTCTTAGAAGATTGATTAGTTCTCAGTAATCTTAATATCAGTTATTAATATTACTTTTGAAGCTATTATACTAAGGAAATACAATTATAAATTTTCTCTAAGAGTAACTATGAAAATGAATTTAGAGATTTTTGAATTATACAGTAAAGTAGTAAAATAATGAAGACTAAATTAAGAAGAACAACAGATATGAAACATGCGGTTCAGTCTCATGATGAGACCTAATCCACTCCACTTAGTGATCACCTCCCACCAAGCAGTTTATATAAATAAACTTGATCCATACCCTGAATCGAGGTTAACAACATTACATAGTACTATCTAGGCCACATAGAGACCTCTTCCATAGTTCTTCATGGGTAAAAACAACCAATCCACACAAGGAACTCTTCCGCACTTATATGTGGGTAAACACAAGGGTAAAATAATGTCAGAGTAAGGATATCTTGTATCCTTTAGTTTAATGCAGGATACATAGCATGTTGATATACTGATACACACTCTGCTCAAAAAATAATAAAAAGATACACAATAGAGCATTAATTTTGAGACCAGTTTAGAAGTGCTCTGAGTGTTGGTCTTTGCAGCTCTGGACTTCTGAGATGAGGAAGATGCAGAACTCAAGTCCCCATATAGAAAATAGAGTGTTGCAAGTCGTACAGATTCGACTTGTGTTCTTCGTGGTGTTTTATAGTGCGATGATGTTCTCAGGATTTCAATATGCATCGTTTGTTCCTCCTCAGAGTCAAGTTGAATGAGAAAATTCTCTAAATGTATTCTATTGTCATGCTCACGCCCACAATCATGTTCTTTAGTATCAGGATACTTCTTTCTTTTTATGGGCCACATTACTCTTTTATCATGGAGTGCATGTGTTGGGGCTGATAGGTTGCATGTATTCTGCACCTCGTACCTTGTTCTATCCGATGACATTTCTACAAAGAAACATTAATTATTTCAATTCATTAAAATCTTCAAATATGACCGTTAGAGATTAAATTGAATGATGACAAAATATATTATGAAACGGTTTCACAGTATGTCATGGAAACGATGTCTCCTTCACATGGTGTATGGATTGGTCATGGTGTCTCATAATCACGGTGTCTCACGGTCACGGTTTCTCATGGTCATGGTGTCTACTTGTTCATGGTGTCTCATTAACAGTGTCTTGTTCACGATGTATGGATATCATGGTGTCTGGATGTCTTGGTGTCTCGATGTCATGGTGACTCGATGTCACTATGTCTGCTTGTCACGGTGTCTGGATGTCACGGTTTCTGCTTGTCACAGTGTCTCTCGACTTAGGAAAATATCTATATTCCGACTTAAACAGTAGTATTTATGAAATGAACTAAACTCATTCATTTTTCAAAGAAATCATTATAAAGTGAATCAAGAGAAAGTGCATAGTAACCAAACTACATGTATAACACTGAAGAGTTTTGGATAGCTATTACTAGGCAGTTGTACATTTGATGTGAGATAGATTACATAGAGTTTAAATAGATCATAAACTAAATCGGAATTTTCATAATTAAAAAATGATTAATATATGACCAGTTTAACACTTCGGTTTGATATGCATATGACAGAAATAAACTCTATTTTTCAAATAAAAACATATATTTTTATAAAAGCAATTTTACTTTGTTTCAATGGAGATCAAATTTTAAATATTAATTTTGGAAATTAATTAATTTAATATGTCAAAATAAACTCCATATTTGAAATAAAAACATAATATTTAACTTAGGGTAATTTTTTAATATTTTTCTAAAACATTCAATTTTTTAATGAATAGTTAAAAATACTGAATTTTAGTTCGAAAATATTTTTCATATAATTTATTTATAAGGTTAAATTATAATTTTACTTGTTTTTATGTATAATTAAATTATATTTTTATCAATTATGACAAATTTTTTCATTAGAATCATTTTCACTATGGAATTGATAAAAAACATTTAACACTTTCTACTATTTTTACTTTAAAAACCTACATTTTCATCCAACCTCTATGATCAATTTTAAATTAATTTCTGCAACAAATATGATTAGAATTTTAAAAAAGATATTGCATATTTGCATTCAGAATTTTTTATAATTTATAAAAATACCATATTTATTTTTGAGAGAAAAAGTCCAATGAAAGTGATTAACATCAATTACAATGATTTGGGTTAAAGTAAGGTTAATAAGGGACTAAACCTTAACCATAAGTACCAAACAACCTATAAACCTATCCAATAGATATTGGATGGAAATATCATCTCTTATAATATTTTAGTTCAAATTGGGTCCATTATTAGATCCAATTACATCATGAGAAAAATCCATTATTGGATCCAATTTCAACATGAAAATGTGGGATGAATTCCTCTATCAAAATATTACAAAATTGCGACACATCTTCCACTATAAAAGTCCACAAATTTACCTCATTCCTAAAAAATAAAAAATCGCATAAGTCATGTCGTGTTCTGTTCAAATAGATTCACAAAATTCTTCCACTCTTCCATGAATCACGTTTTGTCCAAAATCCATTCATGGAATCCCTTTGGTATAAATTGAAATGCGTTACTTGATATTTAAGGCAATACTTTCTAACTATCACATTACATTCAATTAAATATCCACCACTTATAATATTCTTATTCCATTTTCATATAATAACACCAACATCTTCAATATACTAGGTTGTTTTTATTATAAGGGTTTGACATAATCTTACACCCACACCTATGTAATGGGTAACAAATATATTGTTTATGTAAATGGGGAACTACCATCTCCGAAAATGATGATTGTTCATTCCATATTTACCATATATTATGGTGGATATAATGATTTAAAATATGTTTATATATGTTATATATTATATTTATCATGTATTTAATATTATTTAATTCATTAGAAACATATATCATTATACTTTCTATTTTGTGTGGAAACAATGACATCATTTGTAGAAGTGTGGACCACCGCCACTCAGGAAATGTGATTCATTAAAATGATATATGGAATTTATAAAGGATGGTTTGAAGAAAAAATATCTGAAATAAAAATAATATATATGATATTACTGAATCAATTAACTTTATGGAAATATAATATATAATATTTTCTTCATTTCCCTTTAACACGCTTAAAAAGATATTACGTCATTTGTGGACGAGTGGACTAACACATCCTTGACACAATGTGATTCCATTTATGCCACATGAATTATGTATATAAGTATATATGATTATATAACATGGTATCTATGATATAATTATCATTATTTAATGATACATTGTTACTTACCTTCTTGCCATAATGATAATTGAATAATGATAATGTTAGTCATGCATGCGTATGACCTATTGTCTCAATGATTGTAACATAGATTAATATTTCCTAACCATATTAAATGATAGATTTTAAAAGTAAAACTAATATATTGACATGATGGTTATGTCCTGATTATAATATAGAGATCTTATATATTGACCCCTTGACCATAGTTTGCCTACCAATGTTGATTTTGACATATAAACCAAATTTGGGAAAAACACCCGACCTAAAATTGATTTTTTAAGTATTTGTACACAACATGGTAATATGTGAAATAAAATTAAGGATAAATAGGAAAATCATTATGATGAATGTATAAAATTACCATTTAATTTATTGAAAATGTTAAAGGACATTCACACAAAGATAAACTCAAGATACGGGATTCCCTTCTCGTCTCTTTACATCTATGAGATAAATGTCATGTCCATCATATACCGATTTTGTGCCATGTATCTACTTCCCACATTATTATATTATATAATTAATACTTTTATATTCATGGTATTTAAAACATCAACTTAAAATTATTCCTTCCTAATATTTATGATTAATAATGGTTCAAATTTGTATGGGACACTTTGGTATGTTGATAGATTATTTTCATTAACAATTAATGTAACGATTCATCAATGGGTTTTCCATTCGAGGAAATTATACGAACATTTTATAGTAAAACAGTTCATTTTCCCTCCTCTAGTTATTCATGAACATTTTCAAGTATTAGTACCATTTTTCTACTCTTTAGTACTATAAATGATTGTGATTATTTTTTTCTAAAAACCCAACTTTATTTATCTATTTAGTTAAAGAAACTTTTTTTTCAAAAAACTATGTTTTATTAAATTTATGATATATTATTTTCATATTTATTTTTAAATACGTTTTTAAATTCTTTTACTTTACCAATTTTTTCAAAGGAATCTTATTTTCTCTTTCCGAAACATTATTTTTCAAACCTTTTACCACGAAAATGAATATTCTTTTACCTCGTATGACATGTATATATTTACACGCCGTAATTTATTTAAATAATATTTTTCAAGATTAAAATTTTATATTTTAAATAAAATATTATCAAAAGTTATTTTCAGTGAAATCTCATTTCAAAATTTTTTACAAAACAAAATTATATTTTCCTCATGAATTTTATTAAATGATATTTTTATTGTATTTCTATTAATTAAAGACAAAACAACTTATTTTTACTCCATGTGGGATTTGGATTATTGATTCCATAATTATTATTACATTGTATGGTTTATTATATATTATGATAAGGAGAGTAATCACATTCACTTATATGAGTCATTTCATATTCCCCTTTAAATATTCAACATCCAACAATCATTAAACATAGACTTTCCCTATATTTATCATTTTCATTTATAATTTATATTACTATAGCCTAAATATTTTACAATTTTTTATACTATATACAATTGATATAAAGTTAATTATTTGGAGAAATATAGATAATTTAAAATTATTTAATTAATATGGATATTTTATAATGAATATTTTTTATTTTGATTATTGGATATGATGAATTATTTTTACTATTGATGAAGGGTGGATCCCAAACATTATATAGCTCCTTGATGAATCTATATAATTTCATGAGACAATGAAGATGAAAAAATTAAATGGGATCGTATCCATAGTTATAAACATTCTTGTGAAATGTCTTGATTTTATAGTTTTTCATGTACTTTGGACATAAAATCCATTAAGAACAGATTTCCATCACATTAGTTTCATTTATTAATCATCAATGAGATTTTCCATCCATATATCTATGGACACATTTAATTTTCTGTTCATTAATTAAATTGAATTTGTTTTTGTTTCTTGCATTTCAATATTTATTTTTACATATATAGTTATTTTAATGTAATTTTATCTATTTATTACCTTGAAATGTTGTGTATGCACTTGCATCGTAGTTTATTTATTATATGAAATTGTAGTTTAGTTATGTACCATATCATAATTATGATTCTCATTGATTCATTATTTCTTCCATTATATTTTTTCCTTACGAAGAATTTTATCTCACTATAATTGTGTTTATTTTCCTTGAAATCCATGAGTCTTACTGTGAAAGATATGTTGGGATTTTCTATATGGATTAGAGTTATCTTAGATGTCATTTTTATAAACTGAAAAAATTATGTTTTTTATTAGTATATTCTTTTGTAATAAACGACTCATGTTTGTATCTATTTTATCAAGACTAATAAATTATCATTCCTTTGTTATTTTAATACATGTAATTATGATAATATAATTAGTATAAGACCCATTATCTATAAATCATGGGCTGGGTAACTACAATTTTTTAAAAAATATATATAATTATTTTAATATTATAATTATTTTGTATTTATAATCATAATGATAAAGTAATAGTGATGAAAAAATATAATTTTTTCAGTTATTTTTTAGTTTTGATAATTATTAGGCTTTTTTAATGCAAAAAACACTGATAAATACGCCTTTTATCACCACTTTTCGATTTTCCACCAATAAAATGAATCCTTATGAGCACAATTTTTATTGTATTGAAAAAATTGACCCTGATTTATTTTAATGATTTATAAACTTTACAGATTATGTTTTGATTTGCAATATATCTTCAAAATTACATGATAGAGGAAGTACTCCTTTATGTTATCTGGGAACATTAAAGGCTCGAATCCTAATGTATGTTATTATGTATTTTTCATCTCTTAGTGTTTGATTTCATGGGTTTTAGGGTTTCCATTTTATATCTATTCATAACTATGAATAACCATAGCTATCATCTCTATATCTCTTTCACACTCATTGACCTATAACTACAAAACTCCACCCAAAATCTATAAACTCATTCCACCTATATATGACACAATTGTGAACTGTATCTCCATCCATAATTTCAATTGATGGAAATTGTTTTTGTTGTTCACATTATTTTTTTTATTTTTAACTTCTATATTGGGTGGTTATTTATTTTTTGAAAGTTATTTCAATAGTAGGACATAAAAATAAAGGTTAGTTTTTTTTATAATTATACTGGAAAATTATATAGGGAATGTTATTTGATATATATAATATAATGTGGGTTTATATAAATATTGTTCTAATTTTAATGCGATAGTATAATTCATGGAACTAATATTTAATCTTTATAGTTTATATTGGTTAACATTATCAATATTTGATAATGATATAATTTAATAAGGATCAAACTATTTAAATTTTCATTGAAATCAATATAAGCATACTTTTTAGGTTTTTTTTATTAACACTCAAAAGGTGTGATGTATTGTTAATAAGAGGTGTGTTTATAATTGATTGATATGTTCATTACATTAATACATTAAAAGAAAAATATTTCACTAAAACATTATAGTTTTTAGAGAAGATGATATTCAATGCCTTAGGAAGATCAATAAATGAGATTACATTTATTTAAATTATCAATGAATGGTTTCTAATAATTTCTCATGTACTTTAAATTTATAAATAGTTAAAACAAATTTGAATTTTTATAAAATAATCGTAAATAGATTTTATGTATTTAATTTATTTAATATTTATAAATGAAAAGATGTCATATAAAAATGCATTAGAAAATATTCGAAAATAAGAGTTTCCATATGCGTCGTCATATTTAGAAGTTTTTATATGTTATTTTACATTTCTATCAAATTAATTTCTAAATAAATTCCTCTCTAGGAGTAATGCATGTTGTTGATCAAGTGAACATATTTAAAAAATATATTTTCATTAGTTGTGTGTGTGTTTTATCTAGTCAATAAATTTACCATTTATAAAATAGTAAAATCACAATATAGTGTAACTATTCATAAAATGTCCTGAGTTGAATCAAAAGTTTACTCAACCATCAAAACTATTAACAAACATATAGTGGATTGATAATAAATCTCAAGTATTCAACAATAATCATGAATAATGGATTAAAAAAACTAACTCACATGACATGTTCATTTATGAAAAATGGTACACAGTAGAATTTCGTGAATATAAATTCCAACATTCATAAAAACAACAACAATATGATAAATCCTAGGTAAAAATATAATCCTATAAAAATGAAAAAGCATTTTTTATGACATAAACCCCCCAAGTATCCACTACTTATAATTTTATACACTATCTATTCTATTAAATTATCAATCCTCACAACCTATAACCCAAGGAAACATCATATTCATGTGAACCAAGATTCATATATAATGGTTATTTAATGTTACTATGTAGGTTTTCACTGATGTTGTACCATTCCCTTAACCCCATGAAATCCATCTATCTCATTTTTTATGGAAATATTCCTAATGTATGATAATTGAATGAATAATACAACACTTAATATCCCTAAGAAACAAAAATATAATTTCCTAAAAAGGGCCATGATTATCAAAAATAAGGTTGTGTAGATTAGGATTGATTTTGGTCTGATAGATATACAATAGAATACACTTCATGCATAAAAGTACACATTTTTATGCTTCATAGATGAAAATTGATATGGTCTTGGACATATATAATACATAAATAGTCTAGTATAACTATAGTTCACTACCTTTATTTAATTTTTCCTCAGACGCGTTATTTCCTTCCATCCCGTGATGATTGATTGGACTCCCTCTCTCAAACAAGACTTCCTCCGACTATTGTGATTCCAATGTTCCTAGATGTCAAAATATTCACTAAGATTGTATTAATTAATCCCCATCAAATCCACTTCCATAACATTAAATACCACATCTCCCAAACCATTCTTAAACTCTTTCATCCTTTCATCCTCTTCATTTACAACTTACGGAGAACAAACAAAAGGCACCTAAAAATTAATCCAAACATATTGAATGAATTGGTTTTGTTTAGAAATATTCATTTTATTATATGACTCACTTGGTTCCATTAAAAGAACTTCATAATAATTTAACTTTAATTTGGATTCAATCACACAAGATAATATTTGAAAAGTTTTTTAAGCCTACATAGGCCAGAATTCAACCATGGTGGGTGAACTACTGAAAATACATGTGTTCCATATTTTTTATGAAAAACATTATTAGCACACCATTTGATTCTATTCCACTAAAAATTTATTAAAATAATAATGGAACCAATATCACACTTGAAGGTATTCCACCAAAAATGAGTAGATCTATTTGAACCTAATTTCAGCTACATATCGAGGATAGTTTTACATTACTACATGTAGAAATGGATGGGTATCAAGCTATCCCATACAAATCACATCAATAACTACACATGTTTGTATCTCCCCAAACCCCTACCAATAAAAGAAACATTTTAGAGGAATTGGATAACTATACATGTCTATGAGATTATGTAAAGGGATATGAGTGGAATTCATGCATATTTGATAGTCAATAGATTATTTTTGAATAGCAATTTATTAAAATACATAACTAAAATTGAATTTACGATATTTTTGAACCTCAGTGGATATAGAGCACAAATAATTGAGATACATGTGAGGGAAAACAACTAGTAACATAGGTTAGAGTTAGTCCAGACTAGTAGATATGTGTTGATGTTCTCATAGTAGTGTTAGAGACCATTCACCCCCTGAAATTTTATTATTACATTTTGTTCCTTGAGACTCATCCCCCATATATTCTAGTTGGTTTGGACAATTACATAGTATTCATCCAAAATTATTCCCAGTACCTGGTATGGAATTAATTTTGGATATATCAAATAAAGAATAATTTTTGGATGTACAAAAAATGTCAGGGGATGGATATCAAGAAATAAAATGGAATAATAATAGTTTGAGAGTAATGTCATCAAGGGACTATAGAACCACAATGATAGTAGGAAGATTTATATGAATGAGGAGTCAAATAAATCATCTATATGTGGATTAGAATCAATAATATGAGGATATATTAAATAATGGTAGAATAAGTTAGTTGTACTGGAGTATTTAATAATTATATCCATGTTCAAGTAAGTAAAAATATTCATGAAAGATGCATGAAAATGTGAACGATTATTCATGGGTTGTACTGTATTGTTTCTATCCAAGACCAATTAAATGTTTGATTACCCATGCTATCAATGACTTATACACCTACTAATGTTATAATTCATAAGGGATAACAGGATGTTAGTTTTTAAACTAATGAATTATTAAGGGATCAAAAAAATGTTTATAATAAAAAACAACGATACATCATCACAATGTTGAATTAAATTATCAATTCACGAATTCATGACATAAAATCGGTTGTTGTTTGGAATTAATATAGCCAACATATTTATCCCAAAAAAGTTAATGATCATTATATATATTGGGGTTACAATGTGGATTAATGTATCGATTCATATTGATTCATGGTGACACATACATCATGTAATGATAGAAATCCTTTGGGATGATATAGTAATAATGTTAAGATATACTTTATTTATTTTACAGAAACAATATACATTGAAACAATTATTATATTTTAATTATTCCTTGAAAAGTTCTTTTATTTTATAAGATTTCCATAATATATTTTCCTTATTGGCTACTGGAAAAGCCCATAGAGGCCTCCATACTCATCATAAAATGTTTCACCATTGGGATGTTGTGGGGGAATTAATTCTCCACCCACCAGTTAGTTTTCCACACATTATAAATTAGGAAATCATAACTACATTCAAAAATCATCACAATCATAAATAATTTCAAGTGTATTATATGCGATTTTTTATTGTTTGGCATTATTAAATTAATCCAACCAGATTAAAAGAATTCAATTCATGAAACAAAAAAAATAGATTTAGAAATAAATAATGTCCATAAATGAAAATATACATATATTGTAAAGGAAGGATGGGGTATGCTTCAATTGAGATTAAATTTTTATGTATTTAAAACCAATAATAAACTATAAATAATTGGATATGAATCAATTGATGTTAAATTTTTTATATGAATATTTATGAATCAAAATATATATCCACTAACATCCCATGTTATATGCTATGGGGGAGGATCATGTAAATTAGGAGGGAAATTAGTTGATGAAATAAAAAATATCATGGGAAAAATGTGTATGAGAGACATAATTATAATTATGTTTTATTTATAAAAATATTTTTTATATTTTTATGACAATATAATCAGCAATGACTATACCAGAAGACAAGATACTTTTAGTAGCTTTGAGGCAACATGATAAATATGGTCATATTTAAGGATTAGGTTTTGTAGAATATACATGAACATATTTCGTGAAGATAAAACAACGTAAATATAAATATAATGTGGTGAGATGATTGAGTCAATAATAAACTCCCTAAATGATAAATTTTTTCAGTCTGGCTTGGTAGACTAATGTATAAGAACGAATCAAAGTGAAGAGGAATTGGAGAAAATATCCACACATTAACCAAATGGTTACACTATCATTGAAGATATTAATTCCCCCATCCACAGACTATAACCATTTTAATAATTTTTTTGATTAATAATTCTCCTAAATTTCAATCAAAAAACATCTGATTATATTAATTTATTAAAAATCTATAGGGTAAAATGGTATCTGATTTGTAACTATCAATAGTCACTCACCCACATGTTGTGATGGGTACAATGTGTAATATATCGGGAGACACTATACACCATCAAGACATCCGAAATGAATATAAGAGAGTGGGAATTGTGGTAGCTCATGAGGAAACTGATGAGTTTCCTATCAAACTTAATAATTCAGATATTACAATGGTCAATGATTTTATTAGAGAATTCATCACATAACCATCTGATCTTATAAAAATATATGAGGTGTGTATTTTTGATAAAATTAATTTCAAAAAACCAATAATAGTGTATGATTAAAGGGTTTATGTGAGGTATGATATTATAGATGGATAAATTAGTAGGGAAATAGATGATCGAATGAAAAAAATATACTTAATAGACTATGAAAAAAATACCTTTCATGAGTGGCTTCTCCCCACCCATTCTAGAACTACATTAATTATCATAATAACACCATCTAAAGACCGAATGTAAAAATTAATTCTAATTTTTAAAATTAATTGGAATAAAAAATAAATTGATGTTACATGAAAGGTAAAATTAGTCCTAAGACATTATATGGGATTATCAATCATGAAGGCTTGTCTACCTTAGTTCTGAATATATAAATGATGTACATTTTTATAATAAATCTATCTAAATAGTTAGTTAATATGTTTATTAAGGTTAATAATTATTCATATTTTCTATAGGTGTTTATATTAAAACTACATAAATGGTTGATCATGTGAATCATGATTTGGATTTTTTAATCCCTGTATCATTTATATGATAGAACTTACTTTTAATGATGAAGAAATTAAGAAAATAAATGTAGAGTTACTCGAACCATTTTATCAATATGTATTAGAAGACTTACCCTTTTAAGGCATATAATTCAAAACTAAAACATTATTATCTATTCCAATGAATTATTTGTTAATTTTTTTGGATTACATAGTTTTTTTAAGGACCAGTAGATGTTGATCGAAGTCAATCTAGACACCATGAATATTGTTTTCTTGATATAATGCATTTTTATTCAAACAACTAAGAACATATGATTGGTTTTGGGAATTTTTAATGCACTAAAATCAAAAAAATTTAGATAATTTTGAATTATATATTTCAATCTATAATTAATAATTATTTTTTTATGATAAGGCGATCACTATATATAGGATAAATCAAGGAAAGAATTCAATGGTTGAATAGAAAAAAAATAAAAATTACTAAAAATGGAAAAAAAATTATGTTATACATAATTTTTTTTAACTATAATGACATTTCAAAAAATTTATTTATTTTGGTCAATGTTTCTATAGTGTCAAAAACAAGATAACGACATTGCTTATGGATATTTTGTTTTCAATTTAAGGGAGAGATCATTAAACATTAAAACACCATCATCCCCAATAATGCAATTTACAAATATAATTAAAAGTTCCTTAATATATAACATGATAATTTCCTTGTCTATATTCTATCAATACTATCAAGATTACAGACAACCTCGATACTCAAAACAAATTTAGATACAAGTGTTCAATATTATTTTTATCATAATGTTAGTAGAAAATAAATTAAGGTAATTACATGTTATGTTTATGACCTAGTATGATTTATGACCTTAAATATATAATTGTGGTGTGAATAATAATTTTGAGGATGCTTATATATTATATTTTTTATATTTCACAATGAGATGTATAATAATGTAAATCAATTTTTTTAGAATCATTTACCTACAAACAATAATGTTGTTCAGAATTTGAGGTGGCGAGGGAGGAGGTAGAGGCTCATGTTGAGGCGTATGTAGAGGCCATGTTAGAGTCAAACACTAATGTGGAAGAGGAGGCAGAGGTGGAGATCAAGGAAAAGGAGGAGGTGAATCGTCATCCTACAAACAATAAAATTACAGGTAAAAGAAGTTTAGTGTGTATCATACTATGATTTTGTTTGATAATAATCATTTAAATTTGCACAAAACACTTTTCACTGAATACAAGAGCCATTATAAATGTTTTTCAGTTGTATTATTTAAATTATTTTTTCCTCACTTTTTTATGTGATTTTATACATGTTAGTAATCCACCCATAAGATCATTCTTTGTTAAATGATTCAATTTCTCCACTAGTGTTACTGAAACAAAAAATGTACAACACCCGATCATCTAAAAAGTATTTAATATAGATTAAATGTTTTAATAGATATCTTTGTAATTAACCATCAAGGTTAGTAGGTGAATAAGATAACTATTAGGGAGAAAAATCAATGATATATCACGGTTATCATGGAGGGATGGTGTTAAATGTTCTGTTATCAGTTTGAAAGTCAGATTTTAATAACAAAAGTGTCACTCACTGAAAACTGAGGAAATAGGATCATATTGTAAATATAATTTTGTAAAATGATTTATAATTAATTTGTGACATATTTGAAGTAGTATCATGTAAAACTCACACACAATGAAACTTTTAAGACAAAAAGTACGTGTTTCCTGTTTACAAAGACATTTTAGTAGAAAACACAAGTGGTATACTCAAAACCATGGAAACACATTCATATTTTTTTATACATTATGAAAATGATACCTATGTCATTTAATATGTTTCTAAATTAGTGGAGCTTATTCTGACTCATTATATGACCAGTGGGACTCCAAGTGTTTCATTTTATTAAAAATTGATATTAATTTTTGCCAAAAACAACCAACATAATCAAAATAAAGAAAATAACATAATTTTTTTTGTTTTAGAAAATGATCCAAATGTAATTTTATACATGTAGTAATTAGTATATTCTAAATCCAACCCATAGTGTAATCAGTATGAATGAAAGGGGTTTTAATAAGTTTAAAATTGACATTTGAATTCAAAAAAGTGCAATTGACCAAAAAATAAAAACAATTACTCATATTATCTTGATAATTTAAGAAAATGATTCATAATTTGATTCTAATGTGTTAGAATCATTCTCATGTAAAATCCATATAGGATGCAACCTTTATGACTAAAAGTTCATGTTTCTAGTTTGGAAACTAATTTTAGTGAAAAATAGAACTTGAATACTCAAAACCAAGGAATCATATTTTAATTTTTTTTTTGATTCTTTAATAAAATGATAAAAATTTCATTTTGAATGTTTTAGAATCAATATCCCCTCACTCTAACAAATGGTGTGATGTGTATAACTCCATTCATATATTTTTATTCAAGAATGTCATTAATTTTAGTGAAAAACTAAAAACACACTCAAAACTAAGCACATGAATTCATATTGTTTTGGTACATTATTACAATTAACCATTATTCATTTATGACATGTTTGAATTATCCATACCTTAATCTAACTCACGGTGTGACCGGTATGACACAAATTATCTGTTATCATTTTAAAATTGACATTTAAAAAAAAATGTTACTCACTTGAAATCAATAAAAACACTCTCAAAATATCATGAAATTTTAAAAGAATGATTAATAAATTTTTAATAATGTGTATGAATCAGTATCATGTTATACCCACACATTATGCAACTGGTATGACTAAAAGTGCATGTTTCTAGTTTAATATGAAATTTTAATAAAAACTAAAAGTAGAATTCTCAACATTGATGAAACACATTCAGATTGTTTTTTTACATCAGGAAAATGATCCATGTGTCATATGAGGTGTTTTTGAATCAGCCTCACCTAAATCTGATGCATAGTGTGATGGGTATGACTCAATGTGGGTATATTTATTTAAAAATGGCATTTTTTGTGAAAAAATATCTAACATGATCATAACCAAGAAATCACATTCACACCATTTTGTTATGTTAATAAAAATATCCATATGTAATTTTTGATGTGTTGAAATTTGATGCACTATAATCTTACCCAGGGTGTGACCGGTATGAATCAATGTGTCCATTTTTATTTTAAATATGAAATTTTAATAAAAAATTATCAATCTATAAAAATAGAAAAAAATATGAATGGATTGTACTGATAATTTAGAACTATGATTCCTAATTAATTTTGATGTATATGAATCAGTCACCTGTCAAACCCACACATAATGCAACCTATATGACTTAATGTTCATGTTACCAAATTAAAATTACATTTTAGTATAAAAAATGTGGTTTCCTAAAAAAAATAGGAAATAAATTCGGTTTGTTTTATTAATTTAGGAAAAAGATCCATATTTCATTAGAGAAATTTAAGAATCAACTTCACCTTGATCTTACACACAGTGTTATCAATATGACTCAAAGTGCATCTTTTTATTCAAAATTGACCTTAATTTTTGTGATTAATGTAACAGACATACTCAAAACTAATAAAACACATTCATATTGTTTACTTACATTATAAAAATGGCCAATAATTTATTTTTGAATTATAGAAATCAACTGCACCTCAATCTGACTAACATTGTATATTGTATGACTCTAATTGCAACTTTTTATTCAAAATTGACATTAATTTTAGTTAAAAATTGACATACTCGATAATAGTATCGTTTTATTTTATTTATGATGAAATTTTTATTTTATATAAATTATTTATTTATGTATTATTTCCCCAAATTCTGATTCTATTTATGGTGTTATTTTTGTTGATGCATTGTGTTCTTACATCACACTACTTTCCCCGTTTATAGTCTTGTTGTGTATTGTACCATCATACAAAAATATTTAGTATTATAAACACTACAAAATTATCTTATAATTATGTCTTTTATCATTTCTTGTAAATGCAGTGATGTAGGTTCAATTTTACAATGCTTTTAATTGCATTGATAAATGGTTTCATTTATCAGTGCTTCAAAAAACACTGATACAACAATGATTTATAAGCTCCTTTTTTGTTTGTGGATAAAGAACCCCTTTAGTAGAATTTTTCGAGAAATAATAATATACATGTTCAAATAACTATTCATTGGTAGCGAGTTCTTTTTTAGTTCTCATAAATTCTTATTCTAGAGTAGTTTATGGCCTCTTTTGTAGTAGTGTATGGTAACGAATATTTTATATTAAGAGGATGTAGTTATTGCATAAAAAGATTGAATTCGACAATAAATGTAAAATCTATGATATTTTTTACTAAATATCATCCCCTTTCCGATATTTAAAAAATTTATTATTATTATTGAATTTAATAATATATTATTTTGATATAATATAGTATGTTTCTGTTTTTCCACAATTCATAACATTTATTTATGAAAATACTCAAAAAAACTAAATTTGAACTAATTAACATAACACACACCTTACATGTCACATTAACCCATAATAGTCTTGGATATCCTTAATTAATTGAAATTTTATTTCATTTAATATTTCTAATATCACTTCCATGATTGTTTCATAAATTGTGTAATTACTTTATCATCAATTTATAATTATTAATGATAATTAATTCTTCACTAAAAAATGAAAATTATATTATATTATGTAGATAAACATATAATATTTCAAAATTATATATATAGTCAATAATAACTTCTATTTATCCAACTAGTTAAAATATTATACAAATTAATTATAAGAGTGTGACATTAGGTCACTCCCTTTGAGCCTAATAATTATTAAGTCATTTTCATGGTTAAATTTGTATCAAATTATTCAATTATGATCCTTATATGTTATGAGTCTAATTATATTTATAAAATATCTTTTTTTAAAATGTTATGGTTTTTTTCTAATATTTATTAAATTATTTTTACCTTTAATTACAATATTTAAAGTTAACCACAGTATTAAAAATTAATAATGATACTATTTATATTATCCATATATAAAAAAGGTGAATTTAATAAATTTTTAACATTTAATTCCAATTATTTTATCCCTCTTTTAGAATTTAAAAAAAATTATCTTCTAAAATTAAATTAAAATTAGTCCCATTAACATAATGTGAAAATACATTTTTAAAATTAAAATGTTCGGATGATTGTCATGTTTTTATGTGAAAAATAAATTTTAAATTGAATCTAAGGGCATAAATTGGATTATATGATAAAATTTTTATCTAATTATACGTTAAAATAATAAAATATATTATTAAACATCATAAATTTTTTCAATAAAATGCTATTTTAAATTAAATTGTAATATTTTTTGCTTTTCATCAAAACATGAAACCTATCTGAAAAATACCAATTATTCTACCAAATTAAATTTAGATATCCCAATTTCTAAAAAAAGATTATTTTTTCGTGTAATAATTATATTTTTAACAGAAATTAATTTAAAATTCGGCCCCTATTAAAATGCGGTGAAATAGCCTTTTTAAAAAAATGTTTCTTTTATATGTAAAATTATATTTGTTCTTATAACATGAATATAAAACATATAATATGAATGTTAAAAATAAAATTGAAATATATATATATATATATCATTAATATAATCCAATTAGTTTGATTTGTTTATTTATTTATATATACACACTTATGCATAATTAAATAAATTTTTAGTAAGATATATTATTTTATTTTAAAAAGTATTACATTAATATATAATTAATTGGTCATGGAATTATGTGTAAACCATAATTTTATATGTTTTTAAATCACGGTCATACCTTTAAGTATTACCGCTATGATATACTTATCTTGTTTAAATATGTATAATAATAAAATGATGTTCCATAAAAACTAAGTGTTTCGTAAAATGAAAGGTAAGAAGGTGTTTTGTGAAGAACATGATTAAATTTAGGGTGCATATAATGATAGAGAATCATTGATTTTTTATAAGAAATATACATTCATAGTTTGGTGATATGAAATGATATCAATAAGATTACATAAATTTATTTCACAAAATATGATGTTGTTACAATCTATCCAGCTTATAACCCATAAATATTACTATTAGTTTAAGGAGTAATAGTCCAATACCCAAACTGTTAAATAAAATCTATAAATAATAATGGTAAACACCATGTTATTACAATGCATATGAAAATAAATATTTTAAAATAATTAGAGTATACTATGATCTAATGGTCCATTAAAACCAAAATCAGCTAAGACTATTGATATTATTTTTACATGAAAAAAATAATTACAAACTCTGTGGATAAAATATGGATATCACACATTCATTTAGAAAATTTCAAAACTACACATAAATAATTATATTTATCATTAACAATAAAAATAAGACCAATTCATTTAGTCCAATTAAATCCTTTAAAAGTATCATGATGAATTTTCCACTCAAGGAGGACCCCAACACCCATCTAAAATATACCTTCAAATTAAATTAAAATCCATTTATTTAAATAAATTAGATTGAAACAACTCAATTAATAATTATAAACACATCAAAAAATAGTTTACACCCATTTAAAACCAAGACCTTGTTAGAAAACAACATACATTGTTTAAACCATTTCATATACTCATAATCATTTCTTCTGGGATTAAAACCTATGAAAAATTCAACTCAACCACTAAAAAAATTATAAAATATTTATCCCAAAGTATATTCATGTATTCCATGATAATAATAAAAATTAAACCAATCATATTAACAATGTTAGGATCTTAACCCACTTATTTTACCGATTTTAAAGCCCACATAACCATTTATATAAAATGGTTCCCCCATGGGAATCCATTGGCCCATTCCTATAAACACCAATGGATCAAGAAAGATCAATATAAAGCCTAAAGAATCAATTTAAATACCCAAAACCATTAAAATAAAATTTGTATAGAAAAAAAGAACATTTTCTTTAAGAAATATACCACATACACATGTAAATCAAATTAACATGAAAAAGGGTAATTCTCCTAGAGAACCTACCACATTAATTATTCTTTCCATATCATTTAAAAATCATGGAAGCCTTTCCACGGCCCATCCAAATCCCATCCAAAATCTATGGAATGAAAAAAAATCTCCTCTCATATTCCCATTCTCTAACCTCATGTCAAGAAAAAATAATTACTTGATTATTAAATTTTAATATATAATTTAAAAAACCCCATTTCTATATGATTCTAGAGAAATCACATAGTTCATTTCATCTAACACGAATGATCACAACCACTATGGGTTATCCAAAATACACTCCAGACATGATTCTTAGAAAAATCCATATAATAAATTTCCATATAAATTATAATATTTTTTATTTCATTCATGAATGCCAATGATACATCAACATGGTATAATACATTAATGAAATGTCATGAAAAGGCATGGAAAAGTACTTAGGATCTCATCTAGACATCTTATCCAAAATACCTATGATAAATTGATGTTTCCACAATGATTTGATGGAATGTTCATCAAAACCTAGACTCATGAACTCTATACTAGATAATAGTAATTTGATGAATCAAATTCACTGTAGGAGAATATCTCACCTAAATCTCCAAGGAATCTTCAGTTATAGACCCCAAATCTAGGGTTAAAGATGGTCAAATTGGTAAGGAACAACCATTCTTCATGTGCACCTAATGGGGGTGTAATGGGATGAAGTGTCCTATAATTTCGAGTGAAAATTTTGGTAATATCAGCTTTATAATGATGTTACATGAAATTTATTAGGATAGAAATAAGATATTTCAAACCACATGTCAAGTATACAGTTGGAAATATCCCTAGAAAACATACCCACATGTTTTGGTTACATGGCTGACCAAACCATATGATATCCTTGAAACACCCCCACTGAACTCTTTAATAACGTGGTACACAATTTTTTTTAAAATAGTGCACATGTCAGAGGCAATGTCCCAGAGTCTCTTTAACAACCCTTGTTTTACATTTTTTTTCAAATTTTTCAACAAACCATTACTTTACTATGAATCCCAACCTTGATAAGGTGAAAATAAGTTAATAACTCCCATAGAATCAAGGTATTTCATGGATTCTCTTAATGTATTCCACCAAACCATACACCAATTCTATGAAAATCAAAAACTATTGAAACTTATCCAAAAGGATGAAAATCTCCATAAAACACCCAAGATACATCCATATCATCATTCCAACTCTAAAAACACTATTTTAAGCATTCAATCTGTTGGAATTTCATTTTGACTCATATTTAAAAATTTTAACTCTTCTTTTATAAAAAAATTAAATTCCTTCAGTAATTTCAATCTAAATAAAACATGGGATCTTACAACCTATCCACTATAATAATTCTCATCCCCAATAAGTCCCGGTGTTCATCCATCCAAACCAACCAACCTTTTTAGTCAATAGTGTTTCGAATATCCTTGTTAAACATTAATAATCAGCAAACAGTACAAACATAAAAGCTTAATCATAAGTCAATCAATCGACTAAAATGTTATCTAACACCCATCATCAAAACTGGGACACCAAGATAGTGGTTATCCATGGCCATCAAATATAAACATTGTTTTTTTTCATATCCCTACTCCTCATTAGAGTTATGGTTCTCCCCAATGTAGGTCTTATCTTATAACCACTAAATTTTGGTTCATTGTTCCACATCCTTTGGAAAGGCTGACAAAAACATGAAATCGACATTCCGAAAATGCACCAAGCATAGTTTCCCACTAACTAGTCCCCTACACTTATTATAATTATACTAAAATATAGATCCTATCCTCATCACTAGAAATAAAATAGAGTTGATTTATATACACTATACATTCAAAAAGTAATAACAAACATGACTTTTCTGGAAAATCATGATTTAATTTCCAAAACATACTTGTCATTTACAAAAAAAACATCAGGGTGATTTGAAACGAACCCCATATGATCTAAATAATACATCAAGTCATATTATCCATATATGGCATAGATCCAACCTCTGTCACATCATTATCTAACTTGGTCACAATGTCCCAATGCCTATAGGCATCCCATAATCACCCAACAATTCCCTAAATAGTCCATAACCAACTTTCCATGAGAATAAACAGTCTGATTATCTATTGAATTAAAGAATCCATCATGATCTACTACACCACCAATGAACCTATGACACAATATCTATTAACTACTTTTTAGAACCAATTCAAAACCAAATCCAATACATGGATTGATTATCAATCACAAAAAAAATTCTTAATTTCATTCCATAGGAAGTTGTTTGCACACACCTCAATTGTTCCTCAATAACATAATGAGGCCACCATAATTGGTCAAAGAAAAAAACCTCATACATGAAAAACATTTGGGAATAGGGTCATATATTTTGTAATGAAACTTTACTCCCCTATGAAATAGAGTCTTCTTTATCATCACAATAATGAAAAACCATTTCCACATATAAGACAAAATCCCTTCTAAATAAAACAGTTCGACATGGCCATCTTGACCTCACCAGAGATAAAAAATGAATCAAGAATTATCTATTGATCACATCTTCTTGGAATAAAACAAATAATATTATCTCAAATCCTATCCATTACAATGCGTCATAAGATCCACCTCAGAAGAAAAACCATATCAAACTATTGAATGTATTTCAATAGATGGGAATATAGCCATTTCAATATCATTATACTAAGGAGGATTTCATAATATCAACAATGAATGTTAGTGGAATAAGAGTATACTAATATTTCATTGATGAATACCACCATAAACCCATCCAACATCTCTAGGAATACCTCCCCTATTAGACCTCATTAAATCCCCATCATTTCTCTACCAAATCATGGATTTATTATAAACTCATGAAACTAATGAATATGGTACTATAACATATGATCTACAATAAAATTGAAAAAACATGTCCCCAATGCTCATGTCTTCATAGTCTTATTAACACCTAACCACTACACACTATTGTGTAACCCAACCATAGAACCTATTTATGAATCTAATGAGTTACACCATAAAAACTCGGCCCACAAGCCCAATAAACTAATCAAACCTTCCCATATTCCAATTTTATTCAATGAATAAAACTCATCGTGCCTTCTAAAATCAATTGAATCCCACCATTCCAAAACTTATGACACATCCATAATCCTCTTTAAGAGAGTATGTATCCATATAAATCACCGATTCACCTATCATCCATTGGTCAATATCTACTATCATATAAAGATTACACCCAAAGTAAACGTGTATATCAAAATCTAGATAACCTTGTGCACCATTTATAATCCAAATGATCCTCATAGTAATATGGTACAAATAACATGCAAAACCATTACATAGTTTACGTACAAAAACTTGATTTCCCCACTTGAATCCTACCACAAATCCTATGAACTAACAAAAAGTTCCCCCTCCCAAAAAAAGGCATCCAAATCACAAAATATTTATAATAGGTTTTACCTTTTGTGAACCATTTTAAAATATCAAAACATTTATATTTGCATCACACACCTGATGGAAAACAGAACATGATTGACCTATCTAACGGGTCACCCTCAAAATCCAAATGACACTAACTCCCTATATTTATGGCATGTTAAGAAGGTGACTGGACATCCCGCCACCAAGAAGCACCAGTAAAGTCTCTCAAAAAGTCACTATGTACAAACACCATTTTCTATACCATATCATAGAAGGAAACAACTCATGAGATATAGAACACACTCCCTACTCATTATCACACGACATAAAAATTTTAAAATCCAATATTTTGGTTCTCACACATAAAAGGAAAACAAACCACCCATAACCCAGAAAGCTATCCTCTTTGAGAATCAACATTCTATACAACTCCATCGAGGAAAATGTAACATAACCAATACGAAAATAACATATGAAAGGCATCTAATTGTCATAAAAATGTGTCAAGAATACCCACCAAGAACAGTACACCCGCCATTCCCATGGTCTGAATCTGCATATTTATCATTAAGAATATCCCCATATATTTACATAACCCATTTCATAAATAAATTATATAAAATACATCATAGGTGAGTAAATATCCACCATTTTCATATAAGAAAAAACTCTATATGATTAGTTTTTGAAATAATTAAAAACTGGGAATTTATTATCACAATGTTACACACTTGTAGGAATGTGGCAGGTTTATTCTACATTTCAAATATGGGGTAAAAGATTTGTCCTAAATTTGGAAGCTAAGAGATAGAAATGAATCAAATTCCTCATTCCTATAGACAAGATAATAAAATCCATCAAAAATTATTAAATCCAAACAACATGTTATTCTCTAAAAGAAATAATAAAATACATCCATGACATTTAATACCATGAAAATCAATCACATCCCCGGGTAACCTACACATCCAACTTGATTAAGTGATCATTTAACATTATTCTGATATAAATCAAAACCTCTCTCACATTTTTATATCTCAAATATACCAAATCATAAATAGAAAACAACCTGATTGTAAAATAATAGGATTAACATTGTAACATTCTGAACAATATTCCAAAGAACGTGTGCCCCATTATTGTTCACTACATGACATTAGGCATTCCTCTACATACACGAGGGGCTATAGATGAGGATTATGGGTTTATAGAAGAAATATGGGGAGACTATACCCTTATATCAGAGTTTGAAATAACAATTTCAATAAAAAAATCATATATATTACAATATGAAACATAAGTAAATGAAATGAGAACTCCATTATTAATAAAATGATTTAATGGACCAAATATTAATGTTATTTATAAAATAATAATATCTCACTCATCCAATCTCTTATACAAAATAAAAAACTAATAAAAATGAATACATTAATCCATAATGGAAACTCTAAGAGATTCCATATAACTGGTCTCTAGTTTTCATACAACCCAACATTACAGATCACAGAAAATATAACTTGGGCCCCAATGAAACATGTTAATATAAAGTAAATTTTATAACAACTCTGTAGGACGCCACAGAATGTGTCTAATGAAATTCTAGTTAAGAAAATATAGTATAAAGTTATATAGTGGAATAAAAAAAATGTGAGATGAATCTCAATGAAGAAAACTTTTATCAATTAATCGATTAGCCATATTGTTCTAAAGAAACACCCATTCCAACCAACAGTTAATTGATATAAGAAATTTTTATATATCCTAAAATATATGTTGAATCATACCTTAAAAAGGGAAAGTTCCTCACATCCATAATCTTACCCGTGAAAAAATAAAACATTTATATGGTATTCTACCCCTCAGGTGTGGGATGACCCGACCAACAACCATAAATATATATCATAACAAATCCCAAATGCACATATGTAGAACCTATCATACACATATATAATAGTGATTGAAGCATCATTCAATCAACTTTTTATATTTTTTTAACAATAGTTCCCTGATAATAATTCCACTATACACTCATACATTTTAAAATATTTCTTGAAGAATCCTCACATCAATATAAACCGTAGATATATAGAATCAATCAATAATCATTTTCTATCTAATAAACAAATGTGCCATGTACATTAATATCGAACAAAAACCAAAAAGTATAAAAATATTGTCTATAGTGTCAATATAATACGCAATTCATGTAGTATACTAAATGTTTCTATAGAATCAGATTAGAACGTGACCCATTTAGTTTACCATCTATTTCTAGAGCATCAATCTAATGCCAAAACCATTTCATTATTTCTCAAAATACTAAGGGATAACATCATGAACTTACAAGGAATTTAAAAAACCACAAAAATAAGGATATTAACATTTACCATATTTAAAAAAACAATTAACAATATAACATGAATTAGAATACTAATCCATTTCACCTAAAAACAACAGTCAAATAGTCTTGGGGAAAATGATGGGAATTACACATTCATTTAAAACAACTCATAACCACCATTAATACATGATCTTCATCTCTAATGATATGGAAAATCCAAAAACCATTATTCCAGTTTATACCACTAAAATATCGTCATGAAAATTTTACAAAAGGGGGATCCACACAACCATTTTATGTAAACATTTGAAATTCATATAAAAAACACATTTTAAAATCACATGGATACCAAAATATCACATTAAAAATCCACTTCAAAATAAATATGTCACCCACATTAACAAAAAACAAATTAATATCCCAAAATAGGTAGTTAAAAAATTTAAAGACTAATAGGTATTTTAGAAGGGCTGAACACAATAAAAAAATTCAATTCATTATTTCAACATATTATAAAAAAATTATCTACATAACATACCTAGAATCCATTAACCATGAAATCATGTCATTCAATGATCCTAACAAACAAAATATATTAACCAGAAATATTAGGTTTTTAAAAAATAATATTATCTATTTTAATATAATAGAACACCCCATCGATGACCATTAGTTCATATTTATAAAATATAGATATATAAATATCTAGGAAAATGAATAGGTGTCAAATTAAATCCCTAAACAATTCCCTTTAATGAGGTAAATGAAGATACCACACAATTTATTTAATGAAGATACACCATATATATTCATTTAAATTATAAAGGCTATGGGTAATTTTCTCAGACCACACACATCACTAAAGAAGAATTAAATAACATATCAAATACATAGAGGCCTTGACAAGCCCTGTCCTTATCACATCCAAAATCCTTGGAATCCAGATAGGATTGTCACATCCATCTAAGTTGTATCTTTATAGAAAAAAATTAATTAGTTATAATAATTATATTTAATTAATATATTGAAACCTAACTCATTGTAAGGCCTAAAAACCCACCAGGTTTTCACATCTTATCAATTATCCACTTAATAACCACAAATTTTCCACAATGGAATCATGACACCATTCTAGAGAAAATATCTAATAGGAATTTCCATTTCAAAGTTAAAATTATATATTTTATTACTGGAAAACTATGAAAATTCTCCAAAATGACATATATCAATGAATTGCCACACAACGATAGGCAAAGGATGTCACTGGATATCATATATGCAAGATGACCAAAATCTAAAATGAAAATGAATTATTCCACTATGATGTTGTGGAATTTTCAATAGAACATAAAATATAGATATCCAAATTGGGGATTAGTAAGAAAAATCATATGAGAAGTCACTAGTGGAGATTAAATCACCTACATCTGTAAGAAATCATGATTATCACACCCCATATCATGGTGTGGGGAAGGAGGAAAGGGTTAGGAACACACCTTGTTCATGCACACCAAATAGGTGAGAGAGGGGACAAAGTGAACTCAAATGGTATAAATTTGTTATAATCCACATTTAATTGTTTTTTTGGAAATATACGTAGTTTGGCTGCAAAGTTTTCCAAAATTTGTTCCAACTGTGAGATTATCAATAACAACAAGACACCAAACCGAACATTTTCGCCACATGCATGGACAAACTGTGAGCGAATAGTTCAAAACCACATAGATCCCCTTCCAATAAGGGGAATAATTTTTTTTAAAAAATAAACATTCTACGCACCTTGACCAAGAATACTCAAAAACACACTTGGTTTCCCCATTTCCTCTTATTGTTTACCTCTAATCATACACTAACAATGCAACCTAATTATTCTCAGTTCAAAATTAACTGAAATATCATAGATATTAAAAGGGTCACATGGTTTCTCCAACACCCTTCACACCAAACCATAAACTATGGTTAAAAAATTCCAATCCTTCCAAAACATAACATCAATAATTTTAAGATCATCTGAACATATATAATTCATCTGAAGCATCATTCCTCTTGTAAAAATAGTACATTGAAGTATTATAAATCCTGTAACTCAAATATGAGAATTGTTCCAATATATTCCTCATCTATTAAATAAAAATTAATATTTTGTTCTAAAATTACCACCTTATAGGGATGTTAGATATTAGACCTTATCCTTAGAGAGCACTCTTGTGTATTAAGTATATACGTCACTTGACCCTAAAAATTTGGATATTTATATCTGATTATATGAATAATGATTATATAGATCACTTTTTATTATTAATATAGAATATATTTTATAATGGGTTTGAGAAAATTATTTATTTTGATTTGATGATATCATAGTTTTATATTTGTATAATATATAGAAACTCTATTAATAAAATTATTTTTTGATAAAAATAATTGTATGATTTCATGAATTCCAACATAACATTTACAAGTATCAAAAATTGTTTAATATTAAGAAAAAAATATTTTCCAAAAAATAGGGATCTTAATTTAAATGTAAAAGTTATTAAATTTAGAAAATTATCTTCATAAAATAATTTTTTTTTGAAATCTTTGTGATGAAAATAGTTCACGAATTAATATTATTAATTTTTTCAGGTAGTAAAATTTATGTGGAATGATTAAATATAATATAAATATATAAGATGTAATAAGAAATCCCAATATCACAATAGCTATTTTATAAATTATATAAAATCCATCAAAAATAAAATATTTATTTCCCTTTAAAATAATGTTTTTAATGTAATTTAATTACTTTCATAATCCTTTAATGAGTCGTCAATAAACTATATTGTATTTTACAGTTTTAATATTAATTATTTACAATCATTTCTTACTTCTAGTTCAATAATTGTATTATTTTCATAAATTCTCTTTCTTACATAATAAAATATTTATAAACACTCATATTCGGAAAAGTTTTATTAAAAAAATTGATGATTTGTAGTTTTGATAATTAGGTCTGTATATTCCAAAAATATGTTTATAAATTAGTAAAAAAATTAACTTATCATTTTATAGATTATATGAATCATTATTTACTACCATTATACTGCAAAAATTATTCTATGATTTTCCAATGAAAATGTTTTTGTAGTTATAATCATACCAATTTATAGTCAAATGTATCCATTGAACCCTTTCATGTTAGCCTCATATTCACCTAGAATTATATGTATTAATTTTTCCATTTTATGTTTAATTTTTTCCCTTACTATGCTTTATTGAACACCCCATTCTTATGTGTGTCCCTAGGATATCCCATATAGTTTTAGAAGATTGATATAATTTTATGAGAAAGTAAATGAGTTTAAAATAATGTTATTATACTTTTATTTAAAGTTATTATTTTATGTATCAAATTTTGTAAACATACAAGGAAATTTTACTATAGGTAATTGTATTATCTTAGTCTTTATGTAATAAATTGAGAATTAAGATGTATTAATGACATGATTTTTCATAGTTGGTTATATAGAAATGTATATATATTTTTCAATATAAGTATTAATAAATTTCATTGAAATAATTAGGGATTCAAATAAAATATAAGAACAAATCCATTAATTAATGTGATCTATATTGTAAGTTGTTTCTAGGAAAAAAACCCTCCCTAGATACTACAAGGCGATTTTTGTTTAATAATGTTTTAGCTAGGCATAATAATCCCAAAAAGTGTGTGTTGGGAGTTCCTTATACAACCACCATGTGATTTAAAAAAATGACTTTCTAAACTGTTGGTTACGTAATATTGTTTTATATTATTTAGTTAATTTGAAACCAATTTTAAAACCATTATAATGGGAAAAGATTTCAATAAAATATTATTTTAGGAAATATCCCATTGATATCATAGATTAAAACATATAAATTCTTATGTCTAAGAATTTATATCCTTTATTAGTTATTATTTCAATGTTTATTGTTTCCCTACTATGTAATTAATAATATAATGACTCACAATTATAATTTTACCTTTTTATTAGTCTGTGGATCAAAATTGGGGGAACTTAGTTAAAAACCAATGTGATGGGTAATTCCAAAATGAGATATTGAACATAATAAGAGTTTGAGTTGATAACATCATTTGAATACATTCTTAATTAACTTATTTTCTTAATATAAATGTGAATTAAGGGGAAAACATATTCCCCATCTAAGACTAAGAATTTTAAATTGAGTCATCTATGAAATAAATGCCTTTAAGATTTAGTGAATCATTTGATCCATTAATCATGGAATAATGGATCAACATCATTGGATTGATTATTATTATTATTCATTTATTTTTGAATAATAACTTCATTCCATATGTTTATCATATGGATAAGGGTGATGATCAATGTGGGATGTTTATAAAAATTACGAACACCGAAGAGGAGACCAAAGAGTATAAATGAGAATATTTATACAAAAATAATTTTTGATAAATATTTTCCTTTGAAACTCTATAATGAAACGGAAAGTTATTTCCTTATACTCTATAATATGGATGGAAATAAATTAAGTAATATGATGTGAACTTCAAAATATCATCATGACATGCCTCTATATTTTTCATTATCACCAATGTAATGTTGATAAATTCATTGGTTGTGTCAATCCATGTCTACGAAAAGGATTAGTGATTCAATAATTATAAAACAATGAGGAAAGAGTCTATTGTGAACTGATAGTTGAAATTGAAATTGGTGAATCTAATGTGTCTCATGAGTCTAGAATTTTATTAGTTATGGGAAGGAAGGTGACTTATAAAATGAATTTGAATGTGAGAAATGCAATAATTTAATGGATGATTATATTGATCAAGTGAACCCTATTTTGGTTGTCAAATGTAAAAACTACAATGAAAAATTTTACTATGAGAATCTATGCACTAAGAAATGGTCTGGTGACGATAATTGATGAAGATAACCTCAAAGGCCTAGAGGGAAAGGGAGAGATTTTACCATCATAACTACTAAAGTAGATTCTAACAATCAAGTGTTCACCAGTATATAAGTTATTTATTAATGAGTAGAGAACAGAATATTTGATTATTTTTTCTATACATCCTTCCATATCGCCAATATATAGTTGAACTATTTAAACACCACTGGAATAAAATGAAGTTCAGATATCTATGAAAACTGAAAGTGGGTAATTATTTCAACCCAATTATATAGCTCCCCCATTTTATGATTTGTGGGATGAACTTCCCTATGAACCATGGGATGAAAAAGAAATCAATATTTAAAGAAATATATATTAGAATTATGTTTTCATATACATATCTAACATAAATTACCATGAGTAGGAAACAACCCTTCATATTTGAATTCAATATTTGATTCAATGCATGTACAAGGAGAACGATGAATATCTTTTGGTGTTATCCTCTCGATAATTGATATCAATGCATTGTGATAAATCATGTCATTTTCAAATGATTTATAAAAAGGGAATGAAAATACATAATGAGATTCCCTTTTTATGGGGATATGATGTTGTGCTTCCAAAATAATTTTCTTATATTATCACAATTGATGAGGATAAGTTCTCAATCAATCTTATAATGATAGATTTTTCAATATCCATTAATACCTTTGGGTTGTATATTTCTAAACACGGAGGGGTGTAGAAGTAACGATTATATAATTATGATTAAGGGATTATAGATTCATGTTCATAATTATGGATTTCTTTAATCATATTCATCAAGAAGAAGGATGTATTAATGTGTATTTTTTTTGATTGTAGTGAGCTCAAAAAGATGGAGATAAATGATATATATCATATTCCATTGAAATATGACTTGTTCAATAAACTAGATGGATCACAATAATTCTATAATTAGGATCTTATAGTTTCTATATTATCCATGAATGTTGTAGAATAATAATATCCTTGAGGTTTCATTTCATACAAGATATATGCACTAATTTTTAATAGTTATTCTATTTAGGCTCACAAATGGTCTAACTATATTCAAGGGATTAATGTATTGATTCCTTAAGTATTAAATTTATAATTTTTTAGTATTTTTTGACAATATTATTATATAATGAAAATGTAAGGAGTATAATGAGGTGTATTTGAATGACGTGTTGAAGACCTTTTTATAAGAATAATTATGTAACATGTACAGTAAATGAAAATTTTGTATTTACTAATTAAAACTCACCATGGTTGTTGACACAAAGAAGTTTTATATAAGGATCCTTAAAAAACTAATGTAATTCATGGATGGATCATATAATCATCTATTATGGGGATTAAAATAATCCACTGATTACCAAAAATTTACAATGATTACTAATAAACACCTCAAAATTTTTCATCCCACTAACCAAGAAAAATCCGAAGGTAGTGAATTTTTTCTAGAATAATTTCTGTAAAGATTTCTTTAAAGAGTTAAATAAGATTCTATTCACTACACATATTCTAATATTAACAACTAGTGTGGCCTTTTTTTCATTTATAGTGCTGCATTAAAAAATGGGATGGGTTTTGAACTCATAGAATATGAACAAGTGATAGCCTATTCCTCTCCCCAATTAATTATCCTTGTGTAGAACTACACATTGTATGAGCTAGAATTGTTTATAGTGATCTTTTCTTTGATGATTTGGTGAAAATATACCCCTTGTAGAATTGGCACTTATATATGAATCATATTATAAGTATATATTAAAAAAAAGAGTTATCCATATTCATGAAAAATGTTTGATATAGTGGATGAAGTATAATGGTTGTTTAATCTATTACCATACCCAAAAGATGAAGAAAGGGAAAATTATCTATGTTGAATATATAACTGAACCCAGTCCATGATAGGGATTGAATGGGATCTAATATTATTATATTTTAAATTAATGGAAATATGAATAAAAAGGGATCTTCATACTTCCTTCATCAAAAAACATATGAACCATAAATTTTTTGATAACCAAGTTGTCCTAGAAATATGATAAGGAGATCCAATAAATTTTATATAATATACCCGAGTTAAATTTTGATAAATATGGATTCTTATATTTTTGAAGCAATATATGTTTTTAATAAAAAAATATGCTAATGAGGGAAATTATAGATATTTAAAAAACTTTATAGTACGGTATTCATCCAGGAAATAATAAGATTTACAAATATAGAAATAATTACATATATTGGAATATAATGAAGAGAGATAATGTATAATCTATATCTTGACAAATGGTATTCCAAAAAGTCAAGGATAAATAAAAAAAGTATTATGGAATAGTCTATCCATTATCCATAAAGGTACGGAAATGTGAAATCATAATAATGTACTTCATCTTAGGACACCATAAGTTATCGACATAAACATTTCCATCTATGTGGTAGTCAATAACCATACAAATTAGGTGAGTTTTACTACTATTATTTGAATATTTCCATATTTAATAACTCATTATTATTTACATAAGGGAAGTGGTAAAAATTAAGGGATTTCCAATTTCTTTTTTATATGATAGGGGTACAAGGTTTATCAAGAAGTTATAGAAAAGACTTACATAATCACTACATATAGACATGAGTATTTTTACTTCATGCCACCCTAAAAAAGTGGTTAAGTCGTATAGAATCACTGAAATTATAGACGATATACTGAATTAATGTTCATGAACATCCAAGGATGTTGGGATCAACAACTTCCCCTAGTGTATTTATCATAT
The DNA here is from genome assembly GCA_963277665.1 of Viscum album. Taxonomy (NCBI): domain Eukaryota; kingdom Viridiplantae; phylum Streptophyta; class Magnoliopsida; order Santalales; family Viscaceae; genus Viscum; species Viscum album. The sequence continues at coordinate 2,117,646,540 of OY728161.1, read as the reverse complement.
AATAGTAGTTTCCATTATAGAATTAAAATTGAAATATATGAGGCTCTATGTGGGAATTGGTTTCAAACTCTAACCTTTTTGGATGGGTTAAATTGATTAGTGGACCTCATATTGAAAAAAAGATGATAAAAAGGATCATACCTTTCAGCTTCATGGGGATTTGGTAAAATGGTTACAAAAAATATATAAAGATAATTATGAAGTATAAATGGTGTTTGAGGTTGGAGATAAGGTGTTCCTTCATATATATACATGGAATAAATTCATGAGGTTTGGGTAGAAGATAATTCTTAAACCGAGATACAAAATCCCCTTTGATGTTCCTGATTACATTGGAGATATGGTGTATAACTAGAACTCCCAACAATACTATCCAATGTAGAAGATTTGTTCAAGGTTTCCCGCTTGAGGTAGTACATTTTGATGGTTTTTGGAAAATAATAATCTTGCATAGGTTTGTGATATATTAAATTTTTTTTAATAGTCACTGCTTGAAACCTAGAGAGAGGATATTAGACATCATATTTATTGTTAATTTATTTAATATTTGATTAAATAAATAACTAGTCTATGTAACATTATGCATGGAGAATTTTTATCATCCAAAAAGTCTCTTTCAAAGTATCTTCATTATTCTTGTGAGGATCGAATGATTGAATCCATCTAGTGGTGATCCACACCTGATCCTATGATCTTCAAGCAACACCACTCGATCTCCATGTGCTAACGCGGTGAGTCGAATATCATTCATTGTTGATTTTTTATCACTCATTTTTCAGTCTGGAATAAATGTCTCTTAAACATCTCTATATTCAGATGTAGAGAGAAGGAGGGGTAGAGAGAAAATTAATTGTGAAAAAAAGTTATCAATGCTAAATTTTGGATACTCAAAAAAACAGACATAGGTGCCTATTTATAAAGTTAGGATTTTAGTTAAAATATTATTTAATTGAAAAATTTCCATTAAATAACATATATAACATTTAATAATCTTTGTTCTGTATTATAATAATTATACTAATACATGTTTCTGGGGTGCACAATCTTTCACAATAACAAATATTATGTAATCGGATTGTTAAATTATATTTTTCACCAGACTCAGTCTTGATCCATTAAAAATCCTCCAGCTATTATTGAATAACCAAATAAATATTTCATTGATAAATAAATATTTTATTCATACTCTAGGGAAAAATATTTTTAAAAAATTTTTAAAAATAAAATAAATATTTTTCTATCATGATGGTGAATAAATATTTATTTTATTTATGCTATCAATATTAGTAGAATAAACTTATTACAATGACATGATAATTATATTTATTCTTTTCATTAAACACAAATTAAATTTAATCAAAATGAAAAGAAACACTTTGTATGTGACCCTCTAGAATTATTTCTCATTTTAATTAGGTGGGTTGCATAATGTCTAAGAATTATGTCTAGCAATGGGTCAAGCCAGCTAATTAAAAGAACATAATGTCGCAGTGTCAAACATTATATATGTATTCTCACTGTGTAACATAATCTCTTTGTAATAATAAATCATCCAGAAGGCTGAATATCAAGGTCACCAACCTATTTTCTTGATATGTCGTTCCATTACTATCATAAATAAGCTAATCATTACACTATGACCGCAGAATTTAATGAAATTGTTCTATTCCAATCATATGGATGATATATCAGCTTCAGTAAAGATAGAAGGGTAAAATCCTTCCTCGAATTTTTCATTAATGACATGTAACTTGTTACACACCCAACATATCCAACTTATCTATGAACTCTTATAGTTATGGTTAACAAAATACATCTAGGTATGTGAGTTTTAACAATAATTAATAATAATCATAATGTCAAAGGTACATCAAACATTCTCTTGTAAAGGAATATCTGATGACACCAAAACAAGTAAAATTTCTACTAGAAGGCATGTTCTCATAATCTATCATCATGGATAATAACAAGTGAGAACATAATTAGTTGAAACCTCATGTTATTTTGAGTTCTTACACTAGACCATCTATGTACTATGTGTCCCAAAATATTATGATATCCAACTGCAAAACATTAATAGAGAATATATTCATATCCCATCATGTTTCTCATAACAGATTAAAAATTGTATGAACATATTGATGTGATGTATAATCTAGGAAATTATTACATTAGTGTCATTCATAAGAACCAAAAATATGTAATAATGTGTTTTATTAATTTTTATTACAACAAATATTTATGTAATTGGAGAAAAAAATGTTTGTATTTGGAAAAAAAAAACTCCAACAAACACCTACATAGACCAGATCCAACCACCTATGACCATTAGTCCACTATAACTCACATGATAGATGTGTTTCATCTAATTCAAATCTTTGGTCATGAGGTCTTTCAAGTTATATTAAGTGGAAATAATTTTCACTAGATATTCACATGTATATGAAAAAATTACTCAAGAGATGATACATCTGATGAATGTGTTTCATCTGTTGATGAGACCTTTGAACTTTTGCAGGAGTTGCCACTACAGTAGCATCACAATAGTGTGTGATAGAATCAAAACTAGTAGGTACCGCCTCATAATATTTGATGATGTTTCTAATCCATACTACTTCTTTAGATACCTCAGAAGCAGCAATATACTCAGTATCTACTGTATAATCTCCAACCACTACCTTATTTATGCTCTTACAACTCACAAAGCATACAGTCAAAGTTAATATATATCTCTCTTATGACATCACATCACCTTGAAAAATTTGGAAACATTCAACTTCATACCAGCTGATGACTAGTTAGTCATTGCCTTGATAAACCACACAGATTTCCTTAGTACACATCAGATACATAATCTAACACCAAAAAAGTTTATGTTTTGTTTCACTAAAAGAATTTCACTTAATTAGATATCCTATATTTCATTAAGAATTGAGTATCGTTGAAACTACACATGGTTATTTATATGATATAATCATAACCTATTGATTGATGTAAATTTTATTCTTCTGTGTTTTGAATTTAGAAAAATGGTCATACACGGATGTGATCTGGGTGATATTTGCATTTCATTGAATCAACTAAATTTTTAGTGAATATTAACATAACCTTATTAATAGTAACATAACCTTATAAATTTTAACATACCTTTATGAATATTAAATTGACTGTTTCCAATGGTAACCCTACCCATATAAGTATAAATAAAATATAGGCACCGTAAAAATGAAGCTGAATATTTGAAGTGTTGGTTTTTTTGATTTAATGATTCTTTTAATTAAAAAATAAAAATTATCATATCATGAAAATTATTTTCAAAAAATTTAGTTCATTTTTTGATTCTACAATCGAAAAATTTTTATCGTGCTTTTTTGGAATTTTTTTGGAATACTTGAATTGTTTATGAATAGTAAAATATGACAATTTACAATATATATATATATATATAAATATATATTCCAATAAATACACTATTACTTCATTAATTGTTAATTTAAGAACACCTTTTTTGATCTTACGTGAACTTATTATTATTTGTGGTCATGGAATAATAAATATTTATTATTATAGGTGGAAATAATAATCTAATGTTTAAAATATTAAGAAACCCATACTTCCCATCACTATAATTGGTACCCTCACGCCCTCATTTCTACACACCTCTCAAGATAAAATTATTTCCTAAATTCATCTCAATCCTCTCCCTAATATCCTCTCCCATGTCTAGAGTAATTTGGTCTCCTCGTCATAAAAAATACTCTCCCCTAAAGACTCTCTCAAAGCAAGATAGGTTCAATAGGTAAATTCATTTTTCCAAATCTTTTGATTTCTTATCAAGTTCCATTATTATATTTTATATTCTCACCTCTTATCATCAATATTTTATGAAACCTCTAGTATCTTATATTTACTATACTTTTTTTGATAATGGAATATGACAACATCACCTCTTCTTTTCCATAATTTTAAACTATAAATGGAAACACTATCCAAGATTTGATAATTTGTCTCATTCCTGGAAGATGGTTTATCAATTGCAATAAATATATTAAATAAAGGTCACTAAACCTTTTTAAATTTTGAACTGGATTATAATCTATTTATTTTAACTTATTTAATGTTCCGGAATCTATGCACAAACATAATATACAATAATAATACAAAACAAGTTCAATGTGCACAAAACCGACATGTTAATCCACGCATTTATCAATAAAATTTATATAATGATTCATCCTCATGGTATATAAATAAAACATTTTAATATAATTTATATCTCGTTAATTTCACTAATAATATATATTAACAATTTTGGATGTTTATCCACAGTTCAAACAAACTTTCATTCATGAATACAAGTAAACTGATAATCGAAACAAAGGATTAAAAAGCATCCAAAACAATTAAATTGAACCTCTTAAACTAATAAAAAGGCCATTAATGAACCTATAAGGTTATAATAAATCATTTATATGTATAATAGGTTTTGTAATTTTAAATAAATGAGTCTAAATTTTATTATTCCTCTCATTAAGATGAATCGAAGAACTCATTCGGGCATAAGGTAAGGGGTCTCTCATCTTACTTTTGTTTCCATGAGATTTCCATTGCTCACCACTTATTTTGATGTATGTGGTATATATTTACTAACATTTTAGATATAATATCATTAGTATATTTGTATACAAGGTATTATGTGATTCACATTATGATTATTAACTTGGTTATTTTTATCGTGTAAGGGAATTTCTCTCAAGTTCCATTTCATTAGGATTTACTTGGTATTGTGAACCTTATAATTTTTATGTAACATATATAATACCACATTGATAACTTTTTCATTTGAAATTTTAATTATATTATATATCCATATTCATGTTACATTGATATGACTATCTTCTTATCCAAATAACATTTTACACACTGTGTTTATTGGTAATGTTACATGAATTGTAGAAATGTGGATGAATCTGTATCCTTTACATAATATGGATATTGAAAAGGAATGGTTTTCATCTATTAAATATTTGTATAATTAATTTTTTGGATGGTAAATGAAGGTAAGGAACCACTATATCCCCTCAATTCATTAATAGGTCTCATAAGACATGTCATTTGGCAAGAAAACACTTCATGTTTTTCATAAAATCAGGTAGGTTTCTACACCCAGACATAAACAATCTCGACGGTGTAATGGTTTTTGTGCCAAATACATGACATCCAAATAATAATCATTATTTTTATTCACTATTCATTTATTTATTTCCATTAGTTTTTCCCTAAGAAAATATATATATATGTATATTAAATTCTCATCTTATTGATAAAATGTTTTTCATTAATTCATAATGACATATTAGTTATGTATTATTGATTATGATTCACATGTTATTGATTCAAGGTTCCAATATATGTAACCCATAAAAAGAATTTTATCTCACCCTTATTACATTTTCTTTCCATAGGTTATGATGAAGAGAACATTAAATAATCTTTCAAGGATGAATTTTATTGTAGTTCATTATGTAAAATGTTGTTTTCTATATTTCAAAATGTACCATTGGTATCTAGTATGTAATATGGTAATCCAATATTTCTAAACTATTTGGCCCTTTGTAATTTTATTTCCTAAAATCAGGGTAATATAAAAAATAAATGCACCGACTTTGAGCTTCTCGGCTTGGAATGTGAAAATTGGTATCAAATGATGTTTAGTATAAACTGTGGAAACTAGGCTTAGGAAAACAATTATAGGACATAACCAAATGGAAATCTTTAAGGATAATAATTGAGTAACATCCTAGAAATTTGGTATGATATATAATATGTGGTTCGTCCAAGAAAATAAATCCATGTATAGATACTACAATTGGACGTGGTTCTAGAAGAAGTGAAACTAGGAGAAACAACTATGACAATGAGTTTCAAGCTTAAATAGGGGTATCCTGGTACATGGAATCGGGTCTTAATATGCTCTAGGTTTGACAATCACATGGGATATGCTTAGTATAATTCATATTTTCATTACAAATTATTACACAAGATTTAAAATTTAATAAAAACCATGTTTATGATTATTATGTTATCTTTGCATAAATTTTCAAATTATGTTAAGTGTTTTCCAGTTTGAAATTATACATTTCTACCTAATTTAATGTATGTATTGGATTTGTAATAGAACCTAATTAATGAAAATGTACTAATACCCATGTACAATGTTGGGATCTCTACACTGAGAAAGTCTACACTGTCATTATTGGAGCAGATAAGATCATGCCCATATTGGGAAAACATACTCAAACTATGATGAATATCCATGATACACAACATTTCATTATTTTATATGATAGAAGCCCCATATTTTATTGGGACTATCAATAATGTTATAGCTGAGGAGTGGATCATGTATTTTGAAAAGATATCTCAGGCATCAAGATGCAATGAAAATGGAAATGAATTACTGGCAGTATATTACCTCAAGGGTAAGGCTAATCAATGGTGGTCCTTGATCCTGAATATCATAGAGGGGGAAGGAATAGATAATATAGAATGGGGTTCTTTTATGTAAATATTATTCAACAACAAGTTTCCACACAAACAAGTAACTAAAATGAAGAGTAAATTCCTTATCCCAATGCAATGGAATGAAGAGAGTTTTGTGGAGTATGAGGCTACCATCACAAGATTATCTAGGTATGATATATATATAAAGTACATGATTGATAAGACAATATTGCTCATTTTTTATGGTGTTAAGCCAAGTCATAGAAGGGCACTGGCTTCTCAAAAAAATTCATCATATGATGAAATTGTATTCAGTTCCATGAAAATAATGAAGGAATTTACAGGATCAAATTTCTTCAAGGGAATCCACGATAATAAGTTCTACTCTGATAACCATAGAAAATTTATAGTGTCAAAGAAGAAGAAGGGAATGATGCAATTCCCACTATGTGAAAACTGTGGAAATAATGATCATGGGAAATACTTGAAAGGCATGGGATATATCTATATGTGTCGATAAAAGGGTCATAAATCTAATGATTGAAAGGGGGAGAAAAATGTAAATGACATTAAATGGAACATTTTTATAGATATGGTAAAATATGAAAATGAGTTTCTTAAGAACCATGTATAATTTCCTAAGATAAAGCCATCAGTGAAAGGGAAAGCATATGTGTCTAAAACCATGGAGTTTGAAGTTCCCAATGAGGTGGTGGAAGGTAATTTAATATTTTCCTCAAACATATCAAATGAATTATTTGATTTTATATCAAAACCTTCCTTTATATCATATTAGTTTCACAAGAAAACAATACATTTATGATTTTTTTAAAATGTAGTTGTCAATTAAAACTCTTAAGTGGTGTAACAATGCAATAATGATATGCTAGTCAGTCCCCATTATGACACACAAATGTGATTTAGTTACTAACCATATCATCATACATATGATTGACTTTGGCATAATTTTTTGTATGAATTAGCTGTCAAATTATGATGTGAGACTATATTTCAAGATGAATGAAGTTACAATTTTTGATAATGATATAGAATCCCATATCTTAAGATAAGAAACAACATTTTTTTGGATCTTATCCATATCAACCTTAAGTATACCTTAAAAATAAAATTCTTGCGGAGGAAGAAAAAACATCAGCTATGGATATTAAAATTTGAGATGTACCGATTGTGCAAGAATACATTGATGTATTTATAAATGATTTACCTATATGGCCTCCTAAGAGGGAAGTTGAGTTCTCTATTGATTTAATTTCTGGTGCAAGAACTATATCAAATAATCCTTATAGAATGGCCACCATGGAATATGTTTAACTCAATAAACAACTATAATAATTGAGTGAAAAATTATTTATCCACCCAAGTCTTTTTCCATAGGGATCCCCAATTCACGTATTCAAGGATAAAGATGGGTCTATGATGATGTGCATTAACTCTAGGGAGATCAATTCTATTAAGATAATGAAAAGTTATCTTCTTCTTTGGATTTACTATTTATTTGATTAACTTAATTTAGACTAATATGTTTTGAATATTGGCCTTTGAGATGGATATCATTAGCTCTGTGTGAGGAAGGAAGATATTCCTAAGACAACATTTCCACCAAGGTATGGGCATTACGAGATTACATTAATTCCTTTTGGACTGATTAATGAACCTTCTATTTGGATAGATCTAATGAATATAGTTTTTAAGGAATATATTTATGACTTTTTTTTGCTATTTATTAATGATATTCTAGTACACTCTAATATCTACGATGACCAAGAGAATTACATACAGATCATTCTAACAACTCTTAGAAGAAATGAATTATATTGGATATTGAAAATGTGTGAATTTTGGAATCAATTAGTTTCTTTTATTCTCTATATTGCCTCTAAGTATGGAACCATAGTTGATCATATGAATAAAAATGTAACACATGAATGGCTGATGCCAATGTGCATAACCGATGTACATTGTTTTATTGGCTTAGCAGGTTTCTATCAACATTCTGTTGAAAATTTTTCATGATTGGAAAACTTTATATCCATGATCACTCACACAAGGGTTAGGATGATATGGAAAAAATATTGTATAGAATGCTTTGAATAGTTTAAATGAACATTGGTCAATGTTCAAATTTTTACTCTTCCTTATGGAAATGATAATTTTTTGATATATAGTGATGCATCAAAGGGTGGATTGAGATGCATCTTTAGAAATTGATAATTTTATTGCTTCTGCGTCAAGGAAGATGAAGTATCCTCAGATAAAATATCCAAATCATGATATGGAGTCACCATCCATAATCTTTTCTCTAAAAATATAGAGACCCTATCTCTACGGTAAAATATGTGAGATATATATTGATTACAAGGGTTTTAAATATATTTTAACACAGAATGAACTCCTCAAGAGGAAAAGAAGGTGGCTCGAGTTACTCAATGATTATGATTATTCAATACAATACCACCTTGGGTCGAAAAATATGGTGAAAGATTCATTAAACATGAATGATCATGGACTTTGTCCAGAATTAGGATTAAGAGAGATCCTATATTCATGGATCTCCCAAAGATATATATTGGAATTGTTAAGGAAGGGGGAAAATCCTTCCACATTCAAATTATTTCAAAACCATATTTACAAGAGATTATAAAAATCTCTAAATATGATGATTATAATATTAAAATCAAAATTAAAGTTGTTAAGGATGGAATTATTGTATAGTTTGTGTACGAGGATGGAGTTATAAAATTTCAGAATAGATTATGCATTCTATTAGTTTTTGAGATAAAATGATAAAAATTAATTGAGGATTATAGCTCAAATTTATTTATACACACTGGTATATGCAAGATGTATATAGATATAAAGGAACTTTTTTGGCGGGATAACCTGAAGTGATAAATTGTAGATTGTGTGTCAAGGTGTCTAGTTTGTCCTTAAGTGAAGGACGAGAGACAAAATCATAGATGGATCATGCAACCTATACCTATTACTAAGTTTTAGTGGGATGAAATTATGATATAAATCATTATAGTAATACCAAGGACACCTTGAAGGAATTATACAATATGGATATATTTTTATTGTCCCAGAAAATAGAAACATTTCTATGCATTAAGAGAGGATATACTACTTGAGCGTTTGGAAAGACTTTATATTAATGATGTTTTAAGATATCATTGTTCACCTCTATCAAATGTATCTGACTGAGATTCCTGATTTACATCAAAATTCATGGATAGTCTCTATAAAGAATTAGATACTGATCTTTATTGGAGTAATACTTATCTCCCCTAGCTGACAGATAGTCGAAAAATAGACATACACAGTTGCAATCAGGGTGATATTTGGTGTATGATATAACCAACATAGTTATCACTAGATAATATCTCACCCTTATGAATAATAACATACATATATGAATAGTATCCTACCCTTATTAATCTTATTTCAACCCTTATAAATGGTATCATTACCCATGAAAGAATGAATTAAATTTAGGCACCTTAAACATGAAGGTGAATCTTTTATGTGTCCATATTTTTTGATTAAATGATGATTTTAATTAAAAATTACATTTCTCATATTTTGAATTTTATGACAAAATTGAGTTCATTTTTTGATTCTATGAATCAAAAAATTGTTACGGTGGTTTTTTTGGTTTTTTCAAAAATATTATAAATTTTGATGAAGAGTAAATTACAATAATTTATCATATATATTCATTTTAAGATAAATACAGTATTCCTTGCATCATTTTTGATGTAATAACACATGGTTATTACTCACATGATCTTATTATTTTTTTCATGTAATCATCACTATTTTGTTTCTTCGGGAAAAATAATAATCTAATGATTAATATATTAATAAAACCCTCCTCCCCTGAACTATAAATACCACCCCTCACTCATTGATTTATTCACACATCTCAATATTAATGATTAAAATAAATTCTATAAAAATATCTCCCTATGATCCTACTCTACAGCAAGAAGCCCTTGGTTTCTCCGTAATACCAAATCCTTTTCCCTAAAGAGGCTCTCCAAGGAAGTTAGATTCAAGAGGTAAATTACCATTTTCAATTATTTTGTTTTATTTTCATGTTCTTTTATTATCTTTTATATTCTCACCTCTTCTCATAAAAATGTTATAAAAACTCTAGTAACTTTTATTTAATATAACTTTGTTATTATAATCAAATATTCCATCATCATCTCTTATTTTCCCTCCTTTTATTATATAAATGAAATCACTATCTGAGATGTGTTAATTTATCACATACAAGAAGACGGGTTTTCAAAATTCATTACTATCTTCAAGACTAGTCACTAAACATTTTTAATGGTTGAAATATATCATAATATATGTATTTCATCTTATGAAATGATTTTGAATCCATAAACACTCTTAGTATAAAATAATAATACAAAACAAGTTCATTGGGCACAAAACCACAAAGTTAATCCAAGCGTTTATCATTAACATTTATCTAATGAGTCATACTCATGGTATAAGAAATAATTAAAAGATAAATATCATCTTTTTAATGTCACTAATAATTATGTTAACAATTCTTGATGTTTTATAATATTTCATATGAACATCCATTCATGAATACATGTAAACTGACCATGAAAACCGAGGAAGAAATGCATCTAAAATAATAAAATTGATCCTCATAAACCCCACATAAATACCATGAATGAACCTAATAAGGTTATACTAAATAAATTAAATGTATAGGAGGTTATGCTCTTATAAACTAATGAGGCTAAATTTTATTATTCTGGTTATTAAGATCAATCAAATAACAAATTCGGGCATAAGGTAAGGGGTCTCTCATCTAACTTTTGTTTCTTTGATATTTCCATTACACACTACTTATTTATTGTATGTGGCATGTGTCTAATACCATTTAGAATATAATATCATGATTTTCTTTATATTCATGGTTTTCAATGATTCACATGATGATTATTAACAAGATCGATTACAATGTTGCGAGGGACAAGGTCTTAATTTTTTTCATTGTTATTTACTTGGTATTGTGATCCTAATTATTATTAGGTGGCATATCTACTAACCCATCGAGTTCATTTTTATTATGAAATTTCAATTATATTATATATCCATATTATTTTTACATGTATATGACTATCATCTTAACTATATACCATTTTACATATGATGTTTATTTACAATTTTACTTTAACTATAGAAATATTGATGAATTTGTATCCTCTAATCAATATGGATATTGCAATGGGATATTGTTATTGTATAAAATGATTTTATAATGAATTATCTAGACTATAAGTGATAGGAAATGGAATCTATATCCCCTTTATACATTTATAGGTCTCATGAGAAATATCATTAAGTGACAAATGCTTCAAGTTTGCTTCCAAAATTAGTCAGTTTTCTACCCAGAGAATTAGACTGTCTTGATGTTATAATGGTTCATGTGCCAGATACATGATTTTTGAATAATAATAATTCAATTTATTCAGTATTTAGTAGTTTCTTTCTGTGTGATTTTCACCCTGAAAAAACATATGGATGCATTTTTATTCTCATCTTAATAACAAAATGTGTTTTCATTTATTCAACATGCCATATTAAATATGTATAAATTATTATGATTTAATTATTATTTATTCATGATTCCACTATATATAAACCTTAATGAGAATTTGATATCACCCTTATTTTGTTTCCATTCCCCATGATATGAAAAAAAAACCTCAGATAAGATTATATGGAGGATTTTTATTTCAGTTTATTATGTATCATGTTGTATTCTATTTTTTCCAAATGATCTATAGGTATCATGTTTTTAATATGGAATTAAAATACTACTCCACTAATTCTCCCATTGGAATATTTTTTCTTTTATTAATTCCAATATAATCAAATAATGCACCAGCACTAGGATTTTAGGGATGGGGCGTTACACATTAGGATGGTCTTGAATTCAATAAAATGGTGCTCACATAGATCGGTTTGATATCATGCTACCACACATATTGAATAGGATAAATATCTCCTAGTACATGTCATAGTACATAATAATGATCTAATCGTTAATTCATATTGAATCGTTGATAATCTATTTCATCCATCATGTTTTCAAGGACTCATTTTCCTGTAATGATTAATAAAATGTTATTCTTGCATCAATCACATCTCAGATTGTTCAATAAGAAATCCCTTCAGTATCTTGTCAATGTATTTACATTATCGTCGGACATTAAATCACTGGGATCTTTCATTATGGATCTTAATCCCAACAATATATTGTGCCTCACCAGAGTCTTTCATTAAGAATAATTTACTCAACCACTCCGTAATAGACTATAAGGCATGTATTTCATTTCCAGTGAGTATTATTTCATCATCATATATGATTAAAAAACGTACTTCACTCCCACTAACCCGTTTATAGAGACATGACTCATTTTTATTTTTTATGAAACCAAATTCTAATATTTCCTAATTAAAATGAATGTTCATTACCTAGATTCTTGATTTAATGCATAAATGGATCTTTATATCTTGTATTTATTATTTATATCACTTAGAGTTATAGACCCTTTTGGATATTTTATTTCGACATATTCTTGAAGGTTCCCATCATGAATGTATGGGTTGACATCAATTTTCAAAATCTCATAATAATGGAAATCCACAATGCCAAATATAATTGTGGTGGATTACATTATTGTAACTGGTGAATGGTTTCATCATAATCAATGACTTTACTATATTTAAACCCCTTTTCATCGAATCCCACCTTAAAGGTACTGACTTTTCTTACAACATCCAGTTTCATCTTGAATACCTTTTTATAACTAATGAGCTTTTCTTCTATTGGATGGTCTACTAAAATCAATATTCGGTTTTATTATATAGAATATATTTCTAAATTCATGGATTCTATCCACTTGGAAACATAAGTGAAAATAACTACTTTCTTTTAGGTTAGATGATCAATATTATCAACAATTAATGAATGACCATCCACGAGGAATATAAAACCATACCATTCTAGTTATAAAATGTCTCTTGTACTCATACACTGTAATTGTGTCTCTATAACAATTTCTTCTTCCAACGGGTTTTTTGGAATTGTTTCCTATGCTAACTCTTATATATTGGGCCTAAAATTTATCATTTTTTATCTCATTTCAACTATCTATTTTAAACATATGGTCTCATGATATGTGGTATGTCCATTATCCAAAATCATTTGTTAATGATTTTATATGTAATATTTTTTTCATCGGTATATACTACATTGATACACTTTGTTCTTAGGGTGAATGTTTACTACCTGAAGTGGCCTTAAAAAAAGATTTAAACGGCATACATGTATGTAAGACAACAAAATTTTCTTTCTATTCCATAATTCCTATAGTATACCATCTGTTTCTCTAGTTGGAACTTATTTTACTATAAGTTATACTATTTTACGGCATATACCCAAAATGATAATTGATGCATTGATGACTCATTATTGATCTAACCCTGCGTAATAAGTTTTGGTAATCCTTCCACTAACACCATTCCATTGTGTTGTATAAGGAGGATTGAGTAGAGGTAAAATCCCAAACTACCATATATGATCAACGATGCCTTAAATAGGATATTATCCACCATATATTAAGCTATGTTTCTTAAACTTCTTAAAAATATCATTCTCAAATTCATTTTTTTATTCCTCAAATTTTTCAATAGAATTTTACATATACCTCATTAGGTAGAAATCTCCATATCTACTACCATCATCTGAAAAAGATATGAACTCTGCTTACACTTCCATTACATCAACAGGAAATGTTCCACACACATCAATATAAACTATTTCAAGATTCCCATGGGCATGTTCACCTTTCCCAATAAATGGTTCATTAACCATTTTTCCAAATAAACATGCATGACATTTACTATGCGATTTCTGTTCAAAAGAATCTAAATATCCATCACGATGTAATTTTTTCAAGTGATTTTTATTTATATGATCTTACTATTGATTCAACTGTAGGGTGTGTTGTGATTCTTGTGATATTAATTTTATATCTATTAACATTATTTGGGTAATTTAATCCAACACATAAATACTATTATTAAAATGTGACTTAACATAAAAAATTATATCTTCATAAAAGAAGATAATTTACATCCCAAAATTGAAAATAAATCCATCTATATCATGTATGGATACATAAATATTGATTTTGGTAACTGATGTCACATAATATCAACCCTATAAAAAAATGATCATTCTTGTTGTCAATTTGACGTGGTAGTCTCTAATAGATATAAAAATATTTTCCCATTTGGTTAATCAATGATCTACCTCTCCTTGGTAAATATTTATGAATTTATGTGGTTCTTGTATTTGCATAAGAATGTGGGAAACCAAAGTTGCATCCAATACCCAGTTTATAGAAACAAATAAATTTCACTCGATAACATAAATAGAAGAATCTTCCCCATTCTTTATTATATGTTTGTAGTTTTTCGTCCAGTTTCTCTGCTATCTACATGTGAAATAGAAAACATCATCTTCCCTCGATTACCCATTAATACTCCTACTGTAGGAAGGTGTGATGAACCTTTGGGATTAATGTTCTTCTATTTCCCTTTACATTTTTTCACCATCATTATATATATTTTTCCTTTATTTGTATGCTTATCTACATAGAAAATAAGAGTAAGGTGATCTGAAAGATACTTGTCAATATTTTCTATTTTAAAATTCACAATAGGGCTATGTAAGCTCTAAGGGTGTGATTCCAGAATGAGGTTGCTTCCCGTTTCATTAGAGAGTTTATAATATAGAAACATTAATAAATCAAAGTATACATTGATCTTGACTACATGAGTCCTAGTTTGGAAACCCTCTCCAAGATAGATCTAAATAAATACCTAGTAAATCATAAGTCATTCATATTTATCACTCTCATATTAATGAACATGAAGGTCCTCAAGAATCCTATACACATTAATGTTTTGAAGAGACATAATTAAATCACTAGATATATATATGAAAGCATTACTCACTGAATATTGACCACATAACTCAAATGTTTTTAATATTAAAGGAACTATTTATCACTCTCCTCTTTAGTAGGTGGATAAGGAATTAAGGATTATAGCACATGAAATTTCCATTCATGGTGTAGCACAACATGAAGACATATAAACATCTCATAGAAGTTACTACTTTTTAAGAGGATATCTTTCTCCAATATTGATCATAAGGATAGTGTGGAAGTTAAAGATGTGATTTTATTATATAATTAAAATGAAAAAATTATTAGTACATTCCTTGATTACAAAATAAGTGAGATATACTAAACATAATGTATTTATTTATATATTTATTAAACATACCACCATTTTATCACATCTTAATATCCCTAACCATTGAAATTACAATTTATAGTTGCATTAACATTATAATGGAAATGATCTTAATTAATTTTATAAATAATCTCTAAATTGGCCAGAAAAATATTCATAATGTAAATATATAGGGGGTTTTTTCAACTTCAGACATGAAACTCCATAATCCATTTGAGTGTTTTCCACTATCCTAAAATCTTAGCATATATTTCATAAATATTTTCCCAAAATTTGTATTGAGTGGACTTTTACCTTAACTCAATACATTTTCGGTTAAGCCTACCAAAAAATCTCAAGTGAAATCCCTGATAAAATTAAATTTGTAGACTTTTTTTATGTAATACACTTACTTTTATGGTCTCATTCCCAATCAGCTAATGGAATTTGTAGTCTAAATTAAAATTTAATTGAGGAATTTTAAGTTATTTTGCATAAATTTTGTCTTTTTTTTATCCTTTACACATATTTATAATATTATGTGGATGTTACTTAATTATTAGACCATATTGGATAAAATATTTTTCAATAATTGGTTAATTTAATTTCTGTCTTTTCACATTAATTCATTTATTAAAAAAATCATTGTCTCAAATTCATAAATAAATTAACTTAATAGTCATACAAAAATAATTAATTAAATGACCCATTCATGAGATTTACATAATAGTAGATTTAATGCGAGGAAATTAAATCAACATTTTCACTATGGGAAATATCTACAATTTTTTTCATTGAATGAGTTACAGCATTCCACCGGGCCACCAATGTATCACCTAAGATGGGATCATTATGGTTCAATCTTTAACTACATTCATAAGCTTTGGGATGATCCATTAATTACAAATATTTATTACTCAATGCTTGTTAGGGGAACTAAATCATTGGTAAAAGTGGGTTATATAAATATCCTTCAACACATAAGTCTTATATAATAATGAAGGAAGGGATTACTCATAAGTCATCATTTAATTTAACAAAATATAATTTAATAATCATCAAATAAATGAAATTTAAAATATCCAACACATATATAGGTCTTGGTCAAGTACATGAAAATTCTTACATGGAACGAATACACAAAAGTAATAAGTTGGATTTCAATTCCTTATCCATTATTTTATTATTTAAGAAATACAATTAAAGTATTAATTAATCAATAAACAATTAAATAGTTATATTTCATATTAAGGATCATCCAATCTTATTTAGAGATACATGTAATTAATGTAATTCATGGAAAATAACATGAAAACCAAGAATGACATGTTAATTACAGTTAATTTAATATTTAAAATTATTTTAAACAAGTATTTAATTTTCAAACACACAACGGTGAACTAATAAATAAAATATGATTTTAATGCTACATTTTTAAAATTAACTTATATTTTAATTTTCATCATTAATAGGATTCTACACGATTTATACATGCAACTAATAACCATGTACCTCAGTTTTATATATCCAACTCACATGCCTTGGGTTTTAACATGTCAGCTAGGCAGGAATACATGCTGTGTAGATGCAAGCTACACACCATGTATTTTCTTTCCATGTGCCTAGTTGGACTAGTCAACATGCGATGTGAAATATCATCACCACATCTAATTAATTATTGGGTGCCTGTAGATACAATGGGAAAGGGTATACAACATGTAGTCCATCTACACGTTGTGTAACCAAGATATATCAGAAAATGATTTTGCACTCTGTGATGTCATCTTTGTTCATTCATCAATTGTTCTTAAAACTTTAATAAAATGAAACCCTTAATAAACATGATTAATATTTCAATAGCTTGTTAATTCATATCGAGAAAATTAATGAATTACATGAAATGGATATCAATCCATAATTTCACATAAAATAACAACAAAATAAATAATTATAAATTTAAACATGACCACTATGATACAACTCAATGGTTCTCAATGCAGTGGAAGGATGGAAAGGTGATAAATATATTAAAATTTATGTAGGTAATTATTTCCTCAGACTAAGAGAGAGCTCATTTCACGTCAAATTTATTATTAATTAATTAATTATTTGAGGAAATAATTATCTAGGCTTCGTAACTATCTTTTTTTTGTAAATTTTGATCATCCTAAAAGTCCCATTTAGATCACCTTTTTTGTTCTTATTAAAATCCAAGGATATAATCTCTCTAATAGTGATCCTCATGTTCTACTATGATCTTTGAGCAACACCACTCAATTTTCGGGTGGTAGTGTGACAAGTCGAATGTCTTTCCTTTTTCGTTCTTGATCACTTTTTCATTAGTCTTGAGGAAATATATCTCAATCATATCAATATATAAGTGTAGATATAAGTATGAGTTGAGAGATAATTCATTGAGCCTGAAAAATATATATTATTAATTATGGATACTATATACAATAGACCTAATTTTCTATTTATAGAGTTAGTAATTAAATTAAAATATTATATAATTTCATACCCTCTATTAAATAAAATTTTTTCCTTTAATATACACTATTAAACATGATAATAATTATATTATTCCTGTTTCTTCATTCCAACTTGTTCAATAAAAAATATTTTGTAACATTCATGTAAATTTATATTTGCCACCAAACTCAGTTTTTGTCCATTTTAACACCAATTAAATTTATTGAATAAATAAAAAAATATTTTATGCATAAATAAATATTTTATTCAAAATATTGAAAATAGTATTTATTAAAATATAAATAAAAAATATTATATTCCCATATCGAAGAATATAAATATATTTAATTTATGAAATTAAAATAGCTTGAATAAAAATTTTCCTTGGACTTGAGAATAATATTTACTGCATTAATTAAACTCAAATATAATTTAATCAATATTAATAGAAGCACTTAATATGTGACCCTCTAGGTTTTTTCTTGTTGGAAATATGTTTCCTTTATTAAATTCTATGATTATTTTCTATAAATTGGTCAAGGAATCCAAGACAAAGAACTTAATGTCGCAACGTTAACCACCATATAAAAACACTCACTCTATAATATTATTTCTTGTTAACAATATCACATCCAGAAGGTTTCACCTTTTTTTAACCAACCAATAGTCTTGATATGTCTTTATTTGAATATATGAAATTAACATGTTGTTACACTAAGGCCATGGAAATAAATGGGATAGTTTTGTTGGAATCCAAGGTATATAATATAATCTTCCATAATGATGTAAGGGATAAATCCTTCCTTGACTTATTCATCTGTGAAATGTAACTCATGATTCAACCAACATATCTAGCATCTCAATGGAGTTTCATCATCATAGTTGAAAAAATAAAACTATGTAGATGCATTTTAATATGCATTAATAATAATTTTAATGTCTAAGAACCATCACAAATTATCAAAGATATGAGTATCTAATAACAGCAAAACAAAAAAATTTCATATTGGATGGTATATTCTCATAATCTCACATGTCATGGAGATTTCAAATTGTAAAATTCTTATGATGAAGGCTCATCTTTATACATGCAATCATGCTTGATGGTGATTTTATTATGTGTCCCATCAAAGTCGATTATCCAACTATAGAACAATATTTGATAATATATTAATATCACATCATGGTTCTCATAATAACAGGGAACTGCTATAAATTTATCAATGAGATACACACTCTAAGACAATATTATATTAGAGACATGAATACAAATAAATATATAATAATATGTTTTATTAATATTGTATAAATAAAATATTTATGTAATAAAAGTAAAAATAGTTGGTCCTAAGACACAAACTCCAACACATACTTGATCCCTAAAATATATTTAATCTATCATTATTACCCTTGGAAAATTATCTTTTTTATGAGGTGCATTTAGTGAATTTCTATGATCATAGAGACAATGTACTATTAAAAATTTTAACTCACATAAACTATGTATCATGGCAGAACCACATGCTTGAGTATACAAAATAGGAATTTGAAGATCCAAAGAAACAATATTTATATAATTTCTTATTGGGTATGAAATGAAATTCTAAGGGGGAGTTTTAAAAGGGGAAATAATGCAATTATCCATGATTTAATTAGTGAAATCCCCTTTTTTACTGAATAAATAACTTATTATATAATGTAGTTATAAAAATTAAATGCACTATGTTGGTCATTTTATAAAATTATAATATATAGAAGCTCGGATTTAAAAGACCTGTAAACATATTAACCATTGATAATATTCATAATAGAAAAGTTATTTTCAATATTAATATATATTAATGGTAAATATAATTCCTAATTGAAAAATACATATGAAGTGATGGCCTCAACTAGTTGGATCATACCCTATGGATTTCAGCTATCAGAGTCTCTGAGGGATATGGAATGACTAGGATTATCCCTTGACCAAGCCCATGCCTAGATTTAATAATTGAAGCATTAATGGAGGAGTTTATTAGGGAAGTTCAATATTATTGGGATTATGGCCCAAACATTTTTTTCAAACAACCCCAAGAACGAACCACCACCACAGACATAACAGTTAGAACTTACATTGGTGTAATAAGGAGTTATGTTTGTAGACACTATTAATATGATTTTTTAAATTTTTATTTATATATGATAATGATTATAATTATCCCATATTATAATTATTTTATAAAGGATTATTAATGTGTTTAAAAAATTAGGATTTTGATATTAAGAAATAAATATTTTATTTTTGTGAAATAAGTAGAAAATATTAATTAATTACTAATTTTTTTCATAAAATATTTATTTTATTAAAATATAATTATTATATTATAAATATTTAAAAATTATTAATCTAGAATTTGATAATGTCAAATTTAATTCATATGAGAGTCAAGAAAAGTTATTATTCGAAATATTTGTATTTTACATTAAATAAATATTTGTATTTAAAATATGAGATTCACATATTTTTAAAATTATATAGATAAAACAAATTTTACTATCTAAATCAACATGTTGATATTTTCAAATAGTATTTTTTTTTTAAAATTATGAGATAATCGATTTTTTTGGTAAAAACCAATTACAAAATAAATATAACAACTTTATAATGAAATAATAATATCCAAAAGTGAAGTAGTAAATTCTATTAATGGAATCCATTAAAGAAAATATATTTGTGATTGAAATTAATGAGTTTAAAATGATACTTATTAATTTCATTATACTGTAAAAAATCCTGCAAAAAAATACTATATTTCAATTTTTTAAAATCATTTTTGTATGAACATGACTCACTTGCACATCACCAATGGCATTATTTTTTTAATTTTAGTTTTTAATATTATAAAATATATAAATCCAATCCCATTATATAGAAATCATCATCATAAAAAACATGTTTTTCTTTGGGTTTTTTATTATTTTATCATATAGAGTCCAAATTCAATGTTTAGAAATTAATTAAGAAATGCCCTCTACTATTCAATAAATACGCACCCAAAATTCCACTCCAATTCACTAAAAACCCACTGATAGTGAATTTAATCTCCATTTGAATTTATAAATCCATATCTAGATTTTTATAATACCTCAAGAAGCTCCTCCCACATTTTAGATGTCCCATACCTAGGTAAGGGTTTCACTCATCCTCTTTGTTCAATATTTTATTTTCAATTTTCGTTTTTATTTACCATTATTAATACTCTAAAAAGATTTGACATATAAATTTTACCATAAATAAAATTTAAATTTAATTAGAGACCCCAATACAATCTCATTAAACCCCCCTTAAAAAATTTTGTACTCTCATTATACTGTTGAAATTATTCTACATTTTCCATTCAAAACATTTATGTAGTGAATAACCATACCCATATATAATCAGGTGTATACAAGTAGATATAACTACACATGAATTATGGGGACTTAAATTTATGCATCCTACACTCCATAATCATGTGATTAAAAGTGATGAAATATATCAGTTTTCTGCCTAATTTATGTTGGATAAAAATTCAAAAACATGATATTAAGGTGATATTTGGGCCCAAAATTATTTAGACCTTCATTTCATTGGGTAATGTCTTTATCTAAATATAAACCATGTATATTTCATTATATTTTATTCAAATGACACTAATTATTATGTCTCTATTGTTAGTCATGTATTAATAATATGATGTTATGTTTTATGTTGTTGCCCTATTCATTTGTTTCCATGACGTTAAACTCTAATATAATTATTTTATGTTCAGATTTATGTATGTATCCCATTTCATTTCATCTTGATATGAATCATGAATAACATATATTATATTCATCACGTTATTATTTTAGTTTGCCTTAATTAGTCTTTATGTCTCCCCTTTTCCTAAGTATATCCCCATGTTATCTGGTGCTATTTTAGAAGATTGCTAGAATTTTAGTAACATGTGAAGTTGTTTAAAATAATTTTGTGGTATCCCGATTTTTATTTATTATTTATTTATCTTATTTCTTGATGGAAAAATTCATTATTATCAATTTGGATTTTTTTTTGTGTGTCGTTGTATAATAAATCATGTATTACGATTTATCAAAGATATTGGTTTTCATATTTTTTTTTCTATTTTATGATTACTTATGATATATATAAGTAATTTATATAATTAACAAATTTTTAAATGGATAAAAAAATTAACGATCATTATAATTTAATTCGTTAGTATCAGCAAATAACAGGTTACTAGTTCATCACTATTTTTGGCTTAATAAAATGTGACTAAAAATATCATGTAATAGAATGATAACATTACAAAAAATTTAAAATCATCAATTCATGTACCATAAATTATTTTTAAAAGAAAATAATTGTTTCAAAATTATTTATTGACACAACTTTTATAATCCTTTTTATAAAATGTTCAATATTATTATAACCTTCTATTGAAAATATTATAACAATATAATGTATCAATGGAACTAACATCAATAATTACTAAATAAGTAAATGTATATTAAAAACATTTTAAAATAGGTAAATAAGATTTATATCTTCTACATACATGATGTGAAATAACATAGATTGAACATTAGTGGGGATTAATTGATATTTTTTTTAAAATACCTGAGGTCCTACTTGAGGAAGTGGTTTTGTAATGTTTAGGATGGAATTTGATTTTAGTGATATCACTTTCACTATGAGTATAATTTTGGTGATAATTATTTGAACTTTTTTGAAATGTGTAAGGGTGATCTATCAAAAAAATACTCAGTATATTAGCAATTATAACCCCTTAACCATTTCATGTAAAGTGATTATTGATTCATCCAGTTTTTTATTATGGTGATGTTCTACTCATCATGAATGTAATATGGTTATGACCCATTCATCATTGCAATATATTAGAGTGGGGATGAATCATTAACCCATCCTTCATTAATATTGCTGATGATCTTTTAACTAAAATTATTTTTATAAGTGGAGATACATGATTCAAAATTTTTTATTTGTTAATAGAAGATGACATTGATAGTCTTCCTAGATGATTTCTAACTATGGGAGTATTAATTCCATTCTATCAAAACAAATTTTAGGTAAATTTTATCGTCTCAGTAGATAATGTATACTCTAGGGTGTGATGATTTTTGTGTTGAAACTATTTTTTTCAAATAATATTGTAAATTTACTCTTATAATAAAATATATATTTAGGGGTATAAGTAGTGGTGTTTTACTAAGAATTATTTATCACAATATGTTCATTTACATGATTAAGAATTTAAATTCTGTGATCAGATATAGTGGTAATGGAATTGGACCATTAGTAAATGGTGATCCTAGTGGTTAGGTAGATAGTGGATATGATATTGGGTGGGACCATGGACTATAAATATTTTATTATCATTATTTTTTTTGTTTATGATTTGGATATGATTAATTTGTCAAGTTAAATTTCCAATTATATATTCAATGTATGACATGAAATATTAATTTTTATCTATAATGTATGTGATAATTTATTATAGTCAATTTAGAGTTGTAATGTCCATATTTTTCCTCCCAATAAGATGAAGTGTCATAGAATGGTGTTATGACGGAATTAAAATCATGAAGAATAATTATATGAACACAATTTTAACATAATAAATCCACTATATCAATATTATAATTTTAGATAAGTTAATTTTGAGTGATGATAGAGTGATGAGATACATCATTGATATAAAATGTGTGTCTTACATTCTAAGAAAGATGATGTAAACTATAGTGGATGTCAACACTATACTAACCCATTATCTAACACATCTTTACCTCATGGATTCTACATTGAGGACATATATGGAATAATAATTTATTTTCAATGTTATTTCATATTCATCAATGGTGTATCAGTTTGTGTAACAATTTCAAATCATTTTTAACTACTAGTAAATGTCAACGAGGGAATATTGTCTTATGAAATGGGTGATAATGTCTTGCGAATAAAATATATTCATAGGTAACAATAATAATTGTGAACTTATTAATTTTTTTATTGTTTTTTATAAATATATTGTTATAATTAAAAATCATTATAACTAAAAATTGGGATGTATTTAAAAATTCACTAATTGGTTATTTCATTATTTTGGGAACCACATAAAGTGGGAAATTGATTTATATCATTGAAACATAGTTAAATTTGATGGTAGATAATTACTTATCAGGAATCATTAAATGTTTAAGGATGGAAAATATAATTTTTTTTATAATTTCAATCACCTCTAGTTTTTATTGTGAAAATTAAGTATTTCTATAACACATTATAGTTATACCTTTTTCTTGTGACCAATATACTAGAAACATTCATGTTTAATAATTATGAGATAGTTATATCTTTATCATTTTTTAGGTACCTCTATCCACTATTATTTAATTATATAAATATTATGATTCTCTAAAAAAATAATCTTATAGTGGATTTTTGTAAATTAATAGTACATTTCCTTTAATTAGATTTTTCTACATAATTAAAGAGAATTATTGTGTCGGTTTCTCTTTATTAGAGAAGAAAAAAATCATTGGGTTGTGACTCTATAAAAAATAGATATAAATTGATGTGATCCACACATATTTAGGAGTATACAGGATATTAAGTGTAGATTAAATCAATTTTTCATAACTTTATAAAACATATTGTTCATTTAATTTATGTTTTTATATTCATATGTTTATAATTATTTCAATTCACTCCCCATTATTACATATTTTTATTCATGAATTTTGGAAAACACTATGTTATTTTATTACATGAAAATTTTGGGAAGGTATATAATCCAATTACACATGGTACTATGTTATCCATAGATGAGTAATGAAGTAGTGCAGACCAAAAGGTGTTCCAAACACTTATTAGAATCCAAATATACACAGAAATGTTAAGACTAGACATTTTTTTCTATATATTGTTTTCATGTTTGAAAAATTATCAAATGGAGTAACATATTATGGGATCCAAAAGCAAATTTTACAATATTAAAGTGAATCATGATTGTTTCTCATGGTACAAAAGGATTTATCTTTAAATTTTCAATGTTATTTGGATATAAATTAGCTATTGGATTTTTGTGATTTAAGATCAACATATGAAGGTGAATTATTTAAAGAGAAATGAGTATTACATGTCACTCAATGAAAAAAAACTCATTCATATTATTCCAAATAAAATCTGACAATTTTTTGTAATTACAAACCTGAATACTAAAAATTGGATGATTTCATTACTAAGAGTCATGAGGGTGAATTTTTCATATACATCGATTATTGGGTGTGAAAAATAGAGTGAAATTAAATTATCAATGAATTCATTGAATCATTTGAGATTCAATATGATTGACTTCAAGTAATAATAAATTAAAAAAATGTCTAAATTTTAGAGATTTCATTTTAAAATATTTAAATTTTTTACTACATTTGACATTTCTTATAAAACTACAAATCTAAGGATCCCTTTCATAAATTTGGAGTGTTTTGGGAGGTAATTATCACTAGAAATCATCTTATGTCAACAATATTTATTCCCATCATTCATTCCATTTCATTTTTTTACAAAAAGGATAGAATAAAAAATATTACATCATTCAATGGAGGATGAACTCAATTAAATTTTAAATGTATTGATGATGTGGATAAAGAAAATTATTTTTTTTCATGTCAGGAAGATTTTGAGGTGTTGGTACTTGAAATTTAAATTTTTACAGATCATATGTTATTTTATTGTTTCTATGAAATAAATAGCTGATGACTATAGAACATTAAATCAATGGGTATTTTTCAATTTTTTTAGAATAAAATGTATTATTGGGTGTCTCTAAGAGGATATCTATATAGAAATGGAGAATATAGTATTGATCATTATATTGGGTGTTTGAGAATTAATAAAAATATTGTTTTATCCTATGATGTCGAGTTTATAAAAGATCAATGCTAGGTGGATGATAGAAATATTTTTATAAGAAAGTTCATTTACAGCTATTTGAAGTGACTTCATATTGTATTTTTTGAAAAAATACTCATGAATGTCTAAGATGTAATCTGCAGATGAGAAGGGAGAAAATGGATGACGAAATTCCGTAAAAAAATTATTTTTTGGTAAGAATCATACCTCATTATAATAAAAGTGATAAAAGTAATTATGAACATGTATATGAGATATTAGTAGTTTAAAATATATTGTATCATGTATGATAAGAAGAAGACAATGAGTCAGCATATAAAAAAGATAACAATTTTTCAGTATAATATGGAATATGGTAGAAATTAGCATGGATAGGTTATCCCTCACACTAAAGATTAAAGAGAGGATATAAAATTCTTAAAATGGGTTTCTCAGATAAAAACATTCATACTTGATCCTGTGGGGACAATAAAAATACCTTTACACCATACAAAATTGAAAAAACTTCATAGCTCTGATCATTTTATTTAATAGTGGGAGATAAAAGTAATAAAAAATTCTCTATACAATATTGAATATTAAAAATATTTTATATAGAAAAAATGGATATTTATATATTGAGTTAATGAATGGTCCATATAAATATATATCCATCATATTAAAGATAGACATTTATTTTCTTTTGTAGACACCAATATTTTATTGTGTAGTTTTTCAATAAATATACGATGTGCTAACCATGGAAGAGTGTAATGATATTTTTTAAATAGAAAACAATTCAATTTAGAGTGATATATATAGAGTCTTTTGTATGGATTTAATAAATTTTTTATTTTTTACACTTAGTCCAACATCTTTAGTAACGTGATGATGGAATAGAAATATTAATATACTTGTTGACACTAGATTAGACCATTCATACAATTGGATTTGAAGATGATTATTGTGAACTTATTAATTGTTTTTGTTGATGAAAAGATAAGAACATGTATATAGTTATAATCTCCATTATACATGAAATAAAATAATGTTGATATAAATAGTGTCATACCTGGAAAAAAAATTCCCTTGAGTGTTATATAATTCTCTATAGATGTTGTCATCATGGATCAGATTCATATTTTGATCATAACTATAATCAGTAGGATAATTAAAATGATTTTTGAAAATAATTTGTTTTACAATGCACCCAAAATACCATATTATTATTAAATATAACTATTCTTGATAGCATATTTGATCATTGTGGAATGTCAAAAACGTGGGTAGACCATTTTTTCTTAAAAAATTTACAAGTTTTCCACTCACCTCACTTATAAATGGCCACCACCTATGGTCACCTCTTCACATCATCAAGGCCATTTTTTTCTTTCCAAATACATACCAAATTTTCCTACTTAAATCCCGCCGTAAGACCTATAACCCTTATTTGGATTATATATCCATCATAAAATGGATTTGGGGGTTTACCTAAGGAGGTTTACCAATGAAGTGATATCATGATCCACCAAGCTTATTTATATTATTTCATCTTCCAAATCATTAAAATATAGTTAAATTATAAAAATATAATAACTATAATATATCCTATTTTCATTTTTTTGAATGTCAAATTAATAAACATAATCCCTCCCCTTTTACATCACATGAGATATGAAATCGTTATTCGAGTATACGACGTACTACCCACTCACATCCTGATGTTATTCATTTTCTAGCAACTCCTATTATTGATTATTATAATGATGGATTTAATGTATATATATATATATAATTTTTAAAATCTACACTAATGGAGTTATTATATCACATATACCTTCTTACTTTTTCTTCTTTTGGGATACAAAAATGTAACTCATATGTATAGAAGACTACAACATCACAAAGTGATTTGATTAATTTTTAACAAACTCTATATACAGAAGGTAATAAGGATAAATAAATTAATATATGTGATATAAATGACATAATAAATTTATTTATGATATATTTATCACTTTTAAATGATAATAAATCATTTTATTTCTTCCACTGAAATATTATAATTCCATTTATGGACTTGTGGTCTTCCGCCTGAACAAAGTGATGTGATTATAATTTCAACATTAATTCACCAAGATGACATATATAAATATATATAATGAAAAAATATTAATTCAATGATATTTTTATAATTTTTTAAATATAAAATAACTCATTCCCCAATTCCATAATGATCATGAAAAAATGTAAATGTTACTCATCCGTATGTTTGAAAAATCGTCTCAATGATAGTATCGTAGTTCATCTTTTATAAACATATTTAATGAATGGATTCAAAAAGTGTAATTGATTTATAAATATTATAAGTATTTAAGGATTATTATTTTGTATATTTTTAATAATGAACTCTATTACCATGGTCAATGCAGAAAATCCTTTTTGAAATAGTGAATCAAATGTTCTCCAATCACCTGACTTATGCTTAATTGATTATTTATCTCAATATTTCATTAAAAATAAATGGATTATCTATAAGGAATTATACTCTGAAAATATTCATTATAATTTATATATTTTAAATAATATTATTATATATGATATAACATAATTACAAGGAAATTATGGGATTAAGGTAAAAATTTGTCATCTCTCTTTTCCTTGTTTGAGAAATATTCTATATTCAGAGCATATTTTTTATTGAATAGTGTGTATAAATATATTTAAATTTATTGGATTTTTTTCATGATATTTTTCATATTTATATATCAATTTCAGGTTTTCCATTTCATGATGTTTTGATCTAGGGATTACCAAAGCCTCAAGATATATCGTCTCAATTTTACTACATCAAGGAATATTGTAATGAAACACACCGACAATATATGATGAAGTGTATTTGGTGAACCTATGACATTTTATATCATTAAAATAATTCTTTTACTGATTTTATTATTTTCAATTGATGTCATTCATTCATAGGTCTTTGGACTGTATAGTTACCAATGTGGCCAAGGATTTATGTTCCATTCTCATTCTGATCTAGAATTTTTATGTTAAAGGATATTTTGGAATAAATTATATGATATTATTTTATTAAAACACATATATTTTATTACAATTTTTATTATTAATATCTTTATGATTTAATTTCTTATTGCATCTATTCTTTTTTAAGAATCAACAATAAAGTAACCTGTAAGTGATTCTAATCATGTTTTTTCATTTATACATGGTATCTTTCAACTCATTATATATTTTTTTAATGTTTTATAAAAGCTGATATTTTCTAAAAATAAATGTTATAATAAAAACATTATAAATGATAGTCTACCTTATTTAAAAAAATATATAAATAAATTTTACAATGATTTCCAAATGAGTCACTTATGGCCACTATTTACAAAATGTTATGAAATTAATATTTATTTTTAAAATTTATGAAAAGAATGGATTTCTACAAAATGATTAATAATATTTTGTTGGATCATTCTTTTAGTTGATTCCATGGTTTTTTTCAATTAAAATTAATTTATGTATTATTTGAGAATTTTAATTTTATAAATGTTATTTTCAGAATAAATTATTATTTTTTAGTTTCTAAATGTGATTTTGAAAATAAAATTGGAGTTTTCAATAAAACATTATTTAATTAAATATTAATCATATTTACAATCATAAACATAAACAACCTAGTTGTTATTTATGATTCCATGAGGATATTTGTTATGAATTTCATCCTTATTATTTCTCTAGAAGGATTATGATTATTATAATGAAATTTCCATTTAAACTATTTCATTTCCACGACTTATTCCTGTTCTAAAGATATTGTTTTGGAACCCATTTAATTTTTATGGTTTACTCATGTCTCAACGAGATTTTTAAGGAGCCTATTTATTTTCCATTATCATTAATCATGGTTTGAGATATATTTTTAGGAATTTAATGTTGTTCCAATTAGTAAATCATGATTAAAATAGTTTTTCATGAAAATCATTTATTTTCCATTAGTTAATCACATATAAAATATATTGTTTTGGAGCCCGTTTCTCTTCAACATTTTAATCATGTTTTTGATAAATTGACATGGAATACCTCTTCTTTGGTTAATTGGTAATTTGTTAAACGAATAATGATGACTTATATGAGTTTTATGAAGTAAATAAAGATACATGTACTATATTTATGGATCATGGATGTTGATATACAGTGGGTGCACCTATATAGGACTAGGTATGATCGATATAGTATACACATCGAGTGTGATCATATAACACTCCAATTAATTGATTGATGATTATATTCTACAGATTATTATAATTTAATTATACTGTATGGATAATTCTATTTTAATGGTTCAATAATACTAATGGTCTAAGATACCAACACAATTTATCTGTGCTTCCCACGGGTTTACAATGTGTACATTTATCAAAATCGGAATTACATGGCTCTCCATTATTTAATCTTATGATTAATTCCTATGAAAAATCATTATGAAATTTTCCATTAATGATGATTTAGTAATTAATGGTTATGAGTTCATTTCTTATTTAGTCATGTACTCTGATTATGTCATCACACATATATGATCTTATAATAGTAAATGATGAAATCTAGTGGTTATTGTTTTTTACCCATATTGAGAATTTGGGATCACATTTCTTATGTATCATATTCCCAATGGAATCAGGAATTCTGAAGAATTAATTATGTTTAGATTTATTTTATATATATTATTATCATGATGAATTAATGTGAAATATAATAATTTTAATTAAGTTGGTGAGATTCTCATTTAAGGACATGTGTAATGATTACGTAAGTGATTTTCGTAATTCTCAAAAATTCAAAACCTAAAAGGTCATTGATAATGTAAGTTATCCAATATATCCTTTTCATAATATATGTTTTGGAGGGAGAAATTTGGGTCACCTTTATAGGTTTCAAATATGAAAATTTAATATGTATGATTTGAGAACCATATCCATCATTGTTGGTTTTGGGATACTATATTTGGTATAAGGTGACAGTTTAAATAACATTAGATAGTGGGATGCATTCCTCCTACCAGTTATGGATACCATCAAATATTCTTAAATTATGATTGTATAATAACACCAATATATACCATATACTGATATTTTATTATATAAATGCAACTACCTATTCCATCTCCTCTTCCATCAATTTGGACATGAAATCATCATTTTTATATACAACAGACTAACCCCTTGCAAACGGAAGTCATTAATTTTTTATCATAGCCACTCATATATTGTTGTAATGATCAATTTAATGTCAATATATGAAAATTTTAATATATTTATACTTATATTTTATTATATCCCATATTACTCCTTACATTATTTTATAGGGGGTATAAAAACGTCATTAGTGTGTACTATGGACTAGTTCCTCATAATGATATGTCCTTCATTTTTAAATAAAGATTTTAATGGAATGTAATAATGATTAATATCATGAATATATGTGATGTATATAAATTAATAATAATTTAAATCAGAAATTTATATATGGTCTATCAAATCACTGATCATAACATAGTTTATTTTATATGACCATATTTATTGATTATTCTAAAAAAATATAATTGATGTAAAAAGAGAATCTTTTTTTATTCTAATTATTCATTACATGTTGAATAATAAACTATTTGACAATGGTAAACACACCAAATATGTACTGAAACAATGAACAAAACATCCTCTAATCACAAAATGTCAACTTAACAAATTATATATGTGAATATGTAATTAAAAATAAATAAAATAAGAAGATTTATATATATGGTATACATCTTTGAATAGTGTTTCAAGAAATCAATTAATTTATTTAATATTACTATACAAGATTTAAATAATATAAAATTAATGTCTTGGCTCAATGTAATAGTTTTATCATCACACTATAACTTCAATGAGACATATTCCATATTAATCACATATTTTTATTTTTCTCTTTATATACATCGATTGTAACACCCATTGATTTATATGTGATGGATTTATTATATTATTTTATTAATTTGTTTATGTTCTTTATATTCAATGATGTCTTGTGTTTTATGGTACACCATGATAGCCATGCGCTGCATGAAAAACCGAATTAGTTTGCGATATATGAAACACTATAGATGGATTATTTTACATATAATTTCATGTCCTTTTGATAAAACTCATTTCACACAAGATGAACTTTAAATGGAAAACAAAATAATATTAAGTTACCTTATAACCTATCCATTATAATGGTGGTTATGAATTATATTAAATGAATTATGAAAATAATATTTATACAAGATTATATAATTAATATGTTTGTGATAAATTAATTATGAATTAAAATAAAACCCTTTAAAAAAAGGAAATGTTTTTCTCAAAAAACATATTTGATACAAATAAGTGAGTTTATAAATTAATAAAATCACTCTTTTTGGTTTTTATTAATATAAATGTAATATACTTAATATAATGGTTGAAATTTATCTTATATGAATTATAAACATGATATAAGAACAAATTCAATATTTTAGATAAAAGAATTATATTTCAAATAATACATTTTTTCATATTTTGACAGCGCACCCATTTTAAATCATTTTTAACTCATTTTTATATTATATAAGACAAAATATACTTATTCATTGGAATTTAGGTATAAAAATTTACTTCTATAGAATTTTTATGTTTTTATATTATGTTTCTAGTTATTATTAATAATAAAAATAAAATAAATTTAAATTGATCTTTTTTTATCAAAATAATATATATAATAATTTTATATAATTTAATGTATTTCTTGAATAAATAGATTACAGTTTTATAAATTAATATCATTTTGGACATTTGAATAAATTTTATATTGTATTCTGATATAAAAACATTTGAATATTTGGGAATGTTTTAACTCTTAGGAGCCACTTCACCAATCTTACTATAGGATTAAATTTAAATTAACTCAATATTTTTAATCAGTGAATACAAATAAGGTAAACATTTTTCTTTTATTTTTTGGCATTATGAGTAGTAACTTAAAAAAAATTTATTAATAGGGTAAAAAAGTTAAAGTAGGAAAATATTGGAAAAAATAATATTATAAATATACCATTACATTCCTCTTAATATCACTGGATTATATTTATTCAACCTAAATTCTTCATGGGTAAAAATGGTATCCTTTGGAAGCCACATGGATGAGGCTTGGAAATTTAATTTTTTATATTGAATGAAAACATAAATATGTATTACTCATATTTTATTCACGATACCATTTTAAAAATAAAGATAAATTTAAGATAAATTAGAATATATATACTCATTTGAAATATAAAATAATTTTCATTATCATGGTAATTTATTTTTAATTTTTAGGAAATTAAAAATTTTACTAAAGGCTTATACATTGATGATGTGGAAATTATTTAATTAATTAGAAGTCATAAAATTAATTTTCATTAAAATGATAATAACCATTAAAAGACAAAAAAACATGAAAAATTAAATATTTTGAGTATATATAGACCATAATCATCCATGTGTAGTGTCATGTACCATTTCAAGCCATATAGAAAAGATTCTCACCCTGATGATATTTTATTTAATGTGATGTTCATGTTTCCACAATCTGGTTTTATTAAATTAAGTAATTTTTATGCAGAATTTTAAAGGAGATATACCCTAATATAAGTAATTTTATGAAATAAAGAATAATTATCTTCATTATTGTATTATATTTTTAATTTTTACCCAAAAAATAAGTATTTTATAAAATTTAACAAGAATGATGTATTAATAATTTATTAATGAAAATATAAAATTAATGTTATTAAAATTTTAAAATAAATATAATTCTTTATAATTAGTATATCCAAAAAATTATATATTAAATATAACTCTTATAAAGATAATAAATTCTTTATAGGATAACATCTTATCCTATTATTATTAAAAATCTAATAAATGATTAGTGAAAAAATGACACTATTAATATTTTGTCAAAATAATGACTTATTAAATAATTTATAAATGATAAAAAAATTAAAAATAAATTTTATTTAATATATTGTCTTAAATTAAATAAATTGTAAATTTATTTTCTAATTTACATCATGTAAGTAAATATTTCACCCTTCGAATGCTGAAATATTTTTTTACCATAGTTAAAATTTAAATAGAATATATAGGTGTTAGTTACAAGGATAATGTATAAATTAATAGAAAACATTTATAAAATTAAATGGGTGATTATATTACAACCATATATCATAAAATATGATAAAATATGTCATTATTAAATTTTTTTGATGGATTATGATTTTATTATAAATAAATATTTTTTGGAGATTCCGAATGTGCATGTCACCTCTGTTATAAAAGGGAACATCCTCAATCACAACATCAGTTTCCATTGATCCTTCATGATCATCCATAAATTACCTATATCCCTAATTAACATCCATATTTACATTATATAGGTTCTGGTATTCTCAAAATACACACTCTAGTGCCTTTAATAGGAGATCTAGAGGGAGCTTGTCAAAGAAGAGCTAATCTCCTCTAACGATTATTTCAAACTTATTTATTTTTCTACTTCATCATCATGATTTGAAACCATTATAATGTTTTAAATAAAGAATAATCTATATTATGAATTTTTATTATGATTATTTAAGAACCATATTCTATCTTTTATCCATCCAACGAAAGATGAAATCACCACATGTGTGTACTAACAAATTAACATCTCCATGACATGATGTAATCAATTTTTCACCACCACATTACTTGGATGGGTATAATGATGGAAATAATAACAAAATATGATTATTATGACAATATTTTGGTTATTCCACAATATATATATCATCCACTTCCTTATTAGTCCAAAATGAAGGGAATGATATTGTTTCATGTGCATACGGACGGCCTACCGCATCCACGATGTGATACGATTCATTCTACACGATCATCATTAATGAATGATTATATAAATAAATAGAATAGGTAAAAATTATATATATTACATTAATATAATTATTTAAATGATACAGGTATTACCTATGAACCAGAACACGATCTTATCTAACAAAACAAGTGTTAGAAGATAAAGAAGTTAATACTTGAAGGAGGAGTAATAATGTTATTAAACAACAGGTAACAATTTGATCACATATGATATCATAGAAATTAATATGATTTCTAAATAAGTTAATGAAATTATTTAAAACCTTATAAATATTTTTGGTCATGGACTATGGAACCAGGTCCTAAGGTAAGTGATTATTTGGTCTCATTTTTATTTCAATGGGACATATTGATTTTAAACCACATGTTTCTTTTTTATGGTGTTTGTGATTCCCTAGAATGTTTTTATGGTTCTTATAATGATGTTAATGAAATTTAAATATGCATATAATTTCCATTATTTTATGAGGAAATATTATTTGACTAATTATATAATGATAAGAGATAATTTATCAATCTCATTAAATATTATTTATACTTCATTATTTACGGGAGTGTAGTTATTATCAAATTCCATGTCTCCTAAATATGTATTAAAAATATTTTTTATATCCTTATACAAATATTTAATGTAAATTTTACCCATTTTTCAATCATTAATAAATGTTATGAAAGGAATATTTTTCCATTTCTATATGATTTATGTTTTGAATTTCTAAAAAATTACGAAAAGAATGTTTTCTTTTAACTTATACAGCATGATCATATTTTTATGTATTCAGAATTCCTTACTAACATGATGATTCCATTAAAATATTTCATGTTTATTTTCAAATAAATTATTTTAATTTAAAATTTATAGGATTTTTTTTGAATAAATAATTTTTAAAGAAGAAAATAAATTTTACTCATTAATTTATTTCAAGTGTTCTATCAATTTTTTTTATCTAAGATGGAATTCGTTAATAGGGTCACGATTCAATTATAATATCCCTATTATTTTAATGATTTCCTTTTTTATAATAGAATTAGATTTATGAAATCCAGTTTTTATCAGCATTAAGTTATTGTAAAATGGTGTTTAATGAAACCAATTTCTTTCCTGGGTAATGGTGAATGATTTTTGTTTTTGTGGAACATGTAAGAACGAATTCATTATGATATGTGTGGGACCTATATATCTATCCAATTAATTGTTTAATAATTTATATCTAATGATATAGAAATGAATATAAAAAGAAATTTTTTCTCTTTAATTATACAGGACTGGAATGATTTGTAATATTGGTTCTATAATATAGGGATAGAATGAGGAGTGAAATCGGTTCAGTAAAGGACATTCTCCACCAAGATGGTCTTGGAAATGATCCTTGTATAATATGAAAATGAGTTTATATTATTAGGTGTTTACAAAATTCAATTATTTATTCCAAATCTATTTTGTATTTGATCATGTTCCTTTCTGATTTATTAAATAAGAACTGTGAAGAGTTACTTCCTGACACAAGATTATGATATCTGTGATATATAGTATTATTTCAAAATTTATGTTCAAATTTTTACACTATTACATTCAGGTTATTTTTTGATATTCTCTTATTTACCTCTACTAACAATCATAAGTCACCCTTTTCAATTTTTTTCTTTTCCCTAGGAGATAAAAAAGGGTTATATGTTGTAAAAATAAAATGAAATATCCTTATAAGATATTTTGAAGATTTTTACCATAATATAAAGTGTTTTATTTTTTCCATTTTCATTAATATAATGTGGTCATTGGGTATCTAGTTGTGTAATATATTATGTATTCCTCAAAAGTATTGTAATGCTAATGTTTGTTAAGATTGGGCTATTAGAGTTGGTATTGGAGTGATAGTTTATTTATACTTTGGAAACATGGTTGAGAAAATTTTATTCAGATCCCTAGATACTTTTATATGTTAATGTCAAGGTATATCCATAATTTTAACTCTGTGTATAAGATACAATCCTGGATTTTTGGTAATGATCATGGATAACCTAGTATCAATCCAATGATTTATAGATTGAAAGTAGTTTCACACAATTATTATGTTTTTCCTAGTATAATTATTTCCAATAACACATTTCTTTTTGTGTTAGGAAAGTTGATTGAAATTGGAGGATTCCTGTTAATGGAGAACATGATAGAAAATTGAATTATTTCCCTCACGTACAACCAAATAAAATGGTATTTGGAAGTAGAAACAATGGTATTGTGCCAAATAAAAAATCTAATAATATGATCAATACTAACATCATCTATGAGTTTCATAACACACATAATAAGAAATTTAAAGAGTTTAATGGTTACCATATAAGAAATAATATCCATTTTTTCAAGTTAATCAAGTGGGAAGATGCATGAAAGATAATGTTTCAATTTATTTGGAAAAGGATATGGGTGTGTAAAAGGAAATAAAGCAACAAATTACAAACGAGAAGGTTCAATTAACCCAATGTAAAAGTAAAATAGTATTTCAATGGAATCAATGATAGTTAAATTTTTTGAAAATGGAATGTATGGTTATTATGAAAATCGATGCCCTAGGCAGAATGATCTTGAAGAGAATTAAAAAGGATATAAGATTAATTGTTATATTTCTGGTGATGAGGATACTAAAAATGATATGTGAGATAAAGAAAGTTATAAGGAATAAAAGTATGAATCTTGGTTATTGTTTTATGATGATATTGTAATATTTAAAGGTCTCTCTATTATAATACAATACAAAGGTACTGGAAGTACATTTAAGGTATTTTAGAATAATGAAACATCTTGTTATTTGTCTGTATTTATTTTTTCACAAGTATTTATGTAAAAGATACAATTTATATAAAGGGACCAATCAAAATTGATAAGGATCTCTAGATTTAAAATTATAATTAATTTCTGAACCGTTTAAGGTCTAATTTTTTAGTGAGTGATTACCAGTTAAGTGATGTAAAAACTTTACGATTGATAATCTTGTCAGGGGTTAATGTGTATAATAACAAAAATGCAGGGAGGGACATAAATGGAATATAGATTTATATATTTATAATATAAATTTATTCCTATTTTTCTAAAAGAAACAATTGTTCTTTCATGCATATTGTGTCTCTTATTAATAATTTTATAGTTTATATTCTCTATTTATGTGTCTTCATGAGTTATGAATGTTTTTTTATACTCTAATAAAATGTATATATATAATTAATATCCTTATAAAAGGATATAATTTTTTTGAGTGATGACTGAAGGCATATTTATCTGATCATGAGTTATGTACAGAAACACAAAAAACAACATTATTAACAATTTATATGAGTTTACATTAATATTTCTATTCTTTATTAGTGTTATTGTTATTCATATTTTCCATAATGTTAATAAATGTTTAATGATTTAACAATATTATAATATATTTATGGAATCTGTTTTTATAACAATATTATGTTTCTAAATGTTTCAGCATCTGGGAAAATATGCATAAAAAGTTAGTCAAATTAAACAAAAACTAACCTAAAAATGAAAAGCATCTTAGAAAAATTTTATACATTAAAATTAAAAAATGACTTTATGATGGGAGAATAAATTATTTAGGTGTTAATTTAAAATCAAAATGTGTTTTATGAGATATAATATTCATGAAAAAATTATATTAAAAAAATTTCCTACTCAATATGCGTAGTAGACATAGCTTAGGTAAGAAATAATCACATAATTTTTTAGAATTATTTACAATATATATAAAGAACATGTAATTAAACTGAAAATATATATTGAAATTCATAATCTGTTAAAGGATTAGTGTAGTATAATAGGGAAACATTATCAATATTAAAACATATCAATAAAACTTGTTGAGTTTTTAAAAAGTATTAACTAGAAAATAATGTTTTTGGATTCTCGAGAAAACCATAAACTAACTGTAATATATCAGTGAATTATCTTCCAAATGGTTCAGAGTATAATGGAAAAAATCACTCGAAAAAAAACAATGTTTCAATTATTAGAATATTAAAATTTAGATACTTATAGAGGATTATAATGAATTTAAAAAAATTATTTTCAAATGAAGATGTGTCATATCATGTTCTAATATGGATTTACAAAACAAAATGACCATTTTATTGGATATTTTTTATTATTCATTTATTTTTATCATTATGTCTTCTCATATCACGAATAAATATTTTAAAAATGTCGATCTCAACAATTAAAAATTATATGCATTATCTAATGATTTTACCATATGTTGGGGAGAAGATTCTTGTTTAAATGATTGAAAATTATATTAATATTATTTATCAAATCTAATGAATTATTATCTAATTAAAATTTATAATACCACTTCAAAGAAGCATGGATGTAATACTATAGTATATTTTTTCATAACTGATAATTATGACAAAAAAAATTAATTAAATTTATGTCATCTAAAACACAAATTCACATTAATTAGTATACTTAGTAAAATAAATATGGGCACATTGGACACCTATTTGATTAAAAATAAGAGAAACCATTTACTTCAATATATCTAGATTTATAATTGAATCCTATGAATTCAGGTTTTTTAATTTGATACCAATGGATTCAACCCATTTGACACATTTAGTACATG
This sequence comes from Viscum album, assembly GCA_963277665.1. Lineage (NCBI taxonomy): Eukaryota > Viridiplantae > Streptophyta > Magnoliopsida > Santalales > Viscaceae > Viscum > Viscum album. Next base: position 2,117,606,647 of record OY728161.1, on the reverse strand, counting down.
TTATTGAATTTATCTAGAAGTTATGATCCCTTATGATAATCTTTGGGGATGTGCATGAATCAAAATTACATCATTATTTTAATAATTATTCCTATTAAAAAAATTTAAAATAATAAAAATTATGTATACTTTTAGTCATTATTTTACAAATTTCATAAGTTATGTAACAATGGTGTTAAAAAATATAATTCTTGTACTGTGAAAATGTTTAAAATTAATGCTTCTTTAATTCTATTTTTTTTGACATATATAGAGATATGATCTTATATTGATAAAAATATTTTAGTGATTTATGTTTTTAGTTTGTAACCTTGATTAAGATCCTCAGTAACTACATTACATGGTATTTTTAATTCATCTTAGATATTTAAATGCATCTTCAAGTATTCAATCCAAGAGTAAAACATTTATTGGATCCATTGATTTGATTATGGAGACCCAAGCCTATAAAATATATTACTACATGATTTTTTCCATAATGGTCCAATAAATACCTACTGAGGTTAGAAATGGGTTATTGTATTTGGAATAGTAGTATCATAATATATCAATGGAAAAAACATGGATTACTTATTTAATTCCTTAGTGTGATCCTATTTCAATTTGAGATCCAATAAATATAAAGAATAACCTTGTTAATAAATATAAATTGTGTGGGATATAAATCTTATTAATGGAATAAAAATGATAAGGAAACAAACCAATATTTTCAAAATATATAACATGATATCATTAAAATAGTGTCATATAGGAAACCAAAAAGAATCATCACATAAATTATTGGTATCATAAGATCATAGTAGTATAGTAAATGTTGTTACAACATATAACATGACATAAAAATGAGTCAATTATAACATTATATTCATTATTACATGGTAAAGAAAAATATAATATTGGATTAGGTATACTCCCAAATCCCAAATTTGAAACCACATGTGACTAATTCCACACCCAATGCATTGTAGGCCGGAATTTGATTTTAACAATATTGGTTTCACTATAAGTATAATTTTGGTGATAATTATTTGAAATTATTTGAAATGTGTGAGGGTAATCTATCAAAAAATACTCCGTATATTAGCAATTATAACCCCTTAACCCTTACATGTAAAGTGATAACGGATTCATACAATTATTTATTATGGTGATGTTTTACTCATCATTAATGTAATATGGTTATGACCCATTCACCATTGAAATATATTAGAGTGTGGATGAATCATTAACCCATCTTCCATTAATATTGATGATGATATTTTAACTAATATTATTATTTTAAGTGGAGATACATGATTCACCATTTTTTATATGTTAATAGAAGATGACATTGATGTTCTTCCTAGATTATTTATAACTATAGGAATATTAATTCCATTCTATAAAAAGACATGTTAGGTACATTTTCACTTCTAAGCACATAATTTATACTCTATGGTGTGGTGATTTTTTTTGTTATATCTATTTTCTTCAAATCATATTTTGAATTCACTCTTATAATAAAATATATATTTATGGATACAAGTAGTGGTGTTTTACTAAGCATTATTTATCACAATATGTTCATTTACTTTATTAATAATTTCAATTCTGAGATCAGATATAGTGGTAATGGAATGGGACCATTAGTAAATTGTGATCCTAATGGTTAGGTGGATAGTGGATATGATACTGGGTGGAACCTTGGACCCTAAATATTTTTTTACCATTATAATTTTTTTTTATTTTTCTTTATGATTTTAATATGATTATTTTGTCAAGGTAAATTTCCCATTATATATTCAATGTGTGAAATGAAATGTTAATTTTTACTATAATGTATGTGGTAATTTATTATAGTCAATTTAGAGTTGTAATGTCCATACTGTTCCTCACAATAAGAAGGAGTGTCACAGAATGGTGTTATGAAGAAATTAAAATCATGAAGAATAATTATCTGACCATAATTTTAACATAATAAATCCACTCATTCAATATTAAAATTTTAGATAATATAATTTTTGAGTGATGATAGAGTGATGAGATACATCATTGATATAAAATGTGTGTCTTACGTTCTATGAAAGATGATGGAAACTATAATGGATGTCAACACTATACTAACACATTATCTAACACATTATCACCTCATGGATTCAACATTTAGAACATATATGGAATAATAATTTATTTTCAATGCTATATCATATTCATCAAGGGGTTATTAGTTTGGGTAACAATTCCAAAACATTTTTAACTACAAGGAAACTTCAACTAGGGAATATTGTCCTATGAAATGGGTGATAATGACTTGTGAATAAAATATATTCACAGGTAACAATAAGTATAATGAAGTTATTAATTTTTTTATTGTTTTTTATTAATATAATGTTATAATTAAAAATCATTATAAAAAAAATTGGGATGTCTTTAAAAATTCACAAATTGGTTATTTCATCATTATGGGAACCTCATAGAGTGGGAAATTGATTTATAACATTGAAACATAGTTAAATTAGATGGTAGATAATGGCTAATAATGAATTTTGTAAATGTATAAGGATGGAAAATATATTATTTTTTTATAATTTCAATCACCTATTGTTTTTAATGTGAAAATTAAGAATTTCTATAACACATTATAGTTATACCTTTTTGTTGTGACCAATATACTAGAAATATTCATGTTTAATCATTATGTGATATTTCTGTCATTATCAATTTTTTACTACTTATATCCACTATTATTTAATTATATTAATATTATGATTCTCTAAAAAAATAATCTAATAGTTGGTTTTTGAAAATGAATAGTACATTTTCATTAATTAGGTTCTTTTACATAATTGAAGAGAATACTTGTACTGGTTTCTCTCTATTATAGAATAATGATATCATTGGGTTGTGACTCTATAGAAAAAAGTTATAAATTGATGTGATTCACACATATATAGGAGTATAGATAATATTAAATGTACATTAAATCAATTTATCATAACATTATAAAACATATTGTTCTTTTCATTTATGTTTTTATATTCATATGTTTAAAATTATTTCAATTCACTCTCTATTATAACATATTGTTAATCATGTATTTTAGAAAACACTATGTTATTTTATTACATGAAAATTTTGGGAAGGTATATAATCCAATTACACATGGTACTATGTTATGCATAGATGAGTAATGAAGTAGTGCAGATCAAAAGGTGTTCAAAACAATTATTGGAATCCTAATATACATGGAAATGTTTAGACTAGACTTTTTGTTTGTATATACATTTTTTTATGATTGAAAAATTATCAAATGGAATAACTATAATGATCCATACTTTAAATACATTTTTATTACTTCAGAATTGAAGCACACTTATTACAACATATAACAAAACCTGGAAAGGACTGTATAGGTATAGAGTCTTTAGAAACTAGGAAACATAAACAACTAGTTCATAAAGCATCTACATTGCCTTCCATTTATTTCATCATATCTATAGTCCCTTTTGGCATATCCTACTTAATAACCTTCTTCCTGAACTGGGGAAAAACAGACAAAAGGTTGAGCTCAAATTCTCAGTATGGGTAAACAAAAGATATATCAATCACATCATATAGATAATAACATAACTTTTGGAAATCTTAACCTGAAAAAGAGATCATAATTTCACAACATGGGATAAATCATAGTAGTGAAATGTAATCCCAATAATCATAACGTAAAACATGAAACTTTGTGGAATACACACATAATCATAAAGAATCATTTCTTATTAGTCAATACTCATTTCCAAGACTATCTTAGTAGACAAATTCCATTTCTGAACCGAGTTCACTCCTCGTTTCAGTCCTATTTCACTGAACCAGTTTAACCTGCCGTTACAGCCATGTCTATCTCATGAGATATAAAATCTTTACCCAATGCATTGGAGGAAGAAATAGGTCCCACCCATCACATAATGAAATCATTCTTACTTGTGCCACAAAATAAACATACATCATTCATAATAACCCAACTAATAAAATGGGTTTCATAAACATAATCTCATCATCACATAATCCATATAAAAGAAATTGATATCATTTCATAATTAGGAAAGTGAAACCATGTAAATAATAGAGACATTATACTTGAAACATACACATATGAAATAATGTTATCTTAGATGGAAAATGGTTTTGATAAAACACTTGAAATGAATTCTTGAGGAAAATATCCTTTATTCTTCAAAATCAATTTATTTTCACAAAACATCATCTATTTTTAAAATAAAGTGATTTTGTTGAAAATAGTCATGAAATATTTTGTAGGAGGCTACATGAAAATAAGGCTTTATAAAACCGTAAAAATCTGTTCGTGCCGTTGAAGTTAAAAAAACATTCTTCATGTACTTTTGTCGGGAAAGTCAAAAAGTACCTCGTATGAAAAATGACAAAAGATTCCATTCATATATTTTACTAAAAACTCACCGAAGGGTAAAATTGTACTTAAACAACTATAGTTTGATGGAAACAATATTACATATTGAGGAAACATGGATGTGGATGATAAAATACATCCAGTAAATACCAAAGTATAAACAATCTCAGATAAAATGAGATTGTGATATTTCCCCTTACCTTAGGTCTGATTTGCTTCGTAAGTGTCTGAACCTCCTGTATAATGATTTAAATAATGTTATTTACTTATTCCAGAATCATAATTATTTTTATGGTATCATATATGGTCATATTTTTAGCTTCTTATTAGTAATATTTCATTACTACTTGTTATTCGGGTGTTTATTACTTTTTGTTCTTATGCGTGTTTTATCGAATAAATTCTTATTTTTCATTTTAGGTTATAGATACCTCATTTCCAAAATGTTATTAGTGTACTATATATAATATTAATTCATTCAATTCAATTATATAATCATTATGCAATGAAGATCACGTAGAACGAGTCGCATCACATCATGGAGACGGTATTCCGTACGTTCCCACGTGCGATGATATTGTTCCCATGATCGTGGAATTGTATTGGAGTGTATATATAATATTTCAGAATCAATATCACTTTACAATAATCATATATAGTCATTATTTACACCATTATACCCATCCAAGTAAGGTGGTGGTGGAAAATAGATTACACCACGCTGTGGAGACGGTATTCCGTACGTACGCACACGCAGTGATTTCATTTTCCAAAGGATGGATAGATGGTGAAATAGGGTTGTTTCATACATATAATAACATATCATTATATGAGTGATGCTGATTTTATTACTTCATAATGAAACAACTAAAGAAGAAGAAGTGGAAAAAAATAAAGATGAAAGAATCTGTAATGGACATTACCTCTTCTTTGAAGCGCCTCTTTCAGACCTCCACTTAGGGAACTACAATTGGTCTTTGAAGAAGACCAGAACCTCTAGGATGTTTCTAAGGAAGTGGAGAAGAGAATTTGGCAGGGGTTGGCCGAGCTGGAAGGCTCAAAGTGGTGTGAGGAAGAGAGGGAGGAGGTTCCCTTTTATAAGGGAGGAGAGGGGAACCTTTGGAAAAACAAAAAATATTATTTAATTATAAAGTCATATTCGGTTTTAAATAGCTCAAAATTGATTTATGTCAGAGCTAAAGTGGGGATGGGTAGAAATCCTCACATCCAATAAAATTTGGACAATGTTAGGTTAATATTTTAACCTTATCATATAGATTTAACTTTAAGTCAGATAATTTTACTTTTACCATGTCTTTTTGTGTTCTTACACTATAAGGTTAATAAAATTACTATAACAAGCCAAAAGATCCCCAAGTTGTTTATTATTAATCTATATAACATTATCTAAGTCATTTGTCTGAACCATAGATTTTTATAAATAATGTAACATTTAATAATATAATATTTGTTTTAAAAACTATTTTATGTCAATTGTGACACTATTTGGTAATTGATTTTTGTAAAAATCATAACAGAAATATTAGTTCGAAAAAAGTTACTTAAATCAATAATAACATGTCATATTAACATAGAAAATTCTTTTAATTTATAAAAAGTCTCAAATTACATTTATTTGGGTATTTATAACATCAATTATGTCAATATTTCATTAATAAGATAATTACTGCATCATCTTTTTTTCATCAATAAATTAAATTATTTAATTTCTAAAAATTATAAATAAAATACGATTATGTAGGAAATATTTTTATATTTGTAATGAATATTTACAGTCGAATTTATCTTATGTATAACCCTATATTAAAAATGATTTACTTATTCAACATTGATTTTACCTATTTTAACCATTCTTTAAATAAATTAATATTAAATGTCCAAATCTAATCCAAGTGGGCCTAAATGGTCATATATTATTCCAAAGGTTGTTTTTGGTCGAATTACACTTATCCAATACAATTATAACATGTTTTAGGGTAATAATAATATCATTTTTACCCTTAATTACCCTATTTACTTTTAATCGTGGTAAAAAAAGTAAAAAGTTACTATTCACCAAAAATTATTTTCATCTCATTAAACCACATTTTACTTACTGACATCAACCATGTCTTTCGGATTATTGAAATTCCATTCACAAAAGCGGTAAAATTACGTTTTATGTAAATTTGCAAATTCTCCTAGGAGGTGGGTAAAAGACGGTCAAAAGGTCAATAAACTTTTTATATATCTAAAATTATTATAATATGACTCCAATGAATTACATCAAACTTATATAGGTATTATGTATCAATGTTGACCTAAAATAAATTTAAATAAAATAAATAATTATTTAAATAAAAATTCGGTTTTTAAACAGTAACCCATCGTTTTCACTATTCATCAAAAATTGAATGTTTTCAGAAAATACAAAAATTTCACCCTAGGCTAATTTCGATTTTCTGAATCCAAAAATGAAGTCCATTTTGAATGGTAAAATTTATAAAATTTCAAAAAGTGGGTATTACTATTCATAACGGCTAGTTCTAGTAATATTTTAATAATATATCGTTGTTTAGTAAAACCCGGTATTGCGTACAACACACGCTATTGAGGAAGGTCGCGATTGCGTGCAATGCAAGACAAGTCAGGGTTGCGTTTTGTGTAAGAGTATTTGGTTGTATCGTTATATCAAAATCCAACCATTTTTCATTTATACATTGAATATGTATATATATACTCAATGTTGCGTGGAATGACTATTATCAAACGAACTTGAAATTGTGTGTAACACAATCTAAGAATAGTGTTGCGTATACTACATGCTAATACGGTGTTGCGTAAAGCACAATAATATCTTTTTGTAGCATAAAAAACATGACATCAAAAAAAATTAAATGAATACTTATCATAAAATATCTGGTTGTTACATTCTACCCCCCCCTTAAAATGAATTTCGCCCTCGAAATTCGCCGAGGTTATATATGGTTTTATACTTGAAAGTTTCTTTAATTGAAACCCACATCATAAAATGAAATACCAAAACATGGCTTTAAAAACTAATGTATGAAACGTAACGGTTACCCAAATTATCTAATCCCTGGGTTTCCACACAGGAGAACATAGGTGAAAATATGGATATAGAAGAGAAATCTAACTGTCATGTTCTGATGGAGAGTGGTAGAGAACATGGCTTTGAAAAATCCAACAATTACAAAGCCATAAATTTGTGATGATCTAGGGTACCATCTGATTCATCGGATATAAGGGCACTAGGACAACATTTTTGGTTTTCAAGGTCATTTCCATAAAGTTGAAGAATTTGAATTAGAATAAATACTTACTTTATTTTGGTACAATCTCACTGTTTTTCGTGCTTTGAAAAAATTTCACTTCATCTCTTAAAGAAATGAAGTTGAATTTATTATTCGTGAAGTGTTAACAGATCATGTGATAGAATGATGGGTCATTTCATCTTTTTCAAACAAAAGGTTAGCAAAAGTTATCAAATATGCATAAGTCCTTCTATGGTGAGGTTATTCGTATACGATTCCAAAAATGAACTTATACATCATATATCATACCGCATAATAAAATAAAATTTGTATCTACTAACCAGGGACTTCCTGTAGGCCATTGGTAGGCGATAAAGGCCAGTCGCACTTCGGTTGTGGGTTCGATTCCCACAGCCTTGTCCGACGCGATGGGCTGCCGCCCATCCTGCAGGTTGCCCTTTTTCTAAAACTATATTACTATAACATACCATAAATAATATCAAAAAAAGTCTTATCATTAAACAATATTAACTTATGTCTAACATAATACATTCCAATCTTTAGGCTTATCTAAAATACTTCGTTCCAAGCTCATAGTATAAATAAAATGATTACTTGTAATTTCACATAACAATCACATTAATTCCATCATTTATCCACCATATATCATAATATATATCTTGTTGGTCAAATTAAAAACATGTGAATACCTTAATCATGTATTCTCTTGAAGAATGAATACCCATTTAACCTTAGTGAAAACATGAATGCAGTTAAAAGTTAACACTTTTCACATACCAAAATCCTCAAAATTCTATATACTCAAACCATGATATCACTTAGTCCTTATATCTATCATGATCTCATGAATACAATAAAACATCTCATTATCTTCTTGTCCCTTCATTATGCGCATATCATCTACTTTCCAAAATATTTGAATCACTTTTCATGGTTACCGGTACCATTCAACATATACTTTCAAATACTTTAGGAAAACAAATAGTGTAACAATCCTTAGATGATTCTTTATTCCATAGTACCATACATTATTATTTATAAACATACAATCATTCCACTATCTTCTTAAACCACTGACTGAGATTCATCATTTCTTTCATCTCATATTTCATTTGTAGTCTCTTCATCATCATCCCCATAAATACTACTCATATGACCATGCAGATTCTCTTCATTAAATTTTCCCTTAGGGCATTGGTTTGCATAATGCCCATACATTCCACATTTAAAACATCTAATCATTGTTGATTTTGTAGCAATGCCATTATCCTTTTTCATGGTGTTAACTGAACCTTCTCCTTTTCACTTATTGGCTTTGTGTCCTTCTTTTCCACACCCAAATCATCTTCCAGATCCGTCGAAAATATCTCCCTGATGCCTCTTCCCACATGATTTACATTATGGAAATTTATCTTTCTTTCCTCTATGATCATCATGAAACTCCATATTTCTCTTATTATCTGAGTCGGGAAACTTACCAAAGTTGAGATTATTGATCATATTATGAGTTTTCTGATTTGGCATAATAACGATGTTTAGACTTCCAGATCTTGTTTCATTAAGTTGCTCATGAAGAATATTATTCCATTGTCCGCCATATCCTCCATTATCGTGAATCTTCCAGTTTCCAGCCATTTTCTAAAACCCAAAAAGAATACTCTGAGAGGAAAAATTCATGCTAGGGAAAACTACATAGTAAAGGGGGAGTACCCTAAATATCTAACATCTTAGGTTAAATTCTAAAATCATTATCCTAGTTCTAGGACTATATCCTATATGTATACTTCTCATTAGGGACATCCCTAGACATACCTTAGAAATATCTATAGGGATCTCACAAACGTTTTCGCATCCTAGTTTTCAAAAGTTGACTAAATCTTTCCTCTGATACCAACTGTAGAGACCCTAAGCTTGACGTACATGGACATTACATTACTTTTGCGGAATACTTAGTACATAACAAAAACACACACACAAGGACCGTAATAGTTTAGTGTCTTTGGAAACTTGGAATATAATCTTCTAATCGTGGTGAAAGATCTTCAACATCTCCCATAAAGATCATCCCATTTTTTCCTAACTACAACCTTTCTTTATATCCTGGGGAAACGAAAACATAAAATGGGTGAGCTCAAATTCTCAGTAAGGGTAAACAAAAGAAATATCAATCACATGATATACATAAGAACATAACTTTTGGAAATCTTAACCTGCAAAAGAGATCATAATTTCATATCATGGGATAAATCATAGTACTGAAATGTAATCCCAATAATCATAACACAAAACATGAAACTTTGTGGCATACACACATAATCATAGAGAATCATTTCATATTAGTCAAGACTCATTTCCAATACTATCTTAGTGGACAAAGTCCATTTCGGAACCGAGTTCACCCCTCGTTTCAGTCCAGTTTCACTGAACCGGTTTAACCTACTATTCCATCCATGTCTATCTCATGAGATATAAAATCTTTACCCAATGCATTGGAGGTAGATATAGGTCTCACCCATCTCATAATGAAATCATTCTTACTTGTGCCACAAAATAAACATACATCATTCATAATAACCCAACGAATAAAATGGGTTTCATAAACATAATCCCATCATCACAAAATCCATATAAAAGAAATGAATATCTTTTCATTATTAGGAATGAGAAACCATGTAAATAATAGATACATTATACTTGAAACATACACATATGAAATAATTTCATCTTAGATGGAAAATGGTTTTGATAAAACACTTGAAATGAATTCTCGAGGAAAATATCCTTTCTTCTTCAAAATCAATTTATTTTCACAAAACTTCATCTAATTTTAATAGAAATAGATTTTTTTGAAAATAGTAATGAAATATTTTTTAGGAATCTTCATGAAAATAAGGCTTTATAAAACCGTAAAAATCCGTTCGTGCCGTAGAAGTTAAAAAATCATTCTTCATGTACTTTTTTCGGAAAATTCAAAAAAGTACCTCGTACGAAAAATGACAAAATATTCCTTTCATATATTTTACTAAAAACTCACCGAAGGGTAAAATTGGATTTAAAAAATTGTATGTGGATGGAAAAAAATATTACATATTGAGGAAACATGGATGTGGATGATAAAATACACCCCAGTAAATACCAAAGTATAAACAATCTCGGATAAAATGAGATTGTGATATTTTCCCTTACCTTAGGTCTGATTTTCTTTGTAAGTGTCCGAAACTCCTCTATAATTATTTAAATAATGTTATTTACTTATTCCAGAATCATAATTATTTTTATGATATCATATATGGTCATATTCATAGCTTCTTGTTAGTAATATTTCATTACTACTTGTTATTCGGGTGTTTATTACTTTTTGTTCTTATGCGTGTTTTGTCAAATAAATTCCTATTTTTCTTTTTAGGTTATAGACACCTCATTTCCAGAATTTTATTGTTGTAATATATATATAATATTCATTCATTCAATTCATTTATATAATCATTATGCAATTAAGATCATGTAGAACGAGTCGCATCACATCGTGGAGACGGTATTCCGTACGTACACGAGAGCGATGATATCATTCCAATGACCGTGGAATTGTATTGGAGTGTATTTACACTATTTCAGAATCAATATAACATTACAATAATCATATATAGTCATTATTTACACCATTATACCCATCCAAGTAAGGTGGTGGTGGAAAATAGATTACACCATGGCGTGGAGACGGTATTCCGTACGTACGCATGTGCGGTGATTTCATTTTCCGTAGGATGGATAGATGGTGAAATAGGATTGTTTCATACTTATAATAACATATCATTATATGAGTGATACTGATGTTATTACTTCATAATGAAAAAACTGAAGAAGAAGAAGTGGAAGAATAAATAAAGTTGAAAGAATCGGTAACAGACATTACCTCTTCTTTGAAGCGCCTCTTTGATACCTCCTCTTAGGGAACTAAAATTTTTCTTTGAAGAAGAACCGGACCTCTAGGATGTTTCTAGGGAAGTGGATAAGTGAATTTCGCAGGGGTTGGCCGAGCATGAAGGCTCAAAGTGGTGTGAGGAAGAGAGGGAGGAGGTGCCCTTTTATAAAGGAGGGGAGGGGCACCTTTGGGAAAACAAACAAATATTATTTAATTATAAAGTCATATTCGGTTTCAAATAGCTCCAAATAGATTTATTTCAAATATAAGTTGGGGATGGGTTGAAATCCTCTCATCCATTATAATTTTGACAAGTTTAGGTTCCTATTTTAACCTTATCGTTTAGATTTAACTTTAAGTTAGATAATTTTACTTTTACAGTGTCTTTTTTGTTCTTACACTATAAGGTTAATAAACATACTATACCAAGCCAAAAAAACTCAAAGTTGTTTATTATTAATCTATCTAACCTTATCTAAGTTATTTGGCCAAACCATAGATTTTTAGGAATAAAATAACAATTAATAATATAATATCTGTTTTAAAAACTATATTATTTCAATTGTGACACTATTTGGTAATTGTTTTTTGTGAAAATAATAACAGAAATATTAATTCAAATAAAGTTACTTAAATCAGTAATAACATGTCATATTAACCTAGAAAATTGTTGTAATTCATAAAACGTCTCAAATTACATTTTGTTTTGGTATTTATAACATCAATTATGTCAATATTTCATTAATAAGATAATTACTGCATCATCTTTGTCTCATCAATAAATTAAATTATTTAATGTCTAAAAATTATAAATAAAATACCATTATGTAGGAAATATTTTTATATTTCTAATGAATATTTAAAGTCTAATTTTTATTATGTATAACACTATATTAAAAATGATTTACTTTTAAACTTTGATTTTAACTATTTTAACCCTTCTTTAAATAAATTAATATTAAATGTCCTAATCTAATCCAAGTGGGCCTAAATGGTCATATTTTATTCATAAGGTTGTTTTTGGTCTAATTACACTTATCCAACAGAATTAGGACATGTTTTAGGGTAATAATAATATCATTTTTACCCTTAATTACCATATTTACTTTTAACCGTGGTAAAAAAAAGTAAAAAATTACTATTCACCAAAAATTATTTTCATCTCATTGAACCACATTTAACTTACTGACATCAACCGTGTCTCTCAGATTTTTGAAATTTCATTCACAAAAGCGGTAAAATTATGTTTTATGTAAATTTGTAAATTCTCCTAGGAGGTGGGTAAAAGACGGTCAACAGTTCAATAAAATTTTTATATATCTAAAATTATTATAAAATGACTCCAATGAATTACATTGAACTTATATATGTATTATGTATCAATGTTTACTTAAAATAAATTTAAATAAAATATATAATTATTTAAATAAAAATTCGGTTTTTAAATAGTAACCTAGTGTTTTCACTATTCATAAAAAATTGAAAGTTTTCAGAAAAATACCAAAATTTCACCCTAGGCTAATTTCGATTTTCCGAATCTAAAAATGAAATCCATTTTGAAAGATAAAATTTATAAAATTTCAAAAAGTGGGTATTACTATTCATAACGGCTAGTTCTAATAATATCTTAATAATATATCGTTGTTTAGTAAAACCCGGTATTGCGTACAACACATGCTATCGAGGAAGGTCGCGATTGCGTGTAATGCAAGCCAATTCAGGGTTACGTGTTGTGCAAGAATCCTTTTTTGTTTCGTTATAACAGAATCCAACCATTTTTCATTTATACATTGAATATATATATATACTCAATGTTGCATAGAATGTCTATTATCAAACAAACTTGAAATTGTGTGTAACACAATCTAAGAATAGTGTTGCGTATACTGCACGCTAATAGGGTGTTGCGTAAAGCACAGGAAAACATTGTTGTAGCATAAAACAAACGACATTAAATAAATTAAAAATAATACTTATCATAAAATATCAGGTTGTAACAGTAACATATTATGGGATCCAAAAGAAAATTCTATAATATTAAAGTAACTCATGATTGTGTCGCGTGGTACAAAAGGATTTATCTTTAAATTTTCAATGTTATTCGGAAGGAAATAAGGCATTGGATTTTTGTGATCGAAAAACAACTTATGAAGGTGAATTGTTTAAAGAGAAATGATTATTACATGTCACTCCATGACAAAAAACTCATTCATATTAATCAAAATAAAATCTGACAATTTTTTGTAATTACAAACCGGATTACTAAAAATTGGACCATATCATTACTAAGAGTTGTGAGGGTGAATATTTCATATACATTGATTATTGGGTGTGAAAACTAAAGTGCAATTAAATTATCAATGAATTCATTGAATCATTAGAGATTCAATACGATTGACTTCATGTAATAATAAATTACAAAAAATGTCTAATTATTAGAGATTTCATTTTAAAATATTTAAATATAGTACTGCATTTAACATATCTTATAAAACTACATATCTAAGGAGCCCTTCAGCAATTTAGAGTTTTTTGGGAGATAATTATTACCAAAAATCATTTTATGTCAACAATATTTTTTCCCATCATTCATTCCTTTTGATTTTTTTACAAAAGGATAGAATAAAAAATATTAATTCATTCAATGGGGGATGAACTCAATTTAATTTTAAATGTATTGATAATGTGGATGATGAAAATTATATGTTTTCATGTTAGGATGAGTTTGATGTGTTGGTGCTTGAAATTTGGAATTTTTACAGATCATGTGTTATTTTATTGTTTCTATGAAATAAATAGGTGATGACTAAAGAACACTAAATCAATGGGTATTTTTCATTTTTTTAGAATAAAATGTATTATTGGGTGTTTCTAAGAAGATATCTATATAGAAATGGCGAATATAGTATTGACCATTATATTGGGTGTTTGAGAATTATTAGGAATATTGTTTTATCTTATGATGTCGAGTTTTTAAAAGATCAATGTTGGGTGGATGATAGCAATATTTTTATTAGAGAATTCATTTATACATATTGAAAGTGACTTCATATTGTATCTTTTGAAAAAACAATCATGAATATGTAAGATGTAATGTGCAGATGAGAAGGGATAAAATGGATGATGAAATTCAGAATCAAATAAATTATTTTTTTGGTAAGAAGCATACCTCATTATAATAAAAGTCAAAAAAATAATTATGAACATATATATGAGATATTAATAGTTCAGAATATGTTGTATCATGTATTACAAGAAGTAGACAATGAGGAATCTTATAAAATGATAGTGATTTTTCAATATAATATGGAATATGTTAGAAATTTGCATGGTTAGGTTATCCCTCACACTAAATATTAAACTGAGGAAATAAAATTTTTAAAATGGGTTTCTCAAATAAAAACATTCACACATGATCCGGTGGGGAGAAAAAAATCCCATTAAACCATACCAAATTGAAAAAAATTCATAGTTCTAATCATTTTATTTAACAGTGGGAGTTAAAAGTAATAATAAAATATTCTCTATACAATATTGGATATTATAGATATGTTATAAATAAAAAATGGCTTTTTATATATTGAGTTAATGAATTGTCCATATACATAGATATCCAACCTTTTAAAGATAGACATGTATTTTCTTTGGTAGACACCAATATTCTATTGTGTAGTTTTTCTATAACTATACGATGTGCTAACCATGGAATAGTGTTATAATATTTTTTAAATAGAAAACCATTCAATTTAGAGTTATATCTATAGACTCTTTTGTATAGATTTACAAATTTTTTGTGTTTTTACACTTAGTCCAACATCTTTAGTATCCTGATGATGGAATAGAAATATTTATATACTTATTGACAGTAGATTAGACCATTCATACAATTGGATTTGAAGACCGTAATTGTGAACTTATTAATTGTTTTTGTTGATCAAAATATAAGAACATATATATAGGTGTAATCTCTAATATACATGAAATAATATCATGTTGATATAAATAGTGTCAAACCTGGTAAACCTTTTTCCCTTCAGTGTTATAACATTCTCTATATGTATTGTCATCATTGATTAGATTCATATTTTGATCATAACTATAATCAGTAGGATAATTATAATCATTTTTTAAAATAATTATTTTCACAATGAAACCAAAACACCCTATGATTTTAAAATAGAACTATTCTTGATAGCATATTTGATCATTTTGTAATGTGAAAAACGTGGGTAGACCATTTTCTCTTAAAAAATATACAAGTGTTCCACTCACATCACTTATAAATGGCCACCACCCATGGTAACCTCTTCACATCATGAAGGCCATTTTTTTCTTTCCCAATACATACCAAATTCTCCACCTTAAATCCCACCCTAAGACCTATAACCTTTATTTGGATTATATATCCAACATATAATGGATTTGGATGCTTACCTAAGGAGGTTTACCGATGAAGTGATATCATGCTCCACCAGGCATATTTATATTATTTCTTCCTCCAAAGAATTAAAATATAGTTAAATTATGAAAATATAATAACTATAATATATCCTATTTTCGTTGTTTTTATTTTCAGTTTTAATTTAATAAACATAATCCCCCCCTTTCCATCACACGAGATTTGAAATCATTATTTGTGTATACGGCATACTACCGACTCACATTCTGATGTTATTCATTTTCCATCAACTCCTTTCATTGATTATTCTAATGATGGATTTAATGTATATATATATGTATATAATTTGTCAAATCTATACTAATGGAGTTATTATATCACATATACCTTTTTAATTTTTATTCGTTGGGGATACGAAAATGTCTCTCATATGTATAGAAGACTACAATATCACAAGGTGATGTGATTAATTTTTAACTAACTCTATATACAAGAGGTAATAAGGATAAATAAATTAATATATGTGATATAAATGACATAATAAATATATTAATGATATATTTATCACTTTTAAATGATAATATATCATTTTATTTCTTCAACTGAAAGTTTATAATTCGATTTATGGACTTATGGACTTCCGCCTAAACAAAGTGATGTGATTGTATTTTCAACATTAATTTAAAAAGATGACATATATAAATATATATAACTAAAAAATATGAATTCTATAATATTTTAATAAATTTTTATATATAAAATAACTCATTCCCCTTTTCCATAATGATCATGAAAAAATGGAAATGTTACTCATCCGTATGTTTGACAAATTGTCTCAACGATTGTATCATAGTTCATCTTTTATAACCAGATTTAATGATTGGATTTAAAAAGTTTAATTAATTTTTAAATATTATAAGTATTTCAAGATTATTATTTTGTATATTTGAAATAATAAACTATATTACCATGGTCAATGTACAAAATCCATTTTGAAATAGTGAATCAAACATCCTCCAATCACCTAACTTGTTATTAATTGATTATTTATCTGAACATGTCATTAAAAATAAATAGATTATCTATAAGGAAATATACTTTGAAAATATTCATAATAATTTATATATTTTAATTAATTTTATTATACATGATTTAAAATACTTACAAGGAAATTATGTGATTAAGGTAACAATTTTTTCATCTCTCTTTTCTTTCTTTGAGACATATTCTATATTCGGAGCATATTTATTATTGAATAGTGTGTATAATTATATTTAAATTTAAAGGATTTTTTTTCATGATCTTTTTCATATTTATATATCAATATGAGGTTTTCCATTTCATGATGTTTTGATCTGGGTATTACCAAATCTGTAAGATATATCATCTCAATTTCACTTCATCAAGGAATATTATAATGAAACACACCGACAATATCTTATCAAGTGTATTTGGTGAACCCATGACATTTTATATCATTAAAATAATTATTTTACAGATTTTATAATTTTCAATTGATGTCATTCATTCATGGGTCTTAGGACTGTACAGTTACCAATGTGGCCAAGTATTTATGTTCCAATATTATTTTGATCCATAATGTTTATGTCAAAGGATATTTTTGAATAAATAATATGATATTATTTTATTAAAACACATATATTTTATAACAATTTTATTTGTAATATCTTTATGATGTTATTTCTCATTTCATCTATTCTTTTTTAAGAATCAAAAAGGATGTATCTTGTAAGTGATACCGATCGTGTTTTTTCATTTATACATGGTATCTTTCACATCATTATAAATTTTTTTAAATATTTATAAAACTAATATTTTCTAAAAAAATGATTTAATAAAAACCTTATAAATGATAGTCTATCTTATTTAAAAAAATTTATAAATAAATTTTCCAATTATTTCCAAATGAGTCAATTATGGCCTCCATTTACAAAATGTTATGAAATAAATATTTATTTTTAAAATTTACTAAATGAATTGATTTTTAAAAAATGATTAATAATATTTTATTAGATCATTCTTTTAGTTGTTTCCAAGGTTTTTTTCAATTAAAATTATTTTATGTATAATTTGTGACTTTTATTTTTATACAAGATATTTTCAGAATAAATTATTATTTTTTTAGTTTCTAAATGTGATTTTGAAAACAAAATTTGTGTTTTCAATAAAACATTATTTAATTAAATATTAATCATATTTACAATAATAAACACAAACAACATAGTTGTTACTTATGATTCCATGAGGATATTTATTATTAATTCCATCCTCATTATTTCTCTAGAAGGATTATGATTGTTATAATGAAATTTCCATGGAAATTATTTCATTTCCAAGACTTATTCATGTTCCCAATATATTGTTTCGGAACCCATTTAATATTTATGGTTTATTCAGGTCTCAAAGAGATTTTTATGGAACCTATTTATTTTCTATTATCTTTAATCATGCCTGAGATAGATTTTTAGGTATCTAATTTCTTTCCTATGGGTAAATCAGGATTAAAATAGTTTTTCATGCAAATGATTTCTTTTCCATTAGTTAATCGCGTATAAAATATATTATTCCGGAATCTGTTTCTCTTCAACTTGTTAGTCATTTTTTTGATAAATTGAAATGGAATACATCTTCTTCCATTATTTAATAATTTTTTAAAAGAATAATGATGACTTATATGAGTTTTATGAAGTTAATCAAGATACATGTACTATATTTATGGATTTTTGATGTTTCTATACAATTATTGCACCTATATTGGACTACGTATGACCGATATAGAATACACATTGAGTGTTCTCATATAACACTCTAATTAATTGATTCATGATTATGTTCCCCAGATAACTATAATTGAATTAGACTGTATGGATAATTATATTTTAATGGTTCTATAATACTAGTGGCATAAGATATCAACATAGTTTATCTGTGCTTCCCATGGGTTTACCATGTCTACATTTACCAAAATTGGAATTACATGGATCTCTATTATTTAATCTTATGATTAATTCCTTTGAAAAATCCTTATGAAATTTTCCATGAATGATGATTCAGTAATTGATGGTTATGAGTTCATTTAATATTTATTCATGTACTCTGATTATGTCATCATACATTTATGAACTTATTATAGTCAATGATGAAATTCAGTTGTTATTGTTTTTTTACCCTTATTAAGAATTTCGGATCACATTTCCAATGTATCATTTCCCCAATGGTATCAGGAACTCTGAAGAATTACTTATGTTTATAAGTATTTTATATAGATGACGATCATGATGAATTAATGTGAAATATAGAAATTTGAATTAATTTGGTGAGATTCTCATTTAAGGACATGGGTAATGATCACGTAAGTGATTCTCATAATTCTCAATAATTATAAAGCTAAAAGGTCATTGATAATGTAAGTGATCCAATATTTCCTTTTCATAATATATGTTTTGGAGAGACTAATTTGGGTCACCTTTATAGGTTTCAAAGATGAACATTTAATATGTATGATCTGAGAACCATATCCATCATTGTTGGTTTTGGGATACTATATTTGGTACCAGGAGATAGTTTAGATAACATTAAATATTGGGATGCATTCATCCTATGATTTATGGATACCGTCAAATATTCTTAAATTGTGATTGTATTATAACACCAATATGTACCATATACTGATATTTTATTATGTAAATGCAACTACATATTCCATCTCCTCTTCCATCCATTTGGATATGAAATAATCATTTGTGTGTACGACAGACTACCCCTTGCGAACTGAAGTCATTCATTTTTTTATCATATCCTCTGATATATAGTTGTAATGATCAATTTAATGTCAATATATGAAATTTTTAATATATTTATACTTATATTTTATTATATCTCCTATTACTCCTTACATTCTTTTATAGGGGGTATAAAAACATCATCAGTGTTTACTACGGACTAGTTCCTCATGATGAGATGTCCATAATTTTTAAATAATGATTTTCATTGAATATAATAATGATTAATGTCATGAATATATGTGATGTATATGATTTAATAATAATTTAAATAAAAACTTTATCTTTATAAAAAGATAATATATCATTATCATTCTTACACTAAAAATGACAATTCGTGAATGATTGGACTACTGCATCCACGTAGTGATGTGATTCTTTTTTCAAAATTAAATGTCATGGAAGATATATATCAGTTTATTTAAAGAATAATTAAGATATTTATTATAGTAGGATCATTATATTTAATAAAATCATAACTTATTTTCAGAATGATAAGTGAAAAATTGAAACATTACTCATTTTTAATATGGTCTGTCAAATCAATGATCATAACATAGTTTATTTTTCATGACCATATTTATTGACTATTTTTAAAAATTATTATTGATGTAAAAAATGAATCTTTTTTATGATAATTATTCTTTACATGTTGAATAATGAACTCTTTGACAATGGAGAACACACCAAAGATATACTGAAACAATGAACAAAACATCATCTAATCACAAAATGTTTACTTAAAAAATTATGTATATGAATATGTAATTAAAAATTAATAAAATAAAAGATTAATATATATGTTATAAATCGTTGAATATTGTTTCAAGAAATCAATTAATGAATTTAACATTACTATACAAGATTTAAATGATATTAAATGAATGCCTTGGATCAATGTAGTAGTTTTATCGTCTCACTATAACTTCAATGAGACATATTCCATATTAATCACTTATTTTTATTTGGCTGTTTATATACATCCATTGTAACACCCTTTGATTTATATGTGATGGATTTATTATTTTATTTTATTAATTTGTTTATGTTTTTTATATTCATTGATGTCTTGTGTTTTATGGTACACCATGATAACCATGTGCTATACACAAAACCGAATTAGTTTGTGATATATGAAACACTATGGTTGGATTTTTTAACATATAATTTCATGTCCTTTTGATAAAATTCATTTCACACAAGATGAACTTTAAATGAAAAACTAAATAATATTAAGTTACGTTATAACCTATCTATTATAATAGTGGTTATGAATGATATTAAGTGAATTATGAAAATATTATTTATAAAATAATATATAATTTATAATTTTGTGATAAATTAATTATGAATTAAAATAAAACCCTTTCAAAAGAAGGAAATATTTTTCTAAAAAAAATATTTGATACAAATAAGTGAGTTTATAAATTAATAAAATCACTCATTTTGGTTTTTATTAATATAAATGTAATATACACAATATAATGGTTGAAATTTATCATATATGATTTCTCAACATGATATAAGAATAAATTAAATATTTTAGATAAAATAATTATATTTCAAATAATACATTTTTTCATATTTTGACAACACACCCATTTTAAATCAATTTTAACACATTTTTATATTATATATGACAAAATATACTTCTTCATTGGAATTGAGATATAAAAACTTACTTCTGGAAATTTTTTTATATTTTTCTATTATGTTTCTTGTTTTGATTAATAATAAAAATAAAATAAATTTTAATTGAACTTTTAACCATCAAAATAATATATATAATAATTTTATATAATTTAATGTATTTCTAGAATAAATAGATTATCGTTTTAGAAATTAATATCATTTTGTTCATTTGAATAAATTTTACATTGTTTTCTGATATAAAAACATATCAATATTTTGGAATGTTTTAATTCTTAACAGCCACTTCACAAATCCGACTATAGGGTTAAATTTAAATTAACTCAATATTTTTAATCAGTGAATACAAATAATAAAAATATATTTCTTTTATTTTTTGGCATTATGAGTAGTAACTTCAAAAATTTTTATTAATAGGGTAAAAAAGTTAAATCAGGAAAATAATGGAAAAATAATATTATAAATATACCACTACATTTCTCTTAATATCATTGGATTAGTTTTGTTCACCCTAAATTCTTCATGGGTAAAAATGGTATCCTTTGGAAGCCACATGGATGAGACTAGGAAATTTATTTTGTTCTATTGAAGGAAAACATAAATATGTATTACTCAAATTTCATTAACGATGCCATTTTTAAAATAAATATTAACAAAAGATAAATTAGAATATAAATACTCATTTGAAATATAAAATAATTTTCATTATCATGGTAATTTATTTTTAATTTTTAGGAAATTAAAATTCTCACTAAAGGCTTATACATTGATGATGTAGAAATTATTTAATTAATTAGAAGTCATAAAATTAATTTTCATTAAATCAATAATAACCATTAAAATACAAAGAAACATGAAACTTTAAATATTTTTATTATATATAGACTATAATCATCCATGTTTAGAGACATTTACCATTTCAAGCCATATAGAAAATATTCTCACCCTGATGATATTTTATTTAATGTGATGTTAATGTTTCCACAATCTGGTTTTATTAAATTAAGTAATTTTTATATAGAAGTTTCAAGAAGATATATACTATTATAATTAATTTTATGAAATATAGAATAATTATCTTCATTGTTTTATTTTATTATTAATTTTTACCCCAATAATAAGTATTTTATTAAATTTAACAAAAATGATCTATTAATAATTTATTAATGAAAACATAAAATTAATGTTGTTAAACATTTTAAAATAAATATAATTTGTTATAATTAATATATCCAAAAAATAATTATAGTTTAAATAAAACTCTTACAAAGATAATTAATTTTTTAGAGGATAACATCTTATCCGGTTATTATTAAAAATCCAATAAATTATTAGTGAAAAAATGACACTATTAATATTTTATCAAAATAATGACTTCTTAAATAATTTATAAATGATAAAAAACTAAAAATAAAATTTATTTATTATATTGTCTTAAATTAAATAAATTATACCTTTATTTTTTAATTTATAGCATGTAAGTTAATATTTCACCCTGGGAATGCTGAATTTTTTTTTACTATAGTTAAAATGTAAATAGAATATATAAGTGTTAATTAGAAGGATAATGTTTAAATTTATTGAAACCTTTTATAAAAATTATTGGGTGATGATATTACAACCATATATAATGTAATATTCGAAAATAAGTCATTATTAAGGTTTTTTGATGGGTTATGATTTTAATATAAATTAATATTTTTGGAGATTCCAAATTTGCATGTCACCTCTGTTATAAAAGGGAACATCATCTCTCACAACATCAGTTCCCATTGATCCTTCATGATCATCCATACCTTACCCATATCCCATATTAACATCCTTATTTACATTATATAGGTTCTAGTATTCTAAAAATATAGACTCTAGTGACTTTAATAGGAGATCTAGAGGGAGGTTGTCAAAGAAGAGCTAATCTCCTCTACTGATTATTTCAAACTTATTTCTTTTTCTACATCATCATCATAAGATGAGACCATAATAATGTTTTAAATACAGAATAATCTATATTATAAATTTGTATTATTATTATTTAATAACTATATTCCATCTTTTATCCATCCAACGAAATATGAAATCACCACATGGGTGTACCTATAAATTACCGTCTCCACGACATGGTGTAATCTAATTTTCACCACCACATTACTCATATGTGTATAATGTTTGAAATAATAACAATATATGATTATTATGACAATATTTTGGTTATTCAACATTATATATACCATCCACTTCCTTATCAGTCGAAAATTAAGGGAATGATATTGTTACTTGTGCATACGGACGGCCTACCACATCCATGATGTGATATGATTCATTCTACATGATCATCATTAATGAATGATTATATAAATAATTAGAATAAGTAAAAATTATATATATTACATTAATATGATTCTTTAAATGATACAAGTATTACCTATAAATAGGAACACGATCTTATCTGACAAAACAAGCGTAAGAAACTAAAGAAGATAATACTTAAAGGAGGAGTAATAATGTTATTAAACAACTGGTAATTATTTGATCACATATGATATCATAGAAGTGAATATGATATCTAAATAAGTTAATGAAATTATTTAAAACCTTATAAATGTTGTTTGGTCATGTACTATGGACCCATGTCCTAGGGTATGTGATTATTTGGTCTAATTTTTATTTCAATGGGACAGAAGGCTTTTAAACCAGATGTTTCCTTTTTATGGAGATTGTGCTGCCCTAGAATGTTTTTATGGTTCGTATAATTATGTTAATGATATTTAAATATACAAGTAATTTCTATTATTTTATGAAGAAATATTATTTGACTAATTATATAATGATAAGAGATAATTTATCAATCTCATTAAAGATTATTTATACGTCATTATTTATTGGAGTGTAGTTATTATCCAAATACATGTCTCATAAATATGTATTAAAAATATTTTTTATATCCTTATACAAATATTTAATGTAAATTTTACCCATTTTTCAATCATTATTAAATTTTATCAAAGGAATATTTTGACATTTTGATATGATTTATGTTTCGAATTTCTGAAAAAGTATGAAAAGAATATTTTCTTTTAACTTAAACAGCATGAACTGATTTTTATGGTTTCATAATTCCTTACTAACAAGATGATTCCATTAAAATATTTCATGTTTATTTTCAAATAAATTATTTTAATTTAAAATATCTAGGAATTTTTATTAAAAAAATCATTTTTCAAGAATAAAATAAAGAATACTCATTACTTCATTTCAAGTGTTCTATCAAAATTATTTTTTATATAAAATGGAATTCGTTGATAGGGTCAGGATTCATGTATAATATCCCTATGATTCTTATGGTTTTATTTTATTATGATATAATTAGATTTAAGACATCCATTTTTTATAATTATTATATTATTGTGTAATGATGTTTAATGAAACCAATTTCATTCCTGGGTAATGGTGAATGATTTTTGTTTTTGTGGAACATGTAAGAACGAATTCATTATGATATGTGTGGGACCTATATATCTATCCAATTAATTGTGTAATGATGTATATATAATGAGATAGACATGAAAAGAACAAGAAATGGTATCTATTCAATTATACAGGACTGGAATGATTTGTAATATTGATTTAGTAATACAGGGATAGAACGAGTAGTGAAATCGGTTCAGTAAAGGACATTCTCCACCAAGATGGTCTAGGAAATGATCCTTGTATAATATGGAAATTAGTTTATATGATTAGGTGTTTTACAAAATTCAATTATTTATTCCAAATCTATTTTCAAATGGCTCATGTTCCTTTCTGATTTATTAAATATGAACTGCGAAGAGTAATTTCCGGACACAAGATTATGAAATATGTTATATATGGTATTATTTCAAAATTTATGTTCAAATTTTTAAATTATTACATTCATGTTATTTATGATATTCTCTTTTTTACCACTACTAACAATATTAAGTCAGCCTTTTCAATTTTGTTATTTCCCCAAGGATATAAAAAAAGGGTTATAGGTTGTAAAAATAAAAAGAAATATCCTTATAAGATATTTTGAAGATTTTCACCATAATATAATGTGTTTTATGTTTCTATTTTCATTAATATAATATCTTCATTGGTCATCTAGTTGTGTAATGTATTATGTATTCCTCAAAAGTATAGTAATGTTAATTTTTGTTAAGATTTGGCTATTAGAGTTGGTATTGGACTGATTGTTTAGTTATCCTTTGGAAACATGGTTGAGATAATTTTATTGAGATCCCTAGATATTTTTATATGGAAATGTTAATGTATATCCATAATTTTAACTCTGTGTATATGATACAATCATGGATTTTTGGTAATGATCATGGACAACCTACCATCAATCCAATGATGTATAGATTGAAAGTAAGTTTCACATAATTATGATGTTTTTTCTAGTAATATTATTTCCAATAAAACATTTCTTTTGGTGTTTGGAATGTTTATTGAAATATGAGGATTCCTATTAATGGAGAACATTGTAGAAAATTGAATGATTTCCCTAAATTGAAACCAAATAAAATGGTATTTCGAAGTGGAAACAACTTTATTATTCCAAATCAAAAATCTAATAATATGATTAATACTAACATCATCTATGAGTTTTATAACCCAGATAATAAAAAAATATGGAGTTTCATGGTGACCATATAAGAAATAATATCCTTTTTTTCAAGTTAATCATGTGGGAAGATTCTTTAAAGAGAATGTTTTAATTTGATTGGAAAAGGATTTGGGAGTGTAAAAGGAAATAAAGCAATGAATTACATAAGAGAAGGTTCAATTAACACAATGGACAAGTAAAATAGTATTTCAATGGAATCAATGATAGTTATATTTTTTTAAAATGGAATCTATGGGTTTTATGAAAATCGATGACCTTAGCGGAAGGATCTTGAAGAGACTTTGAAAGGATATAAGATTAATTGTTATATTTTTGATGATGAGGATACTACAAATGATATGTGAGATGAAAAATGTGGTAATTAATAAAAGGATTAATCTTGGTTATTATTTTATGATGATATTGGAATTTTTTCATGTCTCTCTATTATAATCCAATAAAAAGGTATTGCAATTAAATTTAAGGTATTTTTGAATAATGAAACATCTTGGTATTTTTCTGCATTTATTTTTTCATAAGTATTTATTTAAAAGATACAATTTATAGAAAGGAACCAATAAAAATTGATAAGGGACCATAGAATTAAAATGATAATTACTTTCTAAACTGTTTAAGGTCTAAGTTTTTAGTGAGTGATTACCAGTTAAGTGATGTAAAACCATTCTGGTTGATAATCTTATCATGGGTTAATGTGTATAATAACAAAAATGCAAGGAGGGGCATAAATGGAATATAGATTTTTATTTTAATAATATAAAATTATTCCTATTTTTTAAAATGTAATAATTGTTCTTTCATTTATATTATGTCTCTTATTAATAATTTTATTGTTTATATTCTCTATTTATTTGTCTTCATGAGTTATGAATGTTGTTTTATACTCTAATAAAATGTATATATATATAATTCATATCCTTATAAAAGGAAATACTTTTTTTGAGTGAAGACTGAAGGCATATTTATCTGATCATGATTTTTTTACCGCAAGACAAGAAACAACATTATTAACAATTCATATTACATTACATTGATATTTCGATTATTTATTAGTGTTATTGTTATCAATATTTTCCATAATGTTAATAAATGATTAATTATTTAACATTATTATAATATATTTATGGGATAAGTTTTTATAATAATAGTATGTTTCTAAATGTTTTGGCATTTGAGAAAATATGTATAAAAATTTGCTCAAATTAAATGAAAACAAACCTAAAAATGAAAAAAAATATTAGAATAGTTTTTAATCATTAAAATTAACAAATGCCCTTATTTTGGTATAATAAATTATTTAGGTGTTAATTTAAATTCCAAATTTGTTTTATGAGATATAATATTCATGAAAAAATTATATAAACAAAATTTCTACTCAATATGCGTAGTAGACATAAATTGGGTAAGAAAAAATGACATTATTTTTTAGAAGTAATTAAAATATATATAAAGAACATGTAATTAAACTGAAAATATATATTTAAATTCATAACTTTATAAAGGATTAATTTAGTATAATAGGGAAACATTATCAATTTTAAAACATATCAATAAAACTAGTTGAGTTTTCTAAAAATATTACCTAGAAAATTTTGTTTTTGGATGCTCGGGAAAACTATAACCTAATTGTAATATATTAGTGAATAATATTTCAAATGGTTTAGAGGATAATAGAAAAAATCACTCAGAAAAAAATTGTTTCAATTATTAGAATATTAAAATTCAGATACTTATATATGATTATAATGAATTTAAAAAAATTATTTTCAAATGAAGATATGTCATATCATGTTCTAATATGGACTTACAAAAAAATAAATGACCATGTTATAGGATATTTTTATTATTAATTTATTTGTATCATTATGTCTTCTCAAATCATGAATAAATATTTTAACAATATAGATCTCAACTATAAAAAATTACATTCATTATCTAATTATTTTACCATATGTTGGGGAGATGATTCTTTTTTAAATGATTGAAAATGATATTAATATTATTGATCAAAGATAATGAATTATTATCTAATTAAAATTTATAATACCAATTTGAATAATAATGGATGTAATACGATAGTATAATGTTTCTTAAATGATAATAATGACCAAAAATTCTAATTTAATTTATGTCATCTAAAATAAAAAATCTCATTAATTAGTATACTTAGTAAAATAAATATGGAAAAATTGGACACCTATAAGATTAAAAATAAGAGAAACCATTTACTTCAATATATCATGATTTATAATTTAATCCTATGAATTCTGGATTTTGAATTGGATTCCAATGGATTCAACCCATTCGACACATTTAGTAAATGTTATTGGATTTATCTATGAGTTCTGATCCCTTATTATCATCTTTGGGGATGTGCATGAATCAAAATTACATAATTATTTTAATAATTATTACTATTAAAAAATTCATAAAAAAATAATTATATATCCTTTTAGTCATTAATTGAAAAATTTCAAAAGTTCTGTAACAATGGTGTTAAAAATTATAATTCATGTACTGTAAAAATGTTTAAAATTCATGCTTCTTTAATTCTAAATTTTGTTGACATATATAGAGATCTGAACTTATATTGATAGAAATATTTTAGCGATTTAGGTTTTTTAGTCGGTAACATTGATCAAGATCCTCCATAACTACATTACTTTTTATTTTTAATTCATCTTATATATTTTAATGCATCTTCAAGTATTCAATTGAACAATTAATAATTTATTGGATCAATTGATTTGATTATGGAGACGCAAGCCTATAAAATATATTACTACATGATTTTATCCATAATTTTCTAATAAATACCAACTGAGGATAGAAATGGGTTATTGTATTTGGATGAGTAGTATCATAATATATCAATAGAAAAAACAAGTATTACTCATTTAATTCCTTAGTGTTATTAGATGTCAACTTGAGCTCCAATAAATCTAAAGAATAACCTTGTTAAAAAATAAAAATTGTGTGGGATATAAATCCTATTAATGGAATAAAAATGATAAGGAAACAAAACAAGATTTTCAAAATATATAACATGATATCGTTAAAATAGAGTCATATAAGAAATCAAAAAGAATCATCACATAATGTATTGGTATCATAAGATCATAGTGGTATAGTAAATGTTGTTACAACATATAACATGACATAAAAATGAGTCAATTATAACTTTTTATTCATTATTACATGGTATAAAATGTATAATAATGGATTAGGTATACTCCCAAATCCCATATTTGAATCCTCATGTGACTAAATCAATACCCAATGCATTGTAGTTTTTTCTAGTAACATTAATAATAACATGTTCATGATCTTTCTGTTTCACGTAAATGGAATTTAATCATATTGAGTTAAAAAATAATTACCAATGTTTATTCTTGTTTCTCAAAATCATTCCCTATATCTTAATCAATAGAAATTTAATAATGATGGAATTATTGAAAAGAACATAATCCATCAATTATCCCCTAAATGTAATGGAAAATTATAATGTTATATATTTGAGAGACATATATACATAATTTATAATAAATATATAACAACAAGGGTTTTTTAATTGATAAAAATACATTGAAATATACTAAAAAATTATTGATTAAAATAACATAACCACTATGAAAATAAATATTAAAAAACAAGAAATTTCTAAAATCTTATGAAAATATTCTCTATTAAAAGAACCTTGTGAACATATATTTTACTATTAAAAAATAAGTTGTGTTAGTGGTGATAAACTTATATTCATAGAAAATAAAAAATATAGAGGGTACTTTCACATTTTTTCTATGAAAAGTAAAAAATTACCTTATTGATAAAATGATAGGAGGAATCATGTTAAAAGGATTTTTTTAAAAAAAATTATGGGTGAAAATGAATTTATAAAATCAGATTAAAACATTTTTCAAAACATTTTTAGAATCCATTTTTTGGGAAAAAAATATTTTTTACCAAAGAGAGAAATGAAGTCATGTTTTCATAAAAAACAAGTTTCTCAATAATATTATATAACAAAGACATGATAATGGTAAAATTACATGAATTCCCATAGGTGAATCGCATGTAAGTATTTTATTGGGAAATTTTCAAATAATTTATTGTAATGGAAATTCAAGCTTATGATATCCCAATTAAGATGATATTAGAAAATAAACCCCTACCAATTTCATTACATTTGAATAATAACATCTATGAATGAAGTGAATGAATTTTATCCTAAAGTATAAATATGTTTGAAGAATTCATTAAATAATATTTACGGGGAATGTATATAAATTATTTATAATAAATTAAGTTCATAAAACAACATATGTCACAACGGAGGATGATCTGAGACGAAACCCTTACATTGAGACTGAATTGTCATATACATTCCTTATATTCCTGAAAAATAGACTTATGATAAATAATTAAATTTATAAGAACCTAATTAATATTTTATTTTATTTTTTTACCTTGTTATATTCAGGTATATAAATAATTAATTTATCATCACATGTTTTGGGAGTATGTTGAAAATCACATTGGTATGATGACTAATGTCATAGTGATTAACATATAATAATTTAAGTAATTTTAATCATGAAATAGTTAATAATTTTGTATAGAAACTATTCTTCAAAATCAAATAATGAAATATGGATATGAAATATGATCTACGTTATAATCATTAATACAGTTGGGTGTACGAACACCTGAGTAACATTCCCATTTTTTGATTATCATGATTAAATGAAGGTAAGTGTTGTTTACCCTTTTTAAATGATAATTATATAATAAATATAACATTATTTATCTAAATATTATTACGTATTCTATTCATGTGACACGGTAATAAAAAAAACTAAATCACTTCGTGAGACAATATTATGTTATGAACACAAAACATGTTATCATTTATTAAATGGATGGTAATGTAAGAAATTATATTTTATATTAAATTTTTTGTAAGGTTAGTACTTCATGATTATCATATACAACAACTAAATTAATAGTTATTACTTTCCATGTAAATCATAAGTGTATAATTAGTCACATCACACCACAAGGGATAATTTTTGCATATACACGAGTGACGTTATTATATTCACTATAGAATGGAAATGTTAAATTAGTATGTAATATAATAATTATATAAGTTTTAAAATATAATAACTATCATATGAAAAACTTAATACATCATTATATATATCCTTGAAATGTGGTGATGGGAAACACATTATATCGGTTCATGAGGTGGTAGCCCACCTTACAGAAGAGCAATGATTTAGTTTCCCAATTGTGGGGTGAGGAGATTGATTTAGTAATTATCATAACATAAAATAATATCAGTATAGAGAATGTATATTTTATTATAATATCAAGTTTTGAATATATATTAATTTTGTGGAATAAAAAATAATATAGAATTCTCATTTAAGGACTTTACCACTTCTTCAAACAATTGGTTTTCGTTTGCACCAAAATACATCATAGTTTGGATTTTTGATCCAAAATATGATTCAGGAATTATTTGAGGGAATTAATTAATGGAAATTAGTAGTAATTTTCCAAACCCATTTTTTTATGAATGTGAATGATATGAGAGGGGGGCCTTTTGTTTGTGTGAGAGAGGATACACTTGGAATTTTTTAAAATAAATATTTTCACCCATGTATTTCATTATGAAAAATCATATACATTTCCGAATTTAGAACCTAGAGAGATATGTTACTTAAATAAACATTTATTCATAATTATAGATCTTTTGAGTTATTTTTATACCCTCTCATTTCATTTTAACCCTGATAAATTTTTTTTACCTTAACCATGCTAAATACTTTTTACTATTTTAAATATTCATTATAGTAAAAAACATTGTTAATGTTATTAGGTAACATTGATTATAATTTTTCCAAATATGATATTTATTATTTACAATTCAAATCAAATAAGTTCCTGGTTTAAATTTTTATTTATACCAACGGACATGTCAAAAAAATTAATTTCAAGAAATTCATTATATAGGGAAAATATAATCATAGATTAATTACATGAAAAGTAATCATAATTAATTGAATTAAGATTAATATTTATATATATAATATTTATATTAATATTTTAATTATTCATCATTAGGTATTATTTTTAAAATATAAAATGGTAAATGACTATACACTTTTGAAATGTTTTTTAAAAAATATGTTTTCAAGGTTAAAAGTAATCTAATATTAAAATCCTGAATAAAAATAATTTGAATGCAATTAATTATAAAATTTAAACAAATGAATAGTTATTTATTTTTAAATCAAATATAAACAATAATTTTAATTCTAAATGATATATGTTAATTAAATTAATGAAAAAAACTAGTATTCTTTACTATTAACTCAAAAATCAGTATTATATGAAAAATCCCAAAATTTCACATTAAGATAATATAGATATTTTGATTTTAAATTTTTTCTAATTTTATAAAATAAAATTTCAAAATATTCCAAAAAGGTATTGTAATATTTCCACCCCAAAAGAAGTAATAATAATTTCAGGAGTAATTTTTTAAAATATTTGAGTTCCTATTTCCTATGAGTTAAAAAAATTATTAACTAGAACCTATATATTAATTTCATAATTTTATTAATACTATTAATAGATTCCAATTTAATTGTTGGGATAAAATGATCTTATTTAAATAATAATATTCTTATAATTTGACGTAGTTCTATTTAAATTACTGTCATATGTTGAATACACTATCAAATATAGTGTTTTTTATTAATCGTGGTTTCATTATTTACCGAAAAAATACATTGTTTTTTTGAAATATGGTCTTGTGATCGGTAATAAAGGGGTTTTCATTTGAAAATTTTATTTTGTAAAAAAAGTAAATATGTTTAATAAATCATCCACATAAAATGAGGTAAATGGAAACAGTAAGGCTTTCACATAACTAGGTTTTCACATATGAAAAAATTATTGAGATGAAATATTATATATATAGAGGAAACTTTTATATATCTATACAGTGTGATAGATGTAATTTTTTACAAAAAAACGAATTCCCATGAGAAATTCATCAACCACAATACCATAAATGTGTGATGAATTAAATGACCCATGATTTATGAAATATGAATGTAATTTATTAATAATATTTTTCAAGATCAATTTCTAATAGTTTATGGAGGGGTTTATAATCATGATTGGGAATCCAAGAAAATGTACTTAATTAATATCTTTTTTACTTCATAAATACAATTGCATCCTTTCATTAAGCTTTAATAAATTTCCAATTATCCTCTTACTCTAAGGTATTAATAATCATTATGATTAATTTTATGCTTGAACAAATATAATTTACTTTTAATGGATAATAAAATCAAGAATATTGTTACAATATATTCCTCCAATAGTTTTAAAAAAAATGTACAATATAAGGTTAGAAATTACCCAAAATGAATATGAATATATTAATCTCTAAATTTCAATAAAAAATTAAATAGTTACACAGATCATTACCTAAATAATGTAACATACTTCCCAAATAACCTTGATATCCTCTTCATTAAATAATGATTTAACCTCAATGGTTACATCATACCCTTCAACAAAAATCATGAAAAATGTAATAGTTTTATTCCCAACTAATCATTTTAATTAAATATAAAGGTAATATGTACATATATCCCAAATAAATATTTTCCCAAAATACAATTAAAATCATCAAAATAAAATTAATCATACAATTATTTTTTAACGACAAAAATACCCAGTACAACTTATATTTCTTTCCATCAATGTCAAATAATATTAAATGACTATAATTCCTTCAACATCAAACACATATCAAATATTTTATTTTCCTCAAACATGTGTTTTCCATAATATATAACACTAACATTGAATATCTTTTCAATTTTATTATTACCATTAAAAATATTTTGGAAACTACATGTAGAAAAAATATTATATAATAATCCTTAGAAGTGTCATTATACAAATAAACAAAATAACAATAGTAAAAAAATCAAAAACCTTATTCTTGAATTCAATACCAAATTACTCAAATCATTATGTTCAATAACTTTAAGAACACAATTCTATATGAATTAATAATTTTATTATGACATTGAATCAGATAACGACTAATTTATACATATATATGACCTTGAAACATTAGTGGTTCCTCGAAATGAAATTTATTTCTTCATGTCTTGTTAATTAGAAACTTTATTTTTCTTTATCAATTAGGTTTTTTATAGACTTATTTTTCACACATAATAAATATTATTGTTCTATTGAGTTATTCCACATGATTCCTCTTCCCAAATTTCTATCATATAGGAAATTGAATGTTAAACTATTTATCATCATAAAAAATATTTCTTTCCTGAGATTTGATACTTGCATTATTTTATGTGTTCGAAAATTCAATGATGTTCTAATTTTAAATCGTAATTTGAGATGGCTAAATTAACATGATCAGATGATGTCTCAACCCCTTTCAAATTATTTTTGGAATCTCATTAGGTAGATCATTACATTTACCTTCACATGATTTATATCCAATAATTTTCATACATCCCTCCAATAACTAAAAATATTACAAAAAAAGTTGAGAATTCATTAACACCCCAATGGAAAACATATATACATATAAGAAATTACATATAAATGATAAGTATTTTATGAATTATATATCTATATGATTAAATATTCATTATACCTCTTAATTATTTCTATGAGGTTTTCATACCTAAATGTTTTTATCAAGTCATTCATAATTGTTCATGAGTGTTTGTGAGTGTCTAAAACATATTCCCAAGAGTGACAAAAATGGTGCGTAGTAAGAACCATTATTATGTACTATGAAACTCTCGATTCAATATTCATGTTCCTTTATCAGTGTTATCACCTATATTTACATATATTTTAGAACCATAAGAATATTTAGTATCCAATATGGAAGTATTTTATAACAAATTAAAGTTTCTTAATACTATTTTTAGAAAGTTCTTTCAAAAATTATGACTCCAGGCACTGAGACGGTATGTGATTATGAGTCCCTAAATGCATCGAATGATCCATCAGAAAATATTTAGGGTTCTATATAGCACGCAAGGGAGGTTTTTCTAAAAAGGTAAAATAACTCTTATATAAGTGCCTAGATCAGAAATTTTAGGGCACTATTTTTTTGGGATGATGAGTTTACCATTTCCATTTCTTAACATTAGTCGGGTGAGTCTCTAGTGAGAAAAAATGAAAATGACATAACTATAAATATAATAATTAAATAAAATTATTTTATTTTTTATATCCATATAACTCATGAACATTGACTCAGAGTTAAAATCTAAGATGACTATTGAGTTCATAATTGGATGTTTTCCTTAGACATGGCATAATCATGGATGATGCTTTTCAAGGGTGAATGTTATTTTTTGGATGTGAACATCATTCAAATATTTAATAAAAATATTTTATTTGGACACAATGTGTTGACATAGGGGAATTTTATTTTTCTGATCTGCCTTGTTTTAAATATAGGGTTATATTCAGAACCATGGGATTTCCCAAATCCAGGATGAGGATAATCATTCATTAGCAACGACTGATCATAGGTTGGGATTCGATCACGTGATGATGAATAGATGAACGCCATCAGAGTGATGATTGACATGATGACACGACTTCGATCTTTGTCTGTATATGATCCAAAATTACGGTAGGGGTTGTTAATATTTTTTATTTCCTCTCCCACTTATTGATTTCAATGATGACCATGGATCAAGCCACAAACATGTTTATCCATAGCTCAATCATTCTTATAGTTTGGATGAATATCTATTGAAGGGATTGAATCGGGTTAAATAAATTTAGAAAATTCATTATTCACTCCCTTTTTTCTTCATCTAAAATGTATGCAGTGAGGCTCACATTAATAAGGCCAAGATATGTCGATAATGGGTGTCCTTTATTCTTCTTCCTTTTATGATATTCATGCTTCACCGTTGAACCCTCATGGTAACAGCTCGATGATTTCTAGGCGGTTCTGTACAATATCACACACTCAGATCTAAGTCCTTTTGATGGTAGATAGCAGATTAGTGTAGATCAGGACCTGAGGATCTTAGATCTATGGCCGGATGAAATTTTTTACCAGCGGTTCTGGATTGGGATCCCACATATAGAGAAATGACGGTGGTATGCGACGATAGCCAAACACCGGCACGAAGGCCTATAGTGGAGGAACCTATAAAAACAACAGTGTTCGGTGAGCAGAGGTTGTGGCTAGGTGGGCCACGGTGGTGTGGAGAATTAGAACCACCTTAAGTGGGAAGACTTATAGTTGAGATTTTGGTGTGCACTAGAATGTGGTATGTGGGACAGTGTGTAGGGAGGGCGGCTGGTAAACACCGATTGTGTTCAGTAGGAGAGGACGTGGCAGCCGCTGCATTCGGGAAAAATGAGCTTACCCGCTCACAGTGGTTCGAGCTGGGGAATATGAGCTGACCCAGGTGGTGCATTGTGCTGGACCTATGGCCCACCATGTCAGGGCTTCGGGCAGGACTAGGAGTGGGTCAAGTCACGTCGGCCTAATCATTCCTGACTAGGCCTAGACCTAACCGACCCCTTTTTACAAAAAACCCATAACCCTCTATCAATACATCCAATTGGCAAGACGTTTTCAGTATTGGGACCCATGGGAGAAGGGGGTCCTTTTGGGTTACTTGATGTGGTTTTTCATGGATGTTGATATATTAAATTTTTCTTGAGGATTAAGTTCTTCTTCAACAAGCACTCTATGAATGAGATTCCAATGGTTGGATATGATGAGAAGACTATGAATATGGGATGATGTGACCCAGCATGTCTAAGTTACTCAGTGGGTTTATGTGATTCAGCAGGTATAAGTGACTCATCGGGTCTTTGTGATTCAACGGGTCCATGTGACTTAGCATGTCTAAGTGACTCAGTGGGTATAAGTGAATCAATAGGTCTGAGTGAATCAATGGGTCTAAGTGACTCAATTGTAATGGGTGATCCAGGATTACTTCTAATGTTCTTCATTTTATACATTATATTTTATACCATTTTGAAATGAAAATTATTTGTGTGTACATTCCTTTGTGTTTCTTCATTTGTGTTTATTCCATTGTTGAATTTCCTTTGTTGTTTTGAGGTCCCTACTGATTATTGTTTTTAATCACCCCAACACGATATTTTCCAGCTCATGTCGTGTCTTGTGCAGAGAATCCAAATCTTTGATGGATTTCTTGGTGTATCAGAGATAGTTGTTCATCAAGGTGACCCAACATACATGGTATGCTTCAGGTATGTTAATTTTTTTTACTACACATACCTTTTAGGTAGGGTTTTATATGAAGGAGATCAAGGAGCTTGTACATTTCTATATTAGTTGGGCTTGTAATCTGGCATGTATTTTTCATGTTAGGTAATTTTATTAGGGATAGGTGCATTTATGAAGGTTTATACTAAAATTACTTTCCTTTATTAGAAATTCATACTCAAAGATAGTCCCCAGTCCATAGCCTATGGGAGGAAAGCATGGGGTAGTCACGACACGGGCCTTGAGGGAAGGGTTGTGACATAGTGGAATCAAAGGGTGGTCTATTTTACTCATTCATTAGGGGAATTGAGTTATGTTTTTGGAGTTTAGCTTTCAGTCTAGGGAACCCAGTTTGGGGTGGGGGCCTAAGTATCCATAAAACATGACCTTGAATTTTACTTTTTAACTGAGTACATGATGATGCTTGTTGCGTGAAAAATTAAAGGTTCATGAATCATATAAGATTTAATATTATTATCATTTCCTTCTTGATTCGATGTCATTTCACCAGTAATACTCAATTGATCATAGTAAATCATGTTTCGTTTCAAGATTCTTCAATGTAGACAACCATCCCATATTCCATAGCATGATCATAAGGTTGATCCATGCGGTGAAGATATGGGAACATAGTTTTGAATGAGATGAAACACCTCTGGGTGGTGTATATTCTATTCCACCACCAATAGAGTATCAATGGTAATTGTATTACCAGCAGATGGGGTAATATGTGCATGTTGAGTTCACTTCATGAGTTTTGGTGAAAAAGTCCCCTAAGGTTACGAGCCGAGACCATCATTACAAGGATAGCAGATCTATAGTTCACAGCTCATATATTGAGTTAAATCAGTCAATATAGATGCAATTATTTTCATGAGATGGACAATGAAATCTCTCATGATATTCTCTAGCTTGCTAGGGTAATGAAAGGGAAATCGTGGATGGGCCACCATGGTAGAAGCTATGATTGGAACAGATTGATCTTCAGGGTGGAAGTTGTGGCATTGGAGTTTGGGAGGAGCAGGAGTTGGTATTCATATCCACATGTTACCACCACCACCCAAATGTGTTCTACACCAGGCTTAGGGATCTATGGGAA
Source organism: Viscum album (assembly GCA_963277665.1). NCBI lineage: Eukaryota > Viridiplantae > Streptophyta > Magnoliopsida > Santalales > Viscaceae > Viscum > Viscum album. The sequence goes on along the minus strand of OY728161.1, from coordinate 2,117,568,096 downwards.
AGGGGAAGGGGGTAGCTGCATGCGGTCATGCCATATGAGCATTTGGCTCCACCAATGATTCGATGTATTTTATGTGTCTACTATACCTTCCATATTAATATATATTGGTTATAATCACTCTTTCTTGTAACAAATCTAGTTTAAGACATAGAGTTTCTGGTTAAACCAATGAATTGACCCTTATATCTGGAGGTACCTATGGGAGGAGACTCTATAATCACATAAGTGTTGAATGTGTTACATAAACCACGAGACAAGAGTTTCAATTAAAACCTATTGGTGGTTGCATTGAGGCCATATGATGTTAGTATGGGTATAGACTGTTTTTCAACAATTCATGCTTAGATTGAATGTTTTATGAAAACAGGGTCGGTTTGTCCATATCGGTGGAATGAGGTTTTCCCAAAATGAAAAATATAAAACAAAGTAGCACAATAATGAATCATTCATAGGAGGATTAATAGATCACTATCAATTCATATATCCTTACTCTTGGGGTAGTAGATTTTATGAATGTTTAGTTCATAGTTACAGTGGCAGAGAAAAATGAATACTTTCTAAAAGAAGTTTTTGGTTTACCTACCCATAGTGTGAATATTTATGAATTGTTCTCCACCATGGGATATAACTGATATCAGCATCATTTTATCTGATGGTTTTTTCATTGCATCATTGTATGAGGGTGTAAGTGGAAGACTGGCAGATGTTCTCAGCCAAAGATGATGTTCAATGATTCTAAATGAGGCAATGGAGTAGTATTCTTTATTGTTGTTTTCCTTCATGGATAGAGATGATGTAGTTTACCTTCGATCAGTGGTTATTGCCCCAAACAATTATATTTAGTTAGGGAAGCACAACTAAGGGACACTGATGGTAGGACTTTACCTACTCATTTTTACATGGGGAAAGCCCCTTATGGATATTTAAAACGTGGGGAGAATGTCAATCCATTAAGAGAATGCATAGTAGTAGTAGTGGACTCCAAGAATGGTGAAATGAAAAGGGATATAGATGTGGTTGACAAGGTAGAAATTAATCATGATGGACTATGTTGAATCTAGGATTACTAGTTGATATAAAATATTAGTGATAGTTTGAATTATTTTCTTGGTCTGCCAACTCACTATGTCGAGCCCCTCCTCTTGTAAGGGATTGCTCATTTCTTCTTTGGGGAGTCAGGAAGGGAGTGCGGAAGGATATTAATGAACTTTGTGAAGGGTTAATCATGTACGTCAGGGGTAAATGATAACAACTAGGAGATCACTGACTGACTCAAAATGTTAAAAAATTATTATATTTTCTTGAGAAATGTTTAGTAGAGATATTGGGATGCCTCAATGTGCATGAGATATCTCGACTCCATGGAATCCCATATACGATAGTTTCTGATCGGGATGCTCACCTTGCATCTTTATTGTGGATATTTATGATCGATATGAGAGGAAACTCTATGGGAATTATATTTTGTTAGTGTGATCCTAGTGGTATCACAAGAATATATGGAATAGCTCTTCAGATAGGGGTCTCATTGACCTCGTCTATTTGGGTATCCCTTGGTTTGGCTTTTGGGGACATAAATCCTTGAGGTGGGAAAAATTTAATGACTTGTATTTCCACAATACTATTTTTAGAAAGTTATTTGGAAAATTACTTGACTAAGTGTTGAGACAACGTGTGATTCTTAGTCCCAATGTGTCCAAATTGACCGGTCAAAAAATGTTATGTTTTTAAATAGTGTGCATAAGTTGTTTTCCTTGAAAACTAGAATCACTCATAAACTGGTGGCTAGATGAGAAATAAGATTTCACTATTTCACTCTAGATGGTGAGTTTACCTTAGGCATTACATAACATTAGTTGGTCCAGGTCTCCAGTTATAAAACATGGAAATGACATAACCATAAATAAAATACTGAAATAAAAATATTTTATTTATCAAATCCTTATTACTCATTAATGGTTCCTCGTATTAAAAATCAGAGACCACCGTTGAGTTTTTTATTGTTATTTTTTTTAATCATGGCCTAATCTCAATCATCATAGGTTGAGGGTGAATCTTAGTTTTTGGATATGAATGTCATTAAAATATTTAATAAAAATATTTTTTTTACACATTATGTGTTCATGCTGTGGTATTAGGTTTTTTAACAAGTCTCATTAAAAATCCATGGTTGTCATATTTACCCTAGAGCATCCTTAAGGCATGTAGTAGGAGGATCTATAACTGGAAATGATAGATAAAATGTCAGGATTTGATAAAGAAACAACAAATTGTCAAATGCTAGCAGAGCAAGGACTGACATGATTACATGACTTCAATCTATGTCTACAAGTGATCAAAACTCATGGTAGGGGTATTTATTCTTTATGATTTACTATTCACATTCTTGAGTACAATGATTAATGTATATCATCCCACCAACAAGTTCATATGTGGATGAATTGTTCTTGCAGATTGGATGAATTTTTATTGCATTGACTGAATCATGTTAAAATAATTTCAAAATTTGATTATGCAAACCCTTTGTTTTTTCATCGAAATTGGACAGATCAAGGCTGACATGAGAAGGCCATGATCATTTTATATTGGGTGTTCTCAATTATTCTTCCTTCCCCATTCTAAGAGCTTATCCATTAAACATCCTTGGTTCTAGATCAATGATTTTCGGGTGGTTCCGTATGATATTCGACCATCGGCTCAAAGGTGTTTTGACTATCGAGACTAGATCAATGTAGATTGGGACATGAGGATTCTGAGTCTATATCTGAATGAAATTTCTGACTGATGTTCAAGGATCATGAGTTCATGGAAGAAACGCCTTCATGGGGTGGCACTGGCATTGGCACACGGTGGCATAGTAGCCGGCAGTAGGTGGTAGTCTGCTCGATGACCATCAAAGGTGGAACCCACAACAACATCAGTCGGCGGTGGGTGGAGGCTGCCTCTAGGTTGGCCGAAGCAGTGTAGGTGGGGTGACACATGAGGGTAGAATAAATGCAGATCATTTTTGGGTGTGCATAGGCATGAATTATGAGGGACTGAGTGTGGGGAGGTTGGGAAGAAACCACTGTCCCCATTGACTGGGAGACGACGCGAAAACTGCCACGTCCAGGAAAGCTGATTTGGCCTGCTCCTTATGGGCCGACCTAGGAAAATAGGCCACCCCAGGTGTCCCAACGGCCTATACCCATAGGATGGGTGGGCCCGACCGGGTCGGAACAGGCCCAGACCCAACTGACCCCCTTTTATAAAAGTCTTGAAACCCTCAAACCATACATCCGACTGATGAGCCATTTGGGAAATTTGGACCCTCATGACAAGGCATTCCTTTTGAGATACTTTATGTGGGTTTTCATGGAATTTTATGTATGACCTTTGGAATGGTGGGAATGTTCTCCTAGAACAAGCATTCTACGAGAATTAATCATGTGACTGGTTATGATAAAAATAATATGAATATGGGTCTATGTGACTCAACAAGTCTAGATGACTCCTCATATCTATGTGACTTAGGAGGTCTATGTGAATCTGTAGGTCTAAGTGACTTAGTGGGTCTATGTGACTCAGCAGGTCTATGTTACTCAGTGGGTATAACTGACATAGTGTGTATATGTGACTCAGTGGTTCTAAGGGACACACCGGGTCCTAGTGACTTAGTGGGACTAAGTGTCTCAATAGTGTATGGTGTTCTATGGTTAAGTCTAATAGTCTTTATTTTAAGAAATAATATTTACACCTATGCGAGATTATGATTCTTCATGTCTACTTTCCTTTGTGTTTATTTCATTGTGGCCTTTCCCTTATGGTATTTCTTTTGTGGTTTTCGGGTCCCTACTGAGTATTTTATTAATTACTCCTTCACAGGCTTTGCCTGCACATGTCATATCTTGTGTAGACAATCATCAGCTCTTATAGATTCCTTGGTGGACTAGAGACAAAGGGGATTTTAGGTGAATGGATGGAAGTGGTATACTTCATCGTCGTTTAGACAACTTACTATACCTACCATTCAGGTATGGTTTTCTACGTACGAGACCCTTGAGCTTGTACTTTTCTATTTCAGTTGGGCTTATACTCTGGCTTGTTTACATTTATGTTTCAGTACTTTTCTTGGGGGTAAGTTCATGTTTTTGGTTGTATGTTCAAATACCTCCCATTTGTGGGAAATACAACCTCAGTTCTAGTCTCTATCCCTTGGCCTAGGGAAGTTGGGAATGTGGTAGTCACAACACGGGCCCCAAGGGGGTAGGTTGTTAAATAATTACTCAGAAACAAAGAAAACTATAATTCACCAATATTATAACTTATTTTTCAATACATATTTTTATCCTTATACATAGGGTTCTCAAAAAATATTTATCCTCATAGATAAAAATTTAATCTAATAATTTTTCTAAGAGGAAAACTATAGTTACCCAGGACATCCAAATAATGTATTACAATATTTCATCCATAAATATTAATTAAATAAAAACTATGTATCAAATTAAATTCATTTCATTTGAAGAAAATAATCAACACAAATAATAAAAAATAAAACATATAATGCATAATTTTTTACTTTGTGAGGTGTAAATGTTATTTGAGATCATAAAAATCAATAACCTAACCTTGAGAATACATAAAATGAGTGGTAAGCTTGAAGAACTAGTAGGGGAATATATATATGAGAAAGAATCATAGAATGTGAGTGAAAGATATATCATGATATAATGTAATGACCTAGAATTTCCATGTAATTTCCTTTAATTAAATGGGAATTTTACGAGTCATCAAAAATAGACGGCATGTGATTCTGAGGGCTGGTGTTCCCGGAATGAATTTATGAAATATTTTTTGGAGACGTTTAGTAAACGTGTGAGTGGGTTTTTGTAACTTTTGAACCTGTGCTCGCAATTGAAATCTGAGGGCACCGTTGAACTTTCGGCACCAGTATTCTCTTAAGGGGACCTTCACCTCGACCGCTGTAGGTTGATGGTGAATGATAGAATTTGGGGTCTTCATGGAAATAGAAATAAAACAAAATAAATTTTATTTTTTTTCTTTTTGTTGAAACCTCCCATGTTGAGGGTTTAGAGGTGGGGACCACCTGAACGAAAATCTCCCACATGGGTAGTTGTGGTGGGGACCAACCGAGACAAAAACCCCTTGAAATACCCTCTTAATGGAAGAAACCCCTTGAACTCCCTCATTAATGAAGATTTAACCCATCGACTTCCTCCCATTAATTAAAAATGCCCCATCTATTGATTAATGTTTCCAACCTGTTTTGTCCAATCAATTTAAAATTAGACAAAAACATTTTATTTTGGTTGGATATTATTTTGAGATAATTCTATGGTAATGGTAGAAGCTTGGGGAGAACATTGGAGAAACATTCTTCAATGAATAACTCTTCTCCTTTGATGAATATTTCTCCAATGAAGAACACCATCTAAGGATCTTCAACGACGAACAAACCGACGATCGGGGAAACACCGACGTCACCAACGTCACCCCTTCCAACGTCAACAAGCAATCAAGGTAAGGTGGTTGTTCAAATTTCTTCCCCTTTCCCGTTCTTGATGCTTCATTGTAAATCAAGAAGATATTATAGCCACTTGCTACCATTCTAACACGAAGGGTGCGGGTAAAACAAACATGGCCTGACCTCTCTACATTTTCTCAAGATGAATTGTTGTGTACTTAGCAACAGAGGAGGATAGAAACCATCCATGGTAGTGTAGGAGATTGGGGACCGACACCACTGCCTACCGGGATGAAGGCAATAAACGAAGGGCACCTGGTCAAGTCGGCCACCAGCGAAGGTACAGTGCATGCCCGCACTGCACGGCCAGCCACATTGGATCACCGCCCCACAGCTTCGATGTGACGCCCAGCAGCCTCACCGCCTATGGCCTATGTAACTCAATGGCCTCGCTACCCCACTACCTCTCCACACCTTCCCACGGTCTCTCCGCCCATAGCCATCGATGCCCCCATGACCTCCCACGTTGCCCCTCGGCCCCGCAGCCCTCCGCGGCCTTGCGGCCACCCGTGAACTCCGCGGACCCCTCACGAACATCTACGACCCTTTGCAGCCTCGCAACAACCCGTGAACTTCACAGCCCCCTCGCTTCCCTCCATGTACCTGTGGCCGCACCGTGCCACCCAAGCCGGGATGCCCAGCGTGGACCGGGTCGGGTCGTCCGACTGGGTCAGACCGGACCTGGACTCACTTCGACCCATTTACACTCTTTAGGCTATAAATTTGCCACCAGGCATTCATTTGACAAACTTTCAATGTCACTATAAGCCTTGGAGCGATATATACCCTTTAGGATACCCCAATAGAGTTTTCAATAATATTGGGGAATGTTTGGGTTGGATTGAGAACAAATCCAACCAGGCTTTTGGTACTAAAAGGCTACTAACATATAGACCATGCATTTGATTGACACACAGTATGTTGCGTTGAGACCCCTTTGGCATGGCGGTCCGTTGGGATACTCATTCATGGGACTTCATGGCATTTTGAGTATCGACCAATGGCTTGAGGAGAGGACTCTACTGGAGATGAGAAAACATAGTGCAGGAACCCAGTAGCTGTTTGTGATGTGAAGAATGAAGAGTGATCCTGTGTGGGTCAGTACCGGGTGATCCTGTGTGGGTCAGCACCGCGTGATCCTATGTGGGTCACCACCAAGCAATCTTGTGTGTGTCAGCACCGAGCGATCCTTTGTGGGTCATCACTGAGTGATCCTGTGTGGGTCATCACCGAGTGATCCTGTGTGGGTCATCACTTAGGTATCCTTTGTGGGTCTACTTCTTAACAAAGTATGATTAATTAGTAGTTATGTCTAATCATCTCTATTATTGTACCTAAGTTGTACCTCGTGTGAGCGGAGTTCGTACCTATGTGGTACTTTTCTTTGTGGTAATACCTTGGTGGTATTCTTCGGTGTGGCATAACTGTGTGGTACATACCTTCGTGGTATTCCATCCTTTGTGGAACAGTTGAGCATTGGGCATTGAGTTGGACTCTATGTTTTCCTCATGATTGGAATGGGTATACTTGGTAACTCAGGTATATATATGGGCATATACCTAAGTAGGGTTATCAGTTAATTTCATGGATTGTGGTTTATCCTTGGTGGACATTGTGACACCTTGAGGGTCTCAGGGTCCCTACTGAGTATCGTTATACTCACCCCTTCACGGGTTATGCCCGCACCCTGTTATGTTTGTTGCCGACGACAAACAATGCTGATCAATGATGAGGGTACACATGATAGACGGGGCCTGAAGGTGGACCATACGGTGTGATGGTACGCAGATCATATGGTCGGACGTGGGGTGCTAAAGAGGCGATCTATACCTAGCCTTAAGGTAGGAACCTCGGAGGATGACCTAGTAGTTATCTTTATACTTCTTCAGTTGTATTGTAATTCAGTTGTCCTTGTACTATTACTATTGGGCTTGTATTCCAGTCCCTTTTTACTTTCAACACTCACTTTTCTATACAGTTGACTTGTGTTCGTATCATATTGTGTGCTTGGTTGCGTGTGCTTACATTTTATAAAGGAAATTCCTTCCTAGTTTTAGGGAATATTCCTTTGGTGCTAGTTTCCACCCCCTATCCTATAGATGTCGGGTTTGGGGTAGTCACAGCACGGACCCCGTGGGGGATGGGTCCTGACATATCAGAAAAAGGATTCACATTAATAATCACATGGAATAAAAACATAAATAAAAAAATAACATAATATCATGGTATCACACAAAATGTGGAAAAAATGTAAAAAATGACATAAACAGGAGTTAATACTAACATCATAAAAAAGTCATATGGTTGAAAAATTTGTACAATTGATTAGGATTCCTTCCTAGACCCATAAATGACGTATCATGAGAGTTGAGCTCTACCCAATGAATTGTTGTATTATATTTGTGTAATAATAACAATATATTCCGGATCTATGTTTTCCATAAAAATGAATAAAAATGATGCATAATATAAAAATTTATCATGGGGAAAAATGTATTTCACAATCTAATTTCATTCCATGATAAAATAAATTTTAATGGTGAAGGATTTTGACAGATTAACATAAGAAATTTATTATTATGTCAAATTAATGAAGAATAATTTATGTGTATATGTGAGTGTTGGCACCAAAAATTGGAAGAGAGAAGGTTAATAAGAATGTATCCAAAGCTTACTCATGAAGGCCTTTCGTGAAGAGCCTTGTCTCGGCACCCACCGTGAAGTAAGGAGGCGGGATTCTTCACAATCTGATTTGACGTTCATGAGCCCTCCTCAAATCAAGAAGGCGAGATACTCCACGAGCCCCATTTACATTTGCGAGCCCTCCACGATGTGAGGAGGGGGGATTTTATGTGAAGTGATTTGGCGATCACAAGCCCTCCACGAAGCGAGGAGGCGGGATGCTCTGTGATAACCTTTGACATTCACGAGCCTACCGCAATGTTGAATCCATCTTGGCGTCGAGCGAGCTATGCTTCGCGGCGCCTCTTGCCTATAAATACTGGCCACCCCTAGGCCCAAAGGATGGACCATCCGACCTTTCACCTTCTCATATCTCAAATCATAAAGAACTATCAGCTCTGCGAACCATGAACTAGTCAAGGTACTTTTACTCTGTGAAGTACACCCCCCCCCCTATTCCATTTTTTCACCCCCACATTTGAGATGGATGACTTTTGAAAACCCAAATGCCCTTGCGAAGGAATGATATCCTCATGGGGACTCGGGTCATTGCAGAGTGTTTATGATTCGCGAAGCACCCCCCAAGCACACATGACTCAAATGCTTAGGGAAAGTCATTATGCCTCATGAAGAACATTATTCCACAGGACCTTACTTCATGAGGAAACCATTCTTAGTAAGGATTCGCTTCGCGAATTCCCTTCCACTTCATGATGCACATCTTGTATGAACCTATGCCCTATGACAAGACTAGCCCACTTCACTTTTCGAAACCCGCACCTTTATGAAGCCCTTCCATTACATGGAGCACCAGAGCTCTACGAGGCCTCTACTCATAAACCCCCCATCCCTACAACTCCCTCTCCCATGAATCCTCATAGGTTCACACAAAGCAATTTAAAAGTCCCTTGGATGACCCCTACCATTGAACTGCTTCGCCTCATGATTTTTCGCTTAGGCACGCTAACGACTCTTGATTCTTCACATACGCACGATAATGTGGACCCTCAATGGGATCAACTCATGACACGCTCAAACCATGGCATTGTTGGTTCATTCCCTTCAGCAACGTGCAGAAGGTACTGGGTATGTATGTCCTAGGTGTGCGGAGTAAACCCACCTCATCCAAGATGCATGACGTTAAACTACTAATAAATACAGTCCCCAGCACATGACATTAAACCGTGACTTCCCCCATGCATTCTACATGGGGAAAGGGAAACCACCCTGGTGTAAGCCCCTAGCTTTTCATGCAGGAGGTAGCATCACTGGACCTCATTTATTTGGTGACAAATCCCTCTCCTGCTGGGCCTTTTCACCATCAGGCCTCTATCCTTGAGTAAGTCCCAACCTCTTTGGGCTACTAACTACGCATTATCCACTGTTTCCACTTTGGGATGCGATCAAGTGTAAGAACCACTCTATTTCCCATGGATGCAAAATTCGTGACGTGATTATAAGGTCTTTACTATCTCTTGTTTCTCACACCGAGCATGAATCATGTGGGCATAGAGTAAGCACTGACCATGAAATCCTCACTGGGCATCCTAGAGTGTACGCCCCACACCACCTAAACTATGGGGACTTGGATCCTTGCTAAGGCAGGGTACGTAGGAGGCCTCCACGAGGTTCATGCCCACCACCCATTGGTCTCTACCAACTTCACATCGGTTCACCAACACCTTGTGCATCCTAGATTGTAAGCCCAACACCCCCTAATGTAAGAGGTCTTGGATCCTTTCCATGGAAAGGTCGTAGGAATCCTCCACAAGGTTCATTCCAACCACCCATTGGTCCCGACCATCTTCACGTCGGTTCACCAAAACCTTGGGAATCCTAGAGTGTAAGCCCCAATCCACCTGAACTACGAGGTCTTTGATCCTTGCCAAGGCAATGTATGTAGGAGGCCTAGATGAGTTTCAGTCCCACCACCCATTTTTCCCAGCCATCATCATGTTAGTTCACCAACACCTTGGGCAGCCTAGAGTGTAAGCCCCACACCACCTGAACTATGTGGTCTTTGATCCTTGGAATGGCAGGGTATGTAGGAATCCTCAACAAGGTTCAATACCACTACCCATTGTTCCTGACCATCTTCACTTCGGTTCATCAACACCTTGGGAAGTCTAGAGTGTAATCCCCACACCACCTGAACTACGAGGTCTTGGATCCATGCCAAAGAAAGGTACGTAAGAAGCCTCCAGGAGATTCACTCCCACCACCCATTGGTCCGGACCATCTTCACGTTGGTTCACCAACACCTTGGGCTGCCTCAGAGCGTAGCCCCCAAATGCCCCTATAATCTGGAACTAAGAGTTCTTTGATCCTTGCCATGGTGAGGTACGTAGAAAGCCTCCAAGAGGTTTAAGCCCAACACTCGGTCGCTCCGACCACCTTCACGTCAGTTCGCCCATGTCCTTCATGATGTTAAACTGTGGACCCCAATAAGTGGTATGCCATTGTTTCCCCTTTCAGTGGTAATCCATTTCACACAAAACACATTCTGAACTACGTGGACATTGATCCATTCCAAGGCAGGGTATGTAGTAAGCCTCCCTAAGGTTCAATCCCCACAACCACTGGTCCCGACCATCCTTCACGTTTGTTCCCACACCCTGAAATATGGTGTCTTTGATACATTCCAAGGAAATGTATGTAGGAAGCCTCCATGAGGTTTATGTCCCACCATCTATCTGGACCCCATGTCCCCATTCATTCCGGTTCGACCCCATATAGAAGAAAGCTGTTGTGACCTCATTTAGCGGTAAGCTGTTGTGACCCCATTCAGCGATAAGTCATTGACATCCCTATCCAGAGGTAAGTTGTTGTGACCTCAATAAGTTGTAAATTGTTGTGAGCCTATTCAGTGGTAATTCGTTGATACTCTTATCCAACGGCAAGCCATTGCGACCCCATCCAGTGGTAAGCCATTGAAAACCCCAATCGGTGGTAAGTCGTCATCAGATTAACTACGTGGACTTTGATTCTCTACCACAGGGATATGTAGGAATCCTCGTCGAGATTCAGGCCCAAAACCATCATCATCCTCATGATGGTTCCATCCCATTCACCATCCACTTCATTCAGCTGCTCCATCATCTATCCTAATTCATATCCGGGCTGCCACATCCTTGTGAAATCATGCCATCTCATTCCCCATTCCCCCTCAACAGCAAATAGGCAGTCATCCAATCTTTGGCCCCAACATTAGTGTTCCCTCTAGGGGTTGCACCCATCTGATCCAGTCTAATAAGTGTTCTGATCAGTCTGATCCATCTCCGATGGATGTTAAACTTTCGGCATACCATGTTTTAAACATGGGAAGCTGAGGAAAACCTCAAAAACACTCATATGGCATATAATTCCTCGCATTCGACATGAGATGCCTCAGGATTCCATGAACTAAAGAAGCCCTATAATAAGAGGATAAAACCTAGATGCGCCAATGTTCCAGCATCCAGACTCACCAGTGATGTCCAACTTGACTAATAACTTGGCGGAAGGATGCTGCCCTGACCGGACCCCTTGGAATGTTCTGACAGAAGCAGTATAATTAACTGGTCTCCATGAAGATATGGAACCAGGAAGAGTTTCACGAACAACACCTTAAGTCTATAAGGGAGACCCATATTAGGTAAAGAGTTCTGAGGAAGAATCTAAGGAAGGAAGAACCGACATGCCATCATCTCATTTCGATCATGGAGAAAATGTCCCTGAACAAGGAACAGATGGTTCCCACCTTTGGAAAGCAGGAATGTGGGGCAACAGACCCCGCCACCATCCTACCAAATGAGACGGATGTGTGTGACCCAGTGAAATCATCATACAAATAAATTGTAAACATGATGTGATGTTCATCTCCAAAATATAGTGATTAGTAGAGCTCGAGGAATCAATGGATTAGTGTGTCACCGGATCCAGTTATCCTGCACAGGGTCCCGCTAGGAAAATAGCGGTCCTAGCATGTGACTCACCAGAAGTTGGGGTAGTAGAACATTGGAAATCCTGTTCTGTGACATTGACAGTGTGGATTTCACTTACCAGTCATGGAAGATGGAATAGCTCTGGGGAATTGTTCATCGATTTCTTTTTCTTTCAGCACTGATCAGTTAATCTCCCTGATCATCAAGAATCAATTTTTTGCACCCGGAACACGATCGATGCCTTCCCACCGATGTAGAGGAAGGGGCAGTGCCAACATGGTAGTGTTGTATAGCTCTGCCTCTTCATCAATGGCCTATACACACATGGACCTTGGGTGCCGATGCCCCATCTTTCAATATGAGGTTATTTAGCAGAGGGTAATCAATGACCTCATGCACCGTTACGAGGAGGAGGGCATAATCCCGACTCAAGATATGGCCCGCCTGGATCTGGAGGCGTCGGTGCCTCATCCCCAATGCCACCCCCGAGGTCCGCGTAGGGAGCCACTGATCCCCACACCGACATATAATCATTCATGTAGCCTCTCCATGAAACTGTTTGATGACTCCCTACCTTACGATGACGAGGTATATGATGTCCGAGCAGCCCGGTCAGAGTCCCATTCCAGGGGCACCCTACGAGGGCTCCCACCCGTCTGGGTCAGTGCCGCTGCCCATTCTTGCTGGATGAGGAGTAGGTAATCCACATACATGAACCATCATCTCCGGTTCATCCGACCCGGCCACCAGTACTGGGCGCAAGCTGCTGACACCCGCCAAGGGGTGTCAACAACGGTGGCTACTGTGTCTTGAGCCTCCACCGACGCATATCGTCAGTTCATTGAATTCACTAAGCATGGGCACTTATACGTCCGACTAGGATTGAGGCCCCAACTGCCCCACAGGCAGGTTGGGTTAACTCTCTTGGTCGCCAGCACAATCAGTGTTCGTCATGAGCTAACTCGCAACAATGCCAACCAGTACAGAGCCCCCCCCCCCCCCGTACCACTACCACGGAGACGAAACTTGGTACAATAGTCTCTCTCGTGCACATTACACTGGTTATGGATTCATTCTTCATGCCCCCGACTGCCGGTGTAGGGACATTGAACATTAGGTCTCTCTTCAACGTGGGGATCCTCCCTATGTCCTTTTTGTAGCTGGTGAAGGTACTCCTCACCTCGGAAACCAGAGGGGAGAAGGAAGCCTCGCCTCACTACCACCAAACATGGGGGTCCTACCCATGTTCAGCTAGACCGGTACAAGGAAGCTCCTCATAATGAGGTCTCTAGGGGAAATAATCATGGAGGTACTCCCCATGCTCCTACTTATTATAGTAGAGGTATTTCCGTCTCTAGTATTATCCATGGAGGTCCTCCTCATGTCCCCTTTGAAATTTTTCATGGTGCACCTCGCACCCCGGCTTACTCAGTTGGAAACCCACTCCGCCTCAGCACCAGTGCAGCCGAAGGACCTTGTGTCAAAAATCATCCTTGTCCCGGGGAGCCACCCATTAGTAGGATGGTGGGTCGTCACCACCATGAGAAGAATTATGTGAAGTTCCAGATAGATATCAAACTAGTATTCTTCGCCGTCTCTAAATCAATGCATGACTCAGCATAGGAAGCCTTCTCTCGCTCATCCGAGTCAAGGGCTGGGGCAGGAACGAGGTGCATCATACTAGTACTCCCGGAATGCGAGGTCCTTATGATTCTCACCTCCCTCCATAGTTATATCCAGGAGGATGAAAATCTAGCACCCTCCCAGGCTACGGTCATACAATCACCACAATCGTCACCAAAAGCGCCCTCTACCTCGACAAGAGATCACATAGAGATATTTTGGGGACCAATGGCGGGCGAGAAGCATCATGGCCTATCGCCAGTAGCCCTATCCCTTGATCCAGGAACTACGGGCATCATCCCATCTTATTGTAACATTGTGGTCAGGTCTCTACACACTTTGGAGGACATCCCGAGATTCGGAGGCCAGTCAGCCCATTCATCGTACTCTCCACCCATTGGCATGCCGTTCAAGTGGTCTGCCTCAGTACCACTGTCAGTTCCACAACCACCACTAGTTTATGAGTGGGTTAATGAAGGGTCAGAACCTAAATCAATGCCATGGAGGTTATGGAAGATCCTCGCAGGGGACCACTTCCCCGAGATGTTTTCGCCCCTGGCAGCGCCAAATTTTCATACGCCGTAATCCCTCACCAAGAAAAGGTTTAATGTTTCCACCAAACCCTATGGGTGACACACTTTCACCTTTGTCATTAGTAATAGGTTTATCCGAGGAGCCAACCGTATCTTGAAGACATTGGCGAGAAATGTCTTCTAGTCGATCTGGCAACGCTCCCTGTGGCCCAGTGCCCCGAGTCACCATTCCGTCATAAGGTCCTCCAAGAGAAATGCGTTCAGTGTTTCAAGATACACCGAAAGATCAGCAAGGAGGCTTCCCCCCACTTGAAAATCCATGGCTGGGGGCAGTATGCTACCCTCCTCTTCAGTCCAATCTGGAGGCAGCCTGACTTGCTAGGCGATATCGATGGCATGTGCCCAGGAAGGGTCACGAACAACATGGCTGACAAAGTGGACGAGGAGGAAGAGTTGGAGCTTCTTGATGGTGAATAACCTCTAAATGGAGTTCCACCACTATTAGACCCATCAAGGAGGGTTACTCACCAGTATAGGAACCTACTTGGACTCCCTACGCCCACCGAGGAATTAGTACTCATCATGGATTCCAGTAAAGTTAAAGAGAAGATCAGAGCTGTCAAGCACTCCGACCCGTCTGCCTCAGTAAAAAAGATGAAGGAAGTCACTACGAAGGCCACATTGCACCAGAAACATTCCTAGTATTAGATGTTGGTAGATACCTTCTTGGATGAACACGCTGAAGTGTGATGTCTGGGCTATGGTGATCTTAGGCTAGGGCATCATAGGCAGAAACAACTTTTCCTAGGCGAGCTGCCTCTAGGTGACCCTGACCTTCCTACCCCCTGCAGATATGGTTGAGGCCATAACTTATGGAAATATGGAGTTATTTGTCTCGCCAAACCCTCACGAACGATGTGACCATCTATGGGACCCAGCTCAGGCTCCCCCAGCCGCCCCCGAGGGTCATGTCGCCAGCCGCTGCAGGAGCCTTTGGGCCTACCTACCATGTTGAAGAACCCACAAATGTGCTCGTGGTTAGGGATCCCCGTCAAGACAGTGACACCGACCCAGATGATCTAATGGTGACACTCATTGCCTGCCTAGAGGCGTTAAAAACAAGATAGGCGGAAATCCCGACTGAGGGCAATCCATATCCAGCATGGGTGGATGATATGTCTCCACTGATGGGGTTCAAGAACCCCACCTTCTCTCCCTTTAATGAGATTGGGGACCCGCCGCAGCACCAGGACCACTTCAACTCAATGTGTGGGCCCATGTTAGGGAATCTAGCACAGCAGGAGGTTGCCAAGATCCGTCGTTTTGTTCAGATGTTAGAGGGGCCTGTATTTGTCTGGTACAACCAGCTTCATGTCGGATCCGTAACCAGCTGGGAGGACCTTCACCGGAAATTCCTCTACTAGTACAGCTCCACCACATGAAAAATTTGAATCTTAATCCTCTTCAAGTGAAAAAAAAATCTTGAAATGTGTGTTGCAGACTTTATCACCCGGTGGAAAGGGCTTAAATATTCCCTTGACATGCCACTGAGTGAGGAGAAATTATTGACGATGTGTGTAGGAAATGTCAAGACGGAACTGGTTCCCTCTCTGATAACGCAGAACTACCCCAGGGGATTTTGAGACTTCTCTAATAAATCCCAGTTCCTGGAAGAATCCCTACAACAGGCAGCCAGGAATGTCCATTGCCTCCCGCAATTCCCGTGAGAAAGGCTGTCAGAGCCGAGCCTACCGTGGTGGCCCTAATAGAAGCCCCCAGATAGATGGAATTATTACCAGCAGAGCCACATTATCTTCGCAGAGGCCCACAACAATAGGCGCAGCCTCTATCCCAGCAACAAATTCCTCAGAAACAGCTTGTGCCCCCATGAAATGGGTCGCCACCGCTTAGGCAGGACAACCAGGCTCCGCCTCCTCGACAGGCTCCTCTATATCCTTGTCAAAGCCACGCTCCAAAGACCCCCTTTCTAGATGGATGAAACTGGACCTACTCGTTCAACATGAATTAGGTCCCCAACTATTTCCAATGTTCCTTGGAATATGAGATTGTGCATTTTACTGAGTGCAGAAGGCTATAAGAGGCAAACCTCACGGATCGCCCCAACTACTACCCCTATAATCAGATCCTGGGGAACACCCACAAGAAGTGATATATGATCAAAGACTGGCTTCAATACCAGGTTGATAACAACATAGTCAGGCTGGGCGTAGCCTCGACACATGTGGCATGCGTCGTCGTAAGGCCAGACAGTAGCAGTGGCAGTGAGGGCTAGTGCAAGCAGGTTTCTGACCATGAGTCCCAGATGTATGAGGACTGGATGGCTCGCAAAACGGTTAATCATGCCCATGGTATCATTCGTGCATTCCTAAATCGGCCGGAGCCTTCAGAAGCTGCAGCCGCTACTTCTACATCATCATCTCATCCAGCCTCTTCCCATAAGAGAAAGCATCGACGACGCAAGAGAAAGAAATACCCCCCACTAGTCAGCTGCCAGCCCAGCCGGCAGGTCCCGCCATGCCTCCTGTCACATAGAGGCCTCCTCCAAGCAGAAGTTTGTGCCAGGTGTAGAATAATTGTCACGCCCTGACCCCAGTTACCCAGAGTCAGTGCATTGTTACATAACATTGGTATGATCACAAAAGATCAAGTCTCGAAAGACTGATTAGTTTAGTGGCCTTGGAATCACTTGATTTATTCATAAAGTTTTACATTACATCCTAAAGTAAAAAAACTACAACAACATCTTGTCTTCATATCCCCTCATAATATTCCTGAAGGTCATTCATAAATTACTTCTTCACATCCTGGGAAAAAAACATTGAAAGGGGTGAGCTTAAATTCTTAGTAAGGATAGCAATATAGCGGAAACATTCATAAATAAGAATAAGCATTTAAGGAAATGTATAACTAAAACAAAATCCTTTTAAAATTTATCTTCAGCATAATGTGGAAAAAATAAAATGAAATAATTCCATTTACTTATTCACATGGATATTATAATAGTCGAATAATCACATGCAATATTAAAAAACGCTTTCATAATGAAGGAATGCGTAATGCCAGACTATCATACACCACGTAGCCAAGGCCTTGTGACAAGAGTACAAATAAGATTTTGTCAAGGCCTTGTGCCAAGACACTAGTTTGTCTCATGAGACCTACTGATGCATCGAGGAGCTATAGAGAGCTCCACCCGTCACATATTATGTCAAATGCATTCCTCATATGAATAGGTTTAAACATAACATAAACATTCATATTAAAACTAGCATACGAAATGTCAATAATTTCTCCATAAACCATGAATGGTATAAAAATAACACATCCACAGTCAAACATATCACAAAAACTTCAATACAATATGTATGTTTTGTATCATACAAAATAAACTTCAAATAAGCTTAAAATCCATCAAAGGATGTTGACATAGATGAAATCTTAACTATTTGAGAGAAATATCTTTTTTTTTAAATAATTTAAAAGTCACATAATTATAAAATAAAACATTTACTTGAAAATATTATTATAAGCTTACATGGGAAGCTTCGACGATTTTGTAACGGCAGAAAATAGCCGCACCCACCTTATATGTTAAAAAGACATTCTTACCCTAATTCTGTCAAAAAGGTTAAAAAGGACCTTGTTTGGAAAAAGACAGAAAGATTCCTTTATAAAATTCTTATAAAAGACAACAAGGGTATACATGAATTTGTCCAATATTCTTTAAAATAGAAAGAATGATTTTAAGTACATTTTTAAGAAACATGGATGTGGATGATAAATAGGTCCCAATTGATAATTACGTATAAACAATCTCAGATAATTAAGAGATTGTGAAATAAATCCTTACCTTGTACTTTTTCTTGGTTAATGGTAGGTTAAACTCCTGTATAATGGTGAAATAATTGTTATTAAATTATAAAAGAATCAAATAAATTAATATAATATCATATATGTTATTTTCACATTGTTTTGTTAATAATATCTGAGTATTATCGTCGTTTCGGGTGTTAACTTACTCGTTTTCTTTTATTTTTTTTATGACATATGTCGTGTTTATTATGGATACGTTGTATATTATTCATATCCAGAATTATATCAAGTCCTTAAAAAATATTTTTAATCATCAAATGAGAATTATAATTTCATGGATATGATGGGGAGTAAATCTCATCGTGTTCGTGGAGACTGTAGTCCGTACGTACGCACGAGCGACAATATCATCCTTTTGATATTAAAATAATATATAATTGTATTTTATATTATATATACATAATAATTATCATGTTATATTTATTATTAACATGAATTAAACATCATTATTATACCCATCCAAATAATAATTTATTTAATAACAATTACACCACGACGTGGAGACGGTAAACCATACGTACGCACGTATGGTGAGATGTCATTCAAATGATGAATAGAATAATGAATATGGTTGTACCTTTCTTATAATAACATCACAGAATTTGTAATATAGTTGAGTTATTATTTTATAATGGGAATAACAAAGAAAGAAGAAGTTGAAGAAGAAAGGAACTTGAAAAAGGGTGGTGAAATCATTAACTCTTCTTTGGGTTCTTCCTTTTGATTTGATCAAAAGGGATCATGAGGTTGGCTTTATGATCAAACTAAGGCCTCTAGGTTGTAGTGAGGGAATCTGAGAGAGTATTTGGTCAGTGGTTGGCGAAGCCATGTGGCTTTGAATGTGTGAATTAGTGTCAAGGGGGAGTTCCCGTTTGTAAGAGGGGTGATGGGCACCTTTGGAAAAGCTAGAAATATTATTTTATAATAAAGTCATATTCAGTTTCTAATGGCTCAAAAGTGGATTAATTAAATTTTAAGGTGGGGATGGGTAGAAAACCACTCAACCAATAGGTTTTAGATAGTCTTGGGTCACAATATTAACCTTATCTTTTAGTTTTAACTCTTAGTTAATTAGTTTGACATTTACCATGTCACTTTATATTTTTATATTATATAGTTAATAAACATACTATATAAATCCAAGAGACCCAAAAGTGGTCCATTAATGATAAACCTATCATGATACAAGTCTTTTTTCTGAACCATAGATTTTTAAAAATAGAATATAAATTAATAATATAATATTTGTTTTAAAAATGCTTTTATGTCAATTTTGACACTATTGGGTATTCTGTTTTTTATAATTTCATAACAGCATTATTACTTCGAAAACAATTTATATAACCAATAATAATATGTCATATTAACCTATAAAATTTTTGGAATTCATAAAAAGTCTCCAATTACATTTATTTTGATATTTTTAATATCAATTATTTTAATATTTCATTAATTAGGTAATTACTGCATAACCATTGTGTCATAAATAAATTAATTTTTATATCGTATAGAAATTATAAATAAAATACCATTATGTATAAAATTGTTTTAGATTTCTAAATAATACTTATAATTGAATATATATCATATTTAACCCTATGTAAAAATTGTTTTTTCAAAAGATATATGCTTATGTCATTTTTGTATTTACTTTAACTTATAAAGTGTCACTGTCACCTACAAGTGGCTCAATGGGGTCCCAAAATTGACCCAAAGATTCCCATGGTCGGAAATGTATCCACCAATATGGTTAGGACATGTTTTAGGGAAATTTATTATTATTATAATATTATTGTTTGCCCTTATTTATCGGGTTTACCCTTTAACCATGGTAATAAAATATTTACCGAAGTAATTATTCCAAATGTCTAAAAATGAAAGTTACATATTTACACAATTTGGACATCCTGATTCCAAATATGGAATCCATTTTTTCAAATTCAAAACACAGAAGTGGAAGAAATTAATTTAAAATTAATTCCCACTGTCAAACCAAAAAGCTTGTTTTTATGATATAATAACTACCAAAAGATTGAGACTTGTTTATGTCCGGTTTAATTGTGAACTTATGTACAATGACCAAAATTTTATTAAATGGTAAAAATATATTCTAAATATAATTTAAAACCACTCAAATTCATAATTTATTACTATTAATTATTTCAATTAAAAAAGTTGTTTTTAATAAAAATTTAGTAATTTTCACTATTCATCAAAATATAAAAGTTATCCGAAAAGTACCAAAATTTCATCCTAGGGTAATTTTGATATTCTGAATCCAAAAATGAAGTCCATTTTGAATGATAAAATGTATAAAATTTCAAAAATTGGGTATTACTATTAATAACGGCTACTTTGATTGGTCACATTGTGTTAAAATCTCGAACTTACGTACAACACACGCTACTGTATTATTCAAAAAGAAGCGTACTGTGGAAGCTTGGGATGTTACATTATCCCCTCCTTAAAATAATTTCTTCCTTAAAATTTATAGCATATTACTGCATAAAAAGACTCGGGTGGTTCTTCATCATAAGTTCCTCAGGTTCCCACGTTGCCTCTTCCATTTTATGGTTTCTCCATAGAACTTTTACCAGACGAGTCATCCGGTTTCCCAGCACTTGTTCTCTCATATCAAGAATCCTGATGTGCTCTTCACAATAAGATAGATCGGGTTCCATTTATAATTCCTCATAGGTGAGTTCATGCGTTAGGTCAGGCATTTATTTTCTCAGCAGTGATAGGTGGAACACATCGTGAACTTTGGAGAGATTTGGCGGCATTACCAAACGGTAAGCTACTGCCCCAATTCATTCTATAATTTCTAAAGGTTAGATGTACTTGGGACTCAATACACCTATCTTTGCAAAACATATAACTCCCTTCCATGGAGGTACCTTCAACAAAACATGATCTCCCACCTGAAATTCCAAATCCTTTATTCGGTTGTCAGCATAGCTCTTCTGCCTACTTTGAGCTGCTTTGATGTGGTTTTGGATTACCTTCACCTTTTCCATAGTTTCCTCCACCAGTTCTGGGCCTACAAGTTTTCTTTCACCAACTTCCTCGCAACAGGTTGGTGTGCGACATCTCTTTCCATATAGCGCTTCATTTGGTGCCATCTGAATACTTGAATGGAAGCTACTGTTATAGGAAAATTCTACCAGAGGTAAATATTGATCCCACATACCCTGAAAGTCAAGTGAGCATGATCTCAACATGTCTCCTAAGGATTTAATAGTTCTTTCTAATTTTACATCTGTTTGAGGGTGGTAGGAATTTCTTAAACACAGTTCCGTATCCAAGGCCTTCTAAAGACTCTTCCAGAATCTTGATGTAAAATGGTGATCAAGATCTGAGACAATCGATAGGGGTACTCCATGATGTCTCAGAACTTCATTAATATATATTCTCCTTATAAGTTCAAGTGGTAAATCCTCCCTTATAGCACGAAAATGTGCTGACTTTATAAAACGATCAATAATGACCCATATTGCATCGTTCCTTCTAGGAGTCTTTCATAGTCCCATGACAATGTCCACCGTGATATTATCCCATTTCCACTCAGGTATGGGAAGATGTTGCATGACTCCTCCAGTTTGTTTCCTTCCAGCATTCACTTGTTGAAAAACCATACATCTTGAAACAAAATTGGAAATCTCCCTCTTCATGTTGTCCCACAAAAAATGTTCCTTCAAATCTCTATACATTTTGGTGCTCCCATGGTGTATATAGAAATTGGAACTATGAGCATCATCCAACAATTCTCTTTTAGATCAGGTATATCGAGAACACAAAGCCTTTTCCCAAACATCAAAATTCCATCTTCATACACAAAGTCCCTCAATTTCCCATCATTCATAGCTTTAATATTCCTTTGTAACTATTCATCACCGGTCTGAGAACTCTTTATCCTTTCTAGTAAATATGGTTTGGAAACCATTTGAAAAAGAATTGATTTTTCAACTTCAATGGTGATTCCCATATCCATCTTCACTAGATCCATGAAAATAGGATCCCTTTCAATTGTCATCACATTCAAAACTCTATAATCTTTTCTGCTCAAAGAATATTCCACCTTATTGGCCTTCCATGTGTGGTAGTGTATCGTGAAATCATGATCATTGAGTAGTTAATTCCATCTTATTTGCCTCATGTTGAGTTCTTTTTGTGATAAAATATACTTCAAACTCTTCTGATCGGTAT
This sequence comes from Viscum album, assembly GCA_963277665.1. Classification (NCBI taxonomy): domain Eukaryota; kingdom Viridiplantae; phylum Streptophyta; class Magnoliopsida; order Santalales; family Viscaceae; genus Viscum; species Viscum album. Next base: position 2,117,545,708 of record OY728161.1, on the reverse strand, counting down.
ATATCTCACATTTTTCACCATAGAGATAATGTCTCCATATCTTCATGGAAAAGATTACATCAGCTAAATCGATATCATGAGTAGGCTAGTTTTTCTCATGAATTTTTATCTTTCGTGATGCATAGGCAATAATCCTATCATTCTGCATTAGGACACAACCAAGTCCTTTCTACGATGCATCACTATAAATGATGAACCCATCATTCCATGATGGTACAGTCAATATAAAATCATTGACTAATCTTCAATTCAGGTCTTCAAAACATTCTTCACACTCTTTTGTCCAAACAAATTTAACCCCTTGACGTGTGAGCTTTGTTAATGGGTTAGCCAATCGAGAAAAATTCTGAACGAAACATCGATAATAACCAACCAAACCAATAAAACTGTGTAGCTCAGTTATACTCATTACTGATGTCCATTCATGGATTGCCTTGGCCTTAGAAGGATCAACAGAAATTCCATCCATAGAGAGAATATGGCCAATAAAATAAATCTCTTGAATCCATAATTTACACTTGCTAAACTTCATGTCTTCTAAGAGTCTTGAGGATAATGCGCAAGTGATCTCATGATCATCGTATCTTTTGGAGTATACCAAGATATCATCAATAAATACCACCAAAAAATCATCGAGATATTCCTTGAAAACTCTATTCATTAGATCCATAAATACAGAAGGTGGATTAGACAATCCAAAAGTCATTACAGTAAACTCATAATGTCTGTACCTTATTCAAAATGATGTCTTCAGAATGTCTTCCTTCTTCACACACAACTGATGATATCCAGATCGAAGGTCAATCTTTGAAAAGTATTGAGCTCCATGCAGTAGGTCAAATAAATCATCAATGCGAGGCAGGGGATACTTGTTCTTTATTGTTATAGCATTGATCTCCTAGTAGTCAATGCACAACCTCATAGATCTGACTTTCTTCTTAACAAAAAGGACAAGGGCTCCCCATGGAGAAACACTAGGGCGAATAAATCCCTTATTACTCAATTCCTCTAGTTTTTTCTTTCGTTCAACAAATTACATAGTGGCCATTCTATAAGGGGTCTTCGATATAGGCCTTGATCTAGGAATTAAATCAATGGAAAACTCAACTTCTCGTTCTGGAGGATGTCTAGGTAAATCTTCCGGAAACACATCTACATATTCTTTCACAATAGGTACATCCTCTATTAGAACATTTCTTTCCTCATCCTTAGTAATTTCATTCTCTTCTTCCCCAATAATAGAATTTAGTTGAGCTACTGGGGGTGGATCTAAATAAGAATTAGGTGGTTATGATTCTGCTCTAAAGATAAGTTGTTATTTATCATCATCATCAAAAATCGTAACCTCCTTCTTCTTAAAATAAATTTTCACATCATGGTCTGAAAGCCAATCCATATCGAGGATTATATCAAATTCAGTCATGGGTATGATGATGAGATCAGCAGATAAAGAAAATTTATATGCCCTAATGGGAACAGATCCACAGAACTTTGTAGCAATGATACTTCTCTTAGGGGTTTGGACTGACAACTCTCTTGTTAAATCAAATTATAAATATATAATTTTCTTAGAAAAATGGGAAGATATGAAACAATGTGATGATCCATAATCAAATAAAGCATTTTCTAAACTTGAGGAAACCTTTAAATTACCTGCCACCACATCTTTCGGAGCTTCTACCTCAGCAGTAGTGATAGCAGAAGCTTGGCCTTGACCCCTTGGCCATTTCTGAGGAAAGTTCCCCTAATGCTTAGGACATTCATTTTCATAATGTCCCATATCTCTACAATTATAGCATTCAATGTTGACAACAACTCTCTTTCCCTTGCAATCATGAGCTTGGTGGGCTTTTTCACAACATTTGTAACAGACTCCCATTCCTTTTAAGCAAGTACCGGGGTGTTTCTTCCCACATTTACTATAGGATTGATTTTCAACTTTTCCCTTCTTCCCTTTATTTCCATTTCTAGATTGATCAGCATATCTCTTCTTCTCTTACTTTGCTTTAAATTCATAAGACTTAGAGAATTCCTTTTCTGTCTTGATAGCACATGAGACAATGTCTTCATACGATGAGAAGGATTGTGAGACTAATGCTCTACGGAGAAATGGTTTTAACCCATAAAAGAAACAATCAATCATACTTATTGGGTAATGTATATAATCTCTACCATACCTTGCTAACCTTGTAATGTTAGCCTCATACATTGTGATATTCTCATCCTCGTTTTGTCACAGACTCAGAAATTGCCTTTCCATATCTGATCGATGGTGATGAGGAACGTATTTTTCTAAAAACAGATCTTTGAACTCCCTCTATTCTATATTTGATACTTCATCATCTTACTTCATGTTTTGAATCGATGACCACCATTGATCAGCATCTCCAGTGAGGCATTAAATTGCCCGGATAACTTTTTCCCTTTCACTACTCCCCAAAGCCTGAAATATTTTCTCTAGGGAACTTATCCATGGCTTAGATACCAATGGATTTTTACTCCCATTGAATTTTGGTGGTTGTTGCCTCATGATGTGAACTATCATTGAACCTCCACACTATAGATCAGGGTGATCCAAATGGATAAGGTTATTATTCATAACCTGAGTGAGTTGTCCCAGTATGGTGATAAGCTGGTCCGCACCAGTTACATCACCGGCTCCACTATAATTATCTTGAGTAGGATGGAAATCCCTACATGCAGTGCGTGCATTGATACGGTTTCCATTTCTTCTACTAGGCACCATTTCTAAACAATGGCATAAACTAGACCAGTTTGTGAATAAAAATACATAATTCCATAGTTATAAAACACTTAACATAAATTGAACTATTTATGGATATAATCAATAATCATAAAAATGTTTTCTTTGAGGATGTATATACTCATAAACCCTTCATAATGGTTTGTAAACAATGTGATAATTATCCTAAGAATATCCCCCGGGAGTTTTGTAACCAAGAGTGCAGCAAGGCCCGTTGTTGTGCACCAGTTCCCGTTCGAGTCTAGCTCAAAGCGCTGTTTTTGGGTTTTACCCCTAGGTACATCTGTGCTAGATCCGTCTCTACCTGATCGTATCCAGAAAGGGATGTATTGCTCGAAAAACTCACAAAATCTCTACAATACCAAAAATCTAGGAAGTTATTCTACACTAATCCTCAAAGTCCATCTTAGGTCTATGTGCTCTAATCATAGTTTATCTAAATCTAGCTTCCATGGTTTGTACTAAACTTCCTCTGATACCAACTATAATTCCCCGACCCCAGTTACCCAGAGTCAGTGCATTATTACATAAAATTGTTATGATCACAAAAGATCAGACCTCCAAATACCGATTAGTTTAGTAGCCTTGGAATAACTAGATATATTCATAAATTTTTACAATACATCATAAAGTAAAAAAACTACAACAACATCTTGTCTTCATATCACATTATACTATTCCTGTAGGTAATTCATAAATTACTTCGTCACATCCTGGGAAAAATAAAACATTGAAATGGGTGAGCTCAGATACTTGGTAAGGATAACAATATAGCGGAAACATTCATAAATAAGCATAAACATTTAAGGCAATGTATAACTAAAACAAAAGCCTTTTAAACTTTAACTTCAGCATAATATGGAAAAAATAAAATGATTTAATGCCATTTATGTATTCACATGGATATTCTACTAGTCGAATAATCACATGCAATATCAAAAACCACTTTCATAATGATGGAATGCATAATGACAGACTATCATAACCATGTAGCCAAGGCATCGTACCAAGACTACAAATAATATTTTTTCAAGACCTTGTTCCAACACACTATTTTGTCTCATGAGACCTACCGATGCATCGAGGAGCTATAGCGGGCTCCACCCGTCACATATTAAGTCCAATGCATTCCTCATATGAACAAGTTTAAAAATAACATAAACATTCGTATTAAAACTAGCATATGAAATGTCAATAGTTTCTCCATAAACCATGAATGGTCTAACAATAACACATCCACAGTCAATCATATCAAAAAACCTTCAATACAATATGGAAGTTTTGTGTCATAAGAAATAAACTTCATATAAGCATAAAATCTATCAAAGGATGTTGACATTGATGAAATCAAAACTATTTGAGAGAAATATATATTTTTTGAAATCATTTAAAAGTAAAATAATTATAAAATAAAACATTTACTTGAAAATATTCTTATAAGCTTGTAATGGATGATTCAACGATTTTATAATGGCGGAAAATAGTCGCACTCGCCGTATAAGTTAAAAACACATTCTTACCTTAATTATGTCGAAAAGGTTAAAAAGGTCCTTGTTTGGAAAACGACAGAAAGATTCCTTTATAAAGTTCTTATAAAAGTAAAAAAGGATGTAAATGACTTTATCCCATAGTCTTTGAAATAGTGAGAATTATTTGAAGTACATTTTTAAGAAACATGGATGAGGATGATAAAGAGGTCCCAGTAGATAATTACGTATAAACAACCTCGGATAATGAAGAGATTGTGAAATAAATCCTTACCTTCTACTTTTCCTTGGTTGATGGTAGGTTAACCTCCTGTATAATGGTAAAATAATTGTTATTAAATTATACAAGAATCATATACATTAATATTATAGCATATATGATCTTTTAACATTGTTTTGTTAATAATATCTGAGTATTACCGTCATTTCAGGTGTTAACTTACTCATTTTATTTTATATGTTTTGTGACATATGTTATGTTTATTATGGATAATATGTATATTATTCATATCCAGAATAATATACAGTCCTTAAACATTATTAATAATCATCAAATGAGAATTATAATTGCATGGATACGATGGGGAATCAATCTCATCGCGTTCATGGAGACGGTAGTCCGTACGTACGCACGAGCGATAATATCATCCATTTGATATTAAATTAATATATAAATGGATGTTATATCATATATACAGAATTATTATCATGTTATATTTATTATTTACATGAATTTCACATCATTATTATACCCATCCAAATAATAATTTATTGAATAACAATTAAACCACGACGTGGAGACGGTAAGCCATACGTACGCACGTATGGTGACATGTCATTCAAAGGATGGATAAAACACTGAATATGGTTGTAACATATAATAATATCATCATAGTATATATAAGATACTGGATTTATTATTTTATAATGGGAATAAAAAATAAAAAAGATGTTGCGGATGAAAGGAACTTGAAAAAAGGTGGTGAAATCATTACCTCTTTTTCGGGTTCTTCTTTTGATTTGATCAAAAGGGATCCTTAGTTTGGCTCTATGATCAAACTAAGGCCTCTAGGTTGTAGTGAAGGATGTTGAGAGAGTATTGGGGCAGGGGTTGGCTGATCCAAGAGGCTATGAACGTGTGAATTAGTTAGAAGGTGGAGTTCCCTTTTATAAGAGGGGTGAGAGGCACCTTTGGAAAAACTAGAAACACAATTTTATAATAAATTCATATTCGGTTTCTAATTTCTTAAAAGTGTATTATTTAAATGTTAAGGTTGGGATGGTTCGAAAACCACTCAAAAAATAAGTTTTAGAACATTTTGGGTCACTATATTAACCTTATCTTTTAGTTTTAACTCTTAGTTAATTAGTTTGACATTTACCATGTAACTTTGTATTTATATATTATATAGTTAATAAACATACTATATACATCCAAGAGACCCCCAAGTGGTCTATTAATCATAAACCTATCATTATACAAGTCTTTTTTCCGAACCATATATTTTTAGGAATATAATATAAATTAATAATATAATATTTGTTTTAAAAACACTTTTATGTCAATTTTGACACTATTGGGTATTTTGTTTTTGATAATTTCATAACAACATTATTACTTTGAAAACAATTTATATAAACAATTCTAATATGTCATATTAACCTATAAAATTATTTTATTTCATAAAAAGTCTCAAATTACATTTATTTTTATATTTATAATATCAATTATTTTAATATTTCATTAATTAGGAAATTACTGCATCACCATTGTGTCATAAATAAATTAAAATTTTTAATGTCTAAAAATTATAAATAAAATACCATTATGTAGAAAATCATTTTAGATTTCTAATTAATATTTATAATCCAAAATATAACATATATAAGCCTACTTAAAAATTGTTTTTCTAAAAGATATATGCTTATGTCATTTTTGTATTTACTTTAACTTATAAAGTGTCCCTATCACCTACAAGTGGCTCCATAGGGTCCCAAAATAGACCCAAAGATACCCATGGTCAGACATGTATCCACCAATAAGGTTAGGACACGTTTTAGGGTAATTTAGTGTTATTATAATATTATTGTTTACCCTTATTTATTGGGTTTACCCTTTATCCATGGTAATAAAATATTTACCGAAGTAATTATTCCAAATGTCTAAAAATGAAAGTTACCTATTTACACAATTTGGACATCCTAATTCCAAATATGGAATCCATTTTTCAAAATTCAAAACACAGAAGTGGAAGATTTTAATTTAAAATTAATTCTCACTGTCAAAACAAATAGCGTGTTTTTAAGATATAATAACTATCAAAAGATTGATACTTTTTTATATCGGTTTAATAGTGAAATTATGTCCAATGACCGACATTGTATTAACTGGTTAAAATATATTATAAATATACTTTAAAACCACTCAAATTTATAACTTATCACTATTAATTATTTTGATTAATAAAGTTGTTTTTAACAAAAATTTGGTAATTTCCACTATTCCTCAAAATATAAAAGTTATCTGAAAAGTACCAAAATTTCATCTTAGGATAATTTAGATATTATGAATCCAAAAATGAAGTCCATTTTGAATGATAAAATGTATAATATTTCAAAAAGTGGGTATTACTATTCATAACTTCTACTTTGATTGGTCGCGGCGTGTTAGAATCTCGATGTTGCGTACAACACACGATACTATATTATTAAAAGAGAATCGTACCGTGGAAGATTGGGGTGTTACATTCTCCCCTCCTTCAATGAATTTCATCCTCAAAATTTATAGAATATTACTGCATAAAAAGACTAGGGTGGTTCTTCATCATAAGTCCCTCAGGTTTCCATGTTACCTCTTCCATTTTATGGTTTCTTCATAGAACTTTTACCAGACAAGTCGTCCAATTTCTCAGCACTTGTTCTGTCTTATCAAGAATCCTGACGGGCTCTTCGCAATAACAGAGATCATGTTCCTGTTCTAATTTCTCATAGGTGAGTACATGATTTGGGTCAGGCAAGTATTTTCACAACAGTGATACGTGGAACACATCGTGAACTTTGGAGATATTTGGAGGCATTTCCAAACAGTAAGCTGCAGCCCCAATTCATTCTAGAATTTCAAAAATTATGATGTACCTAGGACTCAATTTACCTTTCTTTCTGAAACTTATAACTCCCTTCCATGGAGGTACCTTCAATAAAACATGATCTCCCACCTGAAATTTCATATCCTTTCTTCGGTTTTCAGCATAGCTCTTCTGCCTACTTTGAGATGATTTGATGTGTTTTTGGATTACCTTCAACTTTTCTATCATTTCCTCCACCAGTTCTGGGCCTAAAAAATTTCTTTCACCAACATATTCCCAATAGGTTGGTGTGCGACATCTCTTTCTGTATAATGCTTCATATGGTGCCATCCGAATACTTTAATGGAAGCTATTGTTATAGGAAAATTCTACCAGAGGTAAATATTGATCCCACATACCTTGAAAGTCATGTGAGCATGATCTCAACATGTATTCTATGGTTTGAATAGTTCGTTCTGATTGTCCATCTGTTTGAGGGTGGTTGGTAGTGCTCAAAAAATGTTCAGTATCCAAGGCCTTCTGAAGACTCTTCCAGAATCTTGATGTAAAACGAGGATCATGATCCGAGACAATCGATAGGGGTACTCTATGAAGTCTCACAACTTCATTAATATATATTCTCGCTAGATGTTCAAGTGGTAAATCCTCTCGTATAGCAAGAAAATGTGATGACTTGCTAAGAAGATCAATAATGGCCCAAATTGCATCATTTCTTCTAGGAGTCTTTGGTAGTCCCATGAAAAAGGCCATCGTGATATTATCCCATTTCCACTCAGGTGTGGGAAGAGGTTTCACGACTCCTCCAGGTTGCTGCCTTCCAGCTTTCACTTGTTGAAAAACCATACATCTTGAAACAAAATTGGCAATCTCCCTCTTCATGTTTTACCACCAAAAATGTTCCTTCAAATCTATATACATTTTGGTGCTCCCAGGGTGTATAGAGAAATTGGATCTATGAGCATCATCCAACAATTCTTTTTAGATTAGGTATATCGGGAACACAAAGCCTCTTCCCAAACATCAAAATTCCATCGTCATACACAAATTCACTCAATTTCCCATCATTCACAGCTTTAATCTTCCTTTTTTAACTCTTCATCACCGATCTGAGAACTCTTTATCCTTTCCAGTAAATATGGTTTGGCCAAAATTTGAAATAGCATTGATGTTTCACCTTCAATGGTGATTCCCATATCCATATTCACTAGATCCATGCAAATAGGATCCCTTTCAATTCTCATCACGTTCAAAATTCCATGATCCTTTCTACTCAAAGCATCTGCCACCTTATTTTTCTTCCCCCGGTGGTAGTGTATCGTGCAATCATAATCTTTGAGTAGTTCAAGCCTTCTCCTTTGCCTCATATTGAGTTCTTTTTGTGAGAAAATATACTTCAAACTCTTGTGATTGGTATATATCTCACATTTTTCACCATAGAGTTAATGTCTGCATATTTTCAAGGAAAATATTACAGCAGATAACTCGAGATCGTGAGTATGATAGTTTTTCTCATGAATTTTTTGTATTCGTGATGCATAGTCAATAACCCTATCATTCTGCATAAGGACACAACCAATTCCTTTCTTCGATGAATCACTATAAATGACGAACCCATCATTCCCCGATGGTAGAGTCAATATCGGAGCATTGATCAATCTTATCTTCAGTTCTTCAAAACATTATTCACACTCTTCTACCCAAATAAATTTAACCCCTTTAAGTGTGAGCTTTGTTAATGGGTTAGCCAACCGAGCAAAATTCTGGACGATACGTCGATAATAACCTGCCAAACCAATAAAACTGCGTACCTCAGTTATACTCGTCGGTGCTGGCCATTCTAGGATTGTCTTGGTATTAGAAGGATCAATGGAAATTCCATCCTTAGAGACAATATGGCCATGAAAAGAAATTTCCTGAAGCCAGAATTCACACTTGCTAAACTTCATTTCTTCTATGAGTCTTTAGGATAATGCGCAAGTGATTTTCATGATCTTCGTAGCTTTTGGAGTATACAAAGATATCATCAATAAATACCACCACAAAATCATCAAGATATTCCTTGAAAACTCTATTCATTAGATCCATAAATATAGAGGGTGCATAAGTCAATCCAAAAGGCATTACTGTAAACTCATAATGCCCGTACCTTGTTCGAAATGTTGTCTTCAGAATGTCTTCCTTCTTCTCACACAACTGCTGATATCTAGATCGAAGTTCACACTTTGAAAAGTATTGAGCTCCATGAATTTGGTCAAATAAATCATCAATGCGAGGTATGGGATACTTGTTCTATAATGTTATAGCATTGATCTCCCTGTAGTCAATGCACAACCTCATAGATCCATCTTTCTTATTAACAAATAGGACAGGGGCTCCCCATGGAGAAACACTAGGGAGAATAAATCCCTTATTACTCAATTCCACTAGTTTTTTCTTTAGTTCAACTAATTCCATAGTGTCCATTCTATAATGGGTCTTCAATATAGGCCTTGATCCACGAATTAAATCAATGGAAAAATCAACTTCTCGTTCTGGAGGATGTCCAGGTAAATATTCTGGAAACACATCTACATATTCTTTTACAATAGGTACACCCTCTATTTGAACATTCCTTTCCTCTCCCTTAGTCATTTAATTCTCTTCCTCCCAATAATTGAATTTAGTTGAGCTACTGGGGGTGGATATAAATAAAAATTTGGTGGTGACGATTCTGCTCTAAAGATAAGGTGTTCTTTATCATCATCATCAAAATTCGTAACCACCTTCTTCTTAAAATAAATTTTCACATCATGGTCCGAAATCCAATCCATACTGAGGATTATATCAAATTTAACAATTAGTATGAATATTAGATCAGAAAATAAAGAAAATTTATATGCCATAATGGGAACTGATCCACAGAACTTTGTAGAAATGATACTTCCCTTTGGGGTTTTGATTGACAACCATCTTGTTAAATCAAATTGGAAACATCTAATTTTCTTAGAAAACTGGGAAGATATGAAACAATGCGATGATCCAGAATCAAATAAAGCATTTTCTAAACTTGAGGAAACCATTAAATTACCTGCCACCACATCTTTCAGAGCTTCTACCTCAGCAGTAGTGACAACATAAGCTTGGGCTTGTTCCCTTGGCCTTTTCTGAGGCAAGTTCCCCTAACTCTTAGGAAATTCATTTGAATAATGTCCCATCTCTCTACAATTATATCATTCCACGTTGATAGAAACTCTCTTTCCTTTGCAATCATGAGCTTGGTGGCCTTTTTCACCACACTTGTAACAGGCTCCCATTCCTTTTAAGCAAGTACAAGGGTGTTTCTTCAAACATTTACTAAACGATGGACTTTCAACTTTTCCTTTCTTCCCCTTATTTCCATATCCATATTGATCGGTAGATATCTTCTTCTCCTGCTTTTCTTTAAAGTTATAAGACTTAGAGAATTCCTTTTGTGTCATGATAGCACATGAGACAATGTCTTCGTACGATGAGAAGGATTGTGAGACTAATGCTCGATGGAGAAATGGTTTTAACCCATCAATGAAATGATCAATATTACTTCTTGGGTTATGTATATAATCTCTAGCATAACTTGCTAACCTTGTAAAGTTATCCTCATACATTGCGACATTATCATCCTCCTTTTGTCTTAGACTCAGAAATTGCCTTTCCATATCTGCTCGATGGTCACGAGGAATGTAATATTCTAAAAATATATCATTCAATTCCCTCCATTTAATTATTTGATACTTAATCATCTTCCTTCATGGTTTAAATAAATGACCAATATTGATCAGCATCTCCAGTGAGGTGGTAACCTCCCATGATAACTTTTTCCCTTTCAATACTCCCCAAAGCCTGAAATATTTTCTCTAGGGAACTTATCCATTGCTCAGACACCAATGTATTTGTAATCCCTTTGAATGTTGGTGGTTTTTTCCTAATGAAGCGATCTATCATTGATCCTCCATGCTGTGGATCAGGGTGCTCAATACGGTTAAGGTTATTATTCATAACCAGAGTGAGTTGTCCCAGTATGGTGATAAGCTGATCAGCCCCAGTTACATCACCAGCTCCACTATAATTATCTTGATCAGGAGGGAAATCCCTACATGGACTGCGTGCATTGATATGATTTCCATTTCATCCACTAGGTGCCATTTCAAAACAATGTCATAAACTAGATCAGTTTATGAATCAAAATACATAATTCCATACTTATAAAACACTTAACATAAATTGAACTATTTATGGATATAATCCATAATCATAAAAATGTTTTCTTTGAGGAAGTATATACTCATAAACCCTTCATAATGGTTTTTAAAGAAAATGAGAATTATCCTAAGAAAATCCCCTGGGAGTGTCGTAACCAAGAGTGCAACAAGGCCCGTTGTCGGGCACTAGTTCTCATTCAAGTCTAGATCATAGCGGTGTTTTTGGGTTTTACCCCTAGGTAAATATATGCCAGAGCCACCTCTACCTGCTCGTATCCAGACAGGGATGTATTTCTCAGAAAACTCACAAAATCTCTACAATATCAAAATTCTAGGAAGTTATTCTATACTAATCCTCAAAGTCCATATTAGGTCTATGTTCTCTAATCACAGTTTATATAAATCTAGCTTCCATGGTTTGTACTAAACATCCTCTAATACCAACTGTAACTCCCCGACCCCAATTACCCAGAGTCTGTGCATTATTACATAACACTGGTTTGATCACAAGAGATCAATTCTCGAAAGACCGATTAGTTTAGTAGCCTTGGAATCACTAGATATATTCATAAAGTTTTACATTACATCATAAAGTAAAAAAACTACAAAAACATCTTTTCATAATATCCCCTCATACTATTCCTGTAGGTCATTCATAAATTACTTCTTCACATCCTGGGATAAATAAATCATTGAAAGGGGTGAGCTCAAATGCTCAGTAAGGATAACAATATAGCGAAAACTTTCATAAATAAGCATAAACATTTAAGGCAATGTATAACTTAAACAAAAGCCTTCTAAATATGAAATTCAGCATAATATAGAAAAAATAAAATGAAATAATGTCATTTACTAATTCACATGGATATTCTACTAGTCGAATAATCACATTCAATATCAAAAACCACTTTCATAATGATGAAATGCATAATGTCATATTATTATAACCACGTAGCCAAGGCCTCGTGCCAAGACTACAAATAAGATTTTATCAAGGCCTTGTTACAAGACACTAGTATGTCTCATGAGAACTACCGATGCATCGAGGATCTATAGCGGGCTCCACCCGTCACATATTAAGTCCAATGCATTCTCATATGAACAGGTTTAAACATAACATAATGATTCGTATTAAAACTAGCATACGAAATGTCAATACTTTCTCTATAAACCATGAATGGTATAAAAATAACAGATCCACAATCAAATATATCACAAAACCTTCAATACAATATGGAAGTTTTGTATCATAATAAATAAACTTCAAATAAGATTAAAATCCATCAAAGGATGTTGACATAGATGAAATCAAAACTATTTGAAAGAAATAACTTTTTTTGAAATCATTTAAATGTCACATAATTAAAAAACATAACATTTACTTGAAAATATTCTTATAAGATTGTAAGGGAAGCTTTGATGATTTTATAACAGCGGAAAATTTCCGCACCCACCGTATAAGGTAAAAATACATTCTTACCTTAATTCTTTCGAAAAGGTTAAAAAGGGCCTTGTTTGGAAAATGACAGAAAGATTCCTTTATAAAATTCTTATAAAATTCAAAAAGGGTATAAAAGACTTTATCCCATATTCATTAAATTATTAAGAATTATTTGATGTTCATTTTTAAGAAACATGGATGTGGATGATAATGAACTCCCAGTAGATAATTACGTATAAACAACTTCAGATAATTAAGATATTGTGAAATAAATCCTTACCTTGTACTTTTCTTTGGTTGATGGTAGGTTAACCTCCTGTATTATGGTGAAATAATTTTTATTAAATTATAAAAGAATCATATACATTAATATGATATCATATATGATCTTTTAATAGTTTTTTGTTAATAATATCTGAGTATTATCATCGTTTCAGGTGTTAACTTACTCGTTTTATTTTATATGTTTTGTGAAATATGTTGTGTTTATTATGTATAGGTTGTATCTTCTTCATATCCAGAATGATATCAAGTCCTTAAACATTATTTTTAATCATCAAATGAGAATTATAATTGCATGGATACGTTGAGGAATGAATCTCATCGCTTTCGTGGAGACGGTAGTCTGTACGTACGCACGAGCGACAGTATCATCATTTTGATATTAAAATAATATATAATTGGATGTTATATCATATATAAAGAATAATTATCATGTTATATTTATTATTTACATGAATTACACATCATTATTATACCCATCCAAATAATAATTTATCGAATAAAAATTACACCACGACGTGGAGACGGTAAGCCGTACGTACGCACGTATGGTGACATGTCGTTCAAAGGATGGATAGAATACTGAATATGGTTGTACCATATTTATAATAACATCACAATATATATAAGATACTGGATTTATTATTTTATAATTGGAAAAACAAATAAAGAAGAAGTTGATGAAAAAAGGAACTTGAAAAAGGGTGCTGAAATCATTACATCTTCTTCGGGTTCTTCCTTTTGATTTGATCAAAAGGGCTATTTATGTTGGATTTCTGATCAAAATAGGGCCTCTAGGTTGTATTTTTGGAAGTTGAGAGAGTATTTGGGTAGGTTTTGGCCGATCCAAGAGTATTTGAATGTTTGAATTAGTGAGAAGGTTGAGTGCCCTTTTATAAGAGGGGAGAGGGGCACTTCGGAAAAGCTAGAAATATTATTTTATAATAAATTCATATTTTGTTTGCAATGGCTCAAAAGTGGATTACATAAATGATAAGGTGGTTAGGGGTCTAAAACCACTCATCCAATAGGTTTTAGATAGGTTTGGGTCACCATATTAACCTTATCATTTAGTTTTAACTCTTAGTTAATTAGTTTGACATTTACCATGTAACTTTGTATTTTTATATTATATAGTTAATAAACATACTATATACATCCAAGCGACCCCCAAGTGGTCCATTAATGATACACCTATCATGATACAATTATTTTGTCTGAACCTTATATGTTTAGGAAGAAAATATAAATTAATAATATCATATTTGTTTTAAAAAACTCATTTATGTCAATTTTGACACTATTGGGTATTTTGTTTTTGATAATTTCGTAACAGCATTATTACATCGAATAAAAATTTATATAAAAAATAATAATATATCACATTAACATAGATAATTAGTTTAATTCATAAAAAGTATCAAATTTCATTTATTTTGATATTTATAATATCAATTATTTTAATATTTCATTAATTAGTTATTACTGCATCACCATTGTGTCATAAATAAATTAGATTATATAATGTCTAAAAATTATAAATAAAATACCATTATGTAGGAAATCTTTTTATATTTATAATAAATATTTATAATTGAAAATATAACATATATAACCATATATAAAAATTGTTTTTCTAAAAGATATATGATTATGTCATTTTTGTATTTACTTTAACTTATAATGTGTCCCTATCACCTACAAGTGGCTCCATAGGGTCCCAAAATCGGCCCAAAGATGACCACAGTCGAACATGTATCCACCAATAAGGTTAGGACACGTTTTAGGGTAATTTAATATTATTATTATATTATTGTTTACCCTTATTTACCAGATTTACCCTTTAACCATGGTAAATAAAATATTTACCGAAATAATTATTCAAAAGTTAAAAAATGAATGTTACCTATTTACACAATTTGGACATCCTGATTCCAAATATGGAATCCATTTTTTCAAATTCAAAACACAGAGGTGGCAGAAATTAATTTAAAATAAATTCCCGCTGTCAAAATAAAAATCGTGTTTTTAAGATATAATATCTATGAAAAGATTGATACTTGTTTATGTCTAGTTTAATTGTGAAATCATGTCCAATGACCAATATTGTATTAAATGGTAAAAATATATTCTAAATATACTTTAAACCACTCAAATTCATAATTTATCACTGTTAATTATTTCAATAAAAAAAGGTTGGTTTTAATAAAAATTTAGTAATTTTTACTATTCATCACAATATAAAAGTTATCCGAAAAGTACAAAAATTTCATCCTAAGATAATTTTGATATTCTGAATCCAAAAATGAAGTCCATTTTGAATGATAAAATGTATAAAATTTAAAAAAGTGGGTATTACTATTCATAACGGCTACTTTGATTGGTCGCGGCGTGTTAGAATCTTGAAGTTGCGTACAACACACACTACTGTATTATTCAAAGATAAGTGTACCATGGAAGCTTGGGGTGTTACAAGAATGATTTTTTCAAGCACCTTCCCAGCATCCCAGTGAGTCTTTTCATCTTCGAGGCCCTTCTTCGGTCGTCATATATGCGTGAGGCCCTCACTGAGGCTTTAAGAAGCCGCCTCCAGTTTGAGACGGAGGTAATAGCTACAGAATTCATTCATGCTGAAGAGGTCAATTACACTGAATGTCAGGACATCATTTTAATCTCTAGAGAATATGAAGGCTCTTCCATACAAGGTAAAATCCACCCACTGTAAATCACAACCCAATTCAATGGCGTAGAGGTTTTTTGTTTTACTGTTGACACCGGCTCTGGGATTAACCTTATCCCAACATAAACACTACAGAAGATGGTGTTATCCAAAGATAAATTGACTCCTTTCGGTTTAAGAATATAGGGATATGATAGGACAGAGCAGACCCCAGTCGGTATGATCTATTTGAAGACCCGGTTCGGTGGCCTAGTTTCTTGCACCGATTTTATGGGTGTCTCCCAAGACACCACGTACAATGCATTGATGGGAAGACCATGGCTCCACCTACACGTGGCGGTCCCCTCATCATACCACCAATTCCTCAAGAACTCCCTCAATGGTTTATTAGGTGTGCTCCAAGGGGTTGCATCTCTTTTTCCTCTTTTGAATCCCACTACCTGAATGCCGACTATTACATGAGCAAGGACAAGAAGATTCAGGCCAATGAGGATAAACCTGTTGTGGTTGCAACTGACCCCTGGGTAGGTTTGGATGATGCCTATGTCTTCCTGGTCTATCAATTAGTGGGCACAACACCTGACATGGGGCAATGTTTCATTTCCTCTGGTATAAGTGGGAAGCATATTCCCAAGTCCAAGAAATATCGGAAAATCACCTCGTACTCCTACACAAATCAGGCTCAGGTTATCCCAAAACCTCCTACCCCCATAAGGTATTGAGATGTCCATCCCATGGAAATGAAGACATGTCATACTTTCTTATTTCGTTGGTCTGTAATCAACCAGATCAAGCTGATGCACCACTACTACTTTGATATCATCAAGTGTGGCCCCTTAGGCCAAAGACCTGTTAGGATCGTGTCGACATCCTTTATTCCTAAGGTTTTGGTAGTAGATGATTCTCCAGATCTAGTGACTGATTCTGCTCAGGCTGGTACCAGCCTCCCGTCGGAATCCGCTGACCCAGAGGAAGCTCCTCCCACAGGGGATCCCTCCTACACAATTGAAGAAGAGGATATGGAGGATGCTCCCCCCACCTTTGAAGAGGGTTTCTCTACCATGATTTAAGTATTAGTACATTTGAACCTCGGTAGAGATGTGGAACCGAGACCCACATTGATCTGTGCCTCCAAGACCCCTGAGGAGTAACATCATTACATGGACTTCCTTAAACAGCACTATGACGTGTTTTCCTAGAGTTATGACAAGATTCCAGGATTAGATCCTCAGGTAGCCGTCCACCGCCAAGGTCTTCCAACAAATCACTACGAGTTCAAGCAGCCTCCCATAAAGATGAAACCTTCTCATGGTGCCATGGTCAAGGATGAAGTCAATAAGCTCACCAGATCCAACATTGTTAAGGAGGTCCAGTACACCAAATGGCTGGCCAACATTGTGCCAGTCAGGAAGAAGAACCGACATATCATCGTCTGCATCGACATCGACAATCTCAACCATCACTCTCCAAAGGAAGGTTTCCCCTTCCTATGATGGAATTGTTGATCGATGATACGACTGGGTTCCAAGCCCTCCCCTACATGGACCGTTAATCTGGATATAACTAGATCTGAATGGCCCAAGTGGATGAGGAGTACACAGCTTTCAGGGAGCCCCAAGGTACTTTTTTGTTATCTGGTTAACCCTTTCGTCTTGAAAAATGTAGGTTCCACCTATCAGTGGTCCATGCACTACATATTTAAGACAATCCTATGGACATTGGTGGAATGTTATGAGGATGATCTGGTGGTCAAATCCTTCCAGCGCAAAGACTATCTCATGGACCTCGAGAGTGTACTCGACTTCCTCCATTCGCGCCACTTGAAGATGAACTCATTGAAATGTTCCTTTTTGGTCACCTATGGGATGTTCTATGGATTTTTTGTCAGGTACCGTGTCATCGAGATAGACCCAGAGAAGATCAAGGCCTTCAGTCAGAGGCCTCCCCCATGAAATATTTGGGAGCATCGAGGTTTCGAAGGCCACTTAGAATATATAAGCCGATTCATTGTGAATCTGGCTAGCAAGTGTAATCCCTTTTCTCAGTTCATGAAGAAAGGCTCCACCTATGAATGGGATGAAGAGTGTAAGATGACATTGTAGAAAATAAAGCAGTGTATGCTCTAGCTTCCGGTCCTGATGCCACCCATATCTGTAAAACCACTGATCCTATACCTGACATCCCTGGAACAATCTCTTGGTTCCCTTATCGCCTATAAGAACAATGAGGGAATAGAAAATATACTTTATTAACTCAGTTTTATGCTCATCAATATAGATACTATATATTCTCCCATCAAAAAGAGCTACCTTGAACTGATCTTCATAGTACAGAAATTGCAACACTACTTGCTGCACCACGAGGTACAACTGGTGTCTCAGGTAGACCCGCTGAAATACATTCTGAATCGCCCCATCTTGACCAGCCATCTTGCACGGTGGGTAGTAGTCCTCCAGCAATTCAACATTAGGTTCATCCCTTAGAAATCTGTTAAGGGGAAATAATTTGTAGAAATCCTTGCAACCCATCCAGCTCCTACTGAGCGGTCCTTGAATCTCGATTTTCCTGATGAGGAAATCCTCTCAGTAGATCATTCTATCACATATTGGCAGATGCACTTTGAATGGGCTTTCCTAATTCCCAATGGCAGGAGGATCAATGATCCCATATTCAACAGAGTAGGCCTAGGTATTATCTTTATTACCCTGACACAAGCTATTCTGTCGTACTCATTCTCGTTGTCCAAAGGATGCACCAACAACAATGTAGAGTATTAGGATCTTATCACTAGGCTCGAGATGGCCCTCAAGATCAATGTGCCCCATTTGCAAGTGAAAGGGGCTTCCTAACTAGTCATCATGAAAATCAATGTTTAATCTGTCGTCAGGAAGTCTGAGCTCATACCATTTTTGGAATTCACTCTCTAGATAATGACCTAGTTCTCATCTTGTTCAGAGGTTACGGGTGTCCCTCAATATTGGAACAGTCGATAAGATGCCCTAGCCGGCCTGGCTATATCACTTGAAGAACCTAAGAAATTTGATCTGATTATACACGGTCCACATCGAAGATTCATTTCGCTCATCACCTGAGATGATGACGATGGCCTATGGATAAGAAATCTTACCACTAGAGCCTCCACATCAGAAATCCCAGGTTCCTCAGATGTAGTGGTTGAAATGAATCTCAACTGGAGATCCCCCTTTATCGAGTATCTCCAAAATGGTTACCTCCTGGTAGATCGAGCTGAGCACGAGCGAAACAGATGTCGCGCTCTGCAGTTTACCCTCTAGAGTGGTCCCAGTCTGGAGTAGATCCTCTACAAGAGTGGGTTCTATGGTGTTCTTCTCCATTGAATGCAACAAGTTGAAATTTATCAGGTCATTCAGGAGGTTCATGATGGCTCCCGCGGTGCCCCCTAGACTAGGCCAATGATTTATCACCAGATCCAAAGACTGGGGTACTTTTGGCCCTCTATGATCTATGATTGCATCGAGTTCTCCAAGAGATGTCACGACTGTCAAATTCATGCTAACATTATGCATAGACTACTAGAACCTCTTCGCTCCACCAAGTACTCTGGTTGTTTGTGGTGTGGGGACTCAATTTTGTTGGACCATATCCACCGGCAATAGCTCTCCAGTGCAGGTTCATCCTGAACCCTACAAATTTATTTTCCAAGTGGGCAGAGACAGTTACTCTCAAAGAGGTCAAGGCTCGTTCTATCATTGACTTCATGAGATCCAATATCATCAACCTATTTAGAGTCCCTCACATCCTCCTCATCGATAATGACACCAACTTCCGAGAAGCTGAGTTGAAGAATATGTATGTTAAGTACAGCTTTCTTTCGAACCATACCTCTTGCTATAATGCGCTGGAAAATGGAAAGATCAAGGAATTCAACAAAACCCTCTCTAATATTTTGCAGAAAATGGTTGCTTTGAATAAGATGATTTGGTCAGACAGGATCTCCAACGCCCTCTAGGCTTATCGGATGACAACCTGTAATTCCACCTAGTTGACCCCATATTCCCTTGTGTACGGAGTCGAGGGTGTCCTGCCCATCAAGATCTTGCTGCCTTCATTACGTATAGCGGTCTAGGACCAGAAGGCCTCAAATAAGGTATCCAAAATTCATCTGGATGAATTGAAAAAACTTGATTATAATAGACTTCATGCCATGCACAATCTGAAAAGGCATTATAATAAGATAGCAAGAGCCTTCAATAAGAAGGTTCGCCTCTGCTCCTTCATGCATGGTGACTTGCTATTGGAACTCTAGGAACCAATGATCCCTGGTAGGAAACCGCCTTAGTTGTAGCCCAAATGTATAAGAAATTACATAATTCATAGTGTTTACCCCAATTGTGCATACATCATTTTAACCATGGATGGTGAGCATATAAATCATCCCACCAATTCCATGTTTCTCAAGAAATACTTTGCCTGAGCTAGGTAGTCCGGCATAACCCTAAACTATTTTGCCCAGCATGACCATAAATTTTTTGGTCCTGAATGACCCTAAACTGCTTCGTCCTGCATGATGTTAAACTATATGTCATCATGAATGATGTTAAACCACACCCTTAGAACTATGTGTGGCTTGATTCTCATTCCATGGGATACGTAATAGAACTCAAACATTTCATCTTGAGCCCAACCCCAAAATCTCTTCTTCTACAATTCGCCCTAGTTATAGTACTATCAAAGGATCCTTTCATGGAATAGTGAAGTCTTTTTAGCCCCACTCATGTCAGGATTATGACGGTCTTACCAAGTGTCCACTCCCTATTCTTCTATCCTCCCACATCTTCACCGTACTATGCTAACTGCATGGCATTCAAGAACTATATATATCTTGATTCCCATCCTCATGGGATACATAGGAATTCTTAGAAGTTTCATCTATTGGCCCAACCCAAAATGCAGAATCTTCCCTCGGGTTAAGAGATATGGTGTGGTGCAGACTTTTGTCCCAACTCACCTCAAGCTCATCTCGATCCCTCCACACGTCCCACTCCTGTTTCGTATTCTCCTCTTTAATATATGGGTACAACTATGCTTCACCTACCCCTTTGATTGGTACTCCATCATCTTCTCCATCCATAAGGGCCCCTTAATGGAAGGGATTATAGGCCCAAGGATTATCCTACCGCTTCGGTCCAATACCCTCAAGGATGTTGAGAAAAAAACTGATATAGGTCCAACGTTGCAAGTATGGTCATCGGTTGATGTTCATTTTTTGTACTCAGTCTAGGTCACTATAGGGTCATTGTGTTTTGAACATGATCAAAATCTATCGTATGTCGCTAGATCCACCCCATGATGTCCCAAACATTGAGTATAGTTTTCCATTCTACCCCATTGTATTCGCAAGCAACAAACTCCCATCAGGAAATGCTAGCTATCAGACCCCTACATGAAAGGGAGACCAGACTCTGGCTCCTTATTTCCCTCACCGAGCACTGCTCACGTGGGCTTAAGAGCTGTTATGAGGTGGTAACCACACAAGAGGTCATATGGCTACCATTGGCCGGGACACCCAACATTAGGCCCCTTGGCCTTTGGTGGCACCTAGCCCAAGCTCTCATTTAGGGTTTTGTGGTGTGGAGCGGACTTATGTCCTCATTCACGTCGGACTACTTATTGATTCCTCACATATCCCTTTGGGATATCCCTCCCATCATTTATTATTTATACTGCAAGCATAGGCTCTGCTACGCTTCGTGTTCCCAATCTCGGGCCCCCGAACCAAGTTTTAACTCTTACGGGATTTTACGGTGTGGTATGGGATTATGTTCTCATTCACTTTGGGTTACTTGTCACGTCGTGAACCTCCCTTGTTTGGGGTCTCTTACCCCTTTCTGCATCCTCACTATAAGATGTTAAACTGCAAACTAGTTAGGCCTTTCCGTCCGGGGCCCAGCAATAGGCCCCTTGTCCCTTTCAGGCCCCCAGAACAGGTTCTCACTTAGGGTTGTATGGTGTGGTGCGGGATTAGGTCCCCATTCACGTCGGGTTACTCTTCTCATCATACACCTCTTGTATATGCGGTATCTTACCCATTTGCATCTCTACTGCCTGACGATAAAATACACATTACTCCCTTCAAGAACTACGTGTGGCTTGATTCCCATCCTCATGGGATACGTAGGACTGCCCTAATATATAGAATTCAGGTCCAGTACCATCTCATAGAAATATCCATTTCACCTTGGTCCCTTGGCTTGCATTCCCCCAGTGAGAGGGGTATATGGTGTGGTATGGGATTATGCCCTAATTTCAGTCGGGTTTTGTAACAACCACGCCATTTACCTCCTCCTTATGATTGTTTTCCATCCCATTGGGCTATACTTGTCTTTTCAAATCAGTATCTATCATGATAAGCCCTTAGGTCCTCTTTAGTGATTTACTAATCTTCCCAAGGGTACTCTGGTTTAGCACCTGGAATGTCGGATTCTACCCGGACATTCTTTCAATCATTTCTCATGATTCATGTTCCCCTTCATTAGAGATTCCATCACCATTCACACCAAGAGTGACCCCTGAAAAACATGGATACTCAGCCCCAGGGCCCTCCTAACATTATGGGGTAACGTCTTCAAGGGTTTCGAGAAGAAAATTGATACAAGTCCTGTGTTGTGAATTTGTTCAGTGGTCGATGCTCATTTGTTGTTCCGACCTCAGGTCACATGATATGGATGTTGTGTTTCGAACATAGTCAATTGTTATCCACCATCATCACACAAACCCCATTAAACCCAAAATGTTGGTTACACGACTTCCATCCTTCTCCACCCCATCATGTCGAAGTAGAATTTTTAGACTCTTAGTACTATTCCTCAGTATGCATCCGCACATTAGGAGGAAAAATAAATGATAAGGAAATCATTTGGGGCTCCACCTATTTCCCCTTTTCATGTATCTCATGTATTGAAAATACCTTATCCTCCCTTGTTTCCTACACCGAATTTGACTCACATAGGATTAGGGATTAGATTAAGGGCCACACTTACTTGGAATAGTCCCTCTTTTCCATGGTCAAGTTCTAAGCCCTTAAACTAAGATATTTTTATATTGACCCTTTTTAGAAATACGTACAACTTGATTCCCATTCTATGGATTATTTAGGAACACATGGGCATCTCATATTAAGAGCGAGCTTAATTGAGAGTCAGTCTCTCCTATTTTCTACCCTCTTACCTATTTTTGGCCCCTAGACCTGAGGTTTATTTCTTAGAATTGCGCATGGTGTGGTGTGGACCTCATCCTCATTCACATCAGGTATGCATTATTTCATCGGTCACATTATCACTTTATCCTCGTCCCTACTATGTATGTGCCACATGACCTTAAAATGCACGGCTAGTCCCATCACATGACCCTAAACTGTGACAGTATCATCCTGGCCGCATGATGAAAAACGGCACTGCATTGTGATGTCCTCATTCAAGGGACATCATGTTTAGTATCGGTAAAACACCATACAATTTTTCAATGACTTCCTTTAGCTTGATTCTTATTTTGAGGCCTGGATTCTCTATTCTAGGCCCATCGCTTCATAAAAAAACACATCCATTCACCCTAATGAAAAAACAATACCAATCAAATGCCCATTATTTTAGTGCGAGGGCTAGACCCACACACCCCTTTTATCCCCGAAACGGGTACCTTACTATGCCACCCCTTAGAACTACATTCGGTTTGATTCTCATTCTCATTAGATACATCAGAATGCATAGACACATCTCTATGGGCCCATCCTAAATTTTATGTTTGGTCCCTTGACCTAAATGATTCCCCAAGGAACACAAGGTAATCTGGACTCCGGGTCCTCATTCATGTCAGGTTTTATAATTACCCCCCCCATGTGTCTCCCATGTAACCTATCATCAATGGTCCAAGCTCTAGGACCATAAACTATGAACACTTCAAGTCCTTGCCGCAAGATGTTAAACTGCTTGACATTTTCAATAACTATGTATGGCTTGATTTCCATCCTCATGGGATACGTAGGAACGCCCATGAATTTTTTTTCTTCGGGTCCAGCCCCAATAATCTACAAATCATGTCGCTTCTTTTTTGGCCCCTTGGCCCGAACTCATCTAGAAATATGTGGTGTGGAGGGTACTTCTTATGTTCTTGATCATGTTTGGTCTTTCAATAGTTGAACCATGTGCTTCTCATATCATTTCCTAGAATGGTCCGAGTTATATGAACCAAAACTAAGTTCTCCATACAGGAAATGCGTGTCACGTTTGGTTGTTTCATAGCCCTGTGCATAGTCGATTAAATGAATCCCCCCTTAATAGTCCACCCTAGGACCTTAGGCAGAAATCGTGCGACCCAAGGACCCCTTTTCCTTGGGATGGGAGTTGACTCCCTCTATCAGATACTTCTTATAGTCGTATTTAGATGTGTTTTGATGAAGAGACCGAAGTGTGGAATTTTCACGAGGAAATTCCTCTCGTCCTTATTAAATCTATATGAGCCTATTATTTGGATCCTCATCCTCTAACACAATCGAAGGGATCCCCTTCACTGACTGGTCTCATTCCTCCTCAGCTCAACTACTGTTTCGGGCCAACATCCCTAAAGACCACGGATGGCATTTGTGATAGGTCCTGTGTTTCGAACATGGTCAAAAGTCGACCTTTATTTGTCTGTCTTCATTCCAGGAAAACATGATATGGATGGTGTGTTTTGAACACTGTCAAAATCTATCCCCTATAATCACGCCAACATCATTGTGTTCCAGATTTCGAGCATCGTAATTCACATGTTTCCACTCCCTTATGTTGAAGTGTAATTCCAACATGCTCGACTTTTCTCTTCAGCGCAACTAGGTGCGTTATATAGATGGGTCAAGATGAGTGGGATGTCGGTATTCTAACTCCCCATAGTCCCTAACATGTGCCTCCCTTTGTTAGGAAAGTCCCATCACTACTTCTTGTTCCCCACATCGACCACGACTCATGTGGAATTAGTAGTTCTAGTAGGATGTGTACTGGCGCAGTCGTTGCCACATATGCCTTTCATCATCCTACATGACATTTAAATGTGCTCTCAGAACTACGTATGGCTTGATTCCCATCCTCATGGGGTACATAGGAATGACCGATCACTTTGATTTGGGCCCAGCCTAATTCTCACTCTTGGTCCATGACCAGAAGAGTTTACTCAAGGGATACGTGGTGCGATCTGGACTCCAAGTCCTCATTCACGACAGATTGATAGCTACCCCTCCACATACTACCTTCCATGGGTCTTCCCTTTAACTCGACACCCTATCGTAGAAAGTTATACTACATGAGTTCAAATGTACTCAAAACATGACACTAAACTGTGGTTCTAACCTGAATAGGTCCGGGATGCGCTATGTTAATCATGGGATGCATCAGTTTCCTCTCTAGAGAGAGTTATCCTTACCAGTGTTAGACTCTAACCACACCGTGCCCTAAGAACTATGTTTGGATTGATTCCCATTCTCATGGGATATTTAGGTACCCTAACCATTCATTCTTCGGGTCCAGCCTCGAGAACCATAATTCCCATTTCCCCCTCCTTTTCCGTTCCCTTGACCCGATTCGGGGAGAGAAATAGCGGAGTACGCGGCACATCGCGAATCGAGAGAGCTAAAAGACAAAATTGGGAAGGATAGAAAGGAAAAAAGAGGAGAAATCCTATATTTTTATAGGTGATGAACCTCGCAACATCACGACATGTCTCGACCGTGGCAAGCTTCATGGTGTTCCCATCCGACCCATTGCTTTCCCGATCGGTGATCCTCCATCACGAGCCCGCTTTGCGAAAGGATGAAGAATTTTGGAGATTGACCCTCGAACATTGACCCTTGACTTCTCCTCGGCTCCAAGTCTGAGGGGGGGGGGGTTATTTATTGGTGTCAAAAATTGGAATAGATAAGGATAATAAGAAAGTCTCTGAAGCTTCCTCGTGAAGACCTTTCTAGGAGCGCCATGGCCTTATGCCCACCGCGAAGCAAGAAGGCAGGATGTTCCACGACCCGATTTGATGTTCGTGTGCCCACCGCGAGGAAAGGATGTGGGATAATCCTCGACACCCTTTGACATTCATGAGCCCACCACGAAGTGAGGAGGAAGTATGCTCCACGACCCGATATGACATTCGCAAGCCCGCTGCGGAACGCGGAGGCGAGATGCTCTGTGATCCCCTTTGATGTTTGCAAGACCACCGTTGAGTGGAATCCATCTTCTCACTGAGAAGGCTCTTCTTCGTAGTGACACTTGCCTATAAATACCAGCCTCACCCTAGGCCCATGGATGGATCATCTGACCTTTAACCTTCTCAGCTCTCAAATCTCAAAGCACTTTCTGCTCTGCGAACCATGAGCTACTCAGGGTAGTTTTGCTCTGCAAAGTGCCTCCCCTTTTCCTTGCTTTCAACCCCTATTTCAAGTGGGATTACTTTCACGAATCCCACGGGCCTTTGTAAAGGAAGGAGTTTCTCACGGGGACTCAGGTCATCACAGATTCTTTATGCTTCACAAAGCACCCCCCATGCACATGTGACTCAAAAGTTAAGGCAGAGTCATTGTGCCTCACGAAGATCATTGCTTCACAGGACCTTGCTTCGCGAGGCACCCATGCTTCGTAGGGATTTGCTTCGTGAATGATCTTCCACTTAGTGAAGCACCTATTGTATTCAACTATGCCATATTCTTAGGCTAGGCCACTTTACATCTTGAAGCCCGCACCTTCAGGATTACCTTCCATTACATAGAGCACCAGAGCTCTATGAGTCCTCTACTCATAAACCTCTTTTCTATGCAACTCCCTCTCCTGTGAAACCTCCTAGGTTCTCATGAATCAATTTCAAAGTCCCTTGGATGACACTTCCCATTGTGTTGCATTGCCTCATGCTTCTTCACATAGGAATGCTAACGGCTATTGTTTCTTCACATAGCCACACTAACGTGGACCCCCAATGGGATAACCTCACGACACCCCCTAACCACATCATTGTCGGTCCATTCCCTTCACCAAGGTTCAGAGGGTACTGTTCAGGTAAGTCCTTAGATTGCGGAGTGAACCCACCTCATCCGAGCTGCAGGATGTTAAACAGCCGAGCATCGTCGTCCTGATCACATGACGTTAAACTGTGACTTCCCCCCCCCCATGCATCCTACATGGGGAAAGGGAAAAAAACCTTCTGTAAGACCCTAGCTTTTCATGCAGCAGGTAGCGTCCCTGCCCCTCCTTTCATCGGGGCCAAATCCCTCTTCTGATGGGATTTTTCACTATCTGGCCTCCATCCTAGAGTAATTTCCATTTTCATTGGGGTGTTAACCACTCATAATCCCCCGTTTCCTCTTTGGACTATGATCACATGTAAGCCCCACTATATTTCCCATGGATGCACCATTCATGGCGTGATTATTAGATATTTTTTGTCTCTTGTTTCTCACACTGAGCATGACTGGCGTGAGCTTAGAGCAAGCACCGACCCTGACATCCTCTCTGTGTAGCCCAGAGTGTAAGCCCCACACCACCTGAATTATATGGTCTTTGATCCTTTCCAATGCTGAGTACATAGGAAGCCTCCACGAGGTTAATGCACACCACCCATTTCCCTGACCATCAGTACGTCAGCCTCCCAAAATTTTGGGAAGCCAATAGTGTAGGCCCCAGATGACATGAACTAGAAGGTCTTTGATCCTTGTCAAGGAATTGTATGTAGGAATCCTACACAAGGTTCAAACCCACCACCCATTGGTCCCGACCATCTTCACGTCAGTTCACCAAAACCTTAGGAAACAGAGAGTCTAAGCCCCACACCCCCTTAACTATGAGGTCTTTGATCCTTACCAATGCAATGTACATAGGAAGCATCCATGAGTGTCAAGAGAACCACCCATTGGTCCAGACCATCTTCACATCGGTTCACCAACACCTTGGGCAGCCTAGAGTGTAAGCCCCACACCACTTGAACTATGTTTTATTTAATCCATATCAAGGAAGTGTACGTAGGAAGCCTTCATGAGTTTCATGCCCACCACCCATTGGTTCTGACCATCTTCACATCGGTTCACCACCACCTTGGGCAGCATAGATTGTAAGCCCCACCCCACTTGAACTACCAAGGTCTTTGATCCTTTCCAAGGCAAGGTATGTAGGAAGCATCCACGAGGTTCATGCCCACCACACACTGGCCCCGACCATCTTCACATTGGTTCCACAACACTTTGGGCTGCCTCAGAGCATAACCCCCAAATGCCCCTATAATCTGGAACTACAAGGTCTTTGATCCTTGCCATGGCGATGTACGTAAGAATCCTCCAAGAGGTTCAAGACCCACACTCGGTCGCTCCGACCAGATTCTCATCGGTTCGCCCCCATCCAGCATGACGTTAAAATGTGGACCCCAATAAGTGGTAAGCCATTGTTTCCCCAGTAATTGTTAAGCCGTTTCACACAAAAACCATCCTGAACTACGCGGATTTTGATCCTTGCCAGTGCCGGGTATGTAGGAAGCCACCCTAAGGGTCAAGCCCAACAACCATTGGTCCCGACCATCCTTCACATCAGTTCCCACACTCTAAACTATGTGGTATTTTATCCTTACTATGTATAGGTATGTAGGAAGCCTCCAAGAGGTTCAATCCCTACCATCTATATGGGCCCCAGGTCCCCATTCATGCGGATTCGACCCCATCCAGTGGTAAGCCATTGTGACATCAATTAGGAGTAAGTGGTTGTGACCCCATTCAGTGATAATTCATCGACATCCCTATCCAATTGTAAGTTGTTGTGATCTAAATTAGTGGTAAGCCGTTGTGACCCTATTCAGTAGTAAGCCATTGATACTCTTATCTAGTGGTAAGCTGTTGCAACCCCATCTAGCTGTAAGCCGTTGAAAACCCCAATCAGTAGTAAGCCATCGTCAGATAAACTGTGTGGACTTTGATAACCTTCCATAGGGATACGTAGGAAGCCTCTTCAAGGATCAAGCGCAAAACTAACTTCTTCCTCATGATGGGTCCATCCCATTCACCATCCACATCATTCAACCACTCCATAATCCATCATGATTCTTACCCGGGCCGCCACATCCTGCTGAAATCATGCCATCTAATTCTCCATTCCCCTTAACTGCAACCGAGGAGTCATCCACATGTTGGCCCCAACATCAGTGTTCCCTCCAGGGGTTGCACCCATCTGATCAACTCAAATTAGTGCTTTGATCAGTCTGATCCATCTCCGATAGATGTTAAACTTGCAGCATACCCTGTGTTATACATGGGAAGCTGATGAAAACCTCAGAAACATGCCTATGTCAAAAAATTCTTCGCATTCGATGTAGAATGCATCAAGATTCCGCACCCTCTAGAAGCCCTATAATAATGAGAATAATCCCAGAAATGCCAATGTCCCAGCATCCAGAAATGCCAGTGATGTCCTACGTGACTACTCCTCTGACAAAAGGTTGCTTCCCTGACCGGACCCCTTGGAATGTCCTGACATAAGCAGTGTAATTTACTGGTGTCCATGAAGATATGGAACCAGGAATAGTTTCACGAATGAAGTATTAAATATATTAGGGAGACCTGGACTAGGTGATGAATTCCGAGGAGGAATCCAAGGAAAGAAGAATCGACATCCCATAATCTTGTTTTGATTAAGGAGAAAACGTCCCTGAACAAGGAATAGATTCTGCACATCTTTGGAAAGTGGGAATGTGGGGCAACATGCAGCATCACCATCCCACCAAACGATACGGATGCGCAAACCCCAGCAAAAGGATTATAAATATTGATATATATATATATAATTTATAATAAATCCATAATATAAAAGTTTGTTTCCATTGGTTAAAATATATTATAAATATTAAAAAAATTCTCTTAGATTATCATTCCACTTTTAAAATAACATATTAAAATATAGAAATTTATAAAATATTAGAAAAAAATTATTTTTTAAAATAACCTTATAATCCTAGAGTAAAATAAAAAATTCAACGACTTTTTCAGATGTTTGAAAATTTCTGTTCATTTTGATTTGATTAAAAACAATCATTCCTTATAAATTTTTATACAAAAATTAAAGAATTACATTGTTAAAAAATCACATGAACGATCCATTTTAATTAATTTTTGAATAATACAATTATTTTTAAAATCACATTATATAATAATATTATAATTATTTTGAAATCATTTTTAGAAAACAAGTATTTAAAAAAATTAGCCGAAGGGTGAAATGATGTAGAGTTTTGTTAAAGAAATGTTCTCAATCATTTTATGTTCCAGAGAGATAAAAATTAAAATATTACATTAAAAGTACATGAATCAAAAAAATGAGAAACATATTGACATTTTTTATAAGGAAATTATCAAAAAAAATTTAATAATTGACATTTAAGCATATGAAATACCAATGAAGATGAGATTTAAACATAAACCATTAACACTTTGGTAACATTTGAATCACAACTCACATGAAGGATTTAAATTAATACTGTAATAAAATATAATGATATAGTAATTATTAATGATATAATATTTAAAGGGAATGTATATAAACAAGGTAAAGGAAATTAAGTGCATAAATGAACATGTGTCTCAAAGAAAGATGTTTTGAGATGAAAACATTTCCTCAATCCCAAATCATCATGTACAATCTATATCCCTATTGAAAATAAAATTTAGTTAATTAATTAAAATATGAATAAAAATTTCCATTTTTATAATTTGGGTTATTTTTTTTTTACTTTTTCTTATTCTACTACATAAAAAATTAATTTAATGTTAGATATTTTAATGATAAACAACACATATGTCCAAAAACCAATTTATAATTTTAAATAAAGTGAAAGAGATTATTATTTAACAACATCAAGAAATATATTAATGAAATAATTTTCAATTTATGTATAAAATATTCTTTTAAAACAATCCACATAACATGGTTTTCGAAATTGAACTATGTTACCATAATCGAGATGGTAGGTCATACGTACACATGAGTAACATTTTAACTTCTCCAAGATCATGATAGAAAGGAGAAATTTTTTATTTTATAAAAAATGAATGTTAATTATATCATAAATTTCATTTAACTTATTTAAATACCAATACATATACCATATATGTGATGCATTAATAAGAATGAGTCACATCACTTTGTGAGATGGTATTCTACTATAATAACGAATGTGATTATCATTTTTTCAATGGATGATATGGTAAAATATTATATGATTTATTAGTATTATTAAATCAAAAAAATTATATTATTATCATATATAATTATTATGTTAATACTTGTTTCCTTCCATGTATTTATTTATTGAAAATGAATCACATTGCTTCCAGAGGTTGTATTCTATTGTACACATGAGTGACATTATCATATTCCATATATAATTGAAAATAAGATGTTTTATGTGATATAACTATTAAATAATTATAATTTTATCATAAATATAATAGATAAAAATTAAAATAAACTTATATGAATACATTTGATGTATTTATAGTAACAAATTATGTTAGTTTGTGATGTAGTAGTCCATTGTAGGCTCGATCAACAGTTTTGTTTCCCATAGGAGGGAGAATGAGGTGGATGTAAGTAAGTCCCTTAATAGAAAAACATATCATAATATGTAATATTTTGAGGTTATTATATATTTATTTTATAATGTTTCTTTTGAATGTTATGGGAGGGGAAATTAAATAAAATACTCAATTAAATATGGTAGATCTTATTTGGAAATGTACTTTAGGTTTTCACCAAATCCATCCTATGATGGAATTATAATAAATCCAAGGATTCTATGATGAGGGGATATAATTATGTTTCATTACTTTAGGTATTGGTAGATCCAAAAGATTTTTAATTTCTGTAATGGATAGGAGAGTGATTTCCTTTTATAAGTGGGGAGAGAATACACTTAGAATTTTTGAAGATAAATAGTTACAACAATGAATTTTGATATTACCCATCAGACCAAAACTGAAAATATTCAATAGATAGAAGTTATCATATCTAAATATCCATATAAAATTTGAATTAGTCATATTTGGGATTCTTTTTAACCCTTATCATTTTAGTTTCACTCCTAAAAAACCCATTTTTACCTTAAGAGTGGTAAATAGTTTTTAATGATTTCAATATTCATTATAGTCAAAAAAATAAGTGAACATGGTAGAAAATTATTTTTATCATAATATAAATTATGGAGTCCATTTTTCCAAATTCAACTCATAGAAGTGGTAAAATTTAATTTAAAATCATACCAACATACATGTCCAAAATATGATTTTTCATGAAATATATTTTTAAGGAAAGGATAATCTAATAGTAATTATATGAAAATTAATCATAATAAAATTAATATTAATTAATATTCTTATATATAATATATATAATTTATCTAAATAAATATTCATTATGGTTTATTCTTATTATTTAAAATGGAGAATCATTATCCACATTTAAGAAGTTAATAGAAAAATATATTCTCAATTATAAAAATAAACACATATTAAAATTAACTATGAAGATGAATTAAATTTAACTAATTTTATTAAAAATATGTAAATAATTCAAATTTTATTTTTATATCATTTTTAAATAATTATGTGTATTTTAAATTACATAATTTATTAAAATAAATTACAATTTTATAAAAAACCTTATTTTTTAACATTCACTAAAAAGATAATATTTTCAAAAACAACTCGATATTCCCAAAAATGTTAATATCAATATGATGAAATATCAAAAATTTCTATTTCTATAAATTATCATTTCCATGTGGTCGGAAAATTTCTATTATTATTTTCTCATAAAATATTAAAAGATCTTTTTTGAAATAATTTTTTTTATTAAAAGTTGAGTGTATATTTCATAAGAATTTATAAATATATTTATATTGATCATAATTATTATATCTACTAGATAAATTATTTAATCCTAGTTATTCTCACCTAATTAATGGCTCAGCTAAAATGAACATATTTAAATATTACTATTTTAATGACATGTCATGGTATGTTTGAACTCTATATTTCATATTGAATACACTATTGAAAATAGTGTTATTTTAGAATATTTAGGTGTTACATGTAATCCCCCAAACAAATCTACTCATAGGTTAAAAAATATTAGAAAAAATGGTACATTTATATTGATAAATTTGGAATCGCATAAATTTTAATGAAAATGGAAAATGTTTTCAATGTATAGAACAATTGAAATTAGAATATATTATTTGAATAATATTTAAATATGCATTGAAATAAATTATCATTGGTTACATGGATTATAAAATAATAATTTATATATGATTCATGTGTATTTACTAGAAGTGTAAAGGTATAAATTAATAATTAAAGGTAAACAATGTTGTTATTGAATTTTACAAAATATTAAGACAAAAATGTAACAAGTATCTTAAAGTAATTGACTATTAAATTCATTAGGAATTATTTTTTCTAACAAATTATCATATGTATATGATAATTCTCCCTAATTTTTTATTATTTATAATGCATTTCACCAATAATTTTTTGAGACAACATAAATTAGAAGGTCATGCCAACCCATAATTTAGCAATTCATCAAACACACATGAACAATTAAGCTATTTATTAACATTTTATTGGGTTTACCCACATTCATCATTAGAATCAAGAATTTTAAAAGGAAATAATGAAGAATTAAAACAACTATTTGTGTTTGGATCGATCTTCGGTAGAGAACAAAGCTGCCCCACCATCATTCATCGATCTTAGATCCATGATTTTTTGTTCATGGCCAATTTATTTAAAGGGAAGGGGGTGTTCAATAATATTGGAGATCCTTCATTCACCAAATAATTCCCTTCAATGCTTTAGAGAAATCTTTGAGATCCTCACCTGATCCTATATCCTTATTAATCCATTAAATGTTGGAAATACAGTTAATCATTTTTGTTACACTATGTAACAAATTAGTTATTCTATTACCCTTATGAAATGAAATAGCTAACGCATCGTTTCACTACAATGATACATTTTCTATAATATAAATTTAATTTAATTTGTATATTTAAAATTCCAAACAAGTACTTTTACCCTCGATGCATGTTGATCGAGATTAGCTATTTATAAGTAAAGTCGACAATTGGGACTCAACAGTGTAGTCAAAATTTTAATATGGGAACTGATTTAGATGTTACCAAAACAAAACACACACACTATATAAAAATATTCAAAAAATTATTCCAGGACCCCTGGGCCTCGAAATTACGTGTCCTATCAATGCATGGTTTCAAAATAATCTATACAATTTTAAAAAATAACTTGGAAATTTTAGAGACATTACGTTTTTCCTACCTTAGGGATTTATGTCATCGAAATCCAAAATAATAGATACACAAAAAAAGGATACTGAGCATGAATCTGAGCCTCCTCCTCCCATGTTCTCTCATGTATATTCACATGCTACCGCTGAACACACACAAGAATAATATATTCTCTATTAAGGACCCACTCTTATTGATCCTCTATCTCTACTAGGATGTCTAGAAATGTCACCCCATCATCAATGAATAGCTCACCCTAGTTGATTACGTGCAATGGATCATGCTCTTACCTCTTCTGTTGTGACACATGAATGAAATCATGCACTATATGCCTCTTTAGAGGAAGAGAGAGGTGGTAAGAAACCTCACTAACTTAGCTCAGAATTTGAAAAGGGATGATGAATATCAGAAATAACTTGTTTCCCCGAACAAATATCCACAATACTCAATAATTGGAGACCTGAAGGAACATGTGGTCTCCCTCCCCAAACACCAAAGGCCTCCATCTCTTGCCATCATATGATTTCATTATATTTTGGGAAGTCCACAACTAATCCAAGATGATCTAAACCTTCTCGGTGTTGGATCATACCAACTCTGGCCCCATGAGTGTGAACTCCCATAGGTTTGTACGGCATAGTGGTAACATGCATGGTCACCCATATAGTTCCTTGAATGGTTCCATACAAAATTAGGGGTGGTAGTTTTGGTTGTGCTCAAACTCCACTACTGGTAGTTGGTCCTCACAACAAAGACCATTGTCCATGATGCAAGAAAGAAGCATGTCCCCTAAAACCTGGATTGTCCTCTCCGTCTGGCCATCCGTATGAGGATGAAATGCCATGATCAAGTGATACTGAGTCATGAAATCTTCTTCAAATCCACTATAGAACTATGATGTGAAGTGAGAATCCTTATCTGAAATGATTGTCAAAGGTGAACTGTGAAGAATAACTATCTCTTAAACATTGAGGCATCCCATGATCTATACCGAACTCTGCTCCAAGATGGGTAAGAAGTGGTCCAACTTGGTGAGTAGGTCTATGATCACCTGGATGGTATCATTCCCCTAGTCATATGTTTTACACATGTCACTATGTCCATCGGTATACCATACCACTTCCACTATGGAACCTAATGGGGTTGAGCCAATCCAGCTGCAACCTAATGCTCTACCTTGACTTGTTCCCAATTGAGGCATTAAGAAACAAATTCCCCCACTACCTTTTTCATCCCCAGCCACCAGAACTGACATCTTAGATCCGAGTACATATTTTCCCCTCCTGTATGTACCACCAAATGGGATGTTTCAAACTCCCTTAAAACCTCCTCTCGCAGCATCCGAGAAACAATACTACACCCTTTGAAAAGCAGGGTGTGCTCTCCACCAATTAAATATCAATTAGGGACTTTCCCTGTTGATACTGAGCACGTTGGGTATCACAGTCAACATCCCCTAGTTGTTCCTCCCTAACTCATTGTAAGAGTGTGAGAGTGATAGAAATTGAATTAAAGTAAGCTACTCCATCACCATCCATGAAGGATGTCTATATTACAGCTGACTACACCAACACCTAACACAACAATTGCAACTCAAATCTCTTACTGAGCATATCCTCCACCACATTCCCCTTCCCAAAAATATAGAATATCTCAAAGTCATAATACAAGAGATAAACTAGGCCCCATCAGTGACTCATGTTAAGGTCCATATAAGAGATTATATAGTTGATATGTGTGTAGTTATAGAATATGGTATACATCTCACCCATCATGTAGTCTCACAACATCTTCAAAGAAATGACTGCTACTAGTAAGTCAAGGTCATTGGTTTTTTAGTCCTACTCATTCCGCCAAAACTATCATGAACCATAGTCAATTACCACTTTCTCTTGAATTAGTACACAACCCCTTCTTACCCATGATGCATCGTAGAACACTTTATACCAACTCCCTCCTCTTATAGTCTTAAGATGGGGTCACTCACCAGTCTCTACCACAACTCCTATAAACTATACTGAAACATCTCTGTCCACATGAAGGGATGTATCTTCCATGTCAAAGCTGATAAGGGTGTTGATATCCTAGAAATGTTGGGAAAAAAATCATATAATATCCAACCATACCAACAAAACTCTGTGCCACTTTCATGCTCCTGGGTGGCTCCCAAGAAATCACCATCTCTATCATCACCAGATATAATACAACTCTAGAATCTGAAATGATGTTTCCTAGAAAGTGGACTTATTGAAAATTAAAAAAAAACTCTGACTGACAGAAAATTAATTTTTTTTATTTTAAACAATATTTGGGAAATTGTGAGAAACTAAGAGTCTAACCACAAATGGATATTACAGATCCATTGATGGACGATTTATGTCTTACAGATAAGATCTACCAAAACTATTTCTCAGAAGTATAATTCAACTGAGTGTTTCGTTCATCAATCATCAGATCTTCAATCTTGTATACGAGCTTATCATAGGATAGGATGTACTCTCAAGGGTGATCTTTCCATTTTTTAATCCCCCAACGAGAATCAAATAATTCATACCGATCCAAGAGTATTTCTTCATAGTGATATGCACCCTTAGAGGCATCCCCATTGTTTTGAAAGCTTCCACTTCTATGGAATTGAGAATAAAAACATATTCAACAACTTCTTCTTCCAAACTCAAAATCAATTCCAATGATTGGTCACACTCACGACCTGACATCCAATGGAAAATGATCTCTCTATCCATATTCTTGGAATTTGACTTCATGGAAGACCATGTATCCATTAGATGTGGTAAAGAAGAGTAATCCTTCCCTTTACCCTTTCTCCTCCTTGCAGTCTTTAGGCTCAGAGGATCACCTGTATAAACTGTAGTACCATCTTCATTAGGAACCTTCTCACAAACCCCATAATTGTAATGGATGAGGTTTGGATAATCTACTTTAAGTCCTATGATTTCAATAACTTCAAAACTATTTCTTAGTTTATCATGCATCGTTTTCACTAGAAAAATAGCTCCTAAATTACCAAAAAAAGAATTAGACCACTACAATCCCCCCTTTTCAAGGCACCACTAATCGATTTTAGACTCTAGAAAATGTAACTATGTTTTATGGGAAAGGATGATAAAGCATTCCTGACTCCCCATTATCCCTCCCATCGCTTCTTAACACCAATTTTATAACACCATCACTCACATCTAGCTAAACTACTCCCATAAACCCATTTCTCTCTCCCAAAGGCATTGGCTGGGTTATTTCTTTATCCATGGTTTGTTCTACACTCACCACCCCCATGAATCTATTTTCCAGAAAAATCCATGGAAGCTCATTACATGGACTCATGTTACTCATATTAGTATCCTATACTCATCTGTCACTTTCCTCCGCTTGAGACACCTTCCAAAAGTCATCGCTTTTCATCCCCCAACACTTCATTGCGACATGCATCTACATTGAATTTTGTTACCTCCATGCCTTCAATTCCAACACACATACCCACTCTACAATATTTACTCACCGTTTCCCATGAATTTCACACTCTTAATTCAATATTCAATATTCCAATCACATTGTAAATTCTTGGGTGTGTAGGAGGAACACGTATATTCATCAAGGTATCCTATGTTGTAGGACCAGGACCAGCTTCGGAAACACTTCTTTTCATCACTATCTTAAATTATAAAATATTACATCTAATTTTACCCATACCCAACCCATTACCATAGTCTCTTGATTCTTCATCCATCTGGGTCACAAAATCCATCATCCAAAATTTATAGACTACTACAGAATGTCCCAGTTATTTATAGAAAACACAGATGTCAAACCAAGTCTCATATACTGTGAGTTTTTTTGGTGAAACACTCTATGCTCAT
Organism: Viscum album; assembly: GCA_963277665.1. NCBI lineage: Eukaryota > Viridiplantae > Streptophyta > Magnoliopsida > Santalales > Viscaceae > Viscum > Viscum album. The sequence continues at coordinate 2,117,507,543 of OY728161.1, read as the reverse complement.
CAATCCATACATACTCGAGAGTAATTTTGGAAACATCTATTAACACACACAAAATGGATACACTGGATGGAATAATTCCTTAATTCTATAATCATCACACAAAAATGTACCAATGTGGTTCCCTAACATACTTAATGTTTTGGGATTTGGAAATGCTAATGGATGTTCAAGGAAACTAACCCAAATTGTAGCCATATAAAAGTCACATTGCATGTGGAATTCGTATGTACAACATAAGGATTCGAATTGAAGACCATTTTAGCTATGTGGAGAACTAGACCAACCCTTGACCAAATGATTCTTTGATAAGAATTGAATCAAAACGTGATTGGAATTGAAAAAACCCCCCATTTCTCTATCTTACAAACCCCATGACCCAACTATTCATTTATCAAAATAATCCACTAAAGGATGTATCATCTTGAAACATGTAATAACGGAGAGATTCAAAAGTCCTGAAGCCTCATTGATCTCCATGGTATGATTGAAAAAATGGGAAGACCATTGATAAAATCCATGACTTTGGGGAAAACAATGGACGATCTCCGAGTTCAAGAAAGGGGAGAAGAAAGGATCCACTATCGTGAAGGATTTTGGATGTCCCTCCCCAGTGGCAGAGGAGGGACCAGCTCAGAAGAAATCACAATCATAGAAGGTGGAGGACCCTTGTGACGTCTCAAACACTAACTCCCATAAATCTGATGATCTCAAAGTGTATCGAAGACCATCCTCAAGTGTGTCAAGTGCTCATCCTCGGATGCTGAGTTCCTCAGGATGTTATCAATGAATACCATGATGAACTGGTCAATGTAAGGCTAGAAGATCCTATTCATTAGTTCAATGAATACAATTGGAGAACTTTTTACACCTAATGTCATTACTAAGAACTCATATTGACCATACAGACATCTATTGTTTTTATTGGGTACATCCTCATCCCATACACAAAGCGAATGATAGCCCTGACCTACGGTCTATTTTTGGGAACCACCTTTCTCCCTTCAGAAGATCGAACTGGACATCAATTCTTATTAGTTGATATATGTTTTTCACCGTAACATGATTCTTGAACTGGTAGTTTACTAATAGTCTCAATCTCTTGTATTCCTTCTCGTAAATGGAACTGGGGTTGCCCAAGTTGAAACCTTGGGCCTCATGAAGCCCTTCCTCTATAGGTCCTCTAACTATACTCTCAACTCAAAATTATCTATTGGAGAAATCAAATATGATAGGTGGTTATTGGTGTCATTATGGGGTACAAGTCAATTTATAAGTCAACCTCCCTATGAAGAGGTAATCTCAGAACATCCATAGGGATGATGTCTTCATACTCATCCACCACTGAAAAAAAATTGAGGCACTTCTCTTCCACCACACTGAGGGTAAGGCTAGCTAACTGGTGAGTTATCGGCTACATCCTCCCTTGAAGATGTCTTTCCTAACCTACAAGCATTCCCTTTTCACTGGTAAAGGAAATCCTTGTCCCATGTCTGTGGATACACCACAATCTACAACTAAAACAATCAATATATGCATAGACCAGGGATAAAAAATACATACCTAGAATAATATACTATGGCCTCAACACCACTACAAGGAGATCCCAGTTGAATCTCTTACCTACAAGAGTAAGGTCACACTACCATAACCTATCTCTGATCATAGAATCCCCACCCGTAGTAGTCTTTAAATGTAAGGATGGATCCAACGACTCTACTTGAATCTCTACACTATGAAAAAGGTCCATCGTATGAAACGTGTGACTAAAACCTATGTCTATATGAATTTTATATAAGATGGAGAAGCCAAATATCATACATGTAATCATTTCTGGAGCATTAGAATCGTAGGCCTCTATCACCTAATGTTGGTCCAACCTCTCTCCACTAGCTCACGGACCTGTGGAAAAACACATGGGCATACTGGTGGAAATAAAGCGAACCTCCTCCCACCATCTTCTTCTCTTCCTAATCCCCTTCTGAATCCACCACCCTAAAAAACACCGTGCTCGACCCTCTACCCCTACCTTGGTGGTCCCCCACCCGTCAGTTGATCATCCATGTGGAAAATTAATAAATCATGAGTTGTATTACCCTAACAAATCTATGTGTAGTACAACATTCTCTTATGTTGAATCCATATGTCATAGAATCTTTGTACCACTGACCCTATGTCCTGGGTCCATCCCCTAAAAGGCTTGACCCTATTGGGTCCTTGCGTGTGTTTCCTACTACCCACTTTTGAAGACTCTGCAACTTGGTGTCGACTAGTAGCTCGTGATGATGTGGATTGCTCATATAGGAATATCTCATCAATACAGCTTTCTCCAACACCCTAGCCTAAGTAAGAACACTAATAGACACTATGGATTCCATGATTCCCACCATAGACCATGTTCAAAATTCAGATCCCTAAAGAATAGGTATCGTACCTTGTCCGTGGAGTACCATGAAATCTTCGTGAATCTCACTAATTAATCTTCAGATATCATGAAACACTACAATATGTGTTTTAGATCATGTATATGAACAATGAATATTTTCAATAGAAATAAAACCACTTTTACGAGGAACTCAAAATCTATCCATGTGAGGGTCCTCTCATCATGCATCTAGATCATCAAGCTCCAACATCTCCCAACTGATCCCTAATGATGGATCAAGGATAAGACCACCATCTGGTCGAGAGGCGTCCCCACTAGATAAAAGACTCATGTAACATCCTCCAGCCAAACCTTAGCCACCTAGGGGTCAGTCTCATAGCTGAACCTGAAGGTGTTTTCTTATGATATTCACTTACTTCTAAGGATTTTATAGATTTCAATAAAAATTAATGTACTATTGAAGAAACAGTACATGTTAAATTTTATAAAACTGATCCCTTTGTTTTATAATGATCTCAACCTACATCTTCTGATCTTTTTTCAATAATGATTATAAAACATTTGTAGAAGACTTTTCTATTATGTAAAATTCTAAATAAATTTTTTATCAAGTATTCACTCTTGAAGAAATTTTATCTTATGTTTATGAACAGGTTTTAAAAACCCCATGTAAGTTGCTTTTTAATAATTATCACAGTGATAATATTATTGGTGATGTTAATCAAATTGTAAGGACTAGAGGTCCATTGAGAGATAATATATAACATATATATTTTAATTCATAATTCAAACCTAAATGTCTTGATGAGGCTTTAAGTGAAAATGAAAGGATTAAATTAATGAAATATGAACTAAATGAATTTGAATCGAATAAATTTTTGATGTTGGTTGAATGACCTAATGAAATTTATGTAATTGGAGTAAAATGGGTGTTCAAAAACAAATGTGAAGAAAATGGAATAATCATTATAAATAATGACAGTAATGTTTCTAAATGATATAATCAACAAATGTGAATATATTATGATGATACATATACTATGGTAGCTGTAATTGAATATATTTGGATTCTATTGGCCTTTATAGCATTCATTAATTACAAACTATTTCAAATGGATGTGAAGTGTGACATTCCATACAGATATGATAATGAGAATGTTTTTATTGAATAAAATACTAGTTTTGAATATTCAAAACATCCTTAATATATTTACCAACTTACCAAAGTTTTATATGGTCCTAAACAAGCCCATAGAGCCCGGTATGACTGATTAACATGATTTTTCCTTCGAAATAATATTTTTAGAGAGCTGATGATCCAACAATTTTTATAATGAAATAAAAAAAATTTCATTTTTCATATTATTTATGTTGATTATATTATATTCAGATCACGTTATAAATCTCTAATAGATAATTTTGTGAATATTATAAAATCTGAGTTTGAGATGGGTATGATGGGTGAGTTAACATTCCTTCATGGTTATAATTTTTTCAAAAAATTGAATGGAAATATATATATCCAAAAATAATTATATTAAATATCATATTAAAATGTGTGAATATTACAATACTAAAAGTATTAGTAATCCATTGGGTTCCTTAAATACGTATGAATTTTATGAACCTGGACAACCAGTAAATCTAAAAATATTTAAGGGGCTTATAAGAAGTTTACTATACATAAAATATAGTTTTATAGACATAATGTTTAAGGTATGTTTATTTAAAATATATAATTAAAATCTAATGGAATAAAATTTTAAAAAATTTAAAGGAATTTTTCATAATTTAATGGGATCTATGGATTTGGGGATTTTTTACTCTTCTGGAAATGATTTTGAAATTTTTTAGTTGCTAACGTTGAGGTTTTAGATTTGACAGAAAAAGTAAATTAGAAACATGTCTTTTATTATGGAATTCATTAATTTCATGGTCTCGTATGAAAAATAACTTAATATTACTTTCCACTATGGAAGCCGAATATATGGAAGTTGGAAGTTGTTTTGCTCGAGTGTTGTGGATGCAACACAGACTCCCTGATTATAGCATGATTTTTACTAAAACACAAATACTCAATGATAAAACTAGAGACATAACATTAATTAACAAAATGTACATCACTCGTGTGATATAAAACAGAGATATAAGACATCACATTCATAGGGTTCAAAAACTAGAAGGAGATATCATTTTACAATTCATCAGAACATAAGAACAACTATCAAATATTTTTACAAAAACATTCCCTTTCAATATATATGAATACATTAAAATAAGATAGGAATAATAAATATAATGTAATTATTCATATCTGATTCTTTTATAAACCATCTCCTTAAATTAAGATACGCCTTATCATCGAGGAAGTTCATATGTTTTCATATTTTACAATATTTTTCTAAATTTTTTTTTGGATGACATATTTTTCAGCAACATAAAATTTCTTGGCACTAGAAAATTACTTGGTACTATAAAAATACTCGGCACTAGAAATTATCTCATCACAAGAAAAAATTTCAGAGCCAAAAAACTTCTTTTAACAATTAATTTACTTGGAAAAAATAAATTTTTTTGTACACAATTTATTTTAGATGTATTCTTCTTTTTAAAGAAAAATCTACTGAAACCAATAAATATATATTGAGATTCAGAAAAGTAAAATTTCTTTTACATTTCAATTTTTTTAAATACATTTATTTTTGTGGTTAATTTTTTTAATACCTTTTTAGATTCACTCAGACTATGATAATTTTTAAATATATATATATTGAAAAACTCATGTGTTCATGTTAACCTTTGGATCGAATTGATTTAATCTGAACTATAGAAGTTCAACGTTCATATTTACTTGTCCTATATAAATGGACCCCCTACCTTTTCCAAATCATTTTCCTCTTTTCTATGATGATGTTGTGTTTCTCCTCATATTTCAAAGTACAATATTCATCATAAACAGTGTATTCTATCATACTCATGTCTCATTCATCAGCACCTTGCCCAATGTAAATTCCACCGAATGATTACTCAATGATGAAGTTATATTGTGTTATATTACATAAAAATAGGTCCATGATGCGTACGATTATTCTATAATGCGTATTATAAAATTTTATGTTTGGGTGATAGTATGTACTAAGAAACCTTAAAAATAATGATCCAATCATTGTGGATTAAGTGATACAACTCTAAAAATCTTTGATGGTTTATGAAGAAAACATGAAGGTTTATTTCATATTTATGAAAGTCAAATCAGTGTGTTATAAAATCAAGCATTACATTTCTTAAATTAACTTTTATAGGGAGATTCATTTTCTCCTTTTCATAAAATTCCAAAAGAAAAAAAGAACATTTGTAAATGAAAGTTCGGAAAAATCGCTTTTCAAGATTCATGATGATAAAAGGAAAAACACTCCACAATTTGCAGACAACACACTAACAACACTCTAGATTCAGGGTTTCCTAATTCCCTTGAGTGGTGATAGAGAAAATCTTAATGTTTTAGATGTATTTACACTTTTCTATCTTTATAATATGATGAACATCATACTAATAGGTTACATCTTCAAAACCAACAATAATCTCATGTTTGGTGAAATCATGTCCCAAATTGATCATGTTTTCTATAAATATGATTATGTTCACACATTAATGTTTGAATTTATATAATATTACACATATGTTTCTATTGAGAAATATGATAATACTTTGGATTAGTGATGAGAGAATAAGGGGAATGAAAATTTAGGTGGATTTTTAATCTAAAAAATATGTTAGGGTTGTTAAAGTTGATACTTTGAAAGAGACAGTGGGAGGAATCTAGTAATTCCAAAACAATATATACCAATTATTTCATAAAATGAAAATAAATTCATGCATGACTCTATTATAAATATGAAGAAGAAATTTGTTTATAGTTTCAAAATTTCTTTTATGATGTCAAAGGAACAAGATGAAATCAAAGAAGGAGACCCACAATTCACGCTCAATCTTGCTGAAGTGTATGCTAAATATATTCAAGATGAATAAACTCTAAAATAATATCTTATGAATAAAATACTGATAAAGAGAATGGTTGATACATTTGATATTCATAAATTTATGAAAGGATTAGAAAAATAACGATTTGGAATAAGATTCATGGAATCTGTTGAAAATAAATTTGTCACTCTGTCTCATCAAAACAAAGTATTACTAAAAAATATATTATAGAAGAATCAATACCATAAAAATTCCAAAAATAAAATGTCCTAGGAAAAATAATAAAACAAAGATGCTTCATATAGATTAATATTTAAATGAAAAAGAAGAACAATATTATTAGAAAATTAAAGAAGAATAAAAAGAATGAAATGAGGAAGGTGAAAAAGAAGTTGTTCATAACCAAAAGTTTGAGTCTGATGCAATTCTAATAAGATCCTCTCAAGAATCAACAGGAAAATTTATACCCCCTGAAGTTCAACCATTAATGAAAGATGATAAAAAATCCCACGATCCTAAATTTATCCATATGGTAAACAATTAGGAATAAAAGATATCTATTTTCCATCAAAATAATTATTTAGATGTTGAATATACATGAATTCAAAGTGCAGAGCATCCTAGTTATGATGATGAAGCTAATTCAAAAAAGGATATGTTTTTTAAAATAGATCATTATATTGTTCAAAAAATGAGAATAATTGAAACGGAAATCCTATATTTAACTAGAAAAGTGAAAAGATTTATTTTTTATAGGTAATAATAATAACAGATCAGATTTTATCAAGATTCAAATAAAAATAGTGATGATACTCATGGTTTATTTTAAAATGTTGGAACAATGAACCAAAGATCACATGAAATATTCTAATAAAATTTTAAAATGATATTAAATGTCTTAAGAATGTGTCAATCTCCATGAAGAAAAAATTTGTGATCTTAGAGGACTTTTAATTAATCTATCATATGAATTCAATATCTGAAGAAGTGTTATATCTCATATATTGAAAACAGTCAGATGTCTAGAAAAAACAATGTGCAATGATTTCAGAGTGATTGAAATAATGATGGATTTTGTTCATTAAAATAATTTGATTTAGAAGTATATTTTTACTAATTTGATAAATCATGTTGTATTGATGAATGATAGGTTTTAATTTCTTGAGAAGACAAAAAAAGATCAAGAAGAAAAGATTCATTCTCAGGATGTTCAAATTCATTCTTTAGAATAAATCTTCAAATATAAGGAAGATTCAATTTGTACATAAGACCAAATATATAAAGATCAAGAAAAAAATTCCAATCTCAATAGGAGTCTCATGACAATCCAATGGAAGAAAAGATTGAGTTCACGAAAATGATGATGGCAATTTTGGAACTCATGAAGAATGACAAGGGGAATGAAACAAAAATAAAATAAACTATTTCATATATTTTTGTATTGTTATAAAAAATCATCAATGAATTTTTGGGTCTTTTATATAAATTTGATTGACTTTTCTCCAATTTTGGGATGAATGTTATTTTACTATTTTTAAATGATCTAATAATTTATTTCTTCACAGATTTTGTCTCTCTTACACTTTTTCATGAATTAGAAAATATTCATTATTATAGTTTGTAAATTTTAAATGGGGGGAATGTGTTATAATGGGGAGAATGTTTTATAATGGGATAATTTAATCAAAAAGAAAAAATTCACAATTGTAGAATAATTTTATTAAGGGGTCATGTTTTTAAAGAATATGAACGTTAGATAATTTGTTGACTTATGTGCGATGATAGTCGTATTGAAATTTTATTCATAAGAGTTTTAAAACTCAATGGGTGATAAGTATAATTGTTCATTTTTTAAAAAGAAAATTATTTACATTCTAAATTCTCAATTTATTTTAACTTTTGGTTTGTTCTTTCTCAAAAGGGGAGATTTTTGAGTCAAATGTATTATTTTTTTATTTTTGTTCCTTTTTTTAGAAATCTGAAACACTATTTGGAAATAAAATAATATATTTTTTATAATATTTACTTTGAGGATTTTGATTTTTCATTTTATAATTATGATTTTTCTTATGCATATCATTGTTATCATACTCATGATTATCTTACCTTTGATTATTGAAAAGACCCCAAATTCAATTTATATCACATTTATTGATTACAATTTCCATCAAACTCACTGATTATGATTTTCATCGTACATAATATTCATTGTCTTACTTCGATGTAAAATTTTATTCACTATCATAACTAGAATCCTCATACTCATTTACTTTTCACATTTTATTTTTTCAGAATAGCTAAATTCATTATAGTATGAATTAATTGTATATTTAGAATAAAAATATATCAAAAGTTAAACCTTTTGAATCATAATAGTTTCATTTATTCTATTTTTATATAGAAAAAAAAAATATGTTGTTGATTGAGTTAAAAGATGAATGTTAGAGTTCCATGTGTCCAATTCCCTCAAAATTTTATGTATAAAATAAAACTGTTAGGGGAAAATTTGACCATGGGAGCCAACTCTTTTAAATACTAGGTCATTTTGACGAGTTCATAACTTTTGGAAATATGATACACTATAAGAACTTTTCCAAAAAAAATTGTGTTAAAGCCTTTATGTGATCATGTTGTGATAATATTTATTAACGTAATTTTAAACGCCAATAGATTTGTTTTTCTTCGTACACCACCGATCTTTGGTGATTACGATCAAGGGTTTCTATGTATAAAAAGACATGCACACCGATTGTTTTTGGATCAAGGTTTTCAGAAGATTGGATGTCAGAGGTGCTGATTACGTTCTCAATTGAGGGCTTTCTGGTATAGTAACCGAGAAGACCATCATTGTATTGAGTACTTACACTGGTGTGGGTAAGATATATTTTATTGAAAGTGAAAATAAATGGAGTTTTATCCATTGTTATTGGACACCCTACTCTTTGGGTTAAAAAAATTTAATTATTTTACATTTCCCATAAATTATAATAGACTGTGAATTTTTTTATATATTCAATTTAAAATTACTCATATTTATCATCGTAACCAATATTATTATGATACATTAGTAATATACCCTTATTATGATCATTGTATTTTCAATTATAGTGATTATGATATTTTAAATTACTCAATAAGACTTAGTACTCTTTATTATTGAGTTGTAGTATTGTATTACATTGACCATCATAACGATAGTAATTATTATATTTTACAAGGTTACTCTATTTAAATAATTTAAAATGTGAATATGACTAATTTAATTTATGACCTATATATTATATTATTACAATCAAAATGATTATGATAAGTTTATAAGTAGAACTAGAGCGCTATATGATTAATGTTTTAAATACATTAAGAGGTGCTTTGAATTGAATTGGTTTAAATTCCATTAAAAAAATTATTTTAAGGATAAAAATGAATAGTTATTAAACCCATATTTCACCCATTATTGTATTGTTCCATATTCATATACACTATGACCCAACATATTCTAATTATTATTTTATATGTAGTGATCCTAGACATTTTTTCTTCAGGAATATTAGCAAATTAATCAACCCTTCAGCCACATGACCCTAGTTATGGTCAGTAACAAAACCTCAAACTATATGAAATCCATGTTGAGGGGTGTATATGGTGGTAGGCCTCCTGTGAAATCATTTTAATATCGATTATCAGGAATCCAAACTAACCAACTCTTTTTTAGGCACTCTTCTATTTTGAACACGATGAACATACACTGAGAGCCTATAGTCCAAGTATTATGATGTTGAACTACATACGAGTTTCTTCCGAGACTATGTTGCTTGGTGGTTGGATTACTTGGCCCTCATTAATATTAGGTTTACCATTTCAATACATGAAAAAAGTATATTTTATAATCCCCTTACACATGGTTAGAACCCAATAACAATAACTAAGAACCTATGGTCCATCAAACAAAACCTCAAACTATTTGCAACAGGTCCATGCATTATAAATTTAAAAAATATGCATATATATATATAAGATTCTATTATGTGTTAATTCGTCTTCTTAGTCCCTCATTAACATTATGATTATCCAAACACAACACTACAAATATCCTCATTAGACACCCTTCTCTGTAATGAATTACATGACCGTAAATTGAGGGCCTATAGACCATGACCCAAAACTATAATCTTTGTGTGAGTCCTATCCAAAATATTTTGTTTGGCATTGGTCCTCCTTTAACATCATTTTTCATGGGTTAGTCACTTCCCCATGCTATACTTGTATGTTTGAGAAATCAATCAATGGTATGATCCTTAATACCATAAACTAATATCTATCACATGGCCTATGGATTTGGACATTAAATAGTTAAAAGAACCATAATTGAATCCCAATTTATGTTACTCCCTATTACAATATTTGAGTATTTATAATTTTGTATTTATATCATATTTGAAACATAAATAGACCCCCCCCAATGGAGATTTTGTTTTTAAAATTCCCATCCCTCATCATGGGACGACACACTGATGAATATCAGGTAAAAAACTATAGATTTTTTGTATCAAACATAGCCAGCAGTCGATCATTCATTTGATCACCTCATTCTTGAATATTGTGGTTGATATTTCCATGTTTCATATATGTTCAACAATCAATCCCTATGATCGATACCCCTGATCAAGATCTTGAAAGTCAATCATTACCTCGTGTACACTTTCATGTATCTTAGCAGAATTCTAATAACCTTATTGTCACTATTAATGTGTTTTTCACATATTTGGTAAACCCATTTTCATTCATTGTTTCCCATAATGATTATGACTCAGCCGGGTATTGAAGTTCTTCTTAGGTGTTTATCGTTGTAATCAAGCTGCACAATAGACCCCTTGGTCCAAACACAATGACCATAAACTGGATATTCAAGTCCATTCATAATGTAATTAAATTGTATGTGGTTTGTATTTACAAGGATATTTTGTGTGGCATATGAGTCTTTATGACCCTCAGTCACATATGGTTCTCAATATACTGCACTACACATGTCCATTTCGGATGTTAATCTTGTTGTATTGATAGTAAAAAAATCTATTCCAAATCTAGATAAAATTATGTAAAACATTGAGAAGAATTATAATTACTTCATGTAAAACTATAAAATGATCTACCATTATAGTAAAATAATAAATTGTGTGTCGAACATCCATACCATATGGAATAATACTATTATACTATTTTAATTTTATCAGGATGAAAACAAGAATGGCATCTTAGGCCCTTTCCTAAGACCCCTTACTTTAGTAATGGTTATCTACCAAATTTCCCATGATCCTTCATCACTCACTCTACATCCAATATTATACTCCAATATATGGTGGGTTTGATATTTATTCATACCAATATACTTTCACCAATTTTTTGTAATCAATGGGGGTGTAATCCCAATAGTATTTGAATCCATTCGAAAATACCACTACTCTATTACCATGCTTCACAAGCCCATTATTTATATCATCATCATCTACCATATTAAAAGGGACCCTAATGGTTTGAGCTCATGTAATTTTTGATCACCTACCATCCTGTGATAATACCCTATAACACCTATGATGAAATGTTGAGATATGTACTGGGTTTTGAATGGGTTTATGAGAAGACCTTGATTTTTACCTAATTTTAGGATAATTGTATTGATGTTGTGTTTTTTAACACAGTCAATAGTTTTCCTATATCACCAGTCCACTTCCTTGAAATACACAAATTGGGAATTGTGAATTACAATTCTCATTTCTATTTTTTTAGATAGTATTGAATCCCTGATACATTATCATATTCATGAACTAGATCACATTAGGAAAATAAATTCTCTTGTTCTAAGAGCCATATTCTGTGGACACAACCTCTATTACCATGAACAATCATGGTTTCTTTTCTATAATAATAGACCATGAGTGATTATGATAATCAAAATGACTCATTAAATGAGAAATCAAGTGGTAATACCTTATTTATCACCCCTAGGTTGACTCATAAGAGTGTAAGGGTCGGTGGATGGTTGTTCCACAAACATGATATAAGTTATATAATTAAATATTGAAACGAAATGGATCTATAAATGTTGAAGGAATTTAAAATAAAAATAAGTGTTGTACCGAAGAGGCTCATCCACATGCTTCATTATATCTTCAGTCATATAACACATTACCTATTGATTCATCTTTGGATATCTAGTGATTTTGCTTCACCAACCATTGGATTATGAATCCAAGATCAGCTGACATATCTTGATATCTACATTGTCAATATTTCTTATTGGATAAAGCTTGTAATCTATAGTGTTTTCCCAATACTGCTCAACATGGATGTCAGCTATTTGCGTATTGACCTACATTAGTTTGTTCTCATCCTCTTCCAGCAAAGCCCTAGATCTGACGATGGACTCGAATTTTGTTTAATGGAAAGCAATGTGCTTCTCAGTTTGTTCCTCTAGATGCTAGATCGACTGGTGACTTATTAAAACATGTGATTGATATTGAACATATCCTTATGCAAGGAAACCTTCCGGTGATGAATAATTTAATCTAACCAGATGAGGATAATGTTATGGACAATTATGTGAATACCAAGAGCATCCAACCTTTTAGTGCATAGATTCGGCTACTAATACTAAATAGACTTCACCCGACCAACTAACGACATTTTCATAGTCTGTTTGATGAATAGTTGAATAAGATTATAAGAATCATGTCATATTATTTAGTGTTTCACCACAATATAATTATACTCCTATGGATCTTCAGGTGAAATATGTTCTTATTTTGAAAAGACCACAGTAAGTTAGGGTAGAAGTATCCTTATCCTGAATCCTATCAGATAGGCTGGGATCCAGAATATGAGGTTGATCATCCTCACTTTTCCATTACATATAAGACTCACCCTCCCCAAACATGAGTTCCACCACACTAGTCGAATCTACTAAATCCACATACAACTATTTATCTCAGACCACTTCTGGATCATCTTGGATGATAGACTCCACATGAACTGGAACAAATGTCGGGGAAAGGGCACATGGATGCCATGTCCTTGTCAAATCGATGGGGTCACACACATTCAAGAACATCTTGCAATTTGAACTCATCAATCAAACTAAAACAAAATGATAAGTATGGTTTTCTGAATGAAAATGACTTATAGGAGATGAGAATTAGTATATTAATATCCTATGTAATAGAAGAGACTTTGACCATATGAGGCCATATGAAAGTTGGTATTTCAATGACCTATATGGGATTATATTGCATCACCTGGGTAGGATCTGTATTGAATAGTAACACACAATGACAAAAAAGATTCCTAAAATCAAATTATGGGGAAATTAATTGAGATATAATCTCACATTGAGGTGGAGTAATTTCAATGACTATCCATCATGGTTTTACTACTTCTCTAGTAGTAGTAACCACTGTTTGAATACTAGGGCATGACCCCCATAGATTACAGAATGGAAATGAGGTTCAGACATGGTCACCCTTACCTCCTCGACCTTGGCTAGCCCACCAGTAGACTCAGTCTCATACAAAGTCCAAAATAAATTATCCTTCACACCCATTAGTTCACCTTCTCCCCCATTAGAAGGGGCCCCTTTATAATTAATGACTTTCTTTTATATAGAACATGTTTTAGTTAGATAATAAACATAGTGAAAGGGAAGGATAAAATAAGGTTGCGAGTGAGTGAAGGATTACCAAAAGGTACTCATCCATGTATTATTAAGAGGACATAACCTCAAAACTATCATGGGGACTCCCATGATGAGAAAGTATTCCCCAGGATTCTCCATCACTAGATTATTTTAATTCCACTTTTAAAATTTAATCCCAAGTTAATAAGACATGAATTGTTTTTACATCGTCTCAATCCTCCATGTCACTAAACATCAACCATATTGGGGTGGAAAATGGTTCATACTCCCCCTGCTGACATGATTATGTATCCACGAGTATTTGATATAGGTGTCTGGTGTAATATCACCCAATCCATGATCTGAATGGAATTGACCTTTGGTATCTTGAACCCATTTCACATTAGCTTCCACGGGAAGACATCAATAAATAGTGAAAATCATAGAATCCTCCATGACATCCAAACATAAGGAATGTTGGAATCATCAGCTCACTATAGTAGGTAACCCATTATTTAAAAAGGACCTCATTTACTTCCCCCCCAAGGTTCATTTCTAGACCATTCCTATATAGATGGTGGGGGTGTGACTAGACCTTGTGAAGTCCCCACTATCAAAATTCGACATTAGATTTATTGGGATATGTGCTCATCTGTTAGTTGCATCCTTCTGATTTCCACTATTCTCAAGCTCCTCACTCACTTGTTCAACTACCCAAATACACATTCTCCAAATTACCCCCAGATATTCTATCTCACATTTTCTATCATATTTCATTGACATGGAAAAGATGGTGTTGGTTCACAGTTGCACAATTGTCTCCCTAGAATGGGTATTAACCAAAAATCATCATGGATTACAAAGGATACATAGGTTAATCTCTTCACATACCTATATGTGGACTCTTTTGGTCTCTCGTTGATGAAACTTAAATTTTCTGGAGAATGGGGATGTTGTGTATGCTTTGTTTTCAAAGTTCCCATTTATTCATTCCATTAACTGTCCACCTATTAACCCATATATATATTAACTCTTCTCCCATGTTCCTCGCATGTTTTCCACCATGGGATAAAATAGAGTTGTGAAAGGGTAGATATAGATTCTTACATTGTTACCAATATGAACTATGATCCCATATCCATTGAGTGTCATTGAATATTCAACATCAATGTTCAGTAGAGATAGAAGCCAATATGTGTTTGGAGGGATAATGGAATTTGGGAATTGGTAACACCAGAACCATGACACGAACCATCCATGTAAGAACTAGAATAGACTGCATATCACCTTAAGTGTGTTTCCACTTAAAACTAAGACAAGTATTTCGTAGTGGATGGCTAGTACGAGTAACCCCAAATTTACTCTATTATATGTTTCTAGAATCATAATCCACGACAATTTCCTTGGTCGTATTCCCAACCATGTGTAACATCCTAGGTAAATAAAAAATATGAAATATACATATTTATTAATATTTGGAAATTTAATAATAATTTAACTTTAATGGGGATAATATGTTCGATAGTGTACTCAACATGCAACAACGACTTTTCTTAAATCTTATGTTGCACACAATGATGAGTTATACAGAAAAATAGTTTAATTATTTAATTATTTTAAATTGTAATTAACGATAAGAAATTGTATTAGTGGGAATGAACAGAACATACCATATTATGATTAAACATGTTTTTAAATGTTTTTACACTTCAATAATAAAATTTAGAGGATTTAAATGATAATGAACCCAACTTTAAGCATAAATACTCTAATATTTTTTAAAGGTTGTTTTACTATTTTTTGATGGAAAACCCCATTTAAATATATTATTTATCACTTTTAAATATTTAATTTGAAAAAATAAACTTCTTCTTTAGAATTGAGATATCAATATTTAATTTGGGTAATTTTTTGGTATTTTTCTGATCAAGATCAATTTTTAATTTATGGTTAAAAATACTAAATCTGAAGTCAAAACTATCTTTTTGTCTAATTTATTTATACGGTTACATAACATTTTTAAATTGGTTTAAAGTGTAATTGGATTATATTTTTACCATTTAATCCAATGTTGGCCATTGGAAGTAATTTCACTTTGAAATTGGACATAAACACATGTCAATATTTTTGTAGTTTTTACATTTTAAAAACACGCTCTCTAGTTTTGAAAACAGAAATTAATTTTAAATTAATTAATAAAACTTATATGTTATGAATATGTTAAAACAGAAAAGAAAAATTTGAATTCAGAATATCAAAATTATCTTTGGAATATTTTTTTATTTTTTCTAAACACTTTAAAATTTTGATGTATAATGAAAAAATGCATAGTAGTTAAAAACCCAAATTTTTCAATGAAATAAAATTTTACCACTTTTGTGAGTTGAATTTCAAAAATACTACTTACATGGTTTTAATAAGATGGTAAAATTTGGTTCAATAGGATTAAATTAGTTTTTATTGAACATTATTTTTTGATTTTTATTATCCACAGTTGAATGTAAATAGGGTTATTTAATGTAAAATTTTATTATAATAATACAAAATTACTTTAACACTTCTCCTAACAATATTTTATAAGTCACGGCTGACTAATAAAATATTTCGGTATAACTTTTGGTCTTTGGAATCCACTTAGGTTAGATTATTATATTAATAAGTTTTTATTTGTGTAAAAATAAAAATATCATAAACATGTATTGTTTTGCTAAAATAATTTTAATGCAAGGTTATATAATTGATATATTTGACTATTAATAGTCCATAGAAAGCTATAAAATTTCATACATCATGGTATTTTATTTATTATTGTTAGACAACAAGAAAATAAATTAATTTATTACAGAATTATGATCTAATGATTACCTCAATAATGAATATTTTAACTAAAGGAGATTATAAATATTAAAATAAATTTATTTTGAAACTTTTTATGCCATCCAAGAATTTTATGGATGATTATGAATTTTTATATTTATAATAATTATGTTTTTTATAAATAATAAAGTTGTTTTGGAATTTTTTATAATAGTTATTATATGAAGAGTATTTAAATTGACCTAAATAAGTTTTAAAACAAATACTATATTATTAAATGATAAAATACTCCTAAAAAACTATGATTTGTCCAAATTACATCTATGAAGTTAAAAATTCCATTAATGATTAATTTTGGGACTCTAGGAATTTTATAGTAAATATATTAACCATATAGTATGAATATACAAGAAGACAGGGTAAAAGTTAAATAACTTAACAAAGGGTTAAATAAAAACAATAAGGATTTAAAAAATATCAAAAACCTATCAACATTTTGTGGGATGATTTTGTTTCAAATTATATGTATCTTATCATAGAATTTTATAAGTTTTGGACCTTTTGAATCCAAAAATAATTTGATAATAAAATAATACATTAATAAATTCCTAAAGACCCCCTCCTTCCTTTTATAAAAGGACACCACGTCAAACCCATCACTAACAACTCCAAAGCCCCTTGGTCCATCCAACCTCTATGAAATTAAGCTCCCAACATTATTATATTCAACCTATAAGCCTTAATATTTGTATAAGGTAATTTAATAAGGCCTTTTGTCTCAAATCAAAATATGTAACCTGATTTGGGGTAATGTCCCCTATCATGTTTGCATCCATTATTTTTCCTTATCCACTCCCTATGAACTTATAATTATTTTTTTACATAACAAAACCAATATCCTAAATATGCTAGGTTTTTTTTATGATAAGTATTCTAACTACACATACACACACATCCATCTAATGGATACGAACATACTATTTATTTATATGGCGAACTGTTGGCTCATGAAACTACGATTGTTTGGTTTTCCCCCACCACCTCTCATGGTGGCTATTATGGTTGAACTATAATTATATATGATATATATGATATTTAGTTTATCTATATTCTTATTTAATTATCATTTACAACATAACTTTATGCTTTTCATGTTCTATAAATATGATAATTTCATTTGAGGATGTTTGAACTTCTCGCCTCGTGAAAGTGATATGATGCGTTCATTCCCTACATGGAACATATAACAGATGGAATTAATAATTTTTTTTAACATATATAAAATATTATATATACGGGAATTATAATATACCTATGTATCATTATTTTTCCATTCTATTATATTTGAAATAGAAATGAAAGTAGTGTTTATGCGTATGTACGACTTATCTTCTCCTTGAACGACGCACTATATTTCATATCATAAAATGATATAGAATATTATAAATAAATATATAATTGATATATATGATACATATGATATATAAATCATGAATATCATTCAATAGATAATTGAATTTTTACCACATGTACAATTTATAATTATAACAAGTTCTCTTTTGACTCAAGTTTCGAACATTGACAAAATGTCTGATATGAACACAAATGATTTAGTAATTTTTATTGCAAGCTAATAAGTGATATAAAATTAATAATAAACATGAAAAAATTTCCGAAGCAATTATTAATTAACGTTAGTTTATTATTCAGGAAGAACAATGATCATACGAGACAGGTTGTACATGAGGTAAATGAACCTTTCACCCTCCTCTTTTACTCAAAGACTTATTTTATTTTATGTATTATAATTTCCATTATCTTATGTTGGGATATGTTCTTATATATCCATATTTATGTCCATTTGATGTCCATGTGAATAGAGACACTTTCTCTCTCATTATATCATTTTCTAAATTTTTATTTGAAGTTGTTTGGCTACAGAATTTTTGTTAGGGAACTTGTTAACCAAATTTCCATTCATTAGGTTGATCTTGTAATTCATGTTTATGTTGTTCTATGATTATGTAAGAAATTAATTTTGATATAATATCATGTATTAATACATTCTTTATATTTACTTATAGTTAATACACATAATTGATCTATTTTATTAACCAAATGGTCTTTATAGGGCACTTTTTCTCAAACTCCTTTCATTGTGGCATGTTTTGATAATATAAAAATTCTTCTTTTATATGACTTATAATAAACCCCATTTAATTTTATATTCATTCAAATGGAATATTTTTTTACAAAGTGTTTTATTAAATGAAAAAATGATTGTTTTTATAATGTATTCTATAACAACGACCTCTTTATTGTTGTAATCGTTATTTGGATTCCTATGTATGCCAAACTGTTTTTAAAATGAAAAAAACCCATTATTCTGTTTTTGGGTGTTTTGGAATTGAAAATGGTTTTTGAAATCGATTGGGTATTACAATATCTTAAAAATGATATTTTATGATTTCAAATTAGATTTTATTACTGAAATGTTGATAATTGAAACATTTTATGTGTTGTGATTATGTAATGGTTCTTAGATATTTGATAGGTGGATACATGCTTAACCAAATGTCAGGTAGTTCCCTGATAAACAAATGATGGGTGGTCACATTATAACCTCCAATTAATGGGGTATGGAAGTTGTCCATATAGAAATTCATTTAGAGATATGTGTGGAAGTTGGCTTTATGGTCATTCCATTAAATAATTTTTAGATCCTAAGTTACCTTTATATACTATACTTTGTTTTATATGGGATTTATAGTAATATTATGGATACAAAAAGGGTAAGAAATGAGGTTATATTTAGTGATGTTTTTTCTACTTTTTTAAGGTGAAAAGAAATACATTATGATAATGTATTCATGGTATACATGTTGTTTTAAAAAACTAACAATTATCTTTCTTTGTGTATCCTTTACTGAGATTTATATGCTCATACCATGATTTTGAAATGTTTTTCATAGGGTATAAGTAAGGATAAGAGAATGGAATAATTCAAGAAGATTTATATCAAGAAACAATTCATGTTTTCTTATGAGTATTTATTTTATTAAAAAAATAGATACTGAGTAGAAGTGTCTAATTTGTAATATTTCAGATGTTTTGTACAAGTTATGACCTAATTCTATATGTTTATAAACCTGAAGAGATACTCAATTTGAAATAATAACTTAATTTAATATTATGTAATATTTACGGTTGGGGGCCTTATAGTTTGTATCAGAGGTTAGTTTAGATAAGTTTATAGGTTATTGTGTTATTTAATCCTAAGATACATAACCATAATGGTTAAAATATTAGAATGAGTCATAGTTATTTCAGATAAATTTAATGAGTTTATGTTAAAATGAATAAGTATATCATTGTGTTCACCCTCCTCATAAGATAGTATATGATGATTTTTCTGATATACTCACACTAAACATTTTGGTTTCAATAAATGGATAAATCTAGAAGTAACCAAAGTAACATTTGATATAAAGAAAACTTTGTTGGTTTTTTGATTAAGAAACCAAATTAAATGGGAGATGTAATGAATACTCTAGTGGTTATTCTAATCCAACTATCTGGAGTCATGATTGACCACCTGATCCTTGGTGATTTTTATAAGGCATCATATATATGAGAAACAAATCCCAATGGGAGTTTATGTAATTACAACAAAGGTAAGTATATTCAAAAACTTTTGTGTCAAAGACGTGGAATGAATCACATAGGAAAATTATTCAAAGGGACGAGAAGATGTTTAAGATGTGGTAATGATGGTCATAATGCAATAACCATCCATGAAAAAAGAATAAGAATCCTGTTGAATCTGGGAAAGGGAAGAAAGTTTTTTATAAAAGTTAAATTAATTGTTAAAAATGTGTTTTAATTGGCCATAATACAAATATAAGTCCTAAGAAGAAGTTTAGGGACTGGGATGTACAAGATCATACAAATATAAGTTTACATATTCCTAATGCCTTTCCAATGGAAGATAAGGAAACTGAAAATGACCAATGAAATTTATGGATTATTTCTTAGCTAATGTTTTGAAAATATTTAATCATAAGATATAATTCATGATTTTTAAGTAGGAATGAAAAATTGTAGAATAAGTAAAAAAATAATGGTAAATTGTCATGAAGACTGTTGAATGAGTTATATGTATACTTATAATGGATTCAAGAGTGAAGTTATATTTTAAGATGATGAAATGCTTAAATATATTAAGGCTCTATTGATTATGGGATTACATTGGAAGACTTTTTCTAGTATGTGTAACCCTGAAGTTTGGTATTTAAAAATGTTATTCAAGGAAGAATTATCTTTTCTTGTATGGACATAATGGATAACCTTATGGGTTCAAGTCATATTTTTTTGATGCAATTATGGGTTGTTAGATTTTGGGATGCCAAATGTGAGGTATGAAATAACCTTTTAGGCTAAAACATGTTATGGATATGTTAATGATTTTATCTCATTTTTTTTAATGTTATTATAATTATATGGTTTTTGAAGATGGACAACACACAGACTGTGTGACAACCCATCAAGTCAGACAAAGCTGCGAGAATCGAACCCACAACCAAAGTGAAATTGGGATTTATCACCTACCACTAGACTACGTGAAATCCATGGTTAGTATGACTAATTCATTTTAGTTAAATGAATATATTGATCAAGAATAAGTTGATTTGGGATCTTCGGTTTCTTCAATTAGATATCCTTAGTATAGGAAAACAATTTTCTATTTAAGAGATAATGTTAATTTTGGAATACATTTTCTCTTTTTGGAACACTATATGCCTAAGGAAAATAGATATACGTTGGAATTTAATTTGAGGTGTAATGGTGGAAATTTTATTTTGGAAGAATATATGTTTTTATTATTGAAATATAGCTATTTGGGTTATTTGTGGAAATGATTAACCAGTCATAGTGAATACGTGATTTGGTTAATTACACATTACAACAAGACTTTAAGAGTAGCCGATGTTACTTAGAGTTAAATCATAAGATTTCTGTGGAAGACTATGGGATAAAAAATTTCTGAGTTTTGTGTTTTAATCATAGTTTGGATTATGTTTAATCATTTCAAGGACAATTGTTTATTTAATGGAATTCGATGATCTTTGGGTATTGTTTGTTCAATTTGGGAGATTAAGATTACTATTTATTTTTTTATAAAAGAATAACCTTTTGGGGATTATATTATATTATACTATCAATTTTGGTTGTGGTTAATGTCTAATGACAAGGGAAATATATAGTTTATATTTTGTGGGTTATTTTATTATCTAGAAGTTGCTTTTAATGCTTCAGGTGTGACTAAGTCATCATGAATACTCATTTTTTGGAAAAAAGATGAGTTTTTTGTAGAAAATTATTAAAGGATGAATCTATATTAGAAAAGTAATTATGTTCTCTTATGTTCGTAGAAAATCTCATAAATAAATTTTTCAACTTTATGAAAATAAAGACAAAGCAATCTATTTATATTTCCTACTGGGGAATCAAATACTGCTTAACCTAACAAAATTTTGTGATTTTCGGGTGGTTAAATTTATCCTAATCTTGTTTTCTATCACCCTCCAACAGAACATGATGGTTAGTTTCTCTTCCATATTCATGTTTTCTTACACAGAATCCTAGTTTGGGTTATATCGGGTGACCTTTTTAATTCTAATTCTTAATTTTAATGTGATGGTTTTATTTACTCTTTTTCTGATGTGGGACTTTCAATGCTGTTTCCATGCCCAATTTTAAAATTGTGAGGGCCAAATTCTAAAAGGGGGGAAAGGATGATACATCCCAGTTAATTAAAGAATATGACATTTTCTTATTTATTAATATTTGGGAATTAAAAATTAATTTTACATTAACAGGGATTAAATTTTATATAGTGTACTCCACACGCAAGAACGAGTTTTTCTAAAATCATACATTGCACACAATATAGAGTTATACCGGAAAACAATGTAATAAAATTATTATTTCAAATGGTAGTTAATTCCTAGTCGGCGTATTAGTGGGAATGAAAAAAACTAAAAAAATTATGATTAAACATGTTTCTCAAATTTATTTACTTTTTATCCAATAAAATTTAGAGGCTTCAAATGAGAAAGAATCAAATTTTAAACACAAATAATGTAATATTTTTAAAAGGTTGTCTCACCACCCTTTGATGGAGAGCCGCTTTTAAATATAGTTTCTTTCACTTCTATAAGTTTTATTTGAAAAAATAAATTTATTCTTTCGAAGTGGGATATTAAAAGTTACTTTTGGAAAATTATTGGAATTTTGTATATAAATATCATTTTTTTAATTAATAGTGAAAAATACTGCATTTTATGTCAAAACTATCTTTTCATTTAATTGATTTATATGGTTAGATTACCTTTTTAACGGGTTTTATAGAGTAATTGGATTATGTTTTTGTCATTTAATCCAATGTTGGTCATTGAAAGTAATTTCACATTGAAATATAACATAAACACATGTTAATATTTTTGTAGTTTTTACTTCTTAGAAACACATTTTCTAGTTTTGACAATGGATATTTATTTTAAATTAATTAATGAAACTTCATTGTTTTGAATTTCTTAAAATAGATAGCATTTTTGAATTCCGAAAATGAAAATTATATTTGGGTTTATTTTAGTTATTTTTTGGAAAATGTTCAATTTTTGATGAATAGTGAAAAAGACTACATAGTTGTTAAAAACCAACTTTTTCAGATAAATACAATTTTACCACTTTTGTGAATTGGATTTAAATAATCTGACATACTTGGTTTTGATCATTATGTAAAATTTAGTTCAATATGATGAATATAATTTTCGGTGAATAGTAAGTTTTTATTTTAATTTACTACAGTTAGAGTAAAATAGGGTAATTCAAGGTAAAAATAATATTATAATAATATAAAATTACCTTAACACTTGACCAAACCATATTGGATGAGTCATGGGGACCAATATGATCTTTGGGTCAAACGTTTTTCTTTTTTATGCCACTTTGGTAAGATAATTACATTAGTAACATTTAATTTAAAGTAAAAATAAAAATATCACAAACATGTATTAATTTGATAATTAAATTTTAATATGGGGTTATATAATTAATATCTTCGACTATAAATAGTCATTATAAAGACAAAAAAATCCTACACTATGGTATATTATTTATAATTTTTATACAACAAATAAATAAATTTATTTATGACACAATGATGATGTAATGATTACTTCATTAATTAATGTTTTAAATAAATGAGATAATAAATATTAATATAAATTTATTTAGAAATATTTTGTGCCATACAATTTTTTTATGGATTCCTATGACTTGTTATATTTATATTAATGAAGTTTTTTCAAAATAAGAATGTTGTTTTTTAATTTTAAAAACTCATGATATGATTAGTATTTTAATTGAAATAAATGAGTTTTTAAAATAAATATTATTTTATGAAATGATAAAATAGTCCTATAAAAATAAGATTCAGCCAAATTACATATATTTTGTTAAAAATATCATTAATTATCCCTTTATTTCTCTTGGACTTTTATAGTAAATATATTAACCATATAGTATTAATATAGAAGAATATATGATAAAAATTTAATAAGTGGACAAAGAGTTAAATAAACACGATAAGGATTAAAAAAATAAAAAACCTATCCAAATATTATTGGATGATTTTATTTTGACTTATAGTTATCATATCTTCTAATTTAATGAGTTTTGGGCCTTTTGAAATAGAAACTAATTTTATAACAAAATAATACATTCAAACTTTCCTAAAGAGTCCCTACTCCCTCTTAAAAATGGACACCATATCTAACCAATTAATCATACCACTAAAGCCCCTTGTACAATCCAAACACTACAGAATTATTCTCCCAAAATTCCAATCTTCCTTCTAGATGCCTTAAATTGGTCATAAGGGAATTTAATAAATCTTGTTGGCTCAAATCAAATGACATTACCCAATTTGAGGTAACATCTTCTCTCAAGTTTTATCCATTATTTTTATTTCTCCACTCTCTATGCTCTTCTTATTCATTGTTTATAAAAAAACATAGGTATCCAAAGTTTCTAGGTTGTTCTTATGAAATTTATTTTAACTAAAATTACACACACCTCTATCTAATTGACACGAACATACTGTTTTTGTGTGCGGTGAACTGTTGTATCATGAAATGATGATTGTTCAATTTTCCACTACCACCTCTCATGGTGTCCATTATGATGGAACTATAATTATATATGATATATATCTTATTTATTTTATCCATATTATTCTGTAATTATCATTTATAACATACCATTATTCTTTTCATGTTGTATAAATACGATAATTTCATTTGAGGAAGTGCTGACTACTGCCCCCTCAATGTGATATGACTCATTCATTCCATACATGGAACGTATTAATGATAGAGATAATGAAATTAGGAAACATATATAAAATATTATATTATAATATAATTATAATATACCTATGTATCATTATGTTTTCATTCCTTTAAAAATGAAATATAAATTAAAGTAGTATTCAGGTGTACGTACGGCCTACCATCTATATGAACAATGTGTTTCATTTCTTATCTCCAAATGATATTGAAAATTATAAATACATAAATAGTGGATATATATGATAGATATGGTATATAAATAATGAATATCAATATGGAGATAATGTAATTTTGCCCACGTGGACAATTTACAATTATAAGATGTTTATTTTTTACTCAAGTTACGAACATCAACAAAATGTATAATATGACCTAAAATAATTAACTAATTTTTATTTCAAGGTAATAAGTGATATAAAATAAATAATAAACTTGAAAAAGGTTCTGAAGGATGTATAATTTAACTTAATTTTATTATTCATGAAGAACAAGGAACAAGCGACACAAGTCAAATAGGAGGTATGGAAACCTTTCTCCCTCCTCTTTTTGTGAAAGACATATTTTAAGTTATGTATTTTAATTTCCATTTTATTATGTTGGGATATGATCATACATATCCTTATATATATCTAGTTTATTTCCAATAATAAGAGACAATTTTCACTCTCATCAACTAATTTTCTGAATTTTTATGTGACGCCGTTAGGGTACGAAATTTTCGTACGGGAAATTCTTAACCCAATTTTATTTCATTGGGTTGGACTTCTACTTATTTTTTGATGTGCTATGATTAGGTGAGAAATGGATTTTTACATATTCTCGTGAATTGAAACCTTATTTAGGTGTAATTATTCAAAATAATCATAAATGATCTATTTTATTTACAGAAATGATCTTTTCTAGGGACTTTGTCTCAATCTCCATTAAGTGAGGCATGTTTTGGTAATATACAACTCTTTGTTTTATAAGGTGTATAATAGAATACTTTTTCCTTTATTTTAATTAAAATTTAATATTTGTTACAAATCATTTTTCTAACGACAAAAAGAATGTTTTTTAACGTACGTGGCAAAAATGACAACTCTGTTATCATAATCGTTATTTAGATTCCTCTATAAGCCTTAATGTTTTTAAAATGAATAAGAAAACCCTTATTCTGTTATTGGGTGTTTTGGTATTGAAAATTGTTTTTTAAAGGTATTGAGTATTTCAATATCATGAAATGATATCTTATGATTGAAAATTAAATTTTATTACTGAAATATTGATATTTCCAATATTTTATGGGTTATGATTATGTAATAGTACTTGGTCATTTGACGAGTGGTTATGTGATAAACCTAATGATGGGTGGTTCCATGAAAAACAAGGATAGGTGGTAACATTGTATCTTCCAATACATTGGGTATGTAAGTCCTCTATATGGCTATTCTATTTAGTGACATGGGTGGAAGTTGGCCATATGAGTATTCCATTTAGGTATGTCTATGTCCCAAGTTACCTTTATATGCTATAAATTGTTTTCTATGATATTTATGGTAATATTTTGGATATAAAAAATGCTAAGCAATGAGATTATATTCAATGAAGAGTTTTGGATACTTATTTAAGGTGAAAATTAATACTTTATGATAAAGTATTCAAAGTTTACATGTTGTTTTTAAAAAATAATAGTTTTTCATTATTTTTGTTTACATTACTGAGCTTTTTATTCTCATCCCATGTTTTTTAAATGTTTTTCACTGGGTATAAGGAAGGTTAAGAGAATGAAATAATTCATGAAGATTTATATCAAGAAAAGAATTCATGTTTTCATTTCTTTGTTTTTATTTTTTGAAAAATAGATAATGAGTAGAAGTGTCTAATTTGTAATATTCCAGTTGTTTTGTATATGTTATGAACTAATTCTCTAAATCTCTAAACATGAATAGATCCTCAATGTGAAATATTTTCATAATTCAGGATTATGTAATATTTAAGGCTCGGATGTTACACCATGCATCCTTGGATGGAAATAATGAACCACTAATAAATTTTGTGAGGAAAGTGGGGTAGTTGACCAACATGACCTAGCCTCCCACCCAGTTTTTACGACATTTTTTATACAGTCTTTCCAACATTATAAAATATTAAGATCTTTAATTCCTCCTCTTCAATACTATTGGACACTATTTTTCATGACTACAAATACTCCCATTTTCATCCTTATTGGGGAAGATATTGAACCATTCTTTTAAAATAATTTCCATGTTAATGATATGATCTTGACCTAGTTCTAAATCAGCTCCACCATGAGACATTGTGTAGGGAGTGGAATATTATTCCTATCATTCAATACATTTTTTGATGTTAGGAAGCCTTAATATTATAATCACTATAGTGGAATGCCACTAATACATTGGATATCACAAAAATAGTTGTTAATTTAATCATGATGGAGATGCAATGTGTTCGTATCCAGAGACTTTTGACTTAGGACTTCTGGAAATAAATCCAATATATGGTAAATGTGGGAATACAACGTCCACATCACCTCATGAAATTGGGCATGGTGCAGCTCCACCCCATACTTTTTTAATGCGCAGCAAACCCAATATGCTCATGCCCATTCAGTGGTAAAATGTATTCCAAACATCATGTATCAATCTTTCAGCTATCCTATGTTGTTTCTCTTTAATCGTTTCTATAAAATGGGGGTATATTGGGTGGGGAATTTCTATGCCTATGGATTCACCCCTATTAACACCATGGTTCACCTATTCGGAACAAAAATAGAGATTTCCCCTCGGTATCTTATAGGATGACCATGGATGGTGATGTTATAGAGGATAGGATCATCTTTTCACGTGATTCCGAGACATGGTGCATCAAAACATATGGTTGTGATGGTAACCTCATCCCGAAATATGAAATTCCACTTTAGGTGGTTTTCATTTAGTGGGATTCCATTTTTTTTCTCTAATAACATATCCATACGAATATTTTTTCTTGACACAAACCCCCTATCCTGAGGTATTTGATGATTTCCAATCATATTAGCTATCTGAGCAGTAGTAGTGGATTTCATCTTAGTGTGATTCTGTTGGTCAATAGTTATGATCGAGTTTGAAAGGTATATGGAAGTTGAATGTAATATTGATTGATAAGTGAGAAATATATGATGTTTCACACAATTCCACAAGATGGTGAACAAAACTCAAGAGTAATCATAATGGAAGATGCACAAAATGAGGGATATTGCAAGAAATAAGTGTCTGGGGCACAGTTTTTCATGGAAATGTTCGAGCTTAAAATCATGAGAGAAAAGTGTATTATCACATGGAATGTCATAAATACTATACGAGGGACCCATCCATCTATTTATAGGTCTGGATTAGTCCTTCAATGCCCACGGAATGTGTTTATGTTCAAGATGACTAATTTTTCATTCACCCACAGGGATTGATCACTATATTTGGTGTTTCCCTTGGAAACTGACCATATAGTCACATTAAACTCAGATTTAAAGGGGGAATTTTATGGAACCAAAATACTCCTGAATAAAAATATGAACTACTTTGGGAATGCTGAATCCACTAGCTACATCAAATAGTAATTCCATGAAAACAAAGTAAGACACACACAAGTTTCAGTCTATGCATTCAAGAGAGGAATCCTTTCTCAAGTGTTTTATAATCCCTCTAAAATAACATAATTCACCCCTTCATTAATATAAACTCAAATAGGATTTAAAAATATGTGAATGGAATCTGTATTGATTGTAATTATATCTATTCAGTGCACCAACCTACCATGCTCCAAAGGTGACATCAAACACATCCTTTCACAAACCACCACCAAGATAAAATATGAAAATATAAAGAAAGACACTTACACAACCAATATAATTTTCTAGTATAAATAAATGTTAAAATATCAATATAATTTCACCCCCTTTATTTGAGGTGATCTTATGGGTGTCAAAACGATGCACTGTGGTAGGTAAGACCCATCTTCAACAACATTGTAAATCAAGGAACCCTCAATGTAGAATGTACTGTGTTATGAGTTCCTTATGGATCCACCCATGACCGAGCCTACAATTTTTAAATCATCACCCAACATTTTTCATTCCAATTCAACAAAACAAATATATCTTGTACGCACCACTGACCTTGCACCAAAATCTCAAATCATGTCCGTATGAATTATTTAATGCTTTATTGCTTGCATTTTCATCAAGGAACCATGTTTGAGATATTTTTCATTTAAAAACTACAACCATGGATGCATCAATTTCATGGTCCCTCATGAGACATATATTTTTCCTCTATTAAATATATAATCCCATATTTTTTTTTCATTTTATAGGGATGATAATACCTTTTAATTCTTTACAAAATCACGCTACTATTGGACTCATCAGTGACATATACTCCCCATTGTTGGAACCCGGAATTTCTAAAACAAGCTCCTCCTAATTAAATATGAAACGAGGTTATGTAAGACCATGTGGTTTGTATTTTCCCCCCATATCAAAGTTGCATGATTTAAACTACCTAGATTCAATGTCTTTAACACATCATGTTAAACTGTGGCCTTACCATGGGAAAATAGCATTGGATTCTCCTTGAGTGAGTGGCATGGTTTGGTATATATACTACCTTACCAGATAGGGACTGATATACTACTGACATGGAATGAGGACATCCCACATGGAATGAGATCCTCCTTATGTAGATTTTATGTGTAATCCCCACATCAACTCTCATTGGAATTTATTTCATGACATGATTGTCTGGTCTCCCACATCCTCTAGTTTCTCAAACATAGAATGAATAACATGGAATTATAGGTTGGTAGTGACCTTGAAGTCTTCATAATCACCCCATGAGGTACTACAATGTGTAAGCCCCAACCATCCAATCACGTCCTCTCAAATTGGAACCCATCCTAGGTTAAGCATCATAATTTACACAATGGGGTGCTCTGACGCCTCAGCCCCAACCACAAGATCTACTTCAATGGTCCTCCTATTTAGGTTTAAGCCCCAATAGTACAAAATTTTGAGGGATCTTATTTCCAAAAAATCAAGATGTTTAGAAATCCTCAATGTGGTCCAATCCCAAAATCCATATCCATCATGGTCTTCCCCGGGCCACATCCCTTGTGTGATCATGCCACTCAAAGTTAAGGCTACAGCTCCTCTAGGTTTCTACGGTAGAATCCATGCATAATCCCC
Organism: Viscum album; assembly: GCA_963277665.1. Lineage (NCBI taxonomy): Eukaryota > Viridiplantae > Streptophyta > Magnoliopsida > Santalales > Viscaceae > Viscum > Viscum album. Next base: position 2,117,477,061 of record OY728161.1, on the reverse strand, counting down.
ACTCAAAATCCAGCTAATAGACTTCCTCTTTTGAAGGTAAGATTTAACATGTAATCCCCAAACTATCCTCTACCGTCACACCATTTGTGACATGATCATCCTTACCACATGACGTCAATAAGAATTGACCACTTTTTCCATACAACACAAAAATATTTCATTGAACAACATGGATTTATTTTTACATACCTCTTATATAGGGTGTTCTTTTTTTTACTTTGTGGATAAATCCCAAACAATGATAAAACTTCATTCCCCTTATAGGTGTACACCTCCTTGATCAACCTCCATGCGTGTTCTGGTCAACCTACATTGTAAGACTTCCTAGCTTTATAAGAAACAAAATCATGGAATTGCATCTAAGTGGTGTTATAATCCCTCTAATCATAAAACTTTTCAGTTTAAAATCATAGGTATTTACCTCCCCAATCCAATTCTATTAGGTTTTTAGGTCAATCAAACCAATCTACAAAAGATTGTAAAATGGTTCCCTAATCTATCTCCAAAGAATGTTAAACATGTGACCCCAATAAGATACACCATTTTAAACATGTGATCCCAAAGGTGAAATATATGAATGATATGTTCCTATAGAATTAGTTACCTCTTAATAAACATGGTATTCCAGAGGTAAATTCCATGGAAGATGAGAACCTTCATTGATAGATACCTGATGATCGACATGTGAAGCCTTAATTTTCAATCCAAATATTCCTCAATGAGACTAAATCATGTAGGTCTGAATATAGGTGAGAAATGTTCATAAAATTACAAATTTCTTTAAATTCCCTATATGGCTAATCTTATGACCATAGGTTTCTACCTGGTCAAGACCCACTGGAATATTTATATAAAAGCAGCATAATTAACAGATGTCTAAAAAGAGATAGAAATGAGACTATTTTCATTGATCATGTATTAATTATATACAGAAGACATAGAATAAGTGAAAAATTCCATGATGGGGTCCATGTATAGGGAACCAACATCGCATCATCCTATTTTGATGAAGGTGCATACATCACTATTGAAGGTGATGAATGCCTCCAAACAATAGAAAGTGGTAATGTGGGGAATCAAATGTGATGACAATGAATGTTAATATGTCAGGTGGCACCCCTAGGAGAAATCATCAATAAATTGTTTTTCTACTAACATAAATTATGTGTCTTTGAAAAAAATTCCAATATATTTGATGATATAGAAAATGTTAATATATTTACAATATCGAGTAAGTTGGGTGAGGGATACTAGAAGATGGTTTCTTGATATGATAAATGGGATAAAGGTTTATTTTAACATGTCTTTATTGTAACACCCCATGATTCCATGATATGTTTCATTTTGAATTATGCAATAGCGTGCATTGTACACAACTTCAAGATTCTAACACACCAAGAACAATCAATCTAGCCGTTATGAATAGTAATATTCACTTTTTAAATGTTTATATATATTATTTTTAAAAATTTAATTAATTTTTGAATTTGGAACATCGAAATTAGCTTGAGGTGAATTTTTGTTATTTTTTTGAAAACATACAATTTTTTATGAATAGTGAAAAACACTGGGTTATTGGTTAAAACTGAATTTTTATTTAAATAATTATTTATTTTATTTGAATTTATTTTAGGTTAAAATAGATACACAATAACGATATAAGTTCAATGTAATTCATTCGAGTAATTTTATAATAATTTTTTATATATAAAAATTTTATTGAACTTTATACCGCCTTTTACCCACATCATAGTAGCATTTGAAAATTTGCATAAAATCTAATTTTACTGCTTCTTTAGGTTGTATTTAAAAAATCTGAGAGACATGGTTAATATTATTGAGTAAACTTTGGTTCAATAAGATGAAAATATTTTTTGGTGAATAGCATCTTTTGACTTTTATTCACCACGATTAAATGTAAAAAAGGGAAATTAAGGGTAAAAACGATATCATAATTACCCTAACACATGTTCTAATTCTATTAGATAATTATAATTCGACCAAAAACAACCTTAGGAGAAAAAATATGACCTCATTTTTTCCACTTGGATTAGATTATTACATTTATTATTATTATTTTTAAAGAATAGTTAAAAGAGTAAAATTTTATGTTTAATAAATGAACCATTTTTAATATAGGGTTACACACAATATAAATTCGAATATAAATAATAATTAGAAAGATAAAAATATATCCTACACAATTTTATTTTATTTATAATTTTTAGATATTAAATAATTTATTTTATTGATGACACAATGATAATGCAGTAATTACCTTATTAATGAAATATTAAATTAATTGATATTATAAACATTCAAATAAATATAAATTGAGACTTTTGATGAATTAAACTAATTTTATAGGTTACTATGACATGTTAGTGTTGGTTAAATACATTTTATACGAATTGATAATGTTTTAATGGCTTTAAAAATTCAAATACTAAATAGTGTCAAAAATAACATAATTGGGGTTTTAAAACAAATACTAAATTATTAATTGATATAATATTAATATAAATATATGGTTCGGCCAGAAGACATAGATAATGTTGTATATATTAATAATTAACCTCTTGAGGTTCTCTTATATGTTTATAGTATGTTTATTAACCATATAATATAAAAACAGAAACAGACAGTGTAAATGTCAAACTATTTAACTAAGAGTTAAATCTAAAAGATAATGTTAATATGGTGACCTAAACCTGTAAAAAAACCTATTGGTTGAAAGGTTCCCAACCCATCCCAACCTTATCCTCTAAATATATCATTTTTTAGACATTATAAACCGAAAATGATTTTATTATAATATAATATTTCAAGCTTTTCTGAAAGTGACCCTCACCTCCCTTATAAAAGGGCACTTCCACTTCTCTCAAAATCACACCTCTGAATCCATTTTACATGAACATATGTTTCCCAAATATTCTCCCCAATTTCCTCCCTTAATACCAGAGGTATTACTTTGGTCATAAAGACACCATATGGATCCCTTTTTATCAAATCAAAAAGTGGAACACATAGAAGAGGTAAATATTTAATCACCTCTTCGAGGTTCATTTCTTCTTCCAAATCCTCATTCATTGGTGTTTCCATATCAAAATAATAAATCCAGAACCTTATACATAATGTGATGTTATTATAAATATAGTATAACAATATTCATTATTCTATCCATCTTATAAATGACAATGTCACCATACGTGCATACGTACGGCTTACCGTCTCCACGTCGTGGTGTACTTTGTTATTCAAACACTTCATTATTTGGATGGGTATAATAATGAGTATAACTAATGTAAATAATAAATATAACTTCTTAATGATTCTTTATATATGATATATCATCCAATTACATATGATTTCATAGACAATATATTGATATTGTTGCTCGTACGTACGTACGGATTACCGTCTCCACAAACGTGATGAGATTCACTTCCACATTGTAACCATTCAAGAATAATTATCATTTTATGACTAAAAATAATTTTCATGAACATAATAATATTTTATATATGAATAAAATTCATCATATCCATAATAAACATGACTTGTGTAACCAAACATATAAAGGAAAACTAATCAGTTATCACCTGAAACGATGATTCTACAGAATTATTATTAACAAATAAATATTAAAGGATAACATATGATATCATAATTATGTATATAGTTATTTTATAATTTAATAACAATGATTTAGCTATTATCAAATATGTTAATGTACCATCTACCAACTAAAATTATAAGGTAAGGGTAAATTTCACAATCTATTTTTTATCCGAGGTTGTTTTTACATAAGTAACATCTGGGACCTCTTTATCATCCACATCCAGGTTTTTTTAAAAATGTATTTCATAACATTTTTACTATTTACTAGACTATGGGTTAAATTCATTTATACCCTTATTTTACCTTATATATTTTGAAAAGAATCTTTTTTCGTTTTTCAAATAATGTACTTTATGACCTTTCCAACAAAATTATGGTAAGAATGTTTTTAACATATACAGAGGGTGGATATATTTTATGCCTTTATAACTTCATTGAAGCTTACCTTAAAATATTATAAGAATATTTTCTAAATCAAATTTTTCTTTTATAAATATGTGACTCTTAAAAGGTTTAAAAATAGAAAGTGGTATTTCTTTCAAATAGTTTTCATTTATTCCATGTCAACATCCTTTGAGGGATTTTAAACTTGTTTGAAGTTGATTTGTTATGAAACAAATATTCCATAGTGTATTTAAGGTTTTGTGATATGTTTGATTGTGGATGTGTTACGTTTACACCATTCATGGTATATGATTAATGCATTGACATTTTTTATTCTATTTTTAATATGAATGTTTTCGTTATGTCTCAATATTTTCATATGAGGAATGTATTGGACTTAGTATTTGATGAGTGGAGCCTGATATAGTTACTCGGTGCATAGGTAGGTCTCATGAGACTATTAGACATGGAATTGTCTAATGACATTCCCAATATGTTATATGGTTTTAGTTGAGGCCTAAATCATTTTTAGACTTCTTGGTCGAGGCCTTAACAAGATGTTTCAGAATTTCTGACATTATACATTCCATCCTTATAAAAATAATAATAATGGTTCATGTGGTTATTAAACTAGTAGAATACCCATGTCTATGTTTTATTATGTCATTATTTAATCAGATCACTATCCTACCATAAAGTTTTCATTTTTATTATTTGTAAAGGAATGTGTTTTTAATTATTCACCATGCCTAATGTTTATGTTATCTTCTGTTGTATTGCTTAACCTTACTGATCATTTGAACTCACCCCTTTATTATGTTTCATTTTCCCAGTATATGATGAAGTTAGTTATAAGTGAAATGCAAGCATAATCTAGGAGACTTGGATGTTTATAAGGGAATAAATTTATGTTTTCTTCCTTTTCAAGTTGTAATGTTGAACTTATGTTTGTATCCTGTTTCCAATATAACTAAACTAATCGGTCATTAGGTACTTGATTCCTTGTATCATGCCAATGTTATGTAATAAATCAATGACTCTAGGTAACTGGGGTTGAGGCATTACACTTGGTATTAGAGGACGTTTAGTACAATCCTTGTAAACATGATTTAGGAAAAATCTGATTAGAGGACATTTCCCTTAGATAGACTTTCAGGATTAGTATAGATGAACTTCCAATAATTTTGGCACTATAGAGATTTTTTGAGTTTTACAAGAAATACATCCTTTTATGGATATGAGAAAGTAGAGGTGGCTCTGGTATAGATGTACATAGGGGTAAAACACGAAAACAATGCTTCGATATAGACTCGAATGGGAACTAGTACATGACAACGGGCCTTGCTTCACTATTGGTTACGACACACTCGGGGGATAGAGTTAAGATAATTCTCATTTTCATTGAAAACCATTATTAAGGATTTATGAGTATAAACCTCTTCAAAGAATTTTTTTTATGATTACGGATATAACCCATAAACTGTTCAATTTATGTTAAGTGTTTTACAAGTTCAAAATTATGTACTGTGATTCATAAAAAAATATATTGTATGCCATTTTTTAGAAATGGTGCCTAGTGGAAGTAAAGGAAATTGTATCAACGCATGTAATACATGTAGGTATTTCCCTCTTACTCAAGATAATTATTGTAGATCTGGTGATGCAACTGGTGTTAATCTTCTTATAACCATACTAGGATAACTCACTTAGGTAATGAATAATAACCGTACCCGTAGGGAGAACCATGATCCATAATGGGGAGGATAAATTTTAGACTGCTTCATGAGGCAACAAACACCAACATTAAATGGGAGTAAAAATCCTTTAGTAGCTAAGCAATGGATATGTTTTTTAGAGAAAATATTTCATGCATTAGAGAGTAGCAAAAGGGAAAACGTATTCAAGGAAGTTTACCACCTCATAGGAGATGCAGATCAGTGGTGGTCATTGATAAAAAAACAATGTAAGATGAAGAAGTATCAAACATGGAATGGAGTTATTTTAAAGTGATTTTCATAGAATAATACTTTCTTCATGACCATAAACCGGATATGGAAAGACAATTTTTGAGTCTTAGGAAAAAGGAGAATGAAAATTTCACAAAGTGTGAGGATATCCTTACAAGGCTTGCAAGGCATGCTACAAATTATATGTGTAACCCAAGAAGTATGATTAATCATTTCATTGATGGGTTAAACCCATTTCATCATTGAGAATTTGTCTCATAATCCTTCTCACCATATAAAGATATTGTCTCATGTGCTATGAAGACAGAATAGTAATTCCTTATGTCTTATGACTTTAAAGCAAAGAAAGAAAGGAAGAGATCTGTTGAACACTCTAGGAAAAGAAATAAGGAAACATATAAGAAGGGAAAAGTTGAATTTCCAGCCTATGATAATTGTGGAAGAAAGCACCCTGGTGCCTGTCTAAAAGGAAAAAAATTATGTTACAAATGTGGATATAAATGCCATCTTTCTAGTGATTGTAAGGGAAAAATGAAGATACCAATGTTCAATGCTATAATTGCAGGGAGATGGGACATTATGCAAATGAATTTCATACACGTTGAGAAAAATATACCTCAAAATTGAAAAAGTGATCACGGAAAATCTTATGCGATCACTACTACTAAGGTTAATGCTCTGAAAGATGTGGTTGCTGGTAATTTAAGGGTTTCCTCATGTTTAGCCAATGATTTATTTGATTTAAGATCATTCCATTATTTCACGTCATCCCAGTTTTCTATAAATATGAGATAATTCCAATTTTATTTGGCAAGGGAGTTGTTGGTCAAAACACTTAATGGAAGTATCATTGTAAAAAAGTTTTGTGAATCATTCCCCATTAAGGAATATAAATGATATTTATCTGATGATCTAATCTCCATACCCATGATTTAATTTGATACAATACTCAGTATGGATTACCTTTCATACCATGATGCGAAAAATTATTATAAGAAGTAGGAGGTTAAAATTCTCGATGATGATAAGGAGTACCCTATCTTTAGAGAAGAAACGTTTCCATCTGATTCTTATCTAGATCCACCCCTATTAGCTCTACTAAATTAAATTATTGGGGAGGATGAGAATGAAATAATTATGGGTGAGAAAAAGAATTTTTGAATAGAGGACGTACTTATTGTGCAAGAAAATGATCATGTGTTTCAAGGGGATTTACCTGGACATCCTCCAAAATGATAAATTGAGTTTCCATTTATTTAATTCCTGGTTGAAGGCCCATATCGAAGGACCATTATAGAATGGACACTGTAAAATTAGTGGTACTAAAGAAATAACTAGAGGAATTGAGTAATAATGGATTTATTATCCCCAGTGTTTTTTCATGGAGATCTCCAACCCATTTTTTAAGAAGAAAGATAGATCTATATGGTTTTTCATTGACTGAAGGGAGATCAATGCTATAACAATAAAGAACAAGTTTCCACTACCTTGCATTGATGATTTATTCTACCAACATCATGGAGATCAGTATTTTTGAAAGATTGACCTTCGATCTTCATATCATCAGTTGTGGGTGAAGAAGAAAGATAGTCCGAAAATAGAATTTTGAACCAGGTACAGGGTTACGAGTTTACAGTAATGCCTTTTGGATTGAAAAATGTACCATATGTCTTCATGGATCTAATGAATAGAGTTTTCAAGGAATATATTTATGAATCTATAGTGGTATTTATTGATGATATCTTAATATACTCCAAAATCTATGAAGATCATAAAAATCACTTGTGGAATTGTTCTAAAGACTCTTAATAGAAATGAATAATATGGGATGTCTTGCAAGTGTGAATTCTTGATTTAGAAGAATTCTTTTCTTGGTTATATTTTCTATAAGGATGGAATCTATATTGATCCTTTATTGACCAAGGAAATCCAATAATGACCATCACTGATGAGTATAACTGAGGTACAAAATTTTATTAGTTTAGCAGGTTATTATCAATGCTTCATCCAGAATTTTGCCCAGTTGGCTAACCCATTAACCAAGATCACATGTAAAGGGGTTAAATTTGTTTGAAAAAAAGAGTGTGAAAAATGTTTTGAATAATTTATGAGAATATTAGTTAACTCTCTCATCTTGACTCAACCATTGGGGAATGATGGATTTGTAATTTATAGTGATGCTTCAAATAAAGGACATGGTAGTGTCTTTATGCAGAATGATAGAGTTATTTCTAATGCATCACGAAAGCAAAAAACTCATGAAAAAAACTATCTCACTAATGATCTTGAGTTATCATATATAATATTTGCTCGGAAAATATGGAGACACTATCTCCATGGTGAAAATGTGAGATTTATACTGATAACAAGAGTTAGAAGTATATTTTCTCCTAGAAGGAACTGAAAATTAGGCAAATATGGTGGCTTGAAAAATTCAAGTATTATTATTTCACTTTACACTACCACTAGGGTAAGTAAAATAAGGTGGAATATGTTTTGAGTAGAATGGACCATGGAGTTTTGAACAAGATAAGAGTTGAAAGGGATCCTATTTTCATGGATCTAGTAAAAATGGATATGGGAATAACCATGGATGGTGAAGAATCAATAATTTTTCAAATGGTTTCCAAACCATGTTTACTAGAAAGGATAATGAGTTCTTAGATAGATGCGGAGGAATTTGAAAAGAATATTAATGTTATAAATGATGGGAGATTGAGTGGATTCATATATAAAAACGGAATATTGAAATTTGGGAAGAAACATTGTGTTCCGAATATACCTAATCTAATAAGGGAATTTTTGGATGATTCTCATAGAACCAATTTCTCTATACACCCAAGGATCACCAAGATGAATAGATATTTGAAGGAACATTTTTGGTGGGACAACATGAAGAGGGAGATTGTTGATTTTGTGTTGAGATGTATGGTTTGTCAACAAGTAAAAGATGGAAGGCAACGACCTACAAGAGTCAAACAACCTCTTCCCATACCTGAGTGGAAATGGTATTATATTACGATAGAATTTTTCATGGGTCTGCAAAAGACTCATAGAAGGAATGATGCAATATGGGTCATTGTAGATCATCTTACTAAGTCAGTACATTTTCTTTCTATAAAAAAGATTTACCATATGAACATTTAGAATGACTGTATATTAATGAAGATTTAAGGCATTATAGAGTACCCCTATCAATTTTTTCTGATCGTAATCCCCATTTTACATCATGGTTCTAGAAATGTTTTCAGAATGCCCTGGATACTGAACTTCATTTAAGCACTTCCTACCACCCTCAAACTGATGGGAAATCAGAACGGACTATTCAAACCTTAGAAGACATGTTGAGATCTTTCCCACATGAATTTCAAGGTATGTGGGATCAATATTTACCTCTATTATAATATTCCTATAACAATAGAATCCATTAATGTATTCAGATAGAACCATATGAAGCATTATATGAAAAGTGATTTCGCAAACCAACCTGTTAGGATGATGTTGGTGAAAGAAAACTCATAGGCCTAGAACTTGTTGAGGAAACAATGGAAAAAGGGAAAATTATCCAAACTCGCATCAAAGAATCCCAAAGTAGGCAAAAGTTCTATGTCGATAACCGTAGGAAGGATTTGGAATTTCAAGTGGGAGACCATGTTTTCATGAAGTCATCTCTATGGAAGGGAGTAATATGTTTCAGTAAGATGTGTAAATTAAGTCCCATGTACATCGGACCTTTCGAAATTCTATAACAAATTTGAGTTGTAGCTTATCATTTGGAAATTCCTCCATGTCTCTCCAAAGTTCAAGATGTTTTCCACGTATCATTATTGAGAAAATACTTTCCTGACCCAATGCATGTACTCACCTATGAAGAAATTAAACTAGAACTTGATATGTTTTATTGTGAAGAGCATGTCAAAATTCATGATACAATGGAACAAGTGCTGAGAAACAGGACGACTCATCTGGTAAATGTTGTATGGAGAAACCATAAGATGGAAGTGGCAATATGGAAACCAGAGGAAATTATAATAAAGAACCACCCGAATCCTTTTTTGAGGTAGTATTCTAGAAATATTGACGACAAAATTATTTTACGGAGGGAATAATGTAACACACCATGCTTCCACATTACATTTCCTTTTGAATAATACAATATCATGCATTATAAGCAACTTCGAGATTCTAACGCACCATGAACAATCAAAATAGATGTTATGAATAGTAATAACCACTTTTTGAAATTTTATATATTTTATTTTTCAAAATGGACTTCATTTTTGAATTTGATATATCGAAATTAGCTTAGGGTTAATTTCTGGTATTTTTCTAAAAACATTCAATTTTTGATGAATTGGGAAAATCACTATGTTATTGGTTAAAGCTGACTCTTTATTTAAATAATAATTCAATTTATTTAAATTTATTTTACGAAAAAATAGATATATAATACCTATATAAGTTCAATTCAATTCATTGGATTCATTTTATAATAAGTTTAGATATATAAAAATTTTATTGAACTTTTTACTGTATTTTACCCACCACCAAGGAGAATTTGAAAATTTGTATAAAATTTTTTTTACCACTTCTGTGAGTTGAATTTCAAAAATCTGAGACACACAAATAATATCAATAAGTAAAATTTGGTTCAACAACATGAAAATAATTTTTGGTGAATAATATCTTTTGACTTTTATTTACCATAGTTAAAAGTAAATAGGGCAATTAAGGGGAAAAATGATATCATAATTATCTAACACATGTTCTACTTCTATTAAATATGTATAATTCGACCATAAATCACCTTAGAAATAATATATGAACCCATTTGGTCCACTTGGATTAGATTAGGAGATTTATTATTATTTTATTTAAAGTAGAGTTAAAAGAGTTAAATTCAATGTTTAATAGCTAAACCATTTTTAATATAAGATTACAGAAATTATAAAATTGACTATAAGCATTCATTATAAAGATAAAAATATTTCCTACATAATAGTATTTTATTTATAATTTTCAGAAATTAAATAATTTAATTTATTTATGACACAATGATGATGTAGTAATTACCTTATTAATGAAATATTAAAATAATTGTTATTATAAATATTCAAATAATATTATATTGACAATTATGGTGAATTCCTATAATTTTCTAGGATAATATGTCATTTAAAGGTTGGTTAAATAAATTTTATTTGAAGTGATAATGTTTTAATGGCTTTCAAAAAATCAAATACTAAATAGTTTCAAAATTGAGAAAATCGAGTTTTTAACATAAATACTATATTATTAATTGATATAATATTCATAAAAATCAAATTATCTGCGAAAAGACTTATATAAGGTTATATATATTAATAACAAACCACTTGTGGTTCCATTTTTAGTTTATATTATGTTTATTAACCATATAATATAAAAATACAAAGAGACATGGTAAATGTCAATCTATTTAACTAATAGTTAAATTGAAAAGATAATGTTAATATAGTGACATAAACCTGTATAAAACCGATTGGTTGAGACGTTCTTTACCCTTCACCACCTTATCCTCTAAATAAATCATTTTGGAGCCATTAGAAACCGAAATGATTTTCTTATAAAATTATATTTCAAGCTCTCTCTAAAGTGACCCTCACCTCTCTTATAAAAGGTCATTTCACCTTCCCTCAAAATGACACTTCCAAAGCAATTTGGCTCATCCAAACTCTTCTCAACTATCCTACCAACTTTCCCCTTCATTTTAAGGGCATTTTTTTGGTCATAAATCCATCCTATGGAGACCTTTTGATTAAATCAAAATGAAGAACACGAAGAAGAGATAAATATTTCATCAACTCTTTTAAGATCTTTTCTTATTCAACTTCCTATTTCATTGTTGTTTCCATACCTAAATAATAAATCCAGTAACTTCTAAATAATGTGAGGTTATTATAAATATATTAAAACCATATTCTTTATTCTATCCATCCTATAAATGGCACAGTCACCATACGTGTGTACGTACGGCTTACCGTCTCCACGTCTTGGTGTAGTTTGTTATTCAAACACTTCATTATTTGGATGGGTAAAATAATAAATATTACTAATGTAACTAATAAATATAACATGTTAATGATTCTTTATATATGATATTCCATCAAATTACATATTATTTCATAATCAATATAATGATATTGTTGGTCATGCATACGAACGGATTATTGTCTCCACGAACGCGATGCGATTCATTTCCCCATCATAACCGTTCAAGAATAATATACATTTGATGACTAAAAATAATTTTTAGGAAAATAATATCATTTTGTATATGAATAAAATACATCATATCTGTAATAGACATGGCTTATGTAACCAAGCATATAAAGGAAAACGAATCAGTTAACACCCGAAACGATGACACTACTGAAATATTAGTAACAAAAAATATTAGAGGATAATTTATAATATCATATTTATGTGTATAGTTCATTTATAATTTAATAAAAAGGATTTAACTATTATACAGGAGGTTAACGTACCCTTGACCAATAAAAAGTACAAGTTAAGGGTTAATTTTAAAATCTCTTTATTTTTTGAGGTTGTTTTTACATAAGTATCTACTAGGACCTCTTTATCATCCACATCAATGATTTCTTGAAAATGTTTTTCATAACAATTTTACTGTTTACTAGACTATGGGTTAAACTAATTTATACCCTTAATTGAACTATTATGTTTTGAAAGGATTCTTTTCGTCGTTTTCCAAGCAATGTACATTATGGCATTTTTGAGAAAATTTAGGTAACAATATTTTTTTAACGTATATGGTGGGTGTAGCTATAACATCATCAAACCTTCCAATACAAGATTATAATAATATTTTAAAAATAAATGTTTTATTTTATATTTATGTAACATTAAAATGGTTTCAAAGTAGACATATGTATTCATTAGAATAGTTTTCATTTCATCTATGTCTACATCCTTTGGTGGATTTTAAACTTGTTTTAAGTTTATTTATTTTGATACAAATATTCCATATTATATTGAAGGTTTTGTGATATTTTTTACCAGGGATGTGTTATTTTTATACCAATCAAGGTTTATAGTTAAAGTATTGACATTTTGTATTCTAGTTTTAATATGAATGTTTATGTTATGATTCACCCATTTCTTATGAGGAATGTATTAGAATTAGTTTGTGACGGGTGGGGCCCGCTATAGCTCCTCATTGCATCGGTAGGTCTCATGAGACAATTAGATGTGGTATTGGTCGAGGACTTTCCCAATTTGATATATGGTTTCGGCCGAGTCCTAAATCATTTTTAGATGTCTTGGTTGAGTCTTTGAAAAGGTGTTTCAGAATATCTTCCATTATACATTACCCTATTATTAAAATAATAATTATCACCCATGTGGTTATTCGACTATTAGAATACTCATGACTATGTTTTATTATGGTCTTATTTACTTGGCTCATATTCATACCAAAAAGTGTTCATGTTTATTATTTGCGAAGGCATGTGTTTTTAATTATTCACCATTCCCAAATGTATATGTTATCTTATACTATGTTTCCTACCCTTACTGAGCATTTGAGCTCACCCATTTCTTATGTTTCATTTTCCAAGGATATGAACAAGTTAGTTACAAGGGACTTGCAGACATAATCTAGGATGCTTGGATGTTTTTAATGGAATAAATTAGTGTTTTATTTCTTTTCATGTTCAAATGTCGAACATATGTATGTATCTTCCTTCCCATAATACCAAACTGATTGTTTTTTGGGAATTGATTCCTTGTATCAAGCCTATGTTATGTAATAAAGCACCTACTCTGGGAAACATGGGTCGGGGCATTTCATTTATGTCCCTACAGATAAAATTTTCCACAAATAAATATCGGGATTCAATTCTTTTGATATGATTCAAAAATAATTTTTTGTTAATCATCTCATGACCTATAATAAGTTAATAGGTGGGGGAATTTCTCTTCCATGATAATCTTCAATCTATGAAGTCCATTGGAGTTCACTAGATAGATTCTCTTAAAGAGATGTTTTTAGAAGATTATGTTTTTGTTTTTTATGAAGTGAAATGTAAGTGTTCTATATAATGCTTTGTAAAAGTAACACATATTTTATTGGGACTTCATAGAGTTCGTTGAGAATGGTGAATATGGGTAACACCAAATTTCCAAATGATATGTAAGAGAGCATATGGTGATATAAATTTTTTTATATTTTTTACAGTTTAACATAAATTAGAATTTTGTTGAAATTCAAATGGAAGATCATTATGAAAATAATTTAATGAAATCCAATCATAAATATCCAATCAAATAATGACCATATTATGATTTATTTCAATATAATCAGTTTCATTCTATCAAAAATTAATTTTAAAAAATGTATATCACATTGTAATGTATGAAAATTAGAAGTGTATTTTTAATTCGAAGATCAGATAGATGTCTCTATATCATCAGATAGATGGTTATGGATGAAGTCATCGAAAAAATGGTTTCTTGAATAGTTTCATTAATTGAGGGATAGAATTTGATGAAAAAAATGTGAAATATTATGATGAAACTCATGGGATGATAGATATTATATTATGAAGATGAGTGAGAGGTTCCAAAAATGGTTGTGAATAAAAATTATATAGAGACTTATTGAACATTAATTTTAGTACAATGTTTTAACAACTGAATGAATAGTATAATATTTATATTTTTAAAGTGATTTAAAAAACATCTGAAAATAAAAAAAATATGGAGATGAAAAAAAACATTTCCAATATTGATAAACCCATGAAGTAAGATAATTGTTTTTTCCATTTGTTGTGAACGTTCGTTTATGTAACTTAAATTTTTTAACAATTGTTTTTATAATTATTCCCAAGTTGAATTTTCAAGAATATTTATGAATACTATAGAAATATTAATATAAATCTGTTGATTTTTTTATTTTAATGATTTATTTTTTTAGTTTTTGATAGGATGGAAAATAAATTGGAGTTCCCGCATGTTCAAATTTATGTTATACCATGTAATGTAAATTTTCTTATAAACTATATGATGTAATATACCCATGTGATGCTGTTGTGAATGAATCTTCAAAATTTTATTGTTTATTAGACACGAATTATGAATTAACATTAGACCATTGTATACGAAAAAAATATTTCCCATCAATTTTATTAAGAAACAAATTGAATGAAAATAATCAGACCAACATGGTTAGAAATGAACCAGTAATGTAATTTAAGGAGGAATCAGTAAGACACTAGATATAGTTTAATATCATATGGATTGGATAAAATGTATGTAGAGGTGAATGGATGGACTTATAATATTAAATATCTATCAATGTCATGAAGAAACTAGATAGAGTTTAACAAATGATCGATCAGATGAATATACAAGAAGATCATCTGATAAAATAGAATATATTTACAAATGCATAATGTGGATTTTTTCCTCATGTCTTTCATGAATGTAAAGAATAAGAAGATGTACGTTCAAGAAGTGGAATTTTGAATAATAACAAGAAGCACAATGACAACATATTAATTCATATCGGGGGAGGTTTTATACTATTGTGTCCTAAATCATTGTTACATCTATATTTGAATGTATATAACAAGTAACTTTGTTCATAATTCAATAAAAGTATAATCATAATCCATTTACAATAACCACATAAAAAATTAATTTTAATTGAATTGTGTGGTAATGTATTATTTCCAAATACATGAAAATGAAAATCTATTTTAGACGTGTAGTGAACCTTTTATATACTACTATTCTGGTGGTTAGTTATTTTGTGATCGTTTAGAAAAAAAACATATTACTATTTAAAAATAGTTAAAGGCTGTTATAGGTGTAAGAATATATAAAAATAAATGATCATTGTTACACCCTCTCCCCCTCTCAGTGAGAAAAAGCTTATCCATATTGGTCATTCTATGTTGTAGTTTTTATTTTCTATTTTCAAGTATTTTTTATGATTTCATTTCTCATTAATGAATAACCATACTTCTATTTTTTTATGTATTTATTAAAATGGGAATTAATTGAATGGATATTACGATATTTAGAATTTTTTTATGGGGTTAAAAAATATTTAATCCTTATAATGATGAAAATGCATTCATTCTTGTTTTAATATTTGGTTATGGTTATTTTTATTTTTTATAACTATTGGAAATCCTAATAAATATCATGATGAAAAATGAAATAAATATTTATCATGATGATCATTGATCATGAAAGATATCTCCATGGATTATTTAAGGGGATACAGTTGACAGATTTTGATTCAAATTATATATTATTTTAATTTACCATGTTGGTTATTCGATTTTCAAGAGTTGTTCTAAGAGTGATATGAATAAAATTTTTCATGTCTCTAATATATTTTTTATATTATTTCAAAGTTCTTTTATAGAAATATAATTATTTCAAAAGAGAAGCTAATGATAATATTTTTAAATGGAATTTATGATAAATCCCAATGGTAAAATTTTTATTTAAAAAAAATTATTTTTTCATGAATGAACTTTTAACTTTTAGAGTTTTATTTTGGATTTAATATTTCATATGAAATAATTTTTAAAAATATTAAGGAAGTTATATTTATTTCATTGGTATTAATATACATATTTTGGGATCAATGTTCATTTTCAAAATTGATTTTTCTTCATTTAGTAACATGTTTCATTCTATAATTTCATATGTACCATATAGGGAAATTAGTTCCCATACAGAATTTTTAATTTCTATTCATACAATTTTAAGGATGATTATGATGATTTCGAATATATTTCATTAAAATAAAAATTGGTATATCGTAAAATTTTGTATTATCAGAAAAATAATAATTAGTGGAAGTTTTAACTATATGATGTAATACTTTTTTATATAATAATAATGTCATATTGACATAAATAAATAATCCTAACAGATATTCAAAAATACAATAAAAATAGTTATTTTATAAATAATAAATTTAAATATTTTTTTAAGGTTAGTTATTTATACAAACAAAGCAATACATTCCTCTAAATTAATTGGTAATCAGTAATAATAAAAATAAATGATAGAATAATAATAAAAAAACATCAATTTGGGAAACAAAAGTCTTAATCTTTGATTATGGCTGAAGACACCACACACATCATGTATCATGACATATATATATATATATATATATATACATATATATATCATATCCATCAACATTCATTGAGCATATTATTTCTTACATCATGTATTCTGAAATACTAAATTTAAATCACAACCCTTCCATGCATAGCTTTCAATACTTAGCAATAATCCATCCGATGACATATTTACGCAATGAACTTTTATTCCCTATAAAATATTCTCAAAATATAACTCTCTTATAATATTTTACTAAATACCCAAATCTAAATATTCTATATGTTATATTATTAAGAGACTGTAAATATTTCATACTATATAGTCCACATTTAACTCATAGAGAACCATTGATGAAGTTGTGTTACTAATAGATCTCACCTTCAACAATTTCATAAATGATCCCAAAAAATAAAATAATCACATGGATGCTATCTTACTAATAATTCAGTTGTTAAATCATATTAATAATTATTCAAGGCCTTATGAGGTGACTTATGGGAACCATAATATAATTTTTCTAATCACCCCTTTTTGTGAACCCAATACATAAATTTTCATCCAATAAAAATAATTTCATCTCTTAAATATTTCTCACTAATACTAATAGAATTTCATATACCACCACATTGTCCCCTATATGGTTACAAGAGTATTAACCTAAAAACAAAACCCTCATTAACTGCCTTTCTCATTTACAACATATTTTAAAAATTCAAAAAAAAGATAAGAGAGACAAGGAATTTTAGTGATGATGTTCAAAAAATCAATCACTAAATTAATATGGTTTACATAGTATCCCTCATATAAAAAATACCTTCTTTTCTTTCTATGTCTTTAAATATTGCACCCCATCACTAACAGTTCAATCATTATATGAAAACTAAAAATGTTATGATTGAAAACAAAAGAAGCTAAATAACTCATATGTCTATCTATAAAAAATCCATTTTCAATACAACCATCCAGAAATACCATTATCCCTAATCTCAATATGAATAAAAACTAAATTTTTTTGTATATTCATAAATTAATTTCCAAGGGAACCATTGTTGATGAATAATTATATGAGTGGCATAACAACCTTAAAACCCTATAAAATATTCCAAGATAGGTTTTTCTCATAATAATCGAAATAATTATTTTTTAAAGACCAATTATCAATTATTATAAACTAAAATCATGAAAAACAATGAATAATTAACTGTAAAATTTAAAATTAATTTAAGGTGAGAAATAGAGTATATTGATTTTTTCATAGATTTCTTTAGTAATTGTATGTAAGAGATAAATAGTATTCATAGATTTATGAATTATTTGGGGAAATAAATCATCATATACCTAGAATAAATAATCACCAATCAGTGATAGATATATGAAATGAAAAAATGGTAAGGGAAGATGTATAATAATATATAAAAAATATCACTCAAACCAACCTATATCATTATTTGAGAAAGAGTACAATGATTAAATTTAAATAGATTACCTCCTATCAACCAAACTCATTGGGGTAAAATATTAAAAATGGGGGATTATGAAAGTACACCATGAATGAAACAAAAACATTTCCTATTTATGTAGGGTTCGGGGCTCAAACCTTGAATTGTGGGGGATCCTAATCTATTATTTAGTGGTACATTAGGTTTCTAATGGAATGAGAAATTACCCTGAAATAATTATCATATGATCAATAATGTACAATGATTTTATTAGTTGTCGGGTGGTTCAAAATTTAATTTTCATAGAACCTAGATTTTATCATTACATAATAATATTTCACTTATATATATTTTACTGATTTCTACCATTCCCAAAATATACATATAGAATATTATGAAATATAAAAATTATCCCAATCCCCATCTGAGTAAAAAAAATCTCCATGATTCCATGCCATTTTATTATAATACACTATTGATCCACTAAAACCCATATATGTTGGTTATTTTACACTTCCCAATTACTATGCATGGTTTATGAACCTGGAACCATAATTATGTGATTTTCAAAATTCATGAAAATTTTCTACACCACTACAATTTATAATTTAATATAATTACATATTTATGAACATGAACCATTCATTTTAAATAATCCATATCATAAATCATTCATAACTAATTTTTTATTGAAGAACCATTATTGATAAATAATGAAACTAATTGTATGTATAATTAATACATCATTTTTAAAAATCTAGAAGGTACAACACTATTCATCTAAAGATATCATTTTATACAATACTGATTTAAAATTATAGTTAAATATTTTTATTTTAATTAAATAATTCATAATAATTAATTTTCTATATATATGTACTAAACATTAAAATATTATTATAACCTAATACACGTTCTATGACAACACATTAAAGGTAATTTCAAATTACACATTTTTTACTAAGGGAGAATACAAATATTTTCCCGAAAAAATTATTGACTTCTATAATTGATACATTTCAATTTAATGTAATATAATTAATATGATTAACATTTTTACATATACTCATTTAAAATCTAAATATATGAAATCCACTAATGAAAATGTAAATATCGCATTCTATTTATCATTAATTATGGGACCATATACATATTTTAAACTAATTAAATATATATAATAAATTGTATTAACACAACAACATTAAAAAAATCATAATAAATTATCATTATCCAATTCATCCATGAGTGAAATCATAATACATTGAATATATCAATTTCAAATCACATTTCTATCTATATTTCTTGGATATACCAATAATTAAATCAATTACAAAATGTAAATTATGATTTTAATACATAAACATTGTTATCATTGTGATTAAAAATATATGAATGATAATCAAGAATCATGATTTCCTAATGAATGAACATATGGACATCACTTGACTATAGAAAAACCTAATCATGTGATCCAAATTTATGTAACTACATATATTAATATAATTTAGTAGTTATTTAAAACAAATTAGACCTAAGTGACATTATTTTTTAATAAATAAGTTTTTCTTAATATTTGTTAATTTACTATGAATTTTTATATCATGGGGTTGATAGAAACTGGAAGGAGAAACATAATGTAATTTGATATGAAAGATGTGTTTTGAAAATATTTTTTTAATAGTTTTTTCTCTAATGTTTATTATATTTTGAACTTTATGGATAAATTATTTTTCTACATTATTAATTTATTTATATTAAATAATTTAATATTTATATATATTAAATTATTTAGTGTTTCCCAAACTTTTTTATATTGTTATTATAATTCATGATATTATTTAAACAAATGATATTTTTATAAATTATTTCTTTTAATTAATGTAATTCATACAAATACATTATAATTTAGATATTACTCTTATATCAAAAATTTAATAATACATTCATCCTAACATGAAATTTTTTTCAATGATAAAACTCATACAAGTCTATTATAAATTATTTTATAGTTTATGGAAGATGCAATTTGATATTATTTGATAAAACATTATATGTAAAATATCTAAAATTGCATTAGTTCATTCATACATGAGTTATTCATGATTATTAATTTTCAATCATGACTAGTATTCTAAAATGATATCTTTCTTTTGTAGCTAGTTGTATATATAGTAATAATATGTAATAATAAGAATATTCTTATAAAATATGACATATGATTTTATTTTTACATAAAATCATTTAAATTTAATGGTAAAATTCTAAAACTAATCTATTTTGATATTTTTATTATATGATGTTAGAAATGTTTTTATATATGTTTTGAATGTAATGATATTTTGAAAGATATTATTAAAAATTAATTTATGTGAGTAATATTTGATTGATAAATAAGTTCATATCAATTAACATATGATTTCTGTAAAAGTTATAAAACACTATTGAATATATTTTATTGAAAATAGAAAAGAAAAACCAATGGTAAGAAAAGAGAATATTTTTTTTCTAAATATCAATGAATCTCATTTGATTGGTTATATTAGTATTGTTATTTAATTTCTTTATCACAATATTAATGAAGGAATAATGAACGTTATTTTCAAAATTAGTATGTACACACTGCAACTAAAATATTCAAACTCCATTTGGAATATTCTAACAAATTTATTGAAAGTTGTTTTCTTTTCTAAATTCTTGCTTCATGATTAATAATGAAAATTAAAATAAATAGCAATGTTAGAACCCCATTATATATAAATGTTATTGATAGTTAATACAAAAAATTAAATATTATTAATAGTTTTTAAACATATGGTAGATATGTTTATAAAGGATATATTTTAATGAAAATTATTCATCAATAAAATTTAACGATGTTACTATTACTATTATATAAATCTAAAAAATTTATTTTAATTTTATTTTAATAATAATTATACATAGTGTTGTAATGTGGAATAGGTATGTCTTCATTGAAAGAGAGTAGAAAATTTTTATATATATTATAAAGTGTAAGTGAATTAATTATTTACTAAAATATGAATGTACAATTTAAAACTATCTTAATGAAATCAAAAAAACTATATTAAGAGTCTTGGTAGTGAAGTGGATTATTATCTAGAATACCCTAAACCACTATAAGAACAAATCTATTCCCTTTATGTTATTATTATGAATTTTGAAGAATGTGAGGATAAATATATTAAATAATTTGTTAACATAATTGATGAGTGATTAAAATTTATTAATTAATAAAATTAATAAACATAATTCAATCCCACTCATGATTAATACTTATAGATAATCTGATATAGAATTTATTATATTATCTCAACATTTAAATTCAACACATTCAATTTATATATTCAAATTTTATAAATTTTGTTATCATAGAGGAAAATCTAATAGAATGTATGTATATGGTTAGAAAACATTATTTTAGTGGAGGAAATTCTAGATACTCGGATAAAGGTAAAAAATTAGTTAAAAAAAATATTAAAAGTTTATTTGATCATATGGAATCATTAAATGTTATCTGATTTTGAATCATATATTTTAAGAGTTAATAATATAATAATTTTTATCTTAACTCATGATTAATGAATAAAAACATTTTATTATTATATTTTGGGGAATATAATTGAGATTCTCGTTGTGTTATAGATTTATATATTAAGGAGACCATATCTATTACAAATTAAATATGCTTGAAAAATATAATGTTTTCACATTAAAATTTTACTAGCTATACTACTCTCAATATTATTTTGTAAAAAACTATTCATGAGGATTCACTTAGACTACATAATTATAGACCACTATGTACCCTAGTCACATTATTCAATGCTAAATAAATTTAATTTTAATAACTATTAATTTCTAGAGAATTGAAAATTATATGAAATTTATGTAAAACAATTCCAAAATAGTGTTTGGAACTTTTATAATATATATCATCGAAAAAACTACCCAATAAGAATTTTTAATTTTTAATTTCTTAATAATGTTACATTTATATTACATGTTATATCAAAATCCTTTAAATCCTTAACTATTTTGAGTGTCTCTTATGTAATAATAAGTGTAAATTCATCTTTTAATATAGGTATGACACCATTAAATAATTTATAAATTATGAATATAAATTTTACAATAATTTTATATGATTTTAGTATACAATATGAAATTATGAGAAAAATTTCATCACGAAAGATAGTGTTACATTTAATGTTACCACGTTAAACGACTATTAGAAGGAAATTGATATATAATCTGATTCATCGAGTAAATGTTATATAAATAGTTCTACTTACAGGGATGAATACTTATAAATAATAAAATGATTCTAAAAATTATATAATTAATGAAATTTATTAATAAAACCATATTATATATTGATGTGGAATTTTTTAAATGAAAAATAGTTTAGATTTTTTTTAGTTCCAATAGAATTAGTATATCAAGCATGGTTTATTGTAACTCAAATTAAAGATAAAATTCAATTTGGAATCTAACATAATATTAGATATTAAAATGAAGTTACAAATATAAATTATAGATTCATGAAATGATTATGAGTATCCCACTGATAAATCTAAATTGAATTATAGTGATAAAAAACTATATAAGTTATTAAATATGGGTATTACAGATGAATCTGAATAGGTTGATTTTTTGGGGCTATAATTTACACCATGGGGGATTAATTTCCAATTTCAAACATATATAAAAATAGTAGTTGTTATTTAAATTTTGGAGTTAATAAAAATTGGAAATTCATTTTATATTATTTTAGGAAATATTTTATTTGTTTCATAAACAATGATTTTTATATTTATTTGTTAATGAAATTTGAGATGAATTTCTTAATAATATGATGATTCAATTAAATTTTATTTTATGATAATTAATTTTCTATTAAAAAGCAGAAATAACTAAAATTAAGAGGACATATAATCTTATTTGACTATTAAGTGATTTTAGGTGATTCATATAAAATCTATAGGTAATATTTATAATCATTTGAAGTAATAAATGTTGTTGAAACTTTTAGTGACATCGTAACTTATCTACATGGAATAGTTTTTCATTGTCAATATACAGAATCCTTATTGGAAAGTATTTTTATGTTTATGTTGATGTTTTTTCATGATTTCTAAGAATATATTTTTCATTACATAAAAGATACTTTTATAATACCATAAAAATAAATTAATAGCTTTTATAAATGTTAAAGATGATAATACAATTTCATTGATAAGTTACAATGGATTCGAGTATGAATGTAATGAGTTTAAATAATTATATTTAAATCCCAGTTTAAACCAAATTATTTATTACCATAATAAACCATAAATAAAATAATGATTTTTAAGGGAGAAATAGAAGATTCATTAAATCTCCTGACTAATGATATGCGAATTTAGATTTTCTACCTTTTTTTGATGAATCTATTAACATAGAATTTATTTTCATAAATATGGGGATAGAATTGATAAAAAATATTATTATGATTTTTAAAGGGTGAATAAATAATGTGAGATACTTTAATGTTTTCTGGATGGATGTTTTATCTCTTGAATAATACGTATAATATTTGATAATTTGAAAAAAAATATGGTGAAGGAATAATTTTTTATATTATATTTTATGAAAATCTTATAGTTAATCACATAAATTTCATGAATAATTCATGAATGAATTTGAATTTCATTTACTCAAATTTATCATTTTCATTCCCAAATGATATTATTTTGATACCATTATTATTTTTTATAAAAAAAATGTGACTTAGTACTCCTTTAAAATATAAAAGATATGATTATGAGTAGCATTACCATGTATCATGGTGACCTAACATGATAAAAAATTAATAACGAGAAATTTTACTACCTTGATTTATAACTTGAATAAAGTATTTTCATCTAGATTCTAGTATTGATAGTTTTGGGAAGGTGTTTGGAATAATTAATGAAAAATAAACACAATATAGGCCAATATGTTTACTATATATCTTGAATATAAAAATAAATATTGGATGAAACGAATTACTAAATATAGGGTTTATCAATAAAAGTAATGTTAAACAAGTATAAGTGGAATAAAAATAGATATTTAGTTAATACATGCACTGATTATATACTTATAAGAACATAATATTTTCATAGAAATAACGATGACGATCATTATATAATTTTGATGAATATCGATGGATGGTTAAAATATGGTTATAATGGAGATTAATAAATTTATTACATTGAATACATTAATGCAATTACTAATTTAGAGGCGGTTAGGGTTCTCATTTATTTACATATTATTCCAAATTTTATCCATTCTTAATTTAGGTCTAATTTATTTTTTCGAAATGTTTTCTTGTTCTGGATGTTTATGATGAATAACCTCCTAGTTTCTAATGTCTAATTTTTTTTAATTTTATTAAAAATATAATATCTTTATATTGTGTTATATATGCACTATGATCTTTTTATGAATGAATCAGTTTATTCATTTTATCTACTGGTATGTTATTGAAATGTAAAACCCTTGTTTATTTATAAGAAAGTAATATATATACTTTAAATTGAAATTTATTTTATTTTCTTGGTTAAATAAAACTGAATTTATGCAATAAATTTTCTTAACCGAAAAAAATATGAGTTTTAAAACATGGAGATGGTGGAGTTGAATTAATTTAATTTATTTTAAAATATTATTTATTGACATCGATAATGTATAAAATCATCGAAAATGTACAATTTATTTCTAGACTTTTAACATTGTTAAAGATATTAAAGCACATATTACACAAATATATTCTAAAATTAATAATTCCATGGATGAATTTGAGAATGTAGAATAAATAAATTTACAAAGAGGATTAATTTGGATATTGTTATATATTTCTACAGGTATACTATAAATCATGAAAGTTATGGATCTTGATGAAATATTTTAGTATGATGTCTCAAAAAATTATATCTGTATGATTTTAAGTATTCTTACATTTTTTGGGATTATGTATTATTTCATAGACACAACAAATTTAATTTGAAAATACATTTTGATACTATTAATGGAGTTTATAGACTAAAGAAGTTAATTTCATTCAGATTCAATGAATTTTTAGGTAAATAATTCATTTTTTATTTTAGTAATAAACAATATTCAATTTCATTATATTCATATAAATATAAAGTTTTTCCAAATATTATATTTTCTCAAGTGTCATGGTTAAAAAAGTTGTTGAGTCATTTTTTGTTTCAATATTTAACATGTTCCTTTCAAATGTGATAACATTAGTGCCTTAAAAAGTAAAATAATCTTAAAATTATTCAACTGGTAAAAAACAAATATCATGGATAATTTTCTAAGAGGATACACCTAAAATGTAATATGTCTATTAAGATTAATTAAATTTGAAATCTGATAGAAAATATCTTCATATAAATTATTTCTTTATATAGATTTTATTTTTAATTAGTGAGCTAGGTTTGAGTGTGCTTATGTTATTTCTCTCTCTTTGTTTTCTCTTTTAAAATTCTATTTTTTTATTATATTGTTTTGTTTTCTATCATATATGTCCTTTTTAATTTTTAATATCTATTTTTATTTTAATATGAAGAAATATTCTAGTATATATAGACTCTTTTCTTTCCCATTAAATTATATGTCAACTCCTATAATTGGAGAATTCATGTTTCTATATAATAGTGTTATTTTTCTATAATCACTATAATATTAAATTATTAAAAATTTGATTATATATTTTTATTCTTAAAAACATGATCAATTAAATACTATATTTTTAATGTTTATTTTCGACTAATCTTGGTTCCAATTACTATCAAATATTTATTAATTTTTGAATATGTTTTTTCTTGAAATGAGGTTTAACCCATTCAAATCCTAAATCATATCCTTATTATATAGAAACCAGTTTCTATTTTATTTCATTGATTTTATTTGAATAAATAATAATGAATAGATAATAGAGTCATTAGAATCATCAATATTTAATAAATAGAGTAATGTTACCCAAAAATAAGGATCTAACATTTAAATGTGGTATATTTGTTTGATGAATGGGATGAATAATAATTTTATGAGAACCTTAAATTTTAATAATTTAGTAATTATTTTTTATTAAAAGGATATGAATAATGATTCTTCTTCTAAAAACAATGATATTTATATTTATGTCTTGATGTTTTGGAATGATAAGGAATAGTTTGAGTCTATTGTTAAAGAAAATGATTCTTTTTTACTTATTGGTGATCGAAGAGATCATAATGTATATCCATGAAAGAATATTCCACTATAAAAAACTTTTAACGGTGATGGAGACATTAGGTCTGTTGAAATCTTGTTTTTAATTTCCCAAACTACTAAAATATGGAATGCGATTTTTATTACACTAGATATAATGATTAATATTTAATGAAACATTATTAAAGATTGGATTTAATTTCAATAATTTATTGCTAATAATGTTTTATTGAATAAAAAAATGGGGAAATACTTCATGATACATGATATGGGTAGTGCAACAATATAATATGAATTAAATAATTCCAAATTACTTTTATATTGATAGAATTCACACCCTTCTATTATATATGAATGAGGATACTATAATTTTGGATGATTAATAAAATTCTCACCATCACAATAAATTAGCGTGTAAAGCCTAATGGAATATTTTTATTTCATATAATGGATGGTAGAATTGATTTCTACCAGTGTGGAGATATAATTATATTAATGACTCTGAATGTGAATTAAAACAACCTAGTAGAGTTGTGAGGATTATAAAAGGGAAGAAAATGTTCTTTTTTAAATATTCATAATGATGATGACTAAACAGTGAAGAGGAAGTTAAATATTATGATCTCTAGAAAGATGAGTTGACATTATTTTTATTATATATGATCATAAAATTGTTGAGAAATATTATTAAGATATTATTAAAATTATTTTTTTAAATATAAATGACAATAAAAATAGAGAGACATTGCAATGATATTTGAAACTTAATAAATTTGAGATGCTGCTATTTTTGAGGTTATTCATGGTCATGTTTCTGAAATTGATAGATAAAATATTTCTATTTCCACATAGAGAGAATAATTTGATATGGATATTAGTGAAGTATAAGTATTAAATGTTTATCATTATGATAATAACAGTGAAAAGGATAATGATTCATTAATTAATATTCAAGAATAAAGAATTAAATCATTATAAAATAGTAAAATATTTTAGAGAAAAAGGAATTGAATTTAATGATATTTATATATGAAATGCATGTGTGAAATAACGGTTTGAGGTAAAAAAATTACTTGGTTTTTTGAAGTTGATTTAAATTAATATATTGAACGTTATATCAGAAATAAATCAATTAAATTACCATGAGTTGTTTTTTTAAATAAGATAATGTAATGTTTGATGTAGATTTTAATATTTTTGATATTGATAACATTTCATAATTGTATAAATAAGGAAATAATGTTACTTATTTTATGTTTGGATTTATATAAAAAAATGTTTAATTGAAAATGGATTGTAAAATTATATATCAATGGAGTATTTTAAGTAATTAATTTATTAAATGTTTTGAAAATCAGATTTTTAGGAGTTCTAGGAGGTTTATAAATGTCAAATAGAATTTCTAATTCCATTTAATCACACTGAAAATTTTTATGTTGAATAAGTGAACTAATATTTAAAAACAATAAAGCCTCAAATATCTATCTTGGATTTTTTTATAACTTTTTGACCATGAATATTGATTTAATAGAATTTATTGTTTTTATTTCATTATATCATATAGAAAATAGAAAATATTAAATAATCATTAATTGTAGGGAAGTGAAAAATCAAAGTATTTTATATTTAAATCCTAATAATAAACAATTTGTTTACCATGCTACAAGTGAATGATAATATCAATTGGTTTCATTGACTTGAAAATTAGAAATATTAATCTCAGAGATAATTTGATTTGATATTTGCAGTATTTGAAGTGTAAATAAGAAGTTAAAAATCAAATGTCATTATTGATAATGGCATAGAAAAAATAAAATATATTATTAATGGTGGTTAAATTTTTTATATTAGAATGTAAGAAATTATCATTTTTAATGTCATGAAAATCATGATTCCAAATCATTGATATAATGTTGATGAAAATTGATAATATAGTGGATAACTTTTGGAAAACTATCTTCGATGCATGGAAAATGAAAAATATCCCTTTAATATTGATTTTTTATGAAGTACATATATGAATAACAACCATTAATATCAGTATTTTTAATTATCATATTGATATATGTTTCTAATTAAATTATATGAGTTTGAGAATATATTATGAATATATTTTTTTGGAATGGTATTTCTGGCAATTTGAAGGAATAATGAGCATGGGCATTATATTCTGAATTCTCAATTGACTACAAGATCCAAACTATAAAAATATTTTGGTCAATATTTCTCATTCAATTAATAGGATGTGTTTTATCCTTATCATTTTTTTGTGAAGATATATATTTATATAAAAAATCCACAAACATGTTTTGTTGTTCAATATGTTACAAATACCTTAATATCCTGTCAAATTGATAGTTATTCCTAAGTATATTAACTAAATCCTATAATAATTAAACACATTTATCCAAAACTATTATACATAGAAACGTAATATCCTTAGAAAAACTAATTATATATAATTTTTTTACAATATATATACATCCTTAGTTAATAATAATCCATTCAATATTGTTATTCACTTTAGAATTATATTAATATAATTTCAATTTTGGGTGAAATATTAAATATGTTGTAAAATTTATTATGTGTATATATTTTACATCACAAATTGGAGAAGAATATATTTAAATAAGTAATAATTTTTCAATATTAAATTTCATTAAAATATATCATTTAATTTCATTAAATATAGTGGTTTTATCAATAATATTTAATTTTCTTAAAATGCTAGTTTATTTTATTATTTTATTAAATAAATGATAATATTTTAGGCTTCAATTGTATTATTATATTTCATTAAAAATGTGTATATTACTGTAATATTATTGTTCTTTAGTATATGTTTGAATGAAAAAATGGAAGGACTCATCCATAAACAATTCATATTCTGGTAATTTTTAAAAAGGAAGTAACATGAAAATAGTAATCCCAATCATTAAAAGTGGTAATTTATACTCATTATCCTTTTTTTACTAAAAGAAAACACATTTAAAATGAAAAATGTTTTATTTCCCTAACATATCTCAGAAATTTGATCTTAACCTCATCATTTCCCTTACTCTTCATTATAATCTTATGAAAATAATCTTACAAAAATGGAATGTGTATAAAAATATATTTAAGAGACATAAAATATAAGGAATATATCATAAGATCAGAAATATATAAAAAATATAACTTCTCCAAAATTTACATTGTGCTCAAAATTGTCATTTTCATAACCAATAAATTACCTTTTTATTACGAATTATTTTAATGAATCATTAAATAAGTTATCCCATTGGAAAAATAAAACCAAAAATGTTTTCATCAAATATAGGAAAAACTCATGAATATTTTAAAAAATTATATTTTCACCCATATAGGTAACATATACATTCTTTTGATCTTAATTGCAATAGCTTGCATTGTGAAAACATTTTGTTTTTATTAAAAATTAAAAAGAATAAATTAGTCAAAATAGAATCCTAGGGAATCATTTTATCTCAAATTAACTCATGATGTAACACTAATGGGTACCATATGATGTAACTCACACGACTACAAGGAAATAACTATCACAATTATACTTGGATTTTGTCCATCATAGATACCCTTGGAATAACGAATATGGTCAAATTATAATGTAATCATAAAAAATAAATTAGAGGTATATAAGAGTCCCACACTTCCTTGGTTTATATTATAACTACCAATTATCACACATAATTCCCCATAACAATGTCATTGTCATCAAACATGAATTTTTTACCATAAAAACTCCCCACGAGAAAATCACTTATTTAGAATGAAAAGCGCACCCATACAATGGAAAAAAATTCCATTTAAATAAAAATTATATAAAATTAAAGGAAATAAGAAATAATTAAGAATTAATAAATTATGGAAAATATTATCAGGTTGTATTTGTGAAAAAAATCCCTTTGTTTTTTTAAAATGTAACATTAAAATATGATTTTTTTAAAGAACGCCCTAATATATAACCAAAAAAATAAATTTTTGAAATAATTGTAAAAAACATCCAATAGAACATTCCTAATACATTCATTTAAATAGTAATAAATTAATAAAAATAATTATACAAATATTTAAATAATAGATAATTATTTAGATAACAAATACTTGAAATACATAAAATGAGGTTTTTAGTTGAAGAATCTCTTACCATTAGTGTGGCTAGTCATTTATGATATTATAATTCATATTTGATAATAAAAATAGATTGAATTATACATACATATGATCATTTTTTTATTTAATTATTCAATTTATATCATTTATTACCATGTAATACACAAATAATTAATCAATTAAGTTCACTTCTGATGTTTTCCTATAATTTTTTCATAAGTCCAAAATGACATATAAGGTTGATGTTTTCATTCAGAAATCATATCCAAAAGAATATTCCTGGTATAATTATAATTTTTATACATAAATTA
Organism: Viscum album; assembly: GCA_963277665.1. Taxonomy (NCBI): domain Eukaryota; kingdom Viridiplantae; phylum Streptophyta; class Magnoliopsida; order Santalales; family Viscaceae; genus Viscum; species Viscum album. The sequence goes on along the minus strand of OY728161.1, from coordinate 2,117,445,783 downwards.
TACATTTAAATACTCCCTTTGAAAATATTTATGAAAAATGAACAATGTTACAATAATTGAGATGGTAGGTCGTACATATACATGAGCAATGTTTCTATTTTTCTACAATCACTATAGAAAGATGGTGAGTATAATATAATAAAAAATGTTATACTAGTATCTTTAAAATGATACAAATTATTTAATTAAACATATAAATATAAATAATTTATGTGATGTGGTGATGAAAATGAATTGCATCACTTCATGGAGTAGGTAGTCTACATGTATGCAAGAACGATGTTATATTTTTTTCCCTTGAAAGGTTTGAATTTATGTGAAAATTGATTTTTATAATATATAAACATGTCATTAATATCATATATTACATTTATTTCATCACTATAACTTATTATTATAGATGATGATGGTCAGTGAATTACATCTGTACACAAGGTGGTAGTTCACTGTACATATGATTAATTATTTAATTTTTAATTTTTTGAAAGCACAAATGGATATGGGATTATCCAATAACAAATAACATTTCATTATATATAAGATAAAATGTTTATAATATTAAAATGGACAAATAATATTTAAATAATTTGGAAGGGGAAATAAAATAGAAATACCTAATTAAGAATGATACGCGTTCTTCATACAACCTCATTTTCATAACACCTTAATACCACTAAGGTTGGTGTTCTGGAGAAACTCATGATTATAGAATAAGTATATGGATTATATGATTTTATTTTGGTATATATTTTATATAATAAATGGGGTGTTATGTGTGAATAAATGAGATGAATAGGATCCCTTTTGTTGGAGAGGGTGGGGCAGTCCTTGAATTTATCGAAAAACAGTATATTATCATAAAATAATTATTAATTTAAAATAGACAAAAAGTGATTTAAATCAAAGATAATATGATTATGGGTATAAATCATATCATCCAATATTTTTTAGATATTTTTAGTTCTCTTACGTACCCTTAGTGTAGAGTTTTAATCATTATTCAAACTATTGATGTGTTATTGTGAAAACATTGATTTTTACACTTTGAGTGTAAAATTTATTACTATTAATAAAAAATAACTATTAATGGATCATGGATGATATTTTAAACATTTAATTTTAATTATGTATACTATAATATTTTTAGAAATTTTAAATCATTTATATAAATATTATTTATTTTTATATATAATTAAAGAAAATTTTACATTATTCATTACGTTTACATTTATAAATATCAATACAATAGGATAAAAAACAAAATAAATGTTCTAATTAGTCAATAAAATATTAATGTAATATTTTAAATACATTAATATCATTAATTATCTCATATTATATTAATTCTTAATATTTTAATATCATTTATTTGATTTTTTATTAGATAAATAATTATTGCATCGGTGTTGTACATGAATATATGGTAATTACAAATACCATAAAAATAGAAATTAAATAATCAATTTTAAGATAAATCAATTATATTTAAAAATTATATATAAAGAATAAAATTTCTTCTGAGTAAAACCATAGTAAAATTATTATGATTATTAAATACTTGTGTGTGACGTGTTTGAAGATTCAATAGATAAAATACTATAAACATAATGATATAATTAAGGTGGTCCAAAATTTTCATATACCTGAAGCCTGAATTGTTATAGAATAATACTAGACATCCAATACTTATGAATGTGTTAGGATCATTTTCTAGTCCTTCTCATTTTATTTTTCAAGTAAATTACATGATTTACCCTTTAACCTGGTAATGAAAATAACTAAGGCTTATATTCATTTAATCTAACAATAATAGTAATCTTTTCACAAAAATTCGACATCCTAATTCTATGTATGGAATCAATTTTTCAAAATTAATAAGACATAAAGTTCATAATTTAATTTCAAATTAAATTGGAAAAAACACTTTAATTTTTTTCAAAAAATTCAATTCTTAAACATAAAATGTACTTATATTAAAATCAAATATAAAATATATTTCAAGAATCCAAATTGTGTTATTTTAAAATATAATTAATAAAATTAATTATGAAACTAATATAGAATATAAATCTTATATCTAAATATATGAAAAATGCAATTTTCAAAAAAAATTGATATTTTTATTATCAAATGAAAAATAAAACTTTTTTAGAAAATTTTAACATTTTCATCATAAGATAATTTTGATATAGTGATTAAAAAAAGATATTAATTTCAGTAAATAATTTTATAGATTTTTAAATTGTTATTTTTATTTTTATCTTATAAAATAAATACAAAATATTTTTGAAAAATGTGTATTTGGAAAATAAAATGAATTTCCTAAAACAAATTCCTTAATTTGATAAGAATTAATTATTACATTATTAATTTAGTACGATCATTTTTTATTTAATAATTATTTTAATACATTTCATTACTATAAAATCAATGGCAGGGATGTAGTGACCACCTAATAATATGATTAATTTATTCATTCATGTTGTGTTTTTCATATCTTTCTCGTTATCAAATATATTAATTCATTTTAAGAACATGAGATATAAAATTATCCCACCATTTGGAGGTTATATCCTTTGCAATTTTGAATTCACTCTTGGTAACTAAGGTTTGAATTTTATATATACTATTATCGGTATCCCACACAAACAAAATGATTAGTAAAACATCCAATTTAAATAGGGGGAAGGGAAGAACGATGATCACATGGGAAAAACAAAATAGGCTTCATTATAGGGAATCATGGACATATAAGAGTTTATATAACACCCATATAATGATATAAAGTCATAGAGAACATGTTCATGTGAAAGGGAACAATAAAAAAACATATATCTACGATAGGTCAAAGGGTCATTTATTTCTCGATAAGAGAAGTAAATAGATAATGTTTGTGTTTCATGATTCTTTTCGTGTATTTGAGGAATTACATTAAATAATTTTCTAGAAACATGAGTAAATATAAATTCTTAACATGTTTAATTTCATCCATTAATCCATTTCGACTACAATCACATAATTTTGACAAAAATGATGAGTACTAAAGATGAATATTTCTAGTATAAAGCATTAAATCAACTTCTATAGATCAATAAATCTATAAAATTATAAAATTATATTCCTTGTGTAACTAGACATTAACCAAAACCAAAATGATTATAAGAATATAATATCATTCCAACAAAATAATTAACCATAAAAACCATATATTAATTCTCAATAATTTTAATGCAATACCATGAATTCAATTGAAATCATATGATAATAATAAAAAATTCTTTATAAGAATATTATCTTCTGGTATTGAAAAAAAAAATCATAAGGATTTGATCACATTTACATTCATGGTAATTTTAATATTTATTTCCAAATAACATCAATTATGCTTGAAGGATCATAACGAAAAGTGTTAACCCAAATAATTTAACTTCTATGATATGATAATTATTTCTATAAATTATATTTAAAAATTAAAATAATTCCATATTTATCTGAAATTAAAATCACATAGTATTTTATTTTCCATATTCATCTAATTGTTCCAAAAATTAGAGTTATCTTCCTCCGAAATAACATTAATCAATTAATAATCAAATCAATATTCAATTACATGGTATTTTATATGATAAACAAACCATTCCCACAATATAATTATTAATCTTATATAAAAAAATTTAAATAAAAATAAAATGTGTTACTATTTGGGACTCTATGTAGGCCAATGGTAGGTGATGCACCCTTGTCACCATTTGGTTATGTGTTCAATCCATTTGGGATTTTCAGATGTGAAAAGTTGTCACATGGTCTATAAAATATACTTTTCTAAAACTATATAATTAAAATAAAATTCCCAAAAATATTATAAATTCTAAAATTAACCCTAAAATAAGAAACATTAATATCAAAATTTATTCACTATGTTTATCTCATAATTTTCAATTTTTATCCCCAAAAAACTCATAATTTCCTACAAATATAAATGTCTCAAAACATATTATTAATCACATTAATATTTAATAACATAGTTCATCAAAAAAAACCAAAGAAAATAAAATTTTGATAAATCTTATTATTATAAACCAATAATAATTCTTAAGAAGCCCTCTCATGAAAACATCCTAATCACTAATGTTATCTAAACCCTACTCTGATACCAATTGTAAGGACCTGACCATAAGCAATATATAGTATAGTTATTTTAAATCTAAGAACACCATTTTTCTTAAATACCTTTTAGGTTTACAGTTTTAGTGAATTTAGACGAACCCTTTCTATTTAAACCCCATCATTACAAGTTTGAACTTGTACATAGTATATATTTTTATCCACAAAAGAAAAACATTTTAAAATACAACATGTATTTTTATTCAATGAAATATTGAAATAATGTAGATATGACCACATCAATTTCCCTAAAAATTATTGTAATCATATGGAAAATATATTTTATATGTGGGATGGACCAAAAAATTCTAAATAATTTAGAAAAAATTAATCATTATTCCATAAATAATTATAAACAGTTTCCATTATAAAAAAATTGGTCTCCAAATAAATTTTTTTTACCTAATAAATCACTATATCTGCAGAAATATTTTCATTATAAATTTTACAATATATCATATGGGAAAAAATAAAACCAATAAATGTTTCATTTATTACATTACAAAATTAAGAAAACATTCAATGAATTTTTACATTTTATAATCAAAATAAATGTATAATTTTCTATGAATGTAAAACACATAAAATACAATGTCACAAAGAGATATCTCTAAATACATTGAAAGAATGAATAAATCATATATGTAACATGGTGAATCATTTTCTTATCATTATTACTAATTTTTTGAGCCTCACATCAACTATATTATGTAACCCTCCTGACTACCAAAAAATAACCCTCACATTTATATTCTGATGTAATGATCATAGTTACACAAGATATAAATGGAATGGTCAACATAGAACATAAAAAACCCAATTTATTTGTGGGATATAATGGACCCACACATATTTAGATTATAACATATCCTCACATAATTATAAAAAACTCCTAACAAACATAACATAATTCTAAAATATGAATGATTTCTTTATAAAAACATTTGTTTAAGAAAATTAATTATTTAGAAAGAAAAACATGCACATTTAAATGAAATTATATACATGGAAGATAACCTTGTATGATAAAAAAGTAATAATGAAATAATTTAGGATTCATGAAATTTGGAAAATCTTTTAATTCCATATAAGTTAAAAAATTATTAGTTCTGATTTTTGTAAAATGAAATATTTGAAGGTGGGTTTTAAAAGAATATCCACGATATAAAATGATAAAAGGATACCTCATTGAAATAATTTAGAACAAAATATAAAATTACATTTTGAAAAAAATTAAAGACCAAATATATAATTTTTTAATAATAATTTTGAATTCTTGTACATGATAGATAATGATTTTGAAAAAAATATTTTAAAAATTTAAATAGTGATTTTTAGTTAATGATTCCCTTAACATGGGTCTAAATAATCTCATAAGTTCTTTATAATCAGGATTTATAAACTTATTTTAATCTATTATTTCTCTAAAACATATATCTTGTTTACTATTATTCTTATATTTGATATTAAATTTCTATATACAATTATAAAATATCTTAAGTTCTTATATGATGTTTTGATTATGTTCTATTCATAATTCATTAAAAACATCAATGATAAACATGTTCATTAATACAAAATAAATAGAATAATACGAATGAAAAAATTATCTTTTTTATACATATATTATACATTTAAATTACACCATTAAATATGGTTATGAAAAATGAACTTCATTAAAATCATTGAGAGGGTATGCCATACTACACAAGAGTAACATTTCAATTTTCCAATCATCATTATGGAAAGATTGTATGTATAAAATTTACATTAAATAATTATAATAATATTTTAAATAATATTTTAATTCTATAAATATAATTTTACATTAATTTTTGACATGTGTTGATTAACATGAATCACATCACTTCGTAGAGGTAGTAGTTTGCATGTACACATGAACGATGTTATCATTTTTCATCACATGGAATGGTAAGAGTATAAGTGATAGATTTTATATTTATAATGCTAAATATTTTATTAATATTTTATATAAACATTAATTAAATCAATATTTCTAGTATTTATAGATGGTGGTGTAAAATGACTTACATAGGTTTGTGAGGTGTTAGTCTACCCGTGAAATGAATGATGATCTTTTTTCTCATTTGATGGAAGAAGAGATGGATATGGGAATTTAAATTACAATAAAAAATATTATTATACATATGATAATGGATTTATTATTTTTTCATGTGTTAGGAATATCAAAATGAGTTGGAAGGAAAAATAAAATAGAAAAACATGATTACAAATGATACCCCTTTTCAGAAAATATCTTGTTAATAAAAGTTATGTCAACTATGTTTGATATTTTACCTAAATTATGGACATTATAATGAAAATGTGGAATCAATTATGGAATTTTAGAAGATCATGGAAGACCCAAATTGGGTTTTATATGCGAATAAATTATATGAGGAGGATCACTTTTATATGAGAGGGGAAGATCATTGTCATAATTTCTCAAAATATTAAATTACTATAAATTAATTTTTAATTACATTTGATTTCTATGTGAGTTATTTCTAATATAATATGAAAATATTTATAAATAATATAATATAATAATTTTTAGTTATTTTTATGTCACATTATTATACTTATCATTTGTTTTAAACCTTATTTAACCCCTTTAACTCTTACCATTAGAACGATAATTTTTACTTTTTGAGGGTAAATATAATTACTATAATGTTTCAAAATACCCACAGTTCGATTATAGATGATATTTTAAACCTTATACTAATCACATGGATGGATTTAATATTATTATTAATTTTAAATCATCATATTAATTATTATTTATTTTGATATATTTTTAATTTTAGGTTTCCACTATTCATTACATTGAGTTTTAAAAATACGAATAAAATAATATTTATTCAAATAATATCTATTAATGTCCTCAAAACATGTGAAATTAATTTATAAAGTCTGAATATTATATTAATTTTATCATATTATATTCTATTTCAATATTTTTTATATCATTTATTTTATTTTTTTCATTAATTAAATAATTACCGCATAGCCAACTGGGGGTACATTAAGTGGAACCATGTATGTATGCCAGTCCCTAGAAATAGAACTTCATTAGGTTTCATCCTTATATAATATAATATATATAGGGGCATGAGGCCCATAGGTGGTTGGTGTGCCCAATGATAGGCGTGTTGTAGCTCCCACCTATACCTCATTATCCAAAAACACGTTTTGAGAAAGGGAGATGACTTTAGGAGTGGGAATTAGTGATTTTAAAAACTTCAATGAAAATGATCTACATTTCATTACTTGATGACGAGTTTTTTCAATCCATATTGGGAATTCTCATTCAAGTATCTATTGCGTTCATATTCACATAATAGTGATGATTCTCTTATTAGTTCCTATCTGAGGAGAACATGTGTTTTTATGAGGCTTTATTTGGTTCTCTAGATCTAATGAAATTTGATCATAATTTATTCTCTAATATCAAAAATCATGATGATGGTGGTGATTTAGTTGTTTTAGATCTGATAGTTCTTTAAATAAGGAATAATCTCTATTTTCACATCATGTTCACATTATTTATTCAAAAGGGTATAATCCCTAGTATTATATCAATATGATGAATCAGTTTTCTCATTGGCAGAGCAATGATTTTGAGACCCTTATCATGATTGGTAGTGGTTTTTTTCATTTTCTAGTATAATGATGTAAGTAAATGTCAACAACTACGAATATGTGTTATTTTCAACTTAAACTAGGTACTTTTCATATCTCATTTTGGGATCTAACATTCAATCCACCGAATAAAAAGAAATAAAATACTCAGAGATTGATATGTTTACATTGATGGAATTTAGTGTATTAGAACCCTGATATTCTCAATGATATTTCCTCTTGTCTTGGTACTCCAACAAAAATTGATCAATAAATGTTAGTATAAGAACATGGTTTTTTCTAACATTATTTTGTATGTTAATTTGCAATTTGGATGTCCGGATAATATTACTCTTCTATACAATTATAATATAATTGATGTCAAGGTGAAGTATAAAAATGTGACATGCTTATGTGATATATGTAATATTGTGGGTCACTCTATTTGAAATTGTATATTCATTTAAATAAAGGAAAGAGAGGCTTCAAAAACCAAGGATGTGATGTAGGTGACAAATAATTAAAAGAATAAAGGTATTTTTCTTGAAAAAGGATGTGCCTCCAAGGATCCACCATATATATCTAATTATAAAATCCCGCATATGATGAATTGATAAACAAAAAAAATTGGGATGATATTTCTAAGGAGAAGTTATATCATCCCTCTATTCCCTACTCTTCAATGTTAGTAGAGCTTGAGGTGCATTATGAGAAAGACACATCCTCATATTACCAATAGTTTTTTCTATACAAAATTTACTTGATATCAATATGTTTTTCTCATAGTAGTAGGGTGAGATGGAGGATGATGATATGCCTATTTATATTGTACATTATATAAGGTATCCTATTCTTTTGGAGAAAAATAAGTCAAAATATCAAATCCTAATGAAATGTTTCATTAGACATTCATGTCATATTGGTACATCCTATGATGGAAATAGAATCATTTATATCTAATGTTTTTTTATTTAGGATTATTCCCATTATAATACTACATATTCATGTGATATGTTAGTTGTAGACTTGATGGTGACTACCCAATAAGATCATCCAGACATGGGAGATCCCTTGGTTCTGCACATGGTAGATGTTTCCATGAACAATTCTTCACCCTCTTTGAATAATGTACTTAATAATTCTTTGTTTAAGTGTGGTGACATCACCTCTTTAATAAAATGTAATCAAGTACATAAAATGGAGGTTATAAGGGCTCATAAATCCTTAAATTTGAATTTTTTTGGGGAATATAATGGGGGGGGGAAAATCCAAATTCAAGTCCAAATAATGACCTAATTTTGGAATTTCCAAGGGATGTCCAGTAATGAGACAACCATGTCCCTTAGGATCTACATTAAGAATCGAAAACATATTATTATTAGGATAGATGAACGAAATAGAATTTTCTCTACTAAAATTTCTAATCCTGAAAATTTAGGTTTTCATTTTTTGGATAATAGTATATGTTATGTTTATGTTTACAATTTATTGGTTATGGATCACTCATCCTCTGATAATACTATATTAGTATCCTCTATTGATCTACATGTCATGATTTCATTTAATTAAATGGGTAATTAGTTGTGTATCTCAATAATTTATATTCATGTGATTGATTGGGATCATAGATGAATATGGTTTGAGATTTATTCTTCAAAAGACATTATTTATGTTCCTTAGTTTATGTTGGAGGATGTTAATCAAATTCGGAATCCTGACTAGAAATTGGGTACTGTGTCCAAATCTATTTCATCCTAGGAATTTATAGCATTAATTTAATTTAATTATATGATGGAGATTTATTTGGCTGGAGATAATTATTCCTGGTATTGGAAGCATCTAAATGTAATGGTTTCAATAAAATATGATGGTGCCTTTGCTAATGAAGAATTAATTGATAAAGGTAACTCTATATCATGTAAAATCTTGTTAAGGATTAATTCTTATCACCATCTAATTTAGATTTATTTTTTTATCAAGGATTTCATTCCATATTTACCATTAATAATAAATAATTCTTGGGTGTCTCAACTAGAATACAGTAAAATTATTAAGGTGGTTTGTATCTCTATTTCTTTTAGTAATGATGCTTTATATTTTAGTATCAGATTAAAATTGGTAAAAAAATAGGTTTAAATCGTGGAGATTTGATTAGTTTTGTTGTCATGATTTTGATATCCACTCATTGAGTATTCCCATCAAAAAAATTAATGAGAACAAGAAATGAAATTAATTTTTTGATGGTATTTTAAGTGAGAATATGGTTTCACTTAAGATCATGAAGATCTATAATATTAATGCTCGAATGAAAATAAATTATTTAAATATAAATTGATTAAAGATTATGATATATATTTTATGTCCTTTAATTCCTTTCAACATTCGAGAATGATTTATAGGACTTTTGGACTAATGATTTGGTCAAAACAATTTATAAAATCAATAGAAATGTATTGGGAAATAGGTTAGTATCTGTCTCTAATTAAATTGTTTCTTCTATCCAATTCGGCTTCATCATAGGTAGGAATAGTCATGATTTTATTTTTACTGCCTCTAAATGTATCAATATTGTAAAGTATCCCATTAGGGATGAAAATATTTCCTTTAAAAATGATATTATAAAGGATATTGACACATTAAATTGGACATTCATCTATATAGTTCTTTCGGGGTTTTGGATTGATGGTTCATATATCAATTGGATTAAAAGTGTCTTCTTTTGAAATCATATATTAGATCATGTTAATGGATCCCCTTGAGGTTTTTTAATTCTATAGAGGATTAAAACAAGTTTATGCTCTCTATTATATTTTATTCACCATTGATGAGGATTACCCAAGTTGTATTTTCTATATCATGGATAGTAATAGTAAATTGAAATCCATTAGTGCTAGATGAGGACATTTTGACCCATATCCATTTTATGTAAAGATAATGTTTTCTTCTATATAAAAGTTGGATAATACCAAAATTTGAAACATCAAGAATGAATTACTTAATTACAAATAATCATCAAGATATTTTTTTGCTGGAGAAAAACATTTTCTTACTTTTGTAGGGGATATTTGCTTCCAAAAATCATGACATTATTGGGATTTTGGTAGTCCAAGAGGTGTTATTTTCTTTTTTTTATCTTGGTGACCCTATTTTCTAGGGGTATGCCATTGGATTGATATTTTTTGGTATCTTTAGTCATATCATAAATATTCTTTCTTTAAGGAATGGTATGTCTTTTTATTTTTGGTTATATGTGTTTGTTTGGTGAAATCCATCTTCATTTAATAACATTTCTATTCACTTTGTTTTACGAGTGTCAAGTTTTCATTATTAAGAATATTTTTAACTCTATTAAAAACATAATATGGAGTGGTAGTATTATTGAAATAAATATAGCCATTATGGCATGAAAAAGGCGTTGTATAAAATATGAATCTATGGTTCCTTACATTAAAAACCCTTCTTTTTTTAAACATTCATTTAAATATCATTTCATATGAAGATTGGTGAATGGTATGTATGATTTAAAAGACATCCTTAGTTCTATATTTAGTCACAAATATAAAAATATAAATCTTCTTCAAATTACTTACTCAATTTAGGATGCCATAAAATACACCTATTTCTAATATTGATTTTCAATAATGTTGGTTATTATTTAGGGAATCAACTCTAAAATTTAGGGTGGTAAATAGGATTACAGCTCCGTTAGTGAAATCACTTTTTGATAATGAAACTAATAAGGATTTTGCTACCTAAAGTTAATAAAAATTTAACAACATGTATGTTCTACCAGATAATTTTAGAATTATTGTTAGTAGGTATTGGTTCTCACCCAGAACTGATTTTTGGTATTCGAAACCTATAAAAAATGGTGTTTTTAGTTCAAAATAATTCTATTAGCATTATTCTATCATAGATTTTAATTTTTAGTGGCTTGATAAAATGAATAGGGTATTCATTCATCCCTCACGATCTGTTCTTCTATGGTGTTTCACACATGGAGATTTGTTGAATGACCATTATTTATAGAACTATGTAATTTCATTATGTTCATAATTTTCTCTGTTCTATCAACTTTTCAAATATATAGTACATATATTCTTCAGTTGTGACAAATCATAATAAATGTGGAATTCCCATTTCGATATATTTGAGATTTCTCTTCCCTGTATTTGCTCCATCCATGATTTCATGAAAAGCTTTTTAGTGATCTTATGATCTCCTCAACACCTCAAAAAATTTTAGTTTTATTCTGTGGATTTTATAATAATCATCTAGAATGATTCCAACTAATGATTACATGATCAAATTATGTTTTTACCTAATGTTTCGGTGTCTCAATTATTGGTGGTTCACAAAGAAGCTAACCCCCCCCCCCCCCGAAAATGTATTTTGTTATTACTTAGTTCATGACCTATTTGAATTAAGGAAACTTGGTTTTAGTGGTAACTTCTATCCTCGTTATAGAATGTTTTGTGTTTTTTAGTGACATTTTTCAAGGTGGGTAAATGTTAAAATGGCCAATTATTCATGGGATAGTGTGGGTTCTTCAGGGTATGGTTCTATATTTATAGATCACCTTTGGGGGGGGTTAACATAGTAGTTTTGGGTCATGTGGCTTCGATTTCTCTCTCAAGGATGAAATTTTTGGTTCTATTGTACAAATTGAACATGGTTCCCTTGTTGGCTGAGATAATCTTTGGTTGGAATGTGATTCTTCTGTAATTATTCAATCCATATGTTCATGTCATGAGTATATTTTATGGAGGTCAAATTCCAAGTGGATTATTTTCATGGAATATCTCTCGTTTACTTATTTCATCATCACTCATGCCTATACGGAGGCCAACTCACTTGCAGATGGTCTTTCCAACTAGGGTGCTGGTGGAAAATATTTGGCTCAGTCTAATCAATTTCATGAAGATAATTTACCCCTCATTTTGAGGAATGAGTGTAAATTTTATTTTTTTATATTTTGTAATTCGGTATTTCATTTAACAATATACCATACATTTAATTCTGGGAATGGTATCTGCTTTCTTAATAATAATTCTATACATATGTTTTAAGTATATATATAATGAAAATATTACTTCAAAAAAAATTTAAAAATATTGTATGTATAAGATAAATATATTATACATATAAGTGTTATTTATCTTCAGTAATATATTATAGTAATACCATCATATCAATTTTATAATTATAAAAACCAAGATTGTGAAATGTTCTGGTCATCATTAATAAAAATATTTTAATGGCTACATTCTTATACAAGTGGCCTTAAATGTTATATAACTGAACCATGAATTATAGTGATTTAATATTACTCATAAAAATTTTGGTTATGTTTCAGGGTCATCGTATAGACCTTATGTGACAAACATGACTTATTTTAATGTTAAATTTCATTTAATTTGCATTCATGATTTGTTTTTGGGTTTTCCAAGCTTTTATGGAGGAATGGGTGTGTTTTAATTAATTGGGCCGAACGGTCAGCCCAATTCCATATTTAAAAATAAATTTTGATTCATTTATAATTCCTTCATTTTTTAACATTTTTCATCCACTCCAATTCATAATTGTCGTAACCTGACCTATGAACACAAAAAAATTAATTTAGACCATTTAGAAATCTATAATCATAGTGGATTGTAGTTTTAATTTAAGGGATTGGGCCTGCCCGAAATCCCATTTCCTGCTTTAAAAATAATATTTAATTATTTTATAACTCATTATATTATTACGTTTGTTTGGTGATTCCAAATCCCACCCGATCCCACTAACCTAAGGAACTCCCCCAATCTATCCTCCCCCAATTTAGAGATAAATAGAATCACAAAATTGGGAGAAACATCTATGGATATCAGAAAATGCCCAAATTTGAAGATGTCAATTTATCCTTTCATAACACCATATATTTTTACTCTTTCCCCATTCCAGTTCTTTTATGATCTCCTCATAATTGTTGGAAACACCATTAAATTTTAATCTCTTTTAAAATGCACATTCTGGTGTATTTTGGGTCTTTTTCTTCATGATTGTGTTGGGTAATTGTTTCCCCCTTCAATTCCTTCCTTCTCCATAGGGTTTCCTCCCTCATTCATAAATATATAGAGTGTCCAAGAAGTTAGGGTTCATACCTAGGGTTGTATTTGGGGTACTGTTGGTGAAATATTATGGTTTAGGGTTCGTTTTCACTTCCTTGTGGTGCGGCAGAGGTGCGGTTGAGGGGTTTCCCCAAGATTCAACGGTTTTGACTCAAAAGGTCAGTGGTACCATGTGTAAACAATTTTTGATGAGTTATCTTGATGTATTTACACATTTTTCATATTCTTCATATGATGGATGTGGTTTGAAAACTGTTTATGATTGATTTGGTTAAGTGTTAAATTTTATAGTTTCTTTTTAACTTGAAATTTGGTGTTTTTATGTGTAACTCAGGGGGTATTATTTGTGTGTATTTTATAACTTATGTAATTGGTTTACTAAATTTTTTTGGCCCGAAATTTCTGGTTTGTAAATGTATAAGTGTCATGTTTTCCTAAAAATGGTTTTTAAAAAGGTTTTAATTATAAAACATTGTTATACGTCTTGAGTGAATTTTACGAAAATTTGTGTTTTCATTTGTATATTTTGTGGTATTATTAAAGGTTATTTTATAACATTGTAATGTGGTTTTATAAATGTATCTAGGGATTCCAATTATGTTTTGGATAGGAATTGGTTTGGTTTTGGTCTTAATTGGGGGTTTTTAAATGGCTTTTGTGTGCATGACATAGTTACTGTAACATCCCAGGTAAATAAAGAATAAGAAATATTTCATATTTATTAGTATTGTTGAATTAAATGTTAATTTTACATTAAAGGGGTTGCTATGTTGGATAGCATACATGATACGTAATAAGGGGTTTTTTGAAATCTTAAGTTGCACACTAATAATATAATATTATTATTTTAAATGGTAGTTTACTCCTAGCCGCTGTATAGGTGGGATTGAACAAAACTAACAACAATATGATTATACATTCTTGTTAAATGTATATACTTTTATCCAATCAAATTTAGAGGCTTAAAATATGAATGAATCTAATTTTAAGCATAAATAATATTAAAAAGTCGATTTATAGCCTTTTAATGGAGAATCCTATTTAAATATAGTTTTGGTCACTTTAATACATTCTATTTGACCGAGTAATACCCTTCTTTTGAATGGGGACATCAAAATTTACTTTGTGTAAATTTTTGGTATTTATTATATAATGTTCATTTTTTAATGAATAGTGAAAAATATTGTATTTTAATTCAAAATTCCCTTTTAATCTAATTTATTTATATGGTTAGATTATTTTTTTTATTTGTTTTAAAGTTTAATTAAGTTATATTTTTACCATTTAATACAACGTTGGTCATTCAAATTAATTTCACTTTGAAACTAGACATAAACAAGTATCAATTTTTTGATGGTTATTGTTTCATAAAAACATGCTATTTGTTTTGATAACTGTAATTAATTTTAAAATTTATTAATTCCACTTATTTGTTTTGAATTTGGAAAAATAGATATCATTTTTGAATATGTAATATCAATTATATCTTAGGCTGAATTTTTGGTATTTTTCTAAAAAACGTCAATTTTTGTGGAATAGTGAAACCACTTAGTAGTATTTAAAAAAACTAACTTTTTCATTTAAATGAAATTTTACCACTTCTGTGAATTGAATTTAAAAAATTCGACATACATGGTTGTTATCATGAACTAAAATGTGGTTCAATAAGATGAAAATAATTTTTTGTGAATAGTATCCATTGACTTTTATTTATCAAGGATAAAGGTAAATAAGGAAATTCAAGGTAAAAAGAATAATATAATTACCTTAACACTTTTCCAAACCTTATTGGTTGAGTAAGTAATTACCATGCGCATATTTGGGTCGATATTGGGACCCTATTGAGCCACATGGGAGTGATAATGATAATTTAGATTAATTTATTTAAAGTAAAATCCAAAATGACATAAACAAAAATCATTTTGTAATTAATTTTTATATAGTGTTATATAAGTAATATTTTTTAATATAAATATTCATTGTAAATTTAAAAATATTTCCTACATCATGGTATTTTTTCTATAATTTTTAGACGTCAAATAAATTAAATTAATTATAACACAATAATGATGTAGTATTTACCACATTAATAAATGATTTAAATAAATAATATTATAATGATTAAAATATCATCCTAAACATGTCTAATTATGAATGGATGATTTTATTTAGAATATGAGTCACCTTATCTTCGACCTTAATGATTTTAGGACCTTTTGAAAATGAATATCATTACATAATAAAATAATATTTTCACACTTTCCTAAAGAGCCCCTCTTCTCCCTTATAAAAGGAGACCACTTCTAACCAATTCCTTACACCTCTCAATCCTTTTGGATCATCTAAACTCTGAAAACGTAATCTCCCTACATCCCTATCCTCCTCCTAAAAGCCTTACCTTAGGTAGAAGGCACATCAATAAGTCCTTTGGTTCAAGCCAAAGGGAGTTACCCAAATTGAAGGTAACAATTTCTCTTAAATTGTTTTCTTTTATTTTACTTCTCAAACCCCTAAACTCTTTTTATTCATTTCTTTTATAACAAAAACAGTATCATAAATATACTATGATATTTTTATGAGAAATATTATAACTACACTTGCACACACCTCCATCTAATGGGTGAATAAGATATTGTTTTAGTGGATGGAAAACTAACGCCTCACGAAACGATTATTGTTCAATTACCTCTTACCGCCTCTCATGGTGGCTATTATGATGGAACTCTATTTATATATGATATATATTATGTTTATGTTTTCTTTATGATTCTTTATTTTCCATTTATATAATGCCTTTATGGTTTCCATAGTGGGTAAATACGATAATCTCATATCAGGATGTGCGGACTACCGCCCCCTCAAAGTTATGTGACTCGTTAATGACTTACGTGAGATGTATAAAGGATAGATTTAAAGATATTATATATGATATTATACTGTAATTATAATATACCTATGTATCATTATGTTTAAATTCCATTAAAATAATAAATAGAAATGAAAGTAGCGTTCATGCATACGTACGGCTTACCGACTCCATGAACGGTGCATTTAATTTCTTACCTCCAAATGTTATGTATTATTATAAATACATGTATATACTGGATATATATGATATATATGATATCTAAATCATGAATATAATTCTGGATATAATGGACTATTGAACACATGTCCAACTTGTAAATATAAGGTGTTCATTTTTTACTCAAGTACCAAATATCGAAAAAATGAACGTTATTAACTTAAATGATTACATAATGTTTATAACATAGTAATAAGTGATATAAAAGGAATTATAAACTTGAAAAAGGTTCTCAATCAAATATAAATTAACTTTAGTTTAATATTTAGGAGATTAAAGTACAATCGAGTCAAGTCATACAAGAGGTAAAGGACTTCATCTCAACCTCCTTACATTGAGGCATATTTTGTTTTAATAAAAGAATTTATTTTATACACTGTATAAACACCCTTTACTTTTAAAAGGGTGTCATTTTCTATGAAGACTTTTACTAAATTAAAAAAATTAATGTTTCTTTTACCATACGTGGTGACAACAACCTTTTCTGCCACCGTGAGTATTTTTTTGATCTTTGGCTTCCTTAACAAGATGTAATGTTTTTATAAGAAAATAAATAACTTATACTCTTTTATGTATTTTTGGTTTTGAAAATGGTTTTGAAAATGAATTTGTAATGTCAATATATTTAAGTGATATATTGTGATTGAAATGTGGAAATGTTTTATTTCCATTATATTTTTTGTATGTGTTATGATTTTATATTGGTACATGGAAATTTGACGGGTGGTTACGTGGTAAACCAAATGACGGGTGGTGCCGTGAATACCAGGATGGGTGGTTATGTTATAAACTCCAACTCATTGGGTATGGAAGTCGGCCGTATGACTATTCATTTAGTGATATGTGTGGAAGTCGACCGTATGGTTATTACATTTATGTATGTTTATGTTCAAAGTTACCTTTATATGTTATGTGTTTTTTAAATTGGTAATATTTTGGTTACAAAAGGGTATGTATTGACCATTTATTCAGTGAAGAGTATTTACTACTTCATAAAGGTGAAAAGTATTACTTATGTTAAATTATTCATGGTTTACATGTTTTTTTGAAAAAATAATAGTTTTCCTTTTTTGTGTATCCCTTATTGAGATATTTAAGCCCATCCAATGTTTTTGAAATGTTTTTCGCAGGACATAATGTGGAATAGGTTCAAGGATGGGATCAAGGAAATTTCATGATGTCTTAAACATCAAACTAGACGTGAATATTTTTTTCAAGAGTTCTTGTTTAGTAAAAAAATGGAAACTGTGTAGAAGTGTCTACTTTGTAATCTTTTGAGATGTAATAGATATTTCCTAATTCTATAAAACACTAAACCTGAAAAGATCCTCAATGTGAATTATTCATTTGATTCGATATTATGTAATGTTTTAAGGCCAAGTCCTTATAGTTGGTATTAGAGGTTGGTTTAGATAACTTTAGGAGTTAGGGTATTGTTAAATTAATATCCCTAAAGTGATTTATGTTAATATTGAAATCATATAGCATTTACAGATTACCATGTTACTTCGCCTAAGATATTTCTATGTTCAGAATGGTTTTCCATAGAGGAAAGAGGGCAGCTATGTTGGGACGACATCAGGAGGGATAAAACCTTCCAAATCAGCAACTTGAGATGGTCAAAATCAAAACTGAACAGTTTTTTGTAGTGATGGCACAATTGAATCAGGTTATAAATGGTGGTGGTTTCCATGTACGAGATCAGCCAGATCAATGGCAGAGGAACATGTCAGTAGTGGAGCATTTCATGAGGCAATATCCCCCATCATTCAGAGGATCGTCTGACCATGTGCTTGATGAATGGTGGATTAAAGCACCGGAGAAGATTTTTTATGTCATGGGTTGTTCAGAACATCACATGGATAGTCTCGATGTTTACCGTTTTGAAGGTGAAGTTGATCAGTGGTGGTCAATGGTGAAAAATATTAGGTACAGGGAGGATATTGGTGCACTTGATTAGGATGAATTCAAAGGTATGTTTCTTGAGAAATATTTTCCTAATGTGGTTAATCTTAGAATGGAAAAAACAATTCCTAGAATTAAGGCAGGAGGATGACTTAGTGGCTTCTTATGAAGAAAAGTTCACCCGACTAGCAAGGTATGCACCAAATTTCATCTCAGATCTTGATAGTAAGATAAATCAATTTTACTCAGAATGGAAGCCACGATATCGAGGATCATTAGCCTCTCATGAGTTCAAATGTTTTAAAAACCTTGTTCGATGTGCGAAGAAGGTGGAAATGGAGTTTGCCGATGATCAAGTGTTCGTTGACAAACAACAGAATAAGAGTTCAGTTGGCATGAAAAGGGAAAAGGATTCACCAAAGAATCTTGGAGGTAAGAAAATTAAATATCCAACTTTGTGAGAAGTGTGGTAAAAAGAATCCTAGAGAATGTTTATAAAAGTCTGTAAAGTGCTTCCAGTGTGGTAAGTCTTGTCATATTTCTCGTAACTATAAGGAAGATGATCAACCAGGCAATGAAAATCCATCGGTAAGAGGTTTTAAGTGTAATGAAATGGGTAATAATTCAAATGAGTGCCCAGCGAAGAACTGAACTGAGGGAACGTAGTCAGACTATAAGAAAAAAAAGGGGTGGTGAAATCCTTTTCAACTACTTCAGAAGATGTTGGGCCATCGAATGAAGTAGTATCAGGTACAATGTTTGTTTGTTCAGATTATACCAATGTGTTGTTTGATTCAGGGTCTACACACTCTTTCATTTCTGAGAAGTTTTCTAGCAAATTGGGAATTACATCCTAATATATGAATATAGAACATATGGTAAAAACACCTAGTGGAAATGTTGAGACAAAAATAAATTATATGAACCTTTATATCCTTGTGTGTGGGAAGAATCTACCTGAAAACCATATTATTTTACCTCTAGTAGTGTTTGATGTTATTTTGGGAATGGATTGGCATTCTTTTTATCATGCTATGATTGATTGCAGAGCTAAATAGGTTTATATTCAGAAAGATTTATAGTTTGATTACAAGAATGAACCATTGATTTTGATAACATATCAGGAAGCTGAGAAACTATTAAAAGATGGAAATGAATGTTACCCTGCACATATTGTTTAAAACAAAGGAACTGTTCAGATTAATGAGGTGCCAGTGGAAAATGAGTACCTTGATGTTTTTCATGATGAGTTTTCTAGTATTATACCTAATCGAGAAGTTGAATTTACTGTTGACGTTGTTCTTGATGCTAATCCAATTTCAAAACCCCCTTACCAAATGGCTCAATTTGAACTTTTAGAGTTAAAAAAGCAATTGCAAGAGTTATTAGATAAATGTTTTATTCGACCTAGCACATCACCATGGGGTGCTCCTGTCTTGTTTGTTAAAAATAAATATGGTTCCATGATACATTGCATTTATTATAGAGAATTGAATAACATCAATGTTAAGAAAAAGTATTCTTTGCCTCATATCGATGATTTGTTTGATCAACTACAAGGAGCTCAGTATTTTTCAAAGATTCATTTCAGGTTGGGGCACCATCAGTTGAAATTAAAGGTAGTAGACGTTCCAATGACTGCGTTTCATACTAGATATGGACATTATTATTATATAGTTATGCCTTTTTGGTTAACAAATGCACCTGGGGTATTCATGGATCTTATGAATAGAATTTTCCACGAGTTCTTGGATAATTTTGTAGTTGTGTTCATTGATGATATTTTGGTTTATTTTAAAATTAAATAGGATCATGAATATAATTTAAGGGTTATCTTGAAAACCTTAAAAGAAAATAAAATTTATGGTAAATTCAACATGTGTGATTTTTGGTTGCAACAAATTTCTTTCATTGGTCACATTGTTTCAAAAATTGGCATAACTATTTCTCCCGCTAAATAAAAAGTTCTAGAAGAATAGCCAAGACCCACAAATATAACCAAGATTTGTATTTTTATTGGTTTGGAAGGTTATTACTGAAGGTTTGTTGAAATGTTTTCATGGCTATCTAGTCCAATGACTAAGTTAACTCGAAAAGGTGATAAGTTCAATTGGAAAAAAGAATGTGATGATTGTTTTCAATAATTTAAAAGAAGATTGGCGAATTCTCTAGTTTTGGTATTTCCATCCATAAATGGTGATTTTGTTATCTATAGTAATGATTCATTGAAAGGACTTGGATGTGTCCTTATTCAGAATGATCAGGTAATTGCTTATGTTTTAAATATGTTGAAACCACATGAGTTAAATTACCAAACACATGATTTGGAATTAGACACCATTGTTTTTGCATTAAAATTTTGGAGGCATCATTTGTATGGAGTAAAATATGAAATATATAATGACCAAAAAAGTTTAAAGTATATATTCACTCCAAAAGAATTGAATAAGAGACAAAGGAGATGGCTGGAATTAATCAAGGATTATGATTGCATGATCCATTACCATCCGGGAAAATCAAATGATGTGGCTGATGCATTGATTCAAAAAAGTAATGCTTCATTAACCATGTTATATTTTGAATAAGATCCTTTGGTTTTTGATTTGATAAACATTGGCATATAAATTGATAGTGCAGGAAATTCTTCTATTTTGTTTTAGGCATCAGTGAAATCATCTCTATCAGACAGAATTAAGTAAGCACAGAAGGAAGACAGTGAGTTATAGAAAAAGGCAGAGTTGGTTCAGAAGGGTAATATGCCTGAATTTAACATTGATAATAATTGTGTTTTTAGGTTTGGAAAGAGATTATGTGTACCTTGTAATTCACAGTTGAATAATGAGTTATAATGTGAAGCTCATAGTTCTCCATTTTCAGTTCATCCTAGTAGTACTAAGATGTACCGAGATTTTCGGGAGTATTACTGGTGGGATGGAATGAAAAGAGATATTTTTGATTTTACTGTGATGTGTTTGACTTGTCAGTAGGTTAAAGTAGAGTGGCAGTGACCGAAACTGATGCTCCAGCCTCTATCGGTGCCATAGTATAAATGGGAAAATATATCCATGGACTTCGTTGTGGGATTACCAATGACATATTGAGGTAATAATTCAATCTGGGTTATTGTTGATCGATTGACTAAATCTTCTCATTTCTTTCTTATTTGCGATACATTTTCTCTAGATCAACTTTCTCATTTGTATGTTAAACAGATAGTGATTTTTCATTGAGTTCCCCTCTCCATTGTATCAGATCATGATCACAGGTTTACTTATAACTTTTTTAAAGGCCTTCAAGAAGTCATTGGGTACTGAATTAAATTTTAGTATAGCTTTTCATCCTCAATTAGATGGGCAGTCAAAATTAACAATTCAAATTTTGGAGGATATTATGTATGCTTGTTCACTGGATTATATGGGAAGTTAGGAAAAACATCTTTTTGTGGTTAAATTTTCTTATAATAACATTTTTCATTCAAGTATACAGATGGATCCATTTGAGGCTTTATATGGAAAGCGTTGTTGAACTCTAGAATTTTGGGATGATGTTGGTGAAAGTAAGCCGATGTGACCAGAATTGGTAGAAGAGATGGTATAGAATGTTTAGTTGATTCAAGAGCACCTAAGAATAGCTCAGAGCAGACAGAAATGTTATACAGATAACCGGAGGAAGGATCTTTAATTTGAGGTTAGTGATCATGCCTTTCTCAAAGTTTCTCCATGGAAAAGTGTGCTGCATTTTGGTAAGAAGTGTAAGTTGAGTCTGAGGTTCATTGGACATAATGAAATTTTGGAGAAAGTCAGATCAGTTTCATACAGAGTGGCTTTACATCCATGTTTATCCCAAGTACACAATGTTTTTCATGTTTCTATGTTGAGAATGTATATTCCGGATCCATCTCATGTATTGAGCCTAGCGGCAGTTCAGTTGGAAGAGAATCTCTCTTATGAAAAACAACCAGTCAAGATTCTTGACCATAGAGAGAATTTTTTGAGGAATAAGGCAATTTACCAGGTAATGTTTTTGAGGAAAACCCATATGGTTGAAGAGGAAACGTGGGAATCTGAAAATACTATCAGAGATAAATACCCCCACTTATTTTGATAAGTAAAATTGCGAGGATGCAATTCCCAAAAGGGGGGAAGGATGTAACATCTCAGGTAAATAAAGAATAAGACATATTTCATATTTATTAATATTTTTTAATTAAATTTTAATTTTACTTTAAAGGGGTTTCTATGTTCGATAGTGTACCCGATACGCAACAACAGGTTTCTTTGATATCTTACATTGCACACTAATAATATAATATTATTATTTTAAATGGTTGTTAACTCCTAGCTGTTGCATTGGAAGGAATTAACAACACTAAAAACAATATGATTATACATGCGTGTTAAATGTATATAATTTTATCCAATAAAATGTATAGGCTTAAAATATGAATGAATCTGATTTTAAGCATAAATTACATTAAAAGGTCGATTTACCACCTTTTAATGGAGAACCCTCTTTAGATATAGTTTTGGTAACTTTAATACATTCTATTTGAACAAATTAAATTCTTATTTTGAATGGGGACATCAATTTTTAATTTGTGTAATTTTTTTTTATTTTTCCGATAATGTCCTTTTTTAATGAATTGTAAATAATATTGTATTTTGATTCAAAATTAATTTTTTGTATAATTTATTTGTATGGTTAGATTATCTTTTTAATTGGTTTTAAATTTTAATTAAAATATATTTTTACCATTTAATCTATTTTTGGTCATTTGAATTAATTTCACTTTGAAACTGGACATAAACAAGTATCAATCTTTTGATAGTTATTGTTTCTTAAAAACATGCTATTTGTTTTGATAATGAGAATTAAATTTAATATTTATTAATTCGACTTCTATGTTTTGAAATTAAAAAAATAGAAATCATTATTGAATTTGGAATATCAAATATAGATTAGGCTGAATTTTTGGTATTTTTCTGAAAAACATAAATTTTTGATGAATAGTGAAACCACTTAGTAGTAGTCAAAAAAACTGACATTTTCATTTAAATGAAATTTTACCACTTCTGTGAATTGAATTTCAAAAATCTGACATACATGGTTGTCATCAAGAACGAAAATGTGGTTCAATAAGATGAAAATAATTTTTGGTGAATAGTTACTTTTGACTTTTATTTACCACGATTAAAGCTAAATAGGGTAATTCAAAGTAAAAAGGTTATTATAATTACTTTAAAACTTGTTCAAATCTTATTATTAGAGTCATTAACTACCATGGGCATCTTTTGGTTGATTTTGGGACCCCATTGAGCCATTTGAGATTGATAATGACAATTTATATTAATTAATTTAATGTAAAGGCCAAAATGACATAAACAGAAATCTTTTAGTAATTAATTTTTATATGGTGTTATAATATTAATATTTTTTACTATAAATATTCATTGGAAAGATAAAACTATTTTCTACATTATGGTATTTTTATATAATTTTTAGACATCAAATAAATTAAATTATTTTTGACACAATAATGATGCAGTATTTACCTCATTAATAAATGATTTAAATAAATATTATTATAATGATTAAAATATTGTCCAAAACATGTCCAATTCAGATTAGATGATTTTATTTCGAATACGAGTCACTTTATCTTAGACCTTAATGATTTTTGGACTTTTTGAAACCGAATATCATTATATAATAAAATAATATTTTCACACATTCTTAAAGAGCCCCTCCTCTCCCTTATAAAAGGAGACCATTTCTAACCAATTCCCCACACCTCTCAAGCCTTTTGGCTCATCCAACCTCTGCACAATTAATCTCCCTACATCCCTCTCCTCCTCCTAGAATCCTTACCTTAGGTAGAAGGCACTTTAAGAATTCATTTGGTTCAAACCAAAGAGAGTTACCCAAATTAAAGGTAACAGTTTCTCTTAAATTGTTTTCATTTATTTTACTTCTCCATCCCCTAAAAACTTTTTAATCCCTTATTTTGTAACAACACCAGTATCCTCAATATATTATGATGTTGTTATGAGAAGGATTAGAACTAAACTTACACAAACCTCCACCTAATGGGTGAATAACATAATGTCTCTTTGGATGGAAAACTAACGCCTCACGAAACGGTGATTGTTCACTTATCTCTTACCACCTCTCATGGTGGCCATTATGATGGAACTGTATTTATATATGATATATATTATGTTTATGTTTTCATTATGCTTCTGTATTTTCCATTTATAGCACGAAATTACGGTTTCCATAGTGGGTAAATACGATAATCTCATTTGAGTAAATGTGGACTACCGCCACCTCAAAGTGATGTGACTCGTTAATTCTTTATGTGGGATGTATAAAGGATAGATTTAATGATATTATATATGATATTATACTGTAATTATAATATAACTAAGTATCATTATGTTTTAATTTCATTAATATAAGAAATATAAATGAAAGTAGCGTTCATGCGTATATACGGCTTACCATCTCCATGAACGGTGCATTTCATTTTTTACCTCCAAATGTTACGTACTATTATAAATACATTTATATACCGGTTATATAAGATATATATGATATCTAAATAATGAATATAATTCTGGATATAATGGACTATTGACCACATGGACAACTTGTAAATATAAGGTGTCCATTTTTTACTCAAGTACCAAACATCACCAAAATGAACGTTATTAACTTAAATGATTACATAATGTTTATAACATGGTAATAAGTGATATAAAAGGAATTATAAACATGAAAAATTTTCCTAAGAAAGTATAAATTAACTTCAGTTTGTTATTCAGGAGATTAAAGAACGATCGATTCATGTCTGACACGAGGTAAGTGACTTCGTCTTAATCTCATTTCATTGAGGAATATTTTATTTTAATACACGAATTTATTTTATATGCTATATAAACACCCGTGACTTTTCAAAGGGAATATTTTTCTATAAAGCGTTTTAATAAATCAAAAAAGGAATGTTTATTTTTATGTAAGCAGTGACAATGACCTTTTTTGTTGCCATGAGTATTATTTGATAGTTGGTTTCCTCAACAAGCAATAATTTTTTTAAAATAAAATAAATAGATTATACTCATTTATGAATTTTTCGTATTGAAAATGTTTTTTAAAATGGATTTGTTATGTCAATATATTTATGTGATATATTGTGATTGAAATGTGGAAATGTTTTCTTTCCATTATATTTTTTGTATGTGCTATGATTTTATATTAGTACTTGGAAATTTATTGGGTTGTTACGTGATAAACCAAATGACGGGTGGTGCCATGAATACCAGGACAGCTAGTTACATTAAAAACTCCAATGCATTGGGTATGGAAGTCAGCCGTATGGTGATTCCATTTAGTGATATGTTTGGAAGTCCACCGAATGGTTATTCCATTTATGTATTTTTATGTCCGAAGATACCTTTATATGTTATGTGTTCATTATATAGGTAATATTTTGGTTATAAAAGGGTAAGTAGTGATCTTTTATTCAGTGAATAGTATTTACTACTTTATAAAGGTGGAAAGTATTACTTATGTTAAAGTATTCATGGTTTACTAGTTGGTTTGAAAAACTAACAGTTTTCCTTCTTTGTGTATCCCTTACTCAGCTATTTATGCTCATCCCAAGTTTTTGAAATGTTTTTCAAAGGACAGAATGTAGAATAGGATCAATTATTTGATCAAGAAAAAGTCATGATGTCTTAAACATGGAACTAGACATGACACTTTTTTTCAAGAGTTCATGTTTAGTAAAGAAAAATGGAAACTGTGTAGAAGTGTTTACTTTTTTAATCTTTTGAGATGTAATAGTTACGTCCTAATTCTCTAAAACTCTAATCCTAAAAAGATCCTCAATGCAAATTATTCACTTCATTCAAGATTATGTAATGCGTTATGGAAGGGTCCTTATAGTTACACCCCATGAGTTTGTTTTATAAAAATTGTTAATGTTTTGTTTGGTTAATCAATGTGGGTAAAAGGGTGTCTATGTAATATTTGGGGGTGTGTTATCTTAATATGGGTTTTTGAATAGTAAGTTGGTTATTTAAGATGTCAAATGTTTTTTAGAATATTTTATAATGTGATGAAATGTGTATTAAAATGTAAAGAGAGCTGGAAAACATGGTTATGGCCGGTTTTGTGTGAGTGTGTTATGAAAAATGAATTTTGTCGATGAAAGTGGTATTATATGATATATGGGTGGGATTTTATGTGGGTTATAATGCATTGGAATGGTTTATAATTTTTTTAAATGATTTGTGGATGTGTTAAAGAAAGGTGAAAAGTGTTGTTAGATATTTCTGTGTGAGTCAGATTTCAAAATCAATTTGAATGAAAAGTGGAATTTTGTGACTTGTGTGGTATACATGTGGGATTTTTGGTGAATTTTTGACATGTAAATGATATTTTCATGTGAAAAGATTATTTCTTGACTTGTTGAACTTTTTTGAGCACAAAGGGAAAACACAGGTATCTAGGTGGGCGGATGTGTACTAGTATGCTAATGAATCTATGGGGTTTAGCCTCAGTTTCACTTAGAAAGATTGACACTAACAACTCTAACTAAAATATGATGATGATGATTGGGGACCACTAGGTTATAGGTATGTTCACTACTAGTGTCTCGTGCATGAGAACATATATTTGTGATGGTTATTCTCACCGAGATACGAGGTACCTTGGTCCTATTATGAGCTAGTGCCTAGGGGTTATTTTTTATTTCATGATCTCAGTAGATATATTATACTTTCCATCTGCATATATTATATTTGGATGGAAAATTTAGTAGCATTGGGTTTTTTTAAATGTGTTTGTTCTATAAATTAGCCCACTTGAAAATAGATTTTTTTAAGTTGCATCTTTTATAAATTGAAACTAGAAATTACAGGTTTTTGAAACATTTCATGCTTTTAATAATTGATTTTTTTTTCATGGAATCTATTAGTGGTGGTATCCTACTGGGAATTGTCTTACACCCTACTTACACCTTTGGGTGTAAGTAGACTTGGTTTTTTTTTTGTCGCAGGTTGGGTACAATTTTTTAGTTCTAGTGGTTTGGGTTTCTAGCTGCTTCATGGTGGTGAAGTCTTGTGCAGATGGCTTATGGGTGGTTCCCCTAGACATGAGGGTTCAAGGGCTGTTTCTTTTTGGTTTTGTAACTTTTTATAGTCTTATTGAGTTTTTTTAAAATATGTAATTCAGTTATGAATTTTTGTAAAAGATTTTTTGATTTGAAAAATTCAGATTCATTTTATTGGATTCTTTTGTTGTTTTATGTTTATAAACTCAGGTAAATCATTCCCAATTATCATTTTATGAAGCCCGGAAACTTGTACCAACCTGTGGGGATTGGGAAATCCCTTTGGTACTTGTCATGGGCTAGGTTTGTTGCTGGTTTTTTCAGTGACCATATTCATTTCGTGACACCTTGTCATTTTATTTTTACCTTTAAATATCTGATTTACCTTTTACTGTGGAAACAAAAAGTACTATTATTTCTATTCGTATTGTCCAAACATAAAAGTGAAAATTTTACTAAATTATTACCTTGTAATTCAAAAATATGATCTGTTTTTTAAAATTAAAAAAATAGAAATTTATGAATTTAATTTAAAATTGAATTTAAAATATGCAATGAAAATTAGTTTTTCAAAAAAATATACCTCTTAAAAATAAATTGTTTAACAAAAAATTCATGTAAAAAACAAATTATAAAACCATATTTGAATTATTTTCATTAAAAGAAAAATATTTAATTTGAAATATAATATAAAATTTAATATTATATTGAAAATACTTATGGAATAACATTTTCAATAAAATTGAGTATTATTCACTATTCACAAATATTCAAACTTTTCATAAAATTCAAAAAATTAAACCATAATAAAATTTTACTTTCCTGATATAAATATTAATACATACATAATTAAATGAAATTTATTAATGTTCTAGATATTAAATATTTTTTTCACTCCCAAAATCTATAGAATTCATTCATGAAGAATGTGTATATGAATGATAAAATGAATTCATTAAAATTAAGTTCTTAGTTTTATAATACATAAATAATACATCATTAATGAGAAGGAAAATTTAATATTTTGTAATTCAGTTAGTAATATATATTCCTATTAATTTAATATATAGGTTATCATTGTCACATAATAATAACATTTGACTATTTTTTAAATCTAAGTGTAATATATACTGTACATTATCAAGCATAGTCGATCCTTTTAAAAATTTGGGAAGCAATAAAAATTCCATCGTTTCTTTCTAAAATTACATTATATAATATCACTTTTAGGTATTTTTTAAAATTATTAATTTTTTCTCAATGTTTAATTATATTAATGTTAAATCATTTAATGTTTTTTAAAAAATATTATCAAGTTAGAAAATTTAAAAAAATTGATGTAATTTAATATCAGAAGTACATTTTAGAATATAATTTTATATCGATCGAAAAAAATTTATTTTCTTTTTGGGTGAAATACGCTTCAAAATAATAATCATACAAATATTTGAGTTATGCTTACATTTCTCTATAGTTTAGGGATTATTCTTCTATAAAAATAATTTTGTAGATGAAATATAATATATTATTTGAGTATATTTATATATATTCAATTCATTATATAATATATTCCCACAAGGCTATTAGTTTTTAAAAATCAATTTTTTTATGTGAAAAGGTATATTATGAGTTTAATATTTTTTGAATAAAATAATAATTCCTACATAAGATGAAATTCAATTTTATTAAAATATATAAAAAATAAAATTGATGTTAGTCTTATGTATTTTACAGATTTTGAGATTCAGGTAACAAGAATGATGGAAATATGACAATTTATATCTAAATTGATATTAAATACATTTTTATAAATTTTGGGCATTTTATTTAAATGAGACATATTGACATAGTCATTAAATGTAAAGTTAATAATTTCATGATTTTTTGATATGGTTTATCTCGTTTACGTTGTGATATAATTATAGAAAGGCAAAAATAATACTAAAATTAATGTAATTACATTTTTAAAAAAGATTAATAAATTAATATAAATTGATTCTATTTTTAATATTTTCTTTATATATTATCATTATAGTCTTGAAGATGAAAAATATGTCTGATTATTTTATATATAATTTATTGAATACTATTTTTATTCTCAAATATCATTCAAATGATACAATAATGATTTGTATCTATATATAATTTCAATTTCATGTTTAATGAAATTTAATTAAGTAGAAAAGACTAATGTAAGAGAAATCCTATAAATTCTATCAATTCTTGAAGACTATCATCTGAATTTGGATGTAAATTTGAAATACAGTATTGAAATGAATTGATATTATAATTCATATAAATTAAATTATTTTTTTAGTAAATAAATTTGTTTTTATAATACTTTGTTCAATTAAATCCAACACCATTTTTTATATTTCGGTTATCAAATGAATTTCTCAAATGTGGTTATGAGGTGAAGGGATATATTATTTATATAATCCAGCTAAATACTCATATGTATTATAATGTATAAGAGTCAAATAAATACACTATACATTTAATGTCCCTGGTAAAAGGATATTAATTAAATACTAGAACCTATTTTTGAGTTTCTATGGTTGAAAATGAGGTCATAATGATCATCTGGAGCCATTATAAAAATTAATGGTAATAAATGATTTATATTTATTTAATTTCCCTTGAATATCATTACTAAAACAGAATATATTCAAATAAATTAAATGTATTGGGTCATTAATGTTTTAATAGTATAAACTAATGATCTCAATTCAGCCCCTCTTCATTAATTCTATAGTCAAACTCGGGAAATTATTTTTAGAATTCTCATTTTTTTAATAGGGACAACTAGGATTTCTATTTATTTTTAGGTAACGACAGGGTGGTTCAAATCATTCATCGTTAATGGAATCATTTTAAAATAACATACCAAATCATGTGACACATGATTCCCTATTCATATTGATATTATTGGATATTAAGTAATTTTTAAAAGTATTCTACAATCTTTAAAAAACCTACATTATAATTTTCCCACAAAAAAAGTAGGTAAAAAATAGTTTAAAATTATTTTTTCTTTCATAATAATCAATAAACTAGTGAAAATTATGAATCCAATCCCAATTTCTTATAAAATTGCACTAAATGTCACCTATATCCTTAAAATACATATTATACCTAAAAGATTCCACATAAAACCGTAAAAACCCATTCTGTTAGGATTTAAATAATGTACACTAATATAAAAAATTCCTTATGAAAATCAACTAATCATATAGATAATAAATACAAATTCTGAAGTGACAACCCATTTTCATAAAACTATATATGAATAATCATTTATTAAATTTTATAAATGATTATATATTTTTAAATATTATTAAATTTAA
Source organism: Viscum album (assembly GCA_963277665.1). Lineage (NCBI taxonomy): Eukaryota > Viridiplantae > Streptophyta > Magnoliopsida > Santalales > Viscaceae > Viscum > Viscum album. Next base: position 2,117,414,412 of record OY728161.1, on the reverse strand, counting down.
TTGTAATTTTAATGTACATAGAAGATTAAAAAACTATAACATTAACCCCCAATTCAAACTATATAAAAAAAATTTATATTTTTTAAAAACCATCGTACACATACACTAAAATAAAATAAACTTTGCTTCACTTATAAACTAGGGTCTTAAAATGGAAAATCAATGAATTAACATTCAAAAATATGAAATAGCTAAAAATCCTAAAAAAATTATTATATAAATTCTAAAGGGATCATGAACCAAATGAATTGGAATGATATATATATATATATATATATATAAACTAAATAGAGTTACATAATATTTAATCAATGAATATATTTTATCATAATAAAAAGAATAAGGATGAAAAAAATCAATAAATCCATAACACTACCTAAAAAATAAAATTGAAAATTTGAAGACTAATAAGATATTAAAACAAACAAACATGGATTGACCAGTCACATCACACAATTCCTTCAACTATGAAACCTAAATGGAATTCTTAATTAGTGTGAGTGTAAAAAAGTCAAGGGTAGCAAATAAAATAATATGTAATTATTTCACCCTTGAAATAGAAAAAATATAATAATGATTCAACTAGGATATCTGAAATATTATATCGTTAACTGTGTCATCCCTGTACATCAATAAAAAATATCAATAATAAGAAACAAACCAAATAGAGTGTAGAAAAATTACACTAAATGATCTACCAACATAACATTATAATCCAAAATGTAAATATAGTTTTACCATAAATAAAACACATGAAAACCAGAATAAAGTAGATGAAAAATAAATTATACTTCATCATTCAAAAATAATAAATCGAGGATCCCAAAATATCACCACATGAACCAAATCCTCATGACCGAAGGTCACCACAAATAAATATACTCACCAGATGAGAGGAATCAATAAGAGAAATAATAATATTTTGTTCCCTTTCATTTACTAGTTACAATCAATTCCAAGTATACATTTACCCATAAGAAATGTATAAGGAGTAAGGAACAATCATAGTAAAATACCATTTTGAATCTATATAAAAAATATCATAATTCATTATATAAGAACTAGGGTGAAAAGAGAGTTTAGAAATAAATTTTTTTGAAAAATATGTTTTTATTTCTGAAAATAGTGTTTTAATTCAACATTACCTATCACATTGGTTTTTAATAATAATAAAATTTGGGAAATAAATTGGTACACCGAATTTATAAAAAAAAGTGTTAAATACCAAATAAAAATTTATATCATATTGTCTAATGATATAACTCATCAATATGTCACTTTCATTGCTCACATGGACAAGATCTTATGGGACATATGAGTGTAAGTAAAAAAGCTAATATATTACCTCACTATACAAACACTAAGAGACAATGTGATCCTAACAAAACTGATCATGACATATCGTTGGGGTCTCACTAGGCTATGACCCTAAGAGGAAAAAATAATCTAGGAACTAGTTAGATTAAAATATATTCTATTATAACACTCATAAAATTACCCCAAATATGTAATCGTGATTTTCATATAAAAGTTATCATTATAAATTCTATCTAATAGAATATGGATAAACTAATACAATCAATATAAGTGTATATAAAATATGAATAAAAATTGTCCATAAACAAAAACAACATGCTCAACATGATGTATATTACCACACAAATATTTTAGATAAACAATGATCCTTACAAAAAGAGGAACCTAATTCCTAAATAAATCCATTCGACAACATCATAATAAAGTCTATTTTGAGTAAGAATAATCAATAAATAAATATTTTAAAAAGCCTTTGTCAGAAAAATGGCTAGGAGTGATAACTACTCTTGGAAAAAAATTATAGAGTATAAATCCATTAAAATGTTAAGTTTTAAATTAGTAATTAACAATGTATTTCAATCATAACATTGAAAGAGAAGCAATAAAACACAATAACTAGGTATATTTCATTGCAAATATCCATTTTATATAAAATTTAACCTCACTACTATCATATCCTCATAACCATGTGTTAATACCATGTGATTGAATATAAGTGATCTTACAGGCCTTAAAAACGAGACTCAGTTTTTAAAAATTCCATTTATTTGGACATAACGTATATATCATCAAAATATTTTAGTATGTATAAAACATTAAATAAGAATTATTTATGATATGTTTATTCATGCACCACTCTAAATGAAGAAAACGTGTAATATTGTTTTGAGAAAAAAAAACAAATTAATTAAAGTTAAATAATAATAAATTATGATAATTAAATATGAAACATTCTTAGGAAAAAACAAGTGGAATGAGAGAGGATGTAAATAAAAACACCAAGAACATGAAATAATTTTCCTTATGTTATGAATTAAATATAATATATCATATTATAAGTATTGATATAAATAAAATTATTATGAAATAGATATACTTGGAATGATGTTAATGAAGGGATGAGTGATTTAAGAGAAGTATGATAGTCTCAATATAAGGATTTAATTTGATAGTTATACAAAAAAATGTTGGATATATGAGAATTTGATATATGGTCATTGAATACACTTGATTCCAATAGGTAAATTGATATATTTTTATTATTATTTATAAAATATATTCAATAAATTTCAATAATAATAATTAAATTTGAAATGAAATAAATAAACTAATTATAGTATGTTATTATAAAGATTTATATTTTATATTATTATTATTGTTGTTGTTTTCAAAATGTACTAGTTTATATGTTTTTAATTTAAAAAAATATTCTAAAACAAATTAATTGGAAAATGAAATTATTTCATGAATAAAATTACTTGGATATGATTAAAATAATTTTAAATTAAATAAACTAATTTTCCCTGGGAAAATTTGTTTTAATTTATTGGTATGTATAGATTCATATATTAAAAATATATGTATTATATAATTGTTTTAATGAAATTCATGTAATATACAATAAAATATTTGTCAATTAATATATTGAATATTAATTTTTATACAATATTTTTTATTTTTTTTAATAATATAATTTTCAAAAAATTATTTCCCTGTTGTCTACATGAATATTATTTAAATTAATTATTATTACATTATGAAACATATACCCAAACAATTATTTCATTTTTTGAATTTCAGTGTTCATATTATTGAATATGGTCAATTTAATTTTTTAGGCATCAAAATATGTGAAAAGGGTGATAATTCAGTTTCCATGGTAAAGGTAAATTGATGTAAATGTGATTTAATAACTATAAGGACATAAAATATATTTAAAACGTATCCATAAATGGGTATACTAGGGAAATATTCACAATATATAATCCCTTATAAATTGTTTTCTATTAGGTTCAACTAGGTTTTCTTCCACCGCCACCATCCTCTCCTCGATCACGGGTGGCTGCGGCCCTCCCCTCTCCTTTGTTCTTATTCCCTGCGAGTTTGGCGGGCGGTCGGTGGAGAAATCTGTGATTTGGATCTATTCCATTTTCTCTTGTCTCCCATCGCGGTTGCGGTTCGATTCAGTCCCTTCCCAGTTGTTCATCCGAGCACCATCTGGTTTCGATTTCTTCTTTCTTTCCTAGGTTATTGGAAAGACCGTAGTGGTGGCTCTCGGGCCGTGTCGTCTCAAGCGTCGTTCTCAAGGGTCTTCTCTGGTTCAGTGGCAGTGCTTCGAGCCCTAGGTTGCTCTGCACTACTTCCCTTTCTCAATGGGGTCTAGGTGCTTGTGGGAGGCCTCTGGCAGAGGGATTGGGTCTGTTCAACCTGCGACGTTGTGATTATATTCTAGCGGGGGTTCTTGTGCTCGGCCAACTTGACTACGCGTTGAAGGTCTGGCGATTGAGGCCTGATACGAGGGCTTGGGGTGGATTATGCAGCCTCTTTGAGAAGGTGTGATGGCGGCGGTGGGTGGTGGGTTTCTGGTTCGATACGGTTTCCTATGAGGTTTCCTTCATCACCCGGGAGGGTATTTTCTGGTGATGGGTTCAATCCTTGAATTTTGTTGAATCTGTGCATTGTTTTGGATTTTTCTCTGTTGGTTTGTGATGTATTGAAGGTTTGAAGCAAGTTTTATGGGATTTCTATTGGTTAATTTGAGTATTTTTGGAATGGGTGAGGCAGACGATGAAGTGTTGTCGTCTTTTCTTTGAGTCGGTTTGTGTTTGATGATGGTTTTGGAAACCTGTGATGATTGTGTTTTGTGGGTTTGATGTGGTTGTTCTGGTGACAAGTAGTATGGATCTGATGGGCATCGTTGATGATGGGTATGGGTTCGTGGGTGTGTCATAGTCTGCGGCGCGTAGCAGTTTGCGGCCCGAGGCTTTGGCAATTTTCTAACTTTGAATTTTGAATCTGGTTGTACCGACATGCTTATGAAGTTGTTGAATGTTGTTGTTTTTTTGTAGTGTTTTGAATCAGTTATCTAGAATTTCATGGTTCCTACTCACCCAAAATGCGGACTTCAAAAATAAAATAAAAATATAATTTTTATTCAAATTAAATCATTATATATTATAGAATGCGTATGAGAAAAAATAAACAAAAAACTCACATATATATGCACACAATGTAAAAAAATAATTCAAAAAAATTTAAAATAAATAATATCTCGAATAATTTACCATTTTTTATATAATAATTTCTAATTAATCATTGGGTGGGATTTTATACCATTATGTAGTCCTAGATCTTTCAATCTAAATGTACCATTTTTAGAATAAAGTTCATTAATGTATGTATAATTTTCATCACCATATTTTCTGTTAACATTTTATCTTTAATATGTATATATATCCTTATCCACTATAGTTAGGTTTTATTAAAATCATTATGATTTTTAAATAAATATTATTATTATATAACAAAAAACTCTTAATCATTCATTACTATAAGTTCTTATCCTTTCAGTTGGCTAAATGAACTCCATAATAATTACTACAACCACATCATATGTTTCACACTGAATAATTATAATTACATTGATAGAGTTAATATGTTATATGATTGTGTAATTTAGGATATGAACATGAATTTGGATGTGTGATTACTAAATGAATGGTCATTATAATATAATTTATTGTTATTGGAATATTACCTGAAACATGATTTTTGTGGATACAATTCACATGAACCATGATGGTAAAATCCATAAAATGAGCATGGAATAAAATATATCTTTCGAATAAATTATTCTTCTACCATTAGTATTATAGTAATGATGTAAATTTTATTAATAAATGATGATGGATATCACCTTTATTATTATTTTATGGAATAACTATTGTTAGATAAATCTGATTGTGAATATAATAATTAACTAACTAATATATGTTTAATAATTGATTATATTAGAAATGAGTAAATGGTAATATTTATTTATATTATTCAAAAATAAGTGACTAATATGGTTTTTATTAATATTTATCGTTTAAATAACCATCGTGGAAGATGGGAGTAAACGTAATAGTCAATTTACATTATCAATTTAAAATTTAGATACTTTATAAATGAATTTTAAATTTAGGAAATATTAAATTCTTTATTATACTCATGTTATTTATGGGCCTCAGATGTTTTTTATTTTAATCCACTTTGGATTAAAATTTATTGAAATTAGAACTTGTAAGTAAGTATTACCTTATGTTTTCTTTTTTGACATGGAATAATTCTTTTTCCTGTTCACATATTTTTTTTGTTTATATCTATAATTATTTATGGTTTTACAAATTAATAATTCTATATATATTGTTATCATATCTCTTTATGATATATATAAACAAATTTTTATTTAACAGTTTTCTAATGAACTTTTTCTCTTAAAATCATTGTTAGTGTTATTTAATAATATTATATTACATGTTTTTATATTTTTAAAAAGTAATTTTTTAATTTTTTAGAAGATATTTTAATTTAGAATAAATTTCAATAAAAATACAATTTTTCATTCTATCACACCTATATATTTTTTCATATATGTTAATGTATTGTAATTATTTTTATCCATCAATGGGGTTACTTTATAATTTTACCATCCACCTCCTTCATTTTTATGGATAACAAAAACATCATTTATTAAATTTCATGAAAAATGTTTTTTCACATGATTTATTTAAAATATAATATATTTATAAACTTCATCATATTTTTTTTGAACACATATTTATGGTATATCATTACATGGTGACTGGGTATAATACTTACCTTTAATGTGGTGGGATATGTTTTACATCTCATTATATCTAAATGGGAATTTTGGGGTTATATAAAGCCAAAAATATTTTGGGGTTCATGTGGTTATCCAAATTACACTATAATAACCTCGAACACGCACTCAATAAATCAAGGGTTTAAAACATAATCACTATATTTTTATCATTGATGTGATTCAATGTATCCCCTGTTCAATTATCCAAATCATAATAAATTTTAATGAAAATTGTTATCATATACATATCCTCATAAATTATAGGTCTATAGATTTATATAATTTTGAAAAAAAAAATCCTTCAATGTGGACACTTTCACTTATAATCAATTTTCCTCCAAAACATTTACATTATTACGATATTCACGTTTTATCCAAAAAAACCTCCATATACAGAACTATGTACCTTTTAACCATTCAACTTATTCTTAAAACCTAATATAAATAATTCTACAAATTTTAATTAAAAAAAGACTTAGTAATATAAAAACGTAAAATAAAATGAAAACCAATAGTCTATTTCAATACAACAAGTTCATATAAGAAAATCCTCCCATTACAATAATACTATTTTAGAGAAAACATAGATGAGATATTTTATTTCATGTAATGATATTTTCATAATAAACATTATAATATAACATAAATTCATGATAATAATGATGAATGTTTCATTAGAGAACTTATACGTTTTTCTTAATGTAGTACTTTTTACAAAAAAATATATATTCATTCCTTTAAAAAAATATCATTATCGTACCATATCATATTAAAATATTTCAATAATAACATGTTATAAAATATAGAAAACACATATATGTATCTTGGTATAATATTTTAATATCACACTCCTAATCACTATTATAAATTCATAATACATCAGTGTGTTCTATCAGGCTAATTTATTCATGGTTTTTACGGATCCACCAATCCATGGATTATAATGGAATCACATATCCTTTGTTTATAATAGAATCAACCATCCATGCTTTATATTGGAACCATGTGTAACACCCCAGGTAAATAAAGAATATGACATTTCATATTTATCCATATTTGTGAATAAAATATTTAAATGACTTTAAAGGGGACGCTATGCTCGATGGCGTACCCAACACGCAACAACGAGTTTCTTGGGAATCTTACGTTGCACTCTAATAATAAAATAATATTATTCTAAATGGTAGTTAACATGTAGCCGTTGTAATGGCGGGAATGGATAGAAATAACTAAAATATTATTATATATGTTCTTAAATATTTTTACATTTATACAATAAAAGATAAAGGCTTAAAATACGGAAAGAATTCAATTTTAGGAGTATATGCCCTAGTTTTCACTAAAGGTTCACTTATCGCCTTTTAATGGAGAACTATAATTAAATATAGTTTTGATCACACTTATACATTCTTTTGGACCAAATAAAACTCTAATTAAGAATCGGGACATCAAATTTTACTTTGTGTAATTTTTTGGTATTTTTCCGATATAGTTCATTTTTTTAATGAATAGTGTAAAATGTTGAGTTTTAATTCAAAACCTCTTTTTAATATAATTTATTTATATGATTAGATAATATTTTGAATTGGTTTTAAAGTGAAATTAGAAAATATTTTTACCATTAAATCCAATAGTGGTCGTTGGAATTAATTTCACTTTGAAATCAGACTTAAACTAGTGTCAATCTTTTGATACTTATTGTTTTATAAAAACACGCTATTTGCTCTGACAGCGGGAATTAATTATTAAATTAATTAATGTGACTAATATGTTTTGAATTTTGTAAAACGGACTTCATTTTTGAATTCGGAATATCAAATATATCTTAGGGTGAAGTTTTGGTATTTTTCTGAAAAACTCCAATTTTTGATGAATAGTGAAACCACTAAGTGGTAATCAAGCAAACTGATTTTCAGTTAAATGAAAGTTTCCCACTAATGTGTATTGAATTTTGAAAATCCGACATACATGGTTGTCATTAAGAAGTAAAATGTGGTTCAATGGGATAAAAATAATTTTTTGGTGAATAGTAACTTATTAAGTTTTTAATCGCGATTAGTGGTAATTAGTGTAGTTTAAGGTAAAAATAATGCTTTAACAAAATGAGATGAGCTTGACACATATCTTACCCTCATTTTTTGTATCATGGCCGACCAAGACAAGCCATGGGTCAACTTGGGGACCCCATGGATTCACTTTGGTTGGGAAATGACATAAATAACATTTTATTTAAGGTAAAAGTAAAATTGACACAAACATGATATGTTTTACTAAAACAATTTTTAAGTGAGGTTATACAAGTCATATTTTTGATTATAAATATTCATTTGAAAGATAAAACGATTTCCTACATCATAGTATTTTTTTTATAATTTTTAGACTTTAAATAAATTAAATTATTTATGACATAATAATGATGCAGCGATGACATCATTATTTGACGATTTAAATAAAATGGAAAGATAATGTAAAATCTATGAACTACACATGTCCAAAACTTATTGGATGGGTGGATTTCGAACCCTTATCAGCTTATCCACGAATTATATTAATGTGGGACCTTTTAAAACCGAAAAACATTTTCAAATAAAGTAATATTTCTTACTTTCCAAAAGTGCCCCTCCTCTCCTCTTATAAAAGTCCCCCACCTCTACCTCATTTAACACACTCCTCAAGCCTTTGGCTCGGCCAAACCCTACCCATTTAATCTCTCCACATCCCTCTCCTCACCCTAGAGGATTCCCTTTGGGCAGAATCCTTTCAAAGGAAGCCTTTAGGCTCAAATCAAAAGGAGTTACACTTTTAAAGGTAATTCATTCTCTCATGTTCATTTGTTTTATTTTGCTTCTCCAACCCCCTAAACTCTTTTTATTTACTTATTTTGTAACAACAACAGTATCTTCAATATACTAGGATGTTGTTATAAGATTTATTCTAGCTACACTCTCACACAACTACATCAAATGGTTAAAAAACATACGGTTTCCGTGGATGGAGAAATTCTGCCTCCCGAAACGATGATTGTTCAATACTCATTTAACAGCTTCAAAGGTGGCCATTATGATGTCACTATTTTTATATATGATATATAATATGTTTAGGTTTTATTTATGCTTCTGTATTTTTCATTTTTGTCTTACCTTTATGGCTTCCATTATGGTTATACGCGATATCTTCATTTAAGGAAGTGCGGACTACCGCCCCCTCAAAGTGATTTGATTCGTTAAATACCATATGGGGGATGTATAAAGGATGGAAATATGATATTATATATGATATTATACTGGAATTATAATATACCCTTATATCATTATTATTCCATTCTATAAAATACGAAATAGAAATGAAAGTAGCGTTCATGCGTACGTACGGCTTACCGTCTCCATGAACGGTGCATTTCATTTCTTACCTCTAAATGATTATGTAATGTTATAAATGAATGCATGTACTGGATATATATGACATATTTGATATCTACATAATGAATACAATTCTGGATATAATAAACATTTGGCCACACGAACAACATGTAATTGTAAGAAGTCCACTTTCGACTAAAGAACCAAATATCGGAAAAACAAATATTATTAACTTAAATGATTACATAATGTTTATGACATGGTAATAAGTTGTATAAAAGTAATAATGAAACTGAAAAAGGTTCTTAAGGAAGTAGAAATTAACTCAAGTTTATTATTCAGGAGATTAAAGAACGATCGAGTCAAGTCGGACCCGCGGTAAGGGATCCTACACCTCTCTTTCTTTTTAAGTACACTCTTTTATGTCATTTTTTTAAGCTCATCTTTATTATGATTGGGATGTTCTTTTATATTAATCTTACTGTAATTTTTATGTTCATGTGATGAGAGACCCTATTCTCTCTCATCAATCCATTTTGGAAGTTTTGAGTGGCGCCGTTAGGCTGCCGAACTTTCGTAAGAGATCTAACCTCTCTCCTTCTTTTTAAGTACTCTCCTTTATGTCACTTCTTTTAAGCTCCTCTTTGTAATGTTGGGGGATGTTCTTTTATATTCCTCTTTCTGTAAATTTTATTGTAATGTTATGGGATACCCTATTTGATCTCATCAATCCATATTCGGAAGTTTTATGTGGCGATGTTAGGCTGCCGAGTTTTCGTAAGGGATTTTTCATCTCACTTTTATTCCCGTGAGATTTATGCTACATTTGCCACAAATTCCATTGAGTGGTGTATTTACTGCCCATTATTCTACTCTTTGTGTAATATAATTTCATTTATGAGTATTTACATCAATGATCTATTGTCCTTCTTTCATGGGGTGTATGTTTTGAAAGATACCGAAGTCGGTAAGGGAACCTTTCACCCTCCACTTTTTTAAAAGACTTCTTTTGTTGGGTCTTTTAATTTACATATTGTTATGTTGGGATATGTTCTCATATATCCTTATTGATGTAAATTTTATGTCCAAGTTATGAGATACTCTTTTTATCTCTCATCAACTCATTTTGATGTGATGCCGTTAGGCTGTCAAGGGAACTTTTTAACCCAATTTTGATTTCTTTGGGTTCAACATGTAGTCATTGAATATGTCATCCATTGAATATGTGTGAATGACCTTTTATTGTTTTACACTTAATATCCACTTATATTGGGTGTATTTATATTTTTCACACATATTTTTGAGATTTATTTGTCCTTAATTTAAGGATACCTTCTTTATAAGGGATTTCATCACATTTGACATTTCTATTGAGGGTTCATTGTTGTTATGCACCAATTCACTCTTATATGGTGTATATACTGTCCTTTGGAGTATTATATCATGAATCCTTTTATTCTCATGATATTATAAAGTTCTGACTAAATATTATTCCTCTATTATTGTATTCAAGTGTCTCTAATATTGGTAAAACCCCTTTAACCAAAATATCGTTTTAAATGTTTTAATTATTTGTTCTTATTAATATCCATGTTTTCAAAATGGTTTTTAAGGATTTATTTATATGGATATTAATGGTTTAAAATGTTAAAAGCCTCAAGGTGGTATGGGACACTTTGATTAAAAAATCTCTTTATTAAATGTTTTAAATGGTTTTGGAAATGGTTTCTTTTTGAATGGATTCATTATTTCAATATCCTAAAATGTTATATTGTGATTGAAATGTGGAAATGTTATGTTTCGTTTATTAATGTTTTATGTGATACGATTATGTTATGGTTCTTGGGCATTGTTATGAAGAACGGGTGGTTCCGTGATAAACTAAGGGCGGGTGAGCCCGATATAGCTCTCCAATGCATTGGGTAACGCGAAGGAGTGAAACGTTAAGGTTTCTCTGAAGAGATTTAGGAAATATACTGTGATGGGTATTCCAAACGTAACCAAGAGGGTTACTCCCTACGTAAGAATGTTATGAATGCCTCAAGTTACCTTTATGTCTTATGATTTCTATGATTTATTCATGATTTGATATGCCTATGTTTTATGGGTAAAGTATGATTTCATTCTTATGTATACATGTACTCATGTTTCCTTTCCATATCTATATATCCCTTACTGAGCTTTTTATGCTCATCCCAAGTTTTTGAAATTTTTTTCACAGGTCAATGGAAGGGTACATGATGTGATGATAGTGTCAAGGATGTGTCAAGAAAGAATCCATGTTTTATTTTAAATATGTTTCCGTTGATGGGAAGAATGAATACTGTCTTTTATGTAACCACTTTGTTTAAATGTGGGATGTAATGCAAGTTTCATGATCTAATTCTCTAAAACTCTAAACCTGAAAAGATCCTCAATGTGTAATCTTGTAATAACTCAAGATTAAGTATGGTTTAAGGCTGGGTCCTTATACCATGAATAATCATTAATAATTTCAATGAACACAAACATAATAATAACACCAAAAGTATTTATAACAAAATTATTTTCACCGCTAATAATTGCATCTATGGATATTGAGATATGATTTTGATTTAAAAAACATTTTCAAAATACATAGAATAATGGGAAAAGGTATTTATATTTTAATAAACTAGGATATATTATAAACCATGTAAAACATAAAATAATATTTATATCAATGTAGAACACCATTAATTTTTTATTTGTTAAAATTGAAGATCTATTTTTCATTTTTGTAAAAACGATACATATAAAATTCAATAAAGGATTCTTCTTGAAAACCAATGAATGAAATTAGAGAGTAAAATTAAATTTCCTTCTTAAATAAATTATGTATATATATAATATTGTTATATATATAGATAGAGAATAAAGTTATTTAGAAAATAAACCCCAAAAAATTTTATAATGATGTTTTTAAACTAAAGTATCCCCCACCTCGAGTCTGATAAATCATATACATTCATTATCACCATGAATTCTAAAATATCATTAATAATTTACATTTTAAATGAAATTTATAATTTTATATATTTCATTAATTTTATTTATTATCATTTTATACATAATTACTTAACAAATTAATTTAACACGGCGTTTTTTGACGATATTAGCCTCATATGCCCAAAATAAATTTGGTTTGTTGACTATGGTAAAGTAGGTAGTTGTTCCAAAATATCAATTTTAACAATAGTGAAAGAATTATAAATTTTACACATCATTAATACTTATGAAACCAAATATGAAATATTTTCATTAAAAATGTATAATGATACAATCATGAAGACTATTCTCCAGACATTAGCATGACTAACATTTCCATTTAAAAAATGGAAAAAATGTTTCAGTTAAATGTTAAATAGTTATTATGATATAAAAATCTCTTAATATTATTTTAAATAAAATTATATATACCATCTTTGTTCTGTTCCAATGAAATATTAATATCTTCAAATTGAGGAGCTAGTAATCCACACATACACACGAACAAAATTATCATATTTCAAATGATGAAATAGTAATAAAATTGATGATATAATTTATTTATAAGATACTATTTATTTATTTAATATTATATATATATTTTGAATATAATATTTTAACTATCCTTAAAATTTGTTGATGGAAAACAAATTATAAAACCTATTGAGGTTGTAGTCCACCATATATACAAACTATGTTTTCATTTACCATTTAATGGACTATTACATAAAAATAGGATATGAATGGAATATTATAACATCTTATTATAATTTTTAATCATATTATTTATTTAATAATTTTATTATAATATTTTAATGATTTATATGATGAAATTATATATACATGACCAATTAAAATCTATACATACTATTAAGATAACCTCACTTTCATTTAGCATTAGTCCCAAAAAATTGAATAGTATTAACAAAATAAGACATCTATAATGTAGGGAGAGATGTTACTAAGGAATATGTATTGGTATTTTATTAATCAAGTACCTCTTCTAGTGTGAATATGGGAGGACATGTGGTTTCCTTTTATAAATGTGGGGTGCTTCCTTCTGGGAATTTATTATAGTATTAAATTTATATTAAAAATTTCAAGGAATAATGGATAAAATGTATATAATAAAAATATACATTGATTATGATTTTAAATTGCGTCATAGCATAAAATATTGATATGTTTTGTTATTTATTTGAACATATCCCTTTTTTCAACATCCAATTAAATCCATTGACAATTACACTATTGTTGATGTTTTTTTACAATTTAGGGGTTAATAAAGTTATTGTAAAAAAATGACAAATAAATGGACCATGATTAATATTGTATGCTATAATCAATTTTAATATCAAATGATATGTTTTTTATTAGATTATGTCTACTAATAAAAAGAAATTATTATAAGACATCATTAATTCCATTTTTTGTAACTTTTTGAAATATTATTATTTAGTTTGTATTTAACTCTTGTAAAATGGGTCAAAATTGACATTTATTAGAATATAAGTGGGATATGGTCTGAAAATATCAACAAAATCAATGTTTTATCGATTTAGATATTTTTTTAATATTATATTTTTTTATTAACTCTTATATTTATCATTGGTGACCATTATTGTGGCAGAAAATAAATATAATGTCTTAATTATTTTACTTATGTGGTAAAAAATAGATAATAAAGGGACGTAAGGTGTTATTTTAGATAATTCGTCATCCAAATTTTATAATTACTTGTTTTTAGTTTATTTAATTTAATTTAATATGTTTTACATAAAATTCTATTTAGATCAATTTAATAACTATTTATAAAATGTGAATTTGAAAGAAAAATGTATTCAATTAAATTAGAGTATAAATAATGGAAAAAACATTACTATGATGATTTTTTCATAAATATTATTTTTAATCACTAAATCTCTTAAAAAATAATACATTAATTATTTTTTAAAAAATTTAATAGATTTTCCTACAGCTTTTACATGTACTTGGTCGAAATTATGTAAATATTTAATATAATTATTTCATCTCTAAATATTAAAAATAATTTTTTATTAAAAAAATAAATAACAAGTTCAATATAAATTTTATCATTAATTTAATTTATAAATTTACTCACAAAAATATCATGAGATCTTATTAAATAAGAAAGTTTTACATTTTTATCATTGAGAAAGAATTGTACAAAAAAATTTAAATGTCATTTTTTATATAAGTCCAAAAGTAAAATCCTTCCTTTAATGTATTAATTAATTTAACATATTTATTTATAATTTCAAAAAAATACTTAATACTTTTTAAAATATCATATTTAAGAAAGAAAACATTACTTTTCTAGTGTTGTGCATGTGCAACGAAGAAACTGAAATTTGTTTCAATTTTTATAAGGAAATAAATTCATATTTATATACATTGGATTAAATTTTTTTGATATTTATTATAGAATCATAAATTAATCATTAAATATGTTTTAATAAATTTTTATATCTTAATAATATATTTTAAATATACTATAAAATAATATATTTTTTAAAAAGTAAATTCTTTACTATTCACAAAAAATTTAACTTGTTTAGGAAAAGCTGATGAAATATTTTTCATTAAAAATCATTAAAATATTATAATTTCATATAAATCAATTCATATAGTTGATATAAATTAATTTTAATAAAAATTATTATAACAAAATTATTTTTTTGAAAAAAATCATTTTATGCGAGAAAATTATCTAAAAACGAAAACAATCCTAATGAGGACTCACATAAAAATAATTTGATTTATACTAAATAATGGAGGACTATCCTAATTTAATATCAAATTTATCTCATACTGGGTCTTTTAGTAATATAAAACATCAATTTTAAAAAAAAAATCAATATTAATAAGAAAGTCAACCTTTTTAGGAAGATTAATACTAGTTAATATAATATAATTTTGACAAGCTCACATAAATAATTATATCAATTTTATCAAATCAATTTATAAAATTGCATAAAAATTTATTATTCTCCAACAAATTTAATAATAATAAACTTTGTATAAAATATATCATTAATGTATAAAATTACTTTATATAAAAAATAATGATTATTTCCTATTATGTTTTCAAAATATTTATATTTAGTAGGGATGTTTTATTTATTTTTTTGTAAGAATATTCTAATTCTTACCCACTAAATCAATTTCATGGTTATAGATACCCTATTTAGAAAAATAATATTTCATGGTTCATTTAAGCTATATGTTACATATCTTTTAAGCTATGTCACATGGCCATTTTATTACAATATAATTGGTTTACATTCTCCCCCTTTAAGAAAATTTAGTCATAAAAAGTTTACCTTGATATCAGCAATTCATGGTCTCAAAATTTTAAAATACATTTTTTTGAAAACCCATAATGTAAAATGGTTAATAAAACATATATTGTAAAAAATTAATGGGAAACACCAATGTCATCAAGAATAAAAATTCAAATGTTTCTAAAGAGGAGAACATATACGGGATGTGAAAATATTGAAATAGTGGGAAAAGGTAATTTTAAAATGAAGTTGAGTGATCAATAATGTGTTCATGTGAAATATAAAAACCAAAAAACTATAAATAATCAATTTATTAATAAGTTAATAATTTCATTAGATATAAAAATAATATTATTACATTATTTATTAATAATCCATTTCATATAATTGAAAATAATATTTTGAAATAAAATCTGTGAATAAATTGAATATAACAATATGATATGTAATTTTTTTCATTTTATTATATTTCAACCACAATGTCATTTTTTTTCTAAACCATTATTATTTAGAATTAGTTTCTCATTAGTAATGCACTAAAATAAACATTTAATAGATCTCTAAATCACCCAAAAGGATAAAATTGTATTCTTAAAGTCATAAAGAATTAAACTATCCCAAAATGTTTGGAATAAAATAATTCAAAAAATGAAAAAACTTTTATATCATGAAATAATAAATTAATCTCCAAAATTTTACAATAACCCCAATAGTTTAACATCTACAACACTATATCTGGATTAAACCATGTAACCTAAAAATTAATGATTTATTAACAATATATGTTATCTCAAACATTTTAACTTACATCCTCAACAATGTAATGATATTATTCTTTAATTATTCTTTATGTTAATCCCATGGGTAACATATATATCACCCCAATAAATTATCACCCAAAATATAATCAATCACCTAAAAATTTTTAAAAATAAAAACTCCCAAAATGGTTGTGTAATCCATTAAATGTATGTCCAACCTAAAACTAATAAACCCACGATGTTATGCATAACATAAAAGTTAACTTTATATGAAGACATAAAAATATCCAATATAAGGCCCCGACCTTAAACATTACTTCATATTGAATTAAATGAATAATTCCCATTGATGATATTTTCATGTTTAGAGTTTTAGAGAGTTAGATCATAACTATTACATGTCAAAAGATTACATATTATACACTTCTACAAAGTTTTATTTTTTTTCAAAACATGAACTGTAAAAAAATTCATTTTTAGTTCTATGTTTATGACGGCATGAATTTTCCTTGATCTCATCCTCGACCCTATTCCACATTATTTCTTGTGAAAAACATTTCAAAAAAACATGGGGTGAGCATAAAAATATCAGTAAGGGATACACAAAGAAGGAAAACTTTTAGTTTTTTAAAACAACAAGTAAACCATGAATACTTTATCAATGTAATACTTTTCACATTTATGGAGTAGTAAATACACTTTACTGAATAAAAGATCATTACTTACCCATTTTTAACCAAAATATTACCATAAAACCCATATAAAGAACACATAATATATAAAGGTAACTTGGGACATAAACATACTTAAATGGAATAACCATACGGTCGACTTCCACACATATCACATAATGGAATAGCCATACGGCCAACTTCCATACCCAATGAATTAGAGGTTATAACGTAACCACCAGTCCTAGTATTCACGGCACCACCCGTCATATGGTTTATCATGTAACCACTCGTCAAATGTGCAAGTACCATTATAAAATCATAAGACATAAAAAAATATAATGGAAAGAAAACATTTACACATTTCGATCACAATATATCACTTAAATATATAGACATAACAAATCCATTATAAAAACTATTTTCAATACCAAAATACATAAAAGAGTATATGGTATTTATTTCATTTTAAAAACATTACGGCTTATTGAGGAAGCCAAAGACCAAATAATACTCGCGGCGGCGGAAAAGGTCGTTGTCACTGTGTATGTTAAAATAAACATTTTCTTTGTCATTTAGTAAAAATCTTCAGAGAAAAAGATTCCCTTTGAATGAAATGAAGATTCAAAGGTGTTTTATACAATGTATAAAATAATTTCATGTATTAGAACAAAATATGCCTCAATTAAATGAGATTGAGATAAAGTCCATAACCTCTTGTCTGACATGACTCGATCGCTCTTTAATCTCTTGAATAATAAACTATTGTTAATTTATACTTGCTTAATAAAAAATTTCAAGCTTATTATTCCTTTTATATCACTTATTGTGATGTTATAAACATTATGTAATCATTTATGTTAATAATGTTTGTTTTGCCGATATTTGGTTCTTAAGTCAAAAATGGAATTCTTACAATTAAAAGTTCTTCATGTGGTAAAAGGTTCATTATATCCAGAATGATATTCATGATTTGGTTATAATATATATCATATATATCCAGCATATACATGTATTTATAATAGTACATAACATTTAGAGGTAAGAAATGAAATGCACATTTCATGGAGACGGTAAGCCATACGTACGCATGAACGCTACTTTTATTTCTATTTCATATTTAATGGAGTGAAATAATAATGATATAAAGGTATATTATAATTCCAGTATAATATAATATATAATATCATTAACTTCATCCTTTATACGTCACACATATGACATTAATGAATCAAATCACTTTGAGGGGGCGGTAGTCCACACTTCCTAAAATGAAATTATTGTGTTTACCCATAATGGAAACCAAAACGTTATGCCATAAAATAAAGATACAGAAGCATAAGGAAAACGTAAACATAATATATATCATATATAAAAATATTTACATCTTAATTTCTACCATGAAAGGTGTTAAGGGAAAATTGAATAATCATTGTTTCGTGAGGCAGAAATTTTCCAACCACAGAAATAGTATGTTCTTTAACCATTATACGGAGGTGTGTGTACGTTTAAACCAAATACTTCTCATAAAAACATCCTAGTATATTTAAGATACATGTGTTGTTACAAATGTAAGGAATAAAAAGAGTTTAGGGGGATGGAGAAGCAAAATAAAATAAAAGAACACAAGTGAAGATATTACCTTTAAATCGGGAAAATCTTCTTGGTTTGAACAAAAGGGGTTTCTTGAAGAGATTTATTCCCAATGTAAGGCTTAAAGGATGAGAATATAGATGTGGAGAGATAAAATGAGCTGATCTTGGCAGATCCAAAAGGCTTGAGAGGTCTGGGTAAGGTGGTAGAGGTGGGGACCTTTTATAAGAGGGAGGAGGGGCACTCTCGGAGTGTCTTGAAAAGTTACTTTATTATAAAATGATTTTCGGATATTAAAGGTCCCACAATTATATATTTCGAGGATAAGGTGATAATATTTCTAAATACACCCATCCAATAGGTTTTTGATAACATTAGGTCATAGATTTTATATTATCTTTTAATTTTATTGAAATCGTTAAATAATGAGGTAATCGCTGCATCATTATGGTGTCATAAATGATTTAATTTATTTAATTTCTAAAAATTATAAAAAATATATCATGATGTAGGAAATAATTTTGGATTTCCAATGAATATTAATAGTCAATAGTATTACTTGTATAACCCCATATAAAAATTGTTTTAGTAAAATAATACATGTTTGTGACATTTTTATTTTAACTTTAAATATAAAGTTATTAATGACATTTTCATACCCAAGTGGATCCATGGGGTCCCCATGTTGACCGTTGGATTGTCTTGGTCGGCCATGAAACATCCAATAAGGTTAGGACATGTGTCAAGGTCATTTCATATTATTAAATCGTTATTTTTACCTTAAATTACATAATTACCTCTAATCGTGATTAATAAATCATAAAAGTTACTATTCTCCAAAAAAATATTTCAATCCCATTTAACCACATTTTACATACTAATGACAACCATGTATGTCAAATTTTTGAAATTAAATTCACAAAAGTGGTAAAGTTTCATTTAAACGAAAAATAAGTTTTTTAACTACCACTTAGTGGTTTCACTATTCATCAAAAATTGAAGTTTTTCAGAAAAATACCACAAAATCACCCTAAGATATATTTGATATTCCAAATTAAAAAATGATTTATATTTGACATAATTCAAAACATACAAGTTTCATTAATTAATTTAATATTTAATTCCCACTATCAAAACAAATAGCGGGTTTTTATGAAATAATATGTATCAAAAGATTGACACTAGTTTAAGTCCAATTTCAAAGTGAAATTAATTCAAATGACCACCATTGGATTAAATTGTAAAAAAAAATCCCCATTTCACTTTAAAACCAATTCAAAAGATACTCTAATCATATAAATATATTAGATTAAAAAGAGGTTTTGAATTAAAATACAACATTTTTCACTATTCATTAAAAAATGAACATTATCGGAAAAATACCAAAACTTTACACAAAGTAAATTTTGATGTCTCGATTCTAAAGAAAAATTGTATTTGGTCCAAAATAATGTATAAGAGTGACCAAAACTATATTGAAATAGGGTTCACCATCAAAAGGCGATAAGTCAACCATTTAGTGAATATTAGAGTATCTATGCCTATAATTGAATTATTTTCTTATTTTAAGCCGTTATATTTTATTGGATAAATATAAAAACATTTAACAAAAATATATAATAATATTTTAGTTATTTCTATTCATTCTCGCCAATACAACGGCTACGTGTTAACTAACATTTAAAATAATATTATTATATTACTAGTGTGCAACGTAAGATTTCAAAGAAACTCTTTGTTGCGTATCGGGTACGCTATTGAACATAGAAACCCCTTTAAAGTAAAATTAATATTTAATTCATAAATATTAATAAATATGAAAATTTATTATTCTTTATTTACCTGAGATGTTACATCCTTCCCCCCTTTTGGAAATTGCGTCCTCACAATATTATTTACTTATCAAAATAAGTGGGGGTATTTATCCCTCATAGAATTTTCAAATTCCCACGTTGCCTCTTCAACTATATGGGTTTTCCACAAAACATTTACCTGGTGAATTACCTTATTCCGAAACACTTTCTCTCTATGGTCATGAATATGGACTAGTTGTTCTTCATAAGAGTGATTCTCCTCCAACTGAAATACCTCTGGGCTCAGAAATGAGATGGATCTGGCATATATTTTCTCAACATCGAAAAATGAAAAACATTGTGTACCTGGGACAAACTTGGAGGTAAAGCCACTCAGTAAGCAACTGATCCAACTCTCTCCAGAATTTCATATGGTCTAATGAACCTGGGACTCAGCTTTCCTTTTTACGAAATCGCATCACACTTTTACATGGTGATGCATTGAGAAAAACATGATCACCTACCTCAAAAGATAGATCCTTCCTCTGGTTATCCACATAACTTTTCTGCCTGCTCTGAGCTGTTCTCATGTGTTTCTGAATCAACTGAACTTTTTATGCCATCTCTTCTACCAATTCTGGTCCCATCAGCTTCCTTTCACCTACTTCATCCCAAAAAGCTAGAGTTCAACACCTTTTTCCATATAATGCCTCAAATGGAGCCATCAGTATACTAGAATGAAAACTGTTATTATATGAAAATTCAACCAAAGAAAGATGTTGGTCCCAACGTCCCTGATAATCTATCGAGGAAGCACCTAGCATATCCTCCATGGTCTGAATTGTTCGTTCTGACTGCCCATCTGATTGAGGATGAAATGCTGTACTAAAATTTAATTCAGTACCCAACGACTTCTGAAGGCCTTTCCAAAAGTTAGAAGTAAACCTGGGATCATGATCAGATACAATGTAGATGGTAACTCCATGAAACCTTACTATCTCTTTAACATACAATCTAGAAAGTTGATCTAAGAAAAAAGTATCTCTAATAGGAAGGAAATGATAATATTTAGTCAATCGATCAACAATAACCCAGATTGGATTATTACCTCGAGATGTCTTTGGTAATCCCACAACGAAGTCCATGGAAATATTTTCCAATTTCCACTATGGCACCGGTAATGACTGCAGCATCCCTTTCGGTAACTATTACTCTGCTTTATCATGCTGACAAGGTAAAAACTTCACAGTAAAATCGGCAATATCGCTTTTCATTCCATCCCACCAGTAATACATCCGTAGATCTCTGTACATCTTAGTACAACCAGGATGAACTGAAAACGGGGAACTATGAGCCTCACATAACAACTCATTCTTCAACAGCGAATCCCAAGGAACACATAATCTCTTCCCAAACATCAAAACACAATCATTATCAATGTTAAATTCAGGCAACTTACCCTTCTGAACCAGCTCTACCTTTTTCTGCAACCCACTGTCTTTCTTCTACACTTGCTTAATTATGTCTGATAGAGATGATCTCACTGACACCTAAAACAAAACAGATGAACTTCCTACACCAACAACTTCTATGCCGAAGTTCATCAAATCGAAAACCAAAAGATCTCGTTCCAAACATTTCATGGTTAATGAAGCATTACTTTTTCGACTCAAAGCATCAGCCACTTTATTTTCTTTTCCCGGATGGTAATGAAATGTACAATCATAATCCTTGATTAATTCCAGCCATCTCCTCTGTCTCATGTTCAATTATTTCTGAGTGAATATATACTTTAAACATTTGTGGTCACTATATATTTCACACTTTACTCCATCAAAATGATGCCTCCAAATTTTTAGAGCAAAAACAACAGCAACTAATTCCAAATAATGCTTAGAGTAGTTTACCTCATGAGTTTTCAACTTACGTGAAGCATAAGAAATTACCATATTATTCTGCATAAGGCCACAACAATGTCCCTTCAACTAAGCATCAATGTAAATAACAAACTCACCATTCTTGGAGAGTAGTGCCAAAAATGGATCATTCACTAATCTTCTTTTCAACTCCTGAGTCAACTAAGTCGTCACTACAACAAATTGTTTTGTTCTGATTATGACCAACTCAGGATACTGATTTGAAAGGTCATTTCTCTCTGTATGCCTTCCCAGAAAAGTAGTTCTATTTCTCCTATGAAATAACATTTTTAACATATAAATATCTTAAGTGAAGCAACATGGTAATCTTTAAATGCTATATCATTTCAATCATACAATAAATAAATTTATAATTTAACAATTTTCTAACTCCAAAAGTTGTCTAAACCGACCTTTGATACCAACTATAAGGCCCCAGACTTAAAAATTACTTAATATTGAATTAAATGAATAATTCAAATTGAGGATCTTTTCAGGTTTAGTGTTTTATAGAATTAGATCATGACTATTACATCTCAAAATATTACACAGTAGACACTTCTACAAAGTTTCCTTTTTTTCAAAACATGAACTCTAAAAAAAGTCATTTCTTGTTCCATTTTTAAGACATCATTAATTTTCATTGATACCATTCTTGACTCTATTACACATTATTTCCTGTGAAAAACATTTCAAAAAAGCATGGGGTGATCATAAAAAGCTCAGTAAGGGATACACAAAGAAGGAAAACTGTTAGTTTTTCAAAACAACAAGTAGACAATGAATACTTTATCAAAGTAATACTTTTCACCTTTATGGAGTAGTAAATAATCTTAACTGAATAAAATATCATTGCATACCCTTTTTTAACCAAAATATTACTATAATACCCATATAAAGAACACATAACATATAAAAGGTAACATGGGACATAAACATACTTAAATGGAATAACCAAACGGTCGACTTCCACACATATCACTTAATGGAATAGCCATATGGCTGACATCCATACCCAATGAATTGGAGGTTATAATGTAACCACACATCCTAGTATTCATGGCACCACCCATCTAAGGTTTATCATGTGACCACCTATCAAATTTCCAAGTACCATTATAAAATCATAATATATAAAACAAATATAATAGAAATAAAACATTTCCACATTTTGATCACAATATATCACTTAAATATATTTACATAATAAATCCATTATAAAAACCAATTTCAATACCAAAATACATAGATTATATGGTATTTATTTCATTTTAAAAAAATTGCGGCTTGTTGAGGAAGCCAAAGAGCAAATAATACTCACGGTGGCAGAAATGGTCGTTGTCACCACGTACGATAAAATAAACATTCCTTTTTGTCGTTTAGTAAAACTCCTCCTAGAAAAATATTCCCTTTGAATGAAATAAAAATTCAAAGGTGTTTTATATAGCGTGTAAAATAATTTCTTGTATTAGAACAAAATATGCCTCAATGAAAGGAGATTGAGATGAAGTCCCTTACCTATTGTACGACTTGACTCGATCGCTCTTTAATCTCCTAGATAATAAACTAGTGTTAATTTCTACATTCATAAGAACCTTTTTCAAGCTAATTATTCCTTTTATATCACTTATTTCCATGTTATAAACATTATGTAATAATTTAAGTTAATAATGTTTGTTTTGTCGATATTTGGTTCTTAAGTCAAAAATGGACTTCTTACAATTACATGTCGTTCATGTGGTCAAAGTTTCATTATATCCAGAATGATATTCATGATTTTTCTATCATATATATCATATATATCTATCATATACATGTATTTATAATGTTACATAACATTTATAGGTATGAATTGAAATGCACCGTTCATGGAGACTCTAAGTCGTACGCAAGCATGAACGCTACTTTAATTTATATTTCATATTTAAGGGAGTGAAATAACAATGATATAATGGTATATTATAATTCCAGTATAATATCATATATAATATCATTAAATCCATCCTTTATACGTCCAACATATGGCATTAACGAATCAAGTCACTTTCAGGGGGCGGTAGTCCGCACTTCCTAAAATGAAATTATCGTGTTTACCCATAATGAAAATCATAAAGGCATGCCATAAAAGAAAAATACAGAAGCATAAGGAGAACATAAACATAATATATATCTAATATAAAAAGAGTGAAATCTTAATGGACACCATGAAAGGTGCTAAGAGAATATTGAGCAATCATCGTTTCGTGAAGCAGAAATTAGCCAACCACAGAAACAGTATGTTCTTTAACAATTAGACAGAGGTGTGTGTAATTTTAAACCAAATACTTATCATAAAAACATCCTAGTATATTTACGATACTAGTGTTGTTACAAAAGTAACGAATAAAAATATTTTAGGGGGATGGAGAAGCAAAATAAAACAAAAGAACACAAGTGAAGATATTACTTTTAAATTGGGTAACTCCTCTTGGTTTGAACAAAAGGGGTTTCTTGAAGAGATTTCTGCCTAATTTAAGGCTGCGAGGATGAGTAGAGGGATGTGGAGAGATAAAATGAGCAGATCCTAGCTAAGCCAAAGGATTGAGAGGTGTGGGTAAGGTTGTAGTGGTGGGGGCCTTTTATAAGAGTGAGGAGGGACACTCTTGGAATGTCTTGAAAAGTAACTTTATTATAAAATGATTTTAGGATATTAAAGGTCCCACAATTATATATTTATATGATAAGGTGATAAGAGTTCTAATTCCACCCATACAATAGGTTTTTGACAAGTTTAGGTCTTAGATTTCACATTATCTTTTCATTTTATTTAAATCGTTAAATAATGAGGTAATCGCTGCATCATCATGGTGTCATAAATAATTTAATTTATATAATGTGTAAAATTTTTAAAACAAATATCATGATTTAGGAAATGTTTTTATGTTTCCAGTGAATATTTATAGTCCAAATGATGACCTGTATCACCCCTTGTAAAAACAGTTTTAGTAAAACAATACATGTTTGTGACATTTTTATTTTAACTTTAAATAAAAAGTTATTAATGTCATTTTCTTACCCAAGTGGATCCATGGGGTCCCCAGGTTGACCCTTGGATTGTCTTGGTCGGCCATGACACATTAAATAAGGGTAGGACATGTGTCAAGGTCATTTCATATTATTAAAACATTATTTTTACCTTAAATTACACTAATTACCTCTAATCATGATTAATAAAACTTAAAAGTTACTATTCACCAAAAAATTATTTTAATCCCATTGAACCACATTTTACATCATAATTACAACCATGTATGTCAGATTTTTGAAATTCAATTTAAAAAAGTGGAAAGGTTTCATTTAAATTAAAAATCAGTTTTTTAACTACCACTTAGTGGTTTCACTATTCATCAAAAATTGGTGTTTTTCAGAAAAATACCAAAAATTCACCCTAAGAGATATTTGATATTCTGAATTCAAAAATGATGTCTATTTTAAAAAATTCAAAACATATAAGTTGCATTAATTAATTTAATAATTAATTCCCGTTGTCAAAACAAATAGCCTATTTTTATGAAACAATATATATCAAAAGATTAACACTGGTTTAAGTCTAATTTCAAAGTGAAATTAATTCCAATGACCACCATTGGATTAAATGGTAAAAATATATTCTAATTTAACTTTAAACCCAATTAAAAATATACTCTAATCATATAAATAAATTATATTAAAAAGAGTTTTTGAATTAAAATACAACATTTTTCACTATTCATTTAAAAATGAACTTTATCGGAAAAATACCAAAAAATTTCACCAAGTAAATTTTGATGTCTCGATTCTAAAGAAGAATTTTATTTGCTCCAATAGAATGTATAAGAGTGACCAAAACTATATTTAAAGAGTATTCACCATCAAAAGGAAATTATTCGACCTTTTAGTGAATATTAAAGTATTTATGCCTAAAATTGAATTCTTTTCTTATTTTAAGCCTTTATCTTTTATTGGATAAATGTAAAAACATTTAAAAAACATATATAATCATATTTTAGTTATTTATACTCATTCCCGCCAATAAAACGGCTACGTTTTAACTACCATTAAAAATAATATTATTATATTACTAGTATTCAACGTAAGATTTGAAAGAAACTCTTTGTTGCATATCGGGTACGCTATCGAACATAGCAACCCCTTAAAGTAAATTTAAGATTTAATTCGTAAATCTTAATAAATATGAAAATTTATTATTCTTTATTTACCTAGGATGTTACATCCAATGTTATCTAAGCCCTACTCATATACAATCTATAATAACCCTGAATATGCTCTACTGTAATCCAGTAAATAAAACATAATTTTAAAATTTATATAATTTATACCAATAAATGTGACCCAATTCCAACCATCCAAAATCATGCGACATTAGAAAAAAAAATATTTTATCCATTACCAAATCATTTTCCTTTTAGGTATATAGTTTAATATAATTTTGATTAACTCTTTCAATGTGGACACTTTAACATAATATCCAAATTTAATACAAATCAAGATATTTATGAAGACATTCTTGCTTTATCCATGGTATGTACCATCTCAAAAACATTGAAATTATTATTATTTCTAATCATCCATAAAACCTATTAATTAATATTTAAAATACTGTGAAGATAAGTATAAATATCATTTTAGGATATATCGGAAAATAATGGAAACTTAAAAGTACTTTTCAAAATAACGAGGCGATAAAATATATTTTTCTTTTAACAAAATATTATTTTATATCAAATTATTTTTCCCCAAATCATGAAATATAATTTTCCACCGAATTTTTTCATAAAAACCCATTAAGAAAATCATGATTTTAAAATAATAATAAAGAGCGTTTCTTTAAAATAAATGAACAGACATTATTATTTTTCATAAATACCTACATTTTCCCCAAAAAGGACATAATAATTCTATTAATGAAATATCATAATCTAACCATGTGAAATAAAAATATTTCCATTATAACATGTTATAAAACATACCATTGTCATGTAGGTAACATGGTTCATTATTTTACAAACAATATTATAATTTCTCAATGAAATACCCCATGCATAGTAGAGCTATATTAGGCTCACATGTTTACGGTTTATAATAGAACCACATATATATTGTTTTAAAAAAAACCACCTATCCATGTTTTATAATTGAACTACCAGAAATGTTTTATAACATAACCAAACATCAAAATAAATAATGATAAATAACTATATCATTATAATAACACATGAATGGTTTCAAAAATTTATTCCTTCCACTAATAAAAAAATTCTCGAAAAATGATAAAGTCATTCTATTTAAAACATTTTATATAAAATTGTAATAATAATAAGTGTAAAGTTATTTTTTTCATAGAATTTAAAAAATATTTATTTTAATGGAATCAAATCATAATATAAAAATTAATTTCATGTGAAAAATCGTTTAAGTCATATGTTATAAGATATATCATTCCTTTGGTATTTTTTTCCACGAGGTTTCTCATAAAACACTTAAAAAAATTCCATTAAAAACCAATGAATAAAACTAAAGGGTGATATAAATTTACAATACTAATTCATTAATGTAATAGAAATACAACAATAAGATATTTTTTTGAAAATTATTTGGAATAAAATTATTTTTTAAATAATCATTTAAAATATTTTAAAGGATATTTTAATGAAATGTGTACCATATCTTAATTTAGACTCATCAAATACATTATTTATCTTCATTTATAATTAACATATCATAAATATTTAATTAATAATAATGTATTTTATTAATATTATTATTAATAATATTATTATATTAATTATTTTTATTCAATTCATTGCCTTGTTAATTAAAATTTAATAATCATATATGTTTCCATTTGATATTTTGATGATATTTGAGTTTTATGCCCAAAATGTCATTGGTAAGTTGACTATTATAAAATATTCCATTGTTATATTATCTCATTATTAATAATCATGAAATAATTTTATTTCTTAATATAAAACAATCTTATAATACTAACTATCAATTATGATTGTGAAAAATTAATAATCTTACAATCATGTACATGGTAGGTTGTATGTGTGTACGAAAAATGATTCAATTTTTCAGAACAAAATGATCTAAATAAGGTAAGAATAATATTATTCCTCTCAAATTATCACTATATAATAAATTTAATAATATTTCTTTAAACACACTAATATACAATAGCCATGTGATTATTTGATGAAACATTAACCACATATCTTTGTGGAGGTTTGAATACAAAGGCACAGACACTCGATTTTATAATTTTTCTATTGATTTAAATGATTGAGAATAGATGAAATATTATATTTATATAATTTTAATTATGTCAAGAATATTTTAAAAACACTATAAAACAATATTTTAAACCAATCCTGAGTAGCATTTACGGAAAAACAAATTACGTCATTCTGTGAGGTGGTAGTTCTCCGTTCAAAAACATATTGGATTCATTTTCCAAATGATAGTATATAAGATATAAATTTTTATTCATGTAACATAATAATACACCACTATATTTAATATAATTATATTATTTTTTATAATGTCTCAAAAATAGTTGATTGATGTTGTCGAAAATATTATTGTAAAACATTATGTATAATCTAAACTTCATATAGTCAAACTTATTGTATTTTCACCTTAATCCATCTATGATTAATATTTTTCCAAAAATAATAACTCCAAAACTTAGGGAGGATTGTTATTAATTTATTTATAAAGGTTTAAATCGACCCAAACGGCCTTTAGAGTGTGTATATGAGATGAGATGTGGATTCCTATAAAAATTGAGGGAAAGGAAATTATTGATGTTTCTTAATGTATTATATTAATATAAAAAAATTGAGTGAAAAAATTTTAAAAAATAATTTTGTTTAATGATCATATAATTTTAAATCTAAATAATTTCTTTCTATAAAATTTGGAAATGTTTTGGTAATGTTTCATCCTATATCACTTTGTTTTATCCCCATGGTTAGCCCATTTCATAGTTAGAGTGTTATCCTGTTTTTTTACTAATACTTGGTTAATAATGTTTCTATAAATGTTAAAAATGACCAGATATTGACCATGAATGATTTTTGAAACCATTTATCATTAAATTTTCTAAAAATAATTTGTTTATTATTTTAAAATCGTTTAAAAAAAACTTTTTTTTATAAAAATCATTATTTTATGTTTTAAAAATACATACAATATTATAATTTAATAAAGGATAAAATGGTTAAAAAATAACATGGAATAGAATATATGTTTGATATTATGTTTATATAACACTATAATAAATTTTTAACTAGTTTAGATACAACTTTAGACCTTATATATTTGATTATACATTTTGTTAACTTTATTTCATCCTTAACCATAATAATAATTTTTTCAAAATAATTGGTTTATAATTTTACTCATAATTATAAAATTTTCTCCTAATTTTAAAAGCTATTAAATTTTTTAACATTTTCCTTCTTATATTTTCTCTTTCTATATTTTTATTATTTTCAAATAGTTTATTAAACTATAGTTTATATAAAATAATACTAATATTAGTTTAAGAACTATTCATAAAATTTATCTTTGAATGAAACATTAAAATATTTGAAATTTAATATAATATTTTCTCAAACTATAATATTTTATAATTAACTTGTAAAATATTTTTACAATTTAATTATCCAAAAAATATATAAAATATATTTTATTCAAATCAGTTACTTGTATTTCGCATCATGCAGATGAAATGATTCAACTTTTCATAAGCATTGAAGGTAATTATGTCATTACTAAAATTAAAAAATAAATTAAAATCACAATCCTAACAAAATATATTTCAATAAATCAATTTTGCATTCATTTAATATGTATACTTAATCACATATATTTCATATAAAATACTTTTATATGTTATTTTAAATTTTAAGCCATGTAAAATGATTGAAAATAATTTTGATAAGTCACTTTCTTTATAAATAGAAAAATAAAAAATATCCTAAGCAATAATCAATAATATTTAATTATTATTAACCATGATGAGAAAAGGATTGTTGATTCAGAAATAATATCTTTATAAAACCAAATATTACTTTTCCATTTCTATACAAGATTTTTGTTGACATAGAAAATGATTTTTAAATATACAATCAAATAAATTGATATCCATTTTTTTTAATTATTATTGTGTGATATTTTTTGTATAATATAATAATTTTTTATTCTATGATTTTAATACATTTTTAAATCATATACATGTGTTATAAATATCGTAAAATATATTGAATTTCATAAAAAAGGTCATTATTTTTAATATGCCGAAAAAATGATCTTCTACATAAAATTATCCAAAATTGTCAAATTTATAAATTTGAATTGATAAATCCAATAGTAAATTAAATTTTGGGAAATTAAATTCCTATAAGTGAAAAAGTAAATTACATTATTAATATGTATTGTGAAATGAAATAAATTCTTAAAAAACTGTTTATTTAAGTTCAGAATGAACATATTCCCAAAAATAAATTATAAGTATTATTTAAAATTATTTAAAAAAATATTTCTCACTAACTAATGGTTAAATTAATTTTATATAAAATTCAAATCATTGTGGTACATTTTAATGATTTGAAAGTATAGTTCTACAAAAATAGTAATTTTTCCTAATTCACTGACGGTAAATATTTGAAGTAAAATATAATAATTTAATACAAAGATAATTTTTAAATTATTTTTTAGAAATCATATCATTTATATCAAATGAAGCCTTTAAAATAAAAAAAATTATTTCATTATTCATTTGAAAAAGACAAAAAAACATTTTTTATGAAATTTATTTTTTATAATGTAGAATACTATCATAAATAAATTGAATACATATATCTTAATAATTGATCAATAAATATTTATTTAGTAAGACCATTATATATTTTTTTAAAATATGATTCAACCCATGCATAATCTCCAAATAAATGGTGGGGTTATAAAAGAAATATTTAAATAATAAAATTTTATGGTTTGATAAAGCTTAGTGTTATGGCTCAAATAAACTATCAAATATAACATTATTTTTAAAATCATTGGGTGTTACATAAAATATATAAAAAATGGTTAGAATAATATTATCCCTGATTTTAAAATTTTCCTACATTCTGATTTTAGGGATTAGGTTTTGTGACATTCTTATGTTAATAAACCAACTAAAGATATGCTCTCATGGATCATGATTAATGACATATGTTTCAACATTTAATTGACTCGTTTAATTTTTCAGGAATAAATATTTATTACATGAGTCTTAAATAGTGATATATTTTTATAGGGTGTGATTCTCATATGTTTTTTGAGGAACATTAATTATGTTCCCAAACCCATATAATCATCTTATTCTTTCTTGAGATCTTTAATTATTTCCTCTTATGTCCACCCATTACATAGTATCTAATGTTAACATATCTTATGTTTACATTCCAAGTGTTATGAAAAATATATTATGTATGATATATCATGATGGTAATCATTGATGACGAATTATATATCATTTTTTTAAATGGTAATATTTTATTGTCACTATGTAGTATTTAGTGAAAATAATCCTATAGGTTCTTGGATTGTTATTTTAAGGTTACATTTATTGAATATTCATGAATATTACATAATATAAATTATGTTCTCTGGCTATATCGATTAGTATAAATGAATTGTTCAGTTATTTTTGGTGGATGTTTTGTTGAATAAGAGGATATATTATAATATTGAATATGTTGACTATAATGTGATGTGTGGAAAACCAAATATTCATTGTTTGAAATAAAGGATTCATAATTTATAAAATATTTGGATTTATTTTCTTTTACATATGAATTTCATCATATTATTATTTATTGATACTCACATTATCATTTTTATATTAGTTATTTACTAGAACCAAGTGGAATCAAGTTAAAATGAGTGTGCTGGTTAGTATAATGGTTATCCTTAAAAGAAATTTTTTTGATCAATGATAGTGTTAAAAATATTTTTGATATAATCAGTTGAATATTTCAAGACATGAATAATAAAAATATTTACAAAAAATTCCCAAACACTCCTAGAAAGGTATAAAGATACATTAACCCCTTATTGTTGAAAATTCCCCACTCTATTAGCAGTTATTCCAATACAATAATTATCTAATAATCCATCAATATGATAAAAATATATTTTATTTTACCTAGTTATCAGAGAATGAATTTTTTTCATTATTATTTTTATGGTGTAGCTATCCAATAGTATAATACCAGTCAAGGGGATAAAATTATCTCAAATTAATGTGATGATTATAAGAATTGTTTTCTCAATAAATAAATTCCCTAAATTATTCATAGTAATATATAGATATAATTTATTCATTTTTATTAAAAAGCGGATGAATCTACTCATATAAATGAATCAAACATCAAAATACATTAAATTTACACATTTTTTTTCTCAGTAAACATTAATGAAAAATAAAAACATTGTTTAATGGGTATAATAAAATAATTTGACAAACAATATCATTAAGGGAAATTTAATGTTATAAAGAAACTGTTTGATGTTCTCTCATGGTAGACATGAAATTTAAAATATAAAATTATTCACATGGGTTTGCAGAAGATATGTAGAGAATGGAGTTTAATGGAAACTAAATTAATGAGTCCTTTGGAAGAATTAACATTAATCATCATGCATTAAAATTAAAATAGAGAAGTAATAAGGGGGTTTTCAGATTATAATGAGGAAAAAATATTATTTAAATGAGTGAAATAATAGATACATGTTAGTTTTGAAGGGATGTGTGGAACAAAATCAATAATCAATATAATTAACCACCCACACTATAATGATTGAATTTTAAGGACTCAAGAACATAAAACAAATTCATCCATTTAATGTTTAATGATGATAATCAACATCAAAAAGCTAAAAACAAATTAAGAGATAGTGTGGAATCCTTATAAATAACAAAATCTAATTATAGTAACTAAGATAAATATGAAATAGTAAACACATAATCTATTAAAGAACAAAAAAATTATTTGATTTTAGATCTATCCAGTTCATTATATGTAGGATGTTTTATAAGTGCACCAAATCTGTACCCAAATATGTAGATAATTTATTATTAGTGAAAACTATATGTGTCAAGATTGATACATCACATGTTTATAAATATATTATCATATAATATTATTTGAATAAATTTAATAAAAATAATATTATCATCCATTTAGTGAATTTTTTTTTATTTTTGGTATTGATTAAATATGATAGATTGACCACATATTAATTTCCAAGATTTGGATGTCACAAATAACATCTCGAATAAGAAAATGATAATATTATATTATAAGTATCACATTGAACCCCATTTAAATATTAACACAAATATTTGGGTTTTAATACCAAATCCTGAGGAGTATTTAAGAAAATATATGTAATGAAACATATATATAACAAAATAGTGAAAATATATGTAATGAAACATATATGTAATCCTGAGGAGTATCACATTGGGATAATTTCAATAGTGAAAATATATGTAATGAAACATCCTAAAAATACATATTATATTGATTTTAATAGATAAAATCACTCTAATTTTCTATTTATATTATTAGGCATATAGTTTTAGTGAATTAGGTTAAAATCATACATAGTAATCCAATACATTACCTCCGTACAATAATTCTTAGTTATGATTTTTTCAATTAAACAAAAGTTAGTAAAATAAATAATGGATTGTTTTTATAAAAATATTGATAACATCCAACATGAATTATTATTTTCTTACCCCATCATTAATCCTAATGAAAATCATTAAAAACATGGTAAGAAAAAAAATATCTAATGTTCATGAAAGACTAAACTATTAGTCATGTTGAAAATATGAGAACCCATATAATATTAACATTTATAACAAATTTATTTAAACTAATGAAATAAATAAATTTCATATAAAAAACATTTTTTTTTAATAAATAATTTATTAGTTTAATAGAATTAATATAAACCCTCCCCCATTAGAAACATATTTCACTACATTCATAATGAGTTTTGAACTAAATTGAGAAATAAATGGTTCGAAGTTAATTCAAATGGAGAAACTCTTTTGTGTCTCCCTCCTCCATTTCTCACAATAAAAGGCACATCACCCAATAAATTTGAGGTCTATCTGGGCACACCCATCATTGAAACATTAATGAGCTCACCCAACCACCACATAATATATGTTGTAACATGATCACTCATCACTATAATTTCACACCCATTTCCCATGTATAATGATAATGTATCATATCATGATGAAAAAATATGTTTATACTTACAATTTTTCATTATAAAACTTTTAACACGAACTTTTAATGTTGTAATCAGGTCACCATTGTAAATTAAAACACTATTTTCTTTTAAAAACAAATATTTGAAATCAACACCTTATGCACAACCTAATGAAACAATTTTATTTAAAAAACCATTGAAAAAAGGAAACATAAAATAATTAAATAATAATAAAATAAATAAAATATACATATGTCATATTAGTTGAAAAAATCATTTTTATAGATTTTTATAAAATGATATGAAATAGTTACACTACAACAGTGTTTTAAAAAGAAATTCCCTTACATAAAATCATAAAACAATTATTATATAAACAGTTTTGATAAAAATTAGAAAGTTATATTTTTTAAAAAAATATTTATATCTGTATAGAAACTAAAATAATTAATTTTAAAAACATTTCATGAATGACAAATATTTTTAAAATAAATAATTAATATATTTATAATGTGGTTTTAGTTAATGAGTCCCTTACATAGAGTACAATTCACATGTGTCTTCTATGTAATATTAAATAATATAATTATGTAATTTATTTAATTTATTTTGAACCTTTTTAAATTGTATTAAACCTTTTATCACACTTATTACCTTGTTATAATAGTCATTTAAATATTTAAATTCATGTAAGATGTTTTGTTGATATTCTGTACATGAGTCCAAAATGAAATTGGTACGATACCTTTAGTAAAAGAGTTCATAATCTTATCATATAAAAAACAATATTAGTGAACTAATTATCAATTTCATACATCAATTACACTTTTAAACAAATTAATTAAATATGGTATGAAAATTGAACTACATTTAGAGCATGGAGATCGTAGCCCATACATACGCATGAGTAACATTTTCATTTTTGAATTATCCTTGTGGAAATATGGTATGTTTAATTTTTACATTATATAATAAAAATAATATCATAAATATCATATAAATTAGTTAAATATAATTATATAGAACATCCATGTGATGTGGTGATTAAGATACGAAAACATCACTTTGTGGATGTGATAATTAATACGTACTCACGAAAGACATTATTATTTTTCTATGCATAAAATTGTAAAAAAATAAATGATATTTTATTTTTTAATAAAGATAAATATTTAATAATATCACATATAAATTTTAATTCCATTATTATAACCATCTTCAGGAGGTGGTGATAGAAAATGAATTATATCTTCTTGTGAGGTGGTATAAGTCCACACACACGAATGAGTAATTATTTTATTATTCATTGGAGGTGAATATTGATATAGGTAATTCCACTCAAATAATAACATATCAATATATTTATGATATTTAATATATTATTTTATCATTGTTTAAAATTTATAAGAATTTGTATGAATAAAAAAATAGACACACTTGATTAATAACGATACCTTTTATTCAGAAAATCTCTTTTTCTTAAAAACATATGACCTATAACGATGATTTTATACATAAATTAGTTCATATATAATGAGGATATGGTTCTATGAATGGATTTGGTTATATTCTGTATGACAAAATGTGTTTGAACTGTGTGTTATTAAGAAGAAGAGGTGTTGTTTTATAATATAGGGGAGTCAAACTGATGGAATTTATAAAAATATTTTATTATAATTAGACTCTTCTAGAAAAAAATACTTATAAATGGCCTATAAATGAACACATGATTATATATTTGGAAAAATGTAATGCAAAGATTCTTATTTCATTTTTTTAAAAAAAATTAATAATATATTATTTCCATAATATATCAGTTTTATAAAATTTGATACCTTTCACTATGTTGACATTAAAAACACAAATACACCAATTATAATTATAAATATTAAAATTATTATATTCAAGACATGCCGATTTTATCTATAAAAGTTGGGTATTACATTACTTGTCTCACAATTTATTTCTTTTAATATCATTAATATCATTTTAATGATTTTTACATTAAATAAATAATTATTCCATAACTTTTTTGTAAGAATTTAAGGTACTAATTTCTTCCATAAAATTCAAAAAAATTACCTTGATGAAGATAAAACTTTTATACTTTAAAATAATATTTTTGGTCAAACATGACTTATAGAGGAAAACAAATTTAAAATTTAAAATTTATTAAAAACTATATTGTTAAAAGTTTTACTTTCATTAAAATGAAATACAATAATAAAAATAATGTCAAACAAGTGGCTACAAATATTAATAAATTCAAACCATGAATGCTTTTGGTCGAACAAAACTCATCAATTAAAATTTTTATCAGTGTTATGCTAATTTAAAAAACCATATCACATTATTTTTCCCATTAATTACCATATTAACCATTAAATGCGGTAATAAAAATATATATGTTTACTATTAATATTTTTCAAACAATTAATGGGTGTAATGTCCCGACTCGGCTCACCCCTGAACCAGTACCCGGACCGGGCACTATATGACCTCAATCTCATCTCCTTGTATGCTAGAGGATGTCGACTAGCAGCGAGGGTCTAAGGATAGTATATGGGGAGATTATACCCTCTTATCAGAGTTTCACAATAGTATATTAGAGTAAATAACGATCAATAGCAGAAGCAGTAACACATAATTGAAAAAATAGTGGAAGAAAAATAAAATTCATTTTATAAAAGTGTCCAATGCTAATTATATAGAATATGAATTCATGACATGTTAAAGATACATAATTTAAAGCAATAAAAAATATTACATGCTTTAAACATCAATAATAATAAATGAAAACCAAGCCCTATAGGAATTCAACTCTAGTATCCTCAGCTCCTGTTCTGTCCTCTACTCCTATCTCCCAAGTATATGTTATCAGAAAAATCTTGACAACAAATAGAATATATTCAGGTACCCCAGTGTAATGGTAGCCTGAGTAGGGTGAGAGATGAAAATATTAGTAGGTCTGGACCAACGGTGTCTACCCAAATCCAGAAATTCAAAAATTAATTTTAATAGTGTGAAAGTATGCATAATTATAGTAATAAGTACAATGTAACTATATGCCCAAATATCTTCTTTAGCTCTCAGTAGGTGTCTGAACCTTCATTATAAATTTTTCATCTATATACAAAAGTCATCACCCATTCATTTCCATTTATCATTTATTCAAACTCAATAAATTCCATAATTATCAGGATCCATCCAGTCCCAACATCCCCCGTATAAGTCACTCACAACATAGGTCTCTAAAGACCATCTAATTAATCAAGGTACATACTAAATCCAAGATTGTTCTTTGTCTTGGATAAAACTTCATAAAATTTTTAATTTAATATATAATATATTATATCTGATCCCATCCACTAAAAATAGTGATTCTCTCCTTGGTCCGTCCACTACCATTGATTCAACAAATTCATTAATTAGTATAAACCCTTTATCATATTCAATACAAAATCATTATGTCACAATAGTATTCATTAACCATTAATTCAGTTCATGTAAGAACAATTGGACACATAGTCCAAAGACAATTAATGGGAGTAGAACATCATGTCTATCACTCTCGTGAGTATTTGGAGAGTCACTCCTTGTCTCACAACCCATGGGTATTTGGAGCATCTGTCCATATCCCAAAAAAAATATTTTCATGAAAGCTGGGTGTAGAACGCCATGTCAAGATCACCATGAGTATTTGGAGATTCAGTACATGTATCATAATCGCTTTATCAATCATACATATATATTTATCATTGGTGTATAATTCCATGTCTAACACCCCAAAACCATCCATCAATTTATTCATAAATTAATTAATCTAATCTGTTAATTAATTCAAAAACTAATTAACAATATAAATCATCTGTCAAATAAGTTAAAAATTAATTAACCACTCAAAATCTTAAAAGTTAATAATTATTTAAGAATTAAGTATTCATATCAATCCAACTAAATATTTAACTCAACATTTAATTATCACAATTCTTTAGCAAGTCTGAACTCGTCCACTCAAACATTGATTCGTCCCGAACATTAACAATTTACATGCACGTCATAATCATCTTAATTTTTTTAACAAGGTTCAGATATTTAGCAACAATCTCACACAACATAACATATTATTAAAAAACTGCATCCAAAAAGTACATAAGGCATGGAAAAAATTCATGCATCCAAAGGTACCATTGACTAATAGTCGTAACAAATAATCAATTCACAATCGTAATTTAATGCGTGAAAATTGAATAATTCAAAAATTAATTTATTAAATAATACAACTTTAACCATTTCACCATTTAATTAACCATTTAATATTTATCAGGTAATATATAATCAATCCATTAATTATTACCAGTTTCCAATTTACATTCCAAACATGTCAAAATATTCAATATTATTAATATTCAGTAAATGCCACAATTTTTTTTAACTCAGGACTAGATTATTAATTCTACAATTAACAACCCCATTACACATCCTTCACCACAAAATAATTTTATTTTCCAACTGATAAATAATCATTTTCTTAATTAACATTCCACGATATGGGTTAAAAACACACAATAAAGGGTAACCAAGTCCAACGCCATATAAGTCTCATTTATATGGAAGTCCCATGGGTGCTTCTTGATTAACCATTTATATTCAGGCCATAATCTCAACTTCTTTTCAGTATCTAGCAATATGTTCATAACACTAAAACATAGTGATTTCCTCATTTATAAGGGATACATACAAAAAACAAACCTTTAGCATGTGTGATATGACATTACCACCAACCTATTGTTTATCTTTAATCATCATTTAATGAAAATTTAGTAGTTCCAAAATCATGGAAACTCGTACTCTCAAATTATTTAATGAAGAAAATAATTTATAAATAAAGTGGTATAGATTTCGAACCCAACCTCGGGGTGGATCCAGAACTATATTCAGTGTCTTGACATACGACAATAACCAATCCGCAGCTAGTCAGCTATAGCAAGCACACACTTTTATGTATATAAATATATACTTATATATACACATTTGTGCCCCATCGATATTGATCAAAACCCACTGAAAGAATAGCAACAAGGAAAAACGAGTCCTTCCACCTCACCATTGGCGGTAGATGCTGGATTATGGACCAATGGGTCATGGGTCATCACTAGCATACCCTTGATAAGGAGTAAATGATTCGTGAAGAGTCTGAGAGGAATCATCACATGAAATGTGGATTCTGGGATAGGGGTGGCATGATATAGATTCTTCCCTGGAGTGTCGAGTGATGCTATGAGGGGGTCCGGTAAAGGGATGCATGCTAGGGAAAAAGGGGCCATGTGATGTGGGAGGTTGCACCATATAAATGGATCTGGAACAGATAGAGTGTGAGGGCACTGCACACCTGGTGCATTGCCTAAGGAGGAAGAAAACAGGGGGGCGTGCGCCTCACCTACATGTCACTCTACTCCTTTTTATTTTCGTTTTCTTATTTTCCCCTAAAATTAATCTAATTAATTGGATGTAATAATTAAAATAATAATACACATTTTATTATTATTATACACATTAAAAAATTATCTAATAAGTGAAAAACCCCCCATTTAATTAAAAATACTACATTGCATACTATTTTCATAATAAAATTTTAATAATAAATTATGAAACTCTTTATTGATCATTTCATTAAATTATTTTATCATTTATTTAATTAAATAAATAAAATAATCATAATAACCTCATTATTATTATTATTCTAAATTTCATTTATTTGAAACTCAATCCCCAAATTTATTAGAATATCATTAATATGATTAAAACTACAACACATAACCCATAATTTAATTGACATAATAATTATTATTATTAGATTCATAAAACTAAAATAATTATAATATCATTACTAATAATTTTCAAACCTATGAAAATTCAACACCTCTATTTAATATCATTGACCCATTAAATTTGAAACCCCTCATTTAATTAAACGTTTCATTGAGAAGATAAAAACCCAAATTAAATTATCATAAATGTTACACTTTGTTAACATGAAATTAAAATATCAAGTCATTATAATTATTTATGAACCCCTAATCATAATAAAATTATTATTATTATCACATTCCTCAATTTAAACATGAAAAAATCCATTTAATATTATTTATTTAAAAAAATAAAATACTAAACCGGGTAAGTTGCATGGGTTGGAAAGCAACTGTGTGTATCCTATATAGATCCATTAAAGTGAACTTTTTCAAATTCGATTCTTATGAGACTCATTGGAAAAACACTAAAATTACAGGGTAATTACACAAGTCCCATAATGACACCTTTAGTTGTTCCAACAATCAGAATAATGTTCTTCAGCTCAGTTTAAAAGAAGACCTATCGATAAAATGGAAAAAATTCAAAATCCTTTGTATTTTAACCCTGGTAAAAAACACAGGACTTTACAATCTACCCACCTAAAAAACTTCTCATCCATGAGAATCCATCTATAACTACTACAATAACCCACCAAGTTCATTTAATCACGTTTGAATTATCTTGTTACATTTTCAATAGCAAAGGCACCTTTAACCCTTCAAAACCTAATAGATAAGCCATTAAACTAGAGACAAATCTCACTATATAGATTAATCATCGAAACATGGATTATATTTGAGGGCAATAAGAGTACCTCCTCAATGAAAATGGTTGAATCTTGATCAACCAACAGAACATGCTTCACATACTTCTCTTGAAAGACGCTGTGGACCCAAAACCCACATTCTCCCTTTAACTTATGATGTGTCTCTAAAACTATTCTAAAACCATATTCATGTATATCAGAGTCCGTACCCACCCTCTGGTGAAATTTCCAAGTCATTCCATTGCATAGATATTTTAAAAACAACTGGGCCCCAACAAAAAAGAATAGAGTCTCCCCACGAAACCACTCATCCCACATACTACTCAGATAACAACCACTCATCAAGCCTAACAAAGTCTAAAAATTTAGCGTCATATAAGGAAAACACTATCTTTATGCCACCATGATGAGGTCAGGATAGGGGACATTATTTTCATATTTGGAAGATCGCACTATGTGAAAAACAGGTTATTAAGAAGATCAATCAAACTACTACTGGAAAACTATGTTATAAAAGCTCAACATCTCTGCTAGACAGGTTTACAAAAAACGATGTGCCACTACCCACATTATGATTTTCCATTAAGTCACAAGAAAATATTATCTACTCACCAACGTGAAATTTTAGAACACATTAACCCATGCATGTGACATTCCTCGAACCACAATCACCACATCAAACATTGATCATAAAAGTCACAACATAAACTTTTTAGCATGCAATAACACCCGAGTCCCATGAAGTCCTCCTAGGAAGTGGGATATAAATACTTTAATGGCCTAGAACATTCTAATGATACTACCTACCATGGGATTGGCACTTACAAAACATTAACATCAACCCTCTCTCTTAGTCACACAAAATTATAACTGCGAGGTTTAAACGGACCTTTTTCATATTAGACATTTTAATTAATTCATTTCAACCATTAAATATATGAATGAATTCCAACAAACCCAAAAGAACTTTTTCACAAAAATTCACTTGTTTTTCAATCAATGCCCTATGGGAAAAACAAAATTTCTATAAAAACTTCCTCTAAAAAATTTTCATATATAGTGTTATCCGAATATAAATATGCAATTTAGCATCTAAATTCATTTTAAAAATATGGTGACCTCTGGGGTTCCCATTTATTCATTATAATCTGTTCAAAAAGAAACCCAATAATAGTTCATTCAAATCAAAACTCATCAGTTTTACATTGATAACAATTTTCAAACATATAATGGACATATGGTTCATTTACATGGTTGTACATCTACGAGTAGATAAGGAACCCATACCCCTTACCACTGGTATTTAGATCATTTTTAATATATTCAATTATAATTATACATTTTAACTTTATAATCAATTTTAAATTGTTAGAAAACATGGTTTAACTTTTCTTGCAGTTATAAGGTGCCCATACACCATACAACTAAAAACTGGTTCTATCATAATTGCAACCAAATAATTTTATCCAGATAAACCAATCATTTATCTGCAAGCTAACAAGTTACTACAAGTAGCTAACACAGATTAAAATGCTGAAATCAGTAAAACATGCTATAACAAAAAATATGGCACATAAGCGTGATTTATAGCTTGAAATATTATCACCCCAGCATGTTTATTATATCATCGAAACATGATATCCTAAAAAGCATCATAAATAAGTACACAACATAAACTATATTCAAGGCACTCAATCCATATTAGCAAGAATCCTACTAATGAAACTACATGACAAGTCATATATTCATGGAAGATTAATCTCTAAGTGCCTAATATGATGCATGTAATACAAATCTCTTACCATTTTTGGAGAAGGTAAATTTTAAAAAATATTAATAATCAACAAGTAGCGGAAATACACCAGTCACCCAAGGTGAAACCTAACAACTACAAAAACGAACAACATGAAGAAAAATCCAAACCTCGACCACTTGGTCATTTCCCATATATTGGGTGGTATATCCCTTGCATGGATATTAACCCAAGCACTAAAACTTACATATTATAGTGTCTACCAACCCAAAATAGAAATAAAAATGTAAAATAATCCTCTAATACAACTTTGTAACGTCCTGGCCTGACTCACCCCTAAATCCATGGCGAGAACAGTCGCCACATGACCTCAAGTGCATCTCCATGTACATCAAAGGAGACAGACTAGAAACTGGGGTCTAAGGATAGAATTTGGAGAGAATATAACCTCTTATCATACTTGCGCAACTCTATATCAGAGTAATTAACATTTCTTAGTGGAAGCAATAATACATAGTTGAAAAAATAACGAAAGAAAAATAGTACTCATTTTTTGAATGTGTCTAACACCCATTATACTCCCGATTAATGCATGACATGTTATGGATACATAATTGAAAGTAATAAACAATAAAAAATGATTGACATATCATATTCAACAAAATACAACCAGGTCATATGGTCTTTCAACCCGAGCATCCTGAGCTCCCGCTCAGTCCTCTGCTCTTATCTCCCAAGTATATGCTAACAGAACAATACAGCAACCAAATAGAATCTACTCAGGTACACCAGTGCAATGGAGGCCTGAGTAGGGTGTTGGGTATAAATCTAAATAGGTTGAGACCACTGATGTTTTTCCTAAATCAAGACATTCAATAAATAATTTACATAGTGTGGAAGCATGCATAATTAAAGTAAGCAGTACTATGTAACTATATACCCAAGTACCTGCTTCGGCTCTCAGCTGGTGTCTGAACCTCCATGATTCATTTTTCATTTATATAAAACACTAATCACACATTCATTTCAATTTATCATTTATTCAGAAATCAATAATTTACATAATTCTCATGTTCCGGCCTAAGACCAACATCCCCCGTATAAGTCACTAACCACATATGTCTCTAAAGACCATCTGTGTAATAACGGTAAAGAAAGAATCCAAGATTCTCTGTTTTCTTGGATAATTCATCATAAGATATTTAATTTAATCTTTCATTTACTATGTTCGAGCCTGTCCACTAAAAATAGTGATTCTCTCTAGGGTCTGCCCACTAACAGTGATTCACCCAATTCCTTAATAAGTCTGATCCCTTTTTCATATTCAATTCACAATAATCATGTCACAACAGTTTTCATTACCAATTAATTCATTTCATGTATGACCAGTTAGACCAAAAATCCAACATAAATTTAGGGAAGTAGAACATCATGTCTATCACCCTCGTGAGTATTTTG
Organism: Viscum album; assembly: GCA_963277665.1. NCBI lineage: Eukaryota > Viridiplantae > Streptophyta > Magnoliopsida > Santalales > Viscaceae > Viscum > Viscum album. The sequence goes on along the minus strand of OY728161.1, from coordinate 2,117,369,664 downwards.
GAGTGTCAATCCTTGTCTCAAAAACCATGGGTAATTGGAGAATTAGTCCATTTCCCATAAAAGAATATTTACATGCAAGATGGGTGTATACCACCATGTCTAGAACCCCATGAGTATTTGGAGCATCATTCCCTATCTCAATACCTGATTATCAATCATACATATATATTTATCATTGTCGTAGAACTCCATGTCTAACACCCCAAAACCATCCATTAATTAATACATAAATTAATTAATCCAGTCCATTTATTAATTCAAAAACAAAATAACAACATATATCATCCATAAAACAAGTCAACAATTAATTAACCATTAAAAATCTCCATAATAACAATTAATTAACTATTAATTATACTTATCAAGCCAACTAAACAATTAACTCAATATTTAATTGTCCCAATTATATAATGAGTCTGAACCCTTCCACTCAAATAGTGATTCATCCAGTACATTAATAATTTACATGCATGCCATAATCATCTCTAAACATGGTGAAAAATCCCCAGATATTTAGCAACCATCTCACACAACATATCATATTTTTAAACAACTCCATCCAAAACATCTTATGTCATTGAAAACAAACTTGCATCAAAAGGTAACCTTGGCCAATATTTGTAACAAACAATCACTTCACAATCTTAATTTAATGCATTCAAATTAATAAATTAATAAATTAATTAATTAAATAATATATCTTTAACCAGTTTTTCAATTAATTAACCATTTACCATTTATCATGTAATTATTAATCCACCCATTAATTATTACCAATTTCTAATTTATATTTAGAACATGTCAATATATTCAATGTTATCAATATTCAGAAAATGCCAAAATTTTCTTCAACTCATACTATATAATTAACCCTTCAATTAATTACATTATTACCCATCCTTCCCATTACAATTATTTTATTCTCCAACATATAAATAATCATTTTCATAATTAACATTTCTTAACATTGGTTAAAAAACACACACTAAAGGGTGTCTAAGTCCAACACCATTTAAGTCTACTATACAAGAGAGACCCATGGGTGCTTCCTGTTTAACGATTTAAAATTCAGGCCATAAGCTTAATATATTTTCAATAGCCAGCAATACATTCTTAACAACAACACAATGTAATTTCCTAATTTATAAGGGATAAATACAAAATCTTAACCTTAAGAATGCATGATATTACATAACACCAACCAATAGTTTATTTTTAATCATCATTTAAAGAAACATTAGTAGTTTCAAAATCCAGGAAACTCATACATTCAAATTATTTAAGGAAGAAAATAATATTTAAATAATGTTTAAGAGATTTTGGACACTACCTCGGGGTGGTACCAAAACAATATTTATCGGCTTGAAATACGATGGTAACCAATCTGTATTTGGTCTACAACCACATGTACACACTGTTATGTATATAAATACACACACACACATATATATACATGTTTTTGCCCTCTACATTGATCAAAACCCACTGATGCAATGACGATAATAAAAAACAAGTCAATCTGCCTCACCCTTGGTGGGAGATGCCGAGTTATGGACCAATGGGTCCCGAGTCAAAATTACCATATCGTTGATGAGGAGGACATGATTCGTGAAGAATCCGAGAGGAATCTTTACACGCAAAGTGGAGTCCAAGAGAGGGGGTGGCTCGCTACATGTTTTACCTAGGAGTGTCGAGCACTACTACAAGGGGATTCAGCCGAGTGATGCACACTAGAGAGAAGGTACATGAATTGTAAGAATTTTAACCATATAAAACAAGCCGAAAAAGCTAGAGCATGAGGGTGTTTCACACCTAGTTCATCTCTTAAGGAGGAATAAAACGTGGGGGGCGTGTGCCTCACCTGCAGGTCGCGCCTCCCCTTTTTATTTTATTATTATTATCTTTTCCCCCAAAAATTAATGTAATTAATTTAATGTAATAATAAAAATATTAATACTCATTTATTATTATTATTATACACATTAATTACTTATCTAATAAGTGAAAAACTCCTCATTTAATTAAAAATGCTTCTTCATTTACTATTCTCTTAATAAATGTTTCAGAATTAATTATGAAACTCCATATTGATCATTTAATTAAATTCATTTACATTTATATTAACTAAATAACCACAAAAAAATATAACATCATCATTGTTATTATGCCAACTTTCTTTTATTTAAAACTCAGACCAACAATTTATTAAAATATCATCAATATGATAAAAACACTAACATGTAACCCCTAATTTAATTTCCATCATAATAATTATTATTTCCTTCATAAATCTAAAAGAATAATAATCTCATTATTATTATTTTTCAAACCATTCATAAACCCAACACCTCTATTTAATAATAATTATTCTTTAAATATGAAACCCCTCATTTAATTAAATTTTTAATTGAAAAGATCAAACCCCACATTAAATTCTAATAAATGTTACACTCCTTTAACATGCAATTAAAATCTCAAAGCATAAAAATAATTTCTGACACGATAATAATAATAATAATAAAATAATTATTATTAGTAAATTACTCTATTTGAAAATGATAAAAACTCATTTAATATTATTTAATTAAAATAAATAAAATATTAAACTAGGTAAGCAACATGGGCTTGAACGCAATCGTGCACAGCCCATGTAGATCCATTAAAGTGAACTTTTCCAAATTTTGTGCTTGTGAGACTCATTGGGACAACCACTAAAATCATCGAGTAATTATGAATGTTTAAAAATGACGCCTTATTTGTTCCAACACTCAGAATAATGTTCTAGTGCTCATTTTATAATCCGACATGTTAATAAATAGAAAAAAATTTGAAAACCTTCGTATTTTAACCTGGTCAAAAAACATGGGACATTAAAATGGGTCCTATTTAAAAAAGTTGGACCATATTATTAAAAAATTTATTAAAATTTTCAATATTCAAAACAAATAATTTCAAGGGTTTAATTTTAAATTAAACCAAAGTAATGCAATGAAAATAAGTATTTCTTAATAAAAATTCCATTTTTAAATATAAAATGTTTCCATACAAAATTTATGGTTTAAATCATTTAAAAATAATAACAGGATAATTGAAAATAAAAATCATGTGATAAAAATTTATAAATAATCAAAAATTTAATATTACCAATTACATAAAATAGTCTTTTTAAAATATTGCCAATATTTTTTACTAATCATTAACAAATTAAATTTTTTAGATTATTCAAAAAAATCCATCCTAAGTTAATTTTGAATAAAAATGAAACAATGAGATTAATTTTGTAATATGAATTTATTAAAACATCTGGTTACTAATTATAATATTCATTAATGATAAGAGATAAAAACCATGATTAAAGAAAACATGTTTCTAAATATTAATGTTATATAATTATTATATTATTTTATAATAACTTACTGATAATTTAATATTGATTTGAATCATTTTATTTATTTCCAAAAAAATATTTTTGTTTAGACCATTTACTTTATTGACTGAGATTCTATTGACAAATTGAAAACAATAATATTTATTTGGCCTCTTATGATCGATGTGGATTACCATGTACATCATTGAACATAGTTGATCCATTTTAAAACTCCTGATGATACATTCTGCCCCCTATAATACATTTAGTCACATAAATATAAAAATTGTATAAAAAAATATGTGTTTTAATATTAAAAATATAAGGGCCCAGAATTCCATGGATAAAAAATTTGTGTGTTTATGAAGAGTGAGGTCCTCAGATGAGGCTCAGAGGAAGTACGGAGGAGTTTGGATGTGAAATGGTGGAAGAAGTGATATTTCCCGCCATGAAAAAATTATACATGAAATGAAATTATGTTTCATGATGTGTATATTTTGGGGAAAAAATAAATAATATGGCGATGTATTTTTCAGCGAAACCAAACCATAATGATTACATGACATGAAAGGAAATTACACATCATTTAATTCCATGCTAGAGTACTATTTTAAGCATTTTCTACCAACAACAATATTCAAAATAATATGCTTATAAAGGTTCTACATTTAATTCTAGGAGTCTGAGAACCCTCTTCATTGAAGTTTTGGACGCCCTATTGATGAGAATCATTCATCAGCCTTCCACTGTTGATCTTTTGTAATCTATGTTGAACAATGGTCCATTCTTCCATCGTTTTATAATGATTACTATTGTTTTTTAATTTATTTCATCTTGGACCTCTTTTCCATGTGATAGTGTGTAATCCCCATCTTTCTAATAGAGGCTTCTTGGTTTTTGGTCGCTGTATTTGTGCAGCATAGTCCTTAGGTGGAGGTAAATCAATTTGGAGTACTGATCGGGATATTCTGTGCTACTCCTTTCCCATAGGAATAATTTTGACACCCTGCTGAGGTAGGGGATTATTTTATTCCCTATTTTTTTACATTCAATAATATAGTTACTATGATTTAGCCTTTTGATCATAATGAAATTAACTGAATAGTTATTTTAACAAGATTAATGAAATAGTATTTACCACATAGTGATGCTTCTACATTGGATCTTGAAAATGGTTTACCTATTTTTTTCAAGATAGTGTGATATCTATAACGAGTGTTTATTACCATGTTGTTCTTGATGGAAAATGGTAGATAACATAAAGCTAGAATTAGTTGATAATTAATTGGGTAAATAACAAAGATACATGCTCAAGGAATCTTCTTGACTTTGTAATTTGATGATAATAAAATTGATCTAGAAATGAATGTTTAATATAGTGGTTAATGAAACTATACCATTATTATTCTTGATAATTAAATAAATAAAGTAATTTGAAATTAATATTTTTTCTAATTTGTGGTAGATATGATAGAATTATTCATTGGTTTCACGTAGTTGGAACTTTTAATAATGGATCCGTTAATTTATAATGGAAAAAAAACCAGTTGTGAGATAAAATAAAATTCCTTCACAAGACCATAGTTTCCCGCATCATTATAAAGGTATTGTTATTTGTGCTTTGGACCTGTGATAACTCATTTGGTGTAGAGGTTTTTTGGATGGATTTAGAATCAAGAGATCATATACTATGTTTGTTTCCCACATCATGTGATGTGATGTGGGCCTCAGGTGGCAGATCCTATGGGAATATTGTTGTATATGAGGCTGGGATACCAGATCTAATGTGATCCTAGGAGGGCTATGATGGGAGGGTTGTTGTGGTATGTGGGGTGTGGAGACCAGATTTATTAGGTATAAGTTGATTCCTCGAGTGGAAATATGCATCAGGATATGCATGTGGCATTGGGGAGTACATTGGAGATTACAGAATGGTTAGAAGTTGGGCTTACCCATTGTCCTAAAAGCCGGATTCTTGTTTATATCTATTTTTTGGCAGAATAACGAGTTTTTTATCTTCATTTCATTCCACATTGGTTGTGGAAAATGGTTTTGGTTACACTCTTTCCAAAATAGGTTATGAAACATGGGGTACTCTATATGATTTTCGTAACTAGTTTCCCACATTTGGATGAGTCAATGCTCATGCTATAGGAGGTGAAAACTCGATGTGTAGTTAAAATACTTAATTTTGTCATCCCCTTATTTTTGGTAACTTATAATGTTATCCAAGAATTCATGCTAATACATAATGTAATGGTGTTAACAAATGAATAATCTTTAAAACCATGGGGATGGAGCTTACCGGGATGCAATGCTGAGTTTTTAATTCTGAGTAGTCGGGGTCTCATTTTTATAATTCGTAGGGGGACTGGATCTTTAACGTTATGCTATCGTAATGTAATGTTGAATATGTTAATTTTAAATTAATTGGTAATAATTAATAAACATAAATTTAAAATAACCAAAAATAAATAAAATAACATATTATATCTCTTTAAATGGTTGTGTTACTATAGGATATTTTGTCTTTGCGGTGGAGAATGAGAGTCCAAGAGACATTAGCTATAGTTGAGTCTAAGACAATTTCATTTCTATATTGTGGTTTTGAGGTATATTATATCAAGTGAATTTTTGGTTTCTATATGCTACTCCACCCTCTTAGTTAAGGAAATTGACACCCCAATGATGTTAATCCCAAGGGGTGTTTTCCCCCACATCCCGATGAGAGAATAGATGGATGAATTCCCCGTTTGGCCCCACTGTCTTCACATGGTAGTTAGATATGATAAAATGCACATTGGTTAACTTTCCACATATATATGTGTAGAGGGATAGAGTGAAGTGTGGTTATTTCACACACATATTTTTTGGATATTGATTCATAATGGCTACTATAGGTATAACTTGTATAGGTTGTGTCAACTTGAGGATACTAACACAATGTATGGGTTGTGATATATTGAGGTATAATACAAATTGTATGATACATGTTATGTAGGATGTGGTGGACACTAAAAACTAACTAGTTACTATTGTTTATGTGTATTAATTGGTGTGTTTCATGAAGTTCATGTTGGGTTCCATTGCTTAGGTGTCTACCGGCTGGCCTTTTTGGAGAGAGATACATAGGGCATGCGACAATGTGGTACAATTGAAAACTAGTGGGGAAGTGGTGTGTAGTACTATGGCGCTTCTATATTACATTATATTCCCTTGAATGTGATTCATTTTGAGGATAGGAACATTTTATATCTATTTAGTTCATGAGTTTTTTTCCCGTATTGTTCTCTATGATTTAGCATGCTTTCGTACCTATTTCACAAGAGGTTCTAAGGAGGATCATACATAGTATACTTTTATACTAACCTAACATTTATGTGAAATGTTTTCATGTATGATGGATTTGGTTGGAGATCAATATGGTTACTACTATCTTAGAATTTATCTGTAGTAATTTGGGATTTGTGGTCATTGACGTATTTACTTTTTTTGGTGCCTCCAGTTTATATCTTTCTTTTAGCTGTTCTTTAATGACATTACTGATGTGTGTTGTGGTTTTTCTTCTATATTGGAGTCTGAGAAAGTGTTAGTTGATGACTTTTTTATATTTCTCTTTCACATATGTTGTCATATAGGGTAAATCCTCCCATATATGTGTTTTTTATACCATTAGTTCTAGTTTCCATCCTAGGGACTATTAGAGGTGTGACCTAGGTGTCACTATCTCTCTTGTCCTATTTCATACACAGGAGGGATACACCTTATGAGAAGGGGTCATGATAGAGTGGTATTAGAGGTCTGGTTGAAGGATAGGATAGAGTTTGGATTTAGGCATGGGTGAGGTTTCAAGGGATAATATTGAAATAGTGTCACCTATGTTTAGCATGCTCTGCAAACATGAGTTAATAGAAACAATATAGGTATTTAGGGCACCATGTGATCTGATCCATGGTCCATTAAGCTTATAGCTGCTATTAAAAAATGTTATACAGGTTGAAGGGTAGAGACCAAGGAATGGATCAGGCACCATTGTTATTGTTCCTATGTTTTAATGGGAACACCATGGAATAGGTTAACCTAAAATGAATTAAATAAATGAACTAATTAATGTGGTTTTCATCCAAATTTTAGGCATATGTGATATAACTGTTCTTTCTTTTGCAGGAATGGCTCCATGTCTGAAACCTCATTTGGTTCATACAGAGTATGTTCAGAATTTTTTTTAGTAGATTTCCACTCAGTGGTGGATGGAAATTATGAATCTTATAGGAGGACACTATGAGTGTTTTAGTACATGAGACTGTAGAGGTATGAGTTCCCCATTTCAAATGCAGTCATGGATGACTGGTTAGAAGAGGTTGATATAGCTTTCAATTTGATCCATGCATGAATGGACCACTGGGTATCATTGACTGTGACGATCCTACATTGGGAAGTGTTGTAGTGGTGATTTGTATTCCTCAGAGATTAAGGGTAGTTAATAGTTTTGTGGGAGGAGTTCCAAGATCATTTTAGTTGCAAGTTTATTTATATGATTGTGAAGGTGCCCAACCACTAAGATAAATTTACCTTCTAAAGGGGAGCTCTATTGTGCGACAGTTTGGGATCTATTTCTAGAACCTCCTATGATATACATCGAAACTGTATCTAGATTCTGATGCCAGGTCGCGACATTTCAATGAGGCATTGCATCTAGAGATCATGTTCCTAGTCGCCACATTTATACTGAAGAAACATCATGAGGTTCTGGGAATATAATATTTCATTAATGGGATGCTATTCATAACACTATATTCTTGTGAGGGGAGTCATTTGGATTACTCGTGAAGTAGAGTTACGGTCCATGGGTCCCACTTGTCAGGACAAAAGAGCTTCAAATCAGTTGAGGGTATGTCACATCCCTTAGTGTATCATTTCTATTGGGGAAGTATCTATAATACTTATGAAATGGTAGTAGATGAATTATTATCTTTGTAAGGCCTAGGCTATCTATGGTGAGAGTAAGTGACATTTTTATGTAGTCAGCATGTTCCAGTTGTTCCACTTTAGGATCCTCCGTTGAGTTTGTTTCAGATGTGGAAGTAGTATCATGTTTCTATATTTTGGGACTAGAAGATTGTAGTTGGGGAAGGTATAATACAACATCAAGATTCTCCCTGTCCTCAAATATAAGAATGCATCCATGGAAGTGGTCATCATAATGTTCATATAGGCAATGATGTGGTTCATGGCCAGCTTCATTCTTATCCGTTGCCATACCTAGGCATGCAAAATTTTGTTGGAGGTACCATTTTATTTTTCGATACATAAGTTCCATACATGTTTGATCGAAGGGAAATAAAATCCATCATATGAACTATCCTTGTACAAGAATTGGGACTTGAGGTATAGAGACATACAGTTCTCTTGGTATAGACTAAACCAGTTGGAGGTGGACCAACTTTTTTTGATATATGTAGAGAGAGTGTGATAGTTCTGTGGAAACACAACTCTTGGGGTGATTTCCTATTTTTATGAATTAAACCACTCTAAATCATCCTAAGTATATATTGTATATCATGTATTTTTTTAGGAGGTAGGTTGTTTTCTTCTATGAGGATGGAGAGAAAGCAGTGTTTATTGGAATCTGAGATCCTCAGATGGGTCAGAGGAATGTTTCATCCCTGTCGTCCTTAATGGCTATAATAATATGGAGTTTCTAAAGGGTTTAGTAATTTTTTGTTTATTAAGATCATATAATATTACGTCAATGTATTTTCTGAATATTTTTTTGACTTACCCCCTTGAAGAGATATCAATTTTAGTATCTACATAAATAAGGAATTTCAAATATCTCAATTTATCCATATATCATGGTACCATATGTTTTGTGAGAGGTGTGTATAAATCTACATAGTCAACTATGGGGTGATATTTTCTGACTAAGTGTTTCACTGTGTTGTTCAATTGATTGTTTCATAAAGAAGGATGAATACAGTTTTCCATTGTGTATTGATTATCATAGCCTGATCTAACTGAAATTGAAGAACCCATATCCCCTTCCATGTACTGATGATTAATTCAATCAAATAATGGGTGAAAGTTGGTTCTCAAAATAAATTCGGTCAAGGTCTATTCATATCTACATAAAGGATGAAAATATTCTGAATATTATGTTACATTACTGTGATTGGAATTATGAGTTTGTTGTGATGTTGATCAGTGTGACGAACACTCAAATTGTATTCATGATGTTAATGAATGTTTTGTTTTATGAGTTCTTGGAATCATTTAAGATGGTTTTAATAGACTTCATAATTAGGTACTCTGCATCTGAAGAGGATGATGGAGAGAATTTGTGTGATGTTTTGGGAGTTATTCAGTATGGGAAGATTTTTGGGATGATTCTGATGTGTGATTTTTTCATAATAGAATTCTATTTCATCCGTAATTTTGAATCCCATAATTGAGTAGTTTTGGATATGTCAATTATAGTATAAGTTTTTTCTTAGTAATACCCCATGATTGTTGTTGTCCTGATAATATTACTTAGTCTTGGATGCAATTATAGGAGGTTTGTTTCCAGTTTATCTTGTGTTGTTAATCCTCTAATAGCATTAACAACAATGGATCATGAATTCAGGTGGACTGACTAGGGTTAGTAAACTTTTTAGTATCTAAATTATATGTTGGTTAGTGATCCAGTTATGTGACTACAAGTAGGAGTACAGTTATCTATTTTCTGTGATATTTTGTGTCACAGGTTAAGCTATGTTGTGATGCATCAAAGATTAGTCATTTCATCCATTTCTCAGTAGTTATGCCCCACTGATCATAACTATTCCACCCATGTAATTGAGTTGGATGCGGTATATTTTTTTCTAGATTTTTTGATACATTATCTCATTGGTGAGCTTTTTGCGGTTATCATATATCATAAGAGCCTGAGGTTTGTTCTCTCCCAATCTGACCTGAGCATGCACCAGAATCAGTGGATGAAGTTCATAAAGGATTAATTATTAGATATTATGTATACAAATATAAAGGGGAATGTTGTGGATGATGTACTGAGAAGGAATTCATGAAATGATGTTGTGATAGAATCATAAAACTACTATAGAGTTATGGAATAACCTTCAGTATTTCACTTAGATATGAGAGATTTCAGAGATAGAAGTTATATTTTTTAAATGATGGTGTTGTAATCTTTGTTTTAATAGGTGGAAGAATACCGGTTAGGGGGTCTTGAGGTGGTGGTCTAGAGAGAACATGTTTTTTGTTCTGAGCCCGTTGTCTACAGATGATGAACAATTAGTGTTATTTTAGGGGGGGGGGGAATTTCATTACTATTGGACATGCATGAGATGTTTCTTAAAGAGTTACATAGTTCACCAATTTCCATACTTCTTGTCCAGAAAAGAATTTATAAATCATTGGGGGATCTGTTTTTTTGGCCTAGGTTAAATAGTACTATTGTAGGGTTTGTGTCTCGATGTTTGTTCTTTAATTGGGCGAAGTCCAAGCACTATCTTACCCATGGTTTACTCTAGCCATTAGATTTTTGTCATTGGTTTTGAGGGACATATCAGGGGAGATTTTTTTCATTTTACCTCAAGATCATGGAGGCTATGATTCAATATGGGTGGTAGTTGATTATCTGATGCAATATAACATATTAATAGTGATCAATGAATTGAGCATGGTGGAGGTTTTATCAAAGTAGTATCTGGAATAAGTGGTGAGACTCAACGTGGTCCCCTAATGATCATTTTAATCTTGATCCTCATTTTACCTATAGGCTGTGGCGAGGTCTCGATAATGAATTTGGTTCTCATCTATGACTTAACACTACATTTCATCCATAGTAGGACAGTTAGATAGAGCAGACCATCCACACTCTGAAAAAATCTTGTCCTCTAGTGTCTGAGATTTTGGATCTTTGTGGATGAGTCATATGCTATTAGTATAGTTTTCTTCCAACTATTGTTTCCACTAGATATTCAATATTGCACTATTTGATGTCTTATCTGAATGAATATTCCATTATCTTTTATGATGTACTAGGGTTAGAGAGTTATAAATTCATAGGCTAAAATAGTTATAAAATAAGACAAAGATGGTTTATGTGATTAATGAGAGGATGAATGTTGTGGAGGATCATCAAAAATAATATACCAATCATAGGAGGAGACCACTAGAGTTCGACTTTGGGGACCATTTTTCTTGAAGGTGACTTCATGCCATGTGAATCGAATTATTAGTCATGGGAGTATGACTTATATTTGATTTTTTGGGCCTCTCCAGGTGTTGGATCATGTTTGAGTCATGGAATGTCAGATAGTGATTCCCCGTTGATGAGAATTATACACTATTATTTTCATGTTTCTCAACTTTTCATTATAATCATAATGACTCTCATGTCATTGATTTGGGAAAGATCAATGTTTAAGATGATAAAAACTTTGACAATCACCAACTAGTGATCCAGGACTACCAGGAAAAGGTTCCAATCATGTGAAAAATCTCCTAGGTTCATGTCTTGTGGTGACATAGTGTAGTGTAGGAGAGTACCTAGGAATGTTAAATGTAGATACACACTCAGTACACTAATTTGTTTTGTGTTTTACTCTTCTATTATAATGTATTCTATTATGTGGATTCAAAAAAATTTATAGTTTAGTTTGTGGATTCCTATGATTTCTTATTGTGGATAACATTATTTTGAGAGTTACCCCCTAGAGAGTGGTTATGAGCTTGTTGTTCTTATTGAGTTGTTCCATATTTTCCCTTAGTGATGTAGTTTAGATCCTGTAGTGATAAGAGCCTTGAGAGGTATCTCATGGGGTGGTTTTTTAGATGAACCCTTTTTTTACCTCTCTACAATGGTTTTGGATTCATGATGACGAGAATTTTTTGAGGTGTATCTAATGAAACTTCTTAGATCTACATGGATTGACCCTTTTCATGATCTCAAGGAACAAGGTTCATGGATGATGCTCGATGGAAGTCAATTTGAGTTTGGTTGTGACAAGATGGAAGTAGGGAGATATCATAACGTGTAATCATTTTACAACACATGAATGTAGTAATCATAATTTTTATGTTTTCAGGGTGAAATAAATTAATATTTTATTTTATTTTTAGTAGAAATGATCTCAGAAGGATACCTGGCATGAAATAATTAAACATCAAGTAATTACCCATTATAGTGTTGTTTTCAACGTTCTCATCAAATCTATTTATTCATAACACTTTGGTTATAGTATCCATCTGTTTCATTCTATGCACTATACAAGCCACTTATTCGATGTATTGAAGATCCCTTAGACATTAATCAATCATCATCTTTTCAGCATCGATCTGTGGTGATACATGGATATCCATGATGATTTCATCCTTCATTTTCTAGCATTTTCTCAATTTTTGATATTTATTTCCTCCCATTAAAATATTTCATGTGATAGAATGTTAACTCCATCTTCCAAATAGTGTTTTCATGGGTTTTCTTAGTGCGGTTGTGCCACAACATCCTCGGGTGGATGTTGTTCTTGTTTGAGTGGTGATCAGGATCCGCTGTGTTGGTCTATTCTCTTGAGAATAACTTGTAGAAATTTTTGATGTAGGGGATTCATTGATTCACTATTTATCTACATGAAATCATATATTTATCATGATTTATTGATTGTATCATAGTGAAATTAGCCTAATAAATATTTTAACTATATTAAAGAATTGGTATTGATCGTATTACGTTATTTCTACTTTATACCATGATTAATATTTTCCTTTTATTTTCTAGATAGTGTGATATGTATTCCATTCATGTAATAATATGTCTTTGTTGATATAAATTGGTAAAAAATGTTAATCTAGAATTAATTTATAATTAATTGGAAATAAGATAAAGATGAATTTATAATGAATATAGTTATTGTAATTTGATTATAATATAATTGATACAGGGATGAATGATTAATTTAATTAGTTAATAAATGTAAACATGATAATTCTTGTTGATAAAGTAATCAATGGTATTGTAAAATTAATTGTTTTATAAATTTTTTATAGGTTTGATAGGTTGTTTATTAGGTTTCCCATAGATGAAAACCTATGATAATGAATTGGATAATTCAAGAAACAAAATAAATGGTGGTGAGATAAAAGATAATGGCTTGATAAGGATTTAAATGCTTGATTTCATTTAAAGGATGAGTGGTTTGTGCTTTGTAGGTGTGACTGATTGTTGTTTGTGAAGGCTGCAAACCTTGATTTATTTCTTAGAGGTTGGTTTTTTTCCTACTGCTTCTGATGTGTTGTGATATGGGGATGCTTTAGTCGGGAGGGCTATTGTGGAATATGGGATTGGGAGGCCCAGGATGTGATGTGATCCTAAGATGGATGAGCCTATAGGGATGTTATGATATGTGAGGATGGGGACCAAATTATTGAGGTTTCAGTTAATAAATAGAGTGGGGATATTTAATAAGATATACATGTGGTGTTGTGGAGGAAAATGCAGATTATGGAAATGTTTAAGGTGGGTTACCCCATTGTTATGAAAGGTAGATGCTTGTTTCAATCAGTAGTTTTTTAAATGACTATGTCGTTGTTTATCTTCTTTCCATTCCACACTTCATGATGCAGATGGTGTTGGATACTCTCCATGCTAGGAAGGTGAATACACCTATCATATTGAACATGCATCCTATTTTTTTCTTGTCAAGGTTGAAAGGGTCTACGCTTTGGCTATTTGTGGTGAAGACACGATGTGTATTTCATAAACTCTCTATTTTCATCCCATTATGTTTGGTATCATAGAATTTTTTCCCTGAATAACTATTAATATATAATGTAATTATGTTTAAAAATGAATAAATTTTTAATCCATGGTTTTATAGAATGATGGTGTGCAATGTTTAGGTTACAATTCTGAGAATCCCTAGTCTCAGTTTGATTATTCCTAGAGGGCATGGACCTATTTTGTAATTCTAATGTAATGTAATGTAGAAAATGATAATGGTAAATTAATGGTTAAGAATTATTTAGCATAAAGTGAAATAGATTAATAAAGAATCATTTAACTTAATGTATATCTTAAAATGGTTTTTTTCTGATAGGATATTTGGTTTTAGAAGTGGAAGCCAAGTGTTTGAGAGATGTTAGATGTAGTTGATTCTATGACAATGTCATTTCCATTGCATGGTTGTGAGATATATTATATCATGCACATATTTTGTTTCTATATGTAACTCCACACTTCCTTTTAGGGTGACTGAAACCCTAGGGATTTTGTGCTCTTGGGAGGGGTGTGTAGTCTCCATCGTCCCATTGAGAGGATATATAGTTGACTACTTCCTTTTCCTCACTCTCTTCTCTAGGGTAATAATTATGCTGGTATGAAAAATGATTACATTTCCCATATATTTTTTTAGATGGATGTAATGGATTTAAATTATTACAAACACTTGTATTCTATATATATATTCATATGAAATTCTAAAGGTATAACATGAATAGGATATGATGGCTTGGTGATCCTTACTCGGATTATGCACTGTGATGGATTGAGGTAAAATTATCCATGTATGGTATGAGTTATGTGGGATATGGTATATCCCAAGATACTACTCGGTTAATATTGGTTACATTGATGTGGTAGCGTGTTGCATGTGGACAATGTTGTGGGGCTTCGCCCATGTCTCTATAAGCTATCCATTTTTTAGAGACATGACCATGATGTGTGATGTTGTGGCATAATAGATTACCATTGGGGAAGTCGCAGCACGATACACATTATAGTTTTTATTATATTTTATTATATATTATGTGATACTTAGTGATAGTTGACCTGGTGAATTTGGTAAATTAGTATACTTTTTTAGGTGACGAGTTAGTTATAATTTTTTTCATTATGATTTAGCATGATTTTGTAAAAACAATTCATGAGAGGATCCAGGGAGGATCCTACAAAGTATATTTTTATACTCACCCAACATTTATATAATATGTTTTTAAGGTCACATGGAGTTGGATAGAGATCAGAATAGTTACCAGTGGATTGGAGTTTAGTAGGATATATTTAGACTTCATGGCCAATACATTTTTTAATTTTATTTTGCTACTTAATGTTTTCCTATCAGTTTTAGTAGTTCTTGAATTACATTACTTATATGCACGGTTGTTTTTCTTCTCTATTAGAGTCATAACATGAGTTAACTAAAGTCTGTATTATCTCTGTATTTTTTATGTATTCTTATATATGTAAATTCCCCCCATCGGTTGGCTTTCTATACATAGAGTGATAGTTTCCAACAAAGGGCCTACTAGAGGTGGGACTCGAGTGTCACTGTCTCTCTTCTCCCATTGTTGGGCTAAGAGTGGAATAATGTAAGTGGATGATTTGGTGAGAAAAAAATAAATAAATTTTGAATTCCAATATCATAAAATGGGTTAATAAAACATCCCATTTAATAGAGAGTAAATGAAGTTTGTTGGTCACCTATGATAACATGTACTAGGATTAAATTTAAGAAATCGTGAACATAGAAGAGAAATGTAATGACAAAGGATTGTTGAAAAATGAAAAAGGATTGTTGAAAAATGAAAGATGAAATTGTAATGATAAATTTAAAAATCACGAAAACAAAAAATTGTGATATATTTAAAGACCATTGTTTTCTAGGTAAGAAATTTATTGAAATAAAATTAAATATTTCAATATTACATTACAACCTAGTATAAGAACATAAATAAATACACATACTTAATGATAATAAATTTGCCCTTTATTTATTTTCTGATAGAAACTAAAATTTTTATCTAAATTATGACCATGATTTTTTCAAGAATGAATAACTATAATAAACATATGTGGATAAAACAAATACACAATAGAATAAAAATTTATTCCTCCTCTATTGAAACACTAAACACAATTGATAAACTCTAGAATAAGATATTATAATTCTAAAAAAGAATCATTCTCCAAATTTCAAAATCAGTACTAAAAATTTAACAAATAATATTATGATATGTTCTTATAAAATATACTAGAGTAAGACTGAAACTCAAAATCAAAAATAATTTGACCTCACACTCCTCCATGATAAATTTATCTCTAAAAAATCAATAACACTCTGTGTATCAAACGAAAAATCTAATTTCCTAACTCAAATGATCTACATGATATTATAATAATATTTATAAATAATCTAAATCCCCATAAGAGAGAATAAAAACATATATGAATCTAAAATATAATTAAACCATTATTTCGGAAAATGTCCTATATTATTATGTTTTCATTAATAATATAGAGTTCCAAAAATAGTGAAACTATTCAGAAAAAATATTAATCACATTATCACAATATCATGTCACAATATCATCATTATCTATATCATAAAATACATGTCCCCAAAATCAACTTATTGTTCATCTATCTAATTTTTTAACTAAATAGAATAAAGTCATAAAAATTGAGAATTCATATAGGATATTATTAGGTGATGTACCCTTTTTTCTCTTCAGCTATGGGTTCAAAACAAATGGGCTTGTCATATGTGATGGGTTTTCACCCATCCTATGGCTTCTCATTTTTCAAAATCTATATTACAATACTCCTCATAAAATTCCAGATACCACCACAAAATTAAATTTCATCAGGAGTATCATTAGAAACCGTAAAAATTAATAACATAACTCCTCAATAGTGTTTCCTAAGTGATTGGTTTTTTGATTGACCATAAAATTATAAATCCAAGATACTATTCATATATCTAAATAAAACCACCAAAGAAAACATCCGGATATCTAAATTTTTCTAAATTATTATTTTATTCCAACTATAATGACCCATCCTTAAAAAGTTAAATATTATAGTAAAATTAAAACATGGATTCAGTTTCCATTCCCATGTTTCATATTAGGTTTGTTGTTTTGAATAATTTGGAAAAAGTATTATATATAAATCCATATATTATATGTTTACACTTATACTTAGTACCCATATTTTTCGTAAAATTGAATTCATTAAATTAAGGTATGGATTATAATTATGAAATAATTTCCTAACTTCAATCATGAATTTTTTCCCCCACCCCTAAATAAATTGTATATAAATTGTAAAAATATTGGATGTTTACAAAAAAATCTATAATAGACCTGGAAGAAAAAAATGGTAGTCTATTGGAAAACATTACAACCCATAATACTTTTAAATTTTTCTCAATTATCATTGAACTAATGTGATAAATAATTTTTGTAAGGAAACATATAGACTTTTATCTCAGAAAAAAATCTTCTAAACTCATAGTAATGAATTAAAAACCCTTTTTAAAAAAACTATATAATCATATTACTAATTGTTTTTAATGCCATTTTAAAAAGAACTAGGGAAAAATTACATCCATATGAGACAAACTTATTTTATATATTTCATTATTTGTTCAAAAGGCATGGTATGTTACCCAATTAATTAAGTGTTATGTTTGAGCACCCATCATATAACCTATAATTCGATAACCCAGTGCTATCTGGGCCACCCCATCATATAGGATTCAATGGGATAACCCAACACTATATGCGTGTAACCATTTCACAAGTATAATAATCATGTACCAAATAATTAGTAAAAAATTATTTTTTACTTTTTTATCTTAATTGATTTTAAAAACTATTTTTATCTTATAAAAATTAACTTTTGGATTTTAAAATATCATTTTATTTTGAAAAATAACTTTTAAAATCTTGAAACTATGCACATCATAGAGAAAAAAATGCCATTGAAAATAACCCATGAAAAAATAAAGGAAGCATAAACATATTAATTATTATTGAATGTGGGAAAAGAGACTAATTCTATATAAGTTAAAATTTTCTTTTTCATTAGATTTGGGATAAATATATAAAAGAGGACCTTTAAAAGTGTTTTAAAAGAAAATTACATTCATACAGACATAATGGATCCAATTTGAGAATATTTTAGATAAATTAAGATAGTTAATTTTTGAAATATTAAATTACATGTAAATAGTTTCATTAAAATAATTTTACAAACATCAACATGAAGAATAAATAATTAGAAAATAAATCATCAAAATAGTTATAAGGTGGTTTTTTAGTAGAAGTGTCCCATACCATGAGTCTTATTTTTAAGGTAAGTTATTTATATTACTAAATAATAAACTTGGAATAATTATTTCATTGATTTATATCCTTTTTTAATTTTATTATTCTTTTTATTTCCATTTTTAACATGTCATGACAATTACATAATTATTTCAAACAATGTCAGACGTTTCGATGATATTGGGTTCTTGAGTCCAAAATGAATTTGATATGATGTATTTATAAAAAGTCATAATTCATTAATCATATCAAAAATAATATTAATTAAATAATTTTCACATTCAGATATCAATTATACTTTTAAATCAATCTATTAAACATAATTAGTAGGAATTATCTACATTTATCATATAGATGGTAGGGAGAACATATGCATAAGTACCATTGTTAATTTTCAATGATAATTATGGGATGATGTGAAGTTTCATTTGATAATTAAATAATTATAATAACAAAATATTTATCATATTAATCATCTAAATATACTTATATATTTCATCCATGTTATGTGGTCATGAAAAATGAATCACATCTTATAACACCCCAAGTTTTATTGGATCTTTTTTTAAAAATAAATTAAAATTTTCATTTTTATCATATAATGAACTATTTCAAAGATTAATTTCACATATAACCAACTTGACACAAATTTCATGCAACATAGACTCAGCGTATGATGCATACAACCCTCAGTTGGCATACGATACACACAACACGAAGTTTCAAAATAAATATTAATATTTTTTTAATTATTTAAATAGGATAGTTATAAACTATAGATTAAACAAATTAATATGAATATTAAAAAATTATCTTCAAATATTTTTTATATTTGTTTTATATAAATAAGAAATGGATAATAAAAGATATGATTTTTGGTAAAGTCGTTTTTATGTTTAAAAACATCGTTTCCTCAAATAAACTATTTCTAAAAAATAAATTAACAGTAGACACATTTTAAAATTTATTTTTATAAAATAAGAATTATTATTAAATTCAGATTTTCTATGCTAGAATAGGGTGAATATTTGGGATTATTCTAAGAAACATCATTTTTTATGAATAGTGAAAACTACTACTTTTTAGTTAAATTCTTTTTCTAATTAATTATTAATGATAAATTATATTATAAATTAGTTTTAAGGAAAATATTTTATATATCACATATAATAATTCATTATAATAAATCTCTATTTGATACTAAATATAAAATTTTAATAAACATTTGAAAATTTTCCTACTTTAGAATAACATTATTTCATCATGTCTGCAGGATTTGCAGTAATCTTAATGTTTCCACTTCTATGATAGGAATTTTAGAAATATGAAATATATATTTTTATTCACTATAATATTTATATTAATATAAGAAAATTGTTAATTTTTTCCAAAATAATTAGTAAATGTGATTAAAATTAAACACAGCAGTTAAGGCCAAATTAATCTTAATTATGGACTAAACATTAAAATTAGTGGCCCGAATGATCTAGAACAATTTTTAAAACCCATTTTATGCCCATATATCATCCATAAAACTACGGTTCTTTATTTCAGTTTGTTTGGTAAGACTTATGTTAGTTAAGTCCATGTGTCCAAAAATTTTGTTTCGAAAAATTTCGTGTGAGTCATTTTCATTCCCTATAGAAGTTCACCACCTATACCCTTTACCCACACCTCTTAAGCAAATTAATTTAGTCCAATAACTTTCCAATTACCCTACCAAAAATCCTCCCTTATAATTTGATTCCTCAATTTTTGAATGTACCCTGTAAAGGTATCCTTTTAGATCAAACCATACAGAGTTACCCAATTTAGAGGTAACTTCTTTTTTGAAGATCATTTCCTTTATTTTTATTATCCATACTACACACTTGATTAATACCATTAATGTGTGATAAAACTATAATATTAATTAAATTTGGATTTTTTTTATGAAATGGATATGCCATGAACTTACATAAACCTCCTTCTAATTATTTTTGAACACACAGTTTCTCTGTACGACGAACTACTTCTTCATGAAACTGTAATTGTTCATTTCTCCTTCACCATCAATAATGGTATAAATTATAATAAAACCTATATTTATATATTTAATATATTATATATATTGTCTCTTTATTTGTCTGTATTTATTTTATAACCCATATCTTTTTACCTTCCATTTGGTGTTAATACGATAATCTCATTTGAAGAAGTGTGGACTATCGCTCCCTCCATGGGATGTGATTCATTCACACACAACATATACGGTATTAATGATGGATTTAATGAAATTATATGGATTAAACAATATAATAATGCTATTTAAAAATTATATATATATAAATATATATATATATATACATATGTAATGTACATTAATTATTTTAATAAGACAATAAAAATGGAAAACAATGTTCATGCATATGTACGACTTACCATCTCTAAGAAGGGTGTATTAAATTATGTATATTGTTAAAATTTATATTATTATATTATAATTAAACTGTATATAAATTATAGTTATTTCATTTTCTACATTCTGGAATCATGATATATGTAAAAAGATCATCCATATAACAATTGAAGACACACATGAAGAATAATGTGAATATTACACGAAGTGATGGATGAACATAAGATCATTAACAAGCCGAACATATAAGGACATAATAAAATAATACAAGGTATTATGTATAATAATGTTATAGTGTAAAATATTTATAATAAACTTATATATATTTTACAATATGTTTGTATGAGTATAAAGAGTTTCTAGACACAAAGTAGGGGGATTCCATCTCACTTTTAATTTCTGTGAGATACAGACTTTGTGATCCACTCATTCCTTTTATGTGATGTATGTAATACATGTCATTATATTATGTGTATATTGTACATAAATTTTTGTTTATTCAAATTCCCATTTGATGATCCTTCTTTCATGGGGTTTATGTTTCAAAAGATACCAAAATGGTAAAAGTATTTTGTCTCAATTTTCCTTCTTTGAGACTCATATTTTGTTAGGCACCGAAGAACTATTTTGGGGTCCATATACTTGAATTTTACATGAAATATTATAAATCTCAATATTTTAATGATATTATATTATTCATGTAGTTACCATTACAAAGGTCGACATCATGATCCCAGCATACCATGTTCTATGTGTTTATTGATAGAATCTCATTGGTTTTCGAGATTGTTTATGTTTATGCTATGATTGATAAAATCATACAAACCATATCATAAGAATATTCATGAGTTTCAATATCCTATGATATTTCATGATATACTCATGTATTTGTATAATTTTCAACAATTCGGTACATCAATAGTTGAGAAAGTGTTTTTAGGAAATCCTGATTTTACCCTATCTTCCGTGATAAATATTTGTTTTCTAAAAATCGATTACAATAATATTAAACCATTCCCCTATATTATTTAAAAATATCTTTTTACCCTTTTTTATTTTACAAATATCTTCAAAGTAATAATATTATCAATTTCTGAACATGGAACTTTTCTTTCCTTTATATCGCGCAAAAGGAATATTTTCCCCCTACGACATGTACAGATTTACCAACCATCATTTCTAAGAATCTCGCTTTTCATTTTTGTAAAATTTGATCTCTAGTTAACATTTTTTGAATAATTTATATAGAAAAATTGTTTTCATTTTTTTTAAACTTCTTTTAAAAGGAAAATTTTTTCCAAAATTTTTTCAATCCCTATTTAAATTTTTTTCAAGTGTCTTCAAAGAATGGGTTTCAAAACGTTTTTATGTTTTCAAAGAAAATTATTTTAAAAATGTTTTCTTGATTTATTTATTTGTTTTCAAAATATTTTAAATGAAATGGTATCCATAATATTTTCAAGATTGTCATATATGTTTTCACAAAAGATTACTTTCAAAACATTTCTGACCTTTCTTTATATGTTTTCAAAATATTTTCAAAGAAATGGGTTTTAAAACATTTTCAATATTTCATTAAAATTATTCATGTATTTTCGATGAAATAGGTTTTTATTATGTAAAAAAGTATATTAAAAATTTTTTCATTGAAAATGGTTTTCAAAATTATATAATACTTTTTTTATTAGTTTTAAAGGTATTTTTGAGGAAATTAATTTTTAAATGGTTTTATGTTTTAAAAGATACACTATTGAACTAGAAATGGTATTTTCTGCAAGAAATGGTTTTAGAGTATATTTCAAAACAAATATACATCTATGATAAAATCTATTGGTGTTACTCATTCATTTAAAGGTTCCATTCATATCCTTTATATGAATGAGTTATGCTTAATTCAATGGTTGTAATGAAACTCATTTCTTCTTCGTGGTTAATATGTTTATGAAACTGATTTCTATTTCAAGAATTAAATACTTTTGAAACCTAATTCTTTCAAAGGGATATGTTTATAATGAAATTATTATGAAACTTGTCTATTTCCACAGTTTTCAATATTTTAATATCATTATGATACCTATTTCATTCCTTGTGTTAGGATATGTTTATTTATGATCTTGTCTAACATGTATATATGATTTCATTACGTGATGAGTGTAAACTATATCTCCCTCCAATGTATTGTGTAATGATTGATATCTCATGAGATAGCTGGGACTGGAACAAGGGTTTGTTGGTTTCATTAATACAATGCTAGAACATGGATTTACTATATTCATTAATATAGGGCTTGAACAAGGGTTTGATCAATTCTATAATACTGGGTTGGAATGAGGGTTTAATATATTCTATAGTATAGGGCTGTAATGAGGGTTCAACTAGTTTCATAAAGGACTTTATCCACTAATATTGTCTTGGAATTTATGCCTTGGATATTACGGAAATCTGTATATTCTTATATTTTTCCAAAAATACATGTCTTACTCCTACGTTATGATTTCATGGATTATGTCCTTTATTTCCTTTTGATTATTGTATTTTGAACAACCATGATTTATTCCATGATTCATGTATATGATCTTGGATATATAGTGTTTTATCTTCCATATCCCGGATTATGTTATCGTACACTTATGCTCATGATTATTCTTACATGTCTCCCTTTTTACCCTTACTGAACATTTGTGCTCACCCCTTTTTATGTCCACTTTCTCCAGGTTATCAAGAATTTTTTCAAATAGCTTTACTAAAGGTGTATATCATTATGGGAGATGTTAAAGATCATTCAACAAGATTGAACATTTTGTCTCTGTTTTTTCAAATACACTAATCTATTTTGGTCCCCAGACATGTATTTTTTTAATGTATGGAACATTCTTCTAAAATGATGTAATATCCATGTATGATCATCCTGGTTCACTAAACATCTCTTCGTAGAGGTTATAATTATCACCTTTACACAAACAATGTAATCATTTTTTGTTGCATGGAATGGTAAGAACATTAATGAAATATTATATTTTAATAATTATAAATATTTTATTAATATATTATAAAATATTTTATTATATCATTATAACCATTATTGAGGGATGGTTATGGAAACAAAATTAAATATGTTCATGAGGTGGTTGTCTTCAATATACACGAACACTTATTTCTTTTATCATTTGATGGATGTGTTTATTGATATATGTTATTAAACTGATATATAAAAATTAATATAAATTTTTGATATTTGAGTTTTTTATGTTTGTTTAGATAATTTTTGAGGATACAGAAGAATAAAAAATCAGAAAATTTTCTTTAAAAATGATACCTCTTCTTTGGATGATTATATTTTTTTAAAACCTTAAGGCCATTAAAGATCATGTTATATCATAAATAACGACTCTATAATTATGTGAGGGTATCTTGTAAGTTATTTCTAAAAGATAATGACTGGAAATATTGGTTTACATGTACAATGGATTTAGAAGTAGATGTTCCAATTTATAATAGAGTGGAGGGATTCCCTTGGAATTTTTTCAAAATATTAAAATATAATAAGACTATTCTAGAAAGAAATACATTATAATGGCCTATAAATTAATATGAGATCCCATATTCTATCATAACATATCAACGTGTGATTATTTAATATTTCTATGATTTTGAAATATTTTAATAATATATTATTTGTTAAAATATTATTTTTGACATGTTTAATACAATACATTATATTCACATTAAAAATTTAAGGGAAAAAATTATAGTTTAAAAATTATATTTATATTATACTCAAAATTTAATTTTTTTTATTAAAATTAATTTATTATGTCATTAAATAATTTTCTTTTAATATTTTCAATATCCTTTATGTGATTTTTCCACTAAGTAATTAATTTTTTCATCATTGTTGTGTATGCCTTTAAGGTAATTATTTCATCCTAGAAAAAATAAAAAATAAAACCACATGATTATTTTAATTGTTAATGGTTTCCAAATAATTATTATTTTTGAACATATATTTTATATATCCACATATTAAAATCATTATTATTATTAAAAACCGTTTTATAACATGTTTGAATTTTTATAAAATAAACTACTACAAGGGACTTAATAACATCCATGTAGATCCAAATGATCATAATATATAGAAATTGATTTTTTTGGACTAAAATTACTTACCAAATAAAATATTGACTCGTTTTTAGAAATTTAATAATCCTTTATATTATTTTTACCCTTAATTAACAGATTTACCCTTAATGGTGGTAATCAAAATTTCTATTTTTATAATTAATATTATCCAAATATATAAGGAGAATTTTTAATAAAATTTGGAATTATAATTAAATAAAATATAATCCATTTTTCAAAATCTAAAACACATCACATTCCTCATAAAATTTAAATTCAAATTGGAAAAATTCAATGATAACTGGTTTTTAAAAAAATGACATTTTTAAATATAAAATGTTTTTATACTAAATTTAATTATAAAATACACTTTAAAAAATGGATTATTTTTAAATTAAAATTAACTAATTCAATATTATAACTAATTCCAAATATAAATATACAATGAAAAAATAGCAGTTTCATTATAAAACTAGTATAATTCACTATTCAGCGAAAAATAAAATTTTTACATTATTCTAAAAAATGCATCATAACATAATTTAATCATTATGAAAAAAGTAAAATAAATTATATAAAATAAATTTTCTAAAACATGATTTAATTATTTATACTATTCCTTCATGGAATGTATGAAAACCAATTTGTGATGAAAACATATTTATGATGATTTATATTACATTATTAAAATATTATTTTTAAAAAAAATTCAAATACATTAATATTGAGTTGGGAATTAATTTTTTTTAAATAAGTTATTTATATTCATAGCTTCTTATTTAAAGACAAGTACATTGTGGTTAGATTTAAATAATAATATTTCGTTATTCATTTAATCTCGAATTGGTGTATCTTGTACACTAGTGAACATAATGTTTTTTTAAATCCCAAGATGTTATAATATATATTTTTTCAGAAATATATTGATGTATTTCAAAATTATTTGTATAGAATGCTTCCATATTATAAGGTGAGGTTTTATATAGATCACATAGTTGGTGTTATACTTATATCAAAGTCTCCTAATATAATTACAATAATTGAATTAGAGTTCTAAAAGAAGAAATATCAATCGAATATGTATAAGGGTTTTATATACCCAATTGATTTACTATAATGTTAAATAACCCTTTATAATATATAGAAATACAAATATATAAATAACTACATTGATTATCATTGCCATTGAAATTTTAGGATCAACACTAAGTGTCCTTTACCATTTATTATTTACATTTTTGATCAACTACAATTATAAAAAATTCATTTTAGATATTTAGCATCATTTTGGATATCATAAAATAAGTACTTCCATCAAAAAATTCACCCAATAAAAACATTCATAGAAGATATGGGCACTATAAATTCATAGTGATTTCCCTCAAATATACGAATTTCTCCACTATCTTAATTTATATGATAAATAGTGTCTTTATATATTAACTCAATCACATAATGATTGTATTTATAGATTATATAAATACATATTTTATGATAAAGAATGTGTATAATAATAATTTGAGTATTTTGATGATGATATAGAGAAAAAGTGAAAATGTTTTCGAAATTTAGAAATTGAGAATTTAAGATTTATAAATTATCAATCATGGTCGATATAATAATATGAGAGGGTATATCATTAGATCCTACACGGAATGACAAGGTTATGGGATTTCATAGATTACCTACTATAACTATGATCCATAATAACATTTTATTGGATGGATACATTAGATTAATTGTGAGAAATTTATCCTGACTATTAGATGTACTAATAATGTTAACATGAATGGGAGTCAAGTTCTTATTGGATGATAAATGTGAGAAATATCAGGGAACTCAAGAAAATTAAAATCCCAATACATGTACTCATTGTACCTTGATTTGGAGATGGTTTAGAGATATATAGTGATGAATCAAAGAAGTTATTAATATGTTTCCTTATAAAATATAATTTGGTGGTGGATTATGACCCACATCAACAAAATAATATAGAAAACAATTACTTGAAAATTTATTAAGAGCTATAATGATTAATAATTTATTTAATGAAATGTATAAATTATATCTATGAAGTAATTTGGGAAATAATATATTTATCATAAGAATATGTGCATATATTCACATATTAGCAGATGAACATACACCAACAATTTTTTTTGTTGTTGATTAATGGATATTGAGTCTCAAAAAATTACAACCCTAAAAAATAAAACATGGAATTTGATGATTTATAGCTGAAGAAATATGCTATATTTTACATGATGAGGATATAAAGTGATGCTATAAATAAAATAATTACAAATAATGGATCATGAAATGATAATATAAAGGGAAGAAATTATATTAATCAAATGATGTGTCTACCATCCATCCATATGAAGATAAATGTGGATATAAAAGAGGGAATGAATCTAGATAATATAGAAAATAATATTTAAGAGTTGGATAATTGAAACAAAAACCAGATATTACCCAAAAATAATTCAGTATTCCCCATAAATATTTTCACACTAGATACCCTTCTATATATATCATAAAGAAACATCGGCTTAATATTCATTGATATTACATCATTTTAGATGAATATTCTGTACATTATAAAAATATACTCTAGAAAACCGTAATATTTTAGTGTCTTTGGAATCATGGAAACAAAATATACTTTCTTGGTGAAAGATCTTGAACATCTCCCATAAAGACCCCCCACATTTAGTACCCCTTAAAAATTATTATTCCCAACATTGGGAAATAAAACATAAGAAATGGGTGATCTCAAATTCCCAATTAGGGTAAATAAGGGTTATAAATAAGAATGATTATGAGCATAAGGGTATGGGAACATGATAATAAAAATGAGAGATCACGCACTACATATCAAAGATCAAATACATCATTTATGGAATGAAGCATAATAGTTCACAAGAAATGAATCGTAAGGAAATAATGATTATAATCCATGAATGTATAACATATGGGTAAAACATAGGATTGTGGAATCCACGTATGAATATATATATGATTTCCATAATATTCAAATAATTTCTTCTAATACCAATGTGGTATTGTGAGTTCACTCCCCATACCATATTGGTAGTCATGCTTCACTCCCATAGATGTATTAGTAGCATGAGTTCACTCCTACTACCATCTTGGTAGTCAAGGTTCCCTTCGATGTCATTATTAATAGTCAAGGATTACATCTATTACAATCTTAGTCATTCTAATGGTTTCTAAATTATTACCCAATTCCTTAGAGGGAGATATAGGTCCCACCTTTCTTATAGTTAAATCATACATAAATGTTCCACAAAATCATAAACAATCATATCATAACCAGTGTAATTAAATTGTTATCAAAAACATGTAAACATATCATAAGTTTAGTAAAAGATACAGGTTTCATAACAATTTCATCAAAAACATAACTTTTGAAAGATAAATAGATTTTAAAACATATAAACCATTGAAGATAAATAGATTTCATAAACTTAAAACCTGTGCAAGAGAAATAGGCTTCATAAAGACATGGAAAAAAATAATAACCCATTAATAAAAAAGATATTAATGGAACCTTTATATCATTTCATATAAGGGAATGATTAATATCAACTGATGTCATCTTATATGCAAAATAATTTAGTAATATCACACAAAAACATTTTAGAGGAAAATATAATTTCTTCATTGAAAAATGATTTGTAACACAAAAAACCAGTTCATAATAATATTCATATAAAATACCTCTAAAACATATAATGAATATTTAAAATCATTTTAATTCCTTTTTTCTTGTAAACAAATAAAATATTCATCAAAACAATTTAAATACCTTTTTTTTTCAGAAACACTTTGAAAACATATAAACAATGATTGAAAACATTATGAAAATAATTTCCTTGAAAACACACTTATAACATATAAAAATTTCATCAGATCGTTTGGAAAACAATTTTACATGATGATATTTTAAAAAAAAATTAAGCATGAATAAAATTTGAAACCCATTTTCCTTGAAAACATATAATACAAGCTTGAAAACATTTTGAAATATATTTTCCATGAAAACATATAAAATAATTTTGAAATTGTTTTTTAAATAAACATCCTATAAAATAAATTTAAAAAACATTTTATTAAAAAAATATTCATTAAATAATAAAATAATTCTTGAAAGGATTGATGGTTGATAAATCATTACAAGTCGTATGAGTCAAAAAGAACATTCATATTGCACTGAAAAATGGATTGAAAATTACCTCATTCGGAAATCCACATGAATATTCCTTCGAAACAATTGGTAAAAGAAAAAATGTTTAAAATGAATTTTATTTATCATGGTATATTATTCTAATATTATAGGAAATGAGTATAGAATACATGGTTTTGAAGAAACATATATGTCTGACTATAGAGAGTGTAAAGTGAGACATTCTTAAAAACACATTCATAATAATCATTTGAAAAAATGTGTAAAAAATGGTACCAATACATGAATATGGGATGATTAAGAATATAAGAATATAATTCATGAATTTATTAATATATGGAACATAATAATCCATAAAAATAATCTTAAATGTAAACAGTCTTGAATAGCAATGAGATAGTATCAATAAAAACATATAACCTGGTAACTTCGAATAATTCTCTACATGTAAGAAAAAGAAATAAAATGAATATTAAAATTATCCTTAATGAATGATTTTCATGATAGAACAAGTAAAATGGAAGTATATTAACCTCTAAAAAAAGTTTATATTCATAACAAATCATGTGTCTCAAAGAAAGAAAATTTAGAAAAAACATTCTTATCGATTTGCTATCTTCTAAAACATAAAACCGATGAATGGAAGTTCATAAAAAGGATATTTTAACACAAATAAATTTACGTATAGGATAAATATAATACAATCAAGGTATGTGATTACACCACACCAAAGGATAGAGTGGAGAACATAGAATGTATCTTAGAAGAATAAAAAGTGAGATGAAATATCATTACCTTGTGTCTTGACAATCATCTTACAAGTACAAACCCCATTTCTAATAAATATTAATTTATTATAAATCTCTTATAGAAAAATATTATTATATGTAATAGAATATATGTTTTTATTTGGACTTTATGTTACCCACATGTTAAAAATCATATCTTATAGTTTCACATCAGGTACTATTCACTTTTTTAATCCCACATGTCTTAATTTATTATATCATTGGAATTTATACAATATATCGGGACCCCGAATGAAAACCATGTTATAAGTATCATTTATATACATTATATTCTTATTATTATTATTATATATATAAGATATAATTATGAAATTTAATACACAGTTAATGGAGATTGTATGTTGTACTCACACATGAATACTATTTCGGTTTAATTATCATGTTGATATAATAAAAGATAAATACATACCAGTATAAATATATATAATTATTATTTTAGATTTATTATATCATATATATATTATTAATTCACTAAAACCTTCTTAAATACAATCTTTTTGGTGTATGGAGGAATTATATCACTTTGAGGGGAGGTATTCCACATTTCCTCAAAAGAGATTGTCAAATTAATGAAAAATGGAATGTAAACATATATGTGTTGTAAAATGGAATAAATAATGTTAAATACATAATAATTTTAATATATTAAATAAATATAGGGGCCATAATAAAGGCATTCATGGAATGTGGTGATTGAAAAATGAACAATCATCATTCTGTAAGGCAGTAGTTCACCGTAAACAGAAATAGTGTGTATTTTACCCATTAGATTGTAGTGTGTACTTGTGAAGGTAAAATAATTTACATAAAAAAATAATAGTATATTGGTGATAGTATGTATTTTAGATAATAATATAATAATTATAGTTGGTGGTGCTGATGGTAATGGAATATAAAATAAAGGACATGTGAGAAGACATTACATCTTAATCGGGTAAATCCTTTTGGGTGGTAAGACTTCCTTGTATTATCATATTCAAATGATAAGGATTTTAGGATAAAGTTAGGATTATTGGGAAGTTTATTTATCATTTTTGGGAATATATTAAGAGTTTTTAGAGGTGTGAAGAAGAGGGAGTGTTGGTAGCCTTTTATAGGGAAGTAAAAGGACTCACTTGGAATATTTGAAAACCAGTTTTGTGTACAGATGTACTTACACAAAAAAGGAATAACCAAAAAGAAAAAATACATAATGGATGGTTCTTGGAAAAAATATGAACATATAGTTGTTTTTTAAAAATTGTATATTTCATTTGAGCCATTAAATTTAAGGCTTAGTCACTAATTAATGACAATTTGACCTTAATCATCGTGATTAATTTTAATCACTTCTACAAAAAAATTAAAATGATGTTGATATTAATAGAATATAAATTTTAATTTTATTAAAATTGTGTATTTATTTTTTCCAAAATAAAATTCACATTAGTTGTAAAACTAAGATTATTCCTAATCCCACAAATGGGACAAAATTAAGGGGTTTTAAAGTAGAAAAATATTCACAAGTCTTCTATGTTTCTATATTGAATTTCAAACTGAAATTGTTTATAATTACCTAAATGATATTAATAGATGAATAATTGATATAATTTTACCTTAAAAAAGTATAATTTAAAATTTAAAATTAATAATTATATAAACAAAAATGATATTTTTAACTAAAACGTTGTAGTTTTCACTATTCATCAAAAAATTAAGTTTCTCAGGAAATTCCCAAAAAATTTCCCTTGGACAATTTTGACATTCTGAATTCAATTATGAGGTTAACTTTATAAAATTACATTTCAAAAAGTGTATTTAATTAAATTTTTTATTTTTTACAGATGAACATGAAAAGTAGTTCATTTGAGAAAATAATATTGTTTAGACCTATAAATGATTTAATATATATTCTATTTTTCGTTATAAATATTTTTATTATATAAAAACATTAGAATAATATTTTATAAGTAGTTATTATTGTAAATATAAATAGGTATTAGAGGCTAGGTTATAATAAACTCATTTATATTATTATAACAATAGAATGATGTTTTGAAAAAACACAGTATTGCATATAACATACGCCAAGTCGATATTCCATGTGAAATGAATGTTTGACATAGTGAATTTAAATACATAAAATAAAATCTAATTTATTTGGATAAAATAGCTTTCTGGCCATAATAAATTTTCCTTTTATATTCAATTGGTTTTCATATTGATTCATAATTAATTGGAACCAATGAATTTTTATTACACATTATAAACAATATATTGTCATAAATTAGTTAATAATATTTGCAAAAACGAATTTAATTTTACTGTTTTATCTGATTATATTAAGTAATAATCTTTTAATAATATATTAATATATTGTAAGCCTTGGTATTATGTGTTACGAAAGTCATTGAGGAATGTCATTATTGTGTATAACAAAATCAAACCATGATGTTTCTTATAGATAAGGAAAGAATTTATATTTCATGTAGTAAATGATTTACAATGTTTTACATATAACTCAAGACAAAATTTGTTATTTAATACAAAATTAAATATCCTCTATTTTACATGAAATGAAAAATATAGAATATGGTAAATAAATCAAAAAAAATCCCAAAGTCATGGGGTTTTACATTATACCCCCATAAAATGAATTTCTCCATCAAAATTTATCTGGGTTTTCAATGGTTTAATAATAGAATATTTAATTAGTAGAAACCCACATTAAAAAACTAATACATTACATACAAGGGGATGGTGGAACCATAATAATTACCCGAAGTAATGTATAAATGTGTTTCCATATAGGATGATAGAGTTGGGGGTGAATATTAGACATGGAGGAAAAGAATAAATGTTTATATTTAGTGATGGAGTTCATCAATCACAATCATGTGAATGATCAATGATAATTTGAGGCCCTAAAATTCAAACATCTATGATGATTTAAAAATCCACTTTTTATACAAAATTTAAGGTATTTGGAAAACATTCATTTTAATCAATTTCATAACATTGAGCAATTCTTGATATATTTATATAAACAAAAAAGTCAATGTTTGTTTGTTCCTAGATCAATTTATAACACATACATTACCTCAAGGAATGAATTTCTAATAAACAATTTTGTTGTATAAGTCATTAAATACACATTTAATATAGCTTAAGGCCTAAAACATAATCGAAAGTCTCACAATTTGTCTCATCAAAATTAATATGCGTTGATATATAACAATGAAAAGTAACATTATGGATTCATCGTTAATAATTATTCATCAAAAATAATTATAAATTAACTAGGACATCATGTAGGACAGAAGTCGGCATGATACCCTTATCATCCTTTTGTCATGGATTCAAGACACATAGTCTTTCCAGAAATGATTGGCTTCTACCCAATATACATGATTTCATTTTATAAAAACACACTAATATAGTTTTCCAAATAAATATGATGTAAATCCTTAAAATAAGATTAATCACTAAATAAACATTTATCCAAGGTTTTAAAACAGACTAAAAAAACACAACCTCTAATGATTAAATTAATTTTTATAAATGGTTAACCTTATATAACTTCTAAAAAATTTAATTAATAATAATTGGAAATAAATTTTTGAAATCGATTTAACATTGATCCCCCTTATATAAAAAATTACTAATAGTTTTTGACATTCCAAATATATGAATACTGTTATCATATATTCCCTTGATCTAGAGTAATAACCTTAATTACAATAAATCCTTTTGGAAAAAATTCATTATTCCTTATTCCAAGTTATAGTCTATATATTCTTTAAATCCTAAAATCTTGTAAACTTATTCAATGATATCATATCCCACCAATTAAAAATATTTTACCTAGTTCCATGATAATCAGTACCATCCAATTTAATTTATCATAACAACATTATATTAAAATAAATAAAATATTAATGAGTACCTTCATTCAGAAAAAAACATCACTCTATCATTAAATGACTCCACCTGTCAATCGGGAACATTAAAAAACTATTAAATACAATGTGAAAAATATTATTAGAAAAATCCTTGTATATTTCATCTTTCATATAAGATCGATTTTTAGTCCAAATGCATTTTAACCTTGTTTATTATTCATCATCATTATTCCATCAAAAGGGAAACCTCATCCTATTACACAATACATATTTCCTTTTACATTTCATCTATAGTCTTATCATTATAAAAAATGAAACCATTAATCACACCACCTTGATGATCATTTTTATGTAATTTCCTTTTAGGATAATTAGTTTCATAATGACCACTTATTCAACATTAAATACATTTATCCTTCAATGATATCTTAGGTAGTCCAATATTATCATCCATTATTTTAATTGAAATCCTTATTTTCCCATGTAGTCAATTTTTTGTGTCTATATTTTCCACAATCAATGTTCTTCATGTTCCACTAGGACATTCACATAGTTTATTATTTACTAATTATTGATATAAAGGAAATATAATCTATAGTAATCAATGGTCTCCATTAACTGAATTCCCTATGAAGCACTTTTTTCAATTCTTAGTGAGTCCGAGCATTGGTTGAGGTACACATTGTTAATCATGTTCCATGAAAACAAATATTGTATGATCACAAAAACTCTCACTACATTGATCATCCCTCTTGAATTTTCATCTGCATTTCATCCATCTCATTCAAAATTAATCCAGTTCCATTTAGTTCCTTCCATTGACTTAAATCATATACATAGTGTGAGAATTACATTTCATAGAAGAAAACCACATTATCATGAAAAGATTTACTAATAAGATATATAAATCATGAAGAATTTATATTATATAAAACCCTATGTGCATCCATAAATATTCATATCCAACTTATATCTAAATCATTCTTGATGTTTGATAATTATTTTGGGAATTTTGGAAGAATATCCCCCAGCAGAATCAAACCATGTGTACAGTAGGACCCATTTCCAGGTACAATATTACCCTCAGTCAGTCCTGAAACATCTTGTCATATTTTTCACCCCAAGGTACATCAATTCCATATCCACATAGACTTGTTGTATCTAGATAGGGATATATAGTAATGATTCCTCCCACTCTTCCCTTTAACAAAATTCAACTACATTTTCCGAACCGTTTACTCATATTTATATTAATCCTTAATGAAATACATAGACAAATACTTCTATATATAACTAGGGATTTCACTAATTTTTTCTTATCCTAGTTTCCAAATGATGATCAAACCTTTTGTTTTGATACCATCTATGCTGACCCAGGCTTAACATACATGGATATTCCATCATTTTAGATGAATATTCTATAGATTAAAAATATACTTGCATAAGGATCATAATAGTTTTTATGTCTTTTGAAACGTGGAAAAAATATTTTATCTTGGTGAAATTTCATAAATATTGCCCATAAAGTTCTCCACCTTCAGTACTCCTATATAAAATCATTCTTCATAACCTCGGGAAATGAACCATAAGAAATAAGTGAGCTCAAATGCTCAGTATGGGTAAATAAGGGATATATATAATCATAATTTCGAATATAGGGGTATGATAATATGATCATTAAATAGAATATCATACCCTTCATATCAAATATTGTAAACTTGAATCATGGAATAAAGCATAAAATTTCATTAGACATTAATCACAAGGAAATAAAGAACACAATCCATGAATGCATAACATATGAAGTAGACATGGGATTGTAGAAAACATATAAGCATATAATATGATTTCAATATTATCCATGGAATTATATAAAACAATGTATAGTATTCTGGTTTCACTCATCATACCATCATGGTTGTCATGGTTCACTCCCGTGGAAATCTTAGTAGTAAGAGTTTCCTCCTCATAACATCAGGGTATTCATGGTTAACTACCATTGTCATATTTGTAGTCAAGGATTACACCAAATAAAATATTAGTCTATATCATGAGATATAAATATTTAACCAATTCATTTGAGGGAGATATTGGCCCCACCCATCTCATAGTGAAATTATACATACATGTTCCCAAAAATCATACCCAATCATATTTTGACCCATGCAATTAAATGGGTATCATAAACATGTAAACATATCAAAACCTATAGGAAAGATACATTTTTCATAATAATTTCATCTAAATCATATATCGTGCAAGATAAAAGTATTTTTTAAACATATAACCCATGAAATTGAAATGGATTTCATAAATATAAAACCCATGAAAGGGAAACAAGATTCATAAAGATAATGAAATTATGAATAACCCATTCATAAAAATGATATGAATGGAATATTTTGATCATTTCCATTAAGGGAAGGTATAATATCAACATATGTCATTACAGAAGGAAATTGATTATGAAATACCTTTCCGAAACATATCTTGAGTAAAATATTATTTTTTTTGAAATGGATTCTTAATACATAAAACTCTTTGATAATCATTTTTATAGAAAATACCACTAAAAACTATAAAAAATACATTAAATAATATGAGAAGATTTTTCCTTGAGAACTTATCAAATGATATTTAAAACATTTTAAAAACATTTATCATCAAAAACACATTGAAAAAATAAAAAGGAAGAAACAAAATGTTTTGAAAATTATTTCTTCGAAAACACTTGGAAACCATAAAAATAGTGCATTAAAAAATCCGTAAAACCATTATCCTTGAAAAAAAAAATTCAAAAAATATAAAAATTCAAGAAAATATTTTGAATTTATTTTCTATGAAAATTTATAAAAATGGTTGAAAATGTTTTGAAAATCATTTTCCTTTAAAATAATTAAAATAATTTTGAAAAATAAATTATAAAACCAGTTTCCAAGAAAATCACTTTTTAAAATAATTTTTATTAAACAATTTCCCTTAAGAGTAAAAATAAATCTTCAATAGATTGATTTTGGATAAATTTTTACATGTTGTTCATGGTAAAAAGAATATTCCTTTTGCAGGGTAAAAATTAGAGAAAATTGCCTCATTCAGAAAGAGAAAATAATATTCCTTTAAAAACATTGTAAAAATGGTAAAAATTTCTTTTAATTATCTCAGTAGATTAATATAATATTAATATAAACCATTTTAAAAAAACATGGTTATGATGGAACATATATTTCTGACTGAAAGAAGGTAAATTCGGCCTTCTTAAAAACACCTTATTTACTATATTTTGTAACAATGAATTAAAATGGTACTTATTCATGAATAAATGATGAATAACCATTGGATAATAATATTCATTTTTTTAGAGTGTTAACAAAATAATTCATCCAATTAAGCATAAACATAAACAATCTTGAAAAGCGATGATATTTTCTCAATAAACTCTTATAACATGTTAACATGGGATCCTACTCTCCATGTATGAAAAATAAATTATAGGAATCTTAAAATATCATTAATAGATGTATATTTATGAAATAAGATTTTAAATGGATGTATCTACACCTTGAAAAATGTTTTGGTGCATAACAAAAAATGAGACACAAAGAATGAAAATTGAGACTAATTATTTTTACCGATTTGGTAACTTATGAAAATTAAACCACATGAATGGATGTTAATAAAATGGATAATTTTGTACCCATAAATTTAGTTATAATATACATATAACAGAATCTTGGGCAGTACTTACAACATAGTAAAGGAAATAGTGGCAAAAGGAGCATGTATCTCCGGTGAATTAAATGTGGGACGAAATCTCATTACCTTGTGTCTGGAATCTTGTTATAAATGTTAAAACCATATATATAATAAGTATTAATTTATTATAAATCTTTTACATAACCATATTATTATATATAATAACATATATTTTTATCTTACGGCCTTATATTACCTGCTTGTTAACAATCTAATGTTGAGGTTTAACTTTGCCTAATATTCACATTATTATTCGCATGTATCTTAATTTAATATATCACTGATATTTAAAATTTATATGATAATTCAAAGAAAATAAAATAGGTTATAAATATCCTTTATATATAGTATATGTGTATTATAATAATATATATAGTATATAAAATATGACACAGAATACAATATTCATATAGATGGTGTGTTATACATATGTGTGAATGCTACTTCCGTTTAATTATCATGTTGATAGAATAAGTGTCAAATAAATATATGAACATTAATGTATATAAATATGTTTAATTATTATTTTATATTTATTATACCAGATATATATATATTATTCACTAAAACCATCATTATTACAATCCATGTTGTGTATGAACAAATCATATTACTTTGAGGGGACGGTAGTACACACATCCTCAAAAGAAATTATTGTATTAACAAAAAATGGATATAAAAAAGATATGTGTTGTAAAATTTAATAAAATTTCTTAAAGACATGATAATTTTAATATATGGGATACAAATATCTTCCATCAAAATGGCCACCATGGTAGGTGGTAATGGAAGAATGAACAATCATAATTTCGTGATGCATTAGTTCTCTGTACAACGAAACAATTTGTATGTTACCCAAATTTTTGGAGGATTGTGTAAGGGTAGGTTAAAACATTTAAAATAAATTAGATAATATTGGGGGAACTGGATTTTTTATAAAAGTTTATAATAATTATATTTGGAGGGGTTTTAGATGGAAAATAAATGAGAGTGGTTGAGATAAGACATTATCTCTTAATTGGGTAACCCATTTTGGGTTGTGCCAAAAAGCTTACTTGGACATCCATTTTCCAATGGGAGGATTGAATGAGAAAGAAAATTTTATAGGGAAGTTGATTTGGTAGGAACTGTCTGAAAATAATATGTTTTATAGGTGAGAAGAAGAAGGAGAGCTGGTGACCTTTTATAGGGATGGAAAATGAATCACTTGAAATTTTTGAAAACAAGGTTGGTGTAAACATGAGATTACCTAAGAAAAGCCCAACCAAACCAACATAAATCAATAAGGTAACATTTGGGGCTTAAATATAATCACCCAATGGGTGTTGTAAAAGTGGATAAGACATATATTACATTAATTTTAAGTTTTAGTTTCTAATTAAGCTTAATTTTACCTTAATCGCTATGATTAATTTGATTCAATTTTTCTAATATTTTTGGTTAAAAATGTAGTTGATATTATTAAACTCTAAATATAATACATATTAAAATGGATTATAGAAATTTATAAACTTTCCATTCACAGTAGTGGGAAAATGATGCTTAATGCTAGTTTAACGGATAGAATGAAATTAAAGGTTTTTAAAGTAGAAAATATTCAAAAGATTGTTATGTTTTTATATTAAATTTCAATGTATAATTATTTATTATCACCTAAATTATATTAATATATGTATAATTTATCTAATGTGACCTTAAAACAAAAACAATTTATAATTTTACATTAATAAATATTTAATAAAAAATTTAGTTTTCAACTAAAAAACATTAGTTTTCACTATTCATCACACTAATTATTTCCTCATAAAAATACAAAAAAAATACCCTTTGTTAATTTCCACAATATGAATTAGAAAATGATATATATATTACAAAATTAAATTTCTATAATTTTCTGAAATTACATTTAATTTTTTTTCACAAATGGACATGAAAAGCATTTGATTTGAGAAAATAATATTTCTTAATCATAAAAATGTTGTACTAAAAATTAATATTTTTCATTATCAGTTTTTTTTGTAAAACATTTTAAAAATATATTATAAATAGATATTACAATTAATATAATTTTTTTTTATCGACTAGTTTATAACTAACTTGTTTAACAAATTATAACAATAAAATGATGCTTCAATGAAACTCGGTATTTCATGTTACATATGCCAAGGAAATTATTCATGTGAAATAAAATATTGAATTAGTTCATTAAAATACATTAATAAAAATTTAATTTAATAGGTTAAAATATCTTTATGACCATGAAAATAATTCCTTTTATATTAATTCTATTTTTATATTCAGTTATAAATAATTGGGAATATTAGAATTCATATTATATTGTGTAAACCTTATATTTTTTAAAATTATTTAATAATATTCACAACCTAGAATTTATTTTCAAGGATTTATCTTATTACATTAAATAATCATTTTTTAATAATATATTATTATTTTACACCTTTGTCTTGCATGTTATGAAATTCATTCGGGAATGTCATTTTTGTATATGATGCAATCTATCCTTGGTGTTTCTTGTAGAGAAAGAAAAAGTATATATTGCATGTTGTGCATGATTAACTTCGTGTTTCATATAATGCGAGTACAAAAAGTGTTTTAATATAAAAGGAACTATCATTAGAGTTGCATAAAATGAAAAATATGAAAAATATTAAATTAATTTGAATGAAATTCCCAAAATATTAGGGTTTTACGTATCATTTGCAATAGTCTTCTTCAATACAAATGAAATGTATATGTAAGAACCATGGACTTTGTTTTCAGGTATGAAATTCTTTTTCATGGTGTTTTTGAGCAAAAAGGGGGTTTCTGGAAATTTTTGAAGTACATGTCATGTACTTTCTGAGTACACGTCGTGTACTCCCTTGTCGCGCCAGGTCGTGTGCTAGCCGTGTCCGGGCCACACACACTGTGTGCAGAGGTGATGTGGCATCCACTTAATACGGAGTATGGAAAAATAGAGTACATGCAGTGAACCCCATAAGTACACGCCATGTATTTTATTTTTTCATTAAATGGACTAGGGACGCGCCTGACGGACAAAACACACTCCTTCTTTAGGTTCTTCGTCTGAGAGAGACTCTTACGGCCGCGATTCTTCTCCAGATTCCCAAGCCTCTGTTTGTGCTCCGAATAGACCGTCGTCGATTGCATTGGAACCATAGTGGTAAGTTCTTCCTTCTCATAGATCCTTGTTTTTAAATTTCTCCTCTTTCTCAATATATCATTGGTTGAGCATTTATGACATTTTATCAGATCTTCGATGTTCTATGGAGAATCAGTCATCGTGGTTCATGTATATCATTCTCCTAGAATCGAGGTAGGTGGTTTGTGCCTTTATGTAGGAACTCTGTGAATATTTTGTTCAAATTCCACCAATACAGTTGAACGGGGTTTTGCTTGTTTCCTTTTTTCCCCTGTTATTGCCTTCTATGCGTGATTGCTTGATTAGAGGTAATTATTTGTGAATAAGTTAAATTGTATTGTGATCTGGATGTTTACCTTGCCTATTTTGCTTGTTCGGCATTTCACCAGTTGTCATGCCTAGTTATAGGATAGTGTAACTGATGTACTGTATTGTTTTTGTGCCTTATAATTATATCCAAGTAGTTTTTGAGGTTTACTCGGGCCGATACGCGTGCTTTGCATGTTTGTTTCAAACAGGGCTGTGAGAACCTAGTGTAGTAGACCATAGGGATAATGGACATAAGGGCTTCTCTAGTGTGTCCTTAATTTACGATGCGAGACCATAGGGGGAATTAGCGTTGAGTGATTCCTTAGAGAATCTGTAGTTCCTCGACATGGTCCAGAGGGGGAATTTATGTTGAGTGCTTCCCCAGAGAGCCTTTAGTATGATATGAGACTATAGGGGGAATTGACAGTGGGTTCTTCCTCAAAGAGTCTACTCTATTGCTAAACCAGAGGGGTGAGACTTTGTGTTCCTCCCCAAGAGTTTCTAGTTCTTGTAGGTTAAAACTTATGGGTTAGACTATGAGAACTACCCAGAGGTTGCCTTTTGTTCTACTTTCTTGAGTGGTTGTTTCTTGTTTGTAGAATATATGCTAGAAACTATGGATTTTTAATGCTGTGTATCATTCTGTTTACTGCATAAAGTTTACTTCTTATTATACTTTACCTGCCATATATTCACTGACTATTAAGAACTGGTCTTTGGATGGTTGCGTACTGGGAACTTCTCTCACACCCTGTTTGGGCGATGCTTTTGGGCCCATGAAGATTATATTGTTGTAGGTATATTTAAAGTCATGCACCCTTCTACTTTAGGTTCTTGATTGTTGTGGAGCTAGAGAGCATGGGAGCAAGCCGAGGCTTGCGATGCAGAGGATTCGCTCATCTGTTTTTATTTTTTACTTAGGTTTAGTATTGTTTCCGCATTGTGACTTTTTTGGATGTTCTCCTGGACATATATACATATCATGATTCATTGTTATATATGTGTGCTCTAGTTTTCTTCTTTCACTTTTCTGCTGTTTATTTCTGTATGGACTATTATTACTTCTGCTATTGTGTGTTGTTTACTTTTACTGTGTACTTTTCCAATGAGGGAATACTCTCCCCACTATCACACCCAAGTCCCTTGTTGCTTGTCGGCATCCTCTTGCGTTCTGGGAAATGCGATTGAGGCCATGTGACCAACTGGGTACGGGGCGCCTCTGGGTGGCTTCCGGAACCGGGACGTTACAAAGTGGTATCAGAGGAGTTCTTTTCTCTTGATTTACTGTTTGGAGACTTTATCTAGGGATAATATGGATTCATTACATGGTATTAAGTTGTTCTCTGGAGTAGCTAACTCGTGTACATGGAAAATCCATACTACCTCGTTTATTGGAGTTTTCTGGTTTTGAGATATTACGGTTGATATGATTTTACCTAGAGTGATTCATATGCCTTGTGTTGTTATTGTTGTTGATATTCAGGTTCTATTTCTATCACAACACGATGAGATGAGGGTATTCCATCTCATGCATCATATTGGCACTTGATAGAAATCACATGACATGCATTCTTTCCATGCCATCTTGGGTGTACGAGTGATTGAATGTTGTTGTTATAGACCTTGGGTAGATTATGCATGCTGTTGTGATAGATGCTTTGATAGAATCTTTGTTATTTGATAGAGGTCTATTGTATTGTACCTTTCTTAAATGAACACCAAATTTTTTTTATTAAGGTATTATGGGCCATCTTGAATCGGAAATTGGTGAATCATTGACCTATTTATCCTTAAATATGACTATACTGGATGACAAGAATTGATTCGTGGGGAGTATTGGCCCTCAAAAATTGGAATTTGGCACCTTCATGCTTGTTTTTCAGTGTTTTATGGGATTCAATGTAGTTTCAGAGTTATTGCCCGGAAAAACCCAGAATATACGGCGTGTACATTATATATACACGTCGTGTAGTCTTAAACCGTTTCACTGACTGTGTGAGTAGAAACACGGGTTGTGAAAATCTCCAAGAACATGCCATGTACGGTAGGTGCACATCGTGTAGTTTA
Organism: Viscum album; assembly: GCA_963277665.1. Taxonomy (NCBI): domain Eukaryota; kingdom Viridiplantae; phylum Streptophyta; class Magnoliopsida; order Santalales; family Viscaceae; genus Viscum; species Viscum album. Next base: position 2,117,326,474 of record OY728161.1, on the reverse strand, counting down.
GAGCCCTGTACCTGGCTGTGTAACTAAGAACACGGGCCCATAAAGTTTGAGTAGAACATGCCGTGTTGGTAAAGAACACGTCATGTAGTCTAGTTCTAGGTACCCAGCCGTGTCACGAAAAACACGGGTCTGTGTTATCTCCACATATACACACCGTTTTTGTTTGGAACATTCCATATAAGGTTCATTTGTGTACTCGGCCATGTCTCCAACAACACGGGTCGGGAAGAATCTTCAAGTACACACTGTGTTTGTTCAGAACACGCCGTGTAGTCTCAACCATGTAATCGGCCATGAAAATAACAACACAGGTTGTTGAAACCAGGTCTACTACACGTGTGTCCATAAGAAACATGCCGTGTAATCTCAGTTTAAGAAGACTGTGTGAGTTAGCCATTCAAGGAGACTCGGGCAGGGGAATATAGTTAAGTACACGCCGTGTAGAGATTATACATGTCGTGTAGTCATGTTTTGTAAAACATGAGTGTTTCCTTCTCCTATTTTCTTTTTGTACTCCTTTGTTCTTTGACCTTGTTTTTCCTAATCTAAGGTATGATTTTGATCTTTCAGAGATAGGCATCTAAGACATCCCCCGGTTGTGCGTCAGTTGTCAGGCAGTGATCAGACGCCAGATATGGCTGATCAGGGACTTCCTGCCGATCCTCCAGTCGGGCCAGCCTTGGCATCGGCTGTCATACCAGTTGCAGGCACTGATGCACAGTTCAGGGAAGGCTTTGTGAGGATGATACAGACCTTTCAGGGAGCACTACCTCCTTCCACGTCTATGGCAGACATGACGTCGGTTTTCTAGTAGCATCATCCTCCTACTTTATCAGGATAAGGAGGAACTCAGGCTGCAGAGTCATGGATGGAAGCCATGCTGACTATCTTTAATCATCTAGAAATGCCTCCAGAGAGGCGGGTCAAGCTCACTACCTATATGCTATGAGACTCCACCAAGAGGTGGTGGGACATGATCTCACAGGTGGTTCATCAACAGGTTATGGCTTGGGATGAGTTTCAACGCGTGTTTTAAAACTACTTCTACCCGGAGACCCTAAGGTCTGATCGAGCCCGGGAGTTTATGAGTCTAGAGTAGGGTACTCTTTCTTGCTTGGATTATTCCTATCGTTTCACTGAGCTTCAGTGTTTCACACCCCTCCGGGGTGGATATGGGATTTTCATAGCAAAGAATTTTGAGGATGGTCTCAAGCAGGAGATCTGCTCGCAGGTGAATCTATTCTAGTTGACTTCCATCACTTCCATCATCAACCAGGCGCTGATTGCAGAGTGAAATCTGAGAGACTCTGGAGCTGTGAGCCAGGTTAGTTCTACTTCCAAAGCTATTGTTCCTCTATTTGATAGCAGAAACCATCATAAGGAGTCTACGTATGGTGATTCGAGGAGGTCAGATACATATTCAGGTAGACAGGTCATATGCTACCAGTGTGGAAGGGAAGGGCACACGAGGCTGTAGTGCCATAGAGACCCAGTGAAGTGCTGATATTATGGCAAGATGGGTCACCTTCTGCATTTATTCTAGGTTTTCTTACCAGTATATGGTGACAGGGGTTCTTCGATGACTCCTCGTTCAGGAGAAGCACCACCAGTTTCTCACCAGTTGGGGAACTGGAGCTCTTCCGGCCATTTGGGCCAAGGTGGCGGTCGAGGCCATGGAGGTCAGTCACTATCCTTTCAGCATCTGCAGGGAGGATCAACATAGAATGGTCAGGAAGGGTCAAAGGGCCACGGGGCAGGCTATACTTTTGTGGTGGAGCTGGCCTATCAGGAGCAGGATCCAGGACCTTCTATAGTTTGAGGTACGATCTTAGTAGCGTCAGTTTTATCTTATCCTCTTTTCGATACTGGTTCAATGCATAGCTTTATCTCTTTTGATGTTGTAGAGAGCCTTGGGCTCTGTATACTTTTTTATGCCAAATTTTTCACACTAGACACACCTTTGGGGACCAGGACATCTAGTGTATGTCAGTGCATAGAGTGCCCTCTCGAGGTTGCAGGGTATCATTTCTTATAGGATCTCTATGTCCTAGAGATGACCGGCTATGATGTCATTCTCAGGATGGACTGGTTGGTTCCCTTCCAAGAGGTCGTCGACTGTTATTTATGCAGGGTGAGTTTCATTTCACTAGAGGGTGAATATTTTCTTCATAGAGGATAATGGGATGTTCAGGCTAGTCTATCTGGACTCGAGCATCAAGGGCTTAGAAGGGTGACAGCCCAGATTACTAGTCTTTATCTTGATGACCAGGGGACTTCACAGTTGGACATTCCTCCTATGGTGGATTGTTTCAGGTACATCTTTCCAGTGGACTTTTCAGGTTTTCCTCCATAGCGTGAGGTGGACTTCTCTATTGAGCTCGTTACAGGAGCGGCACTAGGGTCTATTCCTCCCTATAGGATGGCTACACCTGAGTTACAGGAGCTCACGAAGCAGTTGGAGGAGTTGCAGGAAAAGGGTTTCATTCAACCCAGTACTTCTACTTGGGGTTCTCCTGTTTTTTTGTGAAGAAGGAAGATGGTACCCTTAGGGCTATGTGGATTATTGGAAGCTGAACCAATTGACGGTCAAGAACCGATATCCCTTGACAAGGATTGATGATCTTTTCGATCAGCTTTGAGGAGATCAGGTGTTCTCGATGATCAATATGTGGTCCAGTTATCATCAGTTGCATGTTAGACCATCATATATACCTCTAACATCCTTCAAGAGTAGGTATGGTTTCTACAAGTATATGGTTATGCCGTTCGGTCTCACTAATGCTCTAGTAGTTTTCATGGCACTGGTAAACTGAGTGTTCCATCCTTATTTATATTCCATCGTCATGGTCTTCATGGACGATATCTTGGAGTACTATCACACTCGACATGACCATGATACTCAACTTGAGATCGTTCTGAGTACACTGAGAGAGAATCGGCTTTATGTTAAACTCTCGAAGTGACACTTTTGTTTGGATCAGATTCACTTCTTGGGTCACGTCATCTCAGAGGGAGGAGTATCCGTGGACCTAGAGAAAGTGAGAGCTGTAGTTTCTTGGGAGTAGATGAAGAATGTTTTTTGTGGTATGGAGTCTCCTAGGGCTGGATGGATACTACATATAGTTCATTCAGGACTTATCACACCTAGAAGCACTATTTATAGGTCTGACCAAGATGGGGGCGATGTTCTTATGGTCAGATTCTTGTGAGTCATCCTTTTAGGAGCTGAAGGGAAGTTTGACGTCAGCGTCGATACTAGCCTTGACAGAGCCAGGCAATATCTATATTGTTTATTATGATGCTTCAGGTATCCGGATGGGCACTGTGCTTATGAAGGGAGATGGAGTCATCGCGTGCGGGTCTCGGCAGTTGAATCCACATGAGAGGAACTACCTGACGCACGATCTGGAGTTGGAAGCTGTTGTTCTTGCCTTGCGCTGTTGGAGAAATTACCTTCTAGGGGAGAACTTTTTGGTTTTAACTGACCAAAAGAGTCTCATGTACATCTTCACTCAGCATGATATGAATCTGAGACAACGCAGTTGGTTCAAATATCATCAGTCTTTTGATTTCGAGCTTGCCTATATGCCGGGAAAGGGAAATGCAGTGGAAGATGCATTGAGCATGAGAACTCAGATTCAGGAAGTTCAAGAGGCCAGCAGTGAGTGGAAGCTTATGGATCTATTCTATGAGGTGCATCTTTAGGTGCACGATAGACAGGGACAGACTTACCTATCTTCTGTAGCTGTTACCTCAATACATTTTGATCGGGTACGGATGAGGTAGCTATCAGACTCAGAAGGCTTAGTCCTTCGGGAGAGTGTGTCAGGAGAGGACCCTCTTCCTGGATGGATAGTGGGCGAGGATGAGATCTTGCATTTCTAGGGACACGTATGGGTGCCAGCAGACATACGCGAAGAGAAAATTCAGGATTTTCTATAAGGCCCCGACCTTAAAAATTACTTAATATTGAATTAAATGAATAATTCACATTGAGGATCTTTTCAGGATTAGAGTTTTAGAGAATTAGTACATAACTGTTACATCTCAAAAGATAACAAAGTAGACTATGTTTCTATAAAATAAAAACTCCTAAAAAGAAACATGTCTACTTCCATGTTTTAGATAGCATGACTTTCCCTTGATCCCAACCTTGACCCTATTCCACAATAAGTCCTGTGAAAAAAATTTCAAAATAACTTGGGGTGAGCATAAAAAGCTCAGTAAGGGATACACAAATAATGAAAATTGTTAGTTTTTCAAACATCAAGTAAACCATGCATACTTTATCAAAGTAATGCCTTCACCTTCATGAAGTAGTAAAAACTCTTCACTGAATAAAATATCATTACCTACCCTTTTGTAACCAAAGGATTACCATAAAACCCATATAAAGAACACATAACATATAAAGGTAACTTGGGACATAAACATACTTAAATGGAATAACCATATGGTCGACTTCGACACATACTTAATGGAATAGCCATACGGCCGACTTCCATAACCAATGCATTGGAGGTTATAACGTAACCACCCATACTGGTATTCACGGCACCACCTGTCATATGGTTTATCACGTAACAACCCGTCAAATGTCCAAGTACCATTATAAAATCATAAGACATAAAAACAATATAATGTAAATAAAACATTTCCACACTTTGATCACAATATATCACTCAAACATATTGACATAAAAAATCCATTATAAAAACCATTTTCAATACCAAAATACATAAAAGAGAATATGGTATTTATTTCATTTTAAAAACATCATGGCTTGTTGAGGAATCCAAAGACCAAATAATACTCGCGGCGGCGGAAAAGGTCGTCGTCACTGCGTACGTTAAAAGAAACATTCCTTTTTGTCATTTAGTAAAACGCTTCATAGAAAAAGATTCCTTTTGTATAAAAGTAAAAGTCAAAGGGGTTTATAATCCGTATTAAAGATAGCTATGTATAAAACGAAATATGCCTCAATAAAAGGAGATTGAGACGAAGTCCCTTACCTCGGGTCCGACTTGACTCGATCGTTCTTTAACGTCTGGAATGATAAACTTGAGTTAATTTCTACTTGCCTAAGAACCTTTTTCAAGTTCATTATACCTTTTAAATCACTTATTTCCATGTTATAAACATTATGTAATCATTTAAGTTAATAATGTTTGTTTTGTCGATATTTGGTTCTTAAGTCGAAAGTGGACTTCTTACAATTACATGTTGTTCGTGTGGTCAAAGGTTCATTATATCCAGAATGACATTCTTGATTTGGATATCATATATATCATACATATAAATGTATATATAATATCACATAATCATTTAGAGGTAAGAAATGAAATGCACCATTCATGGAGACGGTAAGCCGTACGTACGCATGAATGTTACTTTCATTTATATGTCATATTAATGGAATTAAAACTAAATGAGAGGTATGTATATTTTAATTACAGAGATATATTAATCATTTATATGTAACATAAATCATATATATCCATTATATATATGTACTTATAATAGTACATTACATTTGGGGATAATAAATGAAATGCACCGTTCATGGAGACGGTAAGCCGTACGTACGCATGAACGCTACTTTCATTCCTATCTCATACTTTAATGGGAAGAAATAATAATGATATAGAGGTATATTATAATTCCAGTATAACATAATATATAATAACTTTAAATCCATCCTTTATACATCCCACATATGACATTAACGAATCAAATCACTTTGAAGGGGCGGTAGTCCGCACTTCCTAAAATGAAATTATCGTGATTACCCATAATGGAAGCCATAATGGTATGCTCAAAATGAAAAATACAGAAGCTTAAGGAAAACATAAACATATTATATTTCAAATATAAATATAGTGTCATCCTAATGGCCACCTTTGAAAGTGTTAAAAGAATGTTGAACAATCATCATTTCAGGAGGCAGAAATTCGCCATCCACGGAAACAGTATGTTCTTTAACCATTAGACGTAGGTGTGTGTATGTTTAGCTAGAATACTTCTTATAACAACATCCTAGTATATTTAATATACTGTAGTGTTTACAAAAGAAAGGAATAAAAAGAGTATAGGGGGATGGAGAAGAAAAATAAAACAAAAGAACACAAGTGAATACATTACCTCAAAATCGGGTAACTCTCTTAGATTTGAGCTCAAAGGCTTCCTTGGGAATAATTCTGCCCAAAGTTAGGCTTCAAGGTGTAAGATAGGGATGTGGAGAGACAAAATGGGTAGGGGTTGGTTGATCCAAAGGCTTTGCAAGTGTTGGTAAAGTGGTAGAGGTGGGGCCTTTTATAAGAGGAGAGGAGGGGCACTCTTGGAAAGTAAAGAAAAGTTACTTTATTTTAAAATGATATTCGGATTTAAGAGGTCCCAAATTGATATAATTCTAGGATAAGGTGATAAGGGTTCTAAATATACACATCCAATAGGTTTTTTACATGTGTAGGTCATAGATTTTACATTATCTTTTCATTTTATTTAAATCCTTTATTAATGAGGTAATCGCTGCATCATCATGATGTCATAAATAATTTAAATATTTAATGTATAAAAATTATAAAAAAAATATCATGATGTAGGAAATATTATTATCTTTCTAATGAATATTTATAGTCAAAACTCTGACTTGTATAACCCCATGTAAAAATTGTTTTAGTAAAACAACTCATGTTTGTGACATTTTTATTTTAACATTAAATAAAAAGATATTAATGTCATTTTCCATCTAAAGTGGATCTATGGGGTCCCCAATTTGACCCATGGATTTTCATGGTCGTCCATGAAACATATAATGAGGTTAGGACATGTGTCAAGTTCATTTCATATTATTACAACATTATTTTTACCTTAAATTACACTAATTACCTCTAATCGCGATTAAAAACTTAATAAGTAACTATTCACCAAAAAATTATTTTAATCACATTGAACCACATTTTACTTCTTAATGACAAGCATGTAAGTCGGAATTTTGAAATTCAAAACACAAAAGTGGTAAAATTTCATTTAAATGAAAAATCAGTTTTTATAAGTACCACTTAGTGGTTTCACTATTCATCAAAAATTGAAGTTTTTCATAAAAATACCAAAAATTCACCCTAAGCTATATTTGATATTCCGAATAAAAAAATGAAGTCTATTTTACAAAATTCAAAACATATAAGTCACATTAATTAATTTAATAATTAATTATCGTTGTCATGAAAAATAGCGTGTTTTTATGAAACAATAAGTATCAAAAGATTGACACAAGTTTAAGTCCGATTTCAAAGTGAAATTAATTACAACGACCACTATTAGATTTAATGGTAAAAATATTTTCTAATTTCACTTTAAAAACAATTCAAAAGATAATCTAATCATATAAATAAATCATATTAAAAAGAGTTTTTGAATTAAAATACAACATTTTACACTTTTCATTAAAAAATGAACTTTATCGGAAAGATACCAAAAGTCTACACAAAGTAAATTTTGATTTCCCGATTATAAAGAAGAGTTTTATTTGGTCCAAAAGAATGTATAAGAGTGAACAAAACTATATTTAATGATGGTTCTCCATCAAAAGGTGATAAGTGAACCTTTAGTGAAAATTAGGGCATATATGCTTAAAATTGAATTCTTTCCGTATTTTAAGCCTTTATCTTTTATTAGATAAAAGTAAAAACATTTAAAAAACATATATAATCATATTTTAGTTATTTTTATACATTCCCTCCAATACAACTGCTATGTGTTAACTACCATTTAAAATAATATTATTTTATTACTACTATGCAACGTAAGATTTCAATGAAACTTTGTTGCGTATCGGGTACGCTATCGAACATAGAAACCCCTTTAAAGTAAAATTAATATTTAATTCGTAAATATTAATAAATATGAAAATTCTTTATTCTTTATTTACCTAGGATGGTACATCCTTCCCCCCTTTTGGGAATTGCATCCTCGCAATTTTATTCACTTATCAAAATAAGTGGGGGTATTTATCCCTCATACAATTTTCAGATTCCCACATTGCTTCTTCAACCATATGGATTTTCCACAAAACCTTTACCTAGTGGATTACCTTATTTCGCAACACTTTCTCTCTTCGGTCAAGAATCTGGACCGGTTGTTCATCATAAGAGAGATTCTCCTCCAACTGAATTACCTCTGGGCTCAAAACTTGAGATGGATCTGGAATATACCTCCTCAACATCGAAACATGAAAATCATTGTGTACTTGAGATAAACTCAGAGGTAAAGCCACTCGGTAAGCAACTGATCCAACTTTCTCCTAAATTTCATATGGTCCAATGAACCTTGGACTCAGCTTTCCTTTATTAACAAATCGCATCTCACTTTTCCACGGTGAAACTTTGAGAAAAACATGATCACCTACGTCGAAAGATAGATCCTTCCTCCGGTTATCCGCATAACTCTTCTGCCTGCTCTGAGCTGTTTTCATGTGTTTCTGAATCAACTGAACTTTTTCTGCCATATCTTCTACCAATTCTAGTCCCATCAGCTTCCTTTCACCCACTTCATCCCAAAATTCTGGAGTTCGACACCGCTTCCCATATAATGCCTCAAATGGTGCCATCTGTATACTGGAATGAAAACTGTTATTATAAGAAAACTCAACCAAAGAAATATTTTTGTCCCAGCTTCCTTGATTATCCATCGAACAAGCTCGTAGCATATCCTCCAAGGTCTGAATTGTTCGTTCTGACTGCCCATCGGATTGCGGATGAAAAGTTGTACTAGAATTTAATTTAGTACCCAATGACTTTTGAAGGCCTTTCCAAAAGTTAGAAGTAAACCTGGGATCACGATCGGACACAATGGAGAGAAGAACTCCATGTAACCTAACAATCTCTTTAAGATACAAACAGGAAAGTTGATCTAGTGAAAATTTATCTCGTATAGCAAGGAAATGAGCAGATTTAGTCAAGCGATCAACAATAACCCGGATTTCATTATCACCTCGAGATGTCCTCGATAATCCCACAATAAAGTCCATGGATATATTTTCCCATTTCCACTCTGGCACTGGTAATGGCTGAAGCATCCCTTTCGGTAACTGCCACTCTTCTTTAACCTACTGACAATTGAAACTCTTCACAGTAAAATCAGCAAAATCTCTTTTCATTCCATCCCACCAGTAATACTCCCGCAGATCTCTGTACGTCTTAGTACTTCTAGGATGAACTGGAAACGGAGAACTATGAGCTTCACATAACAACTCTCTCTACAACTGTGAATCACAAGTCACACGCAATCACTTCCCAAATCTCAAAACACAATCAGTATCAATGTTGAATTCAGGCAACTTACCCTTCTGAACCAGCTCTACCTTTTTCTGCAACTCACTGTCTTTCTTCTGTGCATGCTTCATTTTGTCTGATAGAGAAGATTTCACTGATACCTGAAACAAAACAGAAGGCCATCCTGCACCAACAACTTCTATTCCAAAGTTCATCAAATCAAAAACCAAAGGATATCATTCCAAAATGTAGCATGGTTAATAAAGCATTAATTTTTTGACTCAAAGCAGCAGCCACTTTATTTGCTTTCCCGGGATGGTAATGAATTGTACAATCATAATCCTTGATTAATTCTATCCATATCCTCTGTCTCATGATCAATTCTTTCTGAGAGAATATATACTTTAACCTTTTGTGATCAGTATATATTTCACACTTTACTCCATACAAATGATGCCTCCAAATTATTAGAGCAAAAACAACAGCAGCTAATTCTAAGTCATGTGTAGGGTAATTTACCTCATGAATTTTCAACTGACGTGAAGCATAAGCAATTACCAGATCATTTTGCATAAGGACACAACCATGACCTTTTAATGAAGCATCACTGTAGATAACAAACTCACCATTCCTGGAAGGAAGTTCCAAAACTGGAGCATTCACCAATCTTCTTTTCAACTCCTGAAAAAAATCATCACATTCTTTTGTCGAGATAAACTTAACACCCTTCCGAGTTAGCTTAGTCATTGGACTAGATAACCGTGAAAATTTTTCAACAAACTTCTATAGAAACCTGCCAAACCAAGAAAACTATGGATCTCAGTTACATTTGTGGGTCTTGGCCATTCTTCAACAGCTTTTGTTTTAGCAGGATCAACAGTTATGCCATCTTTCAAAACAATGTGACCCAAGAAAGAAATTTGTTGTAACCAAAACTCACCCTTGCTAAATTTTCCATATAGTTTATTTTATTTTAAGGTTTTCAAGATAACCCATAAATGTATTTCATTCTCCTCTTTACTTTTATAAAACACCAAAATATCATCAATAAACACAACCACCATTTATCACCTGATTCAACCGAGTCATCACTGCAACAAACTGTTTAGTTATGATTCTGACCATCTCAGGATACTTATTTGAAAGGACATTTCCATCTGTATGCCTTCCCAGAAAAGCTGTTCTATTTCCTCTATGGAAAACCATTCTGAACAAACATGTCTTAGATGAAGCAACATGGTAATCTTAAAATGCTATATCATTTCAATTTGAAAATAAAAAATACTTTAAGATAATCATTTAATAGAATTATAACTCCTAAAGTTATCTAAACCAACCTCTGATACCAACTGCAAGGCCCCAACCTTAAACATTACTTAATATTGAATTAAATGAATAATTCACATTGATGATCTTTTCAGGTTTAGAGTTTTAGAGAATTAGGACATAACTGTTACATATCAAAAGATTACAAAGTAGACTATGTTTCAATAAAATAAAAACTCCTAAAAAAACATGTCTAGTTCCATGTTTTAGATAGAATGACCATCCCTTGATCCCATCCTTGACCCTATTCCACATTAAGTCCTGTGAAAAACATTTCAAAAAAACATGGGGTGAGCATAAAAAGCTCAGTAAGGGATACACAAATAATGAAAATTGTTAGTTTTTCAAACATCAAGTAAACCACGTATACTTTATCAAAGTAATGCCTTCACCTTCATGAAGTATTATAAACTCTTCACTGAATAAAATATCATTACCTACCCTTTTGAAACCAAAGGATTACCATAAAACCCATATAAAGAACACATAACATATAATGGTAACTTGAGACATAAACATACTTAAATGGAATAACCATACGGTCGACTTCCAGACATACTTAATGGAATAGCCATACGGCCGACTTCCATACCCAATGCATTGGAGGTTATAACGTAACCACCCGTCCTGGTATTCACGACACCACCCGTCATATGGTTTATCATGTAACCACCCGTCAAATGTCCAAGTACCATTATAAAATCATAAGACATAAAACAAATATAATGGAAAGAAAACATTTCCACACTTTGATCACAATATATCACTCAAACCTATTGACATATCAAATCCATTATAAAAACCATTTTCAATACCAAAATACATAAAAGTGTATATGGTATTTATTTCATTTTAAAAACATCATGTCTTGTTGAGGAATCCAAAGACCAAATAATACTCGCGGTGGCAGAAAATGTCGTTGTCACCGCGTACGTTAAAAGAAACATTCCTTTTTGTCGTTTAGTAAAACGCTTCGTAGAAAAAGATTCATGTTGTATAAAAGTAAAAGTCAAAGGGTTTTATACACCGTATAAAAGACAGCTGTGTATAAAATGAAATATGCCTCAATGAAAGAAGATTGAGATGAAGTCCCTTACCTCGGGTCCGACTTGACTCGATCATTCTTTAACATCCTGAATGATAAACTTGAGTTAATTTATACTTGCTTAAAAACCTTTTTCATGTTCATTATACCTTTTATATCACTTATTTCCATGTTATAAACATTCTGTAATCATTTAAGTTAATAATGTTTATTTTGTCGATATTTGGTTCTTAAGTCGAAAGTGGACTTCTTACAATTACATGTTGTTTGTGTGGTCAAAGGTTCTTTATATCCAAAATTACATTCCTGATTTGGATATCATATATATCATACATATAAATGTATTTTTAATATCACATAATCATTTAGAGGTAAGAAATGAAATGCACCATTCATGGAGACGGTAAGCCGTACGTACAAATGAACGCTACTTCCATTGTATGTCATATTAATGGAATTATAACTAAATGAGAGGTATGTATATTTTAATTCCAGAATTATATTAATCATTTAGATGTAACATACATCATATATATCCATTATATATATGTACTTATAATAGTACATTACATTTGGGGATAAGAAATGAAATGCACCGTTCATGGAGACGGTAAGCCGTACGTACGCATGAACGCTACTTTCATTTCTATCTCATACTTTAATGGGAAGAAATAATAATTATATAGAGGTATATTATAATTCCAGTATAACATTATATATAATAACTTTAAATCCATCCTTTATACGTCCCACATATGGCATTAACGAATCAAATCACTTTGAGGGGGCGGTAGTCCGCACTTCCTAAAATGAAATTATCGTGATTACCCATAATTGAAGCCATAAAGGTATGCTCAAAATGAAAAATAAAGAAGCTTAAGGAAAAAATAAACATATTATATGACATAAATAAATATAGTTTCATCCTAATGGCAACCTTTGAAGGTGTTAAAAGAATGTTCAACAATCATCGTTTCAGGAGGCAGAAATTCACCATCCACAGAAACAGTGTGTTCTTTAACCATTAGATGTAGGTGTGTGTAAGTTTAGCTCGAATACTTATTATAAAAACATCCTAGTATATTGAATATACTGGATTTATTACAAAAGAAAATAATAAAAAGAGTTTAGGGGGTTGGAGAAGCAAAATAAAACAAAAGAACACAAGTGAACACATTACCTCAAAATCGGGTAACTCTCTTAAATTTGAGCTCAAAGGCTTCCTTGGGAAGACTTCTGCCCTTAATGAGGCTTCAAGGAGTAATAGAGGGATGTGGAGAGACAATATGGGCAGGGGTTGGCCGAGCCAAAGGCTTTGGACGTGTGGGTAAAGAGGTAGAGTTGGGGGCCATTTATAAGAGGAGTGGAGGGGCACTCTTGGAAAGTAAAGAAAAGTTACTTTATTTTTAAATGATATTAGGATTTAAGAGGTCCCACATTGATATAATTCGAGGATAAGGTGATAAGGGTATAAATATACCCATCCAATAGGTTTTGGACATGTGTAGGTCATAGATTTTACATTATCTTTTCATTTTATTTAAATCCTTTATTAATGAGGTAATCACTGCATCATCATGATGTCATAAATAATTTAATATATTTAATGTCTAAAAATTATAAAACAAATATCATGATGTAGTAAATCGTTTTAGATTTCTAATGAATATTTATAGTGAAAAATAAGACTTTTATAACCCCATGTAAAAATTGTTTTAGTAAAACAACTCATGTTTGTGACATTTTTATTTTAACATTAAATAAAAAGATATTAATGTCATTTTCCAACTAAAGTAGCTCTATGGGGTCCCCAAGTTGACCGATTGATTTTCTTGGTCGTCCATGACACATACAATGAAGTTAGGACATGTGTCAAGTTCATTTCATATTATTACAACATTATTTTTACCTAAAATTACACTAATTACCTCTAATCGCAATTAAAAACATAATAAGTTACGATTAACCAAAAAATTATTTTAATCCCATTGAACCAAATTTTACTTCTTAATGATAACCATGTAAGTCAGATTTTTTAAATTCAAAACACAGAAGTGGAAAATTTTCATTTAGACGAAAAATCAGTTTTTATATGTACCACTTAGTGGTTTCACTATTCATCAAAAATTGACGTTTTTCAGAAAAATACCAAAAATTCACCCTAAGCTATATTTGATATTACGAATTCAAAAATGAAGTCTATTTTAAAAATTTAAATACATATAATTCACATTAATTAATTTAATAATTAATTCCCGCTGTCATGACAAATAGCGAGTTTTTATGGAACAATAAGTATCAAAAGATTGACACTAGTTTAAGTCCGATTTGAAAGTGAAATTAATTCCATCGACCACTATTGGATTTAATGGTAAAAATATTTTCTAATTTCACTTTAAAACCAATTCAAAAGATAATCTAATCATATAAATAAATCAGATTTTAAAGGGGTTTTGAATTAAAATACAACATTTTACACTATTCATTAAAAAATGAACTTTATCGGAAAGATACCAAAAATTTACACAAAAGTAAATTTTGATGTCCCGATTCTAAAGAAGAATTTTATTTGGTCCAATAGAATTTATAATAGTGAATGAAACTATATTTAATGATGGTTCTCCATCAAAAGGCTATAAGTGAACCTTTTGTGAAAATTAGGGCATATATGCCTAAAATTGAATTCTTTCCATATTTTAAGCCTTTATCTTTTATTAGATAAAAGTAAAAACATTTAAAAAACATATATAATCATATTTTAGTTATTTCTATCCATTCCCTCCAATACAAAGGCTATGTGTTAACTACCATTTAAAATAATATTATTTTATTACTACTGTGCAACGTGAGATTTCAATGAAACTCTTTGTTGCGTATCGGGTACGCTATCGAACATAGAAACCCATTTAAAGTAAAATTAATATTTAATTCATAAATATTAATAAATCTGAAAATTCTTTATTCTTTATTTACCTGGGATGTAACATTTTCATTCCTCAGTTTGGGAAGTTCATCCTGGCGTCACCAAGATGTATCAGGATCTTCATCACCAATACTGGTGGCCGGGTATGAAGAGAGATGTTGCTAGTTTCGTCTTGAGGTGTTCTACTTTTAAGCAGGTGAAGGCAGAGCACCAGTGACTAGAATTACTTTTAAAGCAGTTACCCATTCTGGAGTGGAAGTGGAATGATGTCCTGATGGACTTCGTGACAGGATTGCCGAGGTCGCCTCGAGGGAATGATGCTGTTTTTGTTTTTGTCGACAGGCTTACGAAGGTTGTTCACTTCCTGCCGATTAAGGAGACCATCGATGTTGATGAGTTGGGGCAGTTGTAAATTTGAGAGATCGTATGTCTACATAGAGTTCCAAACTCCATTTTCTCAGACAGTGATGCACGCTTTACTTCTCAGTTCGGTCAGGGACATCAGATGTCTTTGGGTAAACAGGTGATTTTGAGTACGACATACTATCCCAATACAGATGGCCAGTCCGAGTGCGCGATCTAGGTGCTTGATGATATGCTCTGAGATTGCATTCTATAATTTGGAGGTTCTTTGGAGAAGCATATTCTTCTTGTGGAGTTCACCTACAACAAAAGTTTTCAGGCGACTATTGAGGTGGAACCTTATGAGGATTTGTACGGTAGGCCATGCTGATCACCCTTATGCAGGCTGGAGGCAGGAAAGGCAGCCTTGCTAGGACCTCATCTTTTTTATGAGACCTAGGACCATATTGAATTGATTCGGAAGATGATGGCTATAACACAGTATTGACAGAAGTCTTATGCTGATCATGGAGACTACCTCTGGAGCTGTTCGGGGTTTCCTCTTCTCTACCGCGTTAGGGAAATTTGGGGACATATTTCTTTAAGGAGGGAAGTTTGTAAGTACCTGGGTGTTCATTTTTAGGAATATATTTCTTTTTCATGGTGTTTTTGAGAAAAAATGGGTTTCTGGAAATTTTTGAAGTACACACTGTGTACTTTCTGAGTACACGCCGTCTACATCTTGAGTACACGTCGTATACTCCCTTGCCGCGCCAGGCCATGTGTTGGCCGTGTCCAGGACACACACATGGTTTGTAGAGGCGATGCAGTGGTTTCTTAAAGAAGAGTACAAAAAAATAGAGTACACGCAGTGTACCCCCGATGTAAACACCGTGTATTTTCTTTTTTTCATTAAACGGATCGGGGTCGCGCCTGACGGACAGAACGCTATCCTTCTTCAGGTTCTCCGTTCGAGAGCAACCAGTGCGACCATGATTTTTCTCCGGATTCCTGTGCCTCTGTTGGTGCTCCGAATATACCACCGTATATTACGTTGGAAATACAGCGGTGAGTTCTTCTTTCTCTTAGAGCCTTGTTTTCCAATTTCTCCTCTTTCTCCAGATATCATTGGTTGAGAATTTTTGACATTTTCTCAGATCCTTGAAATTCTAAGGAGATTCAGTAATCGTGGTTCACATATATCATTCTCCTAGAATCAAGGTAGGTGGTTTGTGCCTTTCTGTAGGAAGTCTGAGAATATTTTGTGAAAATTCCACCAATACCCTTGAATAGGGTATTTCATTTATCCTTTTTTCCCTTGTCATTGCCTGATATGCTTGATTTCTTGAGTAGAGGTAATTTTTTGTGAATAGGGTAAATTGTATTCTGCTCTGGAAGTTTACCTTGCATGTTCTGCTTGTTCGGCGTTTTTCAAGCTACAATGCCTAGTTGTAGGATAGTGGAACTGATGTACTGTATTGATGTTATGCCTTATAATGATAGCCAAGTAGTTCTTGAGGTTTATTTGGGCCGATACTCATGCTATGCATGTTTGTTTTACACAGGGCTGTGAGAACCTTGTTTATTGGACCATAGGGAGAATGGAAATAAGGGCTTCTCCAGAGTGTCTTTAATTTATGATGTGAGACTACAGGGGGAATTCACTTTGAGTTCATCCTCAGAGAGTCTGTAGTTCCTTAAAGTGGGAAACATGGGGAATTGACGTTGAGTGCTTCCCGAGATAGCATTTAGTATGATATGAGACTATAGGGGGAATTGATGGTGAGTGCTTCCTCAGAGATTCTATTCTATAGATAAATCATAAGGGTGAGACTATGTGTGCCTCCCATAGGGTTGCTAGTACCTGTTGGTTGATCCTTAGGGGTTAGACTGTGATAACTACCCAGAGGTTATGTTTTGTTCTACTTGCTTGAGTGTTTGTATCTTGTTTGTAGAATATATGCTAGAAACTGTGGATTGTTACCGTTGTGTATTATTCTGTTTACTGCTTACTGTTTACTGCTTATTGTACTTTACCTACCATATATTCACTGACTATTAGGCACATATCTTTGGGTGGTTTCCTACTGGGACCTTATCTCACACCCTCTTTGGGTCATGCTTTTGGGCCTAAGAAGATTACATTGTTGCAGGTATAGATAAGGGCAAGCGCCCTTCTACATCAGGTTCTTGATTGCTGTGGAGATGGAGAGCATGGGACTAAGCCGAGGCTTGCGATGCTGAGGAGTCACTCATCTGTTTTTTTGTACTTTGGTTTAGTACTGTTTCATCATTGTGACTTCTTTGGCTGTTTTCCTAGACATATATACATATCATGCATCATTGTTATATATGTGTGCTCCAGTTTTCTTCATTCATATTTCTGCTGTTTATTTCTGTATGGACTATTATTACTTCCACTATTGTGTGTTGTTTAATTTCGCTGTGTACTTTTCCAATGAGGGAATAGTTTCCCCACTATAACACCCAAGGTTGTCACTGCTAGTCGGAAGCCTCTGGCATTCGGGGAATTGCGCTTGAGGCCATGTGACCAACCGGGTACGGGGCGCCTCGGGGTGGCTTCCAGAAATGGGACGTTACAGTGTATATGAATTGGTTGTGCTCATATTTAATGAATTTGGTGAAAATAAGTAAGCTCATGTTATTTTCTGAGGATAAAATAAGATGAAAATGCTATTATGATAACATAATCATGGTGCATGTGTACAAAAAAACATAGTCACACCGTATAAAAAATTTATATTAATTAATGAGTTATTCAATAAGGATTTGGATAGAACCTATGATATAATTCATTAGAGCGTGGAAACATGAATAATTAATCAATATAAATGAGAACATAACATCTATACATTTGATTACTTAATAATTTTGCAAAACAAAATCATAAAAATCACAGCATATGACAATGTTAACAATTAATAAATTAAAATTATAATAGAGTAGTCTAAATATATAACAATAACACATAACAATTTAGATAAAAATGTTAACCCCCTAAAATAATAGACATTGGAAATCGATATGTTTCACATCTAGGATTCATGATGTTTGAAACATTACCCATTAAATAATGGGATATGTCATATGCAACAACCACTAAATGATAATCCATTCTTATTTTATGACCAATAACATGAAAATATACATAATTTCATTATATCTTAGTTAACCCATGTAGAATGGATTATGTTAGAATTTATATAATGAGATTTTTAATCTATAAAGATAGATAAGGTGGATTGTATCATTTGAGTGAATATAATGTCAATCATTCGAAACATTAAATTATATTTATGTAGGTGAAATTTTTTTAAATATCAATTTTCGTTACCCTTACCCTAGTAGCCCAATAATGGTGTTCTCTTTATTACATTAGTATTAGATACATGGAATCATATACTGATGGACTGAACAGTTAAGTAGCATTGGTAAACTAGATATATACATGAGTCCCATATTATAATTAAAAACATGAATTTCCAAAAAAATTGAGAATATAATTATTCCTTCTAGAATATACATAAGTATCATCACAGTACACTTCATGGATTGATGGGAATGGAAGGATAACAAGGTCCAACTCCAATGCTCCTAAATGGATAGTTATAGTGGAATATATCATGAATCAAAAAGAATAATCAACCAAGAAAGGTAAAAAAACAAACAAAACTTATAATTAAATAAATTGAATTTTATGATTAGAAACAGTATGATCCAAATAAAAATGATAATAATTGAAACTACATTCCATAAATTAAATAAAATAAGAGTGATATTGATCAATATATAATATCATTATAAATATATTGTGGATAATATTTTATTTCATAATCATTATTGAATGGTAAATAACGAAATACACATTAGATTTAATCAATAAAATAAGAATGTAATGAATACAAAGATAATATCATTATAAAAATCTCAATTATAATAAGATATTCAATAATAAATATAGAATGGTAAATAACTAAAATAACATTTCATTAAATGAATACAATCAAAGTGACATGCTTAAAGAGATAATATACTTGAGAAAATATAGTGGCCACTAAGATAATTCATAATCAACGTGTAATATAAAATAATTTAAAACACATATAATTTGATCAATTAAATAAAAATTAAAGGTGTAAATTAAAAATATCATTGTGAAAATATCATGTTTAACAATATTGGAATTCAAAATAATAAAAATGACTAATAATTGGACATCATGTTATAAATAATATGGTACTGCCACCATTAAGACCTTTTATAAGATTTTTTAAAAATATTGGAAAAAACACATTTTATTCTAGATTACTGATTTGTATCATTACACTACTAATGATTTGATGAAATATAATTTTCGAGTGTACACCCATAACCTTAGGTCTAAATAATTAATCATATATCAAATAATCAATATAATTCATGAATCTAAATTCCTTAAAAAGAAATATCCATATTAAGTAAATGATATATATTTACAAATATTTTCCTAGTTAATAAAAAATAATTAATGTATATCAAAATTGGGGTGATCTCAAATGAACAATTAATAGTATATAAGTCAGTTATGTAAGAATAATTAAGAGTATAAGGGCTTGATACCATAATCATGAAAATAAATGTCATACCACATATTCCAAATATCATATACATGAATCATGGAATACAAAATGGATGTTCATAAGAAATGAATCATAGCTAAATTTATAACATCGTCCATGAAATCATAAAATAATAATAAAATATGGGATTGTGGTAGTGACATAAGAATATAATATGATTTACATAGCAGCAAAGGATTGTTTCCAGGATCATCTTGGTAGTACAAGTTCACTCCCCATACCATCTTGGTAGTTATGGTTCACTCCCATCACCATCATAGTAGTGTTAGTTCACTACTCATACTATATTGGTAGTTATGGTTTACTCCCATTTCTATCTTAGTATCATGAGGTTACTCGTCATACCTTCCTGGTAGTTATGGTTCACTCCCATGTCCTATATACTTGTCAATTTTTTATCCAAAGACATATTAGTCTATTTCATGATATTTAAATCATTACTCAGTTAATTTGATATTGTTATATGCTCTACCCATCTCACAATAAAATCATACAGACATGTTCTATTAGATCATAAATATTTATATTGTAACCCATGAACTAGAATGGGTATTATGTACATGTAATATTATACTAACCTATAGAAAAAGATATATGATTCAAAATAATTTCATAAAAATAATAACTATTGAAAGTGAAACAGATTTCATATACAAATAACACACAAAAGAGAATTGGATTTCACAAACATAAAACCCGTGAAAGAGACATGAGTTTCAGAAAGACTATAACATTAAGAATAAACCATTAGTAGAATGTATATGGATAGAACCTTTAGATTTTTTCCTAGAAGGTCATGAGTAATTTTAATAGATGTCATTTTATACGAAAAATAATATTGAAATATCTTTGAAGAAAATTTTCTTCAAGAAAATATCCTTTTTTCTTTAAAAATGTTTTTTAATACATAAAAATATTAGATAATCATTCTCATGGAATATATATTTAAAACCTATAATGAATACTTGAAATCAATTGAAATCATTTTTCTATGAAAACATATATAATATAATTCAATACCATTTAAAAACTATTTTCTTTGAAAACACATTGAAAGCATTAGAAGAATGTTTGAATCATTTTCAAAATATTTTCTTTGAAAATAATTTAAAAACTTATAAATAGTGCTTGTCAATGTTTTGAAAACATTTTTACTTCAAAAAAACATTAAAAATATATAATTAAATCATAAAAATGTTTTGAAATCCATTTTCAATGAAAACATATAAAATAATATTGATAACGTTTAGAAAAAAAATTTCCATGACAACAATTCAAAGAAGTTTGAAAACAATTTGAAACTCATATTCCTTGAAAACTTATAAAATTATTTTGAAAATTATTTTAAAACCATTTCCCTTGAAAACATATAAAAGAAGTTGGATTTTATTTAGAAAATTTTTTTCATTGATGATGTATTTTTAAAAAATATTCTATACAAATAACCTCTAAACATGAATATAAATCTTCAAATGATTGATTAAGGATAAATTTGTACATGTCTTACGAGGTAAGAAAATTATTCCTTTTGAATGTCAAAAGGGATAAAAAATGAATAATTTGGAAAGAGGAAAGAATATTAATTTTAAAAATTTAGTAAAAGAAATAATGGGTAAAAATTTCATTTAATGATCATTGGATAATAGTATAATATTCATGTAAACCATTTTTATAAAACATGGTTTTGAAGGAACATATATTTATAACCCATGATAGGGTAAATTCGAAATTTTTTAAAAACAATTTATTAACTATCGTATGTTACAATAAATAAAAGAGGGTACCAATAAATGTACATGGCATGAATAACCAGAGTAGAATTAAATTAATGATGTATTGGGAGCGGGAACATAATAATTCATTCACAGAATCATAAATGTCATCAATCGTGAAAAGTGATGAAATTATCTCAATAAACACTTATAACATGGTAACATGTGATCATACAATCGAGGTAAGAAAAGGAAAATTCATGAGGCATAAAATATTCTAAAAATAAGGGTATTCATGATATAACCTATAAAATTGAATTATATACATCATGAAACAATGTTTAGGTGCATAACAAAACATGACTCTCAAAGAAGGAAAATTGAGACAAAACATTTTTACCAATTTTCTATCTTTTGAAACAAAAAATAGATGAATAAATGTTCGTAAAAATAATATTTTAGTACCCATAAACATAGTTATATAAAATATATAATAAAATAATGGTACGTACTTACACTAGAGAACAAAATGACAGGAGAACATAGCACGAATCTAATTGGAATACAAAGTGAGTAGAAATCCCCTAACATTGTGTATTGACTCTCATCATACACGTTCAAACCACATGTATAATAAATATAAATTTATTATAAATCATTTAAATAACTTTATTATAATATCTAATACCATATATGGTTTGATTATATCCTTATATTACCTTATTGTTTACAATCATATGTTTATGTTTCACTACGGGTAATATTCTCTTTATTATTCCCATGTGTCTTAATTTTATACATCATCGGTATGTATACATTATATCTTGGAGTCTGAAATGTAAACCATGATATTGATATTATTTAAGTATATTAATTTTTTTATAATATTATATAGAGTATATAAGTATTTAATAGAATAAGTAGTTCATGGTGATGGTAGGTCGTACGAACGCTTGAACACTATTTCCATTTAATTATCGTGTTGATATAATTAAATTAAAAGACACACACACACACTTATATATGTATATATAATTATTATAGTAGATTTTTTATATCTTATATATCATTTATATTAACAAAATTCATCTTTAATACAATCATTGTGATGTATGAACGAATCATATCACTTTGAGGGGGCGGTGGACCAAACAAACTCAAAAAAAATATAATATTACCACAAAATGGAATCTAAAATTATATGTGTTGTAAAAATGAATAAAAACCCTAAATACAGAATAATAATAATATATGTATTATTTAAACAAATTTTCCACCATAATCTTTACCATGGTAGGCTGTAATGGAAAAATGAACAATCATCATTTCGTGAGGCAGTAGTTCATCGTACACAGAAAAAGTATATTTGATACCCATTAGATGGAGGTGTGTCTTTTTTTAGGCCATATCATTTAAATTAAAAACATCCCAGAATACTGTGTATACAGGTGTATTTATATAATAATGGTAAAAATAGAGTTGGATTGGGTGGAGAAGGAAAATAAAAAAAATTACTTAGAATGAGAATTTGTCTCTTAATCGGATAACTTCTTTTGGTTTATGAAAAAAGGATTCCTTGTATTGCCTTCTTCCCATGGTGTAACATCCTAGTTTTGGGTGCCACCAAAAGGTTCCCCATACCTGATTGGTCACATGACCTCAATTTCATTTAACCGAATGCTAGAGGCTGCCGACCCACATCAAGGGCTGTGGGTGTGATAGTGGGGAAACAATGCCCTCATTGGCCAAGTAACACAACAGAAACAACATATACCAGTAGTGGAAATATTAATTACATACAACATGTAAATAATGGAAGACTAAATGTAATTAAACCACTATAACTTATATATATAAATAATTATGTATTTCACAAGTATGTAGGAAAACATCCTAACAAGTCACAATGCTGGAATACAAGACTATACCAAAGTACAACAAAAAAATATGTAAAATACAACAACATCACAAGCCTCTACATGGTACCATGCTCCCCATGTCCAGGGAAATAAAGTATATAATATAAATGGGATGATTTCCCTTATCTATACTTATAACAATAAAATCTTTTTGGGCATGAAAGCATGACCCAAATAGTGTTTGAGATAAATCCCAGCAGGCAACCTCCCAAAGAACTGTTCCTAACTATCAATTAATAGATATAATAGGATAATATGAAAAATGAAATAATAAATGACCAATTACTCAAAAGTAAATAGTCATACTGTTTTAGCTACATTCATTTAAATTTAGTAAATTTTCAACTAATCATTTTCTTGTATTTCTTTGGGAATGTTCTCAAAGCCTAACCCATCTGGATCAACTAATCATTTAACAATAAAGATATAAAGACCCTCTGTGATAGCTCACTCATTTTAACCCCTTTGCTCTCATAGAAACTAAGACTCTATAAGGAATCACTCACCATCAATTCCTTCTATAGTATTTTAATGATAAACTACAGAATATCCGAGGAAGCATTGAATGTCAATTCACTCAGTTCCCTTGTGACAATAACTATAGACACCCTACGGGGCTCTCAATGTCAATCCCCACTATGGTCCCATAGTATGATAAGTACAATAGACGCTCTAGGGAATCCCTCAACATCAATTCCTCTTATGGTCTCACTACACCAGGTTCCCATAGCCCTGTGTAAAGAAATCATGCACAAACAATATTCTGAAAACAAAGTAAATCATAAAATATTACCTGGCTAAATGGATGCAAAGCATCACACAAGCATCCCAGATAATATCACCCATTCCTAATACCAATAGCAATGGAATACATAACATCCTAAAAGGAAAGTTCAGACCCAATGGCCAATATCAGATCAAACATGGGCAAACACATCCATAGAAATGTAAATAATCCTATTTCCAACCAAAAACCCATACTCAAGAAAACAAGGCATGTAAAGCATTAATAGGGTTAAATTATCTAAAAACGCAATACCATAAAATAGGGGTATTGGGATATTTTTTCACATATAACACAAATACAATCTACTGAATGCTACAAACAACCTATCTTGACATTTTATGATCGATATAGTTGATTCTCATCCTTTTATTCGACCTATAATGTCATATATCTACAAAAACAGCTAAAAATTTCAAACATGGATATATCACAAATGATTAGGAATCAAGAGAGGAGGATCTAGAATATGGAAGAACTCACTGATGTGATTCCAATTCAATTGATGGTGTTCGATTCGGAGCACAGACGGTCGATCAGGGGCTCGAAGAAGAAACATGGATATCTATCTCTCTTGGATGAGATGATGCTAGAAGAAGGAGGTTCTTTCCATTTGACGTGATGCCAGTCTGGTTTATCAACTATAATTAAAAATACATGGTGTTTTCTTAAGGATACATGACATGCATATGCCTTAACATATCCCTTCTTTATGAGGCCTCTAGGCCACCTCACACAACCATGTACTTGCACTACTAGAAATCTAAGCTTCTGCACTAGAAAGCATTAGCGACCGCTTTTGGCGGTCGCAAAAGGGGTTATTAGCGACCGCTAATGGCGGTCGCTAATTCCGTCAAAAATTTGGTGGGATTTCCCCCCCTTCTAGTTGTCTTCTTCACGGGATTCATTTTACAGCACGCCATCGCCGCCCCCAACCGCCTCCGTCGTCACCCACGTCACCACGGGTGACCTCTAAACAACCCTTGATGTCCATTGTTATACCTAATAGGTCCTTGCATCACTGTGGCACCTCCCCATGACATCCACCTATGTATATTCTTCCTTCTGACCACCGTTCATCCTCCATGGACGGCGACCGATGCTTTTGGGGTCCCCCCGTCACCCCCCGTGTCTCCTTATAAAATCGAAACCAAGCCACACACAAACCGGCTCTTTTCATGGAGGAGTTTTAGCGGCCGCCATTGGAAGTCGCTATTGAGCTTCACTGATGAAGCAACTACGACCGCAAAAAGTGGTCGCTGAGCGGCCGCTAAAGGCTGTTAGCGACCGATTTTGGCAGTCACTAAAAGATGTTATTCTAGTAGTGTTAGCTATAACACGACCTGTACATGGATACCTACAGAAACCAGGTACACCGTGTGTACTAATTAAATTATTAAAGCTCCACTTTTTCTGAATAACACCAGAAATCATGATCCATACTAGATATGATGATTCGGGTTCTTACAAACATCCCCATAAAAGAAATTAGTCATCGAATTTTCAAAAGAAGGAGGCGAAGAAGAATGCTTGAATAACTCTGGCCACTGCGATCGCACATCAGCCTCCCTCTCCCACGTCTCGTCCTATACTTTCCCATACTCCCATAGCACCCGTACAAGATGAATAGATTGTCCATGTAGAACCTTCGTGCAATGATAAAAAATATGGATATGTTTCTCCTTGAATGATTCGTCCACCCCCAAATCAACATCCTCGGGTCGAAAAACATGAGATGGGTCTAAGAAGTAACACCATAGATGAGAAACATGTAAGATTTTGTGCATACCCCAATACATCTAAGATAACTGCAATTGATATGAAAACAAATCAACTCTCTCCAAACCTCAAATATCCTGACATATATCGGCAGATGCTTACCCTGTCTTATAATCCTCCTGTGTCCCACCTTGGTGTGACAAGAAGGAAAACCTTATCTCTAACCTTGAAATCCAGATTTTATCTCTGTCAATCAGTATAGGACTTCTGTCATGAATATGATCTAGCCATCCTCTTCCAAATGATCTCTATCTTCTTCGTGGTCTCCTGGATATGAAGAGGTCCCAACGTAGTTGCCTCCCATTCCTCCATCCAACATAGGGGTGATCTACATGGCCTACCACACAAAGTATCATAAGTTTCCATCAGAATAGTTTCAAAAAAACAATTATTGTAGGAATAATCCACCTGAGCTATGTGATTCTCCCAAGAACCTCCAAAATCTATCTTGCATGCTCATAGAATATCCTCCAGGACCTTTACCATATGCTTGGACTAGCCATCTATCTTGGGATGGTATGTTGTACTCAGAAGTACCTGTATACCCATATACCTATGTAGTCCCTTTCCAAACATGGGATATAAAACGGGTGTCCCTATCCAAAATGGTAGAGTGTGGAACCCCAAGAAAACACACAATATCCTGGATGTACAACCTTCTTAGATCATCAACACTGATGGTCTCAATTATCGGTAAAAAATTTCCACCCTTTTTGTGTGTGTCAATGACAACCCAAAATGCATAATTCCCACAAGGTAACCTTGACAACCCTGTCACAAAGTCCATAGTGACATCATTCGACTTCCACTCAAGAATGTGTAACTGATACAAAATCCCTACTAGTTGCGGATTCTCAGTCTTCACCTACTAAAAGGTGGAACACCTCATAACAAAACCAATGACATCTCTCTTTATGTATGTCCACCAAAACTAATGGGGTTGATCTCTATATATCCTAGTGACACCAAGATAAACTCCCCAAACTGAATAATGTAAATACTAAATGTTCTCCTTGCGTATATCTGAGGAAAACCATATGCATCCATGGATGCACAAGATCTCAATGCTGCCCATGGTCCATCTAGGAAGAGCTTCCTCTCATGACACACTCTCCCATATGACAAGGCCTTTAGCATATAATAGATTCCACATTCGCACTCGCTCAATAAAAATAGTGGTAACAACTAAAGATGAAAGAAAAGACTCTCCATGTTTTTCATGTACCTACAAATGCATATTAGATAATAGATCCATAAGCTTCCACTCATTATTGGCCTCTTGAATTGTATGGATCTGAGTCCTCCTGCTCAACGCATCTGCCACTATATTGCCTTTCTATAGCGTGTAGGCAAGCTCAAAATCAAAGGAATGAAGGTACTCAACCCACATTCATTGTCTCAAATTCAAATAACAAAGAGTGAAGATATACAAGAGAATTTTTTGGTTAGTTAAAACATAAAAAATGATCTCCCAAAAGATAATGTATCCTATAGTGTAAAGCATGAACAAATGCAGCTAACTCAAGATCATGGGTCAGCTAATTCCTCTCATGTGGCCTCAATTTTTGATACTTATATGCAATGACTCCTTCCCCCTTCATAAGCATTAAACCCTGACCAATACCAGAATCATCACAGTAAACAATATAACTCCTTCTGAGCTCTATAAAAAATAGTATTGGTGAAGATGTCAACCTCTCTTTCATCTCTTGAATGTTTGACTCACACGAATTTGTCCACAAGTACTTCTCACCTTTCTTAGTTAGGTCCATTAGTGGAACTAAAAATGTGAAAGGTATTGTATAAAGTTCATGTAGTTACCATCCAGATCCAGAAAACTTGATACCTCAAACACGTTCTTCGACTGCTCCTTGGAAACCACTACTCTCACTTTCTCTAGGTCTACTGATACTTCTATATCTGAGATAACATGACCCAAAAAGTGAATCTAGTTCATCCAACGTAGATTTTTGAGAGTTTAACATATAACTGATGATCTCACAGTGTACTCAAAATTATCTCAAGATAGGTATCATGGTAATGTTGAGTGTGAGAGTACACAAATATATCATCCACGGACACCACCAAGAAGGAATCCAAGTATGGATGGAGCACTCAGTTCATCCATGCCATAAAATCTGTAGGTGCATTCGTGAGACTAAATGGAATAACCACATATTTGTATAGACCACACCTACTTAAAAAGGATGTAAGAGGTATATCTGATGGCCTAACGCACAACTGATGATAACCAGATCTCAATTCAATATTCTAGAACACCCAGACTCATCGAATTTGATCAAAGAGATCATCAATTCTTGGAAATAGATATTGGTTCTTAACCATCAACTGGTTCTGCTTCCAATAATCCACACAATGTCTTAGGGTAATTTTCTCCTTCTTTGAAAATAGGATAGGTGAACCCAAAGGAGAAGTACTGGATCAATGAAACCCATTGATTGCAAATCCTCTAACTTCTTATTCAGCTCCTGGAACTCTGGTGTTGGCATCCAACAAAGAGGAATGGACACCGGTGCCACTCCTAGAACAATCTCAATATAAAAATATACCTCTCTCTCTAGAGGAAAACCTAAAATTTACTCTAAAAAAATCCCTAAAACAATCCTCCATAGGAGGAAATTCTATCTGTGAAGTCCCCTGGTAATCCAGATATAGACATGAATTAATGGATGTAAATCCTCCCAACCCATGATGCTAGGGTCATTCTCTGCTCACCTGGACATACTATTCACCCTTATGAAGAAATGATATTTTCTATGGTCACATGAAACTCTCCCTAAAATGATAGAAATCGACAAGAGCCTAGAAGGGTACTAACCCGTCCATTCTGTGAATGAAGTCATAGCCCAACTTCTTGAATAAATAAATTTCCCATAAGAATTGACACCCACTAAACTCAAGGGGGAACTCCATTCACTGATGTACACTAGCCTTTCTAGTTCCCAGCAGATTGTCCTATGTCAATACATCGACATAAGTAAAGATACAGATCCCAAGGCACTCCACAAGAGCATCATATATGAATCTATGGGAAGCCCATGCATTGAAAAGTGCATAAGCTAGAATTGAGGAAAAAAAATTGTACCTATAACTATAGAGTTTTTGATATCCTTATCTTTATAGGTCTTCTCCAATGCAAAGGACTGACCTGCACCATAGCCCTACGACCCAACTAGACCACCCTAATCTGATCCTCCCTATTTTCACTAGAAGCCTTGTGACTGACTTCCATAGCCACAACTTCTACCTCAACCTAAATGGCCGGAAGAACTCCAATTCCTAGACTGATGAGAAACCATGGGACATATTCCTGAATAAGGAGTCATAGAAGAACCATTATTACAAGCTGTTTGTGAGAAAAACTGGCAGAATTTCTTAAGATGGCCCATCTTGCTGAATGGTTGTCACTAAACTAGTTCTCTCGAGAAATGTGGCCTCAAATGCCTACCCTTACCACATTGGTAGCATAACACCTAGCTAATTGATGGTGTATCTTGTCCACTCAGTTCTCCATGTGTAGACTCCATACGGTGCATCCTACTATCAGCCAGAGAAGCACCAATTCTGGATGCTAAACCACCTAGGGACATATCTCCCTAATCCCTTAGGTTATGCTTTATGATCTTCTCCTGATTGACTATGGAAGATATGGTCATCTACCTGAATATTTTCACATGAGATATGATTTCATTCCTAAGACCATCCTCAAACATCCCCACTCTAAATAACTCATCCCCCTAGATTGGATGTCAATCGTTGTAACTCTATGTAGCGAGATGAATACCCCATCACCTATAGAGTACCCTAATCCAAAATCCAGAACTCTTGGACTCGATCGACCATCAATGTATTCGGGTAGAAGTAGTCATAGAAGGTACATTGGAACTCATCCCAATATGTAACCTTATTTATTCCCACTTTTGACAGCACATCCCACCATCTCTTGGAGGAATCATTAAGCCTGTATGTAACTAGCTTCACCCACATTTTTTGAGGACTCTCCAAATTTTCGAAAATAGATTACATGGATTCTAACCATGACTCTAGAGCTTGAGGTCCTCCATCCCTTGTGATGGTGGGAGGATGCTGCTGTTGAAAAACCTGTGTTAACTATGCAATCGATGGGGGATGATTCAGTGTTCCCTGGAAGGTCTGCATAATCCTCAAGAATCCTTCTTTGAACTATGCATTAACACCTATGTTCAGAATGATGGTTGGTACCAAGACATGCACAATGAGAGGATCTCCTGGTAGTCCCTGATCCACTATGTTTATTATCTGATCATTTCCATGTGTCCGGAAAACAACCTGGGGGCATCTCAGTGGCATGACTCTGCAAGGTTACGCGCAGACCTCATATCAAGATTACTATGGAATGAAACTTTTAAATTCAAGAATGGATGTGGATAAAAAGGCCATTCCAGATTTCTAAAACATGGATACATTGAGTGTATAAAAACTACATTGTGTGTTTCCTTAAGCCTTTACATGGGTGTGTACTTCTACCAAACATGGTTGTGTAACACCTTTACACATGACATATTCCCCTTGAGACACAGTGTGTACTCGAATAATTTCCCCCTACCAGATTTCATCTAAAATTCTTTACACATCGCTTCTACCTGGGTAACTCTACACGGTGTGTGCACCGTGGACACGACATCTATCCCATTAGTCATAGGAATCCATGTCATTATTCACATAGTCAGTGACATGGTCAAATCTACATGGTGTGTAAGAAGAGAACACGATGTGTACAAACTGAGTTTCATTCACACATGTCGTTGGTCACAGGGTTGGGTACACAGCTCTTAGAACAGAATTTGTACTCCAAGTACATGGCATGTGTCACCAAAAATTTCCCAACCCCATGTCTCTTCCCATACATCGAGTCATATGGTTAATAATATATGGTGTATGTATATGGTAAATAACGTGTACTTAAGAGAAGTTGTTCCCTCCCGAACAGAATGATACACGGTGGGTATTCATGAATACACACCGAGTATTCTATGTTTTTCTCGACAGTAAGCCACATAAACTACTCCGGAACCCCATAAAACACTAAAATGAACATTAAAGTTCCAAATTCCGATCCATGGGGTCTCATACTCCCTATGAATCAAATTTTAGCATCATATATATGTATATCACAAGATATAACAGTAAAATCAATACATGATCTACTAAATTCCAATCTTGGAGGGCCTATAACACCTTAGGGACCAATGATTGGCACCAATTAATACAAAAACTTACACAATAAGCAATAACACATGAAATAATAGGTATTAAATCAAGGAATCTATCACAAAAACAATCAAATCTAGCACAATATATATCACAACAACATGCAATTGATAATCCACCCTAAATGGAATGTCAAGAATGCATGACATGTGCTCTCTAGAAAGTTCCTATATGATGCATGAGGTGGCATACCTTTATATAATCATGTTTCAATCAAAATATAACCTCAATAATATCAACAATAACAGCACAAAACATGTGAATAACCCAACGGTGAAATTAAATCAATTGTAATAATTGATAAAGTAGACAAATTTCAATATTTAAGGAGTATTGGATTTTCCCTATACACGGGTTAGAGGTTCCTAGGCAAAACTTATTAACAACTACCTATTCATTCCTATCCATATTTATAGGCTCTAAATAGTATGCCAAAAATGAAAAAAATTCCTCTGATACCACTTTGTAATGTCCCAGTTCATGGTACACCTAAAGGTGCCCTGTACCTGGTTCTTCACATAGCCTCTAGCGAGTTTCCTTGAACACTAAAGGCTACCGACTAGAATTGAGGCCTTGGGTGTGAATGTGGGGGAACTATTCCCTCATTGGTAGAGTAGCATAATAGAAACAATGAATAACAATATCAAAAATAGTAATTACATACAATAATTAAACAACGGAAGAAGAAAAGTAATTAAAAAACATCAACTTATATATGTAAATAATTATGCATGTCACAATTATGTAGGAAAATAGCCAAACATTTTACAATGATGGAATACAATACAAAACCCTCAAAGGGACGAATGCCTTTTTTTACTTTATTATGGATAATCCCCCTTTTAAGGTTTGAAGGGGAACCCGAACATGACCCGTAAGCCCAAGGCACAAGGCCCGACATGACCTGCAATACATGACCCGAAGGCCTAAAGGCATACCATGAAAAATACATGAAATGTTGGAACCACCCACTGGAACTACCCCTCCCTAGCTTCTATACCATTGATCACTTATCTCCCCATATTTCATTATTGATCGGCTAGCATTGACTCATACAAAGCTACACGGTGCCTAGGCTCGATGGCAGTTTCCATACCCTATCATTATTCTGATCTGGTTAGCTCTGAATTTGGTGACTTCTAATCTAATTTATCTGATCCTAAACTTTGTACCAATCTCCCACAATCTAATAAAATCAAGTACCTCAAGAAGAAGGGAACTTTCCCTTATCTATATACCCTAAAAAATATAATCTGTTTGGGCCCAAAAGCATGACCTAAATAGGGTGTGAGATGAATCCTTGTAGGAAACCACCAAAAGATCTATTTCTAACTATTATGGAATATATATAACAGGAGAATATGACAAATTATGTAATAAATGAGGAAGTACTCAGAATTAAACAGTACTACAATTTCAACGACATTCATTAAAATTTGTTAATTATTCAAAAAATCATTTGTAAGTCACACTTTGGGAATGTTCTCACATATTAACCCATCTGGTTCAACTTATCATTTAATAATAAATATATAATGACCCCCCCCTGGGATAGCTCATAAATTCTAACCCTTTGGTATCATGAAAAATAAGACCATCTAATGAAGCACTCATCGTCAATTCCCCATAAAGTATTTTAACGATAAACTATAGACTCTTTGGGGATGAAATCAACGTAAATTACAAGTGTGGTCTCATAATGAGACACTATGAGGGGGCACTTAGTGTCAATCCCCCATATGGTCTCACAGTGTGAATAGTACAACAACCACTCTGGGGAAGCCCTCAATGTCAATTCCCTCTATAGTCTCATTACACCAGGATCCCACAACCCTGTGTAATGGAATCATGCACAAACAATATTCAGAAGGCAAAGTAAATCACACAATACTACTTCGATAAATAGAAACACATAATAACACAAGCATGTAAGATAATATCACTCCATCCAAACAGTACTAAGATTGGAAAATCGAGCATCCTAATAAGAAAATCATGGTCCAACGGCCAATATCAGATCTAACATGGTAAAACGTATCCAAAGAATGGTAAATACCTTATTTTAAATAAAAAAACATTCTCAAGCAAACATGGAATGACATGCACTAATATGGTCAATTTCTCTAAACACCCAATACACAAAACTAGGGAATTGGGAACGTTTTGCACATATAACTCAAATAATTTCTATGAAAGGGCACAAAACACCTACCTTGTTGTTGTACGATCAATATAGTTGAATCTTAGCCTTTTATTTGAACTAGAACATCATAGATCTACAAAATTGTCTAAAAAGATCAACCATGGATATCAATCGAAAGAGGATGAATCAAGAGAAGAGTATCAATAAGTAGTAAGAATGCGCTGACGTGATGCCAATGTAATTAAATTTGTTTTATTCGGAGCATAGACGGTCAATCGGGGTCTTGGAGAATAATTGGTGATATCTTTTGCTCTTGGATGAGATGATGCGAGAAGAAGGAGGTTCTTTCAATTACATGTATCATCGGTGTGATTTATCAATTAAAAAAATTCAACGTGTTTTCTTTTAAGATATATGAGTGTATAATTTTTTATCGGGCCATGCTTTAGGAGGTCTCCAGGTCACCTCAAATGGCCATGTACTAGGTTGATAAATGGACAGTACACAACAACCTACAGAAAATAGGTACACAATGTGTACACTTATGCACACAGCGTGTACTCCTTAAATTTCCAAAACTCCACTTTTTCTCAAAAACACTAGAAATCGAGATCTATACCTAAAATGAAGATCCATGTTCTCACATAAGGTATGGATTCTAGGAGGAAGGTAAGAATACGTGGTATGTTTATTAGGTAGGTATTGGCCGAATGTATGAGTTTTGAAATATGTGTAGAAGAGGTAGATGTGGTTTCCTTTTAATGGGAAGTAAATGGACTCACCAATATTTTATTGACAACAAATATGGTTTACACATGTCCCTAGATATACAACCTCATTAAAACCATGTTAAATCTATAATGGATGTTTTTTTGGCCCACTCTATATATCCAATAGTTTTCTGAGAAGTGGATATGTCATTTGGGATCTTTATTTTTTGGTTTTGTCCCTAATTAATCTTAATTTGGAATTAATAGCTATGATTTTTTTAATAACATTTATAAATCATTTTGTAAAAAAACTAACATTTTATTATTAGACTATAAATATTATACTGAATACAATGGTGTATGTTGGTTTTTTAAAATATAAATCACATAAGAAGAAAAATTACAATTAATGATAATCCAGCATACGAGGCGAAATAACAAGGTTTTAATTTAGAAAAGTGTTCAAAATATAGTAATGATATTATATTAAATATCAAAATGAAATTGACTGTAATGAATACAATTTTATTAATATATCTAATATTGATCTACTTTAGACTTTACAAATTTATAATATTCTTTATCATTAATAATTAATTAATCAAAAATAATTTTTTAAATAAAACATTATTTTTCCTTATTAATCAAATAAAAAATTACTTATAAAAATCACAAAAAATTACCCTCAGCTTATTTTGATGTTCTTAATTCAAAAAGAAACTGTATTTTATCAAATTCAATTATTAAATGTGTATAAATTTAATTTTATTATTCAAATCTATTCATTTTGGAAAATGGTATCTTGAAACATTAAATTAACCTACCAAAAATCATATCATTCATTATTAATATGTTTTATTTATATTAGAAAATAATAAACAATATTTTAAATTTACTTATTAATATTCCAATAACTAAAAATAATTTTTAGCTTATAAAAAGAAGATGTTTCATTGAAACTCAATGTTGTGTGCATCGTACACTAAGTGGTATGCCATGTTGGTGTTATGTGTAACATACATGATGTTGGATCCATATGAAATGATTTTTTGACTTAGTTGATTTTAATATAGAAATTCAAATTTTATTTATTAGGGTTAAATAGCGTTGGGAACAAAAATAATATTTCTTTTTATTATCAATCAATTTTCATATTCATTTACAATTAATTGGTAACATATGAATTCATATTATATTATAGAAAACATATATTTTTAAAAAATTGATAATAATATTCATAACATATAATTTAACATCACGGTTTTATCTTATTGTATTAAATATTCCTATTTTATTAATATATTATTATTCGGTAAACCTCGGTCTTGCATCTTACACAATTCATTGAGGAACGTCATTATTGTGTATAACGCAAAAGAAACTCAGGGTTCCGTGTAGAGTGGGAAAAATTTTATGTCTCATGTAGTGAAATATTAACATGGTTTTGTGTACAAGTAAATCCACACATAGTTCTATAATATAAAATAATCTATCTTTAGTGTTGCATGAATGGAAAAATATCAAATTCATTGAATTATTTCGAAAATAATCACAAAATCTCGTGGTACTACATTATACCACACTTAAAATGAATTTTACCCATGAAATATATTTGGTTTATCAATGGTTTAAAAATTGGAAGTTTCATTTATAGAAACCCAAATCATAAAAATGAATACATGATATTCTATAAAAATGTAAAAGTTGGAACCATAATACCCAAAGAATCATATAAATAGGTTTATACATAGGAGACCATAGGATGGGAGTGATTATTGGACATGGAGGATAACTAAAAATATTTATTGGGAGTGATTGAGGTCATAAATAACAAACAATTGAATGATCAAAGAATAGTTGGGGATTTATTGTCAGAAATATGTGATAATATAAAAGGATGTCAGTTCAGTAAAAAATAATGTTTTAGGATATCCAATTATCCTTTTTTATCATTATCATATCACTAGGTAATTCTTGTTAGGACAAATAATACTAAAAAATTCATTATTTGGTTGTGATTCTATCTATTTCCAAATCAACCATTACTTCATGTAATTGATTTCTAGAAATAAACTCTAATGCCCAAAGTGCTAAAATACACTTTTAGTATATATTAAGGCCCATAATAGAATGAAAATAATAACTATTTATCTATAAATAATCCTAAAAATAATATTTTTAATAAATTATTTTATAAATATAAAAAGATACACTACCATTTCATCATAAATAATTATTCATGAAAAATAATTATACGGAATCTGGGAAAATTGTGTAGCCCAATGGTAGGAATAAAACACTTATTTACCTTTGTTCATTGATTTGAGGCTAGTGTATTTGCAAGACATGATTGGTTTTTACCTAGAATACATGATTTCCTTTTTTAAGACCACACCAATATAATTTCCAAAAATAAATAGGATGGAAATACATAAAATAAGGATAATTAATAAGTAACCATTTATCCAAGGTTTTTAATACACACTCAATGCATAAATATGTCCTTTGAATTTTAATATAATTTTTTTAGGAATTCATAACTTTATAACCCTTTTGAAATGTTTAAATACAATGATTTAGAAATAAATTCATTAAATTAGCCTACCATTAATCCCCCACATATCATAAAGTACAAAATATTTTTCACATTTCAAACATGTGAATATCCTTATTGTATATTCCCTTGAAACATGTTAATAACCTTAATTTCTATATATACTTTTGGAAAACATGCATTCATCCTTATTCCAAAGTATACTAGATATATTCCTAATATTTAGCAGTCATGTAAACTTCATCAATGATAGTATAACCCACCTGCTAATAGGTACATATTTATTTCATGGTAATCATTACTGTCAAAATTACTTATTCATAAAAAAATTATCTCATAATAAAGAAAATATTAAGGGTTACATATCTTTAGTCAAATTATTACCATTTCATTAAATTACTACACCATTCCATCATGCAAATTCAAAATAAACATCTGAATATTGGTCTAAAAACATAATAATGAAAACAATTGTATATTTCATCTTTCATATAACATCATTTCATAATCCAATTGAATATTATCGTTGATTTTTCCACATGATCATTATTCCATTAACAAGGATAACTCATCCAATTACAAAATATATCTTACCTTTTACATGTCATCCATATGTTCATCATCATCAAAATTGTCACCATTACACACACCACCTTGTTGATCCTATTCAAGATCATTACTCATGGGACATTGATGTTCATAATGACAATTTATTCCGAACTTGAAACTCTTAATATTCAGATATACAATCTATTTCATTAACTATACCCTTCATTTTTCCTTTGCAGTCATATTCACTGGGTCTATAATTTCCACCATCAAAACAACTTCATGTACCTCTAAGAAATAAAATAATATGATTAATTAAAAATTCATGACACAAAGGAACCTAGATCTTCTTTCCTCCAGGGTCTCCACTACTCAAACTCTTAGAAAACTCCAAATTTATCTTCATTGGGGTGTCTGAGTGTTGGCTAAGGTGCACATTGATAATTTTGTTCCTTGAAAACTAGTAATGAAATATCACAAAATCTTTAAATATGGTGATAATACAACATAACTTCTACTCATGAAATCATCCATCATATTCAACATTAATTCATTACCTTCTAGTTCCTATCATTAAAAAAATTAGAAGCAATATGTGAGTATTACTTATCATAGTAGAAAACAAGATAGTCATGAATAACATTTCTTATAGGATTTCTAAATCATTACACCTTCCATAATATATGGCACAATAGATTCATCATATGTTATTAATATAAAACTTATATCTATATACATCGTGATAGTTTATGGATAGTTTGTGATTTTCCAAATCATATCCCTTGGGAGTGACAAACTAGGTATGTAGCAAGGCCCAATGCCATCTACGAGATTAGCCAGAAGCATGCCCTGAACATCAAGTCGGAGATGTTACACTGAGGTATATCTATTCCAGATCCATATCCACATATAGTATCCAAAAAATGGATTTATTTCTAGGGAACCACTCACTATATCCTTTATAAATAATATCGGAAATTTTCTTAAACATTGACTCATCCTTATACTTATCTGTAGATTCGTCCATATTCATACCCTTAGAAATACACATAGGTATATCAAAAAAAATTCTCAACCTAGATTAAAATGATTGACTAAAAAATTTTAGATACCATTTAAAGAAACCTATTATTATCATATATAGATATTACATTCTTTTAGAATAATAATCAATACATTTACAAAATATATGCTCAAGGACTGTAGTAGTTTACTATATTTGGAAAATTGGAATCAAAATAATCTATAATAGTAAAATATCATAAACATCTCCTATAATGATCTTCCCCTTTATTACTCCAATATAAATCTCTTCTCTATAAACTGGGCAAAGTAAACCTAAGAAAAGGGCTGAGATCAAGTGCCCAATAATGATAAATAAGGGATATATGTAAGGGTATGAAAACATAATAATTAAAATATAAGTTCAAACAAAACATATCAATGTACATATTCATGAATAATTGAATAAATAATTGATTTTCATAATACATGAATCATAATAAAATAATGAATATAATAATTGAAAGCATAACTTATGAATAAAATATGGGATTTTTGTAGACACGTAAGCATATAATATGATTTCCATAGTAGCCAAGGAATTTATTCCATGAACATATTGGTAGTATGGGTTCGCTTCCCATACCATCTTAGAATTCATGGTCAACTCCCATGGCCATATTATTTACATGAGTTTACTCTTCGAAAAATCTTGGTAGTCTTGGTTCACTCCCATGGCCATCTTAGTAGCATAAGTTCACTAATCCTCCCACCTTGGAATTCATGGTTCACTCTAATGGGAATATTTGTAGTCAGGGATAAATCCCAAGATCATCTTATACTATATTAGAATATATATACATTTTTACCCAATGCATTGGAGGGAGATATAGGTCCTAATCGTCTCATACTGAAATAATACAGACACTTCCCACAAGAACAAAAATTATCATATTGTAACCAATGAAAAGAAATCGCTATCATAAACATGTAATATTACCATAACATATGGAAATATATATAGGTTTCATAATAATTTCATCAAAATAAAAACTCATGAATGAGAAATATATTTCATAAAAAATTATTCCAAGAAAAACAAATCGAATACATTAATCTCGTGACTGAGATATGGGTTTTATAAAGTCCAAAATATTAATCACAACCCATTTATATAAAGGATATGAATGGGTCCATTAAATACATTCATATAAGGGTATGAGTACCATCAATGGATGTCATATTAGATGGAAAATAATATGGAAATATATTTTGAAAATAATTTTTTAGTAAAATATCCTTTCTTATTCAATAGATTCTTTTTTTTGTATAAAATAATTTTATAATTATTTTCATAGAATGTAACTTTGATACTTATAAAGAAGCCTTAAAATTATTTAAAACCCACATTACATTAAAAAATATAAAATAATATTCATACATTTTAATAAACTTTTCCTCTGAAAATACTTTGTAAACATATAAATAATGTTTCAAAACGTTTAAAAAATTAATTATTTGAAAATAAATTAAAAATGAAACAATAGTTCTTGAAAACGTTTTGAATAGAATTTTCCCAAAAAATAATATAAAAACATTTTAAATGAAGAATGGAAACATTTTGAAAGCCTTTTTCCTTGAAAATTTATAAAAGAAACCGTAAAATATGTTGAAATCCATTTTCCATCAAAACATATAAAAAAGGTGGAAATTTATTTAGAAACTATTTTCTTTGAAAACATATAAAAGATCAATGGTTTTTTTGAAAATATATTTCATTAAAATATATAAAATATGTTTGAAAACATTTTGAATCCAATTTTAAAAGAAAATATATTTTAAAAATATTATCTTAAAAACAACCTTCAAAATTTAAATGACATCTTCTTTGGATTATCAGCAGATAAATCTGTACATGTCGTATGAAGTAAAAAGATATAAACAATTGTGCAGTAAAAACAATAGAAATTTTCCTCGTTCAGAAAAAAAATTATTACTCGGAAAAAATTGAAAATAGTTAAAAGGTAAAATATATATAATAATAATCACATGATATTAATATAATATTCATGGAAACCCTTTTTTTAGAAAATATGATTTATAAGGAACATTGATTTCTGAGTGTAGAGAGGGTTAAGTAAGGACTTCTTAGAAAAGAATTCTTATCTATTTTATGAAAAAATGTGTAAAAAGTGTTTCCCCAATGTGAATATATAATTAATAACCATTTTATAATAAAAATCAGGAATATCTTGAGATATGTAAGATAATAATTCATCAAAGGAATCATAAACGTAAATAATCTCAAAAAGAGATGTGATTGTATCAATAAACTCTTATAACGTTGTAACATGGGATCATACACCAAATGTAAGAAATGAAAATTACGGGAAGTGTAAAATATCATTAAAATTATTAGATCCATGATAGAACATGTAAATTTGATTTATTTACAGCTCGAAAAATATTAGCTGTATAACAAGCCCTGAGTCTCAAAAAAAATTGGGACAAAACATTTTTGTATAAGTGGTAAATTTTGAAAGATAAAACAAATGAATCGAATTTTATAGAAATTATATTTGTTACCTATAAATTTTGGTATAAGATATATATAATACATTATTTTTTTTTTTGAACTTATACCACACAAAAGGACAGCGTTGAAAAAATACCATTTATCTTATGGGAATAAAAAGTGAGATGAAACCCCCTTACCATGTGTCTTGAACCTCACCATACGCATTAAAAACATATTTATAATATATATATATATATATATATTCAATAACCATATTGTTATATCTAATAACATATATTGTTTCCTTAAGAACTAGTATTAAATTCTTATTAAAAATCTTATGTTAAGGGTTCACATCGTGTAATATTCTCTTTATTATTCACATGTCTCTTAATTTTTTATATCTATAGTATTTATTAATTATATAATGGTTTTCATAATTTAGACCATTATATCAATATAATATATATAAATTATATGTTTATTATAATAATCCATAAAATATATAATTATTAAATGGAATACATGGTTAATGGAGATAGTAGGTTTTACGTACGAATAATCGTTATTTTCGTTTAATTGTCATATTGATAGAATAAAAGTAAAAGACATATATGTATATATATATATAATTATTATAGTAGATTTATTTTTCCATATATATCTTATATATTCACTAAACCATACTTAATAGAAACAATGTGTTGTACGAATGAATTATATAACATTAAGGGGGCGGTAGTCCACACTTCCTCAAACAAAATTATTGTATCAAGGAAAAATGGAAAGTGAAAAGGTATTTTTTTAAATGCAATAAATAAGAATAAAGGAAAAATAATTTTAATATATTACATATATAAAAAGATTTTATATCATAATTTCCACCATGGTAGGTGGTAATGAAAAATAAAAATCGTTGTTTCGTGAGGCTGTAGATCTCCTTACATAGAAACAATATGATTGTTACCCATTAAAGGGAGTTGTGCATAATTTAAGGAAAAATAATATACATAAAACATTATATTTTATTTGAGATAATGGGTTTGATATATAATCATCGAATAAATTATGTTAGAGGGAGTGGAGAAGGAAAAGAAAATAATGGAATTGAGAGAATACAATTTCCTTTAATCGGGTAACTCATTTTGGTTCATTCATAAAGGGTTCCTTGGAATCACTTATGGACGAAAGAATAATTCTAAGGAGAAGGGAGGATTGGTGGTAAATTTATATTTTATGTACTAGACTAAATTAAGAGGTTTTAGAGATGTGAAGAAGAGGATGAGGTGGAGGCCTTTTATAGGGAACAAAAGGACTCACATGGAATTTTAAAGACACGTTAGGTGTACATAGGTCATTACCTATAAATATTTTTCAAAAAAAAACCTAAATATATAATATAATATTTGGGCCTAAATATGGATATAAAATTGGTTTCATACTAGTTTCTAGGTCATTTGACCCTTAATTTTATAGCTTCTTCCCAAACTGATCTAAAACTGGCATTAATCGCTTTGGTTATTTTTAAAAACATTTACAAATAAATATGGTAAGAAATTAGAATGGTCTTATTAGAACCAAAATATTATACTAGATAAAATTTTCTATGTTGTTTTTTTAAATTCAAATCATAGAGGTGGAAAAATTAAGATTAATGTTAATCCCGCAAATGGGACAAAATAATGAGTTTTTAATGTAGAAAAATGTTCAAAACATTTTTTAGATTTTATATTCAATTTCAACGTGAAATTGACACTAATGAATTTTATTGTTTTAATAGATTAAATATTTATCTAATGTGAAATTAAAACAAAATTTATAATATCATTTATCATTCATAATAAATTAATAAAAAATGATGTTTTTAAATACAATAGAATATTTTTCACTATTCATCAAAAAAATTATTTTTTTCGGAATATCCCAAAAAATTAGAAGAGGTTAGTTTGGATGTTATTAATTTATTAATTATTTTTTTATTATTACATTCAATTTATAAATGTGTATAAAATTAATTTTATTATTAAAATGAGTTTATTTGAGAAATTGGTATTTTTAATCATTAAAGGACTTTAACAAAATTCAAATAATTCATTATCAATATGTTTTATTTATATAGAAAATTATAAAAAATATTTGAAATGTACTTATTACTATTAAAATAACCATGTTTAACAATTATGTTATAATAAAATTGTTTTATAGAAACTCAATGTTTCATGTATCGTATGTCAAATCATGCACCAAGTTAGTGTTGTGTATAACTTCTTCCAAGTCAGTTTTGCATGTAACACATGCCAAGTTGATTCCTCGTGAATGGAATTTTTGAATTAGTTCATTTCAAGACATAAATGAAAATTAAATTTTTTTGTTTAAAACATATTTGTGACCATAATAATATTTAATTTTATATTCAATCGGGTTTCATTTTCATTTATAATTAATTTTTAACCTATGAATTAATATTATATTTAAAAGAGAATATATTTTATTAAATTAGTTAATAATATTAATAGTACCTAATTTAATGTCATTGTGTTACCTTATAACATTAAATAATCATATTTAAATAATACATTTTTTGGTTAACCACAATCTTGTGTGTTCAGCAAGTAATCAAGGAATGTTATTGTTACTTATAACATAAGTGAACCTCATTCATCCATGTAGTGCGGGAAAAATTTTATGATGCATGTAGAGAGTTATTAAATTGGTATTGTGTATATCCTATGAAAAACTATGTTTTAGTATAAAATTAATTATCAACAGTGTTTCGTGAAACTAAAAATATAAAAATGTTTAAAATAATTGGAAAAAAAATTCAAAAAAAAACCAGTGTTACATATATACACCATATACGATTTTTAATGTTCATATTAATAAGAATGACTCAATGAAATGGGAATTAAGAAAAAATAAATTTAATGGTAATTACATTGAAGTGTGAATTATTAAATGGATTGATTATGTTTATCAAATTTAAATAAACATAGAAGGTTTTTAAATACAAAAGTAATATTGAAAATAAATTGTACACATTATCTAAAAATATAAAAGGAAAATGAATAAGTAATATAACAAAATGAAATGATATTGGGTAATGATATTCTTTATCACTTGGTATAATTCATGTAAAATTAACATGGATGAAATAATATCAATTGAATGATAAAATACCATGAAATATTAGGGAACATTTATATTACATTTAATTGGGGAATTATATATGCTACATAAAACAAATTATGAGAATACAAAATACAATATTCCTTAATTATGGGAATGTTATATGATGTCCCCTACCTCATGCTTAATTTTTGTTGAACATAATTTAAAAACCATTATAGTTGTTTTAAACAAGGTATTAACTGATAAAATAACAATATTAATATTTATAATATCATATTTTATCATTTTATAACATATTATTAATTGTACAAATACAAACTTTCTTTACTTCCATTGTTCCTAGTGTTAATAGAATTATTTTCTCATGTGTGTTCTGTCATGAAATATTGGGTTATTTTGAATATTATATAGTTATGTCATCTCTAGAATAATTAACATGAAATAAATTCATATTTATACATCAATTATAATTTAAATAACAATTACAAATTATGGTTTTTGGAAATGAAGTATGTTATGATCCTAAATATGGTTGGTCATTCATACGCAAGAGTAACATTCCCATTTTTCCGAAATAATATTTGAAAGAGTTTATGTAATATTTAATATTTTTATTTTAATGAAAATTATTATAATTTCACAAAGCATTCTTATTCATATCATCATTAAAATTTTGTCATGAAAAGAGAGATTCACATTGCATCGTGAAGGCGATAGTCACCACGTATGACGCTATCCATTTTCAATGATTATAAATGTTGGAAACAAATTTATATATTTTAATTTTATATAGATAATTAAGTTATATATATATATCATATATATGTGTTAACATTTTCTTTATTATCATCTTTATAGAAATTTTGTGGAAAATTTTACATCAC
This sequence comes from Viscum album, assembly GCA_963277665.1. Taxonomy (NCBI): domain Eukaryota; kingdom Viridiplantae; phylum Streptophyta; class Magnoliopsida; order Santalales; family Viscaceae; genus Viscum; species Viscum album. The sequence goes on along the minus strand of OY728161.1, from coordinate 2,117,281,972 downwards.
TTCATGAGGTTGTAGTTCGCTGAAAAAACGAGAAATGTTATCGTACCCCCTACTGATTATAAATTAAAAAAGGTAAATATGATTTAATGAATAAAAATCAAAAATTATTCTATTAATATAATATATAAACTTTATATACATCATAAAAATTAACCATGATTGGTGGTAATAGAATATTGAATCACATTTGGTCACAAGGATATATTCTCTTGTATGCATGAATGATGTTTTTGATACATATTTGATAAAAGAAGGGATGATTGTAGGTCATTATAATAAAAAATAGTTTTTCAAAGATTAAGAAGTTATTATATCATCATTTATTAATATTAAACTAATGAATTTGATGAAGAAATTATATAAAAAACTCATTGATGGATGTTCCCTCTTCCTCAAATATCTTCCTTAGGTTAACCCCAAAACCCATATTATTTTAGATTGATTACAAAAATAAAGAATAAATATGTGATTTGTGAAGATTGTATGTTATTATAAACGGTTTGGGATAGCCTGAATGGTTTTATGGGGTGATGAATATGGTTTATTTGATGTCCATTAATATGTGAGGTGAGTGGAACACTTACAATTTTGAGACCAAAAGTATTTCCGCTTTTTTTATCACTGAATAAGTCTGAAAATGGGCTATTTTCCATAGTTAAAATATATTTTGAAAAATATTTTTTATAAAATCATTATGGTCATATTAACCCGTATATTTTTATTTTAACCACCATTAAACCCATTTTCACCTTTTCAACATTAAAGATTTACAATATTTTAACTATTCATTAATTCATAAAATTAAATTTAGACTATAATATAAAATATTTATTCCTATTCTCAAATATTCCATCACATAATAGACAAATATTAACATAAAATCAACCCCGCCTATCTGAGGAGAATGAGGGTTTTAAAAATAGAGAAATTAATTGAATAAAAAATTCAATTTGAAAATAAATGAAATGGACAAAGTTATATTAATAGATATATAATTGAACTAATATTAATTTTTTATTATATATAATTAAAAATCTTATTTATAAATAATTTAAAAAAATTGGACATTTCCAATTAAAATTTAGTGTTCTCAATCATTCATAAAAAATTGAACATTTTTAGGAAAATCCCAAAAACTAACCTCAAAATAATTTTGATATGATGATTAAATAAAATAAAGTTCATTTTATCAAATATATTTTCTAAAATTAGTAAAAATAAATTTATAACTATATGTGAAATTTGATAATAAACTATATTTTAGGAAGAATATAGTTTTTAAGAAATTATTTATTTTTATTTATAAATATTCTAGATTTATTTATAATAAATCGATATCCATAATTTTCATAATTTAGTTTGTACTCTTAATTCCCAAAAAATTAGTATCTGGGTTATAAATGTATATCATGGTATAGTTAATTTTTACCCATGGTTTCATTTTATGTAATCTATTAAATAAATTTAACTTACAGAAATATAATTCATTGGTTATTTAAGCTTAGTGTTTCATGTAAAAAATTCTAAAAAAATGTTTTATTCTTCTAGAAATTTGGGTAGTTCCATTGTACCAAACATATAGAAATTTAAGACTCAATATTTTGTCTTGAACTCAAATAAATAGGGATTGAGATTTGAGAATACCATTGTATAAGAAACAACACCATAATAAGGGTTAATAGAATATCCTCTTAACCAGATATATAGGGAAGTTCAAAGTTCATTTGGAATAACATATATCAATATTTCAACTTAGGTGAACATATTTGGGATATAGAATATTTGAATATAAGATAATACTAGAACACAATGATTAATATAGAGTGATAGAGATCATTAATCAAAATAATGTGAGTGATCCAAAGAAGATTAACATCAACAAAACTAAAAATATGTGACGGATTAAGTTGAATATTTGTACATTAAAAATATATATAATAGGATAATATATTTTTTTATCATACTTTTCAAAAAAATAGTTAATCATTTACTATGTAAAAATGTAATCAAATATACATAATTGATGTCATTTTATTTCATAATAATAATTTTATCATTTGGCTGTGCTTCGATCAAATTAGAAATTCATCACATACTATAAGAAATGTACATTGAAAAATTAATTTTTAATTCATGATGTACTGTATTTTACATTTAATCAACCATAATATACCAACCTTTCTTGACAATTCATTCCATCAATCCCTTGTCATTATTATGATAAAATGGTAGCATAGAATATACAATAAAAATTTACCATGTGGTTAACTAATACATAAATATCTGAAACCTCATCCAATGCTAAAGATATAAGAATTCATAAATGGTAAACCATATAAAGCTACTAAAAATAATGATAAAAACATTATAATTATGGTAATTGCAATTACAAAATGAATTGATCATCAATCCCCCTAACAATGTGAAGTAGTTCCTAATCATTACATACCAAACATGTGAATACATTTTTCATCTATTATCCTGAAACATGGTAATTAACCGAATTAACATAAAACCCTATTGAAAGCATGAATTATTCCATATTTATTAAGTAAAACATGTATTATTTGATATATTACTTAAATCCCAATAATTATTTAAACATCATTAATTATAATAAAAAACCACTTTGATAAAAAAGTATTAATCAGTCTTCTAGTAGTTAATAATACTGAATTTAATTTATCAATAATAATTATTTCATTATCCAAACACCATTATCAAAACATACAGAATATAATAATGGTTTTTTCTCGATCATGTGTTATCCATGATTTTTAACATTCCACTAAATCATTTTTTGGGTCATCAGTTGTGTTCAAAATAAAAATTAAAATCCTTTTTAAAAATTTATTATAGTAGAATCCATATACATTTCATATTTACAATAATGATGATATCATTGATAAAAAAAATTAAATAATTCATAAAACTAATCACATTAATCATTCATGTTATTATTTGGTAATATCATATTCTTGACATCGATCTATTATCTAATTTTGAGGTATATTATTTTGAATCATGTGTATTTTAATTTTGTAGTGTCCGAAATTCATACAATTTCTTAACTTTAAAATGGAAAATTTATTATTTTCCTTATTTTCAAAAGAACTGCATCAATCATCTCTACACTAATATCATACACCCATTTCTCTACGGGAATAACTAGTGTGTTTATTTCCACAATTATAAAATATTGGAATGTCCCTCTTTCTCTTCTCCCATTTATCCACATTTTTTCTTGATAACATTATCATCTATTTATTCAATTTGAATCCATAATTCTATGATAATTATTTATCTATTTATTCACATGATACAAATTCATCATATGATGTGAATTTTTTAGAGAGTAGTTCCCTTCAAAATATTGGCTAAATACATAACAATGAAATATCAATTCTTACTTTTGGGATAATGTGACTTAATGTGGTTCAAATTCCTTCTTCAATAATCCATTGATAATAGATATTATTCACTATATTAGTTGATATAATTTTGAAACAAATTTTATAATCCCAAGTATAGTAAAATAAATAACATATATTTGATAAAATTATGCATAGAAATATAATAATAAAAATTTTGTTTCTTTGTGGATATATATATTTTAAACTACATTATTATGGTTTATAATGGAAATGTGAATTATCCTTTGAATATAACCTAGAAATATCAATGTAAGTGTTTGATAAGGACCATTTTCATGAACAAGGTGAGGATCATTACAAGAATAGTGCACCCTTTTAGAGTTATTACCCCTAGGTAGACTATTTTTAGAACCACACCCTCCTATAGTATCTAAACATGGATGTATTATTAGGAAAAACCATTTTATCATTACATTATCAAAACATAATTATGTTCTTCTATACCTATCTTGAATTTTTATCAAAAGGATATTATCCCTAATATATGTGTTCTTAAATTTAGTACCTATTATTTTACAAAACCACTTTTGATTTCAACTATAATGACTCCGGCCGCAGTAGCCCCGAGCCTGTTGATGATTTGGTACATTTGTAGAGACCTGAAGCTTGACGTACATGGAAAATACATTACTTTTTCAGAATACTTAATACATAACAAAAACAGACACACAAGTACTGTAATAGTTTAGTGTCTTTGGAAACTCAGAATAAAATCTTCTAATCGTGGTGAAAGATCTTCAACAACTCCCATAACGATCTTCCCCTTTTTGTTTCCTTAACTAAAAACTTTCTTTACTTCCTGGGGAAAATAAAACATAAAAAGGGTGAGATCAAATGCTCATTAAGGGAAAACATAGATAACATAAAACAATCCATAAACATATGGAAGAAAAAACATGATCATGAAATTTAAACATCAAAATCTTGAGCAAAGACATAAATCGTGGAAGTACGTAAGGCATATATCATAATAGAACATCAACCATCATAAAATGGGAATAAAACATGTAATTGTGGAAACCATTCAGCACATGTAATGATTTACATAGTAGCCAAGGCATTGTTGCCATGACCATCTTAGTGGACAAAGTCCCTTTCTGAATCGAGTTCACTCCTCGTTTCAGTCCTGTTACACTAAACCGGATTAACTTACCATTCTAGCCATGTCTATCTCATGAGATATAAATCTTTAACCAATGCATTGGATAGAGATATAGGTCTCACCCATCTCATAATGAAATCATTCATTCGTGTGCCACAAAATCATAAATCATACATCATAGCACAACCCATGTAATAAAATGGGATTCTTAAACATCATGCCATCATAACATAATCCATAAAAGTTTGATATCATTTCATCATAAGAAAATTGAAAACATTTAAATCATAGAGGCATATTACTTGAAACATACACATATGAAATAATGTCATCTTAGATGGAAAATAGTTTTAGCAAAACACTTGAAATGAATTCTTGAGGAAAATATGCTTTCTTCTTTAAAATCATTTTCTTTTCACAAAATTCCATGAAATTTTAAAAGAAAAGGGTTTTGTTGAAAATAATCATGCAATCTTGTAGAACAAGATTCTTGAAAATGAGGCATTATGAAACCATAAAAATCTATTCACGCCGTATAAGTTAAAAATAACATTCTCCTCGTACTTTTGTCGGAAAAGTCAAAAAGTACCTTATATGGTAACCAAATGAAAGATTCCATTCATACAATGTGGTAAAAAGTCAATAAATGGTAAAAATGACTTTAAAAATTCATCGAAGAATAGTAAAAATTTTATGAAAACATTTTTAGAAAACATGGTCATGGATGATAAACATAACCCTAGTAAATACTTACGTATAAGCAATCTCAGATAAAAATGAGATTGAAAATTTATCCCTTACCTTTTGCCTGATATGCTTTGTATGTATCCGAACCTCCTGTATATTGACTTAAATAATGTCATTGACTTATTACAGAATCATATTCATTGTTATGATATCATATATGGTTCACTTATGACTTTATATTATCTGTTCTTTTGTAAATTCCATGTTAAAGAGCATTTTGGGTAAAATCTTTTCATTTATCGTATGTGTTTCGACTCATAATTCTTGATATTATTACTTATATCCTGATTTACATAATTCTAGAATGTAAAACATGATTTATATATAATATATATTCATTATATACATATATATTATAGATCGATAAAAGGAATGAAATACACCGTTCATGGAGACGGTAGGTCGTACGTACGCATGAACTCTATTTTTGTTTCCTTATTGAATTGAATGGAATTGAGTATATGACATACATATATATATAAATAAATACATTAGCATTATTATGTCATATATTTCATTATTTTTCATTATATATACTTTATAATCATTCTTGAATGGTTGGTCATGGAAAATGAATCCCATCGCGTTCGTGGAGACGGTAGTCCGTTCGTACACACGAGCGATGATATCATTCCCATGATTGTGGAATTTTATTGGAGTGTATGTATAATATTTCAGAATAAATATCACTTTACAATAATCATTTATTTATAACATTATACCCATCCATGTAAGGTGGTGGTGGAAAAACAGATTACACCACGGCGTGGAGACAGTATTTCGTACGTACGCACGCGTGGTGATTTCGTTTTCCGTAGGATGGATAGATGGTGCAATAGGGTTGTTTCATAATTATAATAACATTTCAGTATATGAGTGATACTGATGTTATTACTTCATAATGAAACAACTAAATAAGAAGAAGTGGAAGAAGAAATAAAGTTGAAAGAATCGGTAACGGGCATTACCTCTTCTTTGAAACGCCTTTTTGAAACCTCCTCTTAGGGCACTAATATTGTCCTATGAAGAAGACCAGAACCTCTAGGATGTTTCTATGGAAGTGTAGAAGAGAAATTGGTAGGGTTTGGCCGAGATTTAAGGCTCAATGTGGTGTGAGGAAGAGAGGGAGGAGGTTCCCTTTTATATGGGAGTAGAGGGGCACCTTTGGAATAACAAAAAATATTATTTTATTATAAAGTCATATTCGGTTTTCAATAGCTCCAAATTGAGTTATTTATAAGCTATCATGGGGATGGGTCTTAATCCTCTCATCCAATAGAATTTAGACAAGTTTAGGTTCTTATTTTAACCTTATCATTTAGATTTAACTTTAAGTTAGATAATTTTTATTTTACCGTGTCTTTTTGTGTTCTTACACTATAAGGTTAATAAACATACTATAACAAGAAAAACGAACCCCAAGTTGTTTATTATTAAAATATATAACCTTATCTAAGTCATTTTTCCAAACCTTATATTTTTAGGAATATAATAACAATTAATAATATAATATTTGTTTTAAAAACTATTTTATGTCAATTTTGACACTATTTGGTAATTGATTTTTGTGAAAATCGTAACAGAATGATTAGTTCAAAAAAGGTTATTTAAATCAACACTAACATGTCATATTAACAAAGAAAATTATTTTAATTCATAAAAAGACTCAAATTACATTTATTTGGGTATTTATAACATCAATTATGTCAATATTTCATTAATAAGATAATTACTGCATCATCATTGTGCCATAAATAAATTAAATTATTTAATGTCTAAAAATTGAAAATAAACTATCATTATGTAGTAATTCGTTTTATCTCTCTAATGAATATTTATAGTCGAATTTATCTTATGTATAACCCTATATTAAAAATTATTTACTTATTAAACTTTGATTTTAACTATTTTAACCATTCTTTAAATAAATTAATAATAAATGTCCTAATCTAATCCAAGTGGGCCTAAATGGTCATATTTAATTCCTAGGTTTGTTTTTGGTCGAATTAAACTTATCTAATAGAATTAAGACATGTGTTAGGGTAATAATAATATCATTTTTACCCTTAATTACCCTATTTACTTTTAACCATGGTAAATAAAAGTAAAAAGTTACTATTCACCATAATTATTTTCATCTCATTAAACCACATTTTACTTACTGACATCAACCGTGTCTCTCGGATTTTTGAAATTCCATTCACAAAAGTCGTAAAATTAAGTTTTAAGTAAATTTGCAAATTCTCCTAGGAGGTGGGTAAAAGACGGTCAAAAGTTCAATAAAATTTTTATATATCTAAAATTATTAAAAAATAACTCCAATGAATTACATTGAACATATATAGGTATTATGTATCAATTTTTACCTAATATAAATTTAAATAAAATAAATAATTATTTAAATAAAAAGTCTGTTTTTAAATAGTAACACAGTGTTTTCACTATTCATCAAAAATGGAATGTTTTCATAAAAATACCAAAATTTCACCCTAGGTTAATTTCGATATTCCGTATCCAAAAATGAAGTCCATTTGGAAAGATGAAATTTAAAAAATTTCAAAAAGTGGTTATTACTATTCATAATGGCTAGTTTTATTAATATTTTAATAGCATATCGTTGTTTAGTGAAACTCGGTATTGCGTACAACACTCGCTATTAAGGAAGGTCGTGATTGCGTGTAATGCAGCCAACTTAGGGTTGTGTGTTGTGAAATAATCCTTTGTTTTAGTGTACAACACAAGACATCAATAAAATTAAAAAGAATATTTTTCATAAAATATCGGGGTGTTACATTCTACCCCCCTTAAAATGAATTTCTCCCTCGAAATTCGTTGGGGTTATAAATGGTTTACTACTAAAAAATTTCTTTAATAGAAACCCACATCGTAAAAAGGTATAACAAAACCAATCTTTAAAAACTAAAGTATGAAACATAACGGTTACCCAAATTAACTAATCACTGGGTTTCCACATCGGAGAACATAGGTGAAAATATGGATATGGAAGAGAAACCTAACCATCATGTTCTGATGGAGAGTGGTAGAGAATATGGCTATTAAAAATACCAACAATCACAAAGCCATAGATTTGTGATGATATAAGGTACCATCTGAGTAATCGGATATAAGGGAACTAGGACAACATTTTTGGTTTTTAAGATCATTTCCCTAAAGATGATGATTTTGAATTAGAATAAATACTTACTTTATTTTGGTACAATCTCACTATTGTTCATGCTATGAACAATTTCCACTTCATCTCTTAAAGAAATGATGTTGAATTTTTTATTCGTGAAGTGTTAGCAGATCATGTGATAGAATGATGGGTCATTCCATATGTTTCAAACAAAATGTTAGCAAAAGTTATCAAATATACATAAGTCCATCTATAGTGAGGTTAATCGTATACAATTCCAAAAATGAACTTATAGTTCATATATAATACCGCGTAATAAAATAAAACTAGTTTCTACTAACCAGGGACTTCATGTAGGCCAGTGGTAGGCGATAAAGGCCAGTCGCACTTCTGTTGTGGGTTCGATTCCCACAGCCTTGTCCGACGCGATGCGTTGTCGCCCGTCCTGCAGGTTGTCCTTTTTCTAAAACTATATTACTATAACATCCCATCAATAATATCGAAAAAAGTTCTATCCTTAAACAATACTAACTTATGTCCAATATAATTCATTCCAATCTTGAGGCTTATCTAAAATACTTCGGTCCAAGCTCATAGTATAAAGATAATGATTAATTGAAGTGTCACATAACAATCACGTGAATTCCATCATTTATCCCCCAAATATCATAAGGTAAATCTTGTTGGTCAAATTACAAACATGTGAATACCTTAATCATGCATTCTCTTGAAGAATGAATACCCATTGAACCTTAGTGAAAACATGAATGCAGTTAAAAGTTTACACTTTCCACATACCAAAATCCTCAAAATTCGTTATAATCAAACCATGATATCACATAGTCATTATATAAATCATGAGCTCATGAATACAACAAAACATCTAATTATCTTCTTATCCCTTCATTATGCGCATATCATCTACTTACCAAAATTTCTCAACCACTTTCCATGGTTACCGGTACCATAAAATTATTGAAAACCACAATTGACCAATACATAAATATTCCATTATTCCACGATACTATATACAACATTATTTTGGAATCCCATTACATAAACACTTAATCACTCCACCACATCGTTTTCATATTCAGCATCGCCAATAGTTATCACATGTGAATTTACTTTGTCCTATGCCTTAAGTGGTTTCTCATGTCGATCATCATTAACCCTTGAGTTAGGGAATTGATTAGCATAATGCCCCATTTCATTGCACTTGAAGCATTGAAGTGTTGTTGGTGCGTTCTCTGCTGTCTTTTCTTTATTCACACCATTAGCAACCCTTTTTCCATTACTTTGACACTCAGCTGATCGATGACCATCTTTTCCACACTTAAAACATTTTCTAGTCTCTTTAAGACAATCTCCACCATGCTTCTTTCCACACTTTTAGCATAAGGAAACATTCATCTTCTTTTCACCATTATTCTGAGATTTCTCCTTGAACTCCATCTTTCGTTTCTTGTCAAAACCATGAGACGGATATGTAACACCAACTTCCATTTCTACCATGATAGCACAATGCACAACTTCTTCATAGCTACAGAAGTCTCTTATAGCTAATGCCCTTCGAAGATTTGGTTTTAAGCCACTGAATAATGGATCAATTTTACTTTCAGGTTGGATGATAAAGCCAGATGCATGCCTTGCAAGCCTTGTAAAATTCGCTTTGTATATACCAATAGATTCATAATACTTTTTCTTTATTTCAAGAAACTCCTTCTCCATATTTGTTCGAAGAATATGAGGGAAGTACTTATTGAAAAATAAGTTCTTGAACTCGTCCAATTCCATGGACTCAATTTCATCTCTTGGCCTCGTATTCTTGATAACATTCCACCATTGATCAGCTTCACCTTCCAAATGATATACTGCTAAGATGACTTTATCATGTTCAGAACATTGATGAACTGAAAATATCTTTTTAGTATTACAGATCCATTGTTCAGCAACAAGTGGATCAGAAGACCCACTGAAAGAAGGTGGACGTTGCCTCATGAAGGACTCAATAGAATATTGTTCCCTTCTCTGATCATTTGGAAGTCTAGAATGATTCATAGCTTGTGTAAGTATATCAATAAGATTTTTCACTCCATCCCCCTAACATTTTTTTGTTCAAGAGGACAATCATTGCATTGTCCATTACATTGATCAACATGGTTCTTTCAGGTTCCAGCCATCGTCTAAAACCCAAAAAGAATAGTGTAAGAGGCAAAAATCATGCTAGGGAAAACAACACAATAAAGGGGGAGTACCTTCAATATCTAACATCTTAGGTTAAATTCTATGATCCTTACCGTAGTTCGAGGAATATATCATATACGTATACTTATCCTTAATAACATCCCTAGACATACCGTAGAAATATCTCTAGGGATCTCACTAACGTTTTCGCATCCTAGTTTCCAAAGGTTGAATAAACATTTCCTCTGATACCAACTGTAGAGACCCGAAGCATGACGTACATGGACAATACATTACTATTGCGGAATACTTAATACATAACAAAAAACAGACACACAAGGACCATAATAGTTTAGTGTCTTTGGAAACTCGGAATAAAATCTTCTAATCGTGGTGAAAGATCTTCAACAACTCCCATAACGATCTTCCCCTTTTTTCCATACCTAAAACCTTTCTTTACTTTTTGGGGAAAATAAAACACAAAAAGGGTGAGCTCAAATGCTTATTAAGGGAAAACATAGATAACATAAAACAATCCATAAACATTTGGAAGCAAAAACTTGAACATGAAATTTAAACATCAAAATCTTGAGGAAAGAAATAAATCGTGGAAGTACGTAAGTAATATATCATAATAGAACATCCACCATGATAAAATGGGAATAAAACATGTAATTGTGGCAACCATTAAGCATATGTCATGATTTCCATAGTATCCAAGGCATTGCTTCCAAGACCATCTTAGTGGACAAAGTCCCTTTCTGAATCGAGTTCACTCCTCGTTTCAGTCCTGTAACACTGAACCGGATTAACATACCGTTCCAGCCAGGTCTATCTCATGAGATATAAATATTTACCCAGTGAATTGGAGGGAGATATTTTTCCCACCCATCTCATAATGAAATCATTTTTTCGTGTGCCACAAAATCATAAATCATACATCATAGCATAACCCATGTAATAAAATGGGATTCTTAAACATCATGCCATCATAACTTAATCCATAAAAGATTGATATCATTTCATCATAAGAAATTTGAAACCATATAAATCATAGAGACATATTACTTGAAACATACACATTTGAAATAATTTCATCTTAGATGGAAAATAGTTTTGGCAAAACACTTGAAAGGAATTTTTGATGAAAATATCCTTTCTTCTTTAAAATAATTTTTTTTTCACAAAATTCAGTGAAATTTTAAAAGAAAAGGGTTTTTTTAATATAATCATGTAATCTTGTAGAGGAAGATTATTGAAAATGAGGTGTTCTGAAACCATAAAAATCCGTTCACGCCATATAAGTTAAAAATAACATTCTCTTCGTACTTTTGTCGGAAAAGTCAAAAAGAACCTTATATGGTAACCAAAGGAAAGATTCCATTCATACAATGTGGTAAAAAGTCAATAAAGGGTAAAAATGACTTTAAACATTCATGGAAAAATAGTAAACATTTTATGAAAACATTTTTAGAAAACATGGTCATGGATGATAAACATAACTCCAGTAAATAGTTATGTATAAGAAATCTCAGATAAAAATGAGATTGAAAATTTATCCCTTACCTTATGTCCGATATACTTTGTATATATCTGAAACTCCTATATAATGATTTAAATAATTCCATTGACTTATTACAGAATCATATTCATTGTTATGATATCATATATGGTTCACTTATGACTTTATATTACCCGTTCTTTTGTAAATTCCATGTTAAAGAGGGTTTTGGATAAAATCATTTCATTTATCGTATGTGTTTCGACTCATCGTTCTTGATATTATTACTTATATCCTAATTTAAATAAATCTATAATGTAAAAAATGATTTATATATAATATATATTCATTATATACATATATATTATAGATCGATAAAAGAAATGAAATACACCGTTCATGGAGACGGTAGGTCATATGTACCCATGAACGCTTTTTTTATTTCCTTATTGAATTGAATGGAATTGAGTATATGAAATACATATATATATATATATACATAAATCCAGTTGCATTATTATTTCATATATTTCATTATTATTCATTATATATACTTTATATTTATTCTTGAATGCTTAATCATGGAAAATGAATCTCATCACGTTCGTGGAGACGGTAGTCCGTACGTACGCATGAGCGATGATATCATTCCTATGATTGTGGAATTGTATTCGAGTGTATGTATACTATTTAAGAATAAATATTACTTTAAAATAATCATTTATTTACACCATTATACCCATCCATGTAAGGTGGTGGTGGAAAAACAGATTACACCACGGCGTGGAGACGGTATTTCGTACGTACCCACGCGTGGTGATTTCGTTTTCCGTAGGATGGATAGATGGTGAAATAGGGTTGTTTCATAATTATAATAAACTATCAGTATATTAGTGATACTGATTTTATTACTTCATAATGAAACAACTAAAGAAGAAGAAGTGAAAGAAGAAATAAAGTTGAAAGAATCAGTAACGGGCCTTACCTCTTCTTTGAAGTGCCTTTTTGAAACCTCTTCTTCAGGCACTAATATTGGTCTTTTAAGAAGACCAGAACCTCTAGGATATTTCTAGGGAAGTGGAGAAGAGAAATTGGTAGGGGTTGGCCGAGATTTAAGGCTCAAAGTTGTTTGAGGAAGTGAGGGAGGAGGTGGCCTTTTATAAGGGAGGAGAGGGGCACCTTTGGAATAACTAAAAGTATTATTTTATTATAAAGTCATATTCGGTTTGTAATAGCTCCAAATTGAGTTATTTAGAAGCTAAGGTGGGGATGGGTCGAAATCCTCTCATCCAATAGAATTTAGACAAGTTTAGGTTCCTATTTTAACCTTATCATTTAGATTTAACTTTAAGTTAGATAATTTTACTTTTACTGTGTCTTTTTGTGTTCTTACACTATAAGGTTAATAAACTTACTATAACAAGAAATAAGAACCCCAAGTTGTTTATTATTAACATATATAACCTTATCTAAGTCATTTGGACGAGACTTATATTTTTAGGAATATAATAACAATTAATAATATAATATTTTGTTTAAAAGGTATTTTATGTCAATTTTAACAATATTTGGTAATTTATTTTTTTGAAAATCATAACCGAGTGATTAGTTCTTAAAATGTCAATTAAATCAACAATAACATGTCATATTAACATAGAAAATTATTGTAATTCATTAAAAGTCTCAGATTACATTTATTTGGGTATTTATAACATCAATTATGTCAATATTTTATTAATAAGATAATTACTGCATCATCATTGTGTCATAACTAAATTAAAATATTTAAAGTCTAAAAATTACAAATAAAATATAATTATGTAGGAAATTGTTTTCTATTTCTATGGAATATTTATAGTCGAATTTATCTTATGTATAACCCAATATTAAAAATGATTTAGTTATTAAACTTTGATTTTAACTATTTTAACCCTTCTTTAAATAAATTAATAATAAATGTCCTAATCTAATCCATGTGGTCCTAAATGGTCAAAGATTATTCCTAAGGTTGTTTTTGGTAGAATTAAACTTATCCAATAGAATTAGGATATGTGTTAGGGTAATAATAATATCATTTGTACCCTTAATTACCCTATTTACTTTTAACCGTGGTAAATAAAAGTAAAAAGTTACTATTGACCAAAAATTATTTTCATCTCATTGAACCACATTTTACATACTGACATCAACCGTGTCACTCGGATTTTTAAAATTCCATTCAAAAAAGCAGTAAAATTAAGTTTTATGTAAATTTGAAAATTCTCCTAGGAGGTGGGTAAAAGACGGTCAAAAGTTCAATAAAATTTTTATATATCTAAAATTATTAAAAAAATGACTCCAATGAATAACATTGAACTTATATAGGCATTATGTATCAATTTTGACCTAAAATAAATTTAAATAAAATAAATAATTATTTAAATAAAAAGTCGGTTTTTAAATAGTAATCCTGTGTTTTAACTATTCATCAGAAATTGAATGTTTTCAGAAAAATACCAAAATTTTACCCTAGGCTATTTTCAATATTCCGAATCAAAAAATGAAGTCCATTTTGAAAGATGAAATTTACAAAATATAAAAAAGTGGTTATTACTATTCATAACAGCTAGTTTTAATAATATTTTAATATCATATCGTTGTTTAGTGGATCTCGGTATTGCGTACAACACACGCTATCGAGGAAGGTCGTGATTGCATGTTATGCATCCAGGTTAGGGTTTCATGTTGTGAATTAATCCTTTGTTGTAGCGTACAACACAAGACATCAATAAAATTAAAAACAATATTTTTTTCATAAAATCTCGGGGTGTTACAACATTGCCATAAGATTCAAGGAACAACATATAGAAGGATGAAATAGTTTAGCAGTTTGATTAAATGGATATATAATTGAGTCCCATATTTTATTTCTAAAATAATATTTATCAAATTAAATTATTAGAATACCATTATTCCCTTAATAATATCCTTCAATATCATCATTATACACTTCATGGATTACTAGGAAAGACAAAAAATATGGTGATATAAACTACTCAGTAAGGGTTACATATAGTGGATTCTCTCATGAATCTATCAGCATAATCAACAAGGTAATTTAAATAACTAAACACAAATGTGATTTAAATACATTAACAATCATGATAAAAAAATAAAAAAATAAATATGGAAATTTAAATAACTGATAGAAAATTCCATTTAATTAGTAAACTAAAAATTAAATGAATACAAATATAATATAATTATGAATATCACAAATATAGTAATTTAGGGAATATCCAATATGGAATGGTAACTTACTAAAAACACATTCTATTTAATTAATAAACTCGGAATGGAATGTATCTGGATATAATATAATTGGTGAAATATTATGGATATAACGATAATGAATAATCTTTAAGGAAAGGTAAATAACTAAAAAATCACATCATTAAATCAGTAAAATTAGACTGAAATTCATTTTGAGATAATATATTTGTTAAAATTTCATAGATAATATGATAATTTATAATCAATACAGTAGTGTACCAAACGCAAAATTCATTCCATTTAATTAATTAATAGAGAATAAAATGCATCAAAACAAAACATAATTTTGAAATTAACATGGATAATAATAAATAAATTATTAATGATGGAAATTCATAACAATTGGATTTATTTTTATTAAGAAAATGATATTTATAACATTAATACCATTCACAATACGGTTTAATTCTATATATAAAAACATTTTTAATTCTTGCTTACTGATTTGTCTCATGAGACTGTCGAAGCATTAAGTGGATATACCATTCTAGGACCCACCCATAATTTCAAGTATAAATAATTACTAATATATCAAATATTCTGTTTAATTCATGAATCAATCTTCCATTAAATCAAAAAACAAATTTTGTGAAGGATACATATTTATCAATATTTTCCCAGTTAATCAAAAAAATCAAAGTAAACATCGCACGGTTAAAATTTATATAGTTCAGTATATAATCAAATTCATCATAAAATAGTATAGATATTAAAAAATTTAATAATTAATAATTACTAATATATATTTATTCATCTAAAATACATGAAATGGGTATCATATACACCAAATTTTTTTGAATAGGATCATATTAACAAATTTATATCAATGAAATGGTAATTGAGACGAAATTCGTTATAATGTTTGATACGTTTAAGTGAGTACTTATTAATGAATATATTATGTGTATCATATGTAAATACTCATATAATAGGTGTAAAATAATTGTAAAATAATATTTCATTTGACACATAATATAATTATATCAAAGGAAAACTAACAAGTAATATAACTCAAGAAAAACAATTATGAAATTCATTTCCACTGGGTATCTTTCATGTCTAATCCATTTTAAAAAAAATATTAAAAAATGAAACATGAAATAAAATTAATAATTAACTAATAATGATATTTAATGTAAAAGGGTTATTATTTACAATATATAAAATATATTCAGTACATATCCACACAATACGCCTCAATGAAGGGAAATCGAGATGAAGTCACTAACTACACACTTAATTTTTGTTGAACGTGATTTAAAATTATATATACTAGTTTCTAACATATTATTAACATATTCCATAAACATATTAATATTAATAATACCATATATGATCCTTTTATGACATCCTTCCCCTCAATAATTAATAATTAATTAATAAATTCATTATTCTGTGACTTACTTTTCTTTTTTCACATACATGTGTTTTCACGAAAGATATAGTTATTTTGTATATTATATATTTATATCATCTAAATTATTATAATAATGAAAAAATCAAAAATTTTATATATCTATTATACATTTAAATTCCATAATGAATGATTTTTTTTGAACTTATGTACACTATAATCTTGGAGATGGTATCCCATCTATATGCATGATTAAAGTCTCAATTTTTCAAAGATCATTATGAATATGAGTAAGTAATATTTTATCTTTCCAAAATGATGATAATTTAATATTATCTCATTAAATATATTTTTATATATTATCCATGTGGAATCCTGATGAAAATATATATTCAAATAGTTTTATGAAGGTGATAGTCCACATGTACATAAACGATATTATCCATTGTGATTTAGTTAAAACGTAAGTTTGAAAATGAAATATAATTTTTTCAATATATAAATATTTTACTAATATAATTATTATTTACTTAATATCAAATAGATTTATAAAAGTTTCCTTAATATATTCCATGTCATTTATTAGGGAAAATTGAGTGACATCACTTCGTGAGGCGGTAGTCCTCTATGCACACGATTGATGTTATGAAATCCCCTATGGAATGAAAAATAAAAATAGTTCATATGGAATAATGTTTATATAGGCTTTATTATGTTATAAATATCATATATATTAATTATATCAATCCACATACCCAACCTTGAATGTTTGAAATGGAAATTCAAATGACATTAATTCGCAAGGCGGTAGTCCACCATACAAAGGAATGATGATCTATGTACCCATTTGACGCAAATATGTATTGTTTTAGGTTGTGTAGAATGTATAAAATGTATAATTATATGGAATATTCTAAACTTATTATATCAAAATAGTTTATTAATAATTTAAGTATGTGGTAGAATAAATAATATAAAAATTCCCATTGAGGAAGGTTACATCTCTTTAGGTATCCTTCATGGGTTATCCAAGAGGCCTTATAATGTTATATTTATTCTAAATAATTGGTTAAAGTTTGATAATGGGAAATGTTTCTAGTGATTTTGTAATTACATTAATGAAATGAGGGTTATATGGTGTGAAAAAAGACCTGATAGCGGTGTCCATTTATAAGTGAGGTCAGTGGAACACTTATATTTCATGAAAGGGAAAAGATGTACCCAAATTTTTCACATGAAATAAAGCACCTAAATAGATTATTTATGATACATATAAATAATATGGCTGAAATATTGGCACAAAATATAATCTAGTAAACATTATGATAGTTTTAACTGTTAAAATTTTATTTCAACTACTTTGCTAAACCCATTTAGTGTAAATAAGTTTAAATTTTCGATCATTTTTCAGAATTCGTTATAGACAAAATTTTAGATGATCTTATTAGATAAAAAAATTAATCTATTTACAAAAACCAAATCTATCTTGAAAATTCCATTCACATATATGGAAAATTTTACTTTTAAATTAATCTTGCAGATACGATGAGACATGATGTTTTAAAATGGATTTTTTTAAATGATTATGATGTTTTTAAATCTAAATTCCATATGAAACTTATTTCAATTAAATAATTTGTATTTATACATTTACAATTTAAAAAATTACATTAATTCTTGTTTTATTAACATAGACCTTAGTAGTATGGAGTTAGAGACATAACTTATTACATTACAATATATAGAAGACTCATATCTCAAAGGACCGAATAGTTAAGCAATATTGGAAAACTAGATTTTATACAAGATATATATTTTAAATTGGGAATATAAAATCTAACATAATAAATAATAAAATAAAATTCTAAACAACCATGAAACCTTGTTCAGATGATTCTTCTTCATATCATAGGGAAAGGAGAAAAAATAAGTGTTATCTCAAATGCTCAATAAGGGTTAAGTATAAAATATCAATAATGAATCTCTAATCACCATAAGTAGGTAACATTATATTACTAAACAATCCTTCAATACATATATAGATAAGGATTAATTAATATTTAATGGTAAATAACTAAAACACATGCCATGTAATCTATTAACTAAGAATGAAATGAAACCACAAAAAATATCCTAGAAAAATATCATAAATATAAATAATAAATAATTTAACAATGATTTAATTTCCTAAATATAAAATTCCATTTTTACTAGGCACGTGGAATCTTTATAATCAAGACTTTTTATAATAGTGTCTAAAATATACTTCATGGAAACCAGTCTAATATGGAAATCTGATTCATCTTATTAGACTACTGAGGCATATAGGGGGATACATTAAGCAGTCCCCAACCCATGTCATACTAGTATATAAAATTATATATATATATATATATATATATTGAACAATAGAGTCAAATATTAAAATGTGTACCTTATCAAATATCCTTATTGAATAAAGGAAATATATTAATCAATATTTCCGAAGTTATTCATATAATATTTAGTGTAAACACCACACATAAAAATTATATATGATTTAAGAATAAATTATAACCATTATAAATAATATGGGTATTTAATTAAAATAAAATTTTAGATGAAAAATGTTATTAATAATGTTCTTTTTTAATAGAATGCTAACAAACACAACAGAATTTGAGAATGCATAATAACTTTTACAAAATAGTAATTTTCAAGTCAAATCCCTTGGATAAAATAATTAAAATTGGAAAAATACAATTCCATGAACTATAAATCATAAAATTAATATTGGGATGTATACAGACCATATAAAATTGAATTGGTTCTTTATAGAAAATATGCCCAAATGGAATATAGATAGAGAAGAGATCCCTTACAAAACAGGTCATTTTTTAAATTATATATAACTCATGTATAATTGGTTTATGATTTTATTAAATGATAATATAACCATATTAATATTTCTAATTCCATATATGATTCTATTCAAAAATATTATCACCCTTTTGTTAATAATCTTTCATTATTTTTACTCTTTTAGGCATTTCTTGAATTTTTTCGTGTATTTTTTATTTGTTCCTTTTTGGGTCCTCTTATATAGATCATGATTTTTTCTTAATGATGTAAATATAATATATATTAAATATATATATATATATTAATCTATAAATTATAGTGATATTAAATGAATTGCACCATTCATTGAGATGGTAAGATCTACATACGCATGAATAATGTTTCCATTTTCTTGTCATATTGAATAAAGATAAATAAATAATATATATGAATATTATAATTTATTTATAATAATCAAAACTTATATATCTTATAATTTTACAAAAATAATATTTATTACATTTCATGTAATGCGTCAACGAATTTCTCCACTTCTTGAGGGGGTAATATGTCGTACCAATGAGTGTCGTTATTATATTCTCAAAAATTGAAAATATGAAGGTATTTTTTTTAAATAATTATAAAAGAATAAATATAACATATTTAAAATATATTAATAGTATTAAGATCATTTTATCAGTCCTTTAAAGGATTTTATGAAAAAATGAATGAAACCGACACTTGAGATTAGTGTCCACTATACACATGAATTTTGATTTCATATCCCATTTGAGGGATGTGTGAGAATTTATAAGTTTTAATAATAACATAACAATATATATGTTCATTTATGATACTACAGTTATTATATATCCATGATATAAAAATAATTTATGGTGGTGGGGGAGGAAATTATATTAGAACCCCCCTAAATTGAAATTAGTGTAAAACTCTGGTATTTATGGGTTGATGTAGAGAAAATAAATTTTATGGGACTATAATTAGTAGAGGAATTGGATGATAAAGTTGAGCTGACCCATCAACACATACAGACCACTCAATGGAGTTAGAAAAGTAATGTAGATAACTAGTGGAAGAAATATTCTTTTTGAGGTAGGTGATCATGATTTTCTTAAATATTATATATGGAAAAGTGTGAGAATTTTGATTATAAGGAGAAGTTTAGTCTACTATTTATTGGACCCTTTGAAATCATAGAGATATATGGACCAGTTACTAACTAATAGATTTCTCTTCGTGTTTATCATCGGTACACTATGTTTTTCATGTTTCTGTGTTGATAAAGTATGTGCTAGATTCATCTAAAATTTTTATACCAAAAGTAGTAAATCTTGATTTAAAACTTTATTATGAATAATAACCTATTCATATTTCATATCACTGAGATCATGTATTAGGGATTAGGAAATTCAACATGTTAAGGTTTTATAGAGTAACCACATGGTTGGATAAGAATCATGGGAATCTAAAAATTATATATAGGAATGACATACTCACTTTTTTTAAAATTAAAAATTGAATGTTTTAAATTTCTAAAAGGGGGGATAATATAAAAACCTTGGTACATATAGAATAATTTCATTTCATACTGGAATTTAATAGTGAAACATATTATTAATGTATAATGACATACTTTGAACATGTATAAATTATTGAATATATTATAATATAATAGTAACAACACATGTAAAATTATAGATAAAAATTATGTATCTTATAATAGTAATTGTGATATATTTATATAATGGGATAAGTGAATAAATGGTTTAGAAATGATAAATAAAGTGTTCGTATGTTTATACAACATAAATATTTAAAACAAATTATAAGTAATATGTATATTTAATAGAAAGTATATTTTCGTAAAATAAATTAAAAAATTAATATTTTGTTGTCTTATTATTACATGATAATTTTAGGATACGATATTTATGTTTCAAGGGTGTTATAAAATCATTTATGAATTTAAAATTGTTATTTTATTAATAACCGATGATTTTAATGAAAAGTTATTTTTATCATATAAATAAAATTATATTCATGAAGGAGAGATTATATTTTTATTTTATATTTCAAAAAATGGTTATCATATTTTTTTCTCTAAAATACATCAATTTTTTAATAGTTAAATATGATAATTTACTTTATATATACATTATACGATAAATAAACTATTCCTTAATTAAGCACTACATTAATCACAATAATATCAAAACCATGTAAATTACTGTATTATATTTAGTGATAATTCTAAAAATATTCATTTTATTTAACTAATTTAATAATCTAATAAATATAATATTTAGAAAACATTGTTGTCCTCCACTATAAAAACCACCCATCACCACCTCATATCCTCACACCTAAAATTATTTTATCCTATTTAATTTATACCGAATTACCTTCACAAGACTCTTCCCCACTTCTAATACCTAATGGTCTTAGGAAAAGAAAAAAATCCAATGGTATTGAAGTGGTTCTCAATGATAATAATTCCATAGGTAAAATCTCCATTCATTTTATTTTATATTCCTCTGAATTTCTTTTCTTTTCATATTTTCTCTTCACCTCCACTTATCTACGTGACATTATAATTATAATATGTTATGTATAAAGTAATTTTATTATTTTACTAGAGTATATATCATAAAAACACTCATATTTTCCTCTAATTCGTTAAAATGAATGCAAAATTTGTGAAGTGTTGATTCACCGCCTTCATAGACAATGAGTTTTCATTTTCTATTACCACCTTCAAGGCTAGTCAAAAAATATTATTATGGATAAATAAAATTACAGTATATATATTATAACTTCATTAATGATATAGAACTAATTTATAGACACATAATTAAATAAAACCAAACTACTTTTTGATTGTCAGAAAAACCCCACCAATTATGAACAAAACCTTACTCCTTAATGTTTTATTAGTCATCCATATATCATATTAAATGATTACTAGTTTCATTTAAAATTATTAACAAAATTTCATTCCACTTAATTATTTTTTCTACCATTCTACATGAAAATCAATAATTAACCAAGCATGGAAACCATAAAATAAATTCACCCAAAACAATGAAAATAAAAAAATATTATCATTCGATGGCTTAAATGATATTTCAAAAAGGCCATATATGTTTTATAGATTTGAATATTTTTATTTAATATATTAATAAAACTCTTTAATTTATTAAATTTGATATTTGAACACATTTTATGTAAGAAGAATATGAGGTAAGGTACTTTACTTCAAAAACATAATGTTAAAATTCCATTTTTGGAAATTTCAAATAGAATGTTTTATGATATAGGTATTAATGTTTTTTGGTTATCTTATGGTTCTTAGAAATTACATATGATTACCTTTGGGACCTATATCTCCCTCCATTGCATTGGGTATGTTTATGTTTTAGGATGACTGTATGATTACTTCAAATGCAACTGTGATGGTTACACCATAAGATATTTCTGTGGGTTATGTCATAAGGCTTCTGCAACGGTTACATTACAAGTTATTCATGAGGGTTAAAACCCATATGGTAGACATGAGGGTTACAATATTAAGTAAGAAATTGTCCTTTTTTCCTTTTTTATTTTATTTTATTTTTTATGTTTTTGTGAAAATATATTGTTTTCGTAATGGAATTTTACCATACATGATGGGTGATAAGTATGTCACTGTGAAATTGATTTCATATGATTAAAATAATTCATGACCTGATAGTTTCTATCATTTTTTAGGTTTCTTACTAATATTTTTGTGCTCATATAATGTTTCTAAATATTTTTTGTTGTTCTAAGGATGGGTGAGAAAAAAATATCAATCCAAGTTAAATGTTGGGTAGATCTGTCAAGGAAATAATTATTGTTTTATTAAAATATTTTGTATTATATATGAAAGGGATGTTGTTTCAATAGTATATAATTTATATGATTATGGGATAATATGTTTTAATTATTTCATTATAATATAAAACTATAAGGAAAAAATATATTTTCGAATGTAATAAGTCTATTATAGTTAAAATAACTGGATTATATAATGTTTATGGTCGAGACCATATAACAAAAACATTCATGGGTTATTTATGTTCAGTGTTTAAAATAAAATATTCTATCAAATAAAATTCAATTCTTCTAGAATAATATGATGTTACTTGATTAATATTAAAGATTTCATCTTTCTAAAAATAATTAATAAAAATTCGGAGTACAAATTACATTGGAAACTAATTAATACATAGAATGGAAGATTCATTAAAAAATGAAATAAGGCATCTGGAAAATGTATTCAGAAGGAAATAATTGAAAATTGATTAATTTAATTATATTTTATAGAGGTTAATTTATAATAAAAATAATAAATTGAAATTATAGTATTATATATAATAGATTTTTTTTTGGAAAATACACCAAAACAACATAGAGGATATTGATTAATCATATGAAAGTAAGAGATAAGGATAACTATACATACTTGAATTTATTTAGTAGAATTATGAAATGAATATAGTCAAAATGGTAAGTAAATATGTAAAATCAAGATATTAACTAAGTAGAAAAAAAATATTCTTTTGAAGAGAGTTGTAGTATAAAATTCATTATAATTTTATTTTTATAAAAAACACGATTTCAATGAGGAATTGGAAGTAAACCCTAACTTATACTCCTTAATTCTATGAAGTAAATTTTACCTCCAATATAATAAAGGAATGAATATAAATAAATAAAATAAATATCCTATTTATATATAAGTTACCTTTGATACTATTTAATTATAATAATTTTTTACACTTATAATAGTTAGTTATTTTTTACTTCCATTAACAAAGGATATCATCATACATTTTTGTATACATGTTTCATAATAAAGATGAAAATATTAATTTATTTATAACATTTTCATAATTCATAAGATAATTAATGGAGTGGAATCACGTTGTACCAATGATTTATTATGTTCTATATCAATTTTATGTAATATATGAGCATGGTTCGTGGGAAATTAACTTGCAATAAGCATGTTCCATGAATTTTCTCCATACCAACATGTTGGATTTTAATGAACATTTGTATTTTGTAACACATATATAACAATATTTAAAAAATAATATAATCATTTAGATCATATATTAACCATATTAATTTCATGATACATATAAATTATGAAAACAATGTTGTTGGTGATGCAACATTCGTATAGTTGGTTGAACCAACCAAGACAAGAACATGTTATGCTAGTTAATTAATAAGTAATTATGGTTATATAATTGAAGTATTATATTTAATTACTCGTACTGATGTTAAAACAAATTAATTATAGTATTGAAAGAATTTTAACATGATTTTCCATCAAAATAAAATCAAAAAATAATCCAATGAACTAGATACAAACGATGTTGAAGTCTCTCCTTCAGAAAATAGGCTCCATCAAAATGAAGATTTATGCTAAATTATTGGGACTATAAGAAACCAAAATAATAAAAATATTTAATATAGGATACAATTTTAGATATTAATTTCACAAAAAAATAAATTGAGGGGTTTGAGTTTTTTACAATAGGGGTTTATTTATATATGGGTTTTGATTGAAATTTTCAATAATTCCTATAACAAAATGTATAGGGATGTAATTTTAAAAATTAAAATAGTAAAAAGTTATAAAATAAATGATAATGGATGAGAAAATTTTAATCACGAACTAATAAATTCATTTAAAGACTTGGTTTCATGATATTGTAGTTCCTTACCATCTTCAAATCTATTTAGTATATTTTACATATATCGTGATGACTCGTGTTTTACCTTAGTATGTTTTTTTGAGAAAAATGAAATTAGACATGTTAAATAACAATAAAAATATGAATCCAAATTTGAAATCCATTATTTTTTTTTAATTTATTAAATTAATAATAATTAATTATTAAACAAAAAATGCTAAACATAAGAAAATAATCAGAGAAAAATATATATATTAACCAAAAAATATATTTTTTATTATTTCTACATAAATAATAAAAGGCAGATGATATATAACTTAATTGATTATATATTTAAATTAAAAAATAATTAATTTTGTAACACCCTAATAATTGTGAAAATAATGACTATATTCACTAGGGTACAAGATATACAGCATCAAGCTTAATCAAATTTGAAGTATTATTATTTATATTTGACCATTATAAACTATTCTTTAAATCCACAGGTATGAATAGGATGAAACAAATTAAAACATATATATCATGTCCTTTATCAATGAATATGAAATGATTAATTAGTTTTAAATATTAATTGTTATTTATTAATTTAATTTTTTTTCGAAAATATGTTTTTCAATAAAATTATTTTCAATTGTTTTATGTGAAAATAAATCTTTTAAAAAAATTTAAAAATTAAATTTATTTAATGAACTTCTTTATTTAAATATTAATGTCAATATAATCTTTGGGTTATTGTTTTTAAATTTTATGAAATTTGTTTTTTTTTAATTTCAAAAAAAATATTCTTTTATAACAATATTTTCATTTTGAGTGTTTTAAAAGTCATATTTTTATTTAATATTAGTTTTAAAATTCATTAAGTTCCTTTTAATTTATAATAAAAGAATATTTTATTAAATGATTTTTAAAATATAGAACAAAACCATTTTAACATTCAATATTAATTTTTCTAGAAAAAAAGATTTTCGATCATTATTTCAAATTAATATAAATTTGAAATTCTCTTCAACAATTAATTAAATATTTAAAAAATTATTTTATATTTTGAATAATGTGGATAAAATTTAGTAAAAACAAATCTTTATTTTATTTTAAATATGAATAATATCTTTTCAATTTTTCTACTAATGTAAAGGGTCAATCGGGAAATTAATGTTAAAAATAAAATGATAAGGACTATAAAAAGGTCACAAAACATCCCTTAGTTTTATATGATGAATATATAAACTCAAAAATAATCTTAAATTATAATAAATTACTTTTTTTCATTTTCTTCATTATTGTTAAATATATAATATTTAAATTAATATAATTCCAAAAATGTCACACTCATGCTTTTAATAAGTAGAATATTTTTAAAATAGTGATTATATAGGAATTTTTCAGTTATAAAACTTAATTTTAAATATTATTAATTTTAATTATTAAAATTTATTTTTAATTTATAAATACTAAATAAATAACTTAAATTCTTACACAATGCTGATGTAGTAATTATTAAATTAATAGTAACATAAAATATATAATTGAAAATTTGTTATAAATAATATGATATAAATCACTCCTTATATTCCATGTTTCATTATATTAAATGAACAAATTATATATGTTTTTATTATTATTTTTAATTATATTATTTTATTTTATTTATAAATGTCAAATAAAATGAATAGTTCAAAAATTGACCTTACTTTTAGATTATATAAAATAATATTTTATTTAAATATTTAAAATTCAAAAAGAACACATTATTTAAATATGTTAATAATATATGGTATATTAAAACATTTGGAGTCAATTTATGGTATGTTTTCCTTTTATAGTATACATATTAACCCCTTAACAATAAACAATATTGATATCATTATAATTGTCAAACATGATAATGGATGGTTAAAACAAAATAAAATGGTAAAAATGGGATCAACGTGTTAAAAATTACATTCTATTAGAGTATTAAAACTCATAGTCATCTTATCATTTAACATTATATATTTTGATCCCTTTGATATCAAAATTTATTTATATTAATATAGTATTTTAATAAAATCCAATAGTTCCCTTCCCCACTCTTATAAAATGGAACCTCTTCTTCTTATTTAATCACACGTCATGAAAATTTGGTGAAGAAAAGATGTGCAAAATTCCCTTACATACATCAATTGAAACATTCTAGAGGCCTGGTTTTTATTGGAATTCCATAATTGAAGTGATTTTGGAGTAAACAATAAGGGGTTTTTCAAAGAAGATTTATCATTCTTAACAAAGAATTTTTAATTTATTACATCCCCTACTAATTAAAATGTTTTTTAAAGGTAATATAATAACATTAGTATATCCAAGATAATGATATTTTATTATGTTTATTTAATAACTTATATCCATCTCTGTCTCCAATAAAATTAGTTTGAATCCATCACTTATATATACTTCTAAATACCACCATGTGAAACTATGCAACATGGTTTCAATCACCACCTCTCATGGTTTGTTGTAATGATGGATCTAGGGTATATATATGATATTAAAGAAACATTTACTTTTACGAGAATAAAATATTTTATTTAATTTATTAACTTTCCACTCACCAAAAATGATAAAATCATTCAGGCATAAGTAGAGACTACCACTTCCACAAAGTTATGTGATTCATTTTTTATAACCACATCACATGGAAGATGTATGTTGGAATATATTAATAAATAATATAGTATTTATGAAACATGTAGAATATAAGCCATGAATGAAAATATATAGTGTATACAAGAGTACAATAATGTAAACTGAAACATAAAATAAAAAATAAACACCCAACATGAATGATAAGCCAACCTAACAAACTACAAAAGTAAAATGTTATATTGTAATAACTATTTCTCTATTTTCTCAAAACACCATATGTGGTCTAATGAAGTATGTATACTTTTTTATCTATAATATATAATGACATATCTATCATCTTCCAATGACATGACTGAAAATTAAATTTTAATTATATCAATCACAATTAAGGAAAAAAGTGAGAAACCAAGCATTGAACCAGAAAATTATAAAACAGAGTCATTAATGGGCAATTTGAGTTTAGCAGTATCAATTTACCTAAAAAAATTTCTATATATAGAGGTTACCATAGTTCCTGGTACATCCATTATTAGTTCTTGAAAGTCATAGGTGAACATGCCACAAGACATGATGTACTCGTGAAAGATGATCTTCCCTTTATTGATTCCGACGAGTAGAATTTTG
Organism: Viscum album; assembly: GCA_963277665.1. Lineage (NCBI taxonomy): Eukaryota > Viridiplantae > Streptophyta > Magnoliopsida > Santalales > Viscaceae > Viscum > Viscum album. The sequence goes on along the minus strand of OY728161.1, from coordinate 2,117,253,383 downwards.
TCCTTCATCTCAATCTAGGTGTATTTCTCCATAATAATAGTCACCCTTACTGACATACCCATAATTTTAGCCACCTCCTCTTTAGCATCATTGAGTAACAAAACCTGCTCAACCACTTATTCGTCAGAACTCAATAGAACACTTAATGATATATCAAAGATGCCACCTGATATCAATTTGAACCCAACCTCATTGTCTGTCTTCTTGAAGGTTATCATTTTTGTTGATTGATTATTCATTGTAGGAGGTATGGAGGAGTAATCCTTCCTACCATTCCTTCTCATGTGACTCATATTACTCCTTGTGCTTGGATGTTCACCTACTGAATAACTGTGATAGTTTTCACTAGGTTACTTCACATAGACCACATGTTTATAGAGTGAATCAGTTTTTCTTTGCTCATACCATCTACTAAAAGGCCTTAAATTTTTTTTAAAGGAATTGAAGACCTCGTTATTGGGATATAACCCCCTGACTTTCCTTCTATGGTTTTATAGTATACATCTTGAGCATCTCCTTGCCTTCAATTATGCAAGTCACCACAAACAGAACATAAAACATCAGTAATGGTAGAAGTAGGAACAACCTCGTCACCTCTATCCATATGAACAATAGAAGGCTCACTCCCATTCACTTGAGTTTCACCTCAAAGAGCATCATTCTGAGGAAATCCATTTTACGTGCAAGCACTATCATTATAGATCTATGTGTTACAAGTAGAAGAACCAGCCATGTCCTATCTCAACCTATTAATGAAAGAAGAGACCATCATATTATTCTGAGTCACCACTGACTTCTTCACAAAAGTAGTTCCCGACCAACTCAAATAAGATGCTACTCATTCAATCTAATCAAAACCATCACAAGGCTCAATTGACACATAGTCCATTGAAAAACTAGTATGGAAACACTCCCCCATTGGCAGCAGCAACTGAGGAGCACCCAGGCCATTCTGCAATCTACAGGAGACTACAGTCACTTTTTTATTGACAACAATAACTCTAAAATCAAAACCCATTGGTGTTTGTTATGGAAAACTAGCCTCATCATGAACATCTAGTTCGATGAAACTACTATTGTCCAACTTCCTTCCAAAAATCTGATACCCTCATCAACAATTATCCACTAAGTGTCCCAACCACTTGTAGATAGAACAAAACTCAGTCCTTGATTCTTTGATCACATGTTTTTTTCATCGATACTCCCCACCAAAATTAATCCATACAATATCAAATGACACACTTGACACATCCATTTCAACACACACACGGTTTAATAGGATGAAAAAGTGACTCTTTCAGACTACAAAATCATAAATTTCTACCAAAAAGTATCCCAATCCTTCTAATAATATATGTTTTCTTCAAATGGTAATGGGAAATTTGGAAAACTCAACTAAAATTCCATTGAAGAAGGATCCCTATTCATATGAATGTAGAACATTCATCAAAATAGATAAAAGTAAAATATGTTGAATCTATGGGGTGCACTTGACTATGATCTAATTAAATCTTGATCCAAATAAGAACTCATAATATGGTGCCTATCTATAGGATCCACTATCACCATCTCCTTAAATCCCAAGATCCAAAGGAATTCCTATCAAAATCATACACTGATGGATGACAATGCTTAAACAATGTGATCAATTTGAGATTATTGAGTGTCCGGGTTTGAGTGAGCTTCGTGGTTAAGAACAGGAGGTTGGGGAATCCATCAAGAAAAAATGGAACTTTAGGGAATGTATGAACATGAGGAATCAAGGGAAGGGGTCAGGGTTATAAAAATAGTGAAAAGTAGGAACCACTCAATTATGTGTCATAAGTATTTCCCTTACTAGTGGAAGAGGGGTTATCGTAATGTCCCAGCCACCGTCGTGACCACGAATTCACCTAAGAAAAAATTCTCACTCCCCCCATGACCAACATATGACATGATGCATATAGAAAAAGTCCATTAATTGGTGATTATATACATACCTAGTAGGATAAATTGAAATATGATGGGATATATGATAGATATATTTTTGGAATATAAATATTGTAGGTACTGCAACCTAAATCTTTATAATATAAAATCCATTAACAATGAGATATATATACATGTAATCAAACCATATTAACCCAAATGAGAGATATTTGGATCCCCATGTGATATCCTAGCCTAGGAAAAAGAGTGCCAATAGTTGAATAAGTCAATTAACAAATCCCAGCATTCGACACACCATTTTGAAGAGACATCCATGTTAAGCTACAACTCAATAGTATTACACATAGTCGGGGGCCAAAATATCATGGTAGAGGACCCATTTCATGGAACAATTGGAGGTTTTCACAGAGTAAATAGATAAATGGCCCATGCCATGTCCTCTTAAGAGGGTGACATAGAATTATCTATAAGGGAACCATGCACATCCTAGAAAGAGGGTTCCACTCATGAAGTTGGTAGAAAACCCATGCCCAGCCCACATGGATTGTTCAAATATAGTAGTCAATGAACCACAGATTGATATAGAAGGGGGGGACTAGAATAGATGATATATGACCCATGCCTTTCTAAAAATATGGTTATACTCTAATATTAGATGTCCCATATACAAAATTTATGGGAGGCATCCACTTGATGAAAGGGTATAGGACCCATGAACTATCCATGTAAAATTGATCCACTCAAATAGTTCACTGATGAACCATGTACATCCTAACTTGTGAGTACCACCTTAAATCCAATGGTTATCCTTCTTAGTCACTATCATTTTAGACCATATCCAAAAGAATCTACCCACTCTCATTGTATATCAAAGTTTACTATTGTGTCTACTATCATGTTCCATATAAGATAGGATACTCGAAAGTAAAAATATGTGTCTAAAAAAATGATATATGAGTGGTTTATATATCCCAAAATAGTGATAAGGCGTACACATCTTGTATGTGGAACCAAAAAATGTGTGGTGCCACACTGATATCTTGATCTCCCCCTATCGATACATGGCTAGCTTCCTAGGTAAGATTACATTGCATGTGAAGGGACTATACAGTTTCTCTAAGCCACTCAGGGTCTTACCCATACTTCAAGCCTCATTTATGGGGGATTTACATTTTATTTGTTCTTCAGCATATGGAGTAAGACTAGCCATGCCCATTACTATATACTCTATAATTTTATGCCATGTTTTCCACACATGTGTCACATGACATCAGTGGTTCCTACATGGTGTATGATATATATAATTTTTTAGAGACCCTATCATCAAAAATTCATACCAAACATGTCTCCTATTTATTAAAACTACAGGGCATTTAGTTGTGGTTTTCAATATTTTCATACACACCTCCATTATTCTAAGTCCTTTCCTACCACTACCACTTCCATATATTTTACACCCTAAAACAGTGGTAAGATCCCATGTTCATTATTTCTAGCCACCTAGTGGCATGAAATTTTTTTCATTCTACCATGCTGGTTTATTGCACGACATGTGCACCTCCCACCATCAGTGTTTTGTCTTATATTGTGAAATCCTAAATTGGGTTCCACTCAATGGTGACCTAAGGAAAGTTGGACATATGACCTCAAGCATACCCCCTGTACTTCATAGGCTTCTAACTAATAGTGATGGATGAGGTTTTTCCAGCGGTGAGACTCTTCCCTCATTAGCATTGGGTTTCATAGTGGATGTATAAAAATATGTAAATAGAAGAAGCGGTATAATAAAAAGAAATATGGAGGCATAATATAAGGATTAAATAGAAAGAACTACATAATAATAAAAATATAGAAACTAAATCATATATAAAATTATAATGATACATTGAATGTTTCTACAAAACTAGAAATTATGCATAGATGAAAGTATGAAATAAATATTAACCAAAAGAAGAAACAATTACCCAAAAATTATACACCAACCTGAGGATATAAATGATGATTTTATACCCATATACATCCTAATATAGGAAATAAAACCCATTTCAACAAATAGGGAAACTTCCCATTATTAATAGCACCATATACATAATCTTCATTTGTACCCTTAGTAGTGAAAATGGGGTGTGGGATACATTTAAATTGGCCACCAAAAATATCACTATACCATCCATTCAATTTAATATAAAATAAAAAAAATCATATATATTTATGAAATAAAATATATTATAGGGTTTTAACTACAAAAATATATGCTTCGACCTCACCTAGTTTGATATCATTTAATAATATATGAAACTAAAAATTAGTTTATAATTAGTGAAGTAAGAGGATCCATGTTTTGATATAGTAATATTGTAACAATAATAATATTATTAATAGAGGAATAAGTAAATAATCACAGAATCCTCTATAGTGATAATACTATAAGATGATCCAATGTAGTGACCAATGCATCCATGACCGTAGTGGTCAAGACAACTCAGTAATAAACTATATCCATGATTTAAGGGGACTGAGTTTAACCCTTGGTGCATCACCCAATGAATTACACCATAATATGAATCTAAATGGGTCAAATGATATTTCCCATGGTAAGAATGTGATATGTAATTATAGGGACCAAAGAGTGTATCCCATGAGACATAGGTCTGAAGACATTATAAATATGAAACAATATTTAATTAAATTATAATTACCCTACTAAGAGAAATATATATTTATACGTTCCATTTAAAATTTAAAGACTCATTTAATTGATTTTAAACACCTACCATGTGAGGGTCATGTGAATCTATGATGTAATATCCACTAAAAATTCTATAATTTAATTATTGCACTTACCCTAATGAAGGTTAAGTTAAAGGTCACCCGAATAATGGTGTAGATATTCCCACATGGGTCACCAAGGAAGAGTTATGGAAACACCCTACATGGTGTAGTCAAAGATGAGAACTAAACCTTGAACAACACAAGGATTTTTTATATATTTGGATCCAAATTATGATCACATTAGTTATAATCATATAATATAAATATAATAACAATTCCAAAAATGAAATTAGTTCGTGCACAGTAAAGAATATTTACAAAGAAACGAGACTTGAGGGATGAGTTTTAGAGCACATACATCTATCCTATATCACTATACTTGTCATGTATCAACCTTTAGAATGGTTTGGATCAAAAAAATATAATAAATGGATCAATACATACAAAATAGGGTATATGAACCAATATTCCAAAAAATCAGTCTATGAGAACAGAAATGAATAATTGATTAGGATTAATAGAGTACATACCAATGCAAATCCAACATAAGGAATGATTGGAGAATTTGAATTGAGAAAAAGGAATCATGATCACGAACTATGGATGATGGATTTTGGAGATCAAAATGAGTGGAGGGATCTCATGTCCACTATAATGTTAAAAGGATGATGTGGCTAAGTCATAAAACAATATGGGTGTTTTAGTGATTATACATGAGAAATAGAGGGACATGGTTTGGCCATATGGGTTGGAAGCATGGTTGGCCAAAACATGGAACAACCATGCTTTTTTCACTATTTAAGGATGTTACCTTCATGGGTCATCTACACTATTTTAGAAACCATGCACCAACCAAGAATATATTCACTGCTAAATTTTGTAGAGACACCCATAGGAGGATGATGCCCTAGGAAAAAGGTTTATGAAATCTATTCTCCCTTAATGGTAATCTTTTCATCACATCATGGTAATTTCAAATCATGTTGATGGGCTCACATTGTTTCCCCAAATGTTGTGGGCCAATACATTTTTCCACCATCCGTGGTTATGAGCTTTGAACAGGATAAGACCACCTATTTTACTTTAAATAACTCATTATAAATCAACATTAAAACCGAAATAATGAATTAGGGAGTGTTTTAATGGATGGTTATTAGAGTCTTCCCCACTTAATGGAACTTTTCCCTGAGTTCACCTATCATGATCAGTGAAACATTGTCTGTGAACACATCCATTGAGTATGTATGTCAGCCTAACACTCCAAAGTGTCATCATATACCCAACCATGCTTCCATAACACCCATAATAGATAGGAAGGTAATCTTTATTTTTCCTTCGTGCTCTGATCAACAATGATTATTGTACAATATGTTAAATTAGAATCATCATCTAACTCAACCTCATTGGGATCAAATGAATGATATGGGTTGACATGATAATAGTGATCTTATGATACATGTATGAAATCGTACATGTCACAATAAATATTTAGTAATAGTAATAGCATGGCTTCTAACCATACTATAGCATCCCGTCTTTTTATAACATAACTTTTCATTCCATTACACGGAACTAAGGATCTTTAAGGTTTAGTGTCTTGGAAACAAGGAACATAAAACATGAAACAAAAAAAAATTCTTCTTAAACACTTGAAAGGCTTCTCCTCATGTTCACCCTAGGCTCATTACTGCATCTCATAACCTGGGGACATACCTCAAAAGGAAGGGTGAGCAGAAGGCCCAGCAAGGGAAACAAGTGAAACATTTTACATATGAACTTGAGATACATCAATAAAGTCATGAAAAGAACTTTAATGCATGAAAATGAAATCATGAGGCATATCATAATAAAAATAAAACTTTTTCATAACTTGAAGATGTGGCTAATTAATTTAACATAGACAATCATGAACATATCACCAAGGTCCATCCCCAAGGTGTCATTTTAAAATTACCAAGGTTATTCACCAAGGTATCGTGAAAATTGTAATCTCTAGTGGTTACATCATTACCCAATGCATTGGAGCGCTATCAGGGCGCACCATTAAATTTTCCTTTATTATCATGTGAGCCACATATATCATCATCAAACATTTCATAAAAAACCCATATAGAATAAAGGAAATGGGTTTCATTTTCATAATCATAACTTTTTAAAAACTGCTTTAAAGACATGATCTTTATATCACTTTAAAACCCACAGAAAAGGAAGGTGGGTCTCATGTATGTAAATCCCAGAATTTAAAATAGAACATTTTGGTATATATGTGAATACCCCTTTAGAAGAAAGAGCTTTGAGTATTCACTTAATAAAATAAAAGGACTTTAGAGAAAGAGATAGACATTTTGAGACAGAAATTCTGCAGCATAACGGCAATGTTCCGAGGTTTTAGAAGACATTAAAAGAGAGGTAAAATGGGTCAAACATTTATAAATGACCCATAAAATAGTACATGGTCAGAATAAGAAGGATACATGATCATGGTAATGAAATTTCAAGGACATACCATTTGAAATGAAAAACATGGAAGGAAGAAAAAAAATTAGATTTCTCTTATGAAAGTTCGGCAGCCTAACGGCGTTACTTAAACATAAAAAAAATGATTTGAAAAGATCAAATAGGATCTCTCATCATTTAAAAATAAGAGTTCAGTATGATAGATATAGAGATAATTCCCCAACATAACAAAAATGAACTTGAAAGAATTGACATGAAAGTAGAACTTCAAAACGAGAAGGGTGAAGAACCACTTAAAAATTCGGCAGCCTAACGGCGCCACTTAAAACATCAAAATACTGAATTGGAGAGATCAAATGGGGTCTCTCATCATATGAATATAAGAGTCCAGTATGATATATATAGATATCATACCCCAATATAACAAAAAGAAACTTGAAATAATTGACATGAAAGTAGAACTTCAAAACGAGAAGGGTGAAGAACCACTTAAAAATTCGGCAGCCTAACAGCGCCACTTAAAAATTCAAAATACTGAATTGAAGCGATCAAATGGAGTCTCTCATCATATGATCATAAAAGATCAGTATGATAATTTATAGATCATACCCCAACATAATAAAAAGGAACATGAAATACTTGAATGAAAATAGAACTTGAAAACGAGGAAGGTGAAAGAATCCCTTAAAAATTCGGCAGCCTAACGTCGCCACTTAAACATTCTTAAAACGAATTGATGAGAGCAAGGGGGGGGGTCTCTCATCATATGAACATGAAATAGGCAGTAGGATGAATATAAAAGAACATCCTCCAACATAAGAACATGGAGTATAAAAGAAAAGACATAAAAGAGATTACTTGAAAAGAAAGAGAGAGGCCAGATCCCTTACCTTAAAATGTAACTCTTAAACCTCAAAGGTTGGGACCTTGAGTGCTTTGGGGCACCTTGGGAGGACTCCTTGGGAGGTAATGAGACCAAAAATTCGTTGGGAATGAGTGGGGAGTCGAATGGATGAGAGGAGGGCTTGGTATTTATAGGGAAAGTGAGGGGACAAGGCATTAATGGCCAAGGGACACCTCACATGTGCTTTTCTCAAACCCATGTGCTCTCCCTTGTCATTTATCGTGGAGTTAGGCCACATGGGGCCCCCAAAACAATAATTCATAACCCTTGTCCGGCCAACCCTCAAAAGATCTCATGACATCATCATGACACCATTATGATGTCATTAAACATACCGAAACCCTAAAACTGTATTTTTACTATTCACTGAAAATTCAACTTTCTCAGAAAAATCCCAAAATTTCACATTAACCAAATATCAATTCTCTGATTTCAAAAATGAAATCCATTTTATAAAAATAATTTTCTAAATATTTTTAATTTAATTTTTAAATAAAAACACTATTCATCGAAAATTCATTTTTTCAGAAAAAACCCCAAAAATTACCATAATATAATATCGATGCTCTGAGTTCAAAAATAAAGTCATTTTTATAAAAATAATTTTCTAATTATTTTTAATTAAATTTTTAATTAAAAAACACTATTCATCCGAAAAAACTAATACTTGAATAATAATTAATGAAACCGTTATTTAACTATTTTATTGAACCACATTACTTAATCAAGGTGCCTAGATTATTTTAAAACTTTCTTTAAGTGAGATTTCTAATCCATTTGGTCATATTACTAATCCTAATCATAAAATCACTATTCATATTTTACTATTCATCAAAAATCAAGTTGATCTTATTAGACTCTAAATTTAGTACTGAACATAATTGCATAAGACCATTTTTTTGAAAATCATTACACATTTTTAATTATTTAGGGTTTACATAAACATATTTAAAATATCCTTTTTCTAAAATTCATCAAAAATATGCATATTATATTTATCCGGTCATTTCAAAATTCATAAACTTCATCATAAGAAGAAATCCCAATTTTTATTTAAAACAAGGATTACACAAGGTAGTTACGGTCTCGTTACATAACCCCTTATAATACCAGCATAGGACCTAAGAGTAAGGTGTGCTAGGGTGATAGAAGCTTGGGGCAGCTCAGTCAACATTGCCCGAGTAGTAATTTCTATCAGTTTGAACTTCTCACGAAGGCGATTCCGTTCCAGCTTCACATGATGAAGTTCGGCTTGGATTTGATCCAGAGCAAAACCCAGTGGTGCTACCTCCTTCCCAAGCTCTGTTAGATGGGCTTCGATCGGTCCAAGACTACTAGGTGAGGCCATCAAATCTTCTTTCTATAATAATTAACCAAGATTACTTATATTTTGAGACAATAATCAAAACATTTTGTTCACAGCGGTCATATTGAACGATGGTTATATAATAGTCAAAACCCACTGATCTCATTTTAATTATAATCATGTTTATCAAATAAAACATTTTTGTTGAGTATAACAATAACACATAAAATTAGGAAACAAAATTTATTTAAAAATTTCGGGTCGTTACAATCTTCCCCCCTTAAGAAATTGCGTCCTCGCAATTTTAAAATTGGGTTTTAAAATTTCATTGAAAGCCCCACATCAGAAAAGGAGTCAGTGAAACTATTACTTTAAAATAAAGAAAGGGAAGTACAAAGGTCACCCAAGTTAACCCACACTAGGGTTCCATGTAGGAAAACATGGACATGGAGGAGAGAACAAAGGGTCAAGTTCTGAGGGAGAGTGATAGAGAACATGATTAGGAGAAAGTTAACCATGAGAAAATCCCAAACTTATGATGTGTGTAAAAGGTCTTTTATTACCTAGTAGGAAACGTAAACCAACAACATTTTTGTTTTACGTTTCTTTTCATAATTTTGAGGATTTCATTTACTACATAGAACAAAAACATAAGAAAATATACCTACCTTCAAGTAGAGTTTCATCCTTTAACAAGTCCCTACCAACACTAATCTTTTCTCCAAATGATGAGAATTCAAAAACACTTGGTCTCATAAAAGCACAAGAATCATCTTCTATAGAATCACATAATCTACAAAAGATTAACTATCTATTTCTTCTATCTTTAAACATTATCCCAAAAACAGAAAAGTTAAGGTAAAACAACTCTTCAAGAAGAAAGAATCCCATAGGAATGGAAACTACTTTTAAATAATCAAAGTTCCATGGTACTACCCAAAGTTCATCATAGACCATTCCATAAATAACTGTCCTTAAAATTCCTCAAAACAAACCAAACTAAGATTGAAACCCAAATACAATAAGGATTTGATAACATAGTCTTCCAAAACAACTTCATTGTTCATCTCTAGACAACATCAACCACTCCTAACATCTTATAAAAAAATGTCGCTAACCTAAACATATTTTACCCAAGATAGGTTAGTCAATACCATAAGTAACCTAAATTACTATAAGTTCACCTTAAATTCATCGATTCTTCAAAATATAAGTCAACATTACTCCTCAATGAAAATACCGTAGTAATCTATTTACCTCGATCAAATATGGTTCCCAAAATAATGAACGTCTTCCAAAATAATAATCATATTTTAATCCCCTGATCATCCCTGTCATATTAATATGAAAATCGTCGCATTTCCTATCACATTGGTTTTCGGAACATGTTCTTCCATTTCCCACCATTAACTAAGAAGAGAAAGCATAATTAGGGGCTTAAGTACTTAGCTAATAATCATGAAAAGGAACTGAAAGCATATAAGGATAACTTGTATATGAAATGTATACCCTAAATTGTGATCTCCTAGGTTCCCATCTAGGTTATGAATGATCATATATTCTTATGTGAACCTTTAATTTATTTTATCTTTGTTCCTTTAACAATGGTTCATACCAAGCTTATGAATTTACCAAAGCATATCCCCCGGGAGTGTCGTAACCAAGAGTGCAGCAAGGCCCGTTGTCGTGTACCAGTTCCCGTTCGAGTCTAGCTCAAAGCGGTGTTTTCGGGTTTTACCCCTATGTACATCTGTGCCAGAGTCACCTCTACCTGCTCGTATCCAGACAGGGATGTATTTGCTTGGCAACCCCTTACTCAATACTCACCAAAATACCAGGAAGATTTCCTATATTAAACTTTTCTATAGGGTTCATCCTAGAGTTTTCATATCCTAATTTCCACAAATAACTAAACCATCCTTTGATACCAACTATAGCATCCCGTCTTTTTATAACATAACTTTTCATTCCATTACACGGAACTGAGGATCTTTAAGGTTTAGTGTCTTGGAAACAAGGAACATAAAACATGAAACAAAAAAAACATTCTTCTTAAACACTTGAAAGGCTTCTCCTCATGTTCACCCTAGGCTCATTACTGCATCTCATAACCTGGGGACATACATCAAAAGGAAGGGTGAGCAGAAGGCCCAGCAAGGGAAACAAATGAAACATTTTACATATGAACTTGAGATACATCAATAAAGTCATGAAAAGAACTTTAATGCATGAAAATGAAATCATGAGGCATATCATAATAAAAGCAAAACTTTTTCATAACATGAAGATGTGGCTAAATCATTTAACATAGACAATCATGAACATATCACCAAGGTCCACCCCCAAGGTGTCATTTTAAAATTACCAAGGTTATTCACCAAGTTATCGTGAAAATTGTAATCTCTAGTGGTTACATCATTACCCAATGCATTGGAGCGCTATCAGGGCGCACCCTTAAATTTGCCTTTATTATCATGTGATCCACATATATCATCATCAAACATTTCATAAAAAACCCATAGAGCATAAAGGAAATGGGTTTCATTTCATAATCATAACTTTTTAAAAACTACTTTAAAGACATGATCTTTATATCACTTTAAAACCCACAGAAAAGGAAGGTGGGTCTCATGTATGTAAATCCCAGAATTTAAAATAGAACATTTTGGTATATATGTGAATACCCCTTTAGAAGAAAGAGCTTTAAGTATTCACTTAATAAAATAAAAGGACTTTAGAGAAAGAGATAGACATTTTGAGACAGAAATTCTGCAGCATAACGTCAATGTTCCGAGGTTTTAGAAGACATTAAAAGAGAGGTAAAATGGGTCAAACATTCATAAATGACCCATAAAATAGTACATGGACAGAATAAGAAGTATACATGATCATGGTAATGAAATTTCAAGGACATACCATTTGAAATGAAAAACATGGAAGGAAGAAAAAAAATTAGATTTCTCTTATGAAAGTTCGGCAGCCTAACGACGTTACTTAAACATCAACAAAAATGATTTGAAAAGATCAAATAGGATCTATCATCATTTGAACATAAGAGTTCAGTATGATAGATATAGAGATAATTCCCCAACATAACAAAAATGAACTTGAAAGAATTGACATGAAAGTATAACTTCAAAACGAGAAGGGTGAAGAACCACTTAAAAATTCGGCAGCCTAACGGCGCCACTTAAAACATCAAAATACTGAATTGGAGAGATCAAATGGGGTCTATCATCATATGAAAATAAAAGTCCAGTATGATATATATAGAGATCATACCCCAATATAACAAAAAGGAACTTGAAATAATTGACATGAAAGTAGAACTTCAAAACGAGAAGGGTGAAGAACCACTTAAAAATTCGGCAGCCTAACGGCGCCACTTAAAACTTCAAAATACTGAATTGAAGCGATAAAATGGGGTCTCTCATAATATGATCATAAAATATCAGTATGATAATTTATAGATCATACCCCAACATAATAAAAAGGAACATGAAAGACTTGAATGAAAATAGAACTTGAAAACGAGGAAGGTGAAAGAATCCCTTAAAAATTCGGCAGCCTAACGGCGCCACTTAAACATTCTTAAAACGAATTGATGAGAGCAAGGGGGGGGGGGTCTCTCATCATATGAAAATGAAATAGGCAGTAGGATGAATATAAAAGGACATCCTCCAACATAAGAAAATGGGGTATAAAAGAAAAGACATAAAAGAGATTACTTGAAAAGAAAGAGAGAGGTCGGATCCCTTACCTTAAAATGTAACTCTTAAACCTCAAAGGTTGGGACCATGAGTGCTTGGAGGCACCTTGGGAGGACTCCTTGGGAGGTAATGAGACCATAAATTCTTTGGGAATGAGTGGGGAGTCGAATGGATGAGAGAGGGGCTTGGTATTTATAGGGAAAGTGAGGGGACAAGGCATTAATGGCCAAGGGACACCTCACATGTGCTTTTCTCAAACCCATGTGCTCTCCCTTGTCATTTATCGTGGAGTTAGGCCACATGGGGCCCCCATAACAATAATTCATAACCCTTGGCCGGCCAACCCTCAAAAGATCTCATGACATCATCATGACACCATTATGATGTCATTAAACATACCAAAACCCTAAAACTGTATTTTTACTATTCACTGAAAATTCAACTTTCTCAGAAAAACCCCAAAATTTCACATTAACCAAATATCAATGCTCTGATTTCAAAAATGAAATCCATTTTATAAAAATAATTTTCTAAATATTTTTAATTTAATTTTTAAATAAAAACACTATTCATCGAAAATTCATTTTTTTCAGAAAAAACCCCAAAAATTACCATAATATAATATCGATGCTCTGAGTTCAAAAATAAAGTCATTTTTATAAAAATAATTTTCTAATTATTTTTAATTAAATTTTTAATTAAAAAACACTATTCACCCGAAAAAACTAATACTTGAATAATAATTAATGAAACCGTTATTTAACTATTTTATTAAATAACATTACTTAATCAAGGTGCCTAGATTAGTTTAAAACTTTCTTTAAGTGAGATTTCTAATCCATTTGGTCATATTACTAATCCTAATCATAAAATCACTATTCATAATTTACTATTCATCAAAAATCAAGTTGATCTTATTAGACTCTAAATTTAGTACTGAACATAATTGCAGAAGACCATTTTTTTGAAAATCATTACACATTTTTAATTATTTAGGGTTTACATAAACATATTCAAAATATCCTTTTTCTAAAATTCATCAAAAATATGCATACTATATTTATCCGGTCATTTCAAAATTCATAAACTTCATCATAAGAAGAAATCCCAATTTTTATTTAAAACAAGGATTACACAAGGTACTTACGGTCTCGTTACATAACCCCTTATAATACCAGCATAGGACCTAAGAGTAAGGTGTGCTAGGGTGATAGAAGCTTGGGGCGGCTCAGTCAACATTGCCCGAGTAGTAATTTCTATCAGTTTGAACTTCTCACGAAGGTGATTCCGTTCCAGCTTCACATGATGAAGTTCGGCTTGGATTTGATCCAGAGCAAAGCCTAGTGGTGCTACCTCCTTCCCAAGCTCTGTTAGATGGGCTTCGATCGGTCCAAGACTACTAGGTGAGGCCATCGAATCTTCTTTCTATAATAATTAACCAAGATTAATTATATTTTGAGACAATAATCAAAACATTTTGTTCACAGCGGTCATATTGACCGATGGTTATATAATAGTCAAAACCCACTGATCTCATTTTAATTATAATCATGTTTATCAAATAAAACATTTTTGTTGAGTATAACAATAACACATAAAATTAGGAAACAAAATTTATTTAAAAATTTCGGGTCGTTACAATCTTCCCCCCTTAAGAAATTGCGTCCTCGCAATTTTAAAATTGGGTTTTGAAATTTAATTGAAAGTCCCACATCAGAAAAGGAGTCAGTAAAACTATTACTTTAAAATAAATAAAGGGAAGTACAAAGGTCACCCAAGTTAACCCACACTAGGGTTCCATATAGGAAAACATGGACATGGAGGAGAGAACAAAGGGTCAAGTTCTGAGGGAGAGTGATAGAGAACATGATTAGGAGAAAGTTAACCATGAGAAAATCCCAAAATTATGATGTGTGTAAACGGTCTTTGATTACCTAGTAGGAAACGTAAACCAACAACATTTTTGTTTTACGTTTCTTTTCATAATTTTGAGGATTTCATTTACTACATAGAACAAAAACATAAGAAAATATACCTACCTTCAAGTAGAGTTTCATCCTTTAACAAGTCCCTACCAACACTAATCTTTTCTCCAAATGATGAGAATTCAAAAACACTTGGTCTCGTAAAAGCACAAGAATCATCTTCTATAGAATCACATAATCTACAAAAGATTAACTATCTATTTCTTCTATCATTAAACATTATCCCAAAAACAGAAAGGTTAAGGTAAAACAACTCTTCAAAAAGAAAGAATCCCATAGGAATGGAAACTACTTTTAAATAATCAAAGTTCCATGGTACTACCCAAAGTTCATCATAGACCATTCCATAAATAACGGTCCTTAAAATTCCTCAAAACAAACCAAACTAAGATTGAAACCCAAATACAATAAGGATTTGATAACATAGTCTTCAAAAACAACTTCATTGTTCATCTCCAGACAACATCAACCACTCCTAACATCTTATAAAAAAAAGTAGCTAACCTAAACATATTTTACCCTAGATAGGTTAGTCATTCCCATAAGTAACCTAAATTACTATAAGTTCACCTTAAATTCATAGATTCTTCAAAATATAAGTCAACATTACTCCTCAATGAAAATACCGTAGTAATCTATTTACCTCGATCAAATATAGTTCCCAAAATAATGAACGTCTTCCAAAATAATAATCATATTTTAAGCCCCTGATCATCCCTGTCATATTAATACGAAAATCGTCGCATTTCCTATCACATTGGTTGTCGGAACATGTTCTTCCATTTCCCACCATTAACTAAGAAGAGAAAGCATAATTAGGGGCTTAAGTACTTAGCTAATAATCATGAAAAGGAACTGAAAGCATATAAGGATAACTTGTATATGAAATGTATACCCTAAATTGTGATCTCCTAGGTTCCCATCTAGGTTATGAATGATTATATATTCTTATGTGAACCTTTATTTTAATTTATCTTTGTTCCTTTAACAATGGTTCATACCAAGCTTATGAATTTACCAAAGCATATCCCCCGGGAGTGTCGTAACCAAGAGTGCAGCAAGGCCCGTTGTCGTGTACCAGTTCCCGTTCGAGTCTAGCTCAAAGCGGTGTTTTTGGGTTTTACCCCTATGTACATCTGTGCCAGAGCCACCTCTACCTGCTCGTATCCAGACAGGGATGTATTTGCTTGGCAACCCTTACTCAATACTCACCAAAATACCAGGAAGATTTCCTATATTAAACTTTTCTATAGGGTTCCTCCTAGAGTTTTCATATCCTAATTTCCACAAATAACTAAACCATCCTTTGATACCAACTATAGCATCCTGTCTTTTTATAACATAACTTTTCATTCCATTACACGGAACTGAGGATCTTTAAGGTTTAGTGTCTTGGAAACAAGGAACATAAAACATGAAACAAAAAAAACATTCTTCTTAAACACTTGAAAGGCTTCTCCTCATGTTCACCCTAGGCTCATTACTGCATCTCATAACCTGGGGACATACATCAAAAGGAAGGGTGAGAAGAATGCCCAGCAAGGGAAACAAGTGAAACATTTTACATATGAACTTGAGATACATCAATAAAGTCATGAAAAGAACTTTAATGCATGAAAATGAAATCATGAGGCATATCATAATAAAAATAAAACTTTTTCATAACTTGAAGATGTGGCTACATCATTTAACATAGACAATCATGAACATATCACCAAGGTCCATCCCCAAGGTGTCATTTTAAAATTACCAAGGTTATTCACCAAGGTATCGTGAAAATTGTAATCTCTATTGGTTACATCATTACCCAATGCATTGGAGCGCTATCAGGGCGCACCCTTAAATTTGCCTTTATTATCATGTGAGCCACATATATCATCATCAAACATTTAATAAACAACCCATATAGCAGAAAGGAAATGGGTTTCATTTCATAATCATAACTTTTTTAAAACTTCTTTAAAGACATGATCTTTATATCACTTTAAAACCCACAGAAAAGGAAGGTGGGTCTCATGTATGTAAATCCCAGAATTTAAAATAGAACATTTTGGTATATATGTGAATAACCCTTTAGAAGAAAGAGCTTTGAGTATTCACTTAATAAAATAAAAGGACTTTAGAGAAAGAGATAGACATTTTGAGACAGAAATTCTGCAGCATAACGGCAATGTTCCGAGGTTTTAGAAGACATTAAAAGAGAGGTAAAATGGGTCAAACATTCATAAATGACCCATAAAATAGTACATGGACAGAATAAGAAGGATACATGATCATGGTAATGAAATTTCAAGGACATACCATGTGAAATGAAAAACATGGAAGGAAGAAAAAAAATTAGATTTCTCTTATGAAAGTTCGACAGCCTAACAGTGTTACTTAAACATCAACAAAAATGATTTGAAAAGATCAAATAGGATCTCTCATCATTTGAACATAAGAGTTCAGTATGATAGATATAGAGATAATTCCCCAACATAACAAAAATGAACTTGAAAGAATTGACATGAAATTAGAACTTCAAAACGAGAAGGGTGAAGAACCACTTAAAAATTCGGCAGCCTATCGGCGCCACTTAAAACATCAAAATACTGAATTGGAGAGATCAAATGGGGTCTCTCATCATATGAAAATAAGAGTCCAGTATGATATATATAGAGATCATACCCCAATATAACAAAAAGGAACTTGAAATAATTGACATGAAAGTAGAACTTCAAAACGAGAAGGGTGAAGAACCACTTAAAAATTCGGCAGCCTAACGGCGCCACTTAAAACATCAAAATACTGAATTGAAGCGATCAAATGGGGTCTATCATCATATGATCATAAAAGACCAGTATGATAATTTATAGATCATACCCCAACATAATAAAAAGGAACATGAATGACTTGAATGAAAATAGAACTTGAAAACGAGGAAGGTGAAATAATCCCT
This sequence comes from Viscum album, assembly GCA_963277665.1. NCBI lineage: Eukaryota > Viridiplantae > Streptophyta > Magnoliopsida > Santalales > Viscaceae > Viscum > Viscum album. The sequence continues at coordinate 2,117,235,382 of OY728161.1, read as the reverse complement.
TAAAAATTCGGCAACCTAACGTCGCCACTTAAACATTCTTAAAACGAATTGATGAGAGCAAGGGGGGGGGGTCTCTCATCATATGAAAATGAAATAGGCAGTAGGATGAATATAAAATAACATCCTCCAACATAAGAAAATGGAGTATAAAAGAAAAGACATAAAAGAGATTACTTGAAAAGAAAGAGAGAGGTCGGATCCCTTACCTTAAAATGTAACTCTTAAACCTCAAAGGTTGGGACCTCGAGTGCTTGGGGGCACCTTGGGAGGACTCCTTGGGAGGTAATGAGACCAGAAATTAGTTGGGAATGAGTGGGGAGTCGAATGGATGAGAGGAGGGCTTGGTATTTATAGGGAAAGTGAGGAGACAAGGCATTAATGGCCAAGGGACACCTCACATGTGCTTTTCTCAAACCCATGTGCTCTCCCTTGTCATTTATCGTGGAGTTAGGCCACATGGGGCCCCCAAAAAAATAATTCATAACCCTTGGCCGGCCAACCCTCAAAAGATCTCATGACATCATCATGACACCATTATGATGTCATTAAACATACCGAAACCCTAAAACTGTATTTTTACTATTCACTGAAAATTCAACTTTCTCAGAAAAATCCCAAAATTTCACATTAACCAAATATCAATGCTCTGATTTCAAAAATGAAATACATTTTATAAAAATAATTTTCTAAATATTTTTAATTTAATTTTTAAATAAAAACACTATTCATCGAAAATTCATTTTTTCAGAAAAAACCCCAAAAATTACCATAATATAATATCGATGCTCTGAGTTCAAAAATAAAGTCATTTTTATAAAAATAATTTTCTAATTATTTATAATTAAATTTTTAATTAAAAAACACTATTCACCCGAAAAAACTAATACTTGAATAATAATTAATGAAACCGTTATTTAACTATTTTATTGAATCACATTACTTAATCAAGGTGCCTAGATTATTTTAAAACTTTCTTTAAGTGAGATTTCTAATCCATTTGGTCATATTACTAATCCTAATCATAAAATCACTATTCATAATTTACTATTCATCAAAAATCAAGTTGATCTTATTAGACTCTAAATTTAGTACTGAACATAATTGCAGAAGACCATTTTTTTGAAAATCATTACACATTTTTAATTATTTAGGATTTACATAAACATATTCAAAATATCCTTTTTCTAAAATTCATCAAAAATATGCATACTATATTTATCCGGTCATTTCAAAATTCATAAACTTCATCATAAGAATAAATCCCAATTTTTATTTAAAACAAGGATTACACAAGGTAGTAACGGTCTCGTTACATAACCCCTTATAATACCAGCATAGGACCTAAGAGTAAGGTGTGCTAGGGTGATAGAAGCTTGGGGCGGCTCAGTCAACATTGCCCGAGTAGTAATTTCTATCAGTTTGAACTTCTCACGAAGGCGATTCCGTTCCAGCTTCACATGATGAAGTTCGGCTTGGATTTGATCCAGAGCAAAGCCCAGTGGTGCTACCTTCTTCCCAAGCTCAGTTAGATGGGCTTCGATCGGTCCAAGACTACTAGGTGAGGCCATCGAATCTTCTTTCTATAATAATTAACCAAGATTACTTATATTTTGAGACAATAATCAAAACATTTTGTTCACAGCGGTCATATTGACCGATGGTTATATAATAGTCAAAACCCACTGATCTCATTTTAATTATAATCATGTTTATCAAATAAAACATTTTTGTTGAGTATAACAATAACACATAAAATTAGGAAACAAAATTTATTTAAAAATTTCGGGTCGTTACACATACTCTCTCCAAAATCCTAAAAGGCCATAAAAAACAGGGTGACATCTTCTCTTTGCTAAGCCTCTGTATATTCGCCATGTCTGGGTGATACCTGTAAGAAAAAAATCCCTACTCTCAAACTCCAAATGTCATAAATGGTGATCATCATAATAATTTTTACTAGATGAAGTAATAGATATATAATTCTTAATTAGAAAATATAAATTAAAATCTCATGTATTGGATGAGGAACTGGTTGTGCTAACTCTCTTACCTCTAACCATCACATGGTTGAATGACACTTCCAATCATACACATACTCATATAGAGCTATATGAATTGTCACCTAAAAGATATTATAAAAGGAGAACATGATAATGGGATATGATTATCCCAATAACCTATGAAATTATGAAAAAAATTATTAGATAATTTCCTATAACACATATATTTTATGTTCCTTCTAGATAAAATTCTGAGGGTTAAAATATATTCTCATAAGTATTTTTTTACCCATATCTCCCTACAAAAACTTCCAAAAACATGATGTGGAATAAGCTTCACTATTCAAAAAGATTTTATGAGGGACCCATTTTAGGCATACAATCTCATAGAAATATATTATTCACATATCATAAAATGAAAAGGTGACCTCTATGGGAAGGATATGGGCTACAATGACCATCCAATCCATGAAAATGAAAAATGGGTCACTACCATGATGGTCCATGGTAATATAACTTTAATGTCAAGAGAAACAACATAACAACACTATTCTTATACTAAAAGCAGCTATAACAACACATTAGACAACTAGTGGATACTCTTCACCTGTTGATATGTTGATAATCTAGTGATAAATTATACTATTTGACATTTCTTCATAGGTGACATATACTAGTGTTTCATACCTGGATATATCATGGAGAATCCTAGATAATCTTCCCACAGAGAAGCATGGGAATCTCAACTCAAATTAATGTCCCATATTTATTGTTACCAATATTTGTCTCTATATAAAGTGGATATCATTTCAATATATAGACTAATATAAGGGTAGGTGCTCACCAAAAAAATTCCCTAATAGAAAAAACCCCTCTGGATCTAAAAACTGCCTTCTCTTTGATATATTATGAGGGAAGATGTTACAACCAAGGCTATAAGATAATATTGATCAAGGTTATCATGAAACTCTAGATAAATATAATAAATGAGGGCCATCGATTTCTAAAATTCTGTAGCTTCTCGTACGTCATGATACCGATTTTTATGACTCAACACATCTACTTCATCATTTTCATTTCTATGAATTTTGGAAAAATAAAAAATAAAATATTGAATCAATTTGAAAATAGATTCTCTATGTGATTAAATTCATGTTGTTTAATGAGATATTCATGGATCTTGTGGTATGTATACCCCACAAGGATATAACACATTAGATATTGTCTGCAAAAATGTATGGAATGAAAAAATGATTCAAATTTATGGTCATGTGTTTGGTAATCATTCTTTTGAGGTCTCAAACTAAGAGACCTATATGGAATGAATCATCTGTAAAGACAAGATATATTCTAAGTTAATTTTGTTTTAAATTATATGGAACTATTATGAGTCTTCAAAAATTGACGGCGTGTGATTCTGAAGCCCGGTGTTCCCGAAATGAATTTCTGAACTTTTTTTGGGTACGTTAGGTAAACGCGTGATCTATGTTTTGTAACTTTTGAACTGGTGCTCGATATTGAAATAAGAGAACACCGTTGAGATCACATCACTGGTATTATTTAAGGGAGACCTTCACCTCGACCACCGTTGGTTGAGGGAGGAAGTTATTTTTTTTAGGATTTTTCATGGTAGGGTCAGACAAATAATAAAATAAAATAATTACATCTATTTTATTTATAAACCCTCCCATTTGGATCATGAATGTGGGGACCACACGAGGGTGTTCGGCTATTTAATGAAGGGAATTAAATGCCCGGATACCCAGAATTTGTTACCACGTTCCTCTTTAATTAATTGGATTAATTATTTTTGAATTAATGAATCAACTTGTTAATTAATAGTTTTTTTATTATCTCTTGGAATCCCCCATTGATGTGCCCACATTAAATCTTAAATTATTAATTTGGAACCACACCTCTCATGGGGAAAAGTATTGACAAAAGAGAGACTTTGGAGAAACATCCTCCAAATAATGAACCTATCCAAGGAATAATGCCCTCCAAATCAAGAATGAGGAACCAACTTTGGATCCTGTTGAGGAAGCGATGGACGTCGACAACATCATTGATTTCATCTTCTTCCTCACGCCGTCTCCAATGAGAAAAAAATATAGGTAACTTGTTCTGTTTATTTATCCGTTGTGATGAATTATTGTTTCAATCATTGAACCACCTTCTACTTACTTATCCCAGAGGGTTCTGGACGAATGAACACATCCTCATCACTCCGTAAAATTTTTCTCGACGTGTTCTTTTGGATCTGCGATGAAGGCGGCATTGCAACCATGCGGCCGAAGGAGACTGTGAACCGTTTTCCGCAACAGTGAGAAGACAATGGAGGGCATGCCAGCTGGGCACGAGGAAGTTGGGCAGCATGCATCCACGCCACAGGTTGAGCAGGAGGCTGTGGCCTATCGGTCGTGGCAGAGCATGGGGTGGCCAGCATCAGGCCGGCCGCAGCGGAGGCTAAAGGGCGGCTGGTACCTAGCCATCCTCGGGTGGAGCAGTGGTGCACATCTGTACGATAGGGAGGAGAACTGGCCGACAATTTTGGCTACCTGCATCACACCAAGGGGGACCGCCAAGCGGTCCCACGTGCCAGGTAGGCGACCGAATGGTCTGGGGGGGGGGGGGGCTCCCCCCAGGGGCCGATTAGGGTGGACACTGCACCTTACCGAGTAGGACGCCCCAGCTGGTTGTGCCTAGCGCTGGACGGGTCACGCCCAGTGGGCTGGGACACCCCTTCAGGGGTCGGGCCTGCCACAGCCTAGGTCGACCGTGCCAGACCCAGACCAGTTCGGCCCGGCCCCGAGCTCAATTAGACCCAACTATGACTTTTTGGCTGTAACATGGTAACTAAGTGTCCGTTTACCAAACCATCTGCACCACCAGAATCCTTGGATCGATACAGTCTTTTTGGTATATTCTACATAGAGTTTTGGATAAGGTTGGAGTATATCCGGGTTGGATCGAACCCCGAATCCAACCGAGAACTCGGAGCAGAAACACTAATAACTTACAGAACATGTGTCTGATTGAAGTGAAGTCTATTACATTGGGTCCCTTATGATGTGAAGGGACCTTGGAATACTTCTATGTGGAACTTCAAGGTAGTTGAGGTATGACCAATGGTTTGAGGAGTGGTTTTCCCAAACATGCTGTTAGCGGGAATCCAGTTGATGGCAGTGAAGCAGAGCTTGGAGACAGATCTTACAGAGGTTAGTACTGAGCGATCCTATGTGGGTCAGTTCCTGTGTGGGTGAGTGCTCAAAAATCCTCTGTGGGTCAGCACATACCGATATTGTGTGCGTAAGATCCTCGTGTGGGTCAGCACATACCGATCAGTATGGGTCAAATCCTATGTTGATCTTTCTGGGGATAGTACCTATTGATCCTGTGTGGGTCAGACTACGTATAATCAGTAGCAGTTCCTCTTGACAGAATAAGATGACATATCCTCGTGACTAATCCTTTGTACTTCTATACATCACTAATACCTGGTTTGATCTGAGTCTTTTACCTTCATGGGGATACATGTGTGGTACTTTTACCTTCGTGGTGATACCTATGTGGTACTTCTACCTATGTGGTGTTACCTATGTGGTACTTCTTTGTTCATGGTGTTACCTTTGAATGTCTTGATAAGTTTGGAATATGTATGGGAATATCCCTAAGTAGTGTTGATGACTATTGATTCTTGCTTTGTGTTTTTTCCTTTGTGGAACTCTAGAAGACCTACGAGGGTCTCGGGGTCCCTACTATGTATCATTATACTCGCCCATTCTAGGGCTACACCCACAACGTGCTGTGTCTTGTGAAGGTGAAAGAAAATCCTAATCAAGGATGAGGGTACCAGACATGAGGCTGATCGGGGGTGTATATTAGACGAGAGGACCGACATGGATTATAGTTCGAGAGCTGTAACTACCCTTCATGTAGGGTCCTTGGCGGGTGTTCATAGGAGCTGTTCTTTTTCAGTTTTACTTATACTTTCTAGTTGGGATTCTATTCATCCCCCTTTACTTACAATACACTCACTGTTTACTTTATAGTTTACCTTCTGCTTGTATCATGCTGTATGCTTTGTTTGGGTGAGTTTTTAGGTTTATAGGCAATGCCTTCCTAGTTTTAAGGATATACATTTCCGGTTCTAGTCCACGTCCCCTAGCCTATAGAAGGTTGTATTGGGGTTGTCACTGCATGGGCCTCAGGGGACAGGTTGTGACGTCATCCCTCATGTATCATTATTATACCAAAAATGATGTTTAATGCATCACAGATCACTATATTTCATCTCAAAGACTCAACCAGAATTATAATATGTGATGAAAAAAGCCTTCTATTCAACTCATGAATGACTATTTCACATGATTCTGACCATAGAAACATGAAAACCTTCTCTATAAGATAATTAATAGGTAAATCACGGCATGATAAGTCCTTTATAAAATGTCAATAAGATCCATAAATCTAAAATAATATCCATATATCGATCACGTTCATGGGATTCTCATAGAAAACAACAACACACAACATTTGTATGTCATCTTATACTTCTGATTCTACAACAACCCATAAATATAACCTTATCGATCTGGAAGTGGAAATTATCAGGATTAAGAAATATATGGTGTTATCTTGTTGTATTTTATATGATATAAAGATGTATATATTGGTTGATTTGTGTATGAGAATAAAAAAATATGTCATCATCAAATACTATGATAATAGAAGTTAGAAAGTGGTTGAAACCCTATTCATTAAAACTGTGTGAAATAACCCAAGAATTTGTGAATTATTTTTTTCTAATTAATTTATTCTTTTTCATATTATTCATTTCACAAAATTGTTGAAATATTCTATATTATATTAATTAATTGTGATTGGAATAAATGAAGAACAAACAATATAAAGCTTCGGTTTCTTTATACCGAACACATAGTTTGGATTTCATTACAGGCAACAAAGAATTTTCTTGATGGATTCCATAACACGCATGACAGAGTATTTCAAATAAATATGAAAATATGAAAATATTTATATTTATATATATATATATTATATTACCAATACATTAAATTATATTTTATGAATATTATTCAATAACATCTGAAAATATATAGTTTTCTAAAAATAAAATGAACTAACATGTTTCAAATATTATAGAAATGAATATAAGAACCAAATTGAAAATAAATGGACTATTTTTTTAGAAACTATTATTATGATCATAAAATAAATTTATTTCAATTAATATTTAATCATAATTTGTTATATATTTTATATGACCATGTAAATATTTTTATAATCACCTAATTTATTTTATAAGCATAACATATGAATAAAAACAATTAAAAACATAAAACCCTATATTTTTATCATGGTATTTTTACATACATTTAATGGAATTCGTCTTTAAATCCATTTTTTGGAAATTTTTTTGATTTAATATATAAATTTAATCGTTACATTGGGATGAAAAAATAAAAATTAGGTTAGGATTTATTTTTTCTATTTTTCTGTAAGGTTTCATTTTTTAATGAATTTTTAACAATTCTGTATTCAAATTCTAAAATACCTTTTATTCTAATTTATTTATAATGTTAAATTATATTTTTAATTGGATAAAAAGATTAATTAGACAGTATTTTTTTCAATAAAAACAAATAATTTAATTGGAATCATGTTCACATTTAAATTATATATAAAATCATTTTAATTATTTGAATGATTCATTTTAAAACCCCACATTTTTCATTTTGACTATGAAATTAATTTTAATTATAATTTAACAAAAAATGAATTTAATTGAGTAAAATATTATCCATATTAATAATCATAATGTACTAATTAGGTTCTAATGTTAATTTATTTTTTTCTTATAAGAAAGACAACATGGTAAAAAAAAATTATTTACCATTGTATTGGTGAAATTCTGATAAGGGTTAATGTTTAAATGTAAAAGTTTAATATACCTATCAATTGAATCCTTTAATGGTTGTTTCAGGTATGGCTTGACCCTAAAAATCATAAAAAAATTAATTTATAGTATAATTTGTTCAAATTTATTCCACATCAAATTGGATAGCTTTTAATATAAAAAATCAATAAATTAACCACTAAACCCACGCTTCCTTATGTAAAAATACCACCCCACCTCCCAATTTCGACCCAAAAATACTTGAAGCTCCCTAAATATATTTCCAATCCTCTACTCCCCACTTTACCCAATCCAATGTGCTTCTTCTCTCTCGAAAAGTCCAAATCTACTTTCCTCGAGGGTCTTTCAAGGAGGTGTTATTCAAGAGCTCATTTTTTCAAAGTACCTCTATTAATTTATTTTCTTTTTCTACTTTATCTTCTCCACCTTCATCCATAAATTAAAAAAAATATAAAATAATATATATACTTTATTTTTATGCTTATAATGTTATATTTTATATCCAGATTGTTTCACACCGCCTCTTATTCAATGGAATGAAATTCTTGTCCCTGTTATGTCGGTTAATCAACTCTGTAAGTAATGTTGTTTTTATCTATTCATTACCACCTTCATGAATGGTATTAACACTATTTTTTTGGTTAAATAATTAATATATATATATTAACCTATTTCATATTCTTTTTTTATATATTAAACATACCTTTATTCTTTCCACGTTCAGTTAATACCATAATTTTGATAGAAGAAGTGCGGACTACCACCCCCTCAAAGTGATTTAATTAATTTATACGCTACAGGTTATGTATAAAAGAAATATTTATTGAATATAGATCATATATATGATATAATAAATCTTATTTAATAATGATATATATATATATAATTATATATATATATATATTTATAATTACATATATATATTTACATATATATGTATTTTACTTTGTTTCATTCAACTTGTAAATTAAACTGAAATGGCATTCAAGAGTACGTACGACATTCCGTCCCCTTGAATGGTTTATTAAATTTCATAATTCTATAGTCTATGGATTATTATAATACATATATATAGGATATTTATGATATTTATATAATTTTTTAAATTTTGGAATCATGATATATGTATAAGGACCAACCATATAACAAATTAAGACACAGGTGAAGAACACATTAAATATTATCCAAAGAATAAACCTAACATTGTATAGTTTAAAAGAGTTTAATATATGTTTGTAATCCAAAAATATATTTTATTATATATAAGGATATTGTTATGTAAAATATGTATGATAAATTTATATTTATTATATAGGTTATGAGAACATGTATCTAGAGACTCAAGACTCATGGTAAAATAATTCCATATCACTTTTAATTTTTGTGAGACATAATACATGTTAAACACTTGTCTATTGTGTGTGGTGTATACAAGTCCCCAATTATATTTAATATCATGAATAAATTTAACTTCAAGGTATTTAAATATTCCATTGAAGTTATCAGGCTTATGATTTAAATGATCAAAGTCTATGAGACAATTTCAATGCATAAAAAATTAATCCTTCCTCCATTTCAATATTCCTGATATTATTTTATATAATTATTTATATGGTTATAAATTGATTAAAAGGAATTTTTTTTGATTTTTATGTACTTTTATATGATGTCACAAAGGAAAACTTCTATGGTTTTAAGTAATGGATAATTTAGCAGTCTCATTATTACATTTAATTGTTTATACATTAGTATTTACTGGGGTTTATTTATCATCCATGTCCACGTTTTCTAAAAATATATTCAGAAAATGTTTTTCAATTATCCTATGGATTTTTAATGTCATTTTTACCCATTTTTTACTTTTTATAATTTGGTTTTAAATTATTTTTTCTTTTATGTTCCAAATAGGTAATTTTTTTCTTTTCTGATAAAAGTACTAGAAGAATGTTTTGTTTTAACTTATATATCATAATCATATTTTTACACTTTCAAGATTTCTTATTTCCATGGTGATTACCATACATCTTTTAATTTTTATCATAAAATAAATACTTCTCTTTTAATCGTTCTTAATGTTTCATGAAAGGAAAACATTTTTGAAGAAGAATATATATTTTCCTGAAGAATCAATTTCAAGTGTTTTGTCAAAATTATTTTCCATCTAAGATGAAATTATTTAGTAATATCGTTAATATTCATATTTTTTTATTTTGGATATGATATTTATGAAATTTATTTTCTTATCCTATATTATGTTATGTTGGAATGATGTCTGTGAAAACCATTGTATTGTTTTGGTTGTGCTATGAAGATAATATTATGTTCTTCTAACATTTTACATAAGTGATGACATGATTACATCTTTATGATTCCCATTTCATTTCATGGGTTTTTATTGTTCATGATTTTGTGACACTTATATGTATAATTTCATTATGTGATGGATGGGGCCTATATCTCTATCCAGTGCATTAGGTAAAGATTTATATCTCAAAAGATTGGCACAAAGGACCTTGTCTACCAAGATAGTTATGGGAGTGATCCATGACTACCCAGATTGAATGGGAATTGAAACAATATGAACGATATGGACTATGAAGAAATGCCTTGACTACTATGGGAATCACTGTTATATTATTATATCTCTTCCAAAATTAGATGTTTTTTTCTATGTTATGATTCCACGACTAATGATTTTTTTCCCCGTGATTTATGTTTTATGAACTACCAATATTTATACCATAGTCATGTTTATAATCTCTGATATATAGTGTATGATCTTCTAATTACATGATCATGTTCTCATACCCTTATCCTCAAGATTATATTTTCATGTCTCTATTGATTACCCTTAATTATCCTACGATCTCATCCTTTTCATTATGTGTTTTCCCCACGTTATAAATAATGTTTTTTACTCATAATAAAGAAGATGATCATTGTGGGAGATGTTAAACATCATCCACCAAATTTGATCATGTGTTCCTTGTTTATGATGTCCATAATCTAATAATATCATTGGGAATATATATTTTTAATGTATTAAATATTATGATAATGTATTGTAATGTTCATGTATGCCAATCTTGGGGTTCGTACAGTTAGTTTCAGAGTGAAGGTTATTTTAACCATTGGAAACTAGGATGCAAAAAAATTAGTTATATCTGCAGAGATATTTCAAAGGATATGTTTAGGGGTGTCATTATAGATATGTCAAATTATATGTTACAATCCTATAATTTATTAAAGATCATGAACTTTATAGGATTAAACATATGATGTCATAGATTTAAATATTATATGTAATTTCCCATGGTTATTTTATTTTTATTTGTGATATCGGTTTCTCACACATTTCTTTTTTTGTCTTGTTCAATAGCCCTAACCTTATAGAACATATATAACCATAAATGTTTCAAATGGGGAATGCATGGGAATTATTAAAGTAAATTTACTAAGTACATATTTCCTGAAGATAATCCTAATGGTCGAACGAGTATTAGCCATACAATTGAGGATAAAGAGATTGTAAAAACACTTGAAATGTATGAAATATTCTAGAATTATTGTTTAGATTTAATCTAAGATGCATGGTAAGATTATAGTTGAGTAACCTTAATACATGATTCATTTTTAGGGAAATACTATGATGATTGATCATGAGTAAAGGATTAAGAATAATTTTGGATGATTGATTTGTATATGTTTGAGAAACTAAATAAGTGTTATACGAATACATGAAATATGTATGTTTTTTAGTTTATGTTTTTTATTAATGATTGGAAATGATATTATGACTTGTTCTAAATACCTATAAAATTTATTTAAGGGGATGGTGATGTATTTGGAGGACACATGAGAAAGGGAAAGGCAACCCTCAATATATACCTTATAATAAGATAATGATGTTGGGATAATTGTATGTTGATATGAAAAACTAAATTAGATGATACTAATTACATTGGAACAGATTAATGATTTATTTACTTGTGGGTTATGCTATCTTGGATGAATTTTATAGCTTATTGGGAATAAGAATAAGGAAACATGCATAATTTCAATAAGGATATATGGTAATTCAGGTTATTACCATGACTCAAGAGAATACATGATGAAGACATTCACATGATTGGAATGTGATCAATAAGTAATTATTAATGAAATATGGGAGAAAAATAATATGCAGATTTAGTGAACTTATTTATAAACACTTTAATTTTCAAATTTTGAGTGGGTTTTAAGGATATCCATTTATGGGTATATAAGTTAAACTCATGATTAAGTTCCAAATCCAATTTTTTTTCACATTCAAAATAACACTTTTTGGATGACTGTGATCCTCACAAACATCACCCAAAAAACCATTTCACAATAATCCAAATCCAAAAATCTATGTTCAATTTTCAAAATTCATATTTAAAAACAGGAAAAACTAAATAAGTGGAAAGTGGGAAGCCTGAGATACCAACCATGTAAGAAACACCTCACATTTATTATAACCACACCATCCTATCATAACAACAAAAACCCCATTATCTCGTCGTTACATCACCATAGACATTAACCTCATCGGCTAATCACTGTCGGCCTCTTCTCTGAAGAAAACTATCTACAAGCCATCAAAACCATCACATGGAGCCTCCCAAATCATGACAATCCTGAACTTCGATCCACCACCATTGTAATCATTTCCAATCAATACCAAAATAGAATTTTTAGGAACCAAAAAATCATCCTGTTGTCTCTTACATCTCTGTACATATACGAGGTACAAATGGAATCAACTGATCAAAGTGCAATCCTCCAAAAAACCAAAATCCACTTGAACAAAACCTCCCAAATCATGTGTGATAGCCACATATCCCATCAACCCCAGAGAGGTAAGGTGATGCATAAATATAGAGTAACGTATTAGGTTTATAGATTCCTCACATGGAGTCAAGATCTTCATTGAAGGAACCCAACAAAACTGAAACCCCATCATCGCCTGAATCGCAACCGGGCCACCTGGAACCCCCCCACAATGTACAACACTACCCAAAACCACATATTTTACATTGAACCTAACAAAACTAGAAGTAAAAGGTTGATAAAGAGTCTAGAGTGGAGTACAAGAAGTCATAACATCCATAGAATGATTTGACAAAGGAAGAACCTGACTCGCCACAAAAAAACATCTATGAACCTTCACTTTCAAACCATACAACATTGATTCATCGAAACACCTAAATAGAAACAAAATTAAAACCCATGACCGCTATGAAATAAAGAAGGATAAAATGGGATTGAAACCCTAATAAAAACACGATACTGAGGCCCAAAGAAGAAAAAATGAAAGGTAAATTTGATGATCGGCTAGGGATGAAAACTAAAAAAATGAGGAAAGCTAGAAAGTTGATATGGAAAATAACCTTGGGGATCAAGCCCTACGAATAAAGAAGTAGATCACTCCAAGGAGCCTGTTTGAAGAAATCAATGTCCAGGAAGATTCTCCAGCAATGTGGGAAGGAAGCCATAGTGGAAGAAGAGAAGTGACCTCAAGATATCACACCAAGAGATAATGGGGCCATTCCTTCGACCCATATCCAGATAAATTTTCCTAGATTAATGTATTATATCACTAGAGTTGGGAATATGATTATTTGATAACATATGCTATCCTTTTTTAGTCATAAAGGCATATGTAATTACCTATCATTATATTTATGTATTACATGATCTGAAAACACATAAGGAATGAAAAAAATTTAACATCATTTATTTGAATAAGATCTGTAGGATAAATTATTCAAGGTGAGACAAATGAGGATATTATACCAAAAAAATTAAGTATATCATCTCATGAATATTCATCAACATTAGATGAAAGGATCATTATATAAAATGGGTCTTATTATCAATAATTTTATTGATATCAATGACCTCTTTCATTCTTCTTTATTTTATGATTTTTTGATTGTTAACATTCAATGGATCACAAAATTTCTTTTGATTAGTTATCTAAATAAATATAAATATATATTTATTCTTTTTCTCCATGTTAAATCTAAACCTATGTTCTCTTATGTAGATACATAGTCTGTATTTATGTTGGTCAACATTTATTTTCGGTCTATTAATTTTAAAAATGATGTTTTAGTGTTCATTTATAAAATGTGTGTTTTTATAAATGAATTATTAATATTTTAAACAATCGATAACCTAGAAGCATTTTGAGGGAGAAATTCATTTTATGGGGGTATAATGAAACCCCCCCAATATTTTTTGAATTATTGTTTTCTAATTAATTTATTATTTTTTATATTTTTCATTTCATGAAAAAATGAAAATATTATACTTTATATTAAGGCACTATGTTTGGATTTCATGTAGTACACATGAAATAAATGTTATCCTTCTCTATAAGTTACACCTACATTGGCTTGTGTTACACGCAGCAAAGACTTTACTCGATGGTTTTCCTAACATGCTTGCCCATGTGTTACTAAATGATAATATATTATTAATATATATATATATATACGTAATATAACCTATAAATAAAATAATATGTTATTAATATTATTTACTAACCTATGTAAATATATAGTTATCACAAAATATAAATGAAATGATTAGTTACAAATTTTTTAGAAATGTATATAGAAAACAAATTAAATAGAAATTGAATATTTCAATTGAAAATATTTATATGCTAATAAATAAAATTAATTTCAATTAATAAGTAATTTTAATATCAAATATAGGTTATATATCCAAGTAAATATTTATACAATCATCCCAAAGGTTTTCTGAGCATTATTTAATAATACAATAAATTTAAAACATAAAACACTATAATTTTATCAAAGTAGGTCTTCCACCTTTAATTGAGAAACCATTTTAAATAAATTTTTTTGAACATTTATATATATATAATATTTAAAAATAAAATTCATCTTTGTATGTTGAATATAATAATTACTTAATGATAAATTTGTAATTTGTATTTAAGGATTCATTTAATAAGGAATTTTTAAAAATCATATATTTTAATTGAAAACATCTTTTTTCATCAATTTTATTTAAAAGGTTAAATTATATTTTTCATTGGTTTAAAAGTTTAATTTGGTAATAATTTTCCAATAAATAAAATTAATGTCATTTCTATCAATATTACATTTAAATTAGATATAGTAACATTTCAATCTTTTTGAACATTTCACTTTAAAACCCATCCTTTTCATTTTTTCTATGGAATTTTTTTTAAATCCAATTTTCCCAAATATGTGAACTGAATAAGGTAATATAGATTATAAATTTGGAAGAAGAAGGTTAAAATTAGTTTATAAGGAAAAAAGTTATTTATATTTATAAAAAAATTACCATGGTAAAAAAATAATTTATCATTGTATAGGTAAAATTATGAAAACTTTAAAATTTAATATGTAGAAGCTTCCATACATAAAAATTGAATCATTTAATAGTTGTTTGAGGTTTTGATCCAACCTAACCAGACAAAAACACATTAATTTAAAGTCTATTTTTTTGAAATTATTTCAATTTCAATGTGGTATTCTTTTAATATAAAATAAACTATGAATTAATGACTTAAACCCACTTCTCCTCATGTATAAATATGACCCCGACACTCCATTTTGTCCGAAAAATCATTTTATCTACTAAAATGTAGGAAATTACATTTAATACTAACTCTAACCACGTACAATTACTTAGGGTCTCACAAAATATCAAATTCAAGGTCCCGATGGTTCTTTCATGAAGGTGATATTCAATAGGTAAATTTACTAAATTACCTCTCTTTATTTCATATCTTTTCCTCTTTAATATCTCCCCCTTAATCCTTAAATGCATGATAACACCTGAATTATGAATATTTTATTTTTTTTGTTTCTAATATAATATCTCATATCTATGTCATCTCTCACCTCTTCTTATTCAATGAAATGAAATTGTTGTCCATGTTATGACTCTTAATCGATTCTGTAAAAAAAATTCCTTCTTCCATTTACGCCTTCATGGATGGTCTTAAAACTATTTTTTGGGTTAAATAATATTTAAATATGTATATTATAAACTAATTTTTATTATGGAATTTTTATTTTAAACATACCTTCATGTTGTCTATGTTCTGTTAATATAGTAATTTTGTTGAGGAAATACAGACTATGTTCCCCTCAAAGCGATGTAATTCATTTATACAGCACAAGGAAAGTATTAAGGATGGAAATATTGAATATATATGATATAATTAATTTAATTTAATTATTAAATATATAAATAGATATTTATTTGACATTAATTTGTTCAACACATCAATTAAACGAAAATATTGTTCATGCGCACATACTGTGGGCCATCATCATGAATGGTGTATTCTGTTTGATACATCTGTATTATAACGAATAATATAATAAATATATAATAGATATAAATTATATTTATATCATTTTTTAAATTTTATAATTATGATATTTTTATAATTATCAATGACATAACAAATTAAGACACATGTGAAGAACAAAGTGAATATTATCCGAAGTGAATCCTTCATGTAGGATGGTTAAAAAGAAGGTAATATAATCTCATAATAAAACCATATATGGTATTATATATAAGGATAAGATTCTATAAATTAATTATAATGAATTTATATTTATTATACAGGTTGTTTTAATGAGTACGATGAGACTCAAGACTCAAGGTAAGGGAATTCCATATCACATTAAATTTTCTTGAGATATAATCCATGTTCACCACATATTTCATGTGTCGGGTGTATGCACTGCCCCTATAAAATTCATATCATGAATAAATTTATCATCATGGAATTTAAAGATTCATTTAATGATATATGGATTATGATTAAATTAATCAATGTGGAATTGGATGTTTTTAATGTTTAAAAAATTAATCCTTTCTCCGTTCCAATATTCGTGATATTATTTGATATAACAATTTATAAGGATATTTAGGGATTATAAAGTACATATTATTTATATTTTTCACTTAATTCAAATTGTTTCAACAAGGAGAGTATTTATTGTTTTGTCTAAGGGATAACTTTGCAATCCCATTATTATCTATGATTGTTTAAACATAAGTTTTTACTTGGTTTTATTTATAATTCAAATCCATTTATTCTAAAACATATTTCAAAAAATGTTTTAATATTTTCCTATGGATTTCTAAGTTGTTTTTAAATAATTTTAACTTTTGACTACATGGTTTAAAATAAAAAATTCATTCTTCTTCCAAATATGGTACTTTTTGATTTTTTCATAAAATATATCAGAAGAATGTATTATTTTAACTTGTTTAGAATGAATTGATTTTTATGATTTCATGAAGACATATTTTAAAGGATTGCCCATTAGAATTTTTCAGGATTATCTTAAATTTAATTCTTCACTTTTAAAATTTCATCTGGTTTTAAAAAAAGAGAAAATTTTCAACGAAGAAGGATATTTTCTCCAAGAAACTATTTCACGTGTTTTATCAAAATGATTTTCCATCAAAGATGTCATTCCATACTAATATCTTGATTATTCCTTTGTTTTTATTTTTTTATAATACTTATGAAATAAATTTGTTTAAACTATATTATTTTATTATGGAATGATGATTTAGAATTCGATTTTATCCCCTAGGTTATTATATGATGAAATGATTACAATCTTTTATCTTTTTTACACAAGTTATGATATGATTACTTGACGATGATTCCCATTTAATTTCATGGGTTATTATTGATCATGATTCTATAGAACATTTATGTATGCTTTCATTATGATAATGGTGGGACCTATATCTCCTCCAGTGCATTGGGTAAATATTTATATATCATGAGATAGACATGAAGGACCTTATCCACCATTATGGTTATGGGATTGAACCATGACTACCAATATGGTTATGGTAGCGATCCATGAAAACCAAGGTTGTATGGGATGTGAACCCATAATTTTAATATTTCATTGGTATCAATGAGTTCACTACTATGGGGATTTTTATTATTCCCAAAATTCTATGTTTTATTCCAATGTTTTGCTTCTATGAATCATATTCATAATTTACTCATGATTCATGTTTTATGAATTCAAAATATTTATATAATGATTTGTGTTTATGATCTTTGATATGTGGGGTATTATCTTTTATTTCATGATAATTCCTTAATACCCTTATTCTCATAATTATGTTTACATGTCTCTATTTTTTAGCCTTACTGAGAATCTGAGCTCACCATTTTCCTCATGTTTTTGTTTCCCATGATATAAATAATGGGTTTATTTATAGGTAATAATGCAGAACATGTTCATGGGATATTTTGGAGATCCTTCATCAAATTATAGGAAAGTGTTCAATGTTTATAAATTCACTAAACTAATATGTTCATTATGAACCTCTATTTGTAATGTATTAAGTATTCCTAAAATTTAATGTAATGTACATGAATTCTAATCTTGGATTATTTACACTATGTCAATAGAGGTTTAATTTGTAAGAATGGACAATATAAAAAGACAATCTTATATACCATACCAACATTCAAATGTTATATGAGGTATTTCTGAAGGCCTGACTTGAACTTGTTGATATCATGATCTCATTTCAATCATTATGAATATCCCAAATCCTCTAAGTTGGAATGATAGTTCATATATTTGAGGTGGTGGATACAAAATCATAACTATTATAATGATCAATAGTTTTTAATCCATGCATGAATGTAGAGTCCCATCTTACTTCTTAGTGAATAGAATGGGGGGATCCTATGAGGATATACTAGGCATGATAAATCCTTTATACTCTAAATCCCCCAACTATATATTGAGATCTTGGAACTTAGTTATTTCAATCATATATGGGGGAATAGACACTAGGTTACTCAAAGAATAATCCAATTCATAAACTATACCTATCAGTCATGAGTTAAGGTAGAAATATCATTGAGAATGATGTATAGAAATGAACAACTGCCAGAGGGAATTCTTCCTAAAGTAAACAAAATTCCTCTTTTAAGAGATATTATATTTTGGTGTCACATCACCTTTTCCACGATACTGTATTACAAATCTACCGACAATGAATCTCACTGACCCTTTTATATAAAACAGCTGACCTTTTGTGATGTAAACAACAACTAATGAAAATATCAGTCCATGTATGTGTCATTTGGAACCAAAAAATCTATTTTAAAAAAGAGATCGAGGCACTTTATCTTGAGTATAAATATGACCTATAAGAATGGATTAAGACCTATATCTTGGGGGTAATTCCTTTTTTTAAATTTACCCTTAGGATGTATACTTAACAAAATATCCAAGGTCATCATACCAGAGAACAACTGGATTTATATCCCAAAACATTAAAAGGTATATAATGATAGAATGGTGTGCAAATCACCTATATAAAATAAATTAGATACCCGAGAAGTAGTTACTATAATATTACCACATTCTATAAAGGATCATCACTCTGATCCTTGGGTATCAGTTGTAATCCATTCAAATATCCTGATCTATGACCCTATGATATAGTTACACTAACCAGATTAAGAATGCTATAAAAAAATTATAATCATAAGTATGACTACCATGACCTTGAAGTACTCCTCAACATGTGATATCGGTTCTATTCTACCTCCCTACATGAAATTGTGTAAAAGATCCATCCACTCAAGGCGGAGCTAGTGAGGAGCCTCTTCTTCTTGAAGAAAATGGAATGGTCTGATAGAATATTTGATGTTTCCACAATCATACATAAAAATGAAGCTCAAGAGGGTCTCTGTAACAATTAGGCTTCAAATTCCCATTCCAACCAAATTAATTATATACCACAGTTATTCTGGTATGGACACTATGGCTACCACTACCCTTATGATAAAACTCAAGGGACCCTTCCTGCTACCATAACAACTATTAGCCTCCTCAGCACAAACCCTATGTGTCTGGTACTATATCTAACCCACATGTTGTGTTAAATGATGAGATACGGATTAATGATCAATTAAAAAGTAGGTATGAAAAGATATTTGCATGATTATGGATTGGATAATGGAGATAATCCTTGAAATGTCTCACTTTCTAGAGATCATAAATAGCTAGAAGTGGTGAAAAGTGCTATAACTCAGTAAAACCAACTCAATTGTCCATTACTATCATAGCACCCTGCTTTAGATGAATAAAATCTTGGGATTGGTCATCTATCAATAATTTAAAAAAATGATCATACAATTTAGTTTGGATTTCATCCCATACAATGAATTAAATAAAACTAACCAAGGTAATCACATCTTACAAGTGATTGTCCAAATCATGAAAAAATATAGATGGAACTATTTACCCATTCCTCTATGTGAATCTCATAATGCTTGATGATAGATATAGTTCCCTCTATATAGGATTCAACAGCCAATGTAATTCCATACCACACAAATGTAGGAGTAGTTTTCCACTATAACTTACGTGTTAGATCATCCATCCTAGGTGTAGTTCATGCAGTACCATAGAAGGAATATGTTAGAGAAAGGAAACCCAATAAAAGCATAACATTAGTTCATTGATCAGGTATTGTAACAGGTCCCACTAGTGGAACTTTTGGATGTATCAACGATGGAACAGGGACGACGACCACTATAGAATAGTCATCATAACCCTCTAGGAACATGAAATAAGGATTACATGGGAAAAATACATTAAAAATACCTCAAAATAAGGTTTTCTAACATATAGAAGCACTAGATGAAGTAGAATATAAGGATAAGGGCTCCTTAGAATGATTTGTATTGGTATGTGATTGATTTTAATTAACGGGGGTTCAAGTAATTGAAAGGATCTATCACACTCTCCCTTTCATCTACTATAAATTTATTTACTTTATTAGAATATATAAACATTTATAGTGTTCATTTTCTTATTAATATATAAAAATGTTGAGTAAATGGATCATAGTTCATAGTGAATCAAGGGTTTTACACCTTGTCACTGAAGTCCACACCCATTCGATTTCAATTTGAACCCTCTATATTTAGTCTCTTAATGTATTGAGTAACAATGTATGGGATGACATTGAAAAATACACATTCGCATCAGGGATGGATTATACACCACATGAAATGATACTATCAATCACTCAATCACAACCAAGGATAATCTTATGTAAACAGAGGTACGTAGTTGATAAGGGTGGAAACTAGCTATTTAATACGAACTGTAAACCTATTTTGGAGTACACTATTTACATTGGTGTTGAATGATAATATAATAGACTCCATACCCTATTAAATATGATAAAAAATTGTAATATATAAAAATCATGGATTACTCCAAAATCATAAGAATCAAAAGCAATAAAAGTAGTGAAATGAAAATATATGGAATGGAATACACATGACATGTGAATCCTTGGTTCTAATTACGATGAAAATGAGGTTTCTTCTATGAATTAAAATCATCAATCCAAGGATTGCATCATTAAAGAACATCAACAACTGTAACACATTGGAAACACCCAATGATTAAATTATATCAAATCTAATTATCAAAATATAGAACCACAATTCCCTATTCCAAGGTTACATTTTTTACACCAAACAAATGTATGCTACTCCATGGAACCAAATATAACCATGTTGGATCATCTTTTTGTTATCATTTCTATATTCCCAAAAAAATAAAAAATAAAAATAACTAATCAGATCAAAATTTGTCACATCATGACCATAGTGTACCTCAAAGGTTCCCCAAAATCCTGTTGGGAACTTAGCCTCAAGCACACCTCCCTATATGCCATTGGTACCAAATATCAGTTTGGGAATATATGATGTCCATGGGGGAGACTATGAAATAATTACCAATGTTTATCATAGTGGATATATAATAACATGTAAATAGAAGATGTACAATATTAAATTATCAACCATAATTGTAAAATATGGTTAAACATCAAAGAACTAAATTATATTCAAAACATGGAAATAGAATCATATAAAAAATGATGATGATACATGTAATGTCTCTAAAATGATAGAAAACAAGTATACATCGATGTAGGAAATGAATTATATAAAATAGAACAAAAAAGTATCCATAAACTATCCTTTATACCATCCATTAGCCCGATCAAATGCTTCCATGCTCTATCCTTATATCAGAAATCAAAACCATGTGTCCAAAGTTGGATGCTTCACATTATCAACACCAACATATATATAATATTCCTCGATTCCAAGGGAGGCCTTGATTTTGTTTGAGGTAAATCTTATTAGTCCACCACTATTGACCTCTATACCATCTATTCATTGTAATATAAATTGAAATAGTTGGTCGGAATATATGAAATAAAGAAAAGTACAATAAAGTAAATACCCTAATACATGCTTCATAATTAGATGGTTTATGTTCATGTAATAATTTAATAAATTATGTTACATTTTATAATATTTGGTGTAAGAGGGTGCAAGATACGATCAAGGCATACTATAAAAATAATAATAGTAAAGGACCAAATGTAATAACCCCAGAATCCTCTATTATGACACTAATTAAAGAGGATGCAATGTAGTAACCATGGAATCCTTTAACAAAGTGGTAATCCAACTCAGAAAAAATCTATAACCATTATACAATGGGTCAGAGTGTAATTCAATGGAATATCCAATGGTATTACGATATAATATTATTCTAACAAAGTCCATAGATCTCATTCATGGTAAACATGAGCTATGAAATTACTGTACCTGATTGATTTGTCCATGTTGACACATGTCTAAAGATGTATATATTGAACCAAGGTGTAAATACTAAGAGTCCTAATAGCTAAATGGCAGTTAAGGGATCCTATAGTGTCATGTCATTTATCGATTAGTGGACAAGGAATGGGTACCAAGGTAGATATCACCCATGGAAACTACCATCCTTGATTCAAAATGTCATTCTCTATGTGGTCAAGGAATTCCATCTAGAATCCAATACTAGATCAAGTCTGACCAATCATATAAAGATGAAATGGTCCATCTTAAACAACACATTATTCAAAATTCATTATTTATTTTATTCCCTGTAATAGTCATTACATTTAACAATTCAAATGGTTTATTTCATAGAATTCATTTCTGTGACATAGAAAAAGGGAATCAAACCATTTAATTAATTTAATATTTAATTATTAGGATCATCACTTTACCATTCATAATCATGAAATAGTGGTATATGTACATGAAACAAAATTCAACTAAATTATATATACTAGAAATTTTTATTTATAAGTATATTTCTATTATACATTTAATGATTAATTTCATAGATTTTAATCACTTAATGTTGAAGGGTCACTCAAGACATTGATATAATGCTATTTATAATTAGTTAATTTAATTATAAGTAATACCTTTATAATGGTTATTTCATATCAGTTCTGAATGGTAGAACATGTAGACCCACATGGGCCACCAAGGCATAATTATAGAATGACACTACATGGGGTGGTTAGCATAAAGGTCAAACCCACTAAAACCATAATGTAGTTTGGATGCGAATTCTCAATGCCATTAAATATATGGCTTCGATCCAGAAAGATCATTGCGACAACACTATGTTTGATTTTGAGATCATCTGTCGACTTCATATTTTTGGGATCTACAAACCGTCGAGGTGCACTTTTGTGGTATTTTGGCAATCCCCACTTCCAGGATGGATCAAAGTAAATGTGGATGGTTCTTTTAAAGAAAATATGGGACCCGTGAGATGTGGTTCTATCTTTTGAGACTACCTTGGTTAGTGTTATGGGTGAGTCTATGGATGTTGTGGTAATGAATCGTCTCTGGAGGTTGAAATGATGGGTGTGATTCATGCTGTCAACTTTCCTATGAAAAGCGATGGAAAAATATTTGGATTGAAAGTGACTCAACCACTATTTTCCATGAAATTTGGGAGGGTTTGGTGCATCTTTCCTAGACAGTGACCACCCATTGGATGAACTGCCTTGATTCATATATTGGGACTAACATTATTTCCATGCATGCCTTTCGTGAAGAGATCATTGTTATTGATGGTCTATCTAACAAAGGAATCAAACATGGCATAACATGGAAGGACGACTTTCCAGTTGAGACACTTACTCATTAAGAAAAATATTGTAATAATATATATTATTTATGACTCATGTAGTTCCCTTTTCTTTTATCAAATAAATTTTGTTTCGGTTTTTGACCGTGACACAGCCTTCTCAAATAAAATAATGATCAGATGTCGAAAGAATCAAAATAATGGGATCATTGATTATATTCGTGGAATATTAATTTAAGAACTATATCCCAATGAAATCACTAGACACATAATTATAGATGTTTATAAAAATGGGTGACCGTAGGGATGTTCTATATAACACCTACCTCGAGTCTATATCACTCTCCTCACCCTGTACCATCTTTTAGTTCATTCTGGATCAAAAAATATATGGTCAACTAGTAGATTTTAAAAAAGTTAAAATGATCCTATATCAGAATAACTCAATATGGGATAAGAGAAAAGAAAATGGCTAATTTTTAATTGACTTATTACCAATGCACATCAAATTTTCTAAATGGTGATCAAATCATACTTCAAACGATCGACTAAGGAAAATATTATTGTGGAATTTATGCAATATCAATTGTAGAATAAATAGTTTCCAATTATCTAAAATTAGAAAATGTGGAAGAGGGATATGTTATAAATCATTAAGGGATTTTTTACCTTTGAAAAATAAAAATAAATTGTTTAGATTTACTATTATAAAAAACTGGTTCTAACCATGATCAAATCATTTTCTAAGGTGGGAACCGACAAGGTTTTATAAATTGTGGACCAACCCGAAAATTAATCTCTACATCATTTCTCTAAGATACCTAAAAATTCTTGCAACACTGAGTGATAATTTTGACCAAGACGTTCACCCTTCATGTCCCTCTTACAAACCCATCATGGTTACATGAAACTACGTGGAATGGATTTCATTGTTTCTTATATCCATTTGGGTTAGTAAATTTTCAAACAGCTAGGGTCCCAATATCTGAACATGTGGTGAACAACCATTTAACATCAATTAAATCATTAGGAATCCACATTAGAACTAAAAAATAGACACAAATTAAATAGATCTATACCTAATTGAAAGAATTTGTTATTACAAGAATCCAAAATCCATTAGATTTTCCACTAATATCAGGATAAAAATCTAGAGATACTCATTGATCACTAATTTATTCATCACACATGATTATTCTATAAATCGTTAGTTTTTTTCAAGATCAATATATCCTCAGAATGTTAAAAAAATACCTTGTGGTACAATCAGGGAACACTACAAAAAATGTGTGGGAAAATTGCAAAATATTAATGGTCAGACACTCACTATCCCGGAATTCTAGGCCAAAAAATTCAATTTGGTATATCCATTGTGAGAAAATTGAATAATAAATTTAAATCTATACATCGGCGCATGAAGTGATTCAATATTGATTCAAATCACAGATAACAAGATTCTCATTCTCAAAGGCTTAAAAAATTAAAGTAGAACCCATAAATTGACGAGTCCTATATGGTTTTGGATATTTTTAAAATGAAGAGTGAGCTCTTCAAAAAACGAGGGAATATATTTTTTCATTTTGTCTTGACATTCCTGGATCTGAAGTTTTTTTAATGTTGGATCATGACTCTCTAATGATAGGTGGAAGGAAAATCTATCAATTCTCCCAAGGTTTTTTTAGATAAACATTGAGAATCATCATATCTGGGAATTTACAGGAATACTTATTTTGGTTAATTAAAATAATAAAAATATTTATTTAACACAACGCATGCACCCATGATGGATTTTATTAGAATTCCATATGAAGAAAAATTTAACACATCTCTTAGGGAAAATAATGTGTTTTAGATTGAACGGTAGTCTCATATTTCTAGTCCATTTTCTTGTTTTAGAGGTATCCAATTTTTTAGAAATCGTGATTTTCGTATTTTAAAAAATATTTAATATTTTCATAAATATAATTCCATGGAAATTGGGCCTTGGAATCGAATTACATATCAGATTCTAGCTCTAAAAATATATATAGAAATATTCAAAGACATATAAGAAAAAATCGACTCTACGTCGTTCCATCATCCAATATTTTCATCCCCAAAAAAGAAAAACTAGAATATTTATTTTAATACTGAGCCCCCATATACCTCTCTTACTACCAAGAACTGTATTACACAGTCCTATTCTACAACAACACATGTACAATTGGGATGGACCATACAAAAATGGTCTTCTCTTTTCAATCCGTGATCTACACCAGATGATCTGTGAATGTGGCTCCATCCTCGATAATCTGATTTCCCCAGCCAATAATTTTCTTGGGGTCATGCACATATCCCCTCAACTAAGGAACTTGGAAGACTTCATGAAACCTAGAAGAATTTTTTGGTAAGTAAATTTTCTAAGAATACTCTCCATTCCTCTTCAAGATCTAATATAGTCTGCTGAATGTATGGAGAAGCTTAACTCCCAAACCAAATCTGTAAATCTTCAGGATGGGGAGACTCTAAAGAAACCATGTCCTTCCTTCTCATACTCCAAGGGCCTACTATCTCGATATACATAATATTTATGCTTGATAGGGGCTATCATCATCTTCTCATAGATGACAAGAACATTAATTGTTATATCAAACACCATATTTATACACACAATATATTCCATGCTAATCTCTATTTAACACAATAGTGACCTATATGGTCTCTTATACAAAGCCATGTAAGGTTCAATGTTGATATTATAATGGTGTATATTATTTTATGTCTGCTCTGCCAGGGGAACGTGATCAAACTATCTCTGTATGATGTCTAACAAGAAAATTTTCAACATAACCTCCAAAATAGTAATAGTTCCCTCAATCTTATCATCATTGGGTGGGGGGGGGGGATGTACTCTTCTTATTATGGGACTCGAATTCAATTATCATACATCTCGATAGCATTGACATAATCTTTATATAATGGTCATGGACAATAGTCGATGTAACCCCATGATGGTAAATAACCTCTAATACATAAAACTGTTAAAACCCTCCATTGAACATTTATCTTTAATAAAAAAGAAGTTTTATGACATCCTATGTCAGTAAAAAATTACCCAAATGGGGTTATAGACCTTGTTTTATGTGAAATAATTGCCTCAGTGTCTATGTGTATGATGTCTCGTTTCCACTTTGAGATCTCAATGGGATTCCACAAAACATCTAAAAACTGGCTCTCTGCCTTCACCTGTTGATAGGTGATGCACTGAGGGATGATATCATCTAGGATCCATCTCATGCTGAAAAACAAAAAATGATGCAATATGTATTTTATTTCATTTCCACATGGATATGTATATCCAACGAATATGATCGCTATTATCTTATCGCATACTCCTTCATTATGGCTGGGACCACAGTCCATCACTAGAATATGATGACGTGTTTCTCTCCATCGGAAAATCCATTATGTCAATCTCCAAAAGATATCTAGTCATTAAATAAATCACAATCAAAATATAACTTATATGAAACTCCCAAATTATAAAGTATTGGAGGAGTCAACACCATTGACGGAAAAAATCATGCACCCTCCTTCTCAAGCTTGGTCAGCTATAATGATGTTAAATACTTAGATTCCACAAGGAAAACCATTTCATGGTAATTCCCGCTAATGTAATCATATACCACATTTCTCTTACTAAGAGTATAGACTATCTTAAATTTCTATTCATGTATGGACTCTAACCAAAATATCTATCTCGTGTTTTAGTCCTTATGTGTGAATAAATTCCTGAGTAACTTATGGTATGAGTAATCCAAAAAGAAATATCTAAAAAGAGAGTCCCTCCAAGTCCTCATATAGAACACTTCCACTAGAATATATATGTAATCTTTTTGTATTTCATCTTGCGGGGACTCAAATATGTTCACCCATATGAGATAACTATATAACTCTACATAAAATATTCATCCGGGCATAACTGCTAAGATATTGAAATACAATATGTACCTCACTCCCTCTTTTTTTTCTAAACACATGATCACATGTCAGCCTCACCCCCAACTCCTTGAATGCTCTCTGTAAATAATTTATTCAGGTAAATAAGTTCCCTTTTATAATCATAGAAGTCAAAGGGGTTACAATCCTGGAGAATTGTTTTGAATCCCCCATGTAGTATATCACCAATCACCAAAAATTCCACATCTCGGACACACATTTCGTTTGATCCCAATTACACAATGTATTAATGTTTAAAGGGACCACAACTAGTCCATTCTCAGAAATGACATACCCTAGGAAATGAAACTCATGGATCCAAAAATGGAACATCAAGAGTTAATAAAAAATATAGTTCTTCAGAAGAATATCTAGGACCATCCTCATTTTTTTTTGCATACTCCCCTCTAAAGTAGTGTACATGAGTATTTATTTGATGAAGGGAACACAAAAATGGACCCTGTACAACTATAAAATTTGTTTCATCATATCAATAAACATGGTGTGGAAATTCATTACACAAAATTGAATCACCCATAAATCATACTGTCTAGAAAAAAATTAGAGTTCATGCTTTAGAATATCGTCTTCGAAACCTATCCACCGGTTATAGATATAAAATAGATTGATCTTCGTGTACCAAATTATGACTCGCAGCATGTCAATTAGATCACTTATCATTGGAAATGGTAACATTTTCTTTATCATGGCTTGGTTTAGGGAATGAAAATCCAAAGAAATTTACAAACTCTTATCAGCCTTTTTCACTAAAAAACACTAGAGCTACCAAGGGAGACTCACTAGGTCAAATTAAAAACATTTCATGAAGGTCCTCCAGCAACAACCATAGATCCTAGATCTTGTTAGTGGCCATACAATATGAAACAGAAGATATCAAAGTTGTCTTAGGATGTTTGCCGACACAATCCTTAATCTGTCGCATCAAATGAAGTATCATAATATTCTCAACGAAGTTGTTCACAAAATCCTATACAAATGAAGCAATACAGATTCCATAAGAGCCTAATACACAAAGGGATACAATCACATACTATTGTATTATGGGAGAATTCCCCATTCTCACGAAATCTAGTAATCTATCATTGAGATCTCTCTCAACCCTAAATGAGAATCTCACCCCCACAGTGTAATGGAATCTGAATCCCTTATGACGATAGTCAATCATGGATCAAACCATATAAACCTAATCCATAAATTTTATGATGTCACATAGTTTCATTTTGAAGAAAAAAATATATGGAATGAATATCTCTGCACTCAGTGATATCTTACCAATCTAATAGATAAAACATATATACGAAACATTCAAAATATGTATATTGAGACAAAAAAAAATTGGGAAACAAAATCAAATGGGAGCTCTAGGTATCATGAAATGGGTAAATAGAAGAAGGAATAGATCACACCAATACCTACTAATACCTAAAAAATAGTAGTATAATCATTAATTACACCTATAATCATCTCATGTGTTGATGGTCAAAATCTCTATAGCACGAATCCTTCCACAACCCCAATTACCAGCTCCCTGATCCTGACAAGGGTGGCATGGTAGTGTAGGAGGAAGGATATCATAACATCATCCACCAACCATAGATCCTACTCTTAAGAATCCTCTTACTTCTCTTCCATAACTATCTCCTAGGGGACACCATATACTAACCTAGGATATTGCGGATCATGGTGTTACGTATTCTATGGTGATTCATTTGTTATCTTCCTACGCTCCCCAGAACGTCTCGTCACTGAATGATGTGAATATGACCTCACCTATCAAAAGAATAGAACATTACCACCGTATGATTATCTCGTTCTGTTTAATTCCACTTAACACATGACTAAGTGCAATCCATGGAATATCATCTAGGCTGAGATCCTATTGACATGAAATTTACTTCTACTAATGATGACTCAGCCCGAATATAACCACTTGTAGCTCTAGCCACCATGAATCTCATTAAGAGGAAGATCTATAAGATTATCACCCACCTAAACACCATGTCCTATGTGGGAATATAAAAGGGCACTACACTAGAAAATATATTTCTGTAGATACCCTTCTCATACATACCTGATCATAATTAACCATCTGATATCATATTTAGGGAGTATCATGTAAGGCATATGGACCACATGGAATACACATTATCTCTAATCCATCCTTGAATGCACATGGATCTGATCTGATCAAAAATAGGATCGGTAGTATAGCACCTAAAATAATTGTTGGATGTTGGCCCATGATAGTTTCAACTCATCATTCATTTATGTGAAAAGACACAACCATCAACCAACTACTATGTGGGAGAGGATATATTTCTTCACAAAAACATGATCTATCAGTGTCCTGATATTCCTAAAAACATAGACTAGTAAGTCTAACATATGCAATGATTCCTTGGGATATAGTTCACGATGGAACCGTAGGGGGGTATGGTGTCGAAACTCGGGTAGTTCACGAAGAAAGTGTAAGTCACTATCATGTTCTACTCATATGATCTTTTAATCCATAGGTGACGGTCATTCAACCTATCCACCACGACGAATAATCTCGTGTGATGGACACTAAAATGAGACATCATCACTCATTGAATCATATTCACCAACCAGTATATGTAATCTTTATGGATGACATTTTGGATGCATCCTAAAATTTTAATCATGAGGTTCCATAGTCAGATGATAATATATATATATATATATATATATATATATATAATGGTAAGATGAATCATGAAGGAAATTAAAATACTCAATCTTTTATGATTCATTTACCTTTAATCTCTGTAATAAATGTCTCATTCTGCTTTGTCAAAATTCATGTAATCATGGTCCTAATTAATGAATACATCAGATGCCACACCATGACCAGATTCCATAGATTGAATTCCATACACAAAACCCATTGAAACTATTTCCTTAAATTCCATCAAATTCAACATAAGGGGAATAATCTAAACATATTACTGAGGAATGACATTCTCTGATACTAATCTGTCATGACCTGGCCCAAATGAGATCAATCCACAATTACCCTCGTCACACCTCCTAAGGCTAGTGGGTGGTAATAATCATTGAAATACATTACTAGTATGGGGGCCCTTTATTAATGTACATATTTATTTTAATGGTTGGGGCCGAAGTGTCATTTTTATTATTAAAGCAAATAAAAGTCCTCTTTAACTGGGTTGAGGGAGACCCATTACATAGCCCATAAGCCCAATGGGAATTTAGACCATTACAAAGCCCGTAAACCCAAATTTTAGGCCCAAGACCCATTCTTTGAATAGTACTGCTACAGTACCCGTACTGCTATAGTGTTGCACAGTACCCCCCGCCGTTGTAGTTCTCCTGCCGCCACTACAGTGCCACCATTGCAACAGTATCTCAGCTGCTACAGTAGCACTACAGTGCCGATACAGTACCTGCGTCCCATGGGTTTTGAACCCCCATTTTTCATGTAGAATTATGGGGTGCTTACCCATAATGTACCTATGTTAATTCCACAAACTATATAATGTAATATGTTCATATAAAAAATAATAATAAGATTATATATCAAGAATATAAAACAATCATGCAAAACATATAAGGTGTAAAATATTACAATTATGTATGAGGATGCGTACTAGAAAAAATACACACCCCACCCGAAATATTTCTCAACAAGAAATAACTATAGATGAATAATGATGAGAGATCTCAGTCCTTGAACTCCATCATATAGCTACCATACTCATTCCAATGAACTATGAATCCATAGATCCCTTATAATAAAATCTATCATGTCAATAATATGCATAACACATGAAATTTATAGGAAAATCCCATTTTGGGGTGAGTATATAAATAATAAGTAAGAATCCCCAAAAGCTGATGGTTGATTATTAAGAGAAATGATATGAATATAATGATTGTAGAAATATCAACCCATATAGAGAGAGTAAAAAATTTAAATACATGTTCATATGTAAACATATAAATATATATATATATATTCAAACCAAATAAAAAAAACTAGAAAGAATGGGATATATAACTCTTAGCCTAGCCTAGATAAATAGTGATAATAGTTGAAGGAGTGCATCAATGATTCGCATCATCCTGCATGTTTTTCCGTGGAGAATCCATTATCTTACCTGGTTGGAAGGAAAAACATTGTTTTTGATATTGGGCCCTTGAACTATATTTATAGAAGGGTACCACTCAATGGTAAATAGAGGATTGATGCTCAGCCTCGATGGAGGGTTTCACACTATTAGTTGAGGACCCATGCCATGATTCCTTAGGTGGGTTCCAATTTGTCATCAAATAGAATATGAATTACTATTTCCATTTTATGGTAACACTCTCAGAGTCATGGAACCATACCATGAATCTGAAAGATTTTCCTATTCAATGGATAGGTTGAGGACCCATTTTCTATCCTAATAGTAGGGTGAAACTCTAATAGTAAATTAACGATCTATGCCCAGCCTTTCCAGATGGTGCCGCTTTGACAATAGATAGGTGACCCACTCCATGTCTCGTGAGAGGGTTTCAATCTATAGATAGTTATAGGACACATTCATAGACCCCATGGAGTCTTCCACTATAAATTCCCTAGTAATCCTTCTTGATCATTTCAATTGTCATGTGTATCCTAAAAGAGATTCATGCTCAAAATTGCTTGCGTCTTATCTCATATGACACTATAGAGGCCACCATCTAGTTATATATGGAAAAAATATAGGATAAGTAAAAATAAATACAAATATAATTTCCCAAATATATGTGATATGTTTAATGGTGTTTTACTCAAATAGAATGAATCAGTACATAGGATATAATGGGAACGAAATGGCACGTGGTCCCAGACCCCTAGAGGATCGTTCCCCTACTAGTACATAGTTCACTGGCCATGTATTTATACTCAATGTGTTGAGGGAATGAATTTCATGTTCAAGATTCCCTAGGTCATGCGTGTTCTCTTGGTTATGACCATGTATGCATTATCATGTCAATTTACGACGGAACATGGTGTGTGCCAAGACATGACAATGAATGTGTACTCTGGGATTACACACTATGTCTCTAGAACATGTTTCACATGATATGTTGGATTTCCAAACAATGTGTGGTATTTATAATTAAACAGAAAACCTATAACTATATACTCTCATGGTAAATTACTTGTGTTATTTTGATCTATATATAGTGTAGTTAATTTTTTCCTAGATTTTCATATATGTTTCCATTATTCTAGATCCACCCCTACCATCATATTTCCACCTATTTCTCACCATGAAATTGGGGATTATTCTACCATTCATAATTTTTGTCCATCTTGTGGTTTGTAATCTATATATGTTGACAAAATTGGTGGATCACACAACCTTTTCACCTCCTTACATAACAATTTCATCTTTAATAAAAAATCCCTGATATTCTAGACTCATATCTTGTAGATCATATTTATCAATCCTCTAATCAATTATTCATTCAATGTATTCATTTTCTTAGTGAATTCAAGGGTAATATTAGGCTCGATCTCTACTGATAATGTTGAATAGATACCCATGGTATAATAATTGAAGAACAAGAAACATTTAATTGATAAAAGTACAATATCAAATTTGATTTTTTTAGCCAAGAAGTCATGGAAAAAAATTGAATTTGGGTTATTCATGATGATAAAAATAAATAAACAATATAAATCCACATATATGAGAAATAAAAGGATCACGATTGATGTGATAGAAAAAGGATTTCATTCTCAAAACATTAATCAATTAAAAATGAATACACAAATTGACAATTACTCCCTTTTTTGATAATTTTCAGATAAAGGACGTTCTTCCCAACGAAGCAGAGGAATCATGGCCTTTGTAGTGTATTGATATTCATGGATCTGAAGTTTCTTCAATATTGGATCTAGATTATCTAATATGATTTCGAAGGAAATACTATATATTTTCCAAGTCATTATATGTATATTCTGATAAAATATTCACTATTATCTATTTATAGAAAATCATCTTAGGTTAGTTAAACTAAATAAATAAACTTAATTATTTATTTAACTCAACGCACGCACCCATGACCACATTTATTGAATAACCATATACCAACCTCTTTTATGTCTCACCTAGTGAAAAAATCTTCTTCTTGGCTTATAGTTTTTATAGGATTTACTATCCATGTTCTTATATTATTGTTATCCAATTTTCATTATGAACCTATGTGCACATAATATAAATAATATTAAATATTCTTTTTAAAAAAATATAGGAACACTGGGCCTCTAAATCATATGATTTCTCAGATAATGGATCCAAAATTATATAAATAAATATTACAATATATTTGTTGGAAAAAAGGTCTCAACATGTGAGAGGAAAAACATGACTGGAATTATCCCCTTTCGAAAAATTACAAGCGCTCCAATAAACTCAATTATAAAAAGTCCACCTTTCTTCCTCTATTTTTATCACATTTAAAATAGTTTTATTTGAAAAATCCATACCCAAATACCTTATCTAATTCCCTCCTCTCATGTTATAAAACTTATTTTGGACATGAACCCTTTTATGAATGGAAATTTCTTCAACATAAGGGGGATTCCTTAATAATATGCAATGCTCATCAACAAATGTTCTTATTTTAATTCTTCCTTCAAATCCATCAATTATTATTATACCATGATAATTTAATAAAATAATTATATTCCATATATATAGATATTTTAATGTTATTTAATTGACCTCAATCCATATTTTTTCCATAAAATTTGTTATGAAAGCATTGTTTTCATATATGATGGAATACTACCTCACGAAATGTTTCCATTCATTTCTCCATTTCCAGCACTCATAGTTGGGTATGATGATGGATATGGTTTATAAATATATATATATATATATGATATTTATAAAATTAATATACCTATGGATTCATTGCATAAAATATAAATTTTTATTTTCCTTTTTATTGGGAATAAGATAAATTCATTCATGTTTATGGTATACTACCACCTCTCGAAGAAATGTGATTAATTTTTACTAACACTTTACACAAAAGAAAAGATGGATAATGATAATAAATATATTTAATATAAATGACATAATAATGAGAATAGATATAAATTTATCACTCTAATAATATAATATATAATTCTATTTTATAGCATTTAACTCACATGATTATTATAACATAGTTCATGTACTTATGGTCTACCACCTTCACGATGTTTTGTGACTGTCTGTTTTCCCCCACCACCCCACATGGATGATATGTAAATGTTTATTAAAATATATAATATGGTATTTATGAAATTATTATCAATATTTAACTATTATATATTACTTACATCCTTTCCATATGTACCGTTGAAAAATGGAAATGTTACTCATGCGTAAGTACGACATAATGTATGCATGATAGAAAAGTACAACATTTATGAAAACCATATTTCATGATTGTTCAATATTGTATAATTAATGTATAAATATTATATTTAATTGTTTATTTTTTTATATTTTATTAAACAATCATTAACATAAGATGAAAAATGCAAAATAAAAATCAACACATACACGAAAAACACATCATTTATTATCGGAAACGTGATTTTAACAAGGAATTTTAAATAAATAGGTAATAAAAAGGCACGATTAAATAATATATGGTATAATATATTAAATTAATGTTAAATAATAAATTTATAATAGATTTATATTTTTTTATAGGTGGTTCAAACCCATACCATGGAATTCAAGACCTAATGTAATGAATTACAGTCTCAATTTTTTCTTCTGTGAGAGACATGAAATATTCACCACCTATTTCATTTAAATGTTTTATGTAATAAAAGTGAATGTATTATAGTTTAATTATAATAAAAAATATTTTTATTTACATATCCAATGGTGATATATCTTTTATTCATTTTAATATTCAAATGCTGCCAATGTGGTAAGGGCTTTTTATCTTACTTTTCCCTCTTTGAGAAATATGTTTTGTTATGCACTTATATAGTTTCCAAATTTTTATATAAAGAAAATTTGAAATGTAAAATCCCAAATCTATTTATACTCAAGATATTGTATCTTTATTATCATTTTATACATTTATTGGGATTTTCTTTCACAGTTACCAATGTGTTAATGTTCTTATGTTACAATCTCATCATTTATCATGTTTCTTTATGATCATATTTATGATGATAGAATATAATGATTGTAACTCCCCAAGATCCCATAGTACACTTAAATTTGGATAATAAAATAGCTTGTGTTGTATGCAACTCCGAGCTCTGGTACATCCCGACCAATAAAACAAGCCGTTTAAAAAAGAGTTATGAGTAATAATTCCCACTTTTTCAAATCTTATAAATATAATTTTTCAAATTGGACTTCAGTTTTGGATTCAAAATATCAAAACTAGCGTAGGGGGAAATGTTTGTATTTTTTAGAAAACATTTAATTATTGATGAATAGTAAAAAACACTATGTTATTGTTTATAACCGAATTTTTATTTAAATAACTATTTTTAAATTTAAATATATTTTGAATTCAAACTAGATACATAATAAATAAATTAATCCCATGTAATTCATTGAAGTCCTTTTATAAAAATATTATATATATGAAGTTTTATTGAATGTTTTAACGTCTTTTACCCACTTTCTATGAACATTTGAAATTTTTTTTAAAAAATAATTTTACCACTTTTGGGAATTGATTTCCTAAAATCCAACAGACATAGTTGTCATCAATGAGTAAAATGTGATTTAATAGGATGAAAATAATTTTTTTTGAAGAGTATCTTTTGAATTTTATTTACCACATTTAAAAGTAAATATGGTAATTAATGGTAAAAATAATATTACAATAATATAAAATCACAACAACACATGTCATAATTCTTTTGGATATGTTTTTTTCAAACGAAATAAAACATAGGACAAAAATGTGATACCTTTTATCCATTTTGTTTATATTAGGTCATTTATTATATATTATATGAAGAAGAGTTAAAATTGGAAAATTCAAATTTTAATAACTACAAAATTTTTAATATTAGGTTATACATAAGATAAATTCGAATATAAATATTCCCTAGTAAGATAAAACTACTTCCTACATCATGGAGTTTTATTTTTAATTTTTAAACATTTAAAATATAATTTATTTATGACATAATGATGATGTGGTAATTACGTTAATAATGAATGATTAAAATAATTCATATTATGAATAATAATATATTTATAAATTGAAGATTTTGATGACATCCAATAATTTTCTAGGTGAGTAGGATATTTTACGGTTGATTCAACTTATTCATTCAAAGTAATCATGTTTTTATGACTTTCACAAAAACCAACAACTAAATAGTGTCAAAATTGTCATAAATGAGTTTTTAAAACAAATAAAATTTTATTAAATGTTATAATATTATTAAACATCTAATATTCGTCCAAAAGTAAAAGATAATTTTGTATATTTCATTGATTAAAAACATGAGGTTCTATTGGCATCTTATAACAACTATACTAACCATGTAGAATAAAAATACAAGAATACATGGTAAGAGTTAAACTATTTCACTAAAAGATAAATCTAAACGATAAGGTTAATATGGTGAATTAGACAAGGATAAAACCTAATGGAAGAAATGATTTTGACCCATACCCACCATAGACTTGCAATAAATCAATTTAGAGATATTATAAACAAAAAAATTATAATAAATTAATCTTTCAAGATTTTCCTAAAGTGCTCATTAACACTTTTTTAAAAGTGTACTTCCCCTTATCTTAAATTAACACATCCACAAACATCTGGCTCAGCCAAAACTTTCCCAAATGAACTCCCAAATACCCTCACTTCAACCAAGAGTCCATACATTGATTATAAAGCCAACCTATTGATCCCTTTTGTTCAAATCAAAATAAAGCACCCGAAGAAGAGGTAATTATTTTATCAAATCATTCGAAGATCTTATATTATTTTACGTCCATATTCGTTGTTGTTTCCATACTAAAATAATAACTCCAAAAAATTCTAGATAATGATATGTTATTATATATATGTTACAACCATATTAAATATTCTATCCATCCTATGAATAAAAAAATCACCGTATGTGTGTACGTACGGCTTACCGTCTCCATGTCGTGGTGTTGTTTATTATTAACCACTTCCTTATTTGGATGGGTATAATAATCAGTATAATTGATAAAAATATTAAATATAACATGTTAATGATTCTTTATATATAATATACCATCCACTTAAATATGATTTCACTATCACTAGAATGATATTGTCTCTCTTCTGTATGTACATATTACCATCTCCACGACGTGATGAGATTTCATTTCCCATCATAACCATTAAAGAATATTTTTCATTTCATGATTAAAAAATAATTTTTAATTACTTAATATAATTCTAGATATTAATCAAATACATCTTATCCATAACAAACATGACTTACATAACAAAACATATAAATGTAAATCTATCAGTTAACACCTAAACCAAATATATTACTAAAATTTTATTAATAAAGGAAAATTAAAGGATCATATATGATATAAATTTTTGTATGCGGTTCTTGAATAAATTAATAACAATAATTTAACTTTTATAACAGAGTTTAATGTACCCTCAACTAATGAAAAGTACAAGGTAAGGGTTATTTTTACAATCTCTTTATTATCCGAGGTTGTTTATACATAAGTATCAATGTGTACATCTTTTCATCCACATCCATGTTTCTTAAAAATGTATTTAAAAAATTTCATACAATTTTCTATTCTATGGGTAAAATTCATTGGTACCCTTGTTTGACTTTTTATAAATTTTTTTGAACGTAATATTTCGGTTGTTTTCCAAACAAGTTATTATATGGAATATTCGACAAATTATAGAAATAGTATTTATAACTTCTATGGTGGGTGCAATTGTTTTCTTCCATTATAACTCCTTCGAAGCATCCCTTACAAGTATTTAAGAATATTTTAAAAAATAATTGTTATCTTTTATAATTATGTGACTTTCAAATGATTTCAATGTAGAAAGAGATATTTCCCTCAATTTTTTTTATTGATTTCATATGTGTCAACCTCTATTGTTGGATTTTAGGTTTAGTTGAAGATGGTTTATTATGATACAATACTCCACATTGTATTGATATTTTTATAACATGCTTAAATTTAGATGTTTTATTTTTATCTCATTTACATCTTATGGTTGAATTATGAAAATTTCGTATGCAAGTTTAATACGAATGTGTATTTTATGTTTCACCCTTTTCATATGAGGAATGTATTAGATGTGGTATGTTACAATCAAGGACCACTATAGCCCCTAGATGCATTGGTAGGTCTCATCAGACAAACTAGTGTTTTGGAACAAGCCCTTGACAAAATTTATATTTTGCATCTTTGCACGGGGCCTTGAATTTTCAGTTAAGATGTCCAAAGTTAAGCATTCCATCATTATAAGATTAACTATTGATAATATATGTGATTATTCATCTAGTAGAATATACATGTGAATAATGAAATGGAATTATTTGATTTATCTTTTCTTGTTATTCAAAATTTTATGTTTAAAATTATTGTTTTCTAGGCTTGTACATTCCATTAAATGTTTTTTCTTTTTTATTATATTTTTTGAAATATTTTTATCCTCATTGAGCATCAAATCACGCCCCTTTCCTAGGTTTTATATTTCCCATGATGTGGAAAAGTATATTATGATTGACCTACAGATATAGGCTAAGGGATATGAGTTTTCTTAGAGAATACACAATGTTACTTTTCATTTTATAATCCAATGTAAAACATATGACTGTATATAGTACTTCCAAGGCAACTACACTGATCGGTCTTTTGGGAATTCATCTCTTACGGTCTTTCCAATGTTATGTAATAATGCACCGACTCTGGGAAACTAGGGTTAGGGAATTATAGTTTCAAATAGAAGAATTTTAGAACAAACCATGGAAACTATATTCATAAAAATTCTAATTACAGAACATTACCAGAAGATATAAATTAAAGATTGGTATAGAAGAACATCCAAAAAATTTGGTAATGTAGATATTATATAAGATTCACAAGAAATACATACCTATCATGATACTACAAGCGGGTGTTTTTTGGGAAATATGTACCTATGTGTGAAAAATATGACAAGGTGTTTCGGACTAGACACATGGTATCCTGATACACAATAATGGGCCTTATTGTGCACCTGGATTGACACTCTCTGGGGGTTATTCTTAGGATAATTAATTTTTTTAACAAACCATTATAAAGGACTTATGAGTAAATATTTCCACAATTATTTTTTATGATTATCTATTATATGAATAAACTGTTCAATTTCTATTCAGTATTCTACAAATTTGGAATTATGAACTATTATTCGTAAACTAAACTATTTAATTCAATTGTCTAGAATGGCTCACAGTGGAAGGAATGGAAACTGTATCAATGAACATAATCCATGTGGGGATTAACGTCATATTGAAGATAAATATAGGGGACATGATGACACCGTTGGTTTTTAGAATCTTATAAACATACTATGAAAACTCACTCAGGTTATGAATAACAATTTTACCCGTATGGAGAACCCGGATCCATAACGCAGAGGATCGATGTTAGACCACTTCATGAGGAAAAAACCACAAACATTAAATGGGACAACAAATCCATTTGTATCTGAGAAATGGATAAGTACCTTAGGAAAAATATTTCATTCTTTAGGGAGTAGCGAATGGGAAAAGTTTTCATTATAGTTTATAACCTCTCAAGAGATACATATCAATGGTGGTCATTAATTAAAAAAGGAATAAGAAGTATCGAATATGTAATAGAGGGTGTTTAAAGATATTTTCATAGAAAAATTATTTCATCATGAACATCTAGCGAATATAGAAATCCAATTTCTATGTATGAGGAAAAAAGGATGAGAATGTTGCAAAGTATGTGGAAAAGTTTATAAAGCAAGAAAGAGATGTTGTAGATTATATACGTAACCCAAGTCATAAGATTGATCGACTATTTTATGTGTTAAAACCATTTCTCCATCGACCTTTATTCTTATAATCCTTCTCATAAGATGAATACATAGTGTCATGTGATATCAAGATAGAAAATGAATTCTATATTTATTATGACTTTAAAGTAATGCAAGAGAGGAAGAGATCTACTGAACACTGAAGAAAACAAAATAAGGGAATGAAGAGAAAAGTTAAATTTCCATCCTTTAATAATTGTAGAAAGAAACACCCAGGTTCATTCCTAAATAGTATTGGAGTTATTTACAAGTGTGGAGAAAAAGGCCACCAAGAATGTGATTGCAAGGGAAAGAAAGAGGATGTCAATTATCAATGATATAATTGTAAGAAGATGGAAAATTATGCAAGTTATTTTCCTTAGCGTCAAGTAAATTTTCCGCAGAAAAAAGAATAGGGAGCAAGGCTATGCTTATGTGATCACTACTACTGAGGATGAAGTTCCTAATGATGTGGTTGTAGGTACTTTAATCACTTCCACAAAATTAACAAATGCTTTATTTGATTTTGGATAACTGCATTCTTTCATATCTTTTTAGTTTTCCAAGAAAATTAGATATTTCCAATTTGAAATAGCATGGGAGTTGTCAGTCAAAATTCATCATGGAAGTATCATAAAAACAATGTTTTTTCAATTAGTTACCATTATGGCATATAAACTTACTTTATATGATGATATTATTGTCATACCTATGATTGAATTTTATATAATCCATGGTATGGATTGGCTTTCAGACCATGATGTGAAAATTTATTGCAAGAAATATGAGGTTAAATTTTTTTATAATGATAATGAATCCCTCATCTTTAGAGCGGTTACATCAATGTCTTTTTCTCATCTAAATCCACCCACAGTAGCTACACTAAATTCAATTATTGGGGAGAAGTGTAGTGACAAAACTATCGGTGAGTAAAGGAATGTTCAAATAGAGGATGTACAAATTTTGAATTAATAAGTTGATGTGTTTCTAAAGGACTTTCTTGGAAATCCTCTAAACAAGAAATAGAGTTTTCCCATGACTTATTTTTTGGTTCAAGGACTATATTGAAGA
Organism: Viscum album; assembly: GCA_963277665.1. NCBI lineage: Eukaryota > Viridiplantae > Streptophyta > Magnoliopsida > Santalales > Viscaceae > Viscum > Viscum album. The sequence continues at coordinate 2,117,193,242 of OY728161.1, read as the reverse complement.
CCCATTATAGAATGGCCACAGTGGAATAAGTGGAACTAGAGAAACAACTAGATAAGTTGAGTAATAAAGCATTTGTTTTCCCTCTTTTTTCTCTATGGGGATCTCATGTTCTTTTTTATAAGTATAATTATGGATATATGATGTTCTGCATTGACTATAAGGAGATCAATGATATAATAATAAATAACAAGTATCATATTCCACGCAGTACTGAGTAATTAGATCAACTTCATGGATTTGAATATTTTTCAAATCATGACCTTCGATCTATATATCATCAGTTGTGTGTAAATAAGGAAGACCTTCCAAAGAAAGTATTTTGAACCACGTATGGGCAGTATAAGTTTATAGTAATGGAAATTGGTCTGAATAATTCACCCTATATTTTCACAGATCTAATGAATATAGTTTTTAAGGAATATCTTGTGGGAATTGTAGTGGTGTTTATTAAAAATATCTCTGTATACTCCAAAAGGTACGAAGTTAATGAAAATCACTTTCACATTATTTTGAAAACTCTTAGAAGAAATGAATTATATGGGATGTTTTGCAAGTGGGAATTATGGATTTAAGAGTATCATTTATTGGCCAAACTTTCTCTAAGGATGTAATCTATATTGATACATCAATGAAATGGGAAATCCAATAATGTCTAGCACCAATGATAATAACTGAGGTACACAGTTTCATTGGTTTAGCAGGTTACTATTTGTGTTTCTTACAGAATGTTTCCTGATTGGATAACACATTAACAAAGCTCACATGTAATTGGGATAAATTATTTTGGTTAAAAGATTGTGAGAAATGTTTTGAAGAATTGAGGAGATGATTATTCAATGCTCTTATCTTGACTCTACCATTAGGGAGTGATGGGTTTATTATTTATAGTGATGCATCAAATAAAGAAGTTGGTCATGCCCTTATACAAAATGATAGAGTTAATACCTACGCATCATGGAAGATAAAAGTTTATGAAAAAAATTTTCCTACAAATGATCTTGAGTTTTCATCTTTAATACTTTCCCTGAATATATAGAGATGATATATCTATGATAAAAAATTTGAGATATATACTGATAACAGGAGTTTGATGTATATTTTATCATAAAAAGATCTCAGCACGAGGAAAAGGAAATGGCTTGAAATCCTCAAGTATTGTGATTTCACAATATAGTACCACCCATGGTAAGAAAATAAAGTGGCAGATTCATTGAGTAGAAAGGATCAGGGCGTTCTGAATAGGATGATAGTTTAACGGGATCATAAGGTCATGGATCTGGCAAAGATAGATATAAGAATAACCCTGGAATTTGAAACAAAAATACCATTTCAAATGGTTTCCAAACCATATTTAATAGAAAGGAAAAAACTTCTCATACTTGTGATGAGGAGTTTCAAAATAAATTTAAATATGTGAATGATGGGAGATTGATTGAATTCATATATGAATATCGAATTTTGAAATTTAGGAAGAGGATTTGTGTTCCCGATATACTTGGATACAAATGGAATTGTTGGATGATTCTCCTAGCTCAATTTTATCTATACACTCTCTTGGCACTAAGATGTATAGAGTTTCTAAGGAATAATTTTGGAGAGAAAACATGTAGGGGGATATTTCTGAATATGTTTCAATATGTATGGTTTGTCAATAGGTTAAGGATAGAAGACAATATCCTAGAGGCATCATAAAAATCAACCCATAACTGAGTGGTAATTGTATGATATTACAATGGAAATTATCATGGGGCTACCAAAGACTCTAAGAAAAATGATGAAATATGGGTTGTTGTGGATCATCTTACCAAGTAAGAACATTTTCATGCTATAATAGATGATTTAAAACTTGAATGTTTAGAAATAATTTATAATAATTTTGGTGTAAGAATTCATGGTGTACCCCTATCGATTGTTTAAGATCAGGATCCTCATTTTAAATAAATATTATGGAAAAGGCTTTAGATAGACTTGGATACTGAACTTTATTTGAGCTTTTCCAACCACCCTTAAACTGATGAACAATTATAATGGACTATTAAAACATTATAAGACATGTTGAGATATTTCTCACTTGACATTCAAGGTAGTTGATATCAGTATTTACCTTTGGAATAGATTCCTTATAACAATAGCTTCCATTAAACTATTCACATGACACCATATTAAGCATTATATGGAAGGAGATGTTGCGCACCAACTTTTTGGGATGATGTTGGTGAAAGAAAACTCATAGGCCTAGAACTTGTTAAGTAAACAATGGAAAAGGTGAATATTGTCCAAAATCACATCAAAGTAGCTCAAAGTAAGAAAAATAGATTTGTAGATAATCTAAGGATGGATTTGGAATCTGAAATATGTGATCATGTTTTCATGAAGGTATCTTTATAGAAGGGTATTATACGATTCAACAAGAATGGTAAATTAAGTCCCATGTACAAACGACCTTTCAAATTTCTTGAAAGAATTGGAGTTGTAGCTTACTATTTGGAAAAGTTTCCATGTCTCTCCAATGATCGTGATGTGTTCCACATATCATTGTTTAGAAAATACATGCCTGACCCAACACATGTAATCACCTATAAAGAAAGTGAACTAGAACCTGATTGGTCTTATTCTGAAGATCATATCATAATTCTTGATACCATAGAACAAGTGTTGAGAAACCAGCCTACTCGTCTTGTAAAAGTTCTTTGGAGAAACCATAAAATAGAAGAGAAAATGTGGGATCCTAAGGAAATTATGATAAAGAACGACAAAATTATTTTTTATGTAGTAATATTCAAGAAATTTATAGGAAAAGATTATTTGAATGAAGGAATAATGTAACACCCCAAACTTTCATAGTACGATTCTCTTCGAATAATACAATAGCTTGGGTTGTACGCCGCTTCGAGTTCTAGCACATCCCGACCAATCAAACATGCCTTTTAAAAATTATTTATGAAAATTAATTCCTATTTTATTAAAATTTTATAAAGTTATTTTTTAAATTGGACTTAATTTTTGGATTCTGAAAATCAAAATTATAGTAGGTTGATTTTTCGTATTTTTTGAAAGCATTCAATTTTTCCTGAATAGTAAAAAACACAGCATTATTATTTAAAACCTACTTATTTTTTAAATAATTTTTCTAAAATTTAAATTTATCTTAATGTCAAAATAGATACTTAATACCCGTTTTAATCCAATTTAATTCATTGAAGACATTTTATAATAATATAAGATATATAAAATTTTTTTGATTTTTTTAACGTCTTTTACCCTCCTTCTAGGCACATTGGTAGATTTGCATAAAATATAATTTTACAACATCTATGAATTGAATTTCAGAAATCTAACAGAGAAGATTTTCATAAGTAAGTAAAATTCGATTCAATAGGATGAAAATTATTTTTGGTGAATATTGACTTATGAATTTTATTTACCATAGTTAAAAGTAAATATGGGAATTATTGGTAAAAATATAATTATAATAATATAAAATTAACACAAAACATGTCCTAATTCTATTTGATAAGTTTTTTTAGAAAAAAATAATCCTTAGGAAAAATAATATGAACTTGTTTGATCCATTTGGGTTAGAATATGACATTTACTATATTCTATTTAATGAAGAGATAAAAGTGTTAAATTAAAATTTTAATAACTATAAATTTTTTAATATATGTTTATACATAAGATAAATTTGACTATAAATACTAATTATAAATATAATAATATTTCATACATCATGTTTTTTTATTTATAATTTTTAGACATTAAATAATTAAATTTATTTATGCAACAATGACGATGCAGTAATTACATTATTAATAAATGATTAAAATAATTGATATTATAAATATTAAAATAAATTTAAATTGAAACTTTTCATTCCATCCATGAATTTTAAAATTCAATATGGCATGTTAAGGTAGATTCAATCTATTTTTTTATAATTAGTCTAGTTTCTATGACTTTCACAAAAACAAAATACTAATAAGTGTCAAAATTGTCCTACATAAGTTCTTTCTAAAATACTATTTTATGAAATGATATAATATTCTTAAAAATATATGATTTGACCAAACAACTTCGATAATGTTACATATGTAATTAATTAACCACTTTAGGTTCTCTTGTCATTTTATTGTAAATATATTAACCATTTAGTATAAAAATAAGAGAAGATATGGTAAAAGTTAATCTATTTAACTAGGAGTTAAATCTAAAATATATAGTAAATATGGTGACCAGTACATGTATAAAATCTATTTTATGAGAGGATTCATACCCCTCTATACTATATCCTCGATATAAATCAATTTGGAGATATTATAAATTGAAAATAATTGTATACTAAATTAATATTTTAAACTTTTCTTAATGTGCCCCTCACATCTCTTATAAAAGGGTATAGACCCTTATCCTAAATTCACACCTCCAAAGCCTTTTGGATCAGAAAAACCCCTATAAAATATCCTCCCAACTACACTCAATTAAACATAGAGTCCTTACTATGATCATAAATTGATCCTAAGGATCCGTTTTGTTCAAATCAAAATGAACCACCTGAAGAAGGGGTAATTATTTTATCACTTCTTCCAAAGTTCTTTTATCCTTCTACGTTCTCTCTATTGGTTTTTTTCATTCTAAAATAATAAATCCAGTTCCTTATACATTCATACATGTTATTATAAATATTGTATAACTTTATTCATTATTCTATACATCCTGTGAATAACAAAGTCACCATATGTATTTAAGTACAGATTACCATCTCCACGTCATGGTGTAGTTTGTTATTCAACACATCATTCTTTGGATGGGTATAATAATGAGTATAATTGTTTTAAATAATAAATATAACATGTTAATAATAATTTATATATAATATAACATCAAATTACATAATATTTCACCATCAATATAATGATATTGTCGCTTGCCCATATGTATGGCTTATCATCTTCACAAAGCAACGAGATTTTATTCCCCATCATAACCATTCAAGAACAATTTTCATTTGATGATTAATAAATATTGTTTAAAAACATTATGTAATTATAGATATGAATCAAATACATCATATTTAAAAATTACATGACTTATTTAACAAAACATATAAAGGAAAATGAATTAGTTAACACCTGAAACAATAATACTACTGAAATATTATTAACAATTCAATATTAGAGGATGATATATGATATCATATTTATTTATGTGGTTATTTTATAGTTTAATAAAAATGATATAACAATAACACATGATGTTAAATTACCCTAAACTATGTAAAGGTACATGGTAATTGTAAATTTTACAATCTCTTTATTTTCCAAGGTTGTTTATAAATAATTATTTACTTGGACTTCATTATCATCCACATCCATGTTTCTTAAAAAAATATTTCAAAAAATTATTAATACTTCCTATACTATGGATTAAAGTCATTTATACACTTGTTTTGCTTTTTATAAGATGTTTTGAAATTTAATCAATCTGTTATTTTCAAAATAAGTTCTTTTATGACATTTTTTTGACAAATTAAGGAATGTTTTTTAAATTTACGGTGGGTGTGGCTATTTTTTTCTATTATAGCTCCTACAATGATTCACATAAAAAATTATATGAATTAATCAGAAATAATTGTTTTTATAATTATGAAACCTTTAAACTATTTCAATGTAGAATGATATATTTCTCTCAAATAGTTTTTGGATTGATTCCATCTCTGTCAACAACTATTGTTGGATTTTTTGTTTAATTAAAGTTGGTTTATTATGATATAATATTCCATATTGTATTGATATTTTTATGATATGTAAGAAATTTTATGCGCTATTTTTATATCATTCATTGTTTATGGTTAAAGTATTAACATTTAATATGCTTGTTTAATATGAATCGTTATGTTATGTTTCACCCTTTTCATATGAGGAATTAATTGGACATACTATGTGATGGGCATGACCCACTATAGCCCCTTGATGCATCGGTAGGTATCATGAGACAAACTAGTGTCTTCAAACAAGGCCTGGACAAATTTTATATTTAGGGTCTTGGAAAAAGGCCTTGACATTGTGGTTATGATGTCCGGAAATATGTATTCCATCATTATAAGATTAGATATTGATATTACAAGAAATTATTCATCCCATAGAATATCCATGTGAATAATTAAATAAAATTATTTGATTTTACATTTACTTATTATTATGATTTTTATGTTTAAAAGGCTTTTATTTGAGTCTTATACATTTCCTTAAATGTTTATGCTTATTTATGATAGTTTCTCGTATATTGTTATCCTTACTAAGCTTCCGAGAACTCACATTTCTTATATTTTAATTTTCCCAGTATGCGAAGAAGTATATTATGACTGAACTACAAGGATAGGATATGGGATATGATTTTGTTCCATAGAGACTCAATTTAACTTTTCGTTTCATAATGTAATGTCAAACTTATGTATAGATCTAGTACTTACAAGGACACTAAACAGATCGTTCTTTCAGGATATGATCTTTTGTGATCATGCCAATGTTATGTAATAATGCACTGACTCTGGGTAACTGGGATCATGGCATTACACTGATACATATCTCAAGATAATCAATAATTTTATACTCCTATGGTTCTGAAATGATAATATATTGTTTTCCTTCATTTTACTCCCCATATATGATCAATATTAAAAAATAATGTTTTCAGTAAAATCATTTTTATTTATCTCTTCGGTTAAAAAATTATTTTCCTTCCCAAAAACATGTTTTCTAAAAATAAATTTAATATTTTTTTCACACTCAAAAATTATTTATTAATGAATTTTTTCCCTTTTGAGCCATTTAAATATTATTTTTAAAAGGAATCAACATGTTTTTTTCCAAGTAATTCAGGTTTTAATTATGTCAAAAATGTGAAATTAATCATTGATTTTAAAAAACATTACATGAATACAATTTCATGGTATCATGAGAAATAATGATTTCAAGAATTACTTAAATTTTTTAAAAAAATTGAATTTTATTAATATTTGGTGAATTTTTATATTTTAAAAAAATATATATCAAAGATAAAATGAATGAAGAAAATTATTTAAAATTATTTTTAATGTTGGAAATGATATTTTAAACAGGAAATTTATAAAATGAGTTTTAATGTTATATTTATAATATTCAATATATATTTTCAAAGAAAATTATTTTCAAAAAGCTATCTGAAATGTTTTCCTTTTAAAAATGATGTTTAAGTATATGTTATATTTATCAAGAATATTACAAAGTTATTTATCTGACCAAATTATTCTCCACATTAAATGGAATCCAATAACATAAATTATTATTTTCTGGGAATATTAACCAAGGATATGACTATTATTATTTCTAAAAATGTTTTAATTTTATTATGATAATATATTTATGAAACCCATTTCCCTTCCACATGTTATACCATGGTAAAATTATAATGAATCATGATTTTTTAGGAGGTATGCTACAATGAAAATTTGATATAATAATTATTCACTCATATTTTATGTTGGTTATTATATTATGAAATGTTAAGAAAAAATTTACTTCATGTGTTATGGTATCATGAATGTTTTATGATATTGTGGAACACATATGTATGATTTTCATTATGTGATGATGATGACATTATATCCAAGGATAGTAGTTACTTTTTACCCAAGTAAATTGGTTATTTTTTAACCAAAATTTATGGGACCTATTTCTCTATTCTACGCCTTTGGTATATAATTCAGCCTCATGAGATAGAAAATAATTTAATGCGATGTAAACCTGATTCAATATGAAAATTTGTCTAATATAATGGTGTTTCGAGCGAACCCTGACTACTAAATGGTTTTGGGTAGTGAACCCATTCAACATTTGGAAAAGGTATTCCATTGGTGAATATAGTGTCTCTGACCTAGTAGATATAGCCACACATGGAATTCCCAGATGAATATTTTCAATGAGCATGGGATACAATGGAAAGTGTTGTTTATGCTCAAATTTATTCCACGATTTTATGATCTCATGACCCATGTTATATTATTTTCATATTATTATTATCATATGAACATCCAATACTTGTTTCATGGATTATTATTTAATATTTGATATGAAAGGAATGGATTTAAGTTATTATTCTCACATATTCATTCCATTATGCTCGTTTTATGTTTATGTATGCCTCTTGTTTAACCTTAATAAGCATTAGACATCATCCAATATTTTGGTTTACTTTCCCAATGTTATGAAGAAGTATTTTACACAGGGTAATCTTATGAAGAGTACTAAATGGTAACTTATTTTTTGGAATCATTGATGGTATTTAAAAATATTATAATATTTTTCTATGTTTCTAGAGGACCTAAAATATTGTGGTCCTCATGTATCTATTTTTCAAATTTAATTAATATCCCCCAAAAATGATGAAATCTGCAATTATTATATATTTTGGTTTCAATAATTGTTATTAGAGGGAAGGCATAATTAACCATTAAAAATAATGATGAGAAATTTTTTTTGAGAACCCTTGGGATTTTTCTAATGATATGACATTGGATATCACTATGGATATGTCAAAGGAGGTGTCAATGTTTTAAAAAATATCCTGTAATTTTGGTAAAGGATAGAGAATGTGGATTCCATGAAATTAAATCAATTTCAAGATAAGATAAGTGTTTTCACTCTAGAACATAATTTTATAGGGATAAAAACTCCAAAAGGGTTCATTGAGATAGACTAGAATATCACAAGGTGTATGAAAATGGGCCATGTTCCACACTTGGTTTGGTGCTCCATGGGAATATTCTTTATTAATTTACACTCATTATGAACCCTCATAAATGATTTAATTAAAAAATGACTATAATTAAACATGGATAAACAAAAGGTATCATTGATTAAAAATAACAGTTTCATAATTTTGACAACCAATATATTAGTTTCATGACCATTTAGTTTCCTATTATGGTTAGTGTTTGTCATACTATGCTTTTTGGTTTTACTTAATGTCTAGAACTAGAAGGAATCATGTAAATTATGAATCATATGGACTATTTGATGACTATGATTAACCATTTTTTATGAGTACTAGATAGTGAGAAATTTGTATTATTATTAATCATTTTCCAAAATTATTGTCTAAAAAGACGAACAATGATGAGATTTTTAAAGAATCATATAAATAAAATATGAAATATTATAAGAGTTTCCATGGTAATAGACATAGAGGATGAAGATTCATATTTTTCCATGTCATGATAGTGGGAATAAAAAACTATAATAATATCTCAAATGTTAGGTAAGATTTTATCTTTATGGAAAAGAAGGAAATAGAGTGAAAAAATATAGAGGCTTTCAAATATTTATAAATAAGGAAGCTGGCTATTATCCATTTGAATAAACTAATGTATGAATAAACTTCTTGAAAAATTAATGATATATTCTATGTTAATACTTTATGGGGAAGTATTGATGTATTTATGTATAGGAAATTATGAATTTTGTTGTATAATTATTTTTTTCATCGTATTTGGGTTTAATGAATAATTAATCATCTATTGATTGTGTTATTTTTGTACAAATATATGTCACAATGTAAGAAAAAAAATAATATCAACTAATTCCATCATGGGTTTATAAGTGTGATCTTGATCCTTTTTTAATGTCAAATAAACCCCAAATTTATGTTTATGTGATGGGAGTTAATCTATATTAAGGATATCTTAAGAGAAATTTATTGAAATAAAACCCTTTGGTTTTGAGGATGAATGCATTTTTTATTGACATATAATTAATTTTATTGGTAAAATTTAGGTTTTATCCTATCATTGATGTAATTTTAATTATGGGGTATTGAAATTTAATAACATTTTCAATTATATACATTCTGTAAAATGATAACTGTAGAGTAGGGAGATACCTTATTTCATCTAGAAAGACAATAAGTCTTGAACAGACAAGCAAAGGGTGATAAGGTATTAAAAACCAACGCTAAACTATTTTAATTATTAATTATTGATGGAAAATAAAATTAGAGGAATTTATTTGTATATATGATTAGTGTGTTATAATTTCTATTCTATGAGACCATGGTCTCAGAGGATGGAATAACTTTTATCCACACCAAAATGGAAATTGGACGATATCACCTTGTGTACTATCACAAGTTTAACCAAAACATAAAAATTCAACAATCCTACATTGATTGTATTTGATAGTTATATAATTTCATTGGTAATAATATTTAACAGAGAATATTTCTCTTGGGATAATTTTTAAATGTTAAATATTGTAGAAGTGATAAGGATTCATGGAGATGGAGTATCAAATTCAACTATATCAAATTGTGATTTGAGGATGACCTCCATGTTCTGGCGAAGTATTCAACATTCTCTTGTTATGGAGTAAAATTTCAACAATATAAGAAAAATTAAAACCCTATAGTATAATATATGAACATGTCAAATATATTTCAAAAATGAATAGGATCTTAGTGTCCACTAGATCAGTTTCCTTATAAAAAAGTGTTCAATAAATTATTTAGATGGATCCTTTAGAGAAAAATATTTTATTCTGGAATGAAGTTGCTGAAATAAATATACCGGGACGTGATCTAGGTTGTGAGATGTATTTTATGTTTAGATACATTTTTAAAAATAAATGTTCTAAAAAAGTAGTCAAAATGTAATTTATATAATTATAAATGTGATTCTGAATTTGAAGTTGGAGAGGAAGAATTTATCTGATTTTCCTTATGAAGAATGAAGGAAAAATTACTCCCTAAATATATCTGTCCAATTATAATCCTTGATTATATTTTTACTATAGATTATAATTTGGTGCTTACACTAAACCAATATAGGGATCGATATGACTTCCACATGTCAATCATAAGGAATTACATACAAGATCGACCACATATATAGAACTCATTGGTTGTACTTCATGGTCCTGATATTTTTTATGGGGAACAACCGATAGATATTCTGGATCAAAAAGAGAACATTCTGTGAAACAAAACCACTCAACGTTTATTTTTATTTGTCAGTAAACCACATCTTAAGAAATATGTTTATGAACAAGAGGACATAATGGGACATATTAATCCTCATTTGTAGGTACCAAAGTGATGAATATCAAGGGAAAAATTAAATTTAAAGAGGGTATAATGTAAGTCATCAATATTTTGTGAAATAAGTTATTTCAAATAAATCTAATATTTCAATGTTTTTCATTACACACACCACTATAATTGTGTCTTTTTACACATAATACCGAGTTCATCTTGCATTACACAAAAGACATAGTTTATAGGAAATGTGGAATACTATTATTTAGTATGATAGTTATGACCATGATTTTTGGATGGTGTGTATGAATATGATTTACAATAATAAGAGAACATATGGAATACACTTGTATATATAATGAATTATTTCCGTTTAAATTAATAAAAAATGAAAATAAATATATTCTGAAAATTTATGAATTCATTTTATGATAAAATATTTTATGAACATAAAATTGGTTCACATTATTAAATTAAAAAATCAAATTTTTTGAGAGTTTTAATTTTATTTATATACTATATATTCAATAAACAAATTAACATTCATTTTATGTACCTAATATCTAATAAATATAAATGAATCCATTTTCAAGCTTAAAATTGAATTCATTAAAAATACACTTATCAACTTTAAAACAGTTAGCATAAAAATAATTTCTAACAATTGTAAAAAAATATATTTTAAAAAACATTATTTATTTATTAAATCATAATATAAATATTATTAAAGGAGGATGGGTTTTTATTTTTAAATATTGATACATTTTCTGATGACTAGTGAAAAATCATGAATTTTAATTGAAATCTGCCTTTTCGTTTAAATAAATTGTAAATTAAATTATATTTAATTTTTTTTTAATTTAAATATATATGAATTATATATCTATTAATTCAATTTAATTCATTGGAATATTTTTTATCTTGAAATTCGATATAAAAACTTTTTAATCATTTGATCATTTTCTCTTTGAAAACCTTCTTTCTAGTTGTGTTTGTGGGATTAATTTTAAATTAAAACTTTACAATTATATAAATTGAATTTAGAAAAATTTATTCTTTATTTTGGATTTTCATATTTTATATGATCTAACAATGTAATGTAAATTTGTGTCCAAACCATAGTACAAATATAAAAGAAACTAATATGGTTAATGTAGAAATCAGTTTAGTTGGGGTGAAATAATAAAAAAAGATAAGTGATAAAAATAACCCCAAACATGTATTACATCCTTTTATGGACATATATAAACCGTTCAAATATATGTTCAATACTAGTCCATTATTAGTGCCATGTAAAAAAACATGGGTGGAAATATATCTTTTCAAAAAAAATACAAGTCTCTAACTCACCTTGATTACAAAAGACCACCCCTTATAGTCTCTTATTAACACATTTGATCCATTTTAGTTTGGAAAATACATTTTCAAATACCTTACCAAATTTTTTCATCTAAAATTTGAAATATTATTTTTAAATGGAATAAAAACAGTGAAAGGATTTTGGTTAAATTCAATAGAGGATACCAAAAGGAGATATAACATTCATTAATAAGGGTTTTTTTTCATTTAGTCCTATACCTCCATAAATTTTTAATATAAAATGATGATATAATAATATTATTATATTTAATATACTAAGATGATTTTATATTAATTTAATTCGTTATCACCATATCAACTTCCATCAAATAGGTTATGGAATCATCCTTTGTGTGTCTGGTGGAATACTTTCCCACAAACTGATGTCATTCATTTTTTCCATTATCATCTCACGAATAGGTATGATGATGTATATATATATATATTATATGATATTTAAAAAAATTATACCTATCTATTTACTATATAATATATTCCATTTTTAGTTAGTCCCGTAGGGGGTATGATAACGTAATTTGTGTTTACACCGGTCTGCCTCCTAGGGAAGAGATGCGATTCATTTTAAATAATGCTATAATTAGAAGATAATATAGATAATGTTACAAAATATATATGATATAAATGACAGAATTATTTTATTAATTAAATATTTATAATTCATAAAAGAAAAAAATATCAATTCACTTCCTAACTTCTCAATCACTAAATGATGATGACATCTTTCATGTATGTGTGGACTTTAACATTTACAAAGTGATGTGGCTCTCTTTTATTCATCATGAAACATTAAAGATAGTTATAATTATATTTAATGAAATAATATGTTATTTAATACATTATCTGAATTCTAAAATTATATTATATTCCGCACCTTATTATCATAATGATCAATTAAAAATTGAATCATAACTCATGAGTACATATGTTATAAAATCTCCATGATCATAACAAACCAAATTTTACAAGAATAACAGTAAATATTGTTATAAAAGGAAAAACTATTTTATTTAAATGATATTTTATAGGATTAATATTCGGGATATTATTTAAAAAATATCAAAGTAGGATGTCCAAAAAAATAAGTATTCAAAACATACACGAAAACCACTTATTACATTATATATGATTTTAACAAGGAATTATTGATATGTGTGTAATAGAAGTACATACATAAATCCAATATGATATGATATATAAAATTATTGTTTTTTAATATATATATATATATATGTGTGTGTGTGTGTGTATGTATGTATGTATGTTTTTATATGTATATATATATATATATATATAAAATAAACATATATTTATTATATAGGATGTTTGAACATGTATGAAGGATGTTGATACTCAATTTAAGGGATTTTCATCTCACTTATCAATTATGTGAGACGCATGAAATATTCACCACCTACTTATTTTATATGGATTATACACCAATCTTGAATGTATTTTATGATTATTATATTGATGATATTTGGAATTTACGTCTCCATTTGAATATATCACTTTGATATGATTTATTCTTTAGATGTTACCAAAACAGTAAGATATGTTTGCCTCAATTTTCATTATCTGATACGTACGTCATGTTATCAACCTATATTACTTTTTTATATGTATATACATACAATTTTCAATTTAATATAATTAATTAATTTATCCTCAAGATATAATATGTTTCACTTTATGCTATTATTTCATTGCTATTATGATTTAATGTTACAAAAGTGGAAATGGTTTTATTTTATAATCTTATCACATATCATTATTTTTCTAATATTAAGATTTTTATGATAAAATATTGTTATAATTTTCTCAATCACCTAATTAATGTTCTTCTTCACTAGTAATGTCTTGATAATACATTTTCCCTTCATTTCGTCTCTTTATGAAGTATTGAGTTCAAAATAATTTTTTTATCAAAATTTATCTTTGTTTATCACTTTGGTCAAAAAATAAAATTTCATGAAAAAATGTATTATAAAGATATATTTAATCATAAATATACCCTTTTAATTAACTAATTTTTTTTCAAAAATGTTATAATTTATAAAATTTTTTAAAGGAATTTTTTTAGTTTTCTAAACCATTCCCAATTGGATTTTGCGAACAAAATTAAATAGAATATTTTTTTAAAAATCCTGACATGAATATTATTTCTCATTATAATGACCAAAAAAATATATTTACTATCACTAACTTGTTTTGAATTTTTTTTTTTCAAATAGATTTTTTTTTTCATATTTGTTAAATTTTTAGATATTAAATCCATGATTTTCAATTAAAAAGTTGTTTTGAAGATCTTTTTAAAAAATATTATTTCAATGTGGGAAATGATTTTTTAAACATAAAAGGTATTTGGGGATTTTATAAGATTCATTTATAGGTTTCAATCTGTATTTTAAAATAATATTATATTCAAAAAAAATTTGGATATATTATTTTTAAAAAGTAAATTTCAATGATATTTTGTCATTCATAGGAAACAATATATGTTATTTCTCATCCAATGTAATTCACAAAATACGTTGGCATCATTTTATGTAACATTTAAATTTTTGTGATATGAGAAAAATATACCATTCTCATTCATTCAATGAATGGTTTATTTATAAGATGATAATATTCTTATAAAAATTATTTCTCTTCAACGGGTTATCGAATGATATAATATTAATGAAACCCACTTATTTCAATGGGATATGTTATGATTAAAGGTTGAAATTTTTATAAAACTTATATGTTTTATATAGGTTAAGTTATGATGAATTTTTTAAGAACCCATTTCATTTCTTGTATTATGATATGTAGTGTTTTTATAGTATTATGGAAAACATATCTATGATAGTAATTATGTAATGGTTGTTACGTTATATCGAAGAATAGTTGTAACATTACAACAAATTATTGGTAGGATTTATATATCCCACCCATGAATTGTGCATAGACTTATTTATCATGAGATAGATTAGACATGAATGTGGAGTGAAGAAGGTCTAATATAAAACCTTTTTTCCTATTATGGTCAATGTATTGAACCTCGACTCTTATAATGGTGTGGTGGATTCAACCAACAACACTCTAAAGAAAGGGATTATATTAGGAATGATGGTGTGTCATACCATGGAGGATGATCCACCAATGGATTTTCATGATATGTCTTGTCAATGATACTTAACTACCATATAATGTATTTTATATTATTATCTTCCTACCACAATTTGTTTTATTATGCCAATGTTATCATCTCATGACTCATTTTATATGAATTTCTTATCTTTCAAGTATTCAAAATTTGAATTAATTATTTCATGACTCATTATTATGAACATTGATATGGTGGGTATAGTATTAATTTGTTATTATCACACCTTGACACACTAATTCTCATGTTAAGTTTATTTATTTACCTTGATTACATTTATGGACCGTCTGGTATCACCCTTTCTGAAATTTTATTCCCCATGTTATAAATAATGGTTTATGTTTGGTATGTTTATAATGACTACTAAATGGGAAAATCATTCTATGAAAAAATTTTGATCATTACCTAGATTGAATGATTATGTTCTAAGTTTCATAAGGAAATAAAATATAATGTGCATAGGGCATGTGTTTGTGTAATTTAATTAATATTCATATAAAAATATGTAATATCTTGGTATGATAATCCTTGTTCACTATTCTCCATGTTTTAAAATTTTTTATATGATTCTATTTTTATAAAAAAAATTATAAATGAAATTTGATACTGCCTTTGATATTTGTAAAATTGTTTTCAAAAGTAATCATTTTAACATATTTATATGATTTGTTTTAAAAAAAGGAAAAAAATTAAATTTTAAAATATAAAATAATAATGAGTTTTCCCAACCTTTCATCATGTATTTTACGTTTTTATATCCTTATATGACTTTATTTTTTCTTCAAATAAAAAACCTCTTTCCCAGTTTTTGGTATTTTTGTATTGAAAATTTTTCTTTTGGGAAATAATTTCTATTGATATATGAATGTTTTTCCAGAAATGGTTTTAATTATTTTTCATGGGATTCATTCATTATATGTTTAGTGGAAGTTGTTTACAAATTTTTGATCCCCATTGTTGGTATTTGGTGATATTGATATAGATAATATGATGTGTGCATCCATATAACACTCTAATGAAATTAGTTATGATCATTTTCTACGAACAAATTATATTAGAAATCATCCATACAATTATTCAAATTATAATGTATCTTGTCTAGTTTCTATAAGGGTTCAATAATGATGATCTTCAAAGGAAACTACATGACATTTATATGTCTTCCGACTAGTTTTCATGGAAATAATTTTATTTCAAAAATTATGATAATTTTCTTTTAAAAGGATAAGTGAATCCTTATTTGGTTAAAATAGTATATTTTTTAAGAAATTGTTATTGATGGGTATTGATGTTTTTCATTGGAATAATCTATCTCTTCTTTTTTATTTCCCTTATGTAGATGTTCATTCTTAGTAAGAGTGTTTAATAAATTTTCCATAGGGTAAGTCTGGGTAACAACAAAGAAGAATAATAGGTGAATATCATAATGATTCTCCATCATCTAAGTACATGCTTAATTATATGAATATTTTTATATTGTGTAAAAAATGGATACTATGTATAATGTTCAAACATATAATTTATACATTTGTTATCTAAGATTTATTAAGTAACTCCCTGACCTATGTTACCCAGAGTTGATGCATTATTACACAACATTGGCATGATCACAAGAGACCGAGTCCTGAAAGACCGATCAGTTTTATAGCATTAGAATTACTAGATACATTCATATGTTTTACATTACATTATCTAATGAAAAATAAGATAAAAATTGTGTCTCCATTGAACACATTCATATTCAATATCCTATCCCTATAAGTTAATCATAAAATACTTCTTCGCATCCTGGAAAAAGTAAATCATAAGAAAGTTGTGAGCTCAGATGCTCAGTAAGGATAAAAATATAGTAGAAACTATCATAAATAAGCATAAAATTTTAAGGAAATGCATAATACTAAAACTCAATCCTTTTAAACATAAAATTCATCATAATATGGCAATGATAAATAAATTAATGCCAATTAAATATTCACATGGATATTCTACTAGTTTAATAATTATATGTAATATCAATAGATAATTTCATAATGATGGAATTCATAATTCCAGACATTATAACCACATGGTCAAGGCCTCATTCCAAGACTATAAATAAAAATGTTATCAAGGATATCGACAAAGAATCTAATTTGTCTCATGACACCTACTGATGCATATAGGGGCTATAATAGGTCCCACTCGTCACTTGCTATGTCCAATGCATTCTTTATATGAAAAGGGTGAAGCATGACATAAAAATTCTTATTAAACATTCATATGAAATGTTAATATTGTAACAATAAATTGTGAATGAAAGAAAAAATAGCACATCTAAAATAAAAAATATCATAAAACAATATATAAAATATAGCCCATTGTATCACAATAAATCAACTTCAATTAAACTCTAAGTCCAACAATATATGTTGACACATACGAATTCAATTGAAAAACTATTTGATAGAAACATCTATTTCTACATTTAAATCATTTAAAGGTCACATAATTAAAAAATAAAAAATTTATTTTTTTAAAAAATATTCATATAATATTTTATGGTAAGCTTTGAAGAAGTTATAACGGTGAAAAATAGCCGCACAAAAATATAAGATTAAAAAATATTTGTTCACTAAAATGTGGAAAAAGTCATAATGGACCATGTTTGGAAAACAACGGACTGATTCCTTCAAAAAAATTTATAAAAAATAAAAAAAGGGTATAAATGACTTTATCCCATATGCTAGAAAATAGTAAAAAAATTGAAATCCATTTTTAAGAAACATGGATGTCGTTGATAAAAAAAGTCCTAGAATATAATTACATCTAAAAAACATCGGTTAATAGAAGAGATTGTAAAATTAACCCTTAACTTGTATTTATCCATAGTCAAGGGTATATTTACCTCTTGTATAATAGTTAAATAATTGATATTAATTTATACAAGAACCATATACATAAACATTATATCATCTATGATCCTCTAATATTTTTTTGTTAATAATATTTCAGTAGTATCATTGTTTCAGGTGTTAACTGATTAATTTTCACCTATATGTTCTGTTAAGTAAGTCATGTTTGTTATCGATAAGATGTTTTCGATTCATATCAAGAATTGAATTAATTTATAAAAAATTATTTTTTAACCATCAAATACAAATTATTCTGGATTTGCTACGATGGGGAATGAAATCCCATCGCGTCATGGAGACGGTAAGCTGTATGTACATACGAGTGAAAATACTATTCTATTGATGGTGAAATCTTATGTAATTGGATGGTATATTATATATACAGAATAATTAACATGTTATATTTATTATTTACCTCATTTATACTAATTATTATACCCATCCAAATAATGAAGTGTTTAATAACAAACTACACCACGACTTGGGGATGGTAAGCTATATATACGCAAGTATGATGACTTGGTCAATCATAGGATGGATAAAATAATGAATATGGTTATACTATATTTATAATAACATCACAGTATGTAGAATTTACTTGATTTAATATTTTATAATGGAAAAAATAAGGAAACAGAAGTATAAGAAGAAAATATCATTGAATGATTTTGTAAAATAATTACCTCTTCTTCGGGTTCTTCCTATTGATCTAAAAAAAGGCTCCATAGGTTGGATTTATGATCATGGTAAGGCCTGTAGGATGGATTTTGGTTGGTTGGGAGGAGATTTTTTTACGTTTTGGCTGATCCAAATGGATTTTTAGAAGTAATTTTATGTGAAGGTGAATTACCCTTTTATAAGCGACGTGAGGGGAACTTTAGGAAAAGAATGAAATATTAATTAATTATAAAATTAATTTCGGTTTCTAAAAGCTCCATATGTATTTATTTAGATATTAAGGTGGTTATGGGTCGGAATTCCCTCAAACAATAGGTTTTAGACATGTTTAGGTCAACATATTATCATTATTTGTTAGATTTTACTCTTAGTTTAATAGTTTATCTTTTACCAGGTCTTCATGTAAATTTATACTACATGGTTAATATAGTTAATATAAAATTCCAAGAGAACCTAAAGTGGTTCACTAATTATATATATAACATTATCTATGTACTTTTTATGAATCTTAAATTTTTTGAAATATTATATCATTTAATAAAATAGTATTTGTTTTAAAAACGCATTTATGTCAAATTTAACACTATTTAGTATTTGGTTTTTGTGAAATTCATAAAAACATTATTAATTAGAATAAAATACATTGAATCAACCATAAAATGTCATATTCACATTGAAATTTTTTTGATGGCAACAAATGTATCAATTTACATTTAATTTAATATTTATATAATCAATTATTTTAAGCTTTCATTAATAATGTAATTAATGCATCATCATTGTGTAATAAATAAATGTAATTTTTTAATGTCTACTAATTATAAATAAAATACCATCATATATGAATGATTTTTAAATTTATAATGATTATTTATAGTCTAATTTGTCATTTTTATATCTATATATTAACAATGGTTTAGTTATTAATATTTGAATTTAACACTTTTAACTCTTCTTTAAATAAAATTTAATAAATGTCCTAATCTTACCAAAATGCATCAAAAGGATCTTATTTTTGTCTTAATGTTTATTTTGGACAAAAAAACATATCCAATAGAATTAGTTTATGTGTTGGGGTAATTGTATAAAGTTATGATATTATTTTTACCTTTAATTGCCCTATTTACATTTAACCATGGTAAATAAAAATCAAAAGTTACAATTCACTAAAAAATTATTTTCATCTTATTAAACCACATTTTACTTACTGTTTACGAATCTTTCTATTGGTTTTTTAAAATTAAATTCATTTAATTTGTAAAATTCATTTTTATGCAAATTTTTAAATGCTCATAGAAGGTGGGTAAAAGACATTAAAAAGTTCAATAAAATTTTATATATCGCATATTTTTATAAAATGACTCTAATTAGTTAAATTAGATTAATATCTGTATTATGTATCTATTTTAACTATAAAATAAAATTATATATAAAAGTAATTATTTAAATAAAAAGTTGGTTTTAAATAATAAAGTAGTGTTTTTTTATTATTCATAAAAAATATAATGTTTTCTTAAAAATACCAAATAATCAACCTAAGATAATTATGATATTCCTAATCCCTAAATAATTTCCAATTTGAAAAATAAAATTTATAAAATTACAACAATTAGATATCACAATTCAGTACTACTTATTAAACGGCTAATTTGATTGGTCGAGGTGTGTTCGAACTATGAGTTGTGTACATCGCAATATAATGTATTATTCAAAGAGAAGCATACCATAGAAGCTTGGCTTGTTACATTATTCCATCCTTCAAATACTATCATCCTCAAAATTTCTAGAATATCACTACATTAAAAGATTATTGTGGTTCTTGATCATAAGTTCCTCAGGTTCCCACGTTGCCTCTTCCATTTTATGGTTTGTCCCATGAAAGTTACCAGACTAGTCATCCCATTTCTCAACACTTGTTCTCTGGTACCAAGAATCCTGATAGGCTCTTCCCAATAATACATATCTAGTTCTAGTTCAATTTTTTCATATGTGAGTACATGAGTTAGGTCAGGCATGTATTTTATCAACAACGATACATGGAACACATAATGATCATTGGAGAGACATGGATGAATTTCCAAACAGTAGGCTACAAATCCAATTCATTATAAAATTTTGAATGGTCCGATGTACCTTGGACTTTATTTACCCTTCTTAACAAAACGTACAACACCCTTCCATGGATACAGTTCAAGAAAACATGATCACCTACTTGAAATTACAAATCCTTCATTCTGTTATCGACAAAGATCGGTTGCCTACTTTGAGCTGGTTTGATGTGGGTTTGGATAATCTTCTCTTTTTCCATTGTTTCCTCTACATGATCTGGACGTAAGAGTTTTCTTCCACCAACAACATCCCTAGAGGTTGGTGTGTGACATATCATTCCATATAACACTTTATATATTTTTGTATGAATACTTGAATGGAAGAAATTGTTATAAGAAAATTCTCCCATAGGTAAATACTAATCTCACATAACTTGAAATTCCAAAGAGAAAAATCTCAAAATGTATACTAAAGTTTGAATAGTCGATTCTGATTGACCATCAATTCGAGGGTGTAGGTGGTTGTTTCATAGTTCTTTGAATTGTGTGTTCTTGTTTTAAGAATCACTATTTCTAGGCAGTTTCCATTGAATTGATTTATGGAACCGGAAACATCCAATTGTTCTTTATCCAAAGGGGACCTGATTTCCAATGGCAGGAATTCGTTATGTTTGAACTTTATGGTACTTAAGAATGTGCATTGGTCAAGAGGATGGGAGTTTGGACTCATCACACCCTTTTGGGGGTGAATTATTCTCTACTCCGGGACTCTCTTTGTAAATTTAAGATATTTTTTGGAATCAATATTAATTCACAATGTATATCATAATTATCCCTTGGAATTAACAATAACTTATTACCATATGTAAAATTTATAATCAACATGTGTGCATTAAAGGTTCTACATGAATGGAAATATCCTTATGTATTCGAGATTTTCCACCAATGGTATGCTCCAATATACTACATATAGATTCTTTTAATCATCATAGTGATGATCCTGGATTCTAAGCCACTTAGTGGGGTACTGTGAAATTTGTTGTCATCCAGGGAGACGAATGTTTGGTTTGATTTTGGGATTGTTCCCATAAAATGGGATACCTACATATCCTTCTAAAAGGATTCTTAACCCCCTTAGTTTCGTGCCACTGAATGGGAAACAACATACCATTTAAGGTCATGTGATAAGGACCTAGCTGTATAGTTAAATATCATGTGGTATGGACCTCTATGTGGAAGGTGCATAGTCAAAACATAGTGTGGTACTTATACTGAAGCAACCCAATGAACTTTGGAATGAATATGGGTTTCCATGTAGGATCAGGCCCTGTTTGGAATATTGCCCAAGGAGAACAGGGTTGATTTAGGGTATTTTTTTTGAACCTCAAGGAGGCTTCCTATATATCCCATATAGATAGAAATCAGAGCCCACGTAGTTCTATTAGTCACAAATGAGAGTATTGTTCTTTGATAGAAATGAGTTTGGGATTACTTCCATTAAAGGATGACTTTGTGATTTGGGGTTTAATATGGGTCTCATTCATAAGGAGGATGACCAGATTAAGGGAATTAGGATTGGATTCTAGAGGAGGATATCCAATGATCTCGGGCCCTGAAAAGTCTTCCTTTTTATCTTGTATTGACCAATAATCAGAGTTCTCGTAGTTCATTCGATTGTGAAAATTTTGTGACCATGACAAATCTCTATGCCCACATGAGTCATGCTCAGTGTGAGAAACAAGAGGATGTTAATGATTCAACAAAGGAATTCACACATTCAATGTTTTCATCCTCCGATGGTGGAAGAGGGTGCACCTATAGTGGAAAGGGTGGATGAGGTCGAGGAGACCGTAGAAGAGGGCGAGGTGATGAGCCTTCCCTCTATTATATATACATTATAGAAGGGTCCAATGTAAGGAGGAAGGGATGAAGGTTAGGGTCTTACACTATGATGGCTTCCCATGGTGAAAAATCCCAATGGGAGAGGTAAAGGGTAACAAAATTCCATTTCCCATCTCTTCTATGGTCATTGGCACCAAATAAGAGAGGAGGAGCAATGATGCCACCTCCTGCAAGAAAATCTAGGGGCTTACG
The DNA here is from genome assembly GCA_963277665.1 of Viscum album. Classification (NCBI taxonomy): domain Eukaryota; kingdom Viridiplantae; phylum Streptophyta; class Magnoliopsida; order Santalales; family Viscaceae; genus Viscum; species Viscum album. The sequence continues at coordinate 2,117,169,939 of OY728161.1, read as the reverse complement.
CCAGGATGGTTGCACTAAAATTGATCTCAGTAGGGGAAGAAGACTTATCATTTATTTTGAAAATGAAATTCTAGGTATGGACCATATCATCCCCTACCAGAGACCTATGGTTCTGGGTCATCTCTTCAAGAAGGGGGAGGCCTGGACCCAACCCTCCTCTAAATTTGGAACTTCCCAACACTGTTTCTAGGAGAACGTTCCATGTCACTGTGTGTAACATCCCAGGTAAATAATTAATAAGGCATATTCATATTTATTATTATTTTTTAATTAAATATTAATTTTACTTGAAAGGGGATGCTATGTTCGATATCTTACCCGATACGCTACAACAGGTTTCTTTAAAATCTTATGTTGTACACTAATAATATAATATGTTTATTTCAAATGGTAGTTAACGCCTTCTCGTTGTATTGGTGAAAAATAAATATAACTAAATAAAATATGATTATACATGTTTGTTAAATGTATTTACATTTAACTAAAAATATTTAGAGGCTTAAAATGTGAATGAATCTAATTTTAAGTATAATTTACTTTAAAAGGTTGATTTACCACCTTTTGATGGAAAACCCTCCTTAAACATACTTTTGGTCACCTTTATATGTTCTTTTTTATAAAATAATATACTTATTTAGAACTAGGACATCAAAATTCACTTTGGGTAAATTTCTTGTATTTTTATGATAAAATTCTATTTTTTGGTGAATAGTGAAAATACTGTATTTTAATTCAAAACTACCTTTTAATATAATTTATTTATATGGATATATTATATTTTTAATTTGTTTTAATGTTTAATTAGAATTTATTATTACCATTTAGTCTGATTTTTGTCATTTTAATTAATTTCACTTTGAAAGTGGATATAAACAGGTGTCAATCATTTGATAGTTATTATTTCTTAAAAACACGTTATTTGTTTTGACAACGGGAAATAATTTTAAATTAATTAATTCCAATTATATTTTTTGAATTAATCAAAATAGACATATTTTTTGAATTCAGAATATCAAATATAGCTTAGGCTGAATTTTTGGTATCTTTCTGAAAAACATCAATTATTGATGAATAGTGAAATCACTTAGTAGTAGTTAAAAAAATGAATTTTTCATTTAAATGAAATTTTACCACTTCCCTAAATTTAATTTCAAAAATCCAACATAAATTGTTGTTATCAAGAAGTAAAATTTCATTCAATATGAAGAAAATAATTTTTGGGGCATATTAACTTTTGACTTTTATTTACCGCGATTAAAGGTAAATAAGTTAATTCAAGGTAAAAAGAATATTGTAATGATTCAAAATTACCTTAAAACTTTTCCAAACCTTATTTTTTGATTCATTTACGACCATTAGCATCTTTGGGTAGATTTTGGGACCCCCATTGAGCCACTTGGGAGTGATAATGACAATTTAGATTAATTAACATGAAGTAAAGAAAAAAATTATAAAAGAAAATATCTTTTATTAAATTAATTTTTACAAGGGGTTATATAAATTATGCTTTCAACTATAAATATTCATTATAAATATAAAAATATTTCCTACATAATGGCTTTTTTTATAATTTTTAGAAATCATATAATTTAAATTATTTATGACACAATAATGATGCAATATTTACCTCATTAATAACATATTTAAATAAATAAGATTATAAATATCAAAATAACATCCAAAACTTGTCCAATTATTATTGGATGATTCTATTTCGACCATGAGTCATCTTATCTTTGACTATAAGGATTTTTGAACCTTTAAAAGCTGAATATCATTATATAATAAAATAATATTATCACACTTTCCTAAAGAGCCCCTCACATCCCTTATAAAAAGAGACCACTTCTAACAAAGTTCTCACACCTCTAAAGCCTCTAAGATCGTCCAAATTCTTACAAATTAATCTCTCTACATCCCTATACTCCTTCTAGAATCCTTTCCTTTGGCATAAGATACATCAAAAAGTCCTCTAGTTCAAACCAAAGGGAGTTACCCAAATTAAAGGCAACGATTTCTCTTAAATTTGTTTCCTTTATTTTACATATCCAAACCCCTAAAATATTTATATTAATTTATTTTTGTAACAAAAACAGTATCCTCAATATACTAGGATGTTGTTATTATAAATATTCAAACTACACTTACACACACCTCCATCTAATGGTTGAAGAACATAAAGTTTCTGTGGATGCTAAACTAACGTCTCACGAAAATGATGATACTTCAAATATCTCCAACAACCTCTCAAGGTCTCCATTATGATGGAACATTATTTATATATGATATATATTATGTATATGTTTTCTTTATGCATCTGTATTTTCCTTTTATATCCTACCTTTATGATTTCCATTATGGGTAAACGCGATAATTTCATTTGAGTTGGTGTGGTCTACCACCCCCTCAAAGTGATATGACTCGTTAATGCCATATTTGGGACATATAAAAGATGGAGTTAATGATATTATATATAAAATTATACTTTATTCATAACATACTTAAGTATCATTAATTATCCATTCTATTACAATAATAAATATAAATGAAAGTAGTGTTCATGCGTAAGTACGGCTTACCATCTCTATGAACGGTGCATTTCATTTTTACCTCTAGATGTTATGTACTATTATAAATACATGTATATTTTGGATATATATGATATATATGATATATAAATCATGAATATCATTCTTGATATAATGAAATTTTTACTATGTGAACAACTTGTAATTATAAGAAGTCTATTTTTAACTCAACTACCAAATATCGACAAAAGGACCATTATTAACTTAAATGATTGCATAATATCTATATCATGGTATTAAGTGATATAAAAAGAATATTAAACATGAAAAGGTTCTTAAGAGAGTAGAAATTAACTTTAGTTAATTATTCCGGATGAAAAAAGAACAAACAAGTCAAGTTGGACACGAGGTAATGGATTTTCTTATCTCACATTTAATTCAGTGAGATTTCCATTGTTCGCCACTTTTTCATTGCATGTGGTGTATTTTGTACATTCATTTGATATATATTATCATGATTATCATTATATTCATGGTATTATGTGAATCATTTGGTGGTTATTAACTTATGGTCATACGACTCAGTTGATTACAACATGGTAAAGGGTTTCGTCTCACTTTTTATTCCCGTTAGATTCATGTTATATTTGCCACTATATTCCTTCTTTTTGGAGTATGTACTTCCCATTATTATAATATTTGTGTAATATAGGTTAATTTACAAGTATTTACATCTTAATTTTATGATCCTTCATTCATTTGGTGTATGTTTTTTCTGTTACCAAATCTGTAATGGAACCGTTCACCCTCAACTTTTTAAAATACTTCTTTTTGTTATGTCTTTTAATTTAAATCTTATTATGTAGGGATATGTTCTTATATATCCTTATTGATGTAAAATTTATGTCCAAGTGATAAGATATCATTTTTATCTCATTAACTCATTTTCTTAATTTTAAATTGACATCGTTAGGTTGTCGACTTTTTACAGGGGAACTTCTTAACCCAATTTCAATTCATTGGGTTCAACTTGATCTTCTTCAATATGTCATCCTATGAATATGTCTGAATGATGTATGATTGTTTTACACTTAATATCCGCTTATATTGGGTGTATTTATATTTTTCACACATAATTATGTGATTGATTTATCCTTAATTTAAGGATACCTTCTTTATAATGGATTTCATATCAATTTACATTTCCACTGATAATTATTTGTTGTTATGCACAAATTCACTATTATATGGTGTATATAATGTCTTTTGACATATCATATCATGAGTCCCATAATTATCATAATAATATAATGTTATGATTAAATTTTATTCCTCGTTTATTTGTATTCAAGCATCTCTCTTTTTTTAAAAACACATTAAACAAAATTTCATTTTCAATGTTTTAAATATTTATTCTTCTAAATATTTCTCATTAATGTCCATGTTTTCAAAATGAGTTTTAGGATTTATTTATGTGGAAATTAATGTTTTAATATGATAATTCATTTAAAAGCTTCAAATATGTATGATGCACATTGATTCAAGAAGCTTATTTTAAATGGTTTTGAAAATGATTTGATAAAGCATTGTTTACTTCAATAATATTGATTTGATAGATTGGAATGTGTAAATGTTATCTTTCCTTTATACATGTGTTGTGTGTTATTATTATGTTATGGTTATTGGGAATTGTTTACGTATACAGGTGGTTCCGTGATGATCCTAGGGCAGGTGAGCCTGAGATAGCTCTCCAATGCATTGGGTAACGTGACAGAGGTAAATGTTAATGTTTATCCTACGAGATTTAGAGAATATACTATCATGGGTATTCCAAGTGTAACTCCCTACGTAGATGTGATAGCTACAATTTATGTTTGATATAGATTCCATAAGTAACCTTTATGATTTATGATTTATGTGTGTTATTCATAAATCTTATGATTTCGTAAGGTATGTTATGATTTAAAAGTATGGTTCAAATGATTTTAATGTTGATAGGCTAGTGTTTTCCTTCCTTATTTTATAACCCTTAATGAGATTTTTGTACTCATCCCATGTTTTTGAAATGTTTTCCACAGGACTAAAAGATGAATAGGGTCAAGGATGGGATCGAGGAAAAGACATTCTATGTAAAACATGGAACTAAACAAGTTTTTAAGAGTTTTTTTTGTGAAAAAAATGGTTACTGAGTAGTAGTGTCAACATGTAATATTCAAGTTGTAATGTAATTTTTTTCCTAATTCTATAAAACTGTACACCTGAAATGATCCTCAATGTGAATTTTTCATTTAATTCATGATTATGTAATGTTTAAGGCTGGGTCTTTATAGTTGGTATCAGAGGTCGGTTTAGACAACATTAGGGATTAAGAGTTTTCGTTAGACACATGGTTAGTCCATATGTCTATTATTTCAATTAAATCCTTATTTTATAACTTTTTTAGATCAAGGAAAGTCAATTACAAATGGAAGGAGGAGGATCTCGAACAACATTCCTATCTCTTCCTGATTACATTCTTGCAATAATTATTTCAAAGTCATGTTCGGATGATTGTGAGACCTTTTATAGCATACAACTCACTTTCAAGAAGTTTTTTGAGATATCAATCTCCACCACTATACCTCGTTCTAATCGTGGATCATGGGTTGTATTTAGAAAAATCCTATTTTCACAATATTCTCATATTTTCAAGAAAAGTAAATATTATCAAAGAATTTTAAAATATTTTTCATTATCACAAGATTTTGAACCATATTATGATTTTAAAAAAGTGTTGAAGAAGGATAACCTTTCACAACCAATTTATATTTGCTTTTAAAATTTATTCTCTCATCATATACCTTTTCTATTTCAAATGGACCATTAATTGAATGTTTCAAATCAAATTTGATCTTACTAGTTTATAGAAATCATGTTTTATCAGATGTTTTGAAATTATATGTCATACATGCTTATTTTCAAAAACTGTTTTTCTATGAACACCCATATGACCCATGTTTTACAAGGTGTATTGGGATGGAGGAAGAAAATTATTTTGAAGGATATCTAAATAATTGTTTCAAAGCATGGTACTTCTACCTATGTGAACAAGATGACTATGAATCCAAATGGACACCATGATCAAGGTATGATGTTCTTCATTTTGGGGATCATTTTATTCTATCATATATTGTTGAAATAAGACATCAAGTAATAAGATGTTGAGATCATAACGAATTTGGATAAAAATGAGAGGTATAAGGAAACCATTGAGGTTAAAACATGGTAGGGTTATTTTTGAGTTTAATAAAAAATAAAACCCATAGGATGGGTGAAAACCCATCGAATTTGGTAAGGTTGTAGGAATCGAACCCACAACTGAAGGGCGACAAGGGCGCATCGCCTACCACTAGCCTACTTGAAGTCCCTAGTCAGTATGACTTATTGTTTTAGTAAAATGTTTTTATGGAACAAGAATAAGTAGGTTTTTGGAACTTATGTTTTATCAAATGGATATACATATCATAGATAAATGATTTAGTGATTATGTGATAAAGGTTGTTGTGGAAGACGTTCTCTATTTTGAGGAAACACTATATGCCTAAGGAAGATAGAATACTAAGGGATTTCAATGGTGGAATAATGGTTGAAATTTTAGTTTGGAAGAATCTATGTTTTCATTGTGGACATATGATGATTTGGTTTAATTATGAAACTGATTAAACTATCATGGAGAATATGTTATTATGTTAATTGCTTTTCAATAATTGATTTTATGGGTAACTGATGTTATTTGGTGATAAATGATATGATTTATATTAGAAGACTATGTAATTAAATCCTTACGAGAAGTGGGTTTCAATCTTAGTTTGGATTACTTTTTAAGAATTTTAAGGACAATTGTTTATTTAATGGTCTTTTTTGATCTTTGTGATCTGTTTGACAAATTTTAAAGATTAAGAGTAGTTTTTCTTCTTGTAAAAGATTGTCCTTTTTAGGTATTATCTGATCTCTTATTAACGATTTTGGTTTTCATTGATGTCTAAAGTCATCAGAATTATATAGTTCATCATTTGTTGATTATATGATTCTCTTGATGTTCATTATAGTTCTTTTAGTGAAAAAAAGTCATCCTGAATACTCATCGTTTGGAGAAAATATGATTATGTGTTAGAAATCTATTAAAGGATGAAGGTCTACATGACAAGTATATATGTTTCCTTATGTTTTAGTTAAGCACATAAATTAATTCATCAAATTTATGAAAAGTAATTTAAAACAAAAACATTAACCATTAACGTTTCCTATTGGGGAATCAAAGACTATTTAACCCATCACAAGTTTGTGATTTTCTGGTGGTTAACATTTCCCCTAACCATGTTTTCTATCACACTCCATCAGAACTTGATGGTTTGTTTTCCCTTCCATATCCATGTTTCCAACATGGAATCCTATTATGGGATTATCTATTGTGACCTTTGTAATTCCCTTTAATTATTTTAAAGTGATATATTTATTGACTCTTTTTCTGATGTGGGACTTTAAATTAAGTTTCCAAGCCCAGTTTTAAAATTATGAGGACACAATTTCCAAAAGGGGGGAAGGATGTAATATCCTAGGTAAATAATGAGTAATAAATTTTCATATTTATTATTATTTTGGAATTAAATAGTAATTTTACTTTAAATTAGATGCTATGTTCAATGGATTACCTGATATGCAACAACATGTTTCTTTGAAATCTTACCTAGCATACTAATAATATAATATATTTATTTTTAATGGTATTTAATGCCTAGTCATTGTATTGGATGAAATAATTATAATTTACTACAATATGACTATACATGTTTGTTATTTATTTTTACATTTATCTAATAAAATTTAGAGGCTTAAAATGTGAATGAATCGAATTTTAAGCATAATTTACTTTAAAAGGTTGATTTTCCACCTTTTAGTGGAAAAAAATCTTTAAATGTAGTTTTGTCACTTTTATATGTTCTTTTTGATAAAATAAAATACTTATTTAGAACCGGGACATCAAAATTCACTTTGGGTAAAATTTTGGTATTTTTCTGAGAAAATTCATTTTTTTAATTAATAGTGAATATACTGTATTTTAAATCATAACTACCTTTTAATATAATTTATTTATATTGATACATTACCTTTTTAATTTGTTTTAAATTATAATTAGAAAATATTTTTACCATTTAATCCAACTTTGGTCATTGGAATTAATTTCACTTTGAAAGTGGACATAAACTAGTGTCAATCTTTTGATAGTTATTGTTTCATAAAAACATGCTATTTGTTTTAATAATGAGAAAATATTTTAAATTAATTAATTATACTTATATATTTCAAATTTACCAAAAAATACATCATTTTCGAATTCAGAATACCAAATATATCTTAGGCTGATTTTTTGGTATTTTTCTGAAAAACTTCAATTTTTTGATGAATAGGGAAATCACTTAGTAGTAGTTAAAAAATGACCTTTTCATTTAAATGAAATTTTACCGCTTCGGTAAATTGAATTCAAAAAATCTGACATGCATGGTTGTTATCAAGAAGTAAATGTGGTTAAATAAGATGAAAATAAATTTTGGTGAATAGTAACTTTTGACTTGTATTTATCATGGTTAAAGGTAAATAGGGTAATTCAAGGTAAAAAGAATATTGTAATGATCTCAAATTACCTTAAAACATGTCCAAACATTTTTGGTTAAGACATTAAAGACCATGGTCATCGTTGGGTCTATTTTTGGAACCCTATTGTGCCACATCGGAGTGATAATGAAAATTTAGATTAATTTACTTAAAGACAAAAATGACCAAAGAAAATATCTATTAGTAAATTGATTTTTACAATGGTTTATATAAATTATCATTTCGAATATAAATATTATTTGGAAATCTAATACTGTTGCCAATATCATGGTTGTTTATTTATAATTTTTAGACATCATATAATTTAAATTATTTATGACACAATAATGATGCAGTATTTACCTCATTAATAAAAGATTTAAATAAATAAGATTATAAATATTAAAATAACATCTAAAACATGTAAAATTATTATTGGATTATTTTATTAAAACCATTATTCATCTTATCTTCAAATCTAATTATTTTTGGACGTTTAGAAACTGAATATCATTATATAAGAAAATCATATTATCACACTTTCTGAAAGAGACCCTCCCCTCCCTTATAAAAGGAGACAACTTCTAACCAACTTTTCACACCACTAAAGCCTTTATGATCATCATAACTCTACCCAATTAAGCTCCATACATCCCTATCCTCTTCTTATAAGCCTTACCTTTGGCATAAGAAACTTCAAAAATTCTTTTGGTTCAAACCAAAGGGAGTTACCCAAATTAAAGGTAACTGTTTTTCTTAAATTGTTTTATTTTATTTTACTTCTATAACCCCTAAACTCTTTTCATTCCTTTATTTTGTAACAACAAAAGTAACCTAAATATACTAGGATGTTTTATTAGAATTATACTAACTAAAAATACACACACCTCCATCTAATGGGTGAAGAACATAATGTTTCTGTGGGTGGAAAACTAACGTCTCACGAAACGATGCTTGTTAAAATATCACCAACCACCTCTCATGGTGGCCATTATGATGGAACTGTATTTATATATGATAAGTATTATGTTTATTTTTTCTTTATTCTTCTTTATTTTCCATTTATATCATACCTTTATGGTTTCCATTATGGGTAAACACAAAATTTCATTTGAGGAAGTGCGGACTACCACCCCCTCAAAGTGATATGACTCGTTAATGCCATATTTGAGACATATACAGGATGGATTTAATGGTATTATATATAATATTATACTGTAATTATAATATGATTATTTATAATTAAGTTTCCATTCTATTACAATACAAAATAGAAATAAAATTAGCATTCATGTGTACGTACAACTTACCGTCTCCATGAACGATGCATTTCCTTTTTACCTCCAAATGTTATGTACTATTATAAAAACATGTATATACTAGATATATATGATATATATTATATCTAAATAATTAATATCATGTTGGATATAATGTAATTTTGATTATGTGAACAACTTGCAATTATAAGAAGTCTATTTTTGACTTAAGTACCAAATATCAACAGAACAAACATTATTAACTTAAATGATTGAAAAATATCTATAACATGGTAATAAGTGATATAAAAATAATAATAAACTTCAAAAAGGTTCTTAAAAAATTATAAATTAACATTAATTTATTATTTAGGAAGAACAAGTAACAAACAAGTCGAGTTGGACCCGAGATAAGGGATTTTCTTATCTCACTTTTAATTTTGTGAGATTTTCATTGTTCGCCACTTATTCATTGCATGTGGTGTATTTTGTACAAAAATTTGATATATATTATCATGATTATCATTATATTCATGGTATTCTATGATTCATTTTGTGGTTATTTACTTTTGGTCATATGACTCAGTTGATTACAACGTGGTAAAGGATTCCATCTCACTTTTTTATTCCAGTGAGATTCATGCTATATTTGCCACTATTTTCATTTTGTGTGGTGTATGTACTGCCCATTATTTTACTATTTGTGTAATATAATTTCATTTAAAATTATTTAAATCTTTATTTTAGGAAACTTCTCTCACGTGGTGTATGTTTTGTATGTTACCAAATCGTTAAGGGAACCTTTCACCCTCCTCTTTTTAAAAGTCGTATTTTTGTTATGTCTTTTAATTTACGTCTTCTTATATTGGGATATGTTATTCTATATCCTTATTGATGTACAATTTATGTCCAAGTGATGAGATACCCTTTCTATCTCATCAAAAAAAATTATGAATTTTAATGTGACATCGTTAGGCTATCAATATTTTACAAGGGAATTTCATAACCCAATTTCAGTTCTTTGGGATCAACTTGTACTTCTTCAATATGTCATCCTATGAATATGTTTGAATGAACTCGGATTTTGTTACACATAATATCCACTTATATTGTGTGTATTTATATTTTTCACACATAATTATGTGATTGATTTATCCTTATTTTAAGGATACAATCTTTATAAGGGATTTCATCTCAATTTACATTTCCACTGAGACTTCATTGTTGTTATGCACCAATTCACTCTTATATGGTGTATATACTATATTTTGACATATTATATAATGAATCCCTTTATTATCATTATATTATAAAGTTCTGATTAAATTTTATTCTTCATTTATTAGTATTCAAGCATCTCTCTTTTTGTTAAAAACACTTTAACCAAAATTTCATTTTAAATGTTTTAAATATTTATTCTTATAAATATTTCTCATTAATGTGAATGTTTTCGAAACGGGTTTTTGGATTTATTTATATGGACATTAATGTTTTCAAGTGATAATTCCTATAAAATATTCAATGTGGAATGATACACTTTGATTCAAAAATGTCTTTTTAAATTGTTTTGAAAATGATTTGATAAATCATTGTTTACTTAAATAATCATGATTTGATATATTGGAATGTGGAAATGTTATATTTCCTTTATACATGTTTAGTGTGTTATGATTATGTTGTGGTTATTGGGTATTGTTTACATATATGTTTGGTTCCATGATAAACCTAGGGAGAGTGAGCTTAAGATAGATCTCCAATGCATTGGGTAACATTATAGAGGTAAACGTTAATGTTTCTCCTAAGAGATTTAGGGAATATAATATGATGGGTATTCCAAGTGTAACTCCCTACGTAGCTGTGATAGCTACAATGTATGTTTGATATGGATGCCATAAGTAACCTTAGTGATTTATGATTTGTGGGTGTTATTCATAAATCTTATGATTTCGTAAGGTATGTTATGATTGAAAAGTATGGTTTCATTGATTTTTATTTATTGATGGGATATTGTTTTCCTTCATTATTTTATAAACCTTACTGAGATTTTTATGCTAATATGATGTTTTTAAAATGTTTTCCATAGGACCTAAAGACTAATAGAATCTAGGATGGGATCTAGGAAAAGTCATTCTATCTAAAACATGGAACTAGAAATGTTTCTTTTTAAGAGTTTTTATTTTATGAAAAAATGGATACTGAGTAGTAGTGTCTATATGTAATATTCAAGTTGTAATATAATTTTTATGCCTCATTCTCGAAAAATCTAAACTTGAAATGATCCTCAATTTGAATTATTCGTTTAATTTAAGATTATGTAAATTTTAAGGCACGGTCCTTATATAGTGGATATAGAAACCTTCAGAAACTACATGAATCCTAACACCATTGTAAAAAAAATGTAGGAAACCCCTAACTATGGATATAAAAACCCAAATAAAGGTCATGTTGTTGTTCCTTTTCCAATGGTTTGATATGTTAGGAGGTTTTGGTGGAGGTCTCAATAGAATCCCTTTAGGTCATGGGAGCCAAGGAAGAAGAAGCCTTTTCATGAATGACTTTGAGGAAGGCTTGATGTCTTATAAACTGAAGAGTGTATGTGAATCAAAGAGGGGTGCCCAAGTAGAAAAGGTAATGCATGAATGGGAACGCATGTAGGATTGGGTGACATGATGTTCACTTAAGCGACAAAAAATGTGTATGGTAATACTTGGGATAGGCTTTGATCAAGCTTTCAATAGTATTCACAGGTGATCCCAGAAGTGGGTCTCTCAAATTCCAGTGAGAGGAATGTGTAGTGCGCAAGTATTTTTGATTTAGATTGGTTGGGAGCTTTAGCCGCACATTTTTTATGGTTTTGAAACACTAAACTAACTTAATTCCAGTGATCCTTCCTTAAATCCTTTGCTCAATGTGTTGAAGAACTACCTCAAAATTTTCAGAAGACTAGGGAGAAGTAATAGGGCGACCAGAACATCAATTCAGATTTTGTGAAATTTTTCTGTACAATTGAGGGTCCCAAGGGTCTATTTATAAAAAAATTATTGGTCCCTATGCTAAAAGGAAATGGGAGCGCAAGTAGGTTGTGTGACATATGAGGGTGCACAAGTACCTTGCTTGTCAGATCTATTTTGCCTTCACTAGGGTTCCACATTGTGGAATTAGCCAAAATAATCACTTGAATAAGCATCAGCATGGTGGCCAAGAAGTGTTTTCAGGCAGGTATCTTGGGTGCCTCTTTCAGAACACTAGCCAAATTTATTACTCCAGACATTAGGGGTGCACCCCCGCACCCTTGCTTGGGCTCAATGCAAGGCTACGGTCCCTACCGTTTTGGCAGGTGCCTTCACTACCTTCAATGACTCCCCATGAAATATGCAGAGTCACACCGCTAACTTTTTAATCCTAGTTGAGGTCATTTTGTGTCTCGAAACATGGATATACAACTTCAATTGTGGAGAAGTGCATTTAACACAAGTTATGGTGTCTACAACAGTGCTCAAATGAAGATCGGTATCCAGATCCTTCTAAAGACATTTCCAGAATCTTGATGTAAAATAGGTATCATGATCAGAAATAATCCATTGGGGTACACCATGATGTATTAGGACATCATTAAAATATAGTTTTTCTAAACGTTCAAGTGGTAAATCCTCTCTTATTGCAAGAAAATATGATGACATAGTAAGACGATAAAAAATGACCCATATTTCATCATTCCTTCTAAGTATCGCCCTGAAAAGTCCATTATTATCTCATCCTATTTCCAATCAGTTATGAGAATAGGTTGCATGACTCCTCTAGGATATTTTCTTCTAGCCTCCACATGTGGACAAACCATATATTTTGACACATAATCAGCAATCTCCCTCTTCATGTTGTCCCATAAAAAATGTTCCCTCAAATCTCTATAAATCTTTTTGCTACTAGGGTGTATAGAGAAACTTGAGCTATGGGAAACATCTAACAGTTCCATTTTTAGATCAGGTATAGCTGGAATAAAAATCATCTTCCCAGACTTTGAAATTCCATTTTCATATACAAAGTAAATCAGCTCCTATCATTCACAACTTTAATTTTATTTTTAAACTCCTCATCATTGGTCTGATAACTTTTAATACATTATATTAATGATAGTTTGAAAAAAATTTGAAAACGTATTGATGTGTCACCTTCCATGATAATTCCCATATCCAAATTTACATGATCCATGATCATATCATCCCTTTCAAATATCATCTTGTTCATAACGCCATGATCATTTCTTCTCAAAGCATCTTCTACCTTATTTCCCTTCCCCGGGTGGTAGTGTATTGTAAAATTATAATCCTTGAGTATTTTAATCCATCACCTTTGACTCATGTTGAGTTCATTCTGTAAGAAAATATACTTCAAAGTCTTGTGAATAGTATATATCTCTCATTTCTAACCATAGAGATAATGTGTTCATATCTTTAGAGAAAAAATTACAACTATGAACTCAAGATCGTGAGTACGATAGTTTTTTCATTAATTTTTAGCTGTCGTGATTCCTATGAAATAACTCTATCATTATCTATAAGGGTAAAACAATGTCCTTTCATTGAAGAATCACTATAAATAACAAACCCATCATTCCCCAATGGTATATCTAAGATATGGGAATTTACTAATCTTATCTTCAATTATTGAAAACATTCTTCACAATATTTTTTTCCAAAAAATTTAATCCCTTTATATGTGATCTTGGTTAATGAGTTAGCCAATCAAGAAAAATCCTGGATGAAACACCAATAATAACCTGCTAAACCAATAAAACCATGTACCTTAGTTATACATGTCGGTGCTGGCCATTCTTGGATTTCCCTTGTCTTTGAAGGATCAACATAGATTCTATCCATAGAGACAAAATTTCCAATTAATGAAATCTAATGAAGCCAGAATTACCACATGCTAAACATCCCATATAAATCATTTCTTCTAAGATTTTTCAGAATAGTTCACAAGTAAATTTCATTATCTTCTAGTTTTTGGAGTATACCAAGATATCATAAATAAATACAACTACAAAGTCATCAAGATATTCCTTGAAAACTCAAGTCAATAGATCTATGAAAATAAAGGGTTCATTAGTCAATTCAAAAGGTATTACTATAAAATCATAATTCCCATACATGGTTCAAAATACTATCTTTGTAATGTCTTACTTCTTCACATACAACTGGTTATATCCACATCGATGGTTAATATTTGAAATGTAATGATCTCCATGAAGATGAATAAATAAATCATCAGTATGGGGAAGATGATTCTTGTTCTTTATTATTATATTGTTGATCTCCCTATAGTTAGTTTACAACCTCATATATCCATATTTCTTCTTGAAAAAAAATAATAGGGTCTCCCCATAGAGAAAAACTAGGGAAAATAAATCCTTTTTTACTCAATTCCTCTAGTTGTTTCTTTAGTTCCACTAGTTCCATAGTGTCCATTCTATAAGGGGTGCTCCATATGGGCCTTGAACAAGGAATTAAGTCAGTGAAAAACTCAATTTCTTATTCTAGAGGATGTCCATTTAAATACCTTGCAAACACATAAAAATATTCTTGTACAATAGGTACATCCTCTATTTGAACATTCCTTTTATAACACATAGTTATATCACTCCCTTCATCCCCAATAATTGAATTTAGTAGAGCTAGATGGGAAGGATATTGATGAGAAATAGATTGTGATGTTTCTTATCTAATGATAATTGATTCTTTATCATGATTAAAAATAGTAAACTCCTCATCATGGTCTGAAAGCCAATACATACTAAGGATTATATCAAATGCAATCATGGGTATGACAATAAAATCAGTAGATAAAAAATATTTATATTCCATAATGGTAACTACTTGACAATATATTGTTAAAAAAATACATTCCTTTTCAGTTTTGACTGACAACTCCCATGTTAATTAAAATTCGAAATGTCTAATTTTATTGGAAAATTGGGAAGATATTAAAGAATGCATTGATCCAGAATCAAATAAAGCATTGGAAAATTTTGAGGAAACTTCTAATGTTTGTTCCACCATGCCATTTAGAACGTAAACCTTAGTAGTTGTGATTGTAGAAGCTTGGCCTTCCTCCCTTGTACTTTCTGAGTTATGTTTCTTTGATGCTAAGGAAATTCATTTTCACAATGCCCCATTTCATTATAATTGCATCATTGAACATTGATAGACTCTTTCATCCCTTTGCAATCACGATTTTGGGGGCATTTTTCTCCATACTTGTCACAAAATCTAATCCCCTTTTTTCTTGTACCATGGTGTATCTTCCCACCATTACTATAGGATGGAAATTTGACTTTTCCCTTCTTCCCCTAATTTCTTTTTCTAGAGTGTTCAGTAGATCTCTTGTTCTCTTTATATCTTGGTAGCACATTAGAATACATCTTCGTATGATGAGAAGGATTGTGATACTAATACTTGATGGGAAAATAGATTTAACCCAGTAGATAATTGATCAATATCACATCTTGGGTTACATATATAATTTGAATCATTACTTCCTATCCTTGTAATGTTAGTCTCATACTTGGCGACATTATCATCCTCCTTTTTAGTCAGACTCATATATTTCTTTTCCATAACCGCACGATGTTCACAAGGAAAGTATTTTTCATAAAAATATCATTAAACTCCCTCCATTCCATATTTTATGCTTCTTCATCCTCTTATGTTTTCATAATTTATGACCAATATTGATCTACATCGCCTGAGATGTATAAACTGCCATGACATCTTTTTCCCTTTCGCTATTCCAAAAAGAATGAAATATTTTTTCTAAGTAGCATATCAACTATTTAGATACAAATAGATTTTTAGTCCCATTGAATATTTGTTGTTGTTTCCTCATTAAGTGGTCTATAAATGATCTTCTATGTTATAGATCAGGGTTCTTCATATGGGTATGGTTATTATTCATAACCTGAGTGAGTTGTCCTAGTATTATTATAAGTTGTTAAACACAAATTGCATCACCATCTCCACTATAATTATCTTAAATAGTATGGAAATACCTACATGGATTAAATGAATTGATAAAGTTCAATTTCGTCCACTAGTTACCATTTCTAAACAATGGTACAAACTAGATTATTTTATGAATTGCAATGTATAATTCCAAACATTTAAACTAATTAGCATAAATTGAACAGTTTGTGCATATAATCCATAATCATAAAAATGTTTTTTTGGAGAACTACTGACTCATAAATCCTTCATAATACTTTCTAAATAATATGTGAATTATTATAAGAATATACCTAGAGAGTTTAAAACATGGTGCACAGTAAATCCAGTTTTCATGTACTAGGATACATCGGGACAAGGCCGAAACTCTCTCTTGGAGTTTTCACTCCTAGATACTTCTTTTTTAGAACCACACCACTTGTAGTATCTAGAAAGGGATGAAATTCATGGAAAACCCACATAATATCTACATTACCAATATTTTAGGATGTTCTATTATACTAATCCTCAACGTCTATCTTAGGGTAATTTTGTCTAATCAAATGTTTTCTAAATATAGTTTCTAAGGTTTTTATTAATCTTCCTCTGATAAAAATAGTAATTCCCCAAACCTAGTTACCTAGAGTCGCTGAATGATTACATTACAATGGAATGATCACAATAGATCATGTCTTGAAAGACTGATCAATTTAGTAGCCTTGAAATTACTAGATACATTCATCTTTCTTACATTACATTATGAAATGAAAGTAAAAAATTAACTTTGTGTCTCCTTTGAACAAATTAATACCCCTTATCATATCCCTACATTTCAGTCAAAAAATAATTCCTCACATCGTGGTGAAAAATAAAACATAATAAATGTGTGAGCTTAAATTATTAGTAATGATAACAATATAGCTGAAACTATCATAAATAAACCTAAAAATTTATGGAAATGTATAAAAATAAAACAAAATCATTTTTAAAAAATCAGCACAATATGGGATGGGTAAATCAAATAATTCCAATTAATTATTCAATGGATATTCTCTTAGTCTCATAATAACATGTAATATGAATAATTAATCTCATAATGATGGAATGCATAATTCCAGACATCATAACCACATAGCCACGACCTCATGCCAAGACTAAAAAAATATTTTCATGGACTTGTGCCAAGACACTATTTTTTCTCATGAGACTAAATGATGCATCGATCGGTTATAGAAGGCCTCACCCGCCACTAAATACATCCAATGTAATCCACATATGAAAAGGGAGAGATATAAAATAAAAATTCATATTAAACTGGCATATGAAATGTTCATACTTTAACCAAAAACAATTAATGATGTAAAAATAGAACATCCACAATCAAAAATATCATAAAACTATCAACATTATATGGAGTATCGAATCATAATAAATAAACTTCAATTAAACATAAAATCCAACAATAGATTTTGACCCAGATGAAATCAATCCAAAAACTATTTGATAGAAATATCTCTTTCTACATGGAAATCATTTAAAGGTCACATAATTATAAAAAAACATTAATTTTTGAAAATATTCATATAAGCTTGTAATGGAGGCTTCAAAGGAGTAATAACTCCAGAAAATAGCCGCACCCTCTGTATAAGTTAAAAAACATTCTTTATTAAATTTATTGAAAAGGTCATAAAGAACCTTGTTTGGAAAATGACGGAAAGATTTCATTCAAAAAACTTTATAAAAAAATCAACAAGGGTATAAATAACTTTATCTTGTAGTATTTGAAATAGTATAAATGTTTGGAAATAATGTTTTATGAATGATGGTTGTTGATAATAAATAAGTCCTAGAAAATATTTAAGTATAAACACTCTCGAATAATAAAGAGATTGTAAAATTAACCCTTACCTTATATTGTTCCATAGTCGAGGGAATGTTAACCTAATTTATAATCATTAAATAATTATTATTAAATTATGAAAAAACCACCTACATAAATATGATATCATATATGATCCTCTAATATTACTTTGTTAATAATATTTCAGTAGTATCATTGTTTTGGGTGTTAACTGCTTTTTTTATTTTTTGTTTTTTGTTACAAAATTCATGATCCTGATTGATAAGATGTATTTGATTCTTACCCATAATGATATTTTGTTCTTATAAAATATTTTTTAATCATAACAGGAAATTTATTCTTGAATGGGTAAGATGGGGAATGAAATCTCATCAGGTCGTGGAGACGGTAATCCGTACATACGCATGAGCAACAATATAATTCTATTGATAGTGAAATCATGTGTAATTGGATGGTATATTTTATATATTGAATCATTAACATTATATATTTATTATTTTCATCAACTATACTCAATATTATACCAATCCAAATAATGAAGTGTTGAATAACAAACTACACCACGACGTGGAGTTGGTAAGCCATACGTACACACATATGGTGACATTGTCCTTCATAGGATGGATGGAATAATGAATATGGTTGTAACATATCTATAATAACATCATAGTATATATAAGGTACTTGATTTAATTTTTTTATGGAAACAACTTAGAATGTGGAATTAGGAGAATAAAATAACTTTGAAAGAGGTGATACCTCTTCTTCGGGTGCTTCTATTTGATTTGAACAAAAGAGATCCATAGGATGGATTTATGATCATGGTAAGGCCTCTAGGATGAATTTAGGGTAGTTTGGAGGATATTTTAGTAAGTTTGGGATTATAAAAATGGCTTTGGAGGTGTGAATTTAAGAGTAGGGGAAGTACCCTTTTATAAGAGAGGTGAGGGGCACTTTAGAAAAACATTAAATATTAATTTATTATAAAATTATTTTCGGTTTATAATGGCCTAAAATAGATTTATTTCGATGATAAGGTGGGTATAGTTCTAAATCCAATCAAAAAATAGGTTTTAGACAAGTTTTGGATACCATATTAACCTTATCATTTAAATTTAACTCTAAATTAAATAGTTTAACTTTTACCGTGCCTTTGGGTATTTTTATACTACATGGTTAATATAGTTACTAGAAAAGGATAATAAGTCCTCAAGTAGTTAATTAATGACATATCTGACGTTCACTAAGTCCATTGGATAAATATTATATTTTAAGGAATATTATGTCAGTTAATTAAATAGTATTTGTTTTAAAAACTCGTTTAGGTCAATTTTGACAGTATTTAGTATTTGCTTTTTATAAAATTCATAACAACTAGATTACTTATAAAAATAAATTTAAACAACACTAACATGTCATATTCACAAAAAAATCATTGATGGAATTAAATGTTTCAATTTACATTTATTTTAATATTTATAATATCAATTATTTTAATGTTTCATTAATAAGGTAATTACTACATCATCATTATGTGATAAATAAATAAATTTATATAATGTCTAGAAATTATAAAAAACGATGATGTATGAAAATTTTTTAGACTTATAATTAATATTTTTAGTCAGATTTATCTTATGTATATCCCTATATAAATAATGGTATATTTATTAAACATTGAATTTAATACTTTTAACTCTTCTTTACATAAAATATAATAAATGACCTTATCTAACCCAAATAGATCAAAAAGGATATTATTTTTGTATTATGTTGTATTTCAGTCTAAAAACACTAATACAGTATAATTAGGACCTGTGTTGGGGAAATTTTATAATTTTATAATATTTTTTTAACTTTGATTTCCCTATTTACTTTTCACCGTGGTAAATAAAAATAATAAATTTCTCTTCACGAAAATTATTTTTATCCTATTAAACTTAATTTTTCATACAGACTATAACTATTTCTGTTGGATATTTAAAATTCAATTCAATGAATTGTAAAAATTATGTTTCATGCAAATTCATAAATGTGACTAGAAGGTGGGTAAAAGACCATAAAAAGTTCAATAAAATTATATATAACTAATCTTATTATAAAATTAATCCAATGAATTACATTGTATTAATAAATGATTTATCTGTTAATTTTGAATTTAAAATAAATTTAAATTTATACATAATTATTTAAATAAAATGTTTGTTTTAATCAATAATGTAGTGTTTTTCACTATTCATCCAAATTTTAACGTTTTTAAAAAAATACCAATAATTCACCCTAAACTAATTCTGATATTCTGAATCCAAAAATGTATCCAAATTTGGAAAATAAAAATTATAATATCTCAAAAAGTTGGTATTAATATTCATAACTAATTTTTAAATGGTTTGTTTGATTGGTCGGGATGTTCTAGAACTCGTAGTTGCGTACAATGCAAGCTATTGTATTATTCAAATAGTAGAGTACTGATAAAGATTGGGTTGTTAAATATTACCTATTTTCATAAAAAACTAAACCAGAATGATCATTGAGAAATAATGAATGTGAATTATATTATAAATTCATACGAACGTGTACCTATTAAGGATAAGTACTTTCAATTGGTTATAGAGGAGGGATTTGAAAACAATGTGGACTAAGATGTTTTCATCTGAGCCTATATTAAGAGTTATGGATAAAAACACGGGTTTATAAGTTTAATATTTATTATACGTTCAAATTCTTTGAAACACCATTTTTTGTATTAAGTAAGGGATTTTGAGGTCTTTATGGATATTGGTCGATATTGGATTTAAATGGAAATAAAATCATATAAATTATATTAATTTTGATGTATTTTATAATCTCCATGTGTGTTATGATGAAAAATTCCATTTTCATTTTAACATTGAATAATTCATTTCATCATTTAATATTGTTCTTTTAGTGAGATTAAAGATCATTTATCCAGATAAAAGGAAAAGGATGTTACAAAACAATTTAATCCATTAAATATGATTTAATCTTAACTATCATTGAAAAGGAATTCTAAATTTATTATAAATTAATTTTGAAAATTTAAAACATCTATAAAAACTATTGGATTTATCACAATCCTTTTGGTTTCCCCATATTTTATATAGATCATAGTGTCTCTCTTTAATTCTATTAAAATCTCATAATATCCACCTCAATATACATGGTAAATTCTACTCATGATGTTACTATTTCATTTATAGATATATGGATTTCATTATGGAAGATATAGTGTATATTAACTGTATTAAAACCCAGGATATCTCTATTTTAGGTGTGAATTATTTTCTTATACTGTAATAATGAAACATGATTTAGTTTTAATTAACAAATAATAAGGAATTATTTCTTATGTTGGATTTATATTAACAAATAATTAATGAATTATATAAAGAATAATGATCAATTGCATAAGGAATATTTATGTATAATGTTTTCAGAGATATGGTATAGTGGAATTTTAAACATTTTAAGAGAATCATGAACCACCTAGGTGATAATTATATTGTATATTTTTTTTAAAATATGGGACCATATATATGATATAAACAAAACCATTGGGAAATATATTATTAAAAAGATTATAATTTTTGGGTGACATTTAATGATTTTCATAAATGTTTGAGGAATATGTAACGTTGAAGATTAACATTTGAAAAAAGTTATTTGTGGAAAAATCCATTTAATTTATCTTGAATTATGCTTAATGATTTTTATATCCTTTAGGGTTTTATATTATCTCTAAATTTAACGTAATTATTATTTATTAAAATTGTATAACATATGTTTTATTTTATAGATAAATGATGAATTTAATAATCATTGTTTAAAATGTGATTAATGATATTTCAGAGAAATATTACTATAATATTGGGGATAATTAAATGATCAATATAATTATAGTATTCTAGTGTTTAATTAGAGTAATAGCGGTTTAATTATCATTTTGAATCATGTATCCTTTTTGTGTATTTATAATGATTCATGTTACTTTTTTAATTAATTAGAATATCTTTGAGATTATAAGATTAGGAAATATATAATACATATTAGAATTTAAGATTGATTTTTTTTATTTAAAGGTAAATGAAAATTTTACAATGAATGAACATTTATTCTATTATTTTGTTTCAATATGAGTATGAAGTATTATGGTTAATATTAAGGACTATTATTTATTGAATTATCTATGTCATACTTTTGGTGTTACTATCAAATTTCAGAAATTAAAGTAGTTTTACTTCATTTGAATGTTTAGTCATGTTCGGAATTAACTTACCTTATTCTAAGGATTATGGTTTTGATAAATTCTAAATATTGGATGAATAACTTATTATTATTATTGGGATAATGTGACTCATTATAATTAAATTTTAGTTCTTAATGAAGAAAAACATAATAATGAATACTAATAGTTTTGACAGAAATATGACTTCATGGTGGATGTTTAATAAATGATGAAACTTATCTTCTAAATAAAATATATTTATATAATTTCATATTCTATATGATAAATGAATTTCTAATCATTATTTGAAGGATCATGTGTGATAAATTATATCCTACTACTATCATCTCTAATAAATAGATGGTATTTTTCACACCTCACTGGGATATAGTTATGTTGTTGTAAACATTCTCAAAAACCACCAAATTATTTTGATCAATGAAATTTATTACTCTCCATAATCTTATAGAAATTATTATTTTTTTCCAAATTTTTACGTCCCAGAAAATGATTTCTGACATGGAAACCTCGTTATGGAATATTATTCAAAGAGATTCAATTTCCATTTCACACTATTAAAGAGTAAGATTTATTAACCCTTTTTATGATGATGTATTTTGTCAAAGATATTATATAATTATAAACAATTGAATAAAAACCCTTGTTCATATTGTGAGGAAATACATGATTAAGGGGATAAATTATTATAAAGGTATATATTTTAAATGAAACTTAATTTATATAGATTATGAGATATGCATTACATAGCTTCAATGAACAAAAAATATGATTATTTAAATATGGAAACTATAAAATAGACATAAAATTAGAGGATAAAACTATTATTAATTTAATTTTGAAATATATATAATGGTATTTATGGATGAAATTTATTGATTAATTCTTAGGAAATGGGAACACTATTTTTAGTAGTGATTTTGTTCTAAAAATGTTATTTTAAATTTTTTTATCTCTTTGTGGAAAAATTAATTTATGAACCGTTTTTCAAATTTTGATTTATTGAAAGAACATAATTTATTTAATCAACATGTCAATATTAGCATAAGGATATTTTTTTATAATTTTTTGAAAATATGTATCATCAATTAATAAGAAAAATATTATTTTTTTACCAAAAATGATTTTAATCATTGAAAATTAATCTAACATTCGGGCTGGATTTACCACTAAACTGGTAGAAGGATCTGCCGACCCATGGCCTCAAGAGTGCCCCCCACGCTACATACTCTAGAGGCTACCAACAAAAAATTATGGTATAATAGAGGTACTATAGGGAGACTATACCATAATAATCAGAGTAGTGAAGTGGTATATGAGAAGGTAAATAATAGGAAATTGTGGAAGCTGTAAAAAATTTAGGAAATGCAGCAGAAGATAAAAATAATATAATATAATAAAAGGATATGACAAAATACACTACATAACATAATTCATGCATTCTAAAAATGGTGCTATAGGATACAAACAATAAAATACAATAAGATAGAAAGTACCTAAATGTTTAGTTTATGAGAATCTTGATTGCTAGATCATTCATATGCTCCATTGCCCCTAATCAACCAGAACCACACAAGCAATAAATATGATGACTAGTAACATATAGAACTCTTCGGGTACCCCATTGTATTGGAAACCGAAGTATGTTGTGAGATACAATCTTAGTAGGATGATGGTCATTGTGAATAGTCTGACCCACTTCTTGCAAAATATGAATAATAGTGTTCTATAATATTAAATATATGGAAAAAATAATAACCTCCTTGGTCCACGTTAGTAAAAAAGAATAGTCATCCCATACCACCAGCTTTGGAAAAAGTGGGATGTCTAAAAATAAATATTTATGAATGCCACAATATGTACACATGACCCTTTATAAACAAAGAAACAATGAAATGAATACCCCCAAGCTTTCTCTTGGTCCTGCAGTCTCATTTTTATGTAACCAGAAAAGTTATCTCATAAAAATTTTAAGGAATGCATCATTTAAACTGACCAATAAGAAATAAGATGAATTCCAATTTTGGTGTCCCAAGATAGTTTAATGAGATCAAAAGTATTCCCAATGTTTGCTAAAGAAACATCCCTTATAACAAATACATCCAATATTGTTCAATGAAACCTCTATGGTTTCAATTTTTTCAAATTACATATGGTGAAATATGATTCCATTCCATGTATCTCAAAACGAGGACTAGGTATCACCAAGGCATGGTGTAGGCATGTAGCCAACAATAATGTCCTTAGTTTCTTCCTTTTAGTACCATTTTCATTCATGAGTATATGTAAACTGCATGTAGATCCCATGCCAGGAAACACAATCTCTCTCTCACAGTATGTCAAGTAGATCCAACCGAGCCCCACAAGTCTATCCATAGTATCTGTCAATTGTGACATAGTGTTCTCCCATGTTACTCAACAAGTGATCCACAACAACCAAGTAAAATAACAATGAAATTAATACATGGTTAATTACAATCCATAAATAATCATTTTAAGCATTCAATTATCACCCATTTAACCATCTATATTGTTGAGGACAAACCAAAAAGACAAAATATATACAAAATGGAATAAATAATAGAGACTAGTTAACATATGATTTGGCATTATGAGTACAAACACATGAAATGAATAAAACATGGATATGAATTATTCTAAAAATCTACACTACGATTTCAAATAAAACAGAAAATTTATGGAATATGGATAAAATAAAAGGAATTAAGACTCAAACTAAGAACACACCAGAAATAGACCCATCATATATTAAATAACATGGATTAGAACAACCATAATGAATAAAAATAAGGGCATGATCTCAATTCATAGAACATTAATATAGGAACTAGATTACATAGCATACAGAAATTTCCCTTTTCCAATTGAGGGTAGTGCACCAAATTGAGGAGTATTATTTGAAAACATGACATTATTATTCAACATTTGATTTCATCAAATTTAATAGTTCAATCTCATCACATTGAAAGAGTAGACATAATTAAAATACCAAGGTAATAACAAAAATGTAATATCATTTAACTTGTGTCCCATGACAAATTTAATTGAAAAAATTTCATTACAAGATCTTGTGCATGATATGATCCATTAAGCTTAAGGTTCTATCTCCAGTTAAACTATTATCTTACTATAATTTGTTAATTTTGGGAATTTCTTAAAGGGTCAACACAACCTCATGGCTGATTAATTTAATTAAGGAATAATGTCCAGGAGTCACAAGGAAGGAAAACACCTATCAGAGTGGGAAAAAGTAATATTGATCATTGAATGTGGTGATTAACTGCTCACAAGGGTCACATCAGACATGAAAATGGTATTAGATTATTTTAAACAACAAAAGAGATCAAAATATCCCATCACAAAGAATAATGATTCACCATATGAAACACAATGAAACTATTGGAATGAAGCTAGACCACCTACCTAATACCAATTAGGACCCACATGTATCATATGAAGCATTGATTTTTTTCGGTTCATGGGAAATTAGTGAAATAGACCAACGCTACGAATGTAGTGAAAATCAAGATACAACAAAAAAGGGAAATATTGGTAAAAATGAATTGGTTAATATAATCACAAGATGTTTATATATTACCCCAGGCATTCCAATGCACTTGAAAATGAATGTTTTGGTGTATGAATAAGGATGAAATAAAATACCCTACCATTGAGGAGGAGGGAGATCCTCATGCATGAAAGTGGAGGAGAATCCCAATGCGAGGAATAGAGGTATAAGGAGAAAAATTAAAACAATTCCTATTAAAGAAAAAATTTATATTATCCAAAAAAAGAGTTACATGGTTTTGATAAAAAATTAAGAAAATCATGCACCGACCTTGTGGCTCTGCCTTCTTAAAAACCACACCTCGCACAATTGTACTGCACAATTTTTCAAACCATATTCCTAATATAAGATAAAAATTGAGAGGTTACTACCTATGTGGCACTCACCATGTAGTATAGGCTCATGGTTTGTAAAAACCATGCACAACCCGTGTGACATGAAGCTCCTCTGGTTCAAGCCATATAGTTATCTGTTGGGGTGGCACAGTTTCAGCCAAACAATTAAACTCTTCCAAGCCACACAAATAAGATATTTTCATCACTAAGTTCTCCCAAAAATCAACTACACACCCAAAGAACCCATCATACATTTAACCATGTTTAAAAAAAGCATTAAAGTGTTCCATCTCTTTGAATTTTGTTCTGAAGCTCAGCTCATAAAATGAACTATCGAAAAAACACCAAAAATATGAATTCCCATGGAATATCACCATGACTATAAAACACGTGTTGTTACAACCTATCAACCTTATAACATTTCATAATTAATAAGACTTCATGAATAAAAAATTGTCACTTGAAAAAAAGGGGTAGGGTGTCTCATTCAAATGGTTCTGTTGCATTTCTAAATGCCCATACATATTCTATGCATTACCTAATCATAAAACACTTAAGTTTCCTAAACCATAGAAAATGCTCATTTTCTGATTGAAAAACTGTACCCTTTTTACCAAATACCATTTACTAGATACATGGTCTTGTAATCATCTTGTAATTCATCAGATTGATCATGCATCCCACCATAAATATTACATAGAAAATGGAAATTAGGATCTATAGTACCACCAATAATAGAATTTCCATACAATGCATGCCTCAAAGCATTATTGTGATGGTCCTAGTATGGCTCGAATAACATGGAAAATATTATTACTTATGAATCCATAACAGAAACCTCACTATAATAAAACAGTCAAATTCTGATCGACCAGTCATAAACTAGACACAGAGGATTTCAATTAAAGACATAAAAACCTCTACACCAGAACCCACCATCACTCGACGAGATGATTAAAGTGGGGTTTCACTAACAATATTCATAAAAGATGATAAAAATGGGTTGAGCTATCTTAGAATGACCATTCCCACAATTTTATTCTTAGACATCCAACATATTAGATATTTAAATGTGACACTTTTTATAGGGTATAATTTTTTATAACGATCAATTTATTTAATTTCCATACCGACCATCTGGTGATGTTACCTGGTAAAACCATCATTTAACCATTTAATATGTTGTGCCTCTGTGAGAAAAAGGGTACAACCTAGATCTATCCCACCTGAATTCTTCACCCATGTTGATAGAACCTATAATCTTTGAAACATGTACAAGGTATCATCAAATTCAACAAAAAAGATTCAAAAATAATTAGAGAATGCAGTACAAACTCCATGATTACAACAAAGATGTCAGTACAAGCCCATGACATGTATATCAGATCGTCGACTAAGCTCAGAGCAGCATCCCTCCAGGGGTAATGTTAAAGAAGAACGGCTGGTGTTCAAGAGTCCACAAATGGAATTTTGATATGGTAAAATAGGTATAAATCATCACTAACTAAGAATCGATGAGAAAACCCACATTTAAAACAAGAAACTATAATATATATTAATTTTCAATCCCAAAAGATTTTAGAACATTAGCACGATATATGAATGATACATTCATTTTGAAAAAAAGATAGAATCAATATAGGGGCCACGCTCATAACATTAAATAGAGTACACTATGAGAATTTTAATAGTTTCCAAAACACCAAGAAAAACAAATGAAGAACAACCAACCCACTAATGTAATAATTATTTAATGAATCGTGGGTTCACCCACCAACGCATCCCCATTTAACAATCACATGCCTTTATCACCCTAGGAATCTTATGATAATTTATACATAAAAACCTAATTCTATTCATGAACAACATTGTTTCTCAAGGGTCACATACAAAGGAAACCACATCAACAACATGCTTCCAAGAAACCAATAACACAATTTAAAACTCACAAGCCTAATGATTGACCATTTTCAAATGGTCTTTCTCAGATGTGTTCCATCTCCTTGGAAGGACACATTTATCCAGATTTGAGTAGATGGTCCCCACCATAGATGTGTCCTTGCTATAATATTTACTGAGAAAGTAGACACATCCCCTAAAATTCTGAATCGACCACTTACCATGGTCTCATATGTGTCCCCCGCAAATTTTCAAGCCTATGCATGATGAGAATGGTAGACTATCCACATAAGAGAGTGATGGTAGATTCACATTAGAAGCACATGTGGCTCTCCTATTGAGTTATTTCCATGTGCTCCATAGGTTTAGGAATAAAATACAGTATTATTGAATGGAATTTCAATACACCCAATCAAAAGGAAGTCATACTGGGAATTTGGAATAACATGACACCACTTACCCCCCGGTCACCCAAATCTAAATATGACTTGAGAATGAACATAACAGCTCAATGCTGAACATTTCTACTAATATCAAAATAGATTGTGAAGACATTTAACTCGATTGGTACCACATAAATAAACACATATAAACTGTGATTTTAAGTGCAACCTACACATCTTAGATACTACCCATAGGCTCATTAGCCCTATTCATTAAAGTATCCAATGTACCACACATGAAACTAGTTCATGTTCATTCTATCCAAAATGACTGTAAAATGGACTGATGAAATATTAAGCCACCTAACACTAACGTGGAGTTATAAAGTCCACACAACCTACTATCTTTCCGACCAAGCCATTAGCATGTATATCTTTTTATAACACCACATTATACAAGATCATTGCAACATAATGAAAACAATAACACATGACCAACAAAAAAAATTATTTTATAATCTAAGTATCATACATGAGACGATAACACCAAAATAGTATAACTTAAAATAATATTATCACACAACACCCTCGAGAGATTTAGAGAGTCTGAGGGTGATACCGACAATGGAAATCCCCAAATCAATATAAAAGGCATCGAACCTACCAAGAGAACATGAAGAATAAGAACACTAAGATTAACATGAAACAATGCATAATCCCAATTTAAAAGAATAGAGTCCTACATGTGACACTCACACACCTACTTTAATGATTAAGGGAGTATTTAATCTACTCTTACACAATGGTTAGGAAAAACACCACTTATGGTTTATTTTAATGCATTAAACTGAAGCCCATTTAATTTATAAAAAATTTAAACGTGTAGTTGTAAAGAATGACTAATATTATACATGAGGGAAAATAATATAATTATGGCCACATGGAAAGCAAGTATGTTATGTTACACTTCCTTTTAAAGAATAATTATTTAGAGACATAATAATTTTATTAGTCCATTTCATCATATAATCCAATTTGAAAAATGATTCATTCATCAACAAGGAATCAAATTAATTATATATTTAAATAGATTAAAAGGAATTACATTAACATAAAGGGTAAATTTCCATGTCTGAATCCTTGTATAAGAACAAACATTAAATAAACACCTTGTTATAACTTTTCATACCCCATGGGTTTATGAATAATATAAAAACATGGAAAATTCCACCCAAAACGGTCCCATTAATCCATTTAGGGACCAACTTCATAAAAAACAATAGTTTCAAAATTGAAATTCAAATCAATTTATAAATAGATAGATTACATATATTATATTTGTTATATGGGTTACTACACTTCAAATTACAATGTGTTTATACACCTTACTCGTTTCAGGCATTTCCCATCCAATTAAAACAATTTATCCTGGATTAAAACTATATTCAATGGAATTATCATTTTTGTAGCGGCCTTTAAATAAATATGCTTCATCTACAATGGTTCAGTCATATGGTTTGTCACTTTAAAATTTATAAGGCACCCATACACCATACAATTATCAATTTGAATCCCATTTAATCGCAACCAGTATGTTTAAGCCTCTTGAAATCGAGCATAGAAGAATTTAAATTAAAAGAATAACTTAAATTATCACATAAAATTTTATGAAATTTAACATTATAATTGAATCACTTGGCATTAAAAATATTTATAAGCATGAAAATTATACATGGAATGTTTCTTCCCCAGAAAGGAACACCTATAAATGGAATATAATCCATACATAAAAATTAAGATTATAGAGGCATGTGAATAAAATAAATAAGAAGAGATAACTTGTCATGTTATTGAAAATATAATATAGAATGTAAAATGAATGAAAATTGGACACAATTCACATCAACTATTTCAAATAGCCTATCAAAAAAATATACATGGCATGGAATATGCAAGGAATATTAATCCATAGTTACGTATCTGGATACATATAATTATAGTTTAAATTCCATACTAGAATAATAGAAAATATCATAAATCGCATCAATAAATAAGGAGAGGAATGGATACATTTCACTCAAGGTGAAATCATAAGCAATAGTAACAATGAAAAACAAAAACCACTATTCCATCCTTGGCCAAACAGAATTTCCCCACTACACAAGAAGATCACTATAAGGCATGGATATTTGATAAGCCCCAAACCATTCCTGGTATCTTATTTATCATCCCAAAATGCAAGACAAAATGGGAAAAAATTCGTTGATACCACTTTCTAACATCTTGTCTTGACTGACCACTAAACTGGTAGGCAGACCGGTTGCAACATGTCCTCAATCATAGATACCAATATTCTATAGGCTCCTGATAAGTCATAGGGGTATAATTCAGGTGTGGTTGGAAGAATGTACCATAATAATTATATTAGTGATGTTTTTTATCAGAAAATAAAAAATATATAATTTCTAATGTTGTAAAAAATGAAGGACATATAGTGGAAGATAAAAATAAACAACTATGTAAAAGTATATGGATTATTCCAATACATACCTCAATTAATGAATTCCCATATAGATCTTCAAGATAAAAATATTACAATATAATAAAATTCTATGATCCCAAAATATGACTAGATGAGAATTCATATCACAGAATCAATCATATACTCTATGGATCCCAAGTACCCAGTAAAGAACATGTAAAAAATCCAAGGAAAATCAACCTATATAAGTTCTATAGTACCCTAGAGTAATGCTAGCCTAAGTACGATGTGAGATAAAATCATGGTAGGGTACAAACCATGATGTATACACTGACCCATTGAATGAAATAAGAAATAAGAAATAACAATATTTCCTAGTTTAGAATACCAGGAAACAAATAATTACATAATAACCACCTCCGTCTGGGACCCTAAAAAGACACTAAACCCATACCACTTACTTCTACCCAAGCAGGAAATATGAGAACAATTACATGTTTATAAAAGAAATATACAAAAAGGTCTATCATAAACAATGAAACTAAGGATGGAATTCCCAAATCATATGCTTGGACTTAGGGTTTCATTTAATGGCAATCATACAAGTGAGAACATAATAATAGTAAAGAATGAAAAATATGAAACATGAAATCAAAAAAACCATTAAACCCAATGGAGGAGTCCAAGAAAATTCAATGATATCTAATGGTATTCCAAGGGTCGCTAAAATAACATCACATATTACAAATACCGTAGAGTCAATCCAAGGAAACCCATACGACATCCTTTGCATCAATCATTGTATGGTGAACACTAAGTCTATACCAAGTATCTCACATAAGGGAATAGGTATCACCTAAGGAATGGAGTAGAAATCATGAAAACTAATCCATCACTAGTTGGTCCCCAAGGGAACAACAATCAATCATTAGTATAAGTAAACTAGACAGAGAGCTTGTACCTGGAAATCCATAGTATCACTCAAAAACCCATCAAGTATATCCAAGGATGACGAGTACATCCATGGAGTCCTTAAATTGCGAACCAATGTTATATCTCGACTTGTTGCAAGTGAGCCTCATAAATAAAATAACATCAAAATTCATTGAAACCATAAATAATTACATTCAACCAATAATAATTTCAATCATCACATGATCAACAATAAACCCCACTACACAACTGAGGCCAAACAACCATGGTATATTTTATATAGAAAGGCACAAGGAATAGTGACCAAGGCACGTATCACAAAGAATGGAACATAAAATCATATGAAATGAATAAAAAATAAATAAACTCATTCTAGAAATATAGACCCAAAATTTAGAACAAGCCAAGAAACTATGAAATATAGATAAAACAATAAGCACTAAGCCTCAATATAAGCACACAATTATAATAAAACAGCAGTAAATAAAATAAAATGGATTGGATAAATCATAATTAATAAAATGAATGGAATGAGAATAGTGAAATAATCATAAATATATGTACTAGGAAATATAATATTGACAAATATCCTTATTCTAATTGAAGAAACCACCCCTCGTTGATGGATTTTATTGGAAATGAGGAAATTCTTATTCAAAAACACATTCAATTCAATTTAATAGTTCAATATATTCATATGTAAAGAGTGTGAGGACCTATAAAAGAAAATATATAATCTAAATGCATAAGAATTAGGATAGTCACTCATCCAATTTAATCCAAATTTTTTCATTTCATGATATCAACTAGGGTATGATGCACTAATATTAAGGGTCTATATCTGGGTCAGCCATTTTTTAGTATTCATTTCATTAATGTATGGGATTTGTAAAAGGTGAACACATGGTTAATGTTTTTAAAAATAATTATGTCTTAACGGCTAGAGTCATAAAGATGGATCATACCTATCAGAGTGGCTAAATTCATGGTGATCACACATGATGGTGATTCTCCACTCACAAGGCTCGTACAGTACATGAAAATTGTTACAATTTAATTTAAATAAAAACAGTTGAAATCATTTGAAGATCCCAGTGCACATTAGAATGAAGAACCCCAATAACAAGAGATAATCATTAGGAATGAAGCTATAACATCAAATTTATACAATAGATGACATAAACCTATGATACACCGTTTTAATTTTTTTCAATTCGAGAGAAATTGATGAAATCGACAAATGTAATGAAAATAGGGTGAATTGGGTCACACAAAAATAGCAGAGTAGATTTGGAAATTTTAGAGGAAAATATAATAATGATGAGTATATAGCATACCCTGTTCCTTACAAATCACTCAATAGTGATTTGGTTTCCTAATGAGGGGGATATAAAAAATCATGCCTTAGAGGAGAATTTAGAGCTCTATGCATGAAAGAAAAAGAGAATCCCACTGGATGGAAGAGATGAGTAATGATATAAATAGAAACATTTATAACTCAAGAAAAAATTTAGTTATACCCCCAAAATCATCTTGCTCAGCTTGGCTGCATGGATGGCCAAACCATTTGATATCCTTATTGCTTCTGCTGTATAGGAACCCCACCTCACACATTTGTGCTGCACAAATTCCATAACCCTTGAGCCAACTATCTGATGAATAGTTTCAGGCTATAGTATAAGTGTAATAGAAAAAATGTCTAGGTACTTCATTTTATCAAAATATAAAAAACTCATGTGACACATTGTAATCCATTGGTTCGGGATTCATTTTTTTCTAGTGGGGCCTAACAATTTCAGCTAAACCGTGTGCCTCTTCCAAAACACACAAAGTTGATATTTTCAGGGCATGGGACTCCTGAAAGTAAACGATACACCAAGGCAACCCATCAGGCATTCACCCATGACTAGTAACAATAATTTTCAGTGTCCCGACACTCTAAATTTCATTCATATGTTTTTCTGGAAAAGAATGGCCCTATCACACCCCTTCCTTTTAAATTATTTTATCTTATTTTTTCTTGGGTTCAATTAGTATTTTAAAGGTGTGGTTTGGGTGCATGTTAATTTGTTTTTTGACATATGATGTTTTTTGTGAGTTTCGGATTGGTGCACGGGCACAATACGGTTGGTAGTAACCATGCGGTCGGACCAGATGCCCCTGTGATTACCCATTACTTAAAATAATAAAACTTTATCAGAGTGAAATAAATTAAAATTTTAAGATATAATAATAATAACATTTTTGTGCTGATAAAAATGTTTTTTAATTAAAAATGATAATGATCTTATTATCATTAAAATGGTTTTAATATATTTATTATTTAGTTACTATTAATTTTGTTAATTTTTAAATGAAAATAAATAAAATTGTGAATATCATTATGATTATTTTTATTGTTATTATTATTATCATTAATAAAATTAAGGGTGTTGTTATGGTTATATTATTATTTTTAAACTATTGTAAATATTGTCATTAAATTTTTTTTGTTATTATTATTATTTGAATTGTTAATATTATTATTATTATTATTATCATTATCACTATTATTATGAAAAAAATTATTATGTGTTATTTTTAATTTTAATTTAATTTTTAAGGGGTTTTAATCTCTCTTTTTTTATTCTCCATGCCTCACACTCCCACCACTCTCCCTATTAACCCCCAATGCACACCCACTACCCTTATCTCAGGCCTCTCATCATTTTCTTTATCTCATGCACTCCCGATCTCCACTAATTCCTCTTTCCACCATTAATTCATTGTTTTTATTACCTCTCTCCAATCACTCCCCCTCTTTATTTTACCAATCACCCACTACCTCTCTCCACTCACCTCCCCACATTCATTTATTCCTCACACAACACCCCTCTTTCCACATTTATTTCTCTTCATTTTTATTCCTCTCTCCACTCACCTATCTCCAATCACACCCTTCCCTTTATTTACCCATCATGCACAACTTTATCCCCATTAATTATTATTATTATTTTTTTATCTCTCAACATCAATCACTTTCCCCATATCCCATCACACTCACACCATCTCTCCTTATATCCCCTCACATACACCTGCTGTCCCAATAAATTCATTTCATTTTTTATCTATCTTGTATTCACCCATTCTTTCCCCTTCCCTCATGCACCCCTCTTCCTCTCCCCCCCTCCCACATTACCTCCTCCCCTCTGAAACTTCTTCCTACGATTGACCGTCCTTTTAGCGGTTCCTTCCGTTAAGTCCTATTCTCATATTATCTTCTTTTAACTCAATTTATAGGGTTTCTCTGTGGGGTGTTTTTTTGGATGAACCCAAAATGTTAGGTTTAATGTTTATCATAGTTTTACATTGGATTTAGGGTGTGTGTTTTGTCCACGGGGCGTCATTCTTACTTTTGTTGAATTTTCATTCCAATTGCAAGAGGATTCGGTAGGTGTTTCCATGTTTTTCTTTCTTAAATTCATTCCTTTTATTATTTCCATTTTATTTAAAGTTATAAACTAGTTTCATAACTCAATTACACCCTTGTATAATTTATTAAATCAATTTGGAATTTATTTGACTTGTTAAAAATATGGTTTAAATGAGTTTAGTGTAAATTTCTTAGTTTTATGATACCTAGAAAACATGTTTGAATTTCTTATGTTCATTTAACAAGGAATTGGTCCCTTTTTAAATTCATCACCATTATTCTATTTCAACGACATTGTTTATTAATGAACTTGGCTATGTTGTGTTATAAATTAGTGATTGTGTTAAACCACTTTTGTAATGTTTTAAATGGATTCAATGTTTTTATTTGGAGTTCCTTTAATATAATGTGGGTAAGGGTTGATTTTTTGGGGAAAGGCTTTAAAATGATTTCTTGGTGTGCATTCAATTTGAAAATAGGATTTATGGTGTGTATGGTTTGATAGTGGTATAGCCTACTAAATGTGTTATGGTTGGAAACATTCGACATTTTATCTGAGATTAAGTTGTCATTTTGTTGTGTGCTCTGTCTTTTCTATTTATTTATCTAGTCCTGGTTTTATCTCTTGGACTTAAATCATTCATTCATGTATAATTTGATGGCCGAAAATGGCTACTATCCTGTGGGGATATGGAATTCCATTCGGGCCATGTCACGGACCGGCTCGGGTGACCGGTTCAAGGTCAACCCGGGTTGGTTCGTGACAAAATGGTATCATATGAGGATTTTGTTATTTGGGGTGTTTGGTAGATGGAGTTTAGGACAATCAGGACTCCAGAGGTAGGTGTGGGAAGGGCCCCATGAACATATTATCATTTCGAACCATGAGTTTCTATGGGTAGTTCAGGGTTTGAGTCTTGTGCCTTTGTTTTGGATTGAGGGATGACAACAGAGGCAAGCCAGTGCCACGTCGTGACCTCACATAGAGTAGTGACCCATGTGGAGTCCAAGTGCACGGTTTAAGTTCCACCTAGTTGTTGACGTTTACAAGGGACATGGCTCACTACCATGTCAATGGGTTAAGTGTAACAGCTAGTTCCTCATTCTAGTGGTTCCTTATAAGTTGTACTTCATTTGGTTCTGGTTGGTGGAAGTATTATTTTAGAAATGAATTGGGTTTTTAAATGAAAATGTTTTCTCTAAAATGATTTCAAATTTGTGAAGGTAGTTTTTAATTTGGAAGCTATTTAGTAAATTCTTGGGGTTTTATGAGGAAAGGATGTGTCCCTTTGGACTCTTTATGATTGATCACATGTGTGTGGGTGTGTATGGTAGGTGTGTGGGGGAACTTTCTTATAGATGAAGTGAATGAGATTTGATGGACACGCATGTGATGGTCTATAGGATGCCTTGGGTGAGTTTTAATATATATATATATAGGTTTGGGATTTTTTTTCCCACGAGGAGTGGACTTTTGGCTTGTGAAAAGTGATTTTGTAATTTTAAAAATGATCGTGGGATAAGATAGTTCTGAAATTTAAATGAAAATTGTGATTTTTGAAAAAAGGGTTTTTGTTGTGTTTATATTTGA
This sequence comes from Viscum album, assembly GCA_963277665.1. NCBI lineage: Eukaryota > Viridiplantae > Streptophyta > Magnoliopsida > Santalales > Viscaceae > Viscum > Viscum album. The sequence continues at coordinate 2,117,132,792 of OY728161.1, read as the reverse complement.
ATGCCTTCTGAGACATTTGTCTTGGGTTGTCTTGTTCTTTACGATTGTGTTTTGGATTAAGGCAGGTTTTGGTTTTGTATTTCTTATGTTGTTCTGAGTATGCCACTCAGAAAGGTCCCTAGTGTTGCTGATGAGTCATGACTAGGTTTTGGTTCATTTAAGTGTCACTGTCCTTTGAGTAGTTGGAGGTCTGTTAGAGGTGGTGGAATGACTTGAGGGAAGTAAAGTGTGTCTTTGGGTTATTGGGAATAGCCTAGGTTGGTAAGCTTTGAGTTGTTTCGGGTTTGGTTAAGAGTTATGTTTGGGACTTATGGAGGATGGTTGTCTTTTCGTCGTTGGAGTTTGGGGATTAGTTGGTGATAATTCTTTTTTGTCATGGTTCCATATCTGGTGAGGAGTGTGTGCAGGAGGATCCTTCAATAAGAGGTTATCTTCATTGATTCTGAGACCTAGTTCATTAGGATGCCTTCGGGTGAGCCATCATTATAGCTGGTTCGGTAATTTAAAGCTATCAGGTCACATCCCTCCGAAGCCCTGTCATCGTTGTGGTTTTTCATGTCACCAGGTGAAGTTCTATGGGATGAATCCTTTGAGGAAGGAGTTCTGATCGAGGGATTCTAGTGTTTGACTGTGAGGCAGAAGATGCTTCATCCATGAGATCCCCAGCCTCAGGTCTCGGGGTGAAGCTCGCGCATAATCAGCGTGTCAGAGGCATGTGAGACCTTTCCTAGTTCTTTATCTTTCGCCTTGGAATAGAGACATTCAGGGCTTCCCTGTTCTCATTTTCCAGTTATTTTATGTTTATCTTTTGTGTTGATAGTGTGATAAAATTATCCTTTTGTGATCATAGTATTTGAATTCTTCTAAATGTGACCTCTAGAATTGCCAGTTTTCCTAAATGTGTTTTTGGACCTTGTGTGGGTTGGTCATGGTTTTATTAGTGATCGTTCATAGATGTGAGGTGTTGGAGAGTTTTAGATCGATGTGGGGAATTCTTAGTTCCGATGATGTTGTTATAGGGAATTCCTTATTTCGGTCCCCTAGTATGTTTGGTGTCCTTGTAGTGGTTTTCCATTTATGTCTCCATGTTCTAGTTTAGCTCATGTGGAGAAGTCGGTAGGTTTGTTTAGGAGTTCCCGCATTTCCCCCTCAGGGTGCTGTGTTTGAGTTCTAAATTCTTACATTAGGGGAATTATTGTGGTGGGGAGAAATCTCGCGTGTTCTTACCTTGATTTGTAGAGTGGTATCTCTTTTAGTCAGTCGGGTGTAACTTGTAGAGTGAATAGTCATCTCGAGGACTATTTTTTCCCCCAATGGTTTTGGTCGGGCTTTGAAATGAGTTTTGGTTGTATTTTAGCTGTGTGACTTTCTGGGGGCAGAATGTTTTGTGGTGGGGAGAAATTTTACACCCCGACCTTTTAAATAAATTTATCTTATTTTTTATTAGCTTATGTTAGTCTTTTCAAGGTGCGGGTTGGGTGTATGGTTTTTTTTTTTGACATTTGATGATTTTTGTGAGTTTTGGATAGGTGCACGGGCACCGCACAGTTGGTGGTAACCGTGCGGTTGGCCCGGATTCCCCTGTGGCTTCCGATTACTTAAACTAAAAAAACATTATCAGAATGAAATAAATTAAATTTTTAAGATATAATAATAATAATAACATTTTTGTGTTGATAAAAATGTTTTTTTAATTAAAATTATTAATGGTCTTATTATCATTAAAATTTTTATAAATATAATTATTATTTGGTTTTTATTAATTTTTTATTATTAAAAATAAAATAAATAAAATTATGATTATGATTATCATTATTTTTACTGTTTTAATTATTATCATTAGGAAAATTAATGGCATTGTAATTAATACATAATTTTTTTAAAACTATTGTAAATATTTTAATTAAAATTTTGTTGTTATTATAATTATTTAAATTGTTATTATTATTATAATTATTATTGTTATTCTTATCATTATCACTATTATTATTAACAATTTTTTATTAAGTGTTATTGTTAATTTTACTTTAATTTTTTAAGGTGTTTTATTCCCTCTTTTATTTATTCTCCACGCCTCACACTCACACCACTCTCCCCATTAACCCCACATGCACACCCCACATCCTTTCTCTTACGCATCTCCTCCTTTTCATTATCTCATGCCCTCCCTCTCTCCACTCATTCCGCTTTCCACCATGAATTCATTGTTTTTTATTCCCTCTCTCCAATCACTCCCCCCCACCTCTTTATTTTACCAATCACCCACTACCTCTCTCCACTCAACTCCAAACTTACATTTATTCCTCATCCCTCACCCCTCATTCCACATTTATTTCTCTGCTTTTTTATTCCTCTCTCCACTCACCTCTCTCCAATCACACCCCTCCATTCTTTACCTATCACGCACCTCTTTATTCCCATTAAATATTATTTTTTATTTTTTTAGCTTTCACTGTCCCCCACTTTCCCCTTATCCCATCACACTCACGCCATCTCTCCTCTTATCCAATCACATACACCCTCTCTCCCCATAAATTCATTTCATTTTTTATCTATCTCCCACACACCCCTTCTTCCCCCTTTCCACATGCGCCCTTCTTCCTCTTCCCCCCCCCCCCTTCACACATGCCCTCCACCCCTCTGGTACTTCTTCCGACGTCTGCTCATCCTTCCAGCGGTTCCTTCCGGTATGTCATCTTCCCATATTCTCTTATTTTAACTCAATTTATAGGGTTTCCATGTGGTGTTATTTTTTGGTAGAACCCAAAATGTTAGGTTTAATGGGTATCTCATGTTTAAATTGGATTTAGGGTGTGTGTTTTGTCTGCGGGGCATCGTTCTTACTCCCATTCAAGTTTCACTCCAATCGCACAAGGTTTCGGTAGGTGTTGCCATGTTTTTCTTTCTTAAAGTCTTTACATAGATGCTTTCCATTTTAAATAAACTTATAAACTAGTTTTTCAACAATATAAAACCCTTGTGTAATTTATTATAGAAATTTGGTATGTATTTGATTTGTTAAAATTAGGTTTTAAATGATTTTTAGTGTAAATTGATAAGTTTTATGATACCCAGAAAACATGTTTGAATTGCTCATGTTTCTTTAATAAGCAATTGGTCCGTTATTAATTCAATCATCCTTATTATGTTGCAATGATAATATTTACTAATGAACATGGCTTGGTTGTGGAGTTAAAAAAAATTTGTAAGGGTTTAAATGGATTCAATGTTTTCCTTTAGAGTTCCTTTAAAATAATGTCTGTAAGTGGTGATGATTTGGTCCAAGGAATTTAAATTTTTTTTTGTGTGTTTGCTTTCAAAATGGGATTTCAGGTGTGTATGGTTTAATGTTGGTATATGATACTAAATTTTTTAAAAAGTGTTGGAAATGGTTTAATGTTTTTTTGTATTGTTTTATGTTCTATAAATAATGTAGGTGGCCAATTATATATTTAAGGTAATTGGTCTTTTCATGGACGTTTAGATTTATAAATGGATTTTAGTTTTCAAATAGATTTGGTCCCCTTGAGTGGTTTATAAAGATTATTTTAAATGTGGTTCTGTAAAGTGTTTCTTTGAGTATTTTGGAAATCCTGGTTTATAATGCGTTCTTTAAGGTTTGGCCATTCAGTTTGAGACATGTTTTTGTGTGGGTCAGAAAAGGGTAAAAGAATGTTAGATAATTTTGAAGAGTTTGAATGAGTTTTTAGAACATAAGGTCACGTTTAGTTTTGTAAATATAAGAGTGGTGTTTGCAGGATATTTGGAATAAATGCATGTGCTTAGTTGGACACATTAAACATTTTATGAAATGTTTTAAGTATTATATGTTATAGAAGCCTGGATGGAACCTTTTTTTTAATTTGAAATAACTGAATATGTATATGGGGCACTCCTGTCTAGTGTAACCCTTTATGGTTGAATGAATAGGAAGCGTCCGTGATTGGGGTATGAATGAGAGGTGAGATGATTCACGCGTGCGGGGGCCTTCTACTTACATAGTATTACTATAAACACCATGGGTTCCTGGGTGTCTTATAGATTATCGAGTGACGATTACTCACCAATCCTAATTAGACGGGTTGGTGCCCCTAGTAGATAGAGAGACTAGGTGGTATTTGCCGCTGATTTTTTCATGAGGGCGACCAGTGGGTTATAGACAATGGGTCTTCACCATATGCTAGCAGGTGGTTCCGAACTAAGTGCATCTAGTGGTTGTCTAGGGATATTCAGGATCGACTATCTTTATAACTTGTTTTTCTTGATTATTTTTCTGTTACACTAGTTTATTTTCAGCTTTTATTGCTTGTTTATTTTATGCTACACTAGTTTATTTTAATCTTGTATTCTTTACCAGTCTCTGTTTTTCACAGTCCTGATATCACTAGTTTGGTTTTATTTATAATGTGGTAAACTGTTTTTGAAAAAATATATTGCATGAGTTGGTTCTCATATTAGGAAAGAGGTGTTATTTTGTTTAAATGGAGAAACATTATTTTTAGAATTGTTTTTCGAAACATGTGTCGTTTGAAATCATTGGGTAAGAAAACACTTGGATTTAGTGGTTTACTATTGAAATCCCTATAAATCATTTTTGTTCTCACGACTATATTTTACCATTTTAGTTGTAGATTTAGCTGTTGTTCCATCTTTTTCATAGTGGCCGGTCATGTTGGAGCATTTTTTGGGCTTGTGGTTGGAGGTGACCAATGGGTCACACGGAGATCGTTCTAGTGGGGTCTTGATTCCTGTTTTTTTAAAGACCCATAAATTTCAAAGAATATTTTTTCCATAAATTATTTGGGATTTTACGAGTATGCAGTTTCTAACGGCACCTGATTCCGAGACCTGGTGTGCCCAGAATCAATTTCCAAAGATTAGCTCGGGTGCATTTAGTGAACGAACGAGCGGGTTTTCCTAAATTTTGAACCGGTGCTCGGAATCGAAATCTGAGGGCACCGATGAAACCGCAATGCCAGTAATTTTTTAGGAAAACCTTTTCTAGAGTTTCGTTTACTCGGGAAGAGTTATAAAAAAAGTGGGTTAAGTATTAAGAGAAGTAAAATTGTGTTACAATTTTATTTCACTTATGAGTGGTTAAACACAATGTGTTGGAGTTTGGGTGGGACCCACTCGACTCTTGTTAGGATATTAGTGATGTGGGGCCCACATGAGCCCCACCCCTTCTAATTCCCTAACCCCTCTAATCCTCCCATGTATTAAATGTTGTGGCTACCCTCTTTTACATTAATGTTAGCCAACTAAACTCACCATTAATTTTGACAATTCAAGACTAATTAATTAAGTGAGTTTAGGTTTTTTAATTTTTTTAAAATCTTTGGAAAAATTAATAAAATAAGGCAAAGGCCTTATTTTATTTTGGTTGCTTCGTTGTGTTGAGAGAGGGAGAGTTCTACTCTTTGATGAACCTCATTTGTGTCCTTGAAGAACGCACAGAATGTTGACACGCCGTTCCATCTTATTCCCGCATCAAAGAAAGGGAGACACCGCTTCTTCCTCGTACATTCTCCATCGACATATACGGAGCCTCACCCCGTGACGTCATCTTTCGTGACACCAGCTTTAGGGAATCTCTTTGAGGTAGGAGTTGTTATCACATGGATGATTATTTCAACATGCATCATTGATATTGGTCATCTGATAGCAATATAACGGTGGAGGTTGGACTACACGAACATGGTCGAACCTCCACCCCTTTTGTTGTTGATTATTTCTTGTGGTTTGGAAAAGAGGCGGCATGGTGCAATGACACCACGCGGAAAAGAGGGAACCATGGCCGGAGCGGGCCGCGGCGAAGGGGAGCGGTGCCTTCGCGCCATGCCGGAGAACTAAAAAGGGCCGCGGTGGAGGGGTGCGGCGTCATCACACCGCGCTGGATGGCCAAAAGACGTCGCCCATAGCCGCGACGGTTCTGGGAGGCGGGACCCCCGCGGGTCCTGCATGAACTGAACGACCGTCCATAAAGGTCGTCTGCTACCCTGGAAAATAGGGGGTTGAAACCCCTGGTCAACAGACAGGGCGGACCCGATGGGGTCCTCCATTCTGTTCAAAGGGGATGGTGCCCTCCCCCCATTCGCGTCCGCTCAACGCGCGGGTGCCCGTACCGAGCCGGACCGGCCGCGCCGGGCCGGACCGCCCACGCCGGGCCAGACCCTCGCATCGGGCCGGGCCGCACCGGCTGGGCCAGACCTACGCCAGCTGGGCCGGGCCACACCCAACTGGGCCGGACCCGGACCTGGGAAGGGTCGACCCAGTTCGGGCTGACCCAAGTGGTATCGGGCCAGGTCAAACTGGGCCCGAACCCCTACTTTCAGAAAGTTCCGTTCAAATGCTCATAACATAGGATTCAGACCTCTGATCAATGCACCATCAGTTGGATAGCGATTCTTGGATCGACATGGTCGTTTCAGTATATTACACTCAAGGTTTTGAAGAACTTTGTGTACTTCCGGGTTTGTTCGAACATGAAACCAACCGGGCCCTCGGAGCGGAAACGCTTATAACTTGAGCTTCAGACGTCCGATTGATGTGCCATCGGCATTGTTAGAGATCTCTTAGTGATACAATTCTTTTGGATTACACCGCTCGGGGTTTGGATGCAACTGTAGTATGGTCGGGTTGGTTTTGACTTAAAAACCAACTGGGACCCTGCGGCGAAAAATCCAATAACACTGAGATCGGGCGTCCGATTGACGCGCCATCTGTCGCATTGAGTTCCTTTCAACGGGGCGGATCTTTCTGATGCATCAACTATGGACTTAGTGAAAGTTGATGTATCAACCCCTTGGATCGTGGAGCGGACCCTCCCGGAATCGAGCACGCTCTGTGAGGGAACCCTAGAGCTGGCTGCGATTGCGACGACGATGACGGCTGTACTGGGATCCTCCGTGGGTCCGGCAGCGATGACGACCATACTGGAATCCTCCATGGGTTCGATGGAGATGACTACTGTTCTTGTATCCTATGTGGGTCTGGCAGTATTTGACTACTGTTCTTGTTTCCAATGTGGGTCTGGCAGTATTTGACTCTGTACTTGTATCCTATGTGGGTCCGGCAGAGTAGCTGGTCTTGTATCCTTTATGGTTCCGACAACATAGATGGTCTTGTATCCTATGTGGGTCCAACAACATAGATGAATTAGTGGAGACATCTGATCATCTCTATCACCATACCAAGAAGTATACATGTTTGAGTTGAGTCTTAACTTACAATCAATATCATCGATATGATTGTTGTGCTTTCCTGAGTGGATTGGGTTGTGCTTTCCTGTGTGGATTGGGTTGTGAATTCCTATGTGGAATGGGTTATGTTTTGCTGTGTGGAATGGGTTGTATTTGGGCTCATGTGATGTAGTCGAGCTGGAATACATGACTTAGGTATATGTATGGGAATATACCTAAGTAGAGTTGGTTGTTACTTCGTGATTGTATCTTTCTTTTGTGGTTTATCCTTCGTGGATTCTGGGAGACCTTCGAAGGTCTCGGGGTCCCTACTGAGTAGCGTATACTCACCCCTACACAGGATATTCCCGCACTACATTGTGTTGGATGCAGAGGATAGACATCCCTGGTCGAGGTGGGAGCTCGTGGAGCTCGATGTTTCCTGGAGGTGGATCACTGGATGAGACGTACTCGGAGCGGACGACTGGAGCCGAGGAGTAGAGGATACTATTTTTACACACCCTTCGGGTGGGATTTCCAGAGGACGGCTCAGACTCGCTGCTTTACTTTTCAGTTGTTGTAATTTCATTTCAGTTGTACTTTACTTACAGTTGGGTTTTTATCTTAGCCCATTTACTTTCCAGCACTTACTCTTGTACTCAGTTAACATAGTGTTTACTCATCTTGTGTACTCTGTGGTGTTTTTTTACTTTATAAAGGCAATACCTTCTCTTTTTTTCAGTATTTATTCCATTGGTGCTACTCGCCAGCCCCTGACCTATGGAAGGCGGGCTTGTGGTAGTCATGGCACGAGCCCCGAGGACGGGTCGTGACAAATTGGTATCAGAGGAGTTCGGTTCTACCGAAGAACTCAAGACTCTAATCTTTCTTCTATATGAAGCAATAATGATAAGCGTATTGAGTGTGGTTATTGGTCCAGGGAGTCCAGTGTTGGTGCGGCGGCTGACGTATCCATATACCAGGAGCCTGACTTCTGATTCCCGACTCAGTGCATGAAAACATTGATTGCAAGTGTGTTTCAAATGTTTTCTTTGTGATTACTTGTGTCAGCTCAGTAGGTATATTGTATTGACCGTGGTGCTCCTGTTTCATTTTAGGATGTCCCGAAGACGGCAGCAAGCTTGGGTTCCGAGATTTGTGCGAGATGACAGCCTACCGAGCGACGAGGCCTCGATGTAGGGCCATATTATAGTGGAGGCACTGGAGGTACCTCTACCTGCTGAGCCCCCGATGCCACCATCCCCAGAAGCTGAGAGTGCACTTCACCTTAGTGCACTGCACGAGTTTCAGCGTCAGAGACCACCCAGGTTCTGCGGGGAGACGAACCCTCAGGCATCCGAGGATTAGCTGGAGGCTGTTGTTCGAGTTTTCAGGTTAGTAGGGACACCAGCAGACCTCATGTTGATCCTTTCAGTGAGTCCCCTACATGCGGAAACAAGTAGATGGGGGAGCCTGATTATCTAGGTGCACGACAAGACATCTCTCCTTTGGTCGGACTTCGAGAGCCTCTTATACTCGGAGTTTGTTCCAGCCACCCTCTGTGCGGTGCGTATTTAGGAATTACTACAGCTGTGACAGGGCAACATGACGGTAGCCTAGTACTCTGTGAGATTTACTGATCTCTCGTGCTACTCCACGGACATTGTACGGGACCCATTCTTCTAGGCTCGGACCTACGAGCAGGGACTAAGGCATGAGATCAGGGCATCAATGATCTCTCTCAGTATTCGGACACAGGAAGGAGTACTGGAGCGAGCCCTTCTTGTAGAGAGCATTCTTGCTGAGCCTACACCAGCAGCGAGACCTGCCGCATGGTGACACGTAGCAGAGTCTTTTGATGCTGGCAGTCGACGGATGTCACAAGGGTCCAAGCGGACCAGACCATCAGGCGGAAGACCTCAGGATACTTGCTCAGTGGTGCGGGGCACACGGCGTAGAGCCAGCTTTATGAGGAGCAGACAGTGTTATGCATGCAGCGGGCAGGGCCACATTGCTCATGACTGCCGACCCGCCATGCAAAGGAGCAGCAGATGGTTAGGGGACCACCCATGCAGAGGCAGAGGTTCAACCATGGAATTCCACCAGGAGCAGGTAGACGAGGCAGAGGAGCTGGCCGAGTAGCAGGTGGTGGGCAATGCTTTGAGGTTCTACCACCACCACCACCAGGAGGTCCACCCCGACCACAGGGAGCTGGCGGACAGAGATAGGCTCAGCTCCAGGTAGTGGAGGCCTACGACTACGGCGCACCAGAGATGATTCGAGGTACTATCTATGTCTACTCCACCCTTACTGCCGTTCCTATAGACACAGGAGTGATTCATTATTTCATTGCCGCTGCCCTTTTTCGGGGCTCGGAGATTCCGATGGCGCCATTGGCTCGATCCTTACGGCTAGAGACTTCTACGGGAACAGACTCAATGATTACGCTTTGGTTCCAGCAGTGTGAGCTTACTATATGAGGAAAGAGCTTCAGCTGGGATCTTCTTGTAGCATCACCGATGCCTTACAACGTCATCTTGGGAATGGATTGGTTATCTACAGTTCATTATTAGATTGACTATATTAGGCGCAAGGTGCGGTGTGTCCGCACCGATGGGAGCAGGTTCACCTTCACCGGAAATAAGGGAGCCTTTGTAGTGCAGGATGGACTCACACAGAGGAGAGGACAGCTGATCACTCATCAGTTGGCTAGCCTCATCCTAGGAGAAGTGGTAGTGCTGAGTCCGAGTTTTCCTATAGTGGTGGATCAGTATGCGGACGTCATTCCTGATGACGTTCCAGGACTACCTCCTTGCAGAGAGGTAGACTTCTATATTGACATGTACCCCAGGATATCCCTGATATCTACTCCAACATATCAGATGGATCCCACTAAGCATCGAGAGCTACGGGTACAGCTGGAGGACTTGCAGGGAAAGGGATTGATCCGACCTAGTGTTTTACCCTGGGCTTCCCCGATTTTGTTCGCCAAGAAAGCAGACGGGAGCTTGCAACTGTGTGTCGATTACCATCGCCTAAACTAGGTGACTTTGAAGAACAAGTATCCGCTTCCGAGGATTGAAGACCTCTTCGATCAGCTCAAGGGAGCACGGTGGTTCTCGAAGATAGACCTTAGGTCAGGGTATCATCAGCTCAGAGTTCGAGATAAGGATGTATAGAAGACGACCTTCAGGTGTCTGTATGACCACTATGAGTTCTTGCTTATTCCTTTCGGCATAAAAAATGCTCCAACAGTGTTCATGAGTCTCACGAACAGGATATTCCAGCCTTATCTCGATTGATTTGTCATGGTCTTCATCAACGACATATTGATATACTCGACTACTGAGGAGGAGCACGCCTACCACTTGAGGGTTGTACTGGACACACTCTGAGAGCACCATCTTTATGGTAAGATCTCGAAATGTTAGTTCTGGATACGTGAAGTCCAATTATTAGGACATGTCATCTCTGAGGTGGGAGTTGCGGTGGATCCTGCGAAGATCGAGGCAGTGCTAGCTTGGGAGCCACCTAGCAGTGTGACGGAGGTACGAAGTTTCCTAGGTTTGGCTATGTACTATCGAAGATTTGTGCTAGACTTCTCCAGAGTTGCAGCACCACTTTTAGCTTTGACGAAGAAGGGGAGACCCTTCGTGTGTTCAGATGGATGTCAGAAAAGCTTCCAGGAGCTGAGACAGAGATTTACTAGTGCACCCATCTTGAGGCTACCAGAGGAGGGAGTAGGGTACATAGTCTACTGCGATGCATCAGGGACCAGACTCGGGTGTGTCCTGATGTAGGAGCAGGCAGTTATCGCTTATAGATCACGACAGTTGAGGCAGCATGAGCATAACTATGCTCCCCATGAACTGGAGTTAGCAGCAGTGGTCTTCGCTCTGAAGATGTGGCAACACTATTTGATGGGTGAGCACTTTACAGTCTACTCGGACTACTAGAGTCTCATGTACATCTTCGCGCAGAAGGACCTAAACCTGAGATAGCGACAATGGCTTGAGTTCCTCCAGGACTTTCAATTTGAGATAGTTTATACTCCTGGGAAGGGGAACGTAGTAGCCGATGCTCCCAGCAGGAGGACGGGCATTCAGCTACTTGGAGAGGCGATAGAGATGCTAGTCGTGTTGCAGATATCCTTCGTGGATAGAGATGGGTCACCCTTTTACAGTCGCTCATAGTCACTCCACCACTTCTTCAGTGGGTCAAAGAGGCACAGCATGGGGACATTGACTACGAGACGTGACGTGCACATATATCCTCAGGACAGGCACCTGATGGATTCTTTGTAAGAGGCGAGCACGTCGTCCTCTTTAGAGGACGTACCATGGTACCATCTATTTTACAGGAGGAGGTGTTGAGAGAGTTTCACACTTCCCTATTAGCGGCACATCTAGGAGTGATGAAGATGTAATAGGATCTCAGACGACAGCACTGGTGGCCGGGTATGAAGAAGGTTGTGGCAGAGTTCGTTTCTCGATGCCTCACCTACCATAAGGTGACGGTGGAGCACCAGGTACCAGCAGGCTTGGTACAACCCTTGGAGGTCTTGAAGTGGAAGTGAGACAGGATATCTATGGATTTTGTGACTGGGCTTCCACGTACTTCCAGAGGGCATGACTCCCTTTGGGTGATCGTTGACCGACTCACCAAGTTGGCCCACTTCTTACCCATCAGAGAGCAGGTCTCAATGGAGATCTTGGGACGCCTCTACGTTTAGGAGATTATATGGCTGGCTTCATGGTTTACCATCATCTATCATCTCTGATCAAGATGTTCTCTTTACTTACCGGCTCTGGAAGGGGTTGCAGGAGGCTTTTGGGACACAACTGCACCTAAGCACTGCCTTTCACCCTTAGACAGATGGTCAGACGGAGAGGACCATTCAGACTCTAGAGGATATGCTTCGTGCATGTTTCCTCGACTTTGGTCGTAGTTGGGAGTATCAGCTACCTTTGATGGAGTTTGTGTACAACAACAGCTAACACTCCACCATTGGGATGGAACCATAGGAGGCATTGTACGACTGACCTTGGAGATCACCTCTGTGATGGATAGACACTGGGGAGTCAGCACTTGTGAGACCGAAGATGGTCCAGGCCACGACAGAGAAGGTCCAGGTCCTTCAGGAGTGGATGAGGACAACTCATAGCCGACAAAAGTCTTATGCTGATAGGAGGCGGAGACCACTTGAGATCGAGGATGTCGACCACGTTTTCTTACGGGTCTCATCTCGGCGTGGTTTACGGAGATTTGGCTGGGGCGGCAAGTTATCACCATGCTTCATAGGACCATTCCAGGTTCATAGTAGGATAGGAAAGGTGGCTTATCACCTGGATCATCCACCTCAGTTGCACCGGGTACACGACGTATTCCACGTATCTCAGCTGAGGAGATACGTGCACGACCCGACGAATATCATCGACCATAGGGAGCTGGACATTGATGACGGGGAGACTTTTGTGCAGGTCCCGGTGGAGATCGATGATCGACAGGAGAGAGTCCTATGTGGGCAGTCGATTCCTCTAGTGCGCATTAGGTGGCAGCATGGGAACCTCCAGGAGAGCACTTGGGAGCGGGAGGCTTAGATGTGTGCTCTGTACCCTCATTTATTCCCCTAATTTGTTATCTAGATTTATGGGGACGTAAATCCCTAAGGTGGGAGTAATGTAAAGTCCCTTAAATTTCAAGGGAATTTTTTTTCATAAATTCTTTGGGATTTTACAAGTACGCAGTTTCTGACGGCACCTGATTCTGGGTCCCGGTGTTCCCAGAATCAATTTCCGAAGTTTAGCTCGGGTATGTTCAGTGAAAGAACGAGGGGGTTTTCCTAGCATTTGAACCGGTTCTCGGAATCAAAATCTGGGGGCACCGATTAAACCGCAGCACCCGTAATTTCTTAAGAAGACCTTTTCTAGAGTTGCGTTTACACAGGAAGAGTTATTAAAAAAAGTGGGTTAAGTATTAAGAGAAATATAATTGTGTTACAATTTTATTTCTCTTATAAGTGGTCAAACCCCATGTGTGGGAGTTGGGGTGGGACCCACTCGACACTTGTTAGGATATTAGTGAGGTGGGGCCCACATGAGCCCCACCCCTTCAAATTCCCTAACCCCTCTAAACCTCCCATGTATTAAATGTTGTGGCTACCCTCTTTCACATTAATGTTATCCAACTAAACTCACCATTAATTTTAACTATTCAAGACTAATTAATTAAGTGAGTTAAGGTTTTTGAATTTTTTTCAAATCATTGGAAAAATTAATAAAATAAGGCAAAGGCGTTATTTTATTTTGGTTTCTTCGTTGTGTTGAGAGAGAGAGAGTTCTACTCTTTGAAGAACCTCATTTTTCTCCTTGAAGAATGCAAAGAAAGCCGACACACCATTCCATCTTCTTCCCGCGTCAAAGAAAGGGAGACACAACTTCTTCCTCAGATGTTTTCCATTGACATATATGGAGCCTCACCCCGCGACGTCGTCTTCTTCGACACAAGCTTCCGCGAATCTCTTTGAGGTAGGGGTTGTTATCACATTAATGATTATTTCGACGTTCATCATTGATATTTTCAATCTGATATCAATATAATGGAGGAGGTCGGACCGCACGAACATGACTGAAGCTCCACCCCTTTTGTTGTTGATTATTTTTCATGGTTTGGAACGGAGGCGACACGGTGAAACGGCACCATGCGGAAATGATGGAACCGCGACCGGAGCGGGCAGCGGCGAAGGGGCGTGGCGCCGCCGCGCCGTGCTGGAGCACTAAGGCGGGTCGCTGCCGGGGCGGGCCACGGTGGAGGGGCATGGTGCCGTCGTGCCGCGCCAGATGCCCAGGAGCCGCGGCCCTTGGCTACGGCAGTTCTGGGAGTTGGCCGGTTGAGCCGGCCCCCAGCACACCCTGGAGGTGGGACACCTGCGGGTCCCGCATGAACCGAACGCTCAGCCATAAAGGCCGGACGCTACCCTAGAATACTGGGGGTTGAAACCCCTGGTCAACAGACAGGGAAGACCCCATGGAGTCTGTCGTTTGGTTCGAAGGGAGCGGCGCCCTCCCCCCTTCCGCGTCCGCTTAGCGGCCGGGCGCCCACACCGAGCCGGATCGGTCGCGCCAGGCCGGACCGCCCGCGCTGGGCCGCACCGGCGAGGCCAGACTCGTGCCAGCCAGGCCGGGCCGCACCCACCCAGGCCGGACCCGGACCCGGGACGTGTCGACCCAGGGGGTATCGAGTCGGGTCAGACCGGGCCCGAACCCCCTACTTTCGGACAGTTCTGTTAAAACGCTCATAACATGGGTTGTGGAACTCTGATCGATGCACCGTCACTTGCATAGATATACTTGGATCAAGACGTTCGTTTCAGTATATTACACATAGGGTTTCAGAGAACTTTGGGTATGGCCTGGTTGGTTCGGACACGAAACCAACCGGGCCCTCGAAATGGAAACGCTTATAACTTGAGCTCCAGACGTCTGATTGACGTTCCATCGACATTGTTGGATTCCTCTTCATGAGAAGGTTCTTTTGGATTACTCCGCTCGATGGTTGGATGCATCTGGATTATGGTCGGGTTGGTTTTGACTTAAAAACCAAGAGGGCCCTAGGACGAAAAATCCAATAAGTCTCAGACCGGGCATCTGATTGATGCACCGTCTGTCATGTTGAGTTCCTTTTGACAAGGCGGAACTTTATGATACATCAACTCTGGACTTTTTTATAGTTGATGTATCGACCTGTTGGCTCATGGATCGGACCCTCCCGGAATCGAGCGTGCTGTGTGAGGGAACCCAAGAGCTAGCTGCGATTGCGACGACGATGACGACTGTACTGGGATCCTCCGTGGGTCCGACAGCGACGATGACCATAATAGAATCCTCTGTGGGTTCGACGACGATGACTACTATTCTTGTATCCTATTTGGGTCTGGCAGTATTTTACTACTCCTCTTGTATCCTATGTGGGTCTGGAAGTATTTGACTCTGTACTTGTATCCTATGTGGGTCCAGAAGAGTTGCTAGTCTTGTATCCTTTGTGGGTCCGACAGCTTAGCTGGTCTTGTATCCTATGTGGATCCAACATCTTAGATGAATCAGTGGCTACATATGATCATCTCTATCACCCTACGATGAAGTATACCTGTTTGAGCTATGTCTTAACTTACAATCAATATCATCGATATGATTGTTGTGCTTTCCTGTATGGATTGGGTTGTGCTTTCCAGTGTGGATTGGGCTGTGCTTTCCTGTGTGGATTGGGTTGTGAATTCCTCTGTGGAATGGGTTATGTTTTCCTATGTGGACTGGGTTTTATTTGGGATCATGTGCTGTAGTCGAGCTGGAATAGATGACTTAGGTATATGTATGGGCATATACCTATGTAGATTTGGTTGTTACTTCATTATTATATCTTTACATTGTGGTATATCCTTCGTGGATTCTGGGAGACCTTCGGGGGTCTCGGTGTCCCTACTGAGTAGCGTATACTCACCCCTGGACGGGCTATTACCGCACTACGTTGGGTTGGATGCAGACAATAGGCAGCGCTGATCGAGGTGGGAGCTCATGGAGCTGGACGGTACCTGGAGGTGGATCACTGGACGGGACATACTTAGAGCGGATGATTGGAGCCGAGGAGCAGAGGAGACTATCTGTACCCACCCATCAGGTGGGATTTCCAGAAGACGGCTCGGACTTGCTGCGTTACTTTTCAGTTGTTGTACTTTCATTTCAGTTGTACTTTACTTACAATTGGGTTTGTATTCTGGCCCATTTACTTTCCAGCACATACTTTTTTACTCAGTTTACTTAGTGTTTACTCAACTTGCGTACTCTGTGGTTTTTGTTTACTTTATAAAGGCAATGCCTTCCCTTTTTATCGGGATTTACGCCTTTGGTGATAGTCGTCAGCCCCTGCCCTATGGAAGGCGGGCTTGGGGTAGTCACGGCATGGGCCCCAAGGAGTGGTCATGACAATTTTTTCTATTTAGTGGTACATTCAATTTGGATTAGTTCATTGTTTATTCAAGATTAAGTTATCATTTTGCTGCATGCTCTTTCTGTTTTATGTATTTATCTTGTCCTTGTTTTATATCATGGGATTAAATCATTCCATCATGCATACTTTGATTCCCAACACTAGTTTCCAGCCCGTGGGAATCGGGAATCCCTCCGGTCCATGTCGCGGACCGGCTCGGGTGACTGGTTCAGGGTCGACCCAGGTTGGTTCATGACAGAATGGTATCAGAGGAGGCATTTTTATTTATGTTGTTTGGTAAATGGACCTTAGGATTGTCATGAATCAAGGGGTAGGTGCAGGAAGGGCTTCATGAACCTTTTCTTGTTCCAAATATGGAGTTTCCAGGGTTGGTTTAGGGTTTCAGTCTTGTGTCATTGTTTTGGATTGAGGGATGACAACAGAGGCAAGCCACTGTCACGTTGCGACCTCACATGGAGTAGTGACCCATAGGGAGTCCAAGTGCATGGTTTAAGTTCCTCCTAGTAGTTGACACTTACATGGGGCATGACTCACTACTATTTCAATGGGTTAAGTGTAACTGCCAGTTCTTCATTCTTGTGGTTCTTTGTAATTTGTACTTTGTTTGGTTCCGGTTGGTGAAAGCATTCTTTTAGAAATGAAAGTGGGTTTTTAAATGAAAATGTTTTCTCAAAAATGATTTTAAATTGTCAAAGGGAGTTTTAAAATTGGAAGCGTTTTAGTAAATGCTTGGGTATCGATGAGGAAAGAATGTGGCCCTTGGAACTCTTTATATAAGATCACATGTTTGTGTGTGTGTGTGTACGGTAAGTGTGTGGGGGAACTTGTTTATGAATGATGTGGTTGAAATTGCATGGACACGCATGTGATGGTACATAGGATGCCTTGGGTACGTTTTAATATATATAATGGTTTTGGAAATTTGTTTTCCCTTGAGGAGTGTATTTTTGGAATGTGAAAAGTGGTTTTGGCATTTGAAAAATGATTGTGGAATAAGACAGTTCTGAAATTTAAATGAAAATAGTGATTTTGGAAAGGAGGGTTTTGTTGTCTTTATATTTGATTGGCTTCTGGGACAGTTGTCATGGGTTGGTGTGTTCTTTTCGATTGTGTTTTGGCATGATGTATTTTTTGGTTTTTTGTTTCTTTTGTAGTTCATTATATGCCACCCATAAAGGTCCCTAGTGATTTCGATGTGTCCTTATGAGGTTTTGGTTCTTTTAAGTGTCACCACCCTTTGAGGCTTTGGAAGTCTTTTAGAGGTGGTGGAATGATTTGAGTGAAGAAGACAATGTCTTTGGGTTATTGGAACCTACCTAGGTTGTTAAGGTTCATGCCATTTAGGGTTTGTTTAAGGGTTATGTTTGGGATTAGTTGAGTTCGGTTGTCTTATCATCATTGGAGTTTGGGGAGTAGTTAGTGATAATTGGTTTTTGTCAAGGTTCCCTATCTGGTGAGGAGTGTGTATAGGAAGAACCTTCCCTAAGAGGTTATCTTTATTGATCTTGACACCAAGTTCGTCAGGATGCCTTCGAGAGTGCCATCAGTATGGCTAGTTAAGGCATTTCAAGCCATTAGGTTACATCCCTGTGGAGCCCTGTCATCGTTGTGGCTATTCGGGTCACTGGGTGATGTTTTGTGGGAAGCATTGTTTCTGGAAAGAGTTTAGATCAGGGGATTCTAGTGTCAGAATGTGAGGCATAAGATGCTTCATCCATCAGAGCCCCAACCTCAGGTCTCGGGGTGAACCTCGCACATAGTCAGCGTGTCGGAGGCCTGTGAGACCATTCTTGTTTCTTTAACATTCTTTATAGAATAGAGACATTCAGGGTTTCCTTGTTCATGTTCTCTTGCTATTGTAAGTTCGTCTTTTTCCATGATAGTGTGATAAACTTATCCTTTTGTGATCATAGTAGTTGCGTTCTTTGAAATGTGACCACTAGAATTGTTATTTTTTCATAAAACGGTTTTTGGACCCTGTGTGGGTTGGTCTTTGTTTTATTAGTTATCGTTTGGAGATGTGAGGTGTTGGAGAGCTTTAGATCAGTGTGGGGAATTCTTAGTTCTAGTGGTGTTGTTATAAGGTATTTTTTATTTCAGTGCCCCAGTAAGTCAGGTGGCCTTGTATTGGTTTTCCTTTTAAGTATCAATTTTCATGTTTAGCTCATGTGGAGAAGTCAGTAGGTTTGTTTGGGAGTTCTCGTGTTTCCCCCTTCAGGGTGCTGTGGTTGAGTTCTAAATACTCGCGTTAGGGGAATTCTGGTGGTGGGGAAAAGTATCTCATATACTCCCCTTGATTTGTGTACTGTTTTATCTTTGAATCATTTAGGTGTAACTTGTTGAGTGAATAAGCAGTTCGAGGCTTATTTTATCCCCAACCGTTTTGGTTGGGCTTTGACATGAGTTTTGGTTGTATTTCAACTGTGTGACTTTCTGGGGGAAAAAGTTTTGTTGTGGGGAGAATTGTCCCACCCCTACTATTTAAATTATTTTATCTTATTTTTTCTTGGATTAGGTTAGTCTTTTCAAGGTGCGGGTTGGTGCGTGGTTTAATATTTTTTTACATTTGATGTTTTTGGTGAGTTTCGGATTGGTGCACGGGCACCGCACGGTCGGCAGTAATTGTGTGATTGGCCCGGATTCCCATGCGGTTACCCATTACTTAAAATAATAAAACATTATCAAAATAAAATAAATTAAAATTTTAAGATATAATAATAATTACATTTTTGGTTTGATAAAAATGTATTTTTAATTAAAATTGTTAATAATCTTATTATCATTAAAATCATTATAAATATATTTATTATTTGGTTGATATTAATTGTGTTATTATTTAAAATAATATAAATAAAATTGTGATTATCATTATGATTATTTTTATTGATATTATTATTATCATTAAGAAAATTAATTTCATTGTTTTGATTATATAATTCTTTTAAAACTATAGTAAATATTGTCATTAAAGTTTTTCTGTTGTTATTATTATTTAAATTGTAATAATTGTTATTATTATTATTATTATTATTATTATCATCATTATCATTATTATTATTAACAATTTTTTATTATGTGTTATTGTTATTTTTATTTTTATTTCTTAAGGGGTTTTAATCCCTATTTTTTTATTCTCCATGCCTCAAAATCACACCACTCTCCCCATTAAACCCCCACGCTCATCCCACTCCCCTTCTCTCACACCTCTCATCCTTTTCTTTATATCATGCACTCCTGCACTCCACCCATTCATCTTTGCACCAGTAATTCATTTTTTTATTCACTCTCTCTAATCACTCCACCTCTTTATTTTACCAATCACACACTACCTCTCTCCACTCACCTCCCTAATTTCATTTATTCATCATGCATCACCCCTCTTTCCACATTTATTTATATTCATTTTTATTACTCTCTCCAATCACACCCCCTCTATTTCTTACCCATCACGCATCACTTTATCCCCATTAATTATTTTATTTTTTTTTTATTTTTTTATCTCTCACTTTCCACCACTTTCCCTTTATCCCATCACACTCACGCCATCTCTCCTCATATCCCCTCACATACCCCCACTCTCCTCATAAATTCATTTCATTTTTATATCTATTCCCCACACACCCATTTTTCCTCCTGTCCTTATGCACCCCTATCCTCTCCCCCCCCCCCCTTACACATGCCCTCCTCCCCTCTAACACTTCTTCCAGTAGATGCTTGTCCCTCCAGCGGTTCCTTCCGATAATTCCTCTTCCTATATTATCATTTTTTAACTCAAATTCTATGGTTTACATGGGCGAACTCAAAATGTTATGTTTAATGTGTATCTAGAGTTTACATTTGATTTAGTGTGCGTGTTTTTTCCGGGGGGTGTCATTCTTACTTCTACTGAAGTTCCACCACAATTGCACGAGGTTTTGGTAGGTATTTCCTTCTTTTTCGTTCTTAAAGTCTTCCCTTTGATGATTTATATTTTAAATGAATTTATAAACTAGTTTTTCAACTCTATGAAACTCTTGTTTAAATTATTATAGCATTTGGAATTTATTTGATTTGTTGGAAATCAGTTTTAAATGAGTTTTAGTGTAATTTTTTTAGTTTCATGTTACCTAGAAAACTTGTTTGAATTTATTTTGTTTATTTAATAATGAATTGGTCCCTTATGAAATTTATCATTGTTATTATATTTCAACAATAGTGTTTATTAATGAACATGGCTTGGTTGTGTTATGACTTAGTTATTGTGTTAAAACAATTTTGTATGGGTTTAAATGGATTAAAAAAAATTTATTTGGAGTTCCTTTAAAATAATGTGGGTAAGTGGTGATTTTTTGGGGAAAGGCTTTAAAATGTTTTCTTGGTGTGAATTTGATTTCCAAAGCAGATTTTAGGTGTGTATGGTTTGATGTTGGTATAGCATAATAAATTTGTTAAAATGTGTTGGAAATGGTTTAATTTTTTTTTGGATTGTTTTATGTTCAATAAATAAATTAGGTGGCCAGTTATGATTTTATGGTAATTGGCGTTTTCTTGGATTTTTAGCTTTCTAAATGGACTTTACTTTTCAAATAAATTTGGTCCCATTAAGTGGTTTATAGAGTATTGTAAATGTGGATTTGTAAAGTGTTTCTTTTAGTGTTTTAGAAATCATGGTTTATAATGAGTTGTTTAAGGTTGGTCCATTTTGTGTCAGACATGTTTTGGTGTGTGTCGGAAAAGGGTAAATGCATGTTTGATAATTGTGAAGTGTTTGAATGTGTGATTATAACATAAGGGCATGTTTAGCATTGTAAATTTAAGAGTGGTGTTTGAAAGATATTTTGAATAAATTTGTATGCTCGGTTGGAATGATTAAACGTTTTCTAAAATGTTTTAAAGTTTATATGATATAGCAACCCGGTTGGAACCTTATTTTAATGTAAAATAACTAAATATGTATATGGGGTGCTACTGTCTAGTGTAAACCTTAATGGGCGAATTTATAGAAAGTGTCCGTGTTTGGGGTAGACAAGTGCGGTGAGATGAGTCACGCATGTGAGGGCCTCCTACTTACATAGTATTTCTATAACCACCATGAGTTCCTAGGAATCATATAGATTATTGATTGGTGGTTACTCACCAGCCCCGATTAGACGGGTTGGTGCCCCTGGTAGATAGAGAGGCTAGGTGGGATTTGCTGCTGTTTTTTGTCATGAGGATGAGTAGTGGTTTATAGACTATAGGGCTTCACCATGGGTTGGAAGGTTGTTCTGAACCGAGTGCATCTAAGGGTTTTCTAGGGATGTTCAGGATCACCCATGGTGACAGATGGTTTTTTTTGCTTATTTTTTTTGTTACAGTAGTTTATTTTCAACTTCTATTTCTTGTTTATTTTATGCTACACTAGTTTATTTTCATATTCTATTATTTTCCTGTCTTCCTTTTTCACAGCCCTGATATCACTTTTTTGGTTTTATTTATAAAGTGGTAAACTTTTTTTTGAAATAATATATGGCGTTATTTGGTTCTCATAGTAGGAAAGATGTGTTATTTTTTGAAATAGGAAAAACATATTATTATAATTTTATTTACAAACTTGTGTCATCAGAAAACATTGGTGAAGCAAACACATAGATTCAGTGGTTTACTATTGGAATCCCTACTGATCATTTTTGTACTCATGCCTATCCTTTACCATTTCATTTGCAGGTCTAGCTGTTGTTCAGGCTTTTTCTTAGTGGATGCTCATGTGGGAGTAGTTTTGGCCTTTTGGTTGGAGGTGACCAATGGGTGACACAGATATCGGTGTAGCAGGATATTGTTTCCAATTTTGTTATTTTTACTGGTAATTTGTATCTGGATCGGTTTTTTGTTTATTTAAGATTAAGTTGTTGTTTTTCTGCATGCTCTGCCTATTCTATTTATTTATCTTGTCCTGGTTTTATATCTTGGTCTTAAATCGTTCTATCGTGTATACATTGATGCTCAAAACTATTTTCCCACCCATAGGGATCAGGAATGCCCTTCGGGCCATGTCACGACCTGGCTCGAGTGATCTATTTATGGTCGACCTGGGATGGTTCATGACAGACCCTTTCACAATATGAAAACAATTCCAATTCTCTTGTATTTTCACAATGGATAAAAAAATGCATGTTAAAAATTAATAAGATAAAATTATATTATGTATTAGTATTAAAACATCCATACATATTTTGAATTTAATCTAATCACATTATTTTTTTATATTAATTTTATACTTTAATTTATTATAAAAAAAGTTACCTTAAAAATTCCATTTTTTCTAGAACGATCTTTTTTCATCATATTTTTCCAGTTTAATGTAAAACTAAAAAATTCAATATAATTGAATTTAATATTTAAAAATAGATTACATATTTTCAATAACCGGGTCTAAATTAAATTAATATGAACCTTTTATTTTGGGTCAATATAAATATTAACCATTGTATTTTCTATTTGAGTGATAAAAAAATCATGTAATTAATGATAAAAATTAAATGGTAAGGGAAAAAAATGACCCTAAAACATGACTAAATTTTATTATATAAGGATATATCATCTATAATAATTTAAAAGATGATTATGGGGATTAATTAAAAATTCCAAAATATTTTCATCTTTATAATATTTCTTTCAATATAAATCCAAAAATGTCACACTCTTACATTTAATACAAGTATTATTTGTAATTTTGGGATAAATAGAGGGTACGTTCATTTATAAAAATTAATTTTAAATCAAATTATGTTTTATTATCATGGAAATTTTTTAATTTTTCAGTGGAAAATAATTAGCTTAATTTCTTACCAAACGCTAATATATTAGTTATTAAATTAATTGAAAAAAATTAAATAAATGATTTTAAAAATACTAAAATAATTAAATTTGTATGAATCCTTATGTTATATAAATTTTAAGATATACATAAATATTACCTAATGTTTTCATATTATTTTTTAAAATATATTATTTTTTCATAGTTTTAAAATTCAAATTACATGAATAGTTCCACAATTAACGTTAATGATATTTTAGAGTAAATAATAATTGTTTGAATGATTTAAAATTAATAAAAAAATTTCATTATCCTAGTTAAGGGGATATGGTTTATAAAATCAACCCTGGTCAATTCTTGGATGTTTTTAATTTTTTTCAACTATATTAATGTCGTATGAGTAAAAAATAATTTTTTCATCATTATTCTAAAAATATTTAATAGCGGTTTAAAATAAAAAGGAAAAGTTTAAAAATGTGATTTAAAATGTTCAAATTTTGTTTTACGATATTATTTATATTGATAGACATCTTATATTATAATATTATAATTTTTTCCCTTTTTTATATATAAATTAATTTTTATTAATTTAACATTTTAAACAAATTCTTGGATTGTACCTCAAATATATTATAAAAAGTGACCTCTTATTCCCATTTATTCAAACATAAATAAGAAATTATATAGGAAAAAACCATAAAATTAAATTCTTTACATCAAAATAAACATCCTAGCATCCATTTTGTGACCATCAAATTGTCCTTAGATTTATTTTAGAGTAAACCATATGATGTTGTTGGAAGAAGAGTTGTCGTTCATAAAAAATAATTATTTTTATTTCTTCTCCCATATTCATAAATATATCCATTAAAATTATGTGATAATAAAATTAGAATAACCCATATATTGATATTTTTTATGTTAATTTCAAATCTGATGTATATCCTATCTTACAATAATTTTATTGGAATCTAGAATTTTGGTGTATATAAGGCCACTACACCACTAATTGATTTAATTTGTTTCACATCATTACCTCTGATGAAAGGTTTTATTGATATAATTAATATATATATATATATATATATATAAATAGTTAAAAATAAAATATTTAACATTTCTAAATGATTATATATCATTTAATTTCTTAACTTTCCACTCACTAGAAAATTAGAACGATGTATGGGCGTACCTGTGGACTACTACCACCACTAAGCGATGAGATTAATTTTTCTTTCTCTAATCACAAGGATGATATATAAGTTTATTTAAAAAAGTAATATTTTTATTGAATTATAATTATTATAGGAAGATATAATAATACTTACGTTTTTTTAATAAATATAGTTGAAATATTGTATCATAAGTCATGCATACGCATGACCTACCATATCAATGACTTCAACATAAATAATTTTTATAACAATAAATTATGATTTTTTTAAAAGTATAAAAATTTTATGAAAATAATAATTAGGTTATTATTGTTATTTTATTTATGATGTTACAATTTTTTTTTACCATAGTCAACGTACTGAAGTAATTTTTGGCATATTAGGTGAATATCCTCAAATCATATGATGTGAACTCAATAGATTATTAAATTGAACATAAAATTGAAAGATATTTAATATTTGTTTTTAAAAAATTTCTAATATATTAAATAATTACAAAAAAAATTTATTCAAGAATATAAATAACATAACTGACAATCCAGACTCAATTTAGTGGACACTTTTGCAAAAACTATATTATTTAATGTCATAGTTATTTATTTTTGAAATATTTCTCTTCCATATAAATGTTTGTTAAATTATATTATGATTATATTTCCCGGATATTAAATCAATGGATTCAAAGATGAATCTTTTTAAATATTTTATAAACTATATTTTGGAAGAAAATTTAAAGCATAGTTATATTTTAATGTATACGATGAAAAAAGTCATTTGTTTCCATGATAACCTTTTTTTATGATTTGAATTCATTACAAGATTTTATTTTTTATTCAATGAAAATACCTCATTTCTTTTTCTATGTTTTTCGGTATTGAAAATATTCTTTTAATAAAAACATATTTTTATATTAGAAGGTGTTTTTCATAGGATTTGAAAATAGTTTTTAAGGGCATTATTCATTATATTAGCTTTTGAAATTTTCTATGAAGGGTTGAGCCCCATTATAATCAAGGTAGACACTGATATATATTATATTATGTTTTTATTTAGATTTCACAACATTGAATTGGGTAATTATTTTTTAATATGGATAATTAAATAAAATTTCAGTCACATGCCTATTCAAACTATTAAGGTTCTTGTATTGGTTTTATACGTGTTCTATGCTTATGTTGTACCAAGGTAGCTACATGATTTTTCAATTCTTTCTAATTATTTTTCATGGAAACTATTTCATTTAAAATAGAAATATAATGATACTTTAAAAGAAAATTAAGAAATATTAAGTAAAAAATTATTTTCTTCTGTAAAATTTTAATGAGTTTTTCCTATTTTTCACTCGACTAACAAATTTCAACGCTTCATTCCCATTACTATGATTTTTTTTCAAAGTTCATTATTTTGAATTTTTTCAAAAGGTATGGATGGTTAATATTAATGGAATATTAATTTTTTCATTCAATATGATTAGCTATGAATGGAGAGAATGTTTCACTTTTTCATAATACTAATATTTTGGGAAAAATCAATTCTGAATAAAAGTGACCAGATTGTAATTTATTGGTATTTTTATCTTACACTTATGACTTATTTATCAAAAAACAAAAATCCTAATAATTTCATTGGGAAGTAATGAAGTGTAATATAAGTCTAAAGTCACTATAATATGGAATTTTTATGTCCAATCCCTTATAAAAATCATTCCTGAATAGTTATAAGTTCAAATTCTTAATGTAAAATCAACAAACATATTTGAAAATATCATTGAACGAATCGGAATTATAAAATTAAAGAATATTAATAAAATCCTAATATTATTTATGACAAACCATAAAATTTTACCAATTACAATAATATTAGATTATTTAATTAAATATTATAAACACCTAAAATATTTCCCTTATGAACATAATAATAGTAATAATATTTATTGCGTAATATATATTTATAATTTAAAATTATTATTTTTACTTCATTCCAAAATTATTTATTCTTTTTATATAATATTCATTTGATATTTTTACTAAAAATTACAATACATAAATTTAAAAATTTGATACTATTATAAAGAATAACTATATATCTAATAAATATATTTCTAATGACCATTTGTTAAACTATAATATTTATATTTTCCATATTACATCAATATATAAATCCTTACATACTTCTCTAGAACTAATCAGCCTATTCATTCTAATCATCCTCAGTATGTTTTATGTATTTATAATATCTTTTCCTCTTTACCAATTTTCAATCATAGGTATGATCTAAAATTAAAACCACAAGGATAAGGATTTGTTGTACATGTTCTTCTTATTTACATGTTCATTTATACATTATAAAATTTTTTAATTAATGATTCATACTTAATTATCAATATATATTTTGTTTCTCATTAATTTTATTATATAATATCAATAAAATATATCATGGTTAATTTTATATTGCAGTACTATATGAAATATTCAATTGAAAAAATTTATTTTAATGGAATGAAAAATCGTTAAAATTGGGGGCCAACATTATACCCCTATAAAATATTTTCTACCAAAAAAATTTATTCAAGATGGAACAATTATTGTACTTATACAACATTATATTTTAACATCACAATATTGAATATTGGGACTTTTGATTCCATCATATTTCATAAACATGATGAGTGGAATTGTTTTAGAGTACATTATCCCTATGATCCATTTTTTATCAGTTATTCCAAATAAGGGAGATCATGGACCATTTTATACCTCAATGGTCAGTACATATGAAGGGTTAGGTATATAATTTCATAAATTAGATTCATTTACTAAAACATGAAAATTGGAATGGTTTTATGAAAATGAAACACTATAAGTTACCATTCATTTATAATTTAGGATTTCACTCGGAACAAAGTGTCATGTCCCAAAGAGGAACACTATGAAAATAAATATACTAATGGAGCTATAGGATCTTATGGGAACCTCATCATATTAAATAGGATAATGAGTAGTTGTGGGGATAAATGTTGGTACTGTGAGGAAACTATACCCCACATATATGAGTGACAAATCATGTATAAGTTTTTCAATCATCATCATTGTGAATTATTAATGAAAATATAATAAGTAAATATATAAAACATAAAAAACACATGATATATACAAACACAAATGGTTATTCCATCATATATGAAAAATTTCCCACTCTTTTGAATAAGAATGAACATGTAAATAATGAAATAAATCATCACTAAAAATAAAAATACATGATGATCCACTACATCTAAAGGTGTAAGCACATCCCCATATCGAATCCTGATAGGATATGCTCTAGATAAATCTCGAAATATCATGAATCATCACAAACTAGACCAACAACAAGTTAGATATACTCAAACACCCATGTGTATCATCATTACAAAAAGTTTGTGAGTATATAACTCTTTAGTTAACTACTAACTTGCTTCTTTACATAGGTAGTAAATATAGTGATATAATTATGTGACATATACAACTATGAAATAAATAAGCTTATAAAATGTGGAAAAACCCACCATAAAATCTTGTGACAAATAACAAAATATACCATACCTTGATCAAATATCTTTGATCCTATTGTGGTGACCAAACCAACTAGTATAATCACCTATAGTGATTGGTTCATGTTATCTTTTAAACTATTTGTATTTATAAAATTCTTCATATTATATTTTTTTATTTGATACATAAGTTAATTTGAATCATTTTTTAGATTTTATGGATTAAATTGGTCACAGAATGTTGTTTTTTTCACTTATACATTGCAAAATGGGTTGGCCTATTTCCTATGAATTTTTTGCATCTTGGCATCAACAGTGTAAAATGGGCCGAACTACCACACTCAATGTAGGGAATATTTGATGGTGTAAAAATATTTTTGTATCACTATCCACCATTACCAATAAGGATTAACTAGGTTGTAGTGGAGGTTGTGTTCATGTTCAAAATAGCCTTGTATTTTGATCTAGTGCATCAACAATAGTGCAGTGTTGGGGGATTCAAAATTAAAAAATCGACAAGGGGCTTCTTGATTTTATAAAACAATTAATAAATCCTTTATAAATAATAATTTTTATTTTTATTACACCTCTTAAATAATATTAACACTATTAAGACAATAATTTTCATTCATTTGATTAAATTTGTAATCACGCCTATACATTTTAGGTGTCTGAGGAATTCATGATTTCATAAATATAGATTTTTTTCTCTCAGCATAAATCATGTATTTCCTCATTTTGTGGTTTTTTGAAGGGATATTGATATTATGTACCTCGATATTTGTGTTATTTCCTCATCCTACTACTATATAATTTATCATTATTTGTAATTGTGGTCCCTTTTTTTGGTTTTTGGGATATTTTTATTATGTTATGTGTCTTCTTGAGGAAATTCCTTTAATTTAAATTCTTTTATACGTGTTTGATTTTAAATATATATCCAATTGATATCCAATTAATGATTTTAATATTTTGAAAAATGTTTTAGATATAATGGATTTATACGGAATCTTATCAAATAATAAATTTTAAAATAACACGTCGATTTCATGGAAATGATATTTATTTTAAATGAATGACTATTAGTATTGATTTTGATAAATTAATTAATTATCATGTTTTTTTGAAATAATAATTTTGAAGGGAATGATTTCTTAATGAAAATATATTGATGTGTGTTTTTTCGATGTAATAGTGTTTATGAACATGATTTTTGATTCCTCGGATGATGATATGTGAAAAAGGATTGAGATGTATTATTTTATTCATGAATTTTCTCTTAATAAACATGATATAATATCTTTTTAAGTGGGTATCACATGAATTTCACCCTATGAATTTAATATCTCTTCTTTGACATAGATTGATAAGAACAACGATAATAAACATAATGTGGTTAAGGATATCATTCATTGGATGGAATCTAATTATATACAGGCTAGATATATAGGGATGTTTGCTAACCTAGAGAATCATTTCATTAAGATGTGTGAGAATCCTTGAGAATATAAC
Source organism: Viscum album (assembly GCA_963277665.1). NCBI lineage: Eukaryota > Viridiplantae > Streptophyta > Magnoliopsida > Santalales > Viscaceae > Viscum > Viscum album. The sequence continues at coordinate 2,117,103,620 of OY728161.1, read as the reverse complement.
AAGCTCACCCAAATGACTATTATCATTGTTCTATGATGGAAAATGATACATAATTGCGAATGTATACAAATTTATTTGATCATGTCAAAATTTAATTGCATGTTGAAACATGTCTATTGTGATGGAAATTATTAATTATACAATCTTTTTAATTTCTATTTAAATATATGCAAATGAAGTTATTGTTAATGATTTTTGAAATAAAAACAATTCCATGATTTATCTACAATTTATAATGTTTATTTTATTTGATATATATATCTTATTGAATTTTAGGTGATTTATTACTAGGATAGTGTTACTCCCACAAAAAATTACCATTGGGTATTTTTAGGCTTCTGTTTTCATAGTCCATGAAAAATGAAAGATATAGGTAAAGGAGGATGAATTTATTGATTTCTTGTTCTTGATATTTTGCGGTGGAAACAGATTAATGTGAAATATTTTTTAGAAGTATAACATTAAATTATTTAATCATTGGAATTATTCACATATATGTATTTCTATTTTAAGGTTGTTACATTTTTTATTGATAAATGGGTTAGAAGTAGGTTATTTACTTACTCATATACACTAGTTTATCTTTACTTGGTTTTATTTGTGTAGATACCATTCTTTCTACATTATTTTTATTGATAGGTACTAGTTTCAATCTCGTCGGGATTGAGAATTATCTTCATGCTATTTTAGAGTCTTTTTGGGTACTTGATTCAATGGTTAAATTTAATATTTGATTTAAAATTAGTATCATAATAGTTTTGTTGAATTTAGGATTTCAATACATAGTTTTTCATTTCTTTAGAGACTTTAGATCATAATTAGTGGATATTAAGTGTAGGTTATGAGTGAGTTTCTAGCCTACTATCATTACATAGAGCCTTAAGATACTCTGAAAAGTTGTAAAAAATGGACATTTATGATTTATTTTGGATTGATTATTGGATATCCCATTACATTCATCTGAATGGTATTTTATAAAGTAGATTTATAGTTGATAAATATGATGTACTTGTATATCCTAAGTAATGAATCCTTGTTTTCTAGTGGTGTTTTTTATTATTACTATTCCATGTGGATGTTTTATTAGAAAATAGTTTGGAGGTCTAGATGAAGCACAATAAAAAAAACCACTTGTTGACTAGAACAAAATTATTTTGGTATTTTACATGGTCTACAAACTTACACATATAACGTCACTTGTTCTCATTCAGTCTCCAAGTGTTGAATCTCTATGTAATTTTAGAAGAGAGGGATCATATGAGTTTCTTATTTAGGGACCACCATATTTCAGAGGAATGAATCATCCCTAACAGTAAAACTAATTTTGACGGAATATTTTACTACTCTTTGAGTTATTGGATACATCATATTAAATTTTGTTAAAGTGTGTCATCTAAAACATTCAATAGGATATTAAGAAATTGTGGTATGATATATTTTTATAAAAGATAAATGATGTATTATAGTGGAAATAGTTCGATCTCTTTTGATAGAAAAATAATATCTAGAACTAATGGTATATTCTATGTCCATGTAGTTTCATAACCTTCACCATGTTTCTTTGGACAATTACATAGCAAAAAAAATAATCTTACAAACATGTCTCACTTTTCACTATATGTGATGTTGAATTAGAAAATAAAGGATCGAAGGATTTATATATACCTTCCACATGATATCCAATATTATGACTTCATGATGATTCTTACCTATTATTTTGATGTTTCAAATATGGATATAATGGTGGAAATTACCATATAGTCACATTACGTTTCATGGGTTTTCACCCTTCTTCTAGATGATGATTTAATACTTCAATTAAGGTGGAAGAGAATGTGGAGTGAATATTATGGAGAAAATAATGGTGGTGTTCCTTTATATTTGAATTTATTCAGATCATTTGTAGTGTCTATTAATGTCTAATTAACATACTTCCAATGTTGTTAGAATGTTAACATTAAGAAAGATTACACATAGTGAGAGAAACCATCTATATTGCCTCATTTTTATTGGATATATTATTTTATTATAGTGCCTCCCATTATTTCATATAGACCAGCATCTTGGACACGTTGGAACTTCCAATGGATATTATACCTTATTTGAGGTAAATTTTTACACCACCCAAGATAATAAAATATGAGGTTTTATAATAACACCCTTTTCTTTAATATTCATCATAGATCAACCAATTATTGTAATTTTTTATTATTGAAATGGATTTCGTGGATGTAATTCTGAAAATGGACAATTTAGTTTCTCAAAAAGGGTAGATTGAAAATTTTCTTGGGTCGGTGTCCTTTACATTCTCCAATGGTGATTTCTATGTTTTTTATGGTGAATGGGGCCTAGTGGATAATCAATCCCCAAATTATCCTCCCAATATTGTTAGGATTATTGAAGTATATGTTATTGAACATGATCTTTATTACATTATTAGTAAATAACATCTAGTAGAAGATGAGTTCTTGGAAGTTTTTTGTTCATAAATATTTTTTTTATGACTGGGGAGAGAGGTGGATTTTGATATCGAATTGGTACTAGGTTAAAATCCTTTATCTATCATTTACAACCATAAAAAACAAGCTAAAATTAAAAATTGAACAACCATATGGTTGATTAAATGTAAAAAATCATTATTCGACCATGTCTGTCACTATGAAAACACCAAATCCCTTTGATAATAAGATCACTATAACCTCGTACATGTGTATGGAATATTGGAAGATCAACATGGTTATACTCAAGAAATATTAATGGTTTCCCCAAATATTTTATTTCAATAATCATATAAAATTGTTGATGTAGTAATGTAATATTTATCATTGGTCATTGACCACTAGAAAAGGATCATGGATACGGATACCCAATATAGATTTTAGTAATATGTATTCCCACTAAGAGTGAATTTATATACCCTTTGGGATAACCAAACCACATTATAAGTTTGTGTCACTAGTGAATATGATTTTATTTTTGTATCAAGAAATTATCTTTTTTCGTTCATGGATGGCATCTTCTAATACTCAAAAACTGAGGAGGATCATGTACTTCATTTGGAAAAAGTTTTTTATATTTTTAGAAATCAGTAACCTTATTAAAATATATCTCAATTATAATTCTATTGTTGATATGTATTGTAATTTGATAATTTTTTCATAAAAAATGGAATATGGGTTGATCCTAAAAAGGATTCTATTATGATTTCATGGGTGGAGCCATAGAATTAATTAGATATGGGGATATGATCATTCTATTTTCAGTGAATTACCATTAATTAATAAAAAATTTCTTCAATATGGAGTCTCCGTTGATTGCTCTAAATTGGTGGGGAGTGAATTTTATTTGGAACTGATGATTTTAAACATACTTTATTGTGATGGAAATTCATTTGAATTTATCTCATTTTCATTATATTTCTAGACTCTAGAAATATATACATGTTTTTTAGGTGATTCTGGTTAAGGTTTTGGTTGTGTTTTCAAACATGGTGATCATATAGTGGTTTATTATTCTCATCAGCTTTATCCACATGATTTGGATTTTCCAATATATTATCTCAAACACACATCTTTGATACACACTCTTAAGAGTTCATGACACTACATTTTTTGAAATTTTTTTAGTTTACTCCAATCTTTAGATATTGAGTTACTTATTTTTTAGAAAGACCTGGTTCCCTAAAAATGGATGTTTAGAGTAATTTTAATCATTTATCCTTGAAAATAACAGTAACATAGTGAAATGTAACATTGTTTCTGTCACTCAAATTAGGTAGGTACTATCCCATTTTATCGAGGATGATTTAGGGAATTGTAATCTAACTTATCTCATTGCTCATATAGAATGTGGAGTCTATGAGGATGATTTCGAGGTCGTTCTGGTGAGTGATAAGTTGAAATCTAGATATCCTGATTTGATCTATCAATAATAGAAGATTGATGATGAGTTCCATGGGATTATAAATTCATTAAATAGTGGGGATACTGTCGACTAATAGACTCTATCTATAGAGTTTGTACATTAATTCATGAAACATTATACAATTATATGCCCAATTGGAAAAACTATGAATATATTATCTATATTTACTAGTGGGTTATTTACCCATGAATGATTAATATTTTATATGATATGATGTGTCAATTATGTTTTCCACATATAAAACATGACATCTCAGATTTTTTATATAATTTTAATACCTATAATACAATTAATGCTGACCATTATAAGCTTCCAAATTTTCACCAACCCCTCCCTCTAATAAATTAGATGTGGTAGAAGATATTTTCTAATTTAATTTTTGGGATTCCAGGAATTCTATAATGATATAATTTTATTTGGGTGGTAATTTTTGGTTGACCAAATTGACTCACTTAATTCCCATTCCTAATACCACAGATTTTGAGAACATAATTAATATATATTTTTATAAGATTTATTTTTTTCATGGAGTTTTGGATTAAATTTCTCTAAGAGGTGTCTATAGTTCACTTCATGGTTGTAAAGAGGCCTCCAGGAGGTAATGATATAAAAGTTCACATTGATCTCCACATACCATCCTTAAATAAATTGTTATAAATAATACTATAATGATTCCTGAAGAAAAAATTATTTTTTTATTCCATGAATTTCAAGGAGATTGGGACTACCAATTGGTGAAGGTTGGGTCATCCTATTAAAATGGAAATAATTAGTGAAAATTACACCATTGAGTTTTTATTTGGACATACTTATTTGGATACACATTATTGGTTTGATATTGGTGAAGATTACCTAGTATAAACAAGATTGGTACTGGAAAAGTTATCAAAGTTATAAATTATTCATCAGATATTGAAGAATGATCAGATCAAATATAATTCTAATACATAACATTCTTTATTTTATTTAGTTTTAATTTTTTTACATGGTTTTATTCCATGTTCCTCAATTAATGTGTGATTAATGTCATCAAAACCAGGGTATGATTCTCTAATAAAAATATGAATTTTAAGGTTTTTTATTGAATTGGAAGGGTGTTATACCATTTGGCATTACCACCATAGAATACAGAAATATAGTACAATTTTTTAAATTTCCTAGCTTAAGACATTTATTTTTGAACTATTTTTTTTAATTGGTCGTCCATGAAGTATAACTTGATTTGATCGGAATTTAGAATCTAGTTTGACTTGCTGATTCTCTGTCTGATTTTAATAAATTCATGATCTAGGTCTTATGGATATTTGTGAGTATGGTTCTATAATTATATAGTAGCTTCATAATCACTTTATGTATAAGAATTATAAATGAGGCTTTTAATGGGAAGAAATCATAAATGGTGGTGAGAGTTTTAACATCTCAAAAACAGCTTTCATGTTTTTTAATTTTTCTCACTATTCAACATTATATCGTTTTGTCTCCGTTTAGGAATTATTAGAGTAGGATGGTGTCTTCAAGTAATTTTTTTAAATTTAAATCATAAAATGGGCTTCACAAGACTTTCTCCGATCTATTTTATCTTGTATGTCACCTGTGTAAAACATACACAACCACCATACCCAGAGTAGAGTGTGGTTAAGGGGATGGTGATAATTGGTCCCAATATCCAAAAAATCAATAAGACATTGCTAGGTAATAGAAGAGGCCTTTTACAATCATAAAATGGTCTATATATTTTCACTAGGGCATGAATATGTGTGTGTTGTTAGGGGAATCAATAATCATAACTGGAAAACAATTGTCAAACATAGAAATTAGTTAAACTATCTAAGTGTTATCTTAAGGGATGGTTTAATTGAACCAATAAACGTTATTATACTCTATTAAAATAATATATCTTATACATTTTTATCATATTTCATATTGTAGGTGTTCTTATAAGGTGTTCTAGGAATTTTGGATTCCCTAAATTTTGATTCTTTCCTCATGGCTCAAAACATGTTCTTCCTTTCTATGAGATCATTTTATGGGAGATATAGGTTGTTTTCATTGATTGTTTTCATTATAACTCCATATGAAAATATATTATATATATTTCAATAAGGTTTTGGTTCTATTTTTTGGTTTTTTAAATACCATTCCTAACATACATAGTTTTGTTAGGAAAATGTTTTCATTAAGAAACTGTTTTTTCCCGTTTGATTGGAAATGGATTTCTAATTGATTTCCAAATAATTATTTGAGTATTTGGATAAATTTTTCTAATTTCATAGTGTGATATGAATTAATAATTGACAATATCTATTTAAATAATGTTTTTATTTTATGAAAATCCACATCAATAAAAATTGGTGACTTTTATGATTATTTTTATAAATAAACGCGTTAAATTATTTTTTTAAAATAATTTTTAATGGTTTGAGATTTTATGGAAACCATTAGATGTTTTGAATAAGAAATGGTATGTTTGAATACATTGTTTAGGGATTATTTTATTATATTTATTCAAGTGACTAGTTGTGATTTATTTCTAACAGTAATTATTTCAGGAAGCACATGGGATCCAAAGTAGTAAATTGAGTATTACATCACATATTTCCTTGGAATATATTATATATTCATAAAAATATATTGTGGTTGAAAATGAAACTAGAAATTATGATTTTAGGTACTTAATAAATTGTGGTGGACTTATATTCTCCCTTGTAATGGGATCTAGTGATGTGTGGAAACCTAGATTCCTATTTCACTTGGATATGTGAGGCCCATTGATCCATACACTAGGTAATCCATAGTCTTATATATACATTCCTATTTTTTGAATTTATATTCTCAACATAGTTTTAATTGATTTTATAATTCATTCATTTGTTTTGGAAATTATTATATTTACTTACATTAAAACATTCCATGGATATTTTTTAAAATTATGTTTTGATAGATATTGTGAAAATGATTACCATTAATTGTTAATTTGAAATTTAGAATTTATGGATTATTTAAAATGGAATTTTTATTGGATTATTCATGGGATCATTTCGCGATATTGTGTATAAGACCCATATTTTATATTTGGGTATTTGAAGCTTCCATTTTACTTGTCGAGGAATAGATAAAGAACCATTCTTAGGTGGTTGGTTTTTTGGATAGTAGGACCTTGGGTGTTTTTTTGGTAAAAAGTAGATTATGTGATACAACTGTGATGTGGTGAGCCTGATATGTTATTATTATTGGTATTTATGATTTCTATGGATTCATGCTTATCTAATATTACTTTTATCATGATGACTCTATTGGAATACCAACTATTTTTACATTATTATATGTTACATTGGTGTTTTTTAGAACTTAATGAGAATTAATTCTATCTAGATTATTATCATTACCTATTAAGTCGTTTTTGTCATGTGGGTAATGGGAATGAAATTTACACAATGTGAGGGACAATTTGGGTACCTATTTAGTGGGTTATTCAGGTTTTATCATGAGATTAACCTATGTATATATTGATAAATAGATAATTAAAAACACACTCCAAAATATTAAACTATTAAATATTAATAAAATAGTATCTTTATATCATATAACATGCCCTGAAGCCCCACTAAGATACCCCAGCTGTGATAGCATGTGTTAAACCACATTTCCATGCATTCTGAAAATATACAGAAAGATATAATGCCAACAATATACAATCATATATAAGAACCCACTATAAGACCCTCAAATGGATAAAACATAATGATCCACCCCAATATCTATGTTAATAAAATAGTGGATAGATATACCTATTATACATTTTGAATAACTAGGGAAAAAATAACCCATGTATATAGAACTAGTAAAACTCATTTATATGGATAAATAAGAGACTAGGTACTCCATTGGATCCTATAGCATAAGAATTAATTGTTTGCCTCATAAATTAGAAGGATCATCCAAGCCCACACCCCTAACTTTCAGAGACAGTAGGAACTCTATAACCCCCATCAATAATACCCAATAGAACGAAAATTGAATTATTATAAAATTTTATAGAACCAAATCTATAGCATCCCCACCAGTGTTGTCATACCAAACACCAAGAGCATGTCTATGAGTGTCCAAATAGTAATATAAAGAGCTGACCATATTACATTACATAATAACGTTTTTAAATAAGAAATAACTTCCTTTTACATTGAGGATCTTTTCATGTTTAGATACTTATTGAATTGTGAAATAATACATTCATAACCTTACACATTGTTATAGAGTGGATACCATAAAAACAGTTTCCATTTCTTTCAAAATATAAAACATTAAAGCTTAAAACATGATTTCATTGATAATTATTCAAAAATTTAACATGGATTCCTTATTTGTTTTAAACATTATAATTACCTATGAAACTAATATAAAAAACTTTGTATGAGTTGAAAATTCTTAATAAGGGATGTAATAGAAGGAAAGAGCACATTAGTCCATGAATACTTGTAACGTATGAAAACATTTTCAAAAGACATGCGAGTCTCCCAAATATAATTACATTCTGAAACATGAGATTTACACAAGATCCAAAAAAAACATGAGAACATAAATATAATACTAATGGTATCATGGGGAATTACATACATAATCTAGTAACCCTATTGGCTACTATATAATTTGTAACCCACTTGACTACCTTACAATTTGTGTAACCATCACAATTACACATGGAGTAACCATACGACCGACCTCCAACATACACATACCCAATGCATTTTAGGGATATATATATATATATATAAAAATATATATATGTCCCAACCTTCATAATAAAATATTCCCAAGAACCATAACATAATCATATAACATGAGTAATATCATAAAAACATTTCTTTGGAATTTTGTAAAACTGAATTTTAAAAGGGGATTTTAAAGGGAAAACCCTTTACATAAATCATATAATTGAAGAGAGACTTAATAAAGTGGATGGAATATTAATATAAACTATAATTACATATAATTTAACATAATATAATCATAACACATCACACAAACAATTATAATACCATATAAATATTGAAGAAGGATGTTAACCCAAAGAATGGAAATCAGGTTAAGAAGTCCCTTACCCTAGGTTTGTTTTACTTATAACATGATTAAACCTCATGTATAATAATTAAAATAGAGTTATTAATATATTAAAGAATCATATCACTCTTTATAATACCTTATATGATCAATTCATTAAATCATTTCAACCTTTAATTGTTACTATTTTGTTCCTTGCACTATTGTGGGTGAGTTCTTTACATGATTTTCATGATCGATTCATGAAGGATTGTTCTTGTCGATTAATAGTGAAACTCCAGAATTGGAATGGTAAGGTATTTAAATATTTATAGTACCATAATTTGTACCATTTATCATTTTGATGATTTATAAGAGGATGATTCATAAATTAAATCATTAATTATGTTCGTTTAGATCATTTTAGTAGTTCTTTGATAATAACGACCTCATTTTGTCATATAAATTAATAACCATGACAAAAAAAGAATTCCAGAACCACAGATGAGACATAAGAAATTTATTATAACCTAGTTCATCCATAAATATATATTCATGACCATACTTGAAAATGATATTTCAAATTGAAATCACATCATTCATGATGTCGATAATTTGACACATCACAGACAACGTTTTTATTCCTTGAATAAGTGGGAGTGGAGAAGAAAAATGATGATGAATTTTACATGAACATGAGAACATCCAGGATATTCATGATTTATTAATCTTACATGCCTCTTGGATAAGAGTAGATGAGGATGGAATATAAAAATAAATGAACTCAAAATAGATGAATAATTGGGAAATACCTTACAAAAATTCGGCATCCTAACGGCTATGCAACATGGTTTTACAAAATTTTAATAATAGAGGAATCAATGGTCACCCATATAAAAATGTATCATAATACAGAATATATCAATAATAATAATGAAATAATATCATGGTATGGAAACATGAAAGTTATACCACGTAAAATAGAACATGAATGGAAAAATAAAGAAATTTAGATTTTATTTACCTTGTAGAGTAACACCTAGAACATGATGGTTGGGACCTTAGGGGCTTGGAGAATCCTTGGGATGACTAAAAATGAGGTAATGAGGCCGGATCATTATTGAGGAAGAATTGGGGATGAATTTAATGAAGAAATGTGTTTGTATTTATAGCAAAACTAAGGGATTGTTTTAATAATTTCCAAGGGACACCTCATTAGGGGTATTTGATAAACCATGGTCCGGACCATGGTATTAGCCACATGGGAAACCTCAAATATTATATAACTGTATAGAAGTTGAAAAGATTTACTTAATCATTATTACATCATTAATGATGTCATTAACACACAAGAACACATAAATGTATTTCTTACTATTCACCGAAAAATCAACTGTTTTAGAAAAATCCCCAAAATTCACCCTAAATTTTTTTCAAAGTTTTGAATTCAAAAACGAAATGTGTTTTTTGAAAATATTTTTCAAAATATTATTAATTTAATTTTAAAATAAAATCATAATTAATTAAAAAATTAGAAAATTTAAAACTGTAACTACTGTTATATCACAGTGAAAAATTAACCATGATGTCATTATCTTAAAGCCTTATGAAATTAAATTAATAATAGATTTTACTATTCATTATGGTCACATAACTATTCATATTAATATTCTTAATGTTTTGTTAGTATTCACCAAAATAACATGTTAGTTCCATCAGACTCTAAATAACCTACTGAACACAATTGTAGATGACTGTTTTTCGAAATTGAAAACGTAGAAGCAATAAAATTATGTTTTAGGTCTAGTTATAAATATCTACGTTATACAAAATTTCATGAATTTATATATATTTTTAGAAAATATTGGGGTGTTACATTATCCCTACCTTCTTTAAATTATATCCCCCCAATTTGATTTACTTATTAAACAAGTGAGGTTACCTTTTCATCATAGAATTTTCAGACTCCCGTGTTGCTTCTTCTACTATGTGGTTTCTCCGCAAAACCTTTACCTGGTGTATTACCTTATTCCACAATACATGTTCGCTTCAATCAAGGATATTAATTGGTTTCTCTTCATAAGAAATTTTCTCTACTAACTGAACTGCTTCTGGGCTGAAGACATTTGCTGAATTTGAAACATACTTCCTCAACATCAAAACATGAAAAATATTGTGTACCTAAGACAAAATAGGAGGCAAAGCTACTCGGTATGAAACTATTCCAACTTTCTTCTGGATTTCAAATTGGCCGATGAACAATGGGATTAGCTTCCCTTTCTTACCGAAACACAACACAATTTTTCAAGGAGTGATTTTAAGGAAAACATGGTCACCTACCTCGAATGAGAAGTCTTTCCTTGTTATCTGCAAAACTTTTCTGCCTACTCTGAGCTATCCTCATGTGTTGCTGGATCATCTTCATTTTATCAGGAACTTCTTCTACTAATTATGACCCCATCATCTTTCCTTTTCCAGTTTCATCCCAAAATTCTGGGGTCTAACACCACTTCTCATACGATGCATTGAAAGGTGTCATATGTATATTGGAATGGAGACTATTATTATAAGAAAACTCAACTAAAGAAATATGTTGATTCCAACATCCCTAGAAGTACATTGAAGAAGCTTGAAGCATATCCTCTAATGTCAGAATCGTTTTTTTGGCTTCCCATCTGATTGAGGATGAAAAGCAATATTTAAATTTAATTATGTTCCCAATTAATTCTGATGTAACATCAAAATTAATAATTTAACCTTGGATCCTGATCAGATACAATGTTAAGAGTAACTCCATGTAACCTAACGTTCTTTAGATACAGTCGACAAAGCTAATCTAAAGACATTATATCTCTAATAGAATAAAAATGTGCAGATTTTTTCAGCCGATCAACAATAACCCAAATCACATTGTTACCTCGACAAGTCTTTGGGAGTCCCACCACAAAGTCCATGGATACATACTCTCATTTCCACTATGGCAATGGAAAAGGCTGAATCATCCCCATTGGTAACTGACGCTCTTCTTTATCCTGTTGAAATTTCAAACATTTCATGGTAAAATCTGAAATATATCTTTTTATTCCATCACTCCAATAATACATATGAATGTCTCTATGAATATTAGTACTTCCAAGATGAACTGAAAATAGAGAACTATGAGCTCCACACAAAAATTCTTTCTTCAACTCAGAATCACATGTTGCACACATCCTTTTTCAAAATCTTAAGACCCAATCTTTATCAAGATTATATTCTTGAAACCTTCCCATTTTATCCAATTCTAAAATTTTCTATAGCTCATTATCTTCCTTCTGCACTTTCTTAATTCTACCTGATAATGATGACTGCACTGAAACCTGAGACAAAACAGATGTATGCCACGCACAACCAACTTCTAAGCCAAAATTCATCAAATCATTAATCAAGGGTTCTTGTTCCAAACATAACATGTTTAGTGATGCATGATGATTTTAACTCAAGGAATCCACCACTTTGTTGGATTTCCCAAATGGTAATTGATCGTAGAATCATTATCCTTTATCATTTTACGCCATGTTCTTTATCTCATGTTTAATTCCTTCTTAGGGAATATATACTTCAGACTTTTATGGTCAATATATATTTGACATTTGGCTCCGTATAAATGTTTCCATGAAATTTTAATGAAAAAACCACAGCTATAAATTTCAAATCATGTGTAAGATAATTTCACTCATGAGGTTTAAGTTGTCTTGAAGCATAAATAATTACCTGATCATTCTACATCAAAACACAACCAAGTCTCTTCAAAGAATCATTACTATTTTTGGAAAACGCACCATTTCTGGAAAGAAAGGCCAAAACTAGAGCATTCACCTATCTATTTTTCAGTTCTTGAAAACATACATCACATTCTTCTGTCCAAATAAATTTATCGCCTTTTCATGTTAACATAGTTATCAGGCTAGATAACCATGAAAAGTTATTAAAAAACCATTGGCAATAACCTGCTAAGTCAATAAAACTATGAATTTATGTAACATTTCTGGGTCTTTTCCATTCATCAAAAACTTTTATTTTGGAAGGATAAACTATTATTCCATCCTTATTTACAATTTTCCCTAGAAAAGAAATCTATTGCAATGAAAAATCACAATTGCTGAATTTTCCTTAATGTATATTTCTTTTAAGGTTACAAAAATTACCCTTATATATTTTTCATGCTCCACTTTATTTTTATAAAATACCATAATGTCATAAATAAATATAACCACAAACATATCAAAGAACTCATGAAATATTATATTCATAAGATTAATAAACAAAGCATGTTAATTAGTTAACCCAAACCGCATAACCACAAATTCATAATTCCCATATCTCATACGAAAGGCTATTTTCGAGATGTCATACTCCTTCACCTTCAGATGATGGTATACAAATCTCAAGTCAATCATGGAAAAGTACTGAGATCCCTGGAGCTGATCAAATAATTAATTGATGTGAGGCAAAGGATACTTGTTTTTAATAGTGATGTTATTAATAGCTCTATAATCAATGCAAAGTATCATGGAAGCATCCTTATTTTTAACAAACAAAACAAGAGCTCCCCATGGTGAAGTGCTAGGATGAATGAAGCCTTTATCAACCAATTCCTACAACTGATTTCTAAATTCATGAAGTTCTATTTAAGCCATTCGATATGGGGGTTTTGAAATTGTCTTAGCATCAGAACTAAGTCAATTGTGAATTCGACTTTCTAATTTGTTATGACATCGGGTAACTCATCAGAAAAAACTTCATGGTATTCATTTACCACATGCACATCATCATTCTGAATAGTTCCATTTTTTTCAAAAATATGATCATGATAACATTCATTTCTATCATTAAATGGTTTCTCAACTTCCTGATATATTATTAATTATATGGTTTCATTCTTGTATTCAAACTGAAAATCTTTCTGAAACAAAACATATTTAGCTCTATAGTCAATCATAGAATGATAAACAGAAATCCAATTCATTCCAAGAATAACATCAAACCCATCTAAGGAAAAAACAACCAGGTTTTTATGTAATGTCTCTCAACATACCATAATTGAAATATTCTTATAATTCCTGTTTGTTATAATACTTCCCCCAGTGTTTTAACAACATGTTCAAGTCTCATTTTTTGAGGTGATAGTTCCAATTTACAAGAAAAATTCTATGAAATGAAGGAATGTGTAGACCACATGTCGATCAAAACATTAACAAAATATGTGTAACTAAATAGATTACCATATACCACTTCGTTGGATGGATCAATATCTATAGACGTAGCCGCAAAGGATCTCATTACACCTTTGTGCTTGTAGGTTGGCTTCATTGTATCATTTGGATCACTCTTTGGGCAGGCATTTTCATAGTGACCCATCTCACCAAATTTAAAACAAATTACAGTTTTCTTATCATGATTAATGTTAAGATCATTTTTATTACAATATGAAGCCATTAGTACAAACATACCACATTAAAAATAATTCCCAATTTTTCTAAGACATTCCCCAGGGTGTTTTATTGCCACACTTTTCACAAACTGGAAATTTATATTATCACAATCATATTTCTTTGGTTGATTTATACCCATTTCATTCCATATATACCTCTTCTTATCCTTTTTTTCAAATATCACATGATCATCATCAAACTCTATCTCTACCCTCTCGGCACATCAGACATGTTTAACCTAACTTTTTATTTCACAGGATCCCAACGCCCTTCGATATATTGGCTTCAATCCTGAATAAAACGGTTGAAATTTCTCTCAAGATCCGAAAAAAGATTTGCAGCACACCTCGCCCATCGAGTGATGTTGTCCTCATACACTACCACTAAATCTTCCACCTTTTTCTTCAATTCAAGTAATTTCTTCTCCACACTAAGTCTCTCCACCTTAGGAAAATATATTTCATGGAAAATAATTTTACCTTCATCATACTTTAAGGAATCAATATCCTCTCTATCCCTGATATTCATTACCATTGACCACCACTGGTAAACTTCTACTTCAGAACAATAAATGGAAAGGCTTACCATTTGATTATCTAAACAACCCATAACATTGAAAATACTTTCAAGGGATTTAATCAATTCTTCAGCCACTACTGGGTCAGAAGATCAATTGCAATCAGGAGGGTGATGTCTTATAAAATTTTCCACTATTATCATATTGTGTTTTGGTAACTTAGGTTGTTCTCCTTGATGGATTCCACCACCATTTATTACTTGAATTAATTGAGCCGTTACGGTCACAAACTACTCCATTCCAATCCCTACCATTTCAGGCTGTACTTTCAGAAGGATTTCATTTTATCGGTGTCTCTCTTCTACAGCTTACTTGTTTCTTCTACAGAAAAAGATTCTGAACGATCATATCATAGATGAAGCAACATGGTAATATTTAAATTCAATAAAATTTCAAATTAATCATAGATTAAAAAATAATTTACGGTATTATGTTAGCATCATCCTAACCCCTAAAGTTATCTAAACCATTCTCTGTTACCAACTATAAGGACCCGACCTTATTACATTAAATAATCTTGATTTTTGACAAGAAATCATATCCTTTTACATTAATGATCTTTTCAAGTTTAGAGATTTCTATAATTTTGACATAATATATTCATAACCATACACATTGTTTCATATTGGATACCATAAAAACAGTTTCCATTTCTTTCAAAATATAAAAGTTTAAATCTTAAAACATGATTTCTTTGACGACTCTTAAAACATTTAACATGGCTTCCTTATTTTTCTTGATCATATTTATGACCTATGAAAATCATTTAAAAAACATTGTATAATCACAAATAGCTCAGTAAGGGAAGAAAACAAGGAAAGATCACATTAGTCCATGAATACATGTAATGTTTGAAAACATTTTCAAAAGACATGCATGTCACCCTAATATAATTACTTTAAAAAAATGAGATTTACACAAGAAGAACTCAATAAAAAAAGATAAAATATATTTAATCATAATGGTGTCATTTCGAAATACATACATAATCTTGTAAACCTCCCATCTACCTTATAATTTGTATCCCTCATAGCTACCTTACTATTTGTGTAACCATCACAGTTACAGTTAGAGTAACCAAACAGACGACCTCCAACGTACACATACCCAATGCATTAGAGGGAGATATATGTACCACCCTTCATCATAAAAAATTATAAAGAACCATAACATAATCATACAACATGAATAATATCATAATAACATTGCTTTTGAATTTTGTAAAATAGAATTTTAAAAAAGGATTTTAAAGTAAAACCCCATTACATAAATCATATAATGGAAAATATATATAATAGAGTAGATGGAATATATATATATACGATAATTAAACATAATTTATCATAATATAAACAAAACCCATCTCACAAAAAATTCTAATACCACATAAATAATGAATTAAAATGTTAACCCAAATAATGGAAATCAGGTTAAGAATTCCCTTACAAGGGGTTTCACTTAATTCCAACTCATCTTATCCTTATATATAATAGTTAAAATAGTTTTATTAATATATTAAATAATAATATACATCATTATAATACCTTACATGATCATTTAATTTTATCATTTCACACTTTAGTTGTTATTATTTTGTTCCTTGCACGGTTTTGGGTTAGTTATTTACCTGATTTTCATGATCGGTTCATGATGGATTGTTCTTGTCGATTGGAAGTGAAAATCCAGAATTGAAATGGGAAGGTATTTAAATATTTTCCAAACCATTATTTGTACACTTTATTGTTTTGATTTTTGATATGAGGATGATTCATAAGTTAAAACATTAATGGTGTTTGTTTAGATCATTTTAGTGGTTCTTTGATAATAACGACCTCATTTTGTATTATAAATTAAAAATGTGAGTAAAAAAGAAATAAAGAACCATGTATTAGACATAAGAAATATATTACAACTTTTTTCAACCATACAAATGGTTTCATGAACAAACATGAAATACTTAATCTAAATTGAAATCACATCTTCCACGATGTTGGTAATTCGACACATCACAGACAATGTTTCTATTCCTTGAATAAGTGGCAGAGGAGAATAAGAATAATGATGAATTTTCTATAAACATGAAAACATACAGAATATAAAATATTTCATAAGATTCCATTCCTCTAGGGTAAGATCATGTGAAGAAAAAAATAATAAAAGAAAGGAACTCAAAATAAACAAATAATTGAGAAATCCCTTTCAAAAATTTGGCAGCCTAACGGCTATGCCACACAGTTTTAGAAAAACTTAAATGGAGAGGGGGAGAAGGTCACCCATAAAGATATGAATGATAATGAAGAATATATCAAGAATAAAAAGGAAATAATAACATATTATTATTTACTTGAATGTTATACCAAATAAAAGAGAACTTGAATGGAAAAAGAAAAAAACTTATAATTTTCTTACCTTGTAGAGTAACTCCTAGAACATGAAGGTTGGGACCATGGAGGCTTGGAGAAAATTTGGGAGGACTACTAGGGATTTACTTAGGATAGATATTCATTGGGAAAGAATTGGGAATTAATTTAATGATGGAACGGGTTGGTATTTATAGCAAAAGTGATGGATTATTTTAATAATTTCCAAAGGAAACCTCATTAGTGGTATTTACAAAACCATGGGAATTAAAATGGTATTAGACACTTGGGAAACATAACATATTATTTTAAATATACACAAGCTAACCAGATTTATTAAATCATTATTACATCATTAATGATGTCATTAACACACTAAAACTCAAAATGGTATTTATTTACTATTCACCAAAAAATCAATTGTTTCAGAAAAATCCCCAAAATTCACCCTAACCATTTTTCAATGTGTAGAATTCAAAAATTAAGTCCATTTTTTGAAAATAAATTTCCAAATATTATTAATTTAATTTTTAAATAAAATCATACTTAAATCAAAAAATTAACAATTTTAAAACTATAACTACTTTTATATCATAATGAAAAATTAACCAAGATGTCATTATCTTAAAGCCTTAAGAAAATAAAATAATATTACAATTTACTATTCATTAGGGTCCCATAACTATTCATATTAATATTCATAACGTTCTATTAATATTCACCAAAAAACATTTTGGATCCATCAAGCTCTAAATAACCTACTTAACACAATTGTAGATGACTCTTTTTTGAAATTCAAAACATAAAATAGTAAAATTATTTTTAAAGGATAGTTTAAAATATATACATTAAACACAATTTCATGCATTTCTATTTATTTTTAGAAAACCTTGGGGTGTTACAAAAAACATCTCTACTAAACTATCCCAATAACATACCTTTATGAGGTTCTAAGATGATTCCCTCAACTATATCCAACAACACTAGAATGTACCATCAAACTATTAATTAGATATCTAGACACCACCCACATGTCCCCTTTGTAATGTCATAACACAATCCTATATGGGTTTTTCATAATAAATCTTATCCCAGGGGTTATCACAAGATACACAAAGGATATAAATCTACATAGCATCCTCACGATGATTATGGTCCCATAGGGGCTTTACTATCTTGGTACGGGTTGAAAGGAAACACACAAAACCATCTCAAACAATTCATATACGTGTCCACATTGGGTTCAATATGTAATGGGGTAGCCACTCGTGTTCCTCAATCCCCATCACATATTTACAATAAATTTTGTTTTCCAATATTATAAATTTGAATCTCAGGTCAAAACTCATCACCCCATGGGGATATTGTCCCCTAATATTGAAAATATCACTAAAAGGCCTCACTAGACTCCTAGGAATGTATTATATGGAAGATGGGAATCAAGATACTACATGTATAAGAAAAAATTCTTTACTTTAAAAAATAGATCATTCCACTGACCATATCCAAATCTAATAACTTGGGTGATTAATTTATAATTCATAAGAACAACTCGCCCCTAAGATCTCCCCACAAAACCCATGTCTATAAGTAATCACAAGGTTATCATGGTTTTTTAAGGCTTAATGACATCACTCATCTTCCTCGAGCCGCAATCCTATACCGATAGTTTTTTCAGACACCCATTTAAAAGGATTCCATGTATACAAAAACCAAATACACCTATCATAGGGGTCTATGTATCCCAATGATTGAAATTTTAATCAATCCCTAAAACATTTGGGGAAAATTAAATCTAGAAATATCTCGAGTTCCATTATGTTGTTCGTAGTTATTCATTTAATATATAGGCAATTTATTTTATGTTAAAAATACTAATTTAAATTTACAAGTTAATCATAATGTTTTCCTTGAGTTCAACACCTCAAAGGTGAATTTCTTTGTCCATTCATTATATCTGAACATGTATAATATAGTTGGAAGTGTACTAAGGATCAACTATATCAATTGAAGTCGTTGAGGTTAGTAATTCAACATATTGAAAACACATACCATAACCTTCAAGCATCTTCCATGATCTTCCATGTTCCACTAGATAATAAAAACACACAAGATACACTAACATATGGAAAATGATTGAAAAAAATTAATTAATTACTCTCTAATTAATTATTTTTTTTAAAAAGTTATTAATTCTTAATAATCTCAAAATGGAATCTCCTCCTTGGTACTACAATAATAAATAGAAGGGTCTCATGCATACCCCAAACATAAAATAAATCCAAATATAAAAATAATTAAAACTAATTAAAAAATGATCTAAATTATTTTTTTAATAAAAATAATAAATATTCTGTGAAATATAGAATCATACAAAATCTATACAAAAAATAGAGATAGTGGTATGGGAAAGAATCAACTTTCATGGATATCCCATTATGTTATGATGGTTCTAAAATGATATAGATTAATAATCAATGAAACATAACCCAAATATAATAAGATATTATATAGAAAGAAGAATTATCATAAAAGAGTAAACAATAGTTCGATTCCTAACATGAATAATTGAATAACACTGTTAGTCCACCCCGATATCGAATTGGAGAAACATGATGTAGAGTGGGAACCACCCTTGGCCTTCATGAGTATGATAATGGGGGAAATAAGGGATTCCACATATAAAAACTATGGTGAATAATTTTAATTTGGACACATGAAAACCCCATCGGATATCTACTGGACCAAGAAAATTAAGAGGAACACTATCCTAGCCACCAGTTATTCAATGGTATTCAAGTGGAAAGTATATTTCCTCAACCTATAGTGTAGGCTATATTAGACATTTATTATTCTCTATGGCTACTCCCTACTACCATATACACACCATTTTACGTAAATATACATACTTATAATGCACTCTAACTCTTGTATTACCCTATAACATTTTGATTCATCTAAAAATCCACGCAATATTTCATAAATTGGGACTCCCTATAAATTTTCCAATAGGAATGGACATGTTATATTTGAACAACACCACTCTACCAATTATTGTCATTATGAATCCATGGTGGTCACCCAATTCTATATATCAACCGACCACAGTCATTAACGCTCATTTAAATGGTTTTTTTCCAATCACTGAAATAAAAAATATAGTATTACAGTTAAAAATTAATCCCATGAAAGTCCAAATTATAGAAATATTATCCATTTCTAAAATTTATAGTTTTTTACATTGAGAAGGTTTATGATGGCTCCCATTTATTTTATGATACAATTGGTTTATCCGTCAGATTATCCATCTACTCTCTGGTGATCCACACCAAATGACATTGAATATGAAGGAAAATTATGAACTATTAATACTTATACTGTTATTATTTATTATCAAAACATTCATGTAATTCATTAAGATATTCATTGTGTAATTTATAAAAAACACACCTGATCATTTTCCAAAATCCAAAAAAATTGTTGTACTACACCTTATACAGAATTCAATGATTAAACTGATATGTTTCCCCACCTACACATAAGGCTCATGTATGATGGTATTTTTATGAAATCTACCAGCCGATCCTATAAACACTAATATCCTAACCAAAACTGTATACATGATATAACACTAATCCTTCCACACAAAACGTCACTCAATCATCTATGTCGAACCACCTCAGGCTGACATACCTATAAAATGCATGGCTCACAGAATTGATGAACTAATTGAATCATCTAGTCAATATTAATAAAGTGATGAAGTAATCACAAAATTATCTAAATAAAAGAAATAAATTTCATCAATGAACTCTTGGTCAAATTTTTGGGTTGATACCCAACTAACTTGAATCATTTATCGAGCTCTATCATGATCACTGATTCATCACTAATCTGAATTCCAATCATATTACTTCAATTTATACCACAATACAATAATTGATGCTCAAACCAAATTAAATATTATCACCAAATTCATACATGAAATTCACTAAGGAAACCACATAAATTAAAGTACCTTATGTCACTAACATCCTTATTCTATAACAACAGCACAATGACTAGTTTCATGCTCCTTCGATCCCTCATGCATGAGGGTTGTATCACCATAATTTAAATCCTTCTCCCAATTATAGATTATTCATATTCATCAGATATATAGAGAAAATACCTTATCACCACACCCACATATCATCCACCACAAAATATAATGACCATAAGGCCTATCTTGATCATAACCTAGAACTAACAAAAAACATCAATTTACATACCATTACTGACTAATGAGAACATTTATATTTGATATATATATAATGGTAAAAATTGAGTGTCATTACATTTAAAAACCAGTTCATCCCTCCCCATTGACCAACTTCGTTATTCATATCCGTTATAATGTCCTCTACAAGTCCCATCATTAAACACATGTTCGTCTTCTTTTGTTATTCACTTCAAATGTAAATATCTAACATTATGAATCCATAGAGATTACAATAAATGACCATACTAATTTCAATTATCCCATGAATCTATATCACTTTTTGATGTCTCTTCAACTATAGAGGGACAACACACACACACACAGAGAGATATATATATATGTATATGTATGATTTTGGAAATTATGCCCATCCATATTCATAATTCACATTGGTCATCAACATGTAAATTACTTCTTACCAATCAAAAACACATCTTTTATGTGAGTAGCTAGAATTTTATAACCTGATCTCGTCTAGACATAGGACTATACCCCCAAATAGATTTCATATCATAGAAAATCATCTCATTCACCCTTCAGTTTTATGTATTTAAAATTATGTTCATTTTCCCCATCTAGTGATCATGCTCTTTCCGAATTTTTAATTCATTAATATTAGATAACCTTTTATGATCCACATATGTTATGGATACCCCAAAAATTCCATTTATAATCACACAATAACTACTAATTCAAATCATAAAAAATCAAATGTTTCCACCAATGGATTCATCTTTCTATGATGAACATCCATAATCAATAGGCCCAGACATGGAATTGGTCATTTTGCTGAAAAATAAATCCCATACCAAAATCACAAACACTCATGAATATTTCGAAAAATTAAACACAATGTCGTCCAATGTTTCATTTTTATTAATCATTATATGGTTGTTCATATTCCAAAGATAAAAACTGTCCAAAACATTACCCAAAAATCATTATAAACTGACTCAAAAAAATGTGTCATGAATCAAGGGTTATTGGGATCTCTGTTAGATCATAATTCAAATTTCAAAAATGGAAATCACTCATAGGATGTCCAACTAGTTTAAATATAAAAAAATTAATAATATGATCCCAAAATCAGTACACACTATTAGGGAACCCATACATTACTAGCATTGGTAATAGAATATTACTTCCCATATGATTAGATATCACATAATGATATATAAAATTTACTCATCCACAAATAACCTCTATCAAATATCCAATTATTAGATGATATATTTATATATAAATTAATTCAATGATATATGGGAAAAATTCCAATAGGTTTTTATTGGTAGTTTAAAAAACCAAAACCAAATAATAACCACCACTAAGTGGTTTATCACTAAGGCATCATGTGTATAAACTTACCTATATGGGCCATAAAATATCACATTTTATAGGGATTGTATCATTATTTTTTCTATCTATCATTTCCTCATTACATCTGTATTTACTATTATCAGAATGTGAAGAACATAGAATGGTAATTATGAACATATATGAGAATCCCCGGTGTGTTGAAAAGATGAAACAATATATATATGAATAGTCACTATTAGAAAAATGTCAATAAGAAAGAATATATGTAATGTGAATCATGAATTCTGATAATAATTCACTTAGATCCTCCTTAAACCTACATTACTTGATAAAATAAATTAAATTCGTTCTTGTCAATGTACAAAGACACAAAAAACCTATAACTCATAAATAAAGGAATCATATGCGTTACATGAGGGTAAATCACAAATAACTATAATAAAAAAAATACAATAACCACAATCCCATGACCTTGGAATCTTAAAATTCATCCTTGAAAACATTTTCATGACACTTCACTTTGATATCCATCAAAAGCTCAAAATAATTCTATTGATTCCTATATTTTTGTCTAGAAAAATCATGGAAAAAAATAAATCATTGATTCCACATCATAATTTACAAACCCAAAATACTATAAATATTATCTTGAACAATAAATTATTTGATCTCTGGTGATCCTCAAGGTATAATAGTGACTTATTTCTTATAGTATTGGTCTATAGTGGTATCCTGAGGGGAATATACCCATTATATCAGAGTGTAAAATCATGTACCATATATCCAAAAATTAATTAATAAAAATCCTCAGATAAAATATTTGTTTTAAAAATATCATGAAATAATAAAATGGGAGATCTATATATATTCTCAAACAATCATTCCAACATACAAGAAATTTCTCCCACTATAATTATGACAAAATAAATTTATAATTTTTAAAAAAATTCAACCAAAAAAATAAGAAATTGGAGTCAGTATTTCAATACCCAATCATCATTATATACCAATCTCTAAATCCTTTAAAGGGAACTCCAGCTTAATCATGAAATATATGTCCTCAACCCATCCTGGACATTCAAAATGCGTGGGATGCTTATGTACCCAAGTACAATATCTGACTGAGCTGATTGTGAGTGCATGACAATGAAAGTAACCACAGATGTAGTCTTTTACATATAAAATAAATTCAATGATATATGCATTTGTCATGCTAAACTGAAAAATAAATTAAAATATGAAATTATAAAAAACACCATTGATCCATGTGAACAAATTCATGATAAAACATAGCATCATTGTCCAGTGAAACAATACCTCTGATAAGATCTTGAAAATTTAACCAATTAGTATAATGACATAGAGGCCACATCCATGCTTTTATATAGTGATAATGTATTAGAAGACAGTCACGTCCTAGTATTCTATCCCAGTCACTCCTCTATAAATACTATTTACCCATAAGATAATAGTCTATAAGCCTAAAACAGAAGAACTCCATTGAGATAACATGAAAGGATCTAGTATGGAATATATGAATAGCCACACCATTGTGAATAATAGGCCCCTAGTTAATTATAGGCCGCAAAATATCCACATAATACCAACCCCCCCCCCCCACTATGATAACATATTATATTCCAATATGTTATCCATGAGAATGACATGAGGGTGTGACCAACCCAAGTATACACATATAACAATCTAGGGGATAAAATCATCCTAATATATATAATTATCATACTCACACCCATGGATATAGAAGATAGTTTGTCACCAGTAGTCCTCCCACTATAATATATTTTCGATAAAATCATGTATTATAAGATCCATTATTTCATTCACTCCTTACTCTAGTCGATACATGAAAACCCACTATCCCCCCAACATATTCCCCAATAGATATCAAATAGAAAGATTCTAATACATTCAAGATCCAATTATATATATAAATCTCCAATCCATATCACATTAGATCCTTGATTTGTGCCCAAAAAGTACCAACTAGAAATATGTATTCCTCCCTATCAATAAAAAATATGATTACTAGATTTTATAATAACCCCCATGACCGCCTATCACCATCACATAACTCACCCTCACATGGTCAGTAAAGAATCTGGACACCTCCCACAATTACCCTACGTGATCTCATAACTCATGCACCTTACATGGGTGGTTAGTCTCAATCTAGTCCCATAAGTCATTTTTTGATACTCAGATGACATAATTCTCATTAGCAAGATACACAAGATATTGATATTTAATGTCACTTACTAGATTAGTTTGGTTTCTAATCTGACATGAAAAGTAATATGTTCCCATTTCTCATTGTAGCTTAATATGGATAAAATAATTCTTTGGGAACCTACTTGGGTTCCCATGGTCTCCCCACACATGGACACTCAATATGGTTTCCCTTTTCTGCAGCTCTATGCACAAGTCATCACTTATCACCCTGAGCACAGTAGATCCCTATGAATCTTGAATGTATTATCAAGGTGTCAATGTAAACGTTGGAAAGTCTCAAATCAATGAGGGACCAATTCATATTAAATTTAAAATTAAAGATTTATTGGTTTAAACACCTATCTTATCCACCAATTTTTAATGTGACTACCCACCCAGGTAATCGAAAAACAATGTGGATGAATAATTAAACCCAAGTGAAACTATCTTCTCAAATTATCTAATGTTTCATAAGGTTATCATAGTTCACTTATACATTCATATTCATTCATTTACAATATATCACCTTCCATTAGATAGAAGACTATGTTGAACAAGTTATGGGGGATCATATGCTTACATAAACCAACAGAATTCCTAACATGGGATAATATATCCCATGGAATGTAGATGAAATTGTGACATCTTCCATCAAATTTATTTCATGTATCACAATTTCCTAGGGTTCACGAAGTCCTTGTAACCTTTTTCATTGAATTTTATGTAATTCTATTTTAGATTAAATATTTCAAATTAAATTATCAACTCTATAAAATTTTTATTTATGTTCAATGCCTTATATGTAAGAACACAAGTCCATGAATCAAATATAAATATTAATAATACCATCGCATTATTTCCATAAAAAACCTATCTTGATTGATTTCATTACCTATATTAATTCCATAACTCATCTTCTCTCATGGGGTTCACCATGCAACACCTATACCCATAGAAGTTTTATTTACAATTAAAAATTCAACCCCTGAGTAAACTCGGGTCGAAAAATCTAAAATAGTTAAATATGAAATTTATAATAAATTTATAAACATAAATTAATAAATTAATAAATTCATATGAATCTCTTGATTTCCTTGAAAGGCCAAAACGATGACCAAACACTTATTACCAGTCCCTTATAGACCACCAAACAAAAAAAACCAAAATTAATAGAATAAGAACTACTGGCACCACTATTATAATTTAATTTTTAAGAACAATAATAATAAATTGGAAGCAAAATGTAAATTTTTTAAATAAAAAGGAAATGATATCTCTTTGGTCTTATGAGACATCCTAAAGCCTGGCTAAACAAATCACCATCATATCCAGATGATTCCCCCATGAACTAGTGGAATGATCTATTAAATCAGAGCTTGAAAAAAACAAAAATTGATATAAATAACTATGGGAATAAAAAACAACACAATATCGAGATACCTTGCTTCAATAACTGATTAATGGTGCTAATACACCCCCAAATTATAGTAGAGACAAAGGAATGAGTGGGGGATCGGCTACAGGACTATGATGCAAGAGAAATGGGACATAGGGGTATCATTTCTAAACACTTGTGGGTGGAATAAATGTATTTTTATGTATTAAAAATAAAACATATTATCAAGTATAACATGTAGTCCATTTGGGATACATGCTTACACTCAAGAAAAGTAGTGGCCTACAGTGGACTACTAGAGGTTGTTGGATGCATCCCCTACCCACCCATATGTTTATTGGTAATCCATACTTCTTTTGAACACTATTAGAACACAATTTCACATAATAAATTTTTTTACATTGGTTAATCTCTTAGAAAACCTTTTAGAGTTCTAGTTTTTAGACCAACATTTCATATAATATGCTAATTTAAATATATTTAAAAAAATTCAACACACACAGACATGGGATCATGAAAATGTGTCTAAGGATCCATTCTCCCATATGCCTAAATCTCAGAAACCACTTATATATTTTAAATTAAATAATTATCTTTCTTATAACATAAAAATAAAAATATCCTACATGTTTATTAGCATATATTTTTGGATGAATTTGTGTTCTTATAATGTCTTGGAGAATTCTATAAATCTTCATTAACATTTCATTAGAAAGATCAATTCCAAACCACTTATACACTATAACATCATCCAAATATATTTTAATTCCTCAATTAATCCCATACACAAACTTGTATGGTATTATTTTAATTATATAATTCAATCTTTTGTTAACTCCTCTAGGAGAATGTGTTAACTCCATCATATAAGAAAATTCATTTAATAAAATATAAGTATACCATGTTGGTAATGAATGGTTTCATTAGATTGACTATCAATGTGTGGGTTATATTATTTCCATAATACCATCACATTATAAAATTTCTAATATTAAATTATTAAAAACATCATAGTATACCTCATATATTAGTCAAATAAAATTGAGAGTGGTACTCTGTGATACCTTATTACTTACTTTATTTATGTCGTTGAATGTTGATCAAGTAATACATATTATTAAATGTAAATGAATGTTACCAAATTTATAAGATGATTTATGATAATTCAAATTGAATTACAGACATTATATGTCTTAAAATGGAATTTAATAAAACACATAGTAATGTTCTCCCATTTCCATATAGGTATGGGTAATTGTTTCATCGCTCCCTTAGAATTTTGATATTAACCAATGCCTCTATGGTAGAAAACCCATTGATAAATATACATTCTAATGTGAAAATTCATGATGAACACCTAGAAATTTTCAATGATATCTCAGTAGATATTTAAGATTCCAAGATGTATATAGAATGATAGAATATATCAATAACCTAATTACTCCATCTTTATTGTAAAGCATATGAGCGGTGTCTTCTCTAGCTCATGTGGCAGCTAGTGTTACCCTGCTTCTTCCATCACCCTTCCCCCTATAGCCTAGATCAACTCGGCTCATTCTAGTCTCAGATTAGTGAAGGCATGTCTAGCTTCAGAAATCTGGGATCCAAGTTTTGTCTCCAGCTCCCGCTCACAGTGTTTTCAGTTTGGTGGTGTTCCAGTGTGCGGCTCAGCATGCTCCCTTCCGACGATGACGTCTGTCGACGAAGTTTTAGTACCATGTTCTTTTCATTATCTCAGTGGTGTTACAACGTGTGTCTTTATGTTCAGATCATCACCCCATTCATCGGCGAGTCTCGGAATGGTTCTGTTGTCTTGGTTCATCTGGGGAAGAAATCATTTCATCTCGGTGCTTCCGCCACAACCTGGCTTCGTCGTGAGTGGCTCCACCGGGTTTCCAGTGGGGTGGGACATCGATATTAAGATCCCTAGAGGGGAGGAATTATTCTTCCACAACTATGAGTAGGATTTTTTCATTAATGAATCTAGATTTTATAGATTGATAGTGATATTGGTTGTGCATCTAGTTATATTTGGATTGTTACTTTGACATCGAAATTTCTTCACAGTATCTTCACACTGATTTTCTCACCCCCATGCCTTGCCTTCATTGGAACCCGGTGAGGGTTCTTTCATGGTCTGAATGGAGCTAATCTATGCCCAGAGCGGCATTTCTGGTACTAGATGACCTGGATCCCACCATCGGTGGTCTTCCCTTAGCCCGATGTTAGTCCATCCAATCCTTGGTGACGATTTCTTGAATTAGTGTCCCTTGGAATTCCTTTTGTGCCACTACGATGGTGGTTTATGGTTTTGTATAGAGTGCGGTGGGTTTGGACCAGGATATTAATTGATGGTGGATCCATGGTCTCGTTATTGCTTTATGATAGAGAACCCAGATGGTCTAAAAGGTGTTACTTCAGATAAGGATAGAGGTGGTATCCTTGAATTCGCGTGGCTTTTCATATTTGGATGTTTGAGAGGGTAAAGTGATGCCATTGGTATTGGGCCCTTGCCTTTTTTTCATGGGAAATCTAGCTGAGCATCCATGCTCTGGTGGAGTCGTGCCTTATCTAAATTGATGCTGGGAAGGGTTACTTTTACATAGTCTTATGCTGGGTTGCAACCCTCTTGATTTTCGGATTTTGTTATTGTATATTTGTCCTTGATGTCTTGGTTTCTACCCCTTTACCCTTGAAAGGGGGATTATCCAAAAAAAATGAAAATTTTGATGTTTGGGAGATTTAGTCAATAACTCCATCTTTAATTTTTGTATTTACGGGGAAAAAATAAATTTCATGAATCTTATAATTCAATCCTTACCAATTTTAATCACTGGAATATTATTTATTATAATCTGTAGATCTATATCCCCCTTCTACACCTACATGATCTTAACATAGATATATGGTTAATAAGTTAGTTGTGATTGATCATATTTATCTACTTATTTTATTATACAATGATACTTTGTTTAAAAATTAAATATTATTTGGCCTCTATAAATCCATGTTACGGGTAATGTAGCATACAAATTAATACATAATGAAACTTCTAGCTTATTTTCAATCCTAGGGTGGTAATGTACTGAGTATTTATAGTCTTTGATCATTGTTAACAATCGACATTGGCACATTTTCAACATCATTTATGATAATATAGAATTTTTGTTCTTGTAATTAATATTTATTTCACAATATTATCCATAGATATAATTAATATATATCATTAATGAAAATATAATATATACTAGATCAAAATCCTGAATTGAGTACTTTTTCCTAAAATTTTTTATTTTCATGAGGCATAATATATCACCATGTAATATTCTAAGAGTAACCATTATAACCATTTAATTTATCTATCACTATATATAAAATGTAATGACCTAAACATTTATTAATAAATTTCACTTTTTATTAAATGTCTTATGGATATCAAAAACAAATTCACTCATTTTCATTAATTATATCTAATTGGATTTAAATTAACATAATGTATGCTTACCATTTTTAATATACACATTTAATAGTGATCACATGACTAGTATAAATATAGGGGTTTAAAAATCATTTTGGAATAGAGAAAAGAAGTGATGACATCAACTAGTTGAATTGCTCTCTATAAAGCTCATTTATGTATGCTTCAGAGGGCAATATAATTTTTGGGCTTTCCCCTAAAACAATCCCAAGATGGGATCCATCAATTTATGCATGAGAGAAATTGTTTATGGGATATGTTCAAGCTCATCGAGAGCATGACCCAAACCTTGTTCAGCGAATGGCACCAAGAAAGCCCTGTCATTGCCCACCTTACTCTTAAGGTATATACTGGAGTAATAATGGGAATTGTATGAAGACACTAGAATTATGAATATTATTTTTGAATATAATAATGATATACATTCATTGTATTATTTTACATTTTGAATGATATTTTAATCTGAAATATTATTTTTTGTCAATATTATAATTAAAATTAAAGATCATATTTTAATTATTTAATATATTTTTTAAATAAATATTATTTTATTAAAATATTATTTTTAAATTAAATTTATTAAATTGTATTTATCATATAATCTTTATAATGTAAATACTATCTTTTATTAATGTTTGAAAACTATTTTTTCCAATACCTGCACATTTTCCATAATTGCCTGTTTTTATTTTAAAACTGAAAATTCAAAAAATTATAATATTATTTAAATATAATTAATATTATTTTATAATTTGGAAATTTAAATTATCCAACATTGAATTTTACATAAATTTCTGAGACAATCTAATTTTTTGAAAAAAAGTAAATACAATATAAATATATAAGGTGTTTTATGACATCATAATTACACAATAGTGATGTAAAAAATACAATAAAATGTATTTTACAATAAATTTAGTTTTTCCATTAAATTTTATTTTTTATGTTTATTTATTTATATTATAAATCCTTATATAATCCTCCAAAAAAAATAATATATTTTAATATTTTAGAATAATTTCCTTGAATATGTCACTCACCTACACATAAGAAAGGGAAATATTTCAAAATATTCATCCATTACCCTATAAAATAATGTATAGAAATTAACTTTTATATAAACCATGAACATATACTTTGGTATGGTATGTGGTTTTGAATATTGTTTTGTGTAGTGTACAAAACCCGAATAATAATGAATTCATCCACCATTCCTATATAAACCCTCCTAAGAACCAATTCTTCTTCACTTAAACTCTTATAGGCATGTCCATAATATTCTATGTCATACCAAGTGACCTCCCAAGGCACCCCAAGCTTCCAAAAAGAATCTTTATTGCCTTTGCGATCACACAACAATGTAAGGGTTCCTTCGTTTCTCCTTTTTTCAAGTTTCCTTATATTGTTACATAATTTTATTTGCAACTAAAAATTAAGGTGTATGTTTTCTGTCCTACCCCATACTTTCCTTATTAATTTATAAAGATGATATACCCCTTTATCTCTCATTAATTCCTCTCGTGTACACTTTTTAACATGGTGGAATTCAGAAAGGGAATTCTCTTTTATCATTTCCATTCAAGAAATTATTTTATATTATGAATCTAAATTCCAAATAATATAATGGTATATTATGTTACATGATC
Organism: Viscum album; assembly: GCA_963277665.1. Taxonomy (NCBI): domain Eukaryota; kingdom Viridiplantae; phylum Streptophyta; class Magnoliopsida; order Santalales; family Viscaceae; genus Viscum; species Viscum album. Next base: position 2,117,071,921 of record OY728161.1, on the reverse strand, counting down.
ACCTCACTTTCCGTTTCATGTATAACTGATTAGAGACTCCTTTCACTCTCATAAAACCATTTTATTAATTCATATTCGATGTCTTTATGTTTCCAAAATTGCACAATAGTTTTCCATGCCAATATCATCACGTAGTGTATATCATACAAATTTATCTGTAAACACTATTCACCTTTACGATCACGTACATGTTGATTGTGGACTAAAATTTGTTAATTATACATTATTTCTTCATGTAAGAGATTATTATGTTTAACGAATCCATGTTTTAGGACTTATATGGCACACTTATACATGAAAATGAAATGATTATGAAGGGTGCACTCTGATAGCACTCCAATGTATTGTGTGATGTTCAGTATCATGCTAGATAATATAAAATGAGGTTTTACTCATGCTAATTCATGGGAAAGGATGGTTTACTCAAGTTTATTCATGTGTAATGAGAGTTTACTCATGATAATCCACGAGAAATATTCCTTGTCTCACGCTAATATCATGTTGTATGTTGTTTCCATATTTCCATGTTATGATCATTATGTTATATCATGCCTTTAGGTTCATGTTTATTTTGTACTCTATTGATATTCCTATTTACTATATTGTATTTTATTCCTCATATTATTCCATGTTTATTCACTTAATAGGATTCAAATATCACCCTTTTGTTATTTTTTCCCTCAGGTTATCCCATGAAATGCTAAGTATGAAGGAATGTTATGGTTGTGTAAAAGAAATATTCTATGAAGATGTTTATTTCATGTTTTATGTTGTTATGTAATGTTCCAAATCCCCAATGACACTATAAATCTAGATATTTTAAGTTGTAATAAGTGAAATATTATATAATAATTCTTGTATAAAGGTAAAATAAAATGGTGGGTTGTTATAGTTGGTATCAAAGGATATATTTAGTTATTTTTTGGATTAGGATTAGAAATCTCTATTGAAATCCTTATGGATGAGACAAAGTGTATGAAAATAATCTTTAATTTTTTTGAGTATAGGGTAGTAGTTTATAAAGAAAATATATCCCCATATGGATAGGAATAAGCAGTGGTGGATCTAGCAAGGATGTTTCTAGGGGTAAAACCCTAAATCAACATATTGAGCTAAAATTGAATGTGAACTTGTATATGAAAATGGTTTTTGATACACATTTGGTTAGAAACTCCTGGGGGATATGCTTTGGTAAATTCATAAGCTTACTATGAACCATTATTAATTGAACAAAAAAAATACCATAAGAATATATGTTTGGAAGTAGATCATTGATAACATATACTGATGTCTATTAATTCATAATTTATAGAGATATATTTTATTTATAAGTTAACCCTTTAATGTCCTTGGATTCTCCTTTATGTGTTAATACTTTTAGATACTCATCCCTATGTCTATATTGGATAGATTTGAAATATAATAAAAAATGTAAAGGTAGGGTTATCATCCAAAGTTCTATGGATTCTTGTTTATGCCAATAGTTTAGTAGAACAATCTGAATATCACCACAATGCATGGAAATGGAGATGTCTGTAAAAATAAAAAAAATCTGGAAATTATTTAATCTTATGGATATAACTCTTACCCTTTAAAATTTTTTGGATTGTACTTCCTAGAAAACCTTATAATACTTCTCCAGTGGAGTTTTTGGAAATTCGTGGAATGGATTGGCTTTCAAAATATTGAGCCAACATAAATTACCACATGAAAGAAATCAATCTCCAAATGATGAATAGAGACACGATTCTATACAAATTCAAGGAGGTGGATGAATATTTTTTAGTTCCATAATCTCAAGCATGGATTTTAATTCCTTATGAGAACATATATCTTTCATAGTTGATTGATTCTAATGAAAGAACCCCCATCTAAGACATTACTATTTTGAGGTAATTCATTGATGTGTTTCCCGATTAATTTCCTAGTCATCATACTAGACGAGATGTTGAATTCTCAATTGATCTTATAACTAGGTCACTGCTAATATCCATGAATCCATGTATAATGGTTAATGTTGAGAGTGATGATCTAAATAAACAACTAGTGGAGAATCTGGATAAAGTTTTTATATGACCAAGTGCATCACCATGGGGTGCACTCGTCCTTTTAATCAAGAAGAAGGATAAACCCATGTGATTTTGTGTTGATTATCATGAGCTCAAAAAAATCATGATAAATAATAAGAATCATTTTCCACAAATTGATGACTTGATTGATAGACTAATGGGAGAATTATAAATCTCTAAGGTGGATCTGCTGTTGGGATATTACCATTTTAGGTTGAAGAATGAGGTTATCCTCAAGATTTATATTCGTATGAGGTACAGGAATTATGAGTTCATTGTGATGCCACTCAAGATGACTAATGCTCCAAAAATATTCATGGACATGATGAATAGAGTCTTTTGAAATTACCTTGAAATATTTGTACGAGTCATTAAAGATGATATTCTTATATAATTCAAAACCATTGACTAGTTTGAGGAGTATCTAAGCACTATGCTCTAGATCTTTTTAAAGGATAAGCTATATGAAATGTGAAACAAGTGTGAGTTATATTTGAAGGTACTCTCATTATTGGTTCATATCATCATAGGAAATTTAATATCTATGGATACACCCAAGAAAAATTCAATTGAGGGTTGGTGGGGGCTGACATCAATAGTGGATTTCAGTAACTTCTTGGGGTTATCTAGACAATATCACCAATTTGTGAGAAATTTCTCTTGATTATAAAACCCTCTTAACGATATAATCGGAAGAGAGTTATGTCTTCATGGAATAATGAATCTAAATAAATCTTCTTGGGGTTGAAGAAGAGGCTTGTCACAATCCTTGTACTCACACTACACCCAAGTGGATAGATTTCTGTAATATTCAGTAATGCTTCAAAGAGGGGCATGGGATGTGTGTTGAGAAATAATGACAATGTAGTTACCTATGCCTCAATGTAGTTGAAAAGTTACAAGAAAAATTAAACCACAAATGATCTAGTGTTAGAAGCAATGATATTTACATTGAAAATCTAGAAGCATTATCTATTTGGGGAGAAGTGTGAAATATATACAGATCAAAAAAGTAACAATTATATATTCACATATAAAGAGCAGAATATGCGCCAAAGAATATGGATAGAGATCATCATGGATTAATTCTACTCAAATCGTTACCACCTTGTGAAAGAAAACAAGGTAAAAGATGCTCTAAGTAGAAATGACCAAAAAAATTATATCATTAATGAGAATAAAAAAAGATCCAATTTTAATAGATTTGATGATTATACACATGAGAATAATAAAAAAGGGAACATAATAAATATTTTCACAAATGTAATCTCAATAGTATCATTTTTAAGGGTTTAAGGATTCTCCAAAAGATGATGTGGGAATTCAAAAGAAATTGGAAACTATAATAAATGGAAAATCCTTAGAGTTCAATGTTATTGAAGATGAAATTGTGAGATTTGGGTCTAGAATATGTGTTTGATAAAATCTAGATTTAAGGAAATTATATTTGGAAGATGCACATAGTTTTAATTTTTCAATTCACCCAGGAAACAAGATGATGCATCAAGTTCTCTGTGATCATTGTCGGTGAGATAACATGAAGAAGGAGATCTCTAAATACACATCAATGTGCTTGGTTTTTCAGAAATTGAGGGTTGAGAGGTATAAGTCTTATAAAATGATGAATCCATTACCCATACCAACATTTAAATGGGAAAAATAACAACGGACTTTGACACTAGAATTATGAAGTCATCCAAAGGTAACAATGCTATCTGGTATGTTTTGGATCATATAACAAAGACTGCACACTTCATTGCAATTCCAGAGGATTTCCCACTTGATCAATTTGCGCACAAACACTCAATCACATAAAAACACCCACATATATATAAATTAGAGAAGTGTTAAGTATAAATGGATTACCATTATTGATTGTGTCCAATAAATAACAAAGATTCTACTCAATGTTCTAGAAGACTCTCTAAAACTGTCTAAACACTGGGTTAAATTTTAGCACAACCTATCACCCTAAAAAAATTTCCAATGTAAGAAAACTATCTAAAAACATGAGGAAATGTTGAATTATAGATATATTAACTTCAAATGATGATGGGACTAACATCTTTCTTTGGTAGAGTCATCTTACAACAACAGTTTTGACATAACCATCCAAATGGATCCTTATGAAGCCCATTATGGGAATAGGTGGAGAGCACTGACATGTTGGGATGATGATGGAGAACTAAAATGTTTAGGTCTGCAAATGGTTGATGAAATAGTGGATACGGTTAATGAAATCCAATATCACATCAAAGAAGCCTAGAGTAGACAAAAGGGATATGTTTTAAATCATCGACGAGACATAGATTTTGATGTTGGAGACATGTTATTCAACCAAATATCTCCATGGAAGAGGGTTATGAGATTTCAGAAGAAAGGAAAGCTTGGTCCAATGTATATCAGCCCTTTTTAGATCCTTGATCCCATCAGAATAGAGGACTATATAATTGAACTCCCACTAAACCTATCTCAATCACAAGATTTATTCCATGTATCACTCTTGAGTAAGTACATATTTGAACTATCACATATACTCAATCTAGAGGCGGTAACATTGGATAATTACCTCTCCTGTGAGGAGAATCCAGTGAAGATCTTAGATCATAGAGAAAATGTTATATGAAATATGATTCTTCCCCTTGCCAAAGTGTAATGGCCAAACTAGATGATTGAGTAAGAAATAAGGAAACTATAGGATTTGATGAAGTTGAGTTACCCTTGTGTAATTTAATGTGTGAAAAGAAAATTTTGAGGGAAAAGTTTCATAATGGTGGGGGGAGGTTGTAACGACTCAATTGTTATGAATAAAATTCTATTAATTTTAAAGGTATTATTGACATAGAAAACAAATGTAGTCATTTTATTTATCTATATCCAATTTTATTTGTATGACTATTAAGTATCCTTACCATTGATAATATAGTTATTGAATAAGGATAACATAACTAGTATAAATATATGGTTTTAACAAATTCTTTTGGCATAGACAAAGGATGTAATGGCCTAAACCAATAGGATCCTACCCTCTGAATCCCATTTATCATAGCATCCAATGACGGTATAATTTCTAGGATTTTTCCTATAAAAATCCCAATCATTGATCCCCTAACATAAGAACGAGTGAAACCATTTACAAGAGAAGTTGAAACTCGTCGAGATCCTGGCCCAAACCACGTTCACCCAACAGACCCATGAAATTCCCAGCATCACATACATTACTCTTTGGGTGTATACTGGTGTACTAATATGATATTTGTCAAGATCCTATCATTACTATTATTTATTTATATATAATGATGAATATAATTTCATTCTATAATTTTCAAATTGTAAATGATTTTTTAGAAAAACAAATAGTATTTCTGATTAATATTAAAATTCAATTAAGGAATATTTATTTATGAATTAATTTTTTCTGTAAGTAAAAAATATTTAATAAAATTTTATTTTTAAATTACATTTATTAAATAATAAATATTATATAATTTTTATGAAGTAAATATTATTATTTATTATGTTTTTAAAACTATTTTTTCCAAAAGACATCAATTTTCACTAAATGTCTGTGTTTATTTTAAAGTCAACATCTCAAATATTTATAAAAAAATATTTATATAATAAAAATATTATATTTGGAATTAGGACATCGAAATTACCCAATGGTAAATGTTTCATTATTTTTTGAGATAGTTGAATTTTTGGTAAAAAAATCTAATACCGTAAAAATATATAATGTGTTTTATAACAACATAATAACCCAATATTGATGTAATGAAATACAATAAATTTTATATTCGTCCAAAAATATTTTTTACTTTACAATAATTTAATTTTAGGCTTATTTGAATAATTTTATAAAGCCTTAATGAACCCTCCAAAACATATAAAATATTTTATGATTTTAAAATAATTTCTTTTAGAATTTGACTCACCTACACATAATAAAGGGAAATATTTTAGTAACATATTCCTTTACTCTTATAAAATAATATATTACACTCCCCCTTTTCTAGAAATCATGGGAAAACCCATGGGATGGTTTGTGGTTTTGAATACTTTATTGTGTAGTGTCCAAAACCAAAATAATAAAGAATTTTCCCACCTTTCCTATATAAAAAACCAATAACTCATTATCCTTCCCTCAAATCCCATTTAATTCAAAAATAAACTTCTCTATAAATCATAGAGAGCTCCCAAGCCTCCCCCAGGCTCCTAAGAAGCCTCTCCCAGGCCTTTGGTATCACACATCCAAGTAAGGTTCATTATGTTTTAATTTTTTTAGTGTTTCCTTATATTGTTACATAATTTTATATTCAATAAAAAATTATGGGGTTTTTTTAAAACTCTCCCATATATAACTTGTTATGTTATAATTATTATTTTCCCCTGTGTATCTTATTAACCCCACCCATGTACACCTGTTACCATGCTGAAATTTCATAAGGGATCTATTTTTTGTCATTTCAATTAATTATTACTTTTATAATATGAAACTATATTTCATTCCATATGTTGTAATGTTATGTTCCATGATCCCCATAATATAAATTTAATGTTAAAAGGCTGATCTACTCATTTATATCTTATTATCGTGTTTTATGAATTTCTATTTGATGTCATTATACTACAGAAATTGCACCCCGATTTTCCATGCCAAAAATCACATTATAGTGAATACAATACAAATTTCTCTATCAAGGGAAGTCACCTTTATGATCATGTACATATTATTTGGGTATGTACATGTATTTATTCGACATTACATGTTCTTAAAATAAATGTTTATTTTTAATGAATCATTGTTGTGTGATCTACATGGAACACATATACATGAAAAAGAAATGATTATGAAGGATGTGCCATGATAGAACTCTAATGCCATAGGTAATGTCTAGTATCACGATACATCATGTGCAGTGATGGTTTACTCATGATAATTCATGTTAAATGACTGTTTACTCGTGCTAATTATTATGAAATGGTGGTTTACTCATGCTAATCCATGTGTAATGAGCTTTGGCTCATGTCAATATCATGGTGTATGTTCCTGCCACATTTTCATGTCATCAATATCATTCTATATCATGCCATTATATTCGTGGCTATTTTGTTCTTCATTGAAATTAATATTGAAAAACATGAATTGTTTCCACATGTTTTTCCATTATTATTACAATACACATCTTTATAGCTCACTCATTTTGTATGGATGTCCTCAGGTTATCCCATGATATAATAAGTATGATGGAATGTTGAGTTCATGTAGAAGATGTTTTCAACAATGATGTTTATTTCATTATTTAACTTGTTATGTAATATTCTTATGCCCAAATAAACTAAACATATCGATCTTATTATTTTTATTAAGTGCCAATTTATGTAATAAATCATGTTTAAATATGAAATAGTGAGTGGGTTTGTTATATCAAAAACCATTCACTACTAATTTTTTTTTGATTATATGTCAAATTTAAAATATTCTCATAATCTTAATTATATTTTCATTATATTCATATTTCCAAGGGTACATGACCCACTTCATTGTTTACATGTTATGTGGATATGAATTTTGTGATAAATTACTTACTAAGAAATGACATTATGCATATAATCTATGAAATATGATGATATATGTTATAGTGGATATTATGATCCAATCATCACATAAAACTTTTTTTGAATGAGTTCTTCATTAACCGATGAATATGGTAACATGAATTGAGAAGTATACTATTTATATTATAAATTAAATCATTCAAAATTTCTAATATAGTTCCACCATTCATTTGGTCTTCAATATAATCCTCAAATTTTCTTATTGATAAACCATAGTAATTGAATATATGATAAAAATTGAAATTTTCACCGAACATTGATTGGGATAATCTTTAAATACTCTATTTATCATATTTTTTATGATATAGGGGTAAATTTTAGGTTATAGTGGAATTAAGAAAATATCCATATTTTCTATATCATGTAAGAAAGGATATATTTGGTAAATCATATGTTTTCACACACATTTAGAGATATCCATATTGATGATAAAAATTAATAAAATACAAAACCCATCATAATTGATTAGAAAACTCATTAATACGGATTGAGGAAACTAATTGTTAATAGAAAATGTGTAATGTTCATGATAATCATTAAAGAGATGCATTGATATCCTTTTTACACTAACAAATATGAATTGTGAACCCCATGGTGGTTTACATGGGTATATATAGCTTTTACAATAAAATCACCTGGAGTTTCTTCTTCAATTCATCCAACTACAATAGGGATATTTTATAATGATTTTCTAATATAGGCATAACACCGGGTATGTGTTCTATAGAAATATTTACATCCTAATTTGGGGTAAGAATAATTAAATAATTATGTAATTCCGAAATTTATTCATTCATAGAGATGATTTCATCAAAATTGTGTATTTATCAAACCAGTTGAGAAAAATACCCCATATGATTGGGTATCAAGGCCCATAAAATGTAACTAATTTAATTAATGTGTTTATAGTAATATTTGGGATGTAATGTGTGGTAAATGGAATTTTTATGACAAGTTGTTAGACCAAATTTATGTAAATGTGGGGGATTTATGTTATGTATTCTCGGGATCATTTTTTCATTGTAGAAAAATGACGCCATGACATTGGGTGTCTTATGGTGACAAGGTCATTTTGCTAAATATTCTCCTCTAGTAGTTGAGAAAGAAAATTTGGGGATCCCTAATAATAGAGAATGTATGTTTCTTAATAACAATTCTTTCATAATGATAATGATAAAACATGACCCATTATGGGTTTTACCGAGCATGATTAAGCTGACTATGGAGGTCAAGCAATAGAAACCTCTAGACATTATTTGAGAGGGTGCACTGGAGGAAGCCATGTTCTGGATAGAATTCATCCACATGATTCATGTCTATTTGGATATTTCTTCTATGATGTGAGTCAATTTGGAAGCCAATATGTAGAGAGGTCAGGTAATGATTTTGTGGGACATCATGGTGCAGACTGAATAGGTTAAAGGAATTTTATGTTAATATTTTCAAGAAATGTTTCTAGAGAATTTATAAATAATGAACATTAGGAAAGAGAAGGATATGAAATTTATGATTTCGACTAAAAGGGAAATCTATGAGGTGGACCAAACCATACATTTCAATGATTTGTGATGTATAGTTCTAGTATTGGTCGTATATGAGGTAGTGGTGGAGAAGTGATTCTAGGATAGGTTGATACATGAGATTAGGTGTAAATTGAATATCATCAATCTAAAAAGGCTTTATGATCTAGTATATCATGACCTAAACTCTTAAGAGAACCTGATAGGGTATTTAAGTTGTAGACTTATGGAATATATGGGATGAGTGAGTAGTAAAACCTCCAAGGGTAGAAAGCGTATTTTTGGAAGATTCCATCAAAGTGAAGTGCGTTGAGTAGTCATAAGATAGGATCAACCTATTAGGGTGGAGATTAGTTGTACTATTATCAATGTGGTAGTTCAATACACATGTATGGTTATGTCCCCAACCACATGTTGAGTTCCGGTATTAATGTAGAATTTTTAATACAAAAAGATTCGACAGGATTCCTCCCCAGTTTGGAATAGATTGAGGATGGGGGTAGATTTCTAGTGTAAGAAGGGTGTCTGTTACCCCTTGCCTCAAAAGACGATGGATCTTGATGGGCCATAATAGTATAGGCAGATGATGTGGTACTAGAGGGTGAAATTTTCCATATTAGCATAGTAGTGTAGTGAAAGACACTTGGGCCGAATCATAGGGTAGAGGGGTTGTTAGATTCAAATAGTTTTGTCTACACTTGGAGGTGTCGATACTGGATCCTTGACTGTTTGATGTACAACACTTTTATATTTCATGCTTGGTAGTGATTTTTTTGACACATGAACCACACATTCCAATATCTCTATAAAGATTGTATTTTATTTTCCTAAAATTCGAATGTGTGTGTGGGGTTATGTTGATTGACACGCTATTGGGGGTGTGAGAGGAGAATATTTTACTATGTATGGGTTGGGATCTATTGGTATGTGGGTACAATTTCATATGGGAAATTTTTTTCCTTGAAATGTCAACTTTTTTTCATATTTGGGGAATTGGTTGGATAGTGATGTACCAATACCTTATCAACTTTATCAATTCCAGGTAACATTTAGGTATCTTAAAGGGGAAAGGTATGTCTATCATGGTGATTGGAATGTTAGGGTTTGTTTGGCAAGGCATATATGTAAGAAGTTAGGTTAGCTACCTTCTCTAGTGTCTTGTTTAATGATTGATGATGAGGGAGTTGGGCATGATGTATTTTGTATTATGGTGTATTAGTACTAGTACATGTCTCTTGAATACGTCTTGGTGATCCTTCTTGAAAAAGATGTTGATATCACGAATGAAATTTTCCAATTGTTGAGCTAGTTTTCATTCCTCTGTGTCAAAGGGCAGTCAGATAACTACTGGAATGTATGTTTAAGTTGGAGGAACTACAGGAAAAGCGGTTTACTCATCCAAGAATGTAACCATGGGGACCTCTTGTATTGTTTTCCAAGAAAACTGACACATTATTGAGGATATGTGATAATTATATAAATTAAATCAATTGAAGGTTAAGAAATAAAACCCTCTTACTTGAATAGAATATTTGATTGACCAGATGAGGGGTGCGTTAGTGTTTTCTATGATTTATATAATATCAGGGAATCACCCGCTTATGGTGAGAACTTCTGATATACCACATATTTCTTTTAAGAGAAGGTATAGGTAGTAATAGTTTTTGGTGATCCCATCAGGTTGACCAATGCACTGGATCTATTCATGGATCTATTGAATCAAATCACTCACCCATATTTGAATCGAGTTTTAGTTGTATTTTTATGGCATCTTGGTGTCCTCTAAAACTCATTATGATCATTTCAAACTTCTTGATATAATCATGGGTATTATAAGATATTAGATTCTATATAAAAAGGAAATATAATTTTTTCTTATTATTTGATAGAGTGCATTTAATTGTTCGCGATATCATAGGAGAAGAAATATGAGTAGACCAAGAAAATGTTCAGGTAGTTGTGTCTTGGGATGAACCTAAGAATGTTTCTAATGTTTGGAGTTTATCATGGTTTGGCTGGGTATTACAAGAGGTTTATTAAATACTTCTCTTAAATGGTAGTTCTGCACACTAGATTGACAATAAAGGGAATCCGTTTTGAATAGTCTAGGGAATCTTTGGATGCTTTCCAAGAGTGATACAAGAGTTTGACTACCACACCAATTATATTATTACCCAAGTCCATCATGGGGTATAAATTTCGTTGTGATGTGTCTAGTGTTGGTCTTGGAGTGGTGTCGATGTATGATGACCAGGGTGATGTTATGGTCTATGGTAGTTAAGCCTCATGAAACAAAATTACCCATAATAATATCAATTTTTCTATGCTGGTGTATGCCTTAATGTGTGGGAGTCACTACATGTTGGGAGATAAATTCACAGTGTATAAAGATCATAAAACCCGTAAATACATCTCATATCAGTGTGATTTTAATATTCATAGGCATATATGGTTTGAGAATATGAAATCATTTATCTTTGATATTGTCTACACCATAAGAGGGGAAATAGTGTTTTAGATTTTTTGAGTTTGAATGATCAAAGTCTTGAGTTTCTAGAGTCCAGCACTAAAGGAATGATGATATGTTGGTTTGATGAAATGAATCTATAGGTTTGATATAGTCAATGGAAGATGACCCTTGTATCTATACTAGTTGAGTATTCAATTCTGAGATTGGTCAAGGAGAGCCATTATTAGGATTCATAATGATTGACTAAGAAGGAAAGTGTAAATGGTGGGGATCAAACTTCTAGTTGGACTATTTGAGATGATGGGATCATGTTTATTCATGATAGTGTTTTCATGAAAACATGTTTGGGGGAAGATTGGATGCATTAATTCCACGCATAGAAGTGGGGGATTAATCCTAGAATAACAAAATTGTAACACGATCTCCATTGGATGTATTGGTGTCATGGGATGAGGAAAAAAGATTTTGTGGCATAATGCATTACCTTTTAGCAGGTAAAGGCCTTTCAAGAGTGATCATGTGGTTATTATAGTAAATTCACATTTCAGAATTGAAATAGTGCAACGTAATAGTGTAATTTTTAGTTGGTCTTATACTTAGGTCTTGGAATAACGAATAAATTAGGGTAATTATGGATTGCTTGAATAAGGTGTATCATTTTATATTTATTCTATATGCTATCACGATTTACCATTTTTTAGAGTTATATGTTCGAGAGATGGATCAATTTAATGAGTTAAGAAAGACTGTTGTTTCTGATCGTGATATGTTTTTGACATCACACTTCTATAAGAGGTTATATAAGTTGCTTTGTATCTTGTGTTCTTGATTATGGATTTCCACTGACATATGTAAATGAAATTGGAGAAACACATTCAGGTGTTAGAGGAAATATTGAGGGCTTGTGGCCTAGATTTTTGTGGACCATAGTAAATGTACCGTTCACATGTTGAGTTTTCCAGAAAAAATAGTTTCCAACAAACGGTTTGAATTGTACAATTTGAAGCACTCTACAGGAGGCTGTGTAGAACTCCATTGTGTTGGTTAAATGCTAGAGATTAATATTTTTGGGATTGATACATGTATATGAGATGTAAAAACATATTTAATTGAACTAGAATCATATAGAAACAGTTCAAAATAAGAAGACACCAGGCATAGAAAAGAATCATCAACCTATAGTGTTTTTGGTTGGTGATCCTATGTTTCTTCAGGTGTACCCAATGATGGGTCACCATTGGATTCCAAAACAGGGTATGTTGGCACCTAGGTACATCGGGATGTTTGAGATTATAGAGGGGATCAGACTGGTGGTATACTGAATAGCTATCCTACATCGGTACAATTGTATGAATGTTGTGTATCATGTTCAGTCACATTATTAGTATCACCTAGACCCATCTCACATGATTTATGTTGATGATGTTTAGATTGTGGTTGATGCATCATTTTAGGAGCATCATGTTCCTATCATTGATAATACTAAGAAGTTTCTACTGGGAAAGACTATACCCTAAGTTAGAATCATTTGGTAGCATTGAAATGTTCAAGAAGAGATATGGGAGTGGGAGTCATATTTTTTGGAATATTAGCCAGATATCATTACTTTGGTTGATCAATGGTTCTTGGTAGAGCGGCTCGAGGACGAGAAATGAGAATAAGGGGAGGTCATATGATCCCAGTTTTTCATGAGGTATATTTTCTGTTATATTTGGATTTATATCTACTGTTTTTAGTAAAATATATTTTTTCTATGGTGATGGGGAGGCTTCGGGGTGTATCAATGGTTTTGGACATGATTTAAAATGAAAAAAGTTACATTATGTGCATGTCTCATGGTTTTTCCATGGTAATGAAAAACCATGCGAGTGGAAGTAAAACATTATGGTCAAAGATATTTTCATTATGCATAGTAGGATTAATATTTTCCTACCATGAATTCCTCCCTAGGTAACCATTTGAAACAAATCCCCTTAGAATGTGGATTTTTAATGGTTTTGGCATGGTTTGAAAAAATATGAGGGTAACCAAAATAACCCATTAAAGTTGAAGAAAATCAATAAATTGACACTTCAGAACTATTAAGTTCCTACCCATTTTCAGCAGAATTTCCTCCCTTGAAACCTTTTTGTTTAACTTTGATGACCTAATAATCCCAAGGGCCATTATTCTTCAATTCTAGTCTATTTTGATTATTGTTGGTTGTGGATCGATGCATTGATTATGTGAAACACACCCCTTCCTTGTGTTTTCTGGATAGGGTTTGTAGTATCTCCGATGTTATTATGGAGGTATAAAACTCTCTTTATATAGTGTATACTAGGTTGGGACATGATAGGGGGTTTGTATGGGGATCTAAGGATGTGATTAAGAGTATTTTTGTCAATGAATTCTATGTATGTAGTCTATATGTTATATCCCATTGTTTTCATGTTGATTTTTGAATATGATATTGTGTTCTTGTTTCTCCCTTACTATGTTTTAGTTCCATTAGTTAAATTTGGTAAAATGGGTGTATAAATAAAAATTTTAACCCCACATGATCAACATTTGATGCATTTAGGACGATTTGACCAATTTAGGGCCACCCATGGCGGGTATTGTCTGTCTCAAACCTAGGTAACTGAAATGTTATGATTGAAATTGTATTGACAATAAGTAGAGCCCAAAAATAACATGATGGTTGGGTAATATCATGATTAATATAAGATATGGATAATTGAAAATGGGGTTGAATATTGCTTAAGTGGGTGCTTGGAATGTACTAGAAATTGATTAATTGTGTTAATTGAGATTTTTTCGAATAGATCCTGAATTATGTTAAAATTCATAAAAGGGTTAGTTCATATATAATGGTGAACATGTTAATATTATAATGGCTTGTAATTTAGGGAATATGTTAAATTTATATTCATTAGAGAATTACAGAATAGCTTTATTAGAATAATTAATGGAAATTATTGAATATTCATAGTGAGTTATCAAAGAGTAGTGAGAAGTTGAACTAAAAAGTTATGTAATGTAATTGCAAATTGAATTAATGTATAATGACATGATATTAATTACCAAGTTGATTGTTAGGGTCTATGTATTTTCATTTCTATTTGTTGTGTTTGGTTGTAATTTTATATTTGTGTGGGGAATGGATAAATAAGAATATGCACATGGCATCATAGTGTGGGGGTATTGACATGAGGCTCCATGAAATTTGGTCAAGTTAGATTGTTTCTCTAAACTCTACCTGAAATTAATTTTTTAGGGGAGGGGATAGAGTTATACTCCCCCAGTGATTTCATTTTATGAGACCACCCCGACTGAGGTTTCAAGGTGGGTGTGTTGTATATGTTGTGGTGTGATTATCCCTAGTGAGGTAGGGAACTTGACTCATATACCTATATGAATTTAATGACTAGTAATATGAATAATTTATAGAAAAATTGATGAAAATGAATTATGTGATTTAAATGGTATATTTAATAGAGTATGAAACATTGTTTGAAATTGTTTAAGTACAACATTTTTGAAATAATTTAACCTCATTTATCTTTTTCTCAACTTATCATTTATTTTCCAATTCACAGACAGTCCGTTAGGATAGATATTTTATAAAAATTGTTGTTGGTGGACTACAAAGTTGTAATCACACCCTGATAGAGCTGCCATTGGGTACCCAGGTAGGTGAAATATTAGTATGTTAGGATAACCACAATGGTCGTGAGCTAGGGATTTGAGTTGGACATGGGATATGAATGGATGAGGATTAAAACACGGATATGAGATATTTTTTGGGGATTCAACTCTTTCACTTTATTTTGGGGCTTTCCAGCACTTTTTCATAGTGTGTATAATATGACATATTTATGGAACATTGTGTAGTTGTACCCAATACGGGAAAAAATTTCAAATGGAATTTATTTGGTTATCACATATTTTTTCCATTATTTCATCATTATATACCATAGATTACTCTGTTAATGTGGGTATAGTATCCTAATGTGGCTTATTAGACTGTAAAGACCAGAAACTTATATGTAATGTTTTTAAATATTATTTTGGAATTTTACGAGTCTATGAAAATTGACAGTCTGTGATTCCGAGGCCCGGTGTGCCCGGAATGAATTTCTGAACTTTTTACGATATGCTCAGTAAATGCAAGGGTGGAGTTTTATATATTTTTGAACTATTGCTCGGATTTGAACTCTAAGATCATTGTTGAATACGTAGTTTTAGGATTCTCATAATAGAATCTTCACTTCGACTGTAGTTGGTCAGCAGAAAAAGATAGTTTTTGTGAGTTTATAGAAAGAATAAAATAACATAAATTGTTATTTTATTTCTTTTTCTTTTTTCTACCACCTGTGGAGCGACGATGGTGGGGACCATAGAGTTTTTCAGAACATTCATTATGGGGTGTTAAATGAATGGTTACACTTTGGATTCATAACGACCCCTCACGTATTTATTGAGACACATTAATTAAGTCAATTAATGAGGAACATTAATTACATCAATTAACGAACCTCATTAATTCCTCAAGGTGTTGCTTGCCTTTCCCACTCGTATTTAATTGATCATCAGGGTGGGGTTTTGGCATGGATTCATCAAGTGGGGAACCCTTCATGAAGTGACTTCATGACTTCCACCAATGGAGAATGGAGGATTGACGACACCCGTTGTAGGATCGATCTCAAGGTCGACGGACGACAAATGCCTACGACTACGATATCCCCATCGAATCACGAGGTAGGGGTTGTCTTTTAATTAATGATTTTTCCTCGATTCTATCCCTCTATATTATATTTTTGGGATGTTTTTTAGGGGATTTGAATGAGTTTCATTATTATTGAAATGTGTTGAATAAATACATCCCTCTTGTTTTATGGCTTACGCGGAGGGCGCGGGCCAAAAAAACAATGTTCGGGCCCTCCACCGCTAGTTTTATTTGTTGCGTTCTTTGAGGAAGGTTTTTCCAAAATCAACAGAAACATGATAAATATGTTCAAACTATGGCATTGGCATTTCGAGTGGCCCATAGGAACAGATGGCACCATGAACAGTTGACTGGGGCATGTCTTGTGGCCCATGGAAACATACATTGGCGTGCCATGCCGGATGTGGATGGCGTTCGCCAGAGGAGGCCCGCAACAATCAGTCATTGGATATGGGAAGGTGGCATTCCATCACGTGTGGAAGTGTCTAGAGTCATCCAACCCATGTCGGTCCGCTGAGAGAAGGGTTGTGCCTGCAGGCGCTGCCGGTGGAAGTAGCCATGGTAAGTGGGCCGCAGCAATACGGAATGGCGTGATCCCCGCGCCGTGTCGCGTCACGTTGGAAGAAATGGCCCCATAACCATGGGGCCAACTGGCCATAGTTGTTTTCCTTCAGGCAGATCAGGTCAGATGTGGGTCATCCAAATCGCCTGGACCCCCGGCCCGGTGGGCCAGCGCGGGTGGGCCAAGCCCCACCTGGTGGGCCGGGCCAACCACGACCCAGGCCCGTCAACCAGTCGGGCCAACCCTGACAGGCCATAACCAGTGAACTGGGATAACCCATAACTGGCCAGACCCATTTGGGGTTAAGTAGTCCCCATGACTCATTGTGTTGGGCTGACCTAACAGAGTCGCACAAGGCCTAGACCCAACCGACCCCCAAATAAAGAAATTCCCATAACAGATGAACCGGGTGTCCTTTTAACACATCGTCAATGGCGTTGGGACCCCTTTTGGGAAGAGGTCCCTTTGGCATATTTTGGCGGGCCTGACCAAGATGGGCTAGACCAAGGTGCGATCAACCCCGTTTCACGGAATGGGGTGTAACTAACAGACCATGTGCTCGATTGATATGCCACCTTTGTTATAAGCACCCTTGTGACAAGACGGTCCATTGGAGATACTCTAGTTGATTTATGATGGAATTTGACATGAGACCTACATTGGATTTGACATGAATTCAACTAGGCACTTTTTACAAAGGTTCACATATCTCACAGATTGGGCGGTCGATCGACTCGCCGTCTACCATGTTTGGACCACTATGATGTGGCTGTCCCTTGGGCATGATTTTGGCAGGACATTGTAATGGTTGAAATATGACTGATGTCTTGAGGAGTAGATTATTCTAGAGATCATGCGTGCTTTCTGCAGGAATCCAGTGGCTGGCTGTGATATGAGGAAGAAGACTGACAAAGGTGGGTCAGCGTTAGAAACTCCAAATTGGGATGATCTAGCAGTACGACTAATCATCCTAACCAATGCATTAGCGACCACGATGGGTCAAAAATAACAACCAATATGGGTCAAACCTAGGGAAAAATATTGGTCAGCAATAGTGAACAATTCGAGTCAGCATCTAGTAACCAATATGGGTCTGCACCAGCAACCAGTACGGGTCAGCATCTAGCGACCAATACAGGTCATCCTAGAGTGACTTGAATGGGTTAGTATTATAGTTACTATGTATAAGATGATCTAGCTTTACGACTACTCATCCATATCCCAGTAACGTTCATGTTATGCAGTTAGAGTGAGATGTCTCTTTTTCTTTGTGCTATATGATTTATATAATGCTTTTGATATTACTTTTCTGGTATTTCTTGTGGTGTTTTTATTTGTGGATTACTGAGAGAACATCAGGGGTCTCGGGGTCCCCTACCGGATATTGTTATACTCGCCCCTGCACGGTCTCTTCCCGCACATGGGTGTCTGGTGCAGACTACTAACACTATGAGGTATACTTTGATGGTTCGGGACATGGTGGAGCTTGGTGCTATGGGAGTATTCAAGATCATCTTCTTCAACTTCAGACATATAGCTACTACCCTCCAAGTAGAGCTCTAGGGTAGATCCAATAGTTGTTTACTTTCTTTTCAGTTTCTATGGCTTGTATTCCATCCCACTATTTTCATTTTACATGTGTACTTGTAGTTGTACATTACTCTCATACATACACCTTACTTTTGTTGGTTGTTTACTTTAGTTTCCCTTTTTGAGCATTTACAGATCTTTAAGGCAATGCCTTTTCTATTTGGAAAAATCCTTCAGGTGCTTGTCACAAACCCCTAGCATATGGAAGGTGGGGTTGGGGTAGTCACATCCGGGGCCCATGGGATGGTTCGTGACAAAGTGGTATCATAGGGCGGTCGGTTCAACCAGAAGAACTAAGAGTATACTTTTAAAAATGTAATGATGTAAAGTGTCTTGAGTTTGGCTTTTAGTTAGGGGATTCCAGTTTTGGTGCGGTAGCTATCATATCCATACACTAGGACCCCAAATTCTGTTTTCCGACTCGATACATGAAAACAATAGTTGCTAGCGTTTTGAAAATATTTATTGATCTTTCTTGAGCCTTCTCACCAGGTATAACTGATTGACACTGGTGCATATATTTCTTATAGGAATCTTCCACAAAGGCAGCCAACTAGGATTCCGATTAGAGATCGTGATAGTGGTCCACCGAGCAATGAGACATCGGTACAGTGTAGAAACGCATAGTGATGGAACCTTCAGGTGGTGTACCAGCAACACCACCACCTTTTGAGTAGTAGATTATACCAGTGGATCATGCACACTGGCTGAGCACATTTCCTAAGTTCTAGAGATATAGGCCTCTAAGGGTTCAATGCAATACGAACCCCCAGGCATAAGAGAACTAGTTGTAGGTGGTTTTTGGGTCTTTCTCTTAGTAGAGACACCCACTGAGAAGATGGTGATATGAGCCGCTAGCCTTCTTCAAGGCTCGGTCGGATGATGGTGGAGCTTGACTCTCCAGGTGCATGAGGATATGACCCTCACCTGGATGGACTTTGAGAGCCTTTTTAGGGAGGTGTTTGTGCCAGAAACATTATGCACTGTGTGTATTAAAGAGTTGTTGAATCTACAACAAGGCAGCCAGACAGTGGATTAGTACTTGATGAGATTTAATGACCTCTCCAAATACTCCACCGACATGGCATGGAACCCTTACATCATGGCCCAGACCTTTGAGTAGGTTCCCCAACAAGAGATTAGTGCTACGAGAGTTTCTCTCAACATCCATTGGTTGGATGCGGTACTAGAGATATCTTTGTTGATGGAGAACTTCCTTACCGAGTAGGCACAGAATAAAAGAGACCCTACCGGATGACAGATAGAAGATTCATCTGCAGTTGGCCAGAGATAGTTAAGATAGAATATCAAGTAGTCTATACCTTTCAGAGAGGGACCCAGGGATGCAGGGTCAGAGGTACGATGCTCGAGAGGCCAAGGGAGCCACCAGTGAGGCATGATTTTTTTGTAGGGGACAGGGTCACAGATCTCATGAATATCTGAATCCCCATGTGGATGATTGAAATCTGGTGGAGGGGAAAAAGAGGCAGTGACAGCGGCAAGACCATGACCTTCATCTAGGCAGAAGATGAGACTGGGGAGTAGGATGTGCAGTGGGGGGTGGTCGGGTTCACCAGGCACTACCACCACCACCCCCATGTGGTCCACCATAGGATCAGGGAGTAGGTGTATGGGGAAAGGCCCAACTACAGGTAGTAGAGGTTCATGATCCTGACATCCTTGAGATGATATGAGGTACTATTTTAATTTTCTATACATTAGTAGCGATGCTTCTCTACATTGGTGCTAGATATTATTTCTTTTCTACGGACATAGTTCGAAACTCTAAAAATATGATTGAGATTTTCTCTCGACCTTTTCATTTTTATATTCATACCGGAGGAGATTCGTAGGTCACGCACAGGTACCGACAGTATGATATTACTGTTGGAGTAGAGAGTTTCAGATGGGATCTTCTTGTAGTGTCATTGAATCCCTAAAACATAATTCTAGGCTTTGACTGGCTATTAGTAGTTCATGCACAAATTCACTGCTTGAGACATATAATGCGATGTATGCACCGAGATAGAGGCCAGTTTTCCTTTGTTGGTGATATGGAAAACTGAAAAGCATGAGATGATCTTTCACTTAAGAGGATGCATCCGATTACATAACAATTGTCTTGTATGACATTCGACACTATGGATAAGGTGAGTCCACAGTTCTCAGTAGTGGTGGATGAGTAGGATTATATCTTTCTAGAATATGTCCTAGGACTACCTCCTTGTAGAGAAGTTGAATTCCTCATTGAATTGTACTCAGAAAAAACACCGATATCTACACTAGAATATTGGATGGCCCCTGAGAAGCTCTGGGAACTAATGGTAATATTTTAGGACTTTCATTGAAAGGGATTCGTAAGGCCCAGTGTTTCTCCATGGTCATCCACGGGGTTGTTTTCCATGATGGTATATAGTGGTTTTAGGATTTGTATGGGCATTCGGCGCCTAAACCAGGTGACCGTGAAGAACAAGTATCCTCTGTCAGGGATTGATGATATGTTTGATCCATTGAAATAAGCGAAGTGGTTCTCTAAGATGGACCATTGATCGGGCTATCATCAACTCGGGGTGCGGGATGCAGACATACTGAGGACAACCTTCAAATGTCGGTATGGCCATTATGAGTTATTGGTGATGCCTTTCTGCATGAACAATGCTCCAGGAGTGTTCATGGGGCTCATGAATAGGATCTTCCAGCCATACCACAATCTCTTCATCTTGGTATTCATCGGCGACATCTTGGTGTACTCAGCATCTAAGGAAGAGCACGTTGTACACATGGTGATGGTTCTGGACACACTCTGGGAGAACCAATTGTATGGGATTCTCTCGAAGTGTGAGTTATGGATATGGAAGGTCCACTTCTTGGGACAGGTAATCTCAGAGGCTAGAGTTGTAATGGATCCAGAGAAGATCGTGTCAGTACTTGCTTGGGATCAACCTAGGAGTGTTACTGAGGTCCAGAGCTTCCTTGAATTAGTAGTATACTCTTAGAGGTTTGTACCTGATTTTTCCAGCCTATCAGATCCTATGACTGCCTTAAAAAAGAAGGGGAAACCCATCCTGTTATAGGAGACATGCCAAAAAATATTTCAACAGCTAAGGCAAAGCTTGACCAGCACTCCCATCCTGAGGTTGCCAGAGGAGGGAACTGACTACCTGGTTTACTGTGATGTATCGGGGCCCGTACATGATTGTGTTCTAAATTAGGATGTTCTAGTGATTGATTATGGCTCAAAATAGCCATGTCTTCATGAGAATAATTATGAGACTCACAACTTAGAGTTGGAAGTGATTTTATTTTCACTGAATATGTGGCAACATTACTTGATGGGTGGCCAGTTCATTTTTTTCTCAGAACACAAGAGTCTTGCATTTATCTTCACACAAGATGATCTAAATATGAGACATCATCATTGGCTAGAGTTCCTTCGGGACTATGACTTTGAGATAATCTATATTCCTGGGAAGGAAAACATAGTGGCAGATGCACTTAGTCGGAGGTTGCGTTCATAGCTACTGAATGAGGCTTCCAGGTATTTAGCCTCGCTTCAGATATAATGAATGGATAGAGATGAGACAATCTACCTCCAATCGATGGTATTTTCTCCTCCACTCCTTTAGTGAGTCATGGAGGTGAAACTTGGATACTGCAGCTATGAGACTACAGTTGCTTAGATATCCTCATTTCATGAAACTTATGGATATTTTGATGGTGGGGAGCTCACTATCCTTTTCAGAGGACATACAATTGTACCATTTCCCCTACGTGAGGAGGTGCTGACAGAGTTCCATACATCCCACTTGGCATTACATCCAGTCATGATGAAGATGTATCAGGACCTCCGATGTCAGTACTGGTGGCCATGGATGAACAATGTTGTGGCATAGTTTGTTTCAAGATGCCAACTTGCCTGCAAGTGAAGGCCGAGAACGAGGTACCAGCAGGCTTGACACAACCCCTTGAGATACCAGAGTGGATGTGGGAAGGGATATTGATTGACTTTGGGATAGGTTTACCACGTATGTCCAGAGGGCACGATACCATTTGGGTGATCATTGACCGACTCACCAAGTCATCCCACTTCCTTGCAATTAATGATAAGCGTTCAGTAGAAATCATGGGAAGTCTCTAAGTTCAAGAGATCATGTGACTTCACGGGGTACCTTAGATGATAATATCAGACTATGATGCACCATTAACATCCCGGTTGTTGAAAAGATTGTATGAGGCTTTCACGACTCAGCTTCAATTGAGCCCAAATTTTTACCTATAGACAAATGGTCAGAAAGAGCAGACCATCTAGACCATCGAGGACATGCTTCATGCATGTGTCCTAGATTTTGGTCATAGTTTAGAGGACCAACAAACCTTGGTGGAGTTCACGTACAACAAAAGTTATCACTCCACCATTGGTATGGACCCTTTGAGGTTTTGTATGTATTACCATGCAGAACACCCTTGTGCTGGATGGATCCAAGAGAGCCTGCACTCTTGGGCCCAGAGATGGTACATGATACCACTAAGAAGGTTGAAGTCATCTGAGAGCGAATTAAGAATGCACAGAGCTGACCGATTTCATATGCTGATAGGCGACGGAGACCACTGGAGTTACAGGAGGGGGGACATGTATTCTTGAGAGTCTCCCCATGATGGGGACTATAGAGATTTGGACGAGGTGGAAAACTCTCACCGAGGTTTATCGGACCATTACTGATACTTCGGAGGATTGGAATGTTGGCGTACTACTTGGAACTACCCCCATAGTTGGAGAAGGTGTATGATGTCTTCCGTGTATCCAAGATAAGGAGATATGTGAATCACCCATCTCACGTCATCGACCATGACAAGAAGAATATTCATGATGAGGAGACTTTTTTGGAGTTCCCAGTGGAGATAGAGGATCGATAGGATCAGTTCCTTCATGGGCAGTCGATTCCACTTATGCATGTTCATTGGTAGCACATGAATCTCCGGGAGAGCACATGGGAGTGAGAGGCTCATATCCTTTCCCAGTACCACTATTTGTTTTTGAAGCCTTTTTTGGTTTTTGGGGACGTAAATACCTAATGTGGGGATAATGTAAAGACTCTAAAATTTCATTTAATTTTTTTAAAATTATTTTGTAATTTAACGAGTATACAATAATTGACTGCGCATGATTCCGAGGCTAGGTGTGCCCAGAATAAATTTCTGAACATTTTTAAGGTAGGTTCAGTAAACGAATGGGATGCATTTTCTATCATTGGAACTGGTGGTCAGAATTAAAATTAGAGAGAACTGTTAAATCCAAAACATTGTGATTCGATTAAGGGAAGATTCAATTTGACCGCATGTCGGTTGGGAGAAAAAGATAGTTTTTGCGAGTTTTAATGAAATAATAAAATAACATAAATTTTTTTTATTTCTTTTTACTTTTCCAACCACCTGTTGAGCGGTGGTGGATATGACAACAGAGGTGGTCAGACATTCAATTATGGGGTGTTAATTTCATGGTTACGATTCGGTTGTATAACCACCCCTCATGTATTTATTGAGACACATTAATTACTTCAATCAATGAGGTACATTAATTATGTCTATTAATGAGCCTCATTAATATTTCAAGATGTTTCTCAACTTTCCCCCTTCTATTTAAATGAACCTCAGGGTGGGGTATTGGCATGACTTCATCAAGCGAGGAAACCCTGACAATATGACACCATGCCATCTATCGATGGAGAACAGAGGATTGACGACACCCGTTGTAGGATCAATTCGAAGGTCGGAAAATGACAAATGCCAACAAAGGCGATATCCCCAATGAATCATGCGATGTGGGTTTTCTTTCAATTCTAGATTTTTACTCAATTCTATTCAACTCTCTTATATTTGAGAGAAGTTGTTGCGAGGTATTTAATGGGGGTTTATTATTATTGAAATGTGATGAATAATTACCACCCTCTTGTTTTAACACTAATGCGGAGGTCGCGGGCCAAATGAACAAGGAACGAACCCTCCACTGCTTTGTTTTTTGGTGCTTTCTTATGGGAAATTTTTCTCAAATTTGGAGGTAACACAAGATAGAAGGTCACACTATGGTGGTGGTGATCTGGGAGGCCCATAGATGCAGACAACACCAAGAACAGACCACCGGGGCACATCTGGTGGCCCACAAAAACAACCACCAGCACGCCATGCCGACAGTGGCAAGAGGAGGCCCACAACAACAAGCTAGGGGTTGTGGGAAGGAATTGTGCCATTGCATGCCACGGTGGCCAGGGGCGGAAGACCCGAGCTGGCCGCACGAGAGAAGGGTGGTGCCCGCAGGTGCCGCAAGCGGTAGCTGCCGCAGCCAGCGGGCCACGCCAAGAGGGGACAGGACGGACCCCGCATCGCACCAGACGACACTGACCCACCTCTGATAGACTTATCGGGATATGTGGTTCGCCTTTAAGTGGACTGGGATAGACACAGGCTGGACCCGCCAACCGAGTCGAGCTGAATCCGCGGCCAAGCGGGCCCACATGGGTGGGTCGGGCCCCACTCGGCGGGCCAAGCCAACCAAGGCTCGGGCCCACAAACCAGCATGGCCGACCTCGACGGGTTGTACCTTGTTAATCGTGCCGACCCTTAACGGGTCAGACCCGGGCAAAGTCAGGGAGGACCTCGGACCCGTTGTGTTCGGCCGGCCTGACGTAGTCATACCGGGTGCAGACCCAACCCACCCCTGAATAATGAAACACCCGTAACTAACGAACCAAGTGTCCATTTGACATGTCGTCAATGGAGTAGGGACACCTTTTAGGTATATGCACCTTTGGAATATTTTGGTGGGCCCAACCAAGCTAGACTAGACTGAGTGTGATTACTCCCGTTTTGCAGAATGGTGTGTTACTAACAGACTGGGTGTCCGATCAACGTTCTGTCAGCGGTAGAAGGACCCTTGTGACAAGGATATCCATTAGAGACACTCTAAGTGAGTTTTGAGGGATTTTGACATGTGCCCTGGGTTGGATCAGACATCAATCATACCTGGACCCTTTTATATAAGTACCCCTTTCTCAGAGAACAGGCATCTGATCAACCCGCTGTATGTTACGTTTGGAACCCTATGATGGGGCAGTGCTGTAGGCATTATTTTTGTTGGACATCATACCGATTGAAATATTACTGATGGTTTGAGGGGCAGAGTCTTCCGGATATCAGGCATGCTTCCTGTGAGAATCCATTAGTTGGCTGCGGCTTGAGGAAGAAGAGCGACCAATGTGGGTCAGTATCAGAAACATCAGAGTGGGATGACCAAGCTCTATGACTAATCATCTCTACTTCTGCATTATTAACCATGGAATGTCAGAACTAGCGACAAATATTGGTTAGCACTAGTGACAAATACAGGTCCGCACCAGCGACCAATATGGGTAAGCATCTAGTGACCAATACAGGTCATCACTAGCGACCAATACGGGTCAACATCTAGCGACCAATATGGGTCATCATATAGCAACCAATACAGTTCAGCAGTAGAGATACTATGGATTGGATGATCTAGCTTTATGATTAGTCATCCCTATCCATGTAAACCTGATGTTATATCGTTATAGTGAGTTGTCTCTTTTAATTTGTTCTACAAGATTTAGATCATTCTGGTGATATTACATTTGTGGTATTTTACTTTTGTGATTAATAAAAGGCCTTCAAGGGTCTCTTGGTCCCCTACTAGGTATTTTTATACTCCCCCCTACACGGTTTCCACCTGCACGTGTGTGTCTGAGGAAAACTACTGACACTCTGAGGTGGACTTTGAATCTTCAGGACTTGGTGGAGCATGGTGCGACAAGAGTAGTCGAGATACTCTTATTTGACTTCAAAATTATAGCTACTACATTCTAGGTAGAGCTATAGGGTAGATGTGAAAACTATTTACTTTATTTACAGTTTTTAGGGATTTTATTCCGTCCTACTATTTTTAGTTTAAATTTTTTACTTGTGGTTTTACTTTACTCTCATTGTTACACATTACTTGTGTTGGTTATTTTCTTCAATTTTCATTTTTGAGTGTGTACAGATCACTAAGGAAATGCCTTACCTGTTCGAGAAAATCCTTCAGGTGATACTCACCAATCCCTATCCAATGTAAGGTGGGCATGGGTTTGTGATGTTCGGGACCCATGGGATGCGTCGTGACATATACCCTAACTGTTAGTTGGCATCCTTTTGAATTTTGGGATCCATGCTTGATGTCATGTAGTGATGCATCCCAGGGCACCGGTTTAGTGTCTCCTAGGTTGGCCACATTACATAAAATAATAAAATTAAGGTGTTGTTGGAAGGAAAATGCTATATTTACTCATATCATACATGAAGCCACATTAACCTGTTGAAAAATAAATACAACAATTTCAAAAAAAATTAGAACAATATTCACTTTTATTACATGTTTTACTCTTTAATTTTAATCCTTTATGAAACATATTTTAGTTATTTATTTATTTTTCAATCATTTAATGATTATAATAGTGACTGTTTCATACATGTTTTGTAATGCCAGTATTGATCCTAATTCAATGATAACATGTTCATTAATCATGTGTTAGTAATGGGAGTGGAATATTTTTTTATAAGTGCTTATTTTTTCCAATTTTTAATTTTTTGTATGTTATTAGTATGATTCCTTGGAATAGAATACATAATGGGCATGTTTTGGGTAGTTTTCTAGAAATTAGTAGTTATACTATAAAGAACACACATTTTTATGTCACCCATCAAAGTTAATATTATTTACCTAAAGTACATATTAATGAAATATATAAAAATTATTATAGACATTCTACTTATTTATTATTAAATTTATTATTTTAGAATAACATAATCCATATTTGTGGTTATACTATACTAAACAAGAACATGCTATAATAATGAATTTGTAAGAGTTTAGATTGAAATAATTATTGAATAATTTTTTGAAAATAATAATGAATTTAATATAACATCAATAAATATGACAATGAGATTTATAAATAGTTCATTTTACAATGTAATGGAATAATACTGTGAAGAACTAACAAATTTTTGAACTGACTCCATCTATAATGAGATCCTTAGGTATAATGGATTTTGGCCTCCATCATTAGATAAGAAGTAACCAAACATCTAATAGGGATCTATTAGGTTAATGTAGGAAATTATTAATTGGGGAACTAAATTAATATATTTGTTTGGTACTGTTATAAGAAGGGTAATTCTTAGGTGAGTTAGCGCTGGTATTTTCAGGATTATTCCTACTATAATACATGATGTTGTAATTGAAAAAATTAATTGGGACGATGTGAAAAAATAATAAATGAGGGATTAGGGTAGATTTATAATTCTATTACTCACAAATTTAATTATATCGTATGATGATATTTCAGGTTATTTTCCATATTTAAAACAAATTACCCTGTTTTATATTTACTATACTAAATCATTTTTTTCATTGATAAATGAATTTTTAATGTTAAAATTAATATTTAAATATAGATTTGTTGATGAAATTTCATTCATGGAATATATGAATTTCCTATATATTTATAAAAAAATTAATGTTAAAATAAACTATCTCTCAATGTATTTATTTTTCAATTTATTATGAAATTTTATAATAATAGATAAATCATATTGAAATTATAGTGTGAATTCGAATAATTTTATTTCTTATATACATAATCAAATAAATTAAATTACTCTAAAATTTATTATTTGTATTGTAATAATAATAAATATTTTTTTGGGTGTAATCATATATTAAAAAAAACTATTTTCATATGTTATACAATTATCTTATGAAAATTTTCTTATATCACCTTAAAAAATAGAAATCAATAAAATGAATATAATATTTTGTATAATAATTCTAAAATTAGTTACAATGTTCAATTTCATTTTTAGGCATAAAATAATGTTACCAAGGTAAAAATTTGGTAAACATGTAAATGTAAAATGATGTAATTGTGTTTAACTAGGGTCAATAAACTAAAACATCATAACTCTTAACATTAAATGAATGTATGAGGTAATTTTTTAAATAAAATAATCATTCACATATTTTTTATTTCTGTTTTCCATCTTTTTACATTAAAATTATAAATGTATACATTAAAGAATGTGTATTTGTGGAAATATCACTCAAAACACACCAATAAAAGGGCCCATATTCTTCTAATATAAATCAACTCTATTTCATTTCTTATCTCATTAATCAATTCCCATATTTCCTATGAAAAATCTGTAACACCCTGAGATTTTATGAAAAATATTCTTTTTAATTTCATTAATGTCTTGTGTTATACGCTACACCAAAAGGAGATTTCACAACACACATCTCTGACCTGGCTTGAATTACACGCAATCGCGACCTTCCACGATAGCGTGTGTTGTACGCAACACCAAGTTTCGCTAAACAACGATATGCTATTAAGATATTATTAAAACTAGTTGTTATGAATAGTAATAACCACTTTTTGAGATTTTGTAAATTTTATTCTTCAAAATGGAATTCATTTATGGATTTGGAGTATCGAATTTAGCCTAAGGTGAAATTTTGGTACTTTTCGGATAACTTTCATATTCTGATGAATAGTGAAAATTACTAAATTTTAATTAAAAACAACTTTTTTAATCGAAATAATTAATAGTGATAAATTATTAATTTGAGTGGTTTTAAAGTATATTTAGAATATATTTTTACAATTTAATACAATGTTGTACATTGGATGTAATTTCACATTTAAACCAGTTATAAACAAGTGTCAATCTTTTGATAGTTATTATCTCTTAAAAACACGCTATTTGTTGTGACAGCGGAAATTAATTATAAAATTAATTAATGCAACTTATATGTTGGGAATTTTGTAAAATAGAAATCATTCAATTATAGCCTAGGGTGAAATTTTGGTACTTTTCTGAAAACTTTCAATTTTTGATGAATAGTGAAACCACTAAGTGGTAGGTTAAAAACTGAATTTTGCATAAAACTTAATTTTACCGCTTCTGTGAATGGAATTTCGAAAATCCGACAGACACGGTTAATATCAAAGACTAAAATGTGGTTCAATGAGATGAAAATAATTTTTGGTGAATAGTAACTTTTTACTTTTTTTACCACGGTTAATAGTAAATAGGGTAACTAAGGATAAATATGATATTACTATTACCCTAATACATGTCCTAATTCTATTGGATAAGTGTAATTCGACCAAAAACAACCTTATGAATATAATATTACCATTTAGGTCCACTTGGATTAGATTATGACATTTAATATTATTTTATTTAATGAATAGTTAAAATCGTTAAAATCAAAGTTTAATAACTAAAACATTTTTAATATGGGGTTATTCATAAGATAAATTAGACTATAAATATTAATTAGAAAGATAAAATGATTTCCTACATAATGATATTTTATTTATAATTTTTAGACATTAAATAAATTAATGTATTTATGACACAACGATGATGCAGTAATTACCCTTTTAAGGATATGTTAACATAATTGATGTTATAAATGCTCAAATAAATGTAATTTGAGACTTTTTATGAATTCCACTAATTTTCTAGGTTACTATGATATATTAGTGTTGATTTAATAAATTTTGTTAGAACATATAATTCTGTTATGACTTTCACAAAAATCATATATCAAATAGTGTCAAAATTGACACAAAATAGTTTTTAAATCAAATATTATATTATTAATTGTTATTTTATTCCTAAAAATCTAAGGTTCGGCCAAATGACTTAGATAAGGATATATATATTAATAATAAATAACTTGGGGTTCGTTTGGCATGTTATAGTAAGTGTATTAACCATATAGTGTAAGAAAACAAAAAGTCACGGTAAAAGTTAAATTATTTAACTTAGAGTTAAATCTAAATGATAAGGTTAAAATAGGAACCTAAACTTGTCTAAATTCTATTGTATGAGAGGCTTTAGACCCATCCCCACCTTATCCTCGAAATAAATCAATTTGGAGCTATTTAAAACCGAAATTTACTTTATAATAAAATAATATTTTTAGTTATTCCAAAGATGCCCCTCTCCTCCCTTATAAAAGGGCACCTCCTCCCCCTCCTCCTCCCACCAATTTAAGCACTCAAGCTCGGCCAAACCCTGCCAAAATATCTTCTCCACTTCCATAGAAACATCCTAGAGGTTCTGGTCTTCCTCAAAGACCAATTTTAGTGCCCTAAGAGGAGGTCTCAAAGAGGCGCTTCAAAGAAGAGGTAATTACCGTTACCAATTCTTTCATCTTTATTTCATCTTCCACTTCTTCTTATTAGGTTGTTTCATTATGAAGTAATAACATCAGTATCACTCATATACTGATATGTTATTATAAGTATGAAACAACCCTATTTCACCATCTATCCATCCTACGGAAAAAGAAATCACCGCGCGTGCGTACGTACGGAATATCGTCTCCACGCCGTGGTGTAATCTATTTTCCACCACCACCTTACATGGATGGGTATAATGGTGTAAAGAATAACTATACATAGTTATTGAAACATCATATTGATTCTGATATATTGTATAATCCACTCCAATTCAATTCAATATTTATGGAAATGATATCATCGCTCGTGCGTACGTACGGACTACCGTCTCCACGACGCGATGAGATTCATTCTCCATGTTAACCATTTAAGAATGATTATAAAGTATATATAAGATATAATAATGAAATATATGAAATTATAAAGCTACTGGATTTATGTATATATATATGTATGTCATCTACTTACTTCCATTCAAGACAATAAGGAATGGAAAACAGCGTTCATGCGTACGTACGGACTACCGTCTCCATGAACGGTGTTTTTCATTTCATTTATCTATCTATTATATATATATATATATACTGAATATATATGATATATAAATCATATTTTATATTCTGGAAGTAAGTAAATCATGATATAAGTAATAATAATGTCAAGAACAACAAGTCAAAACACCTACGATAAATGAAACTATTTTACACAAAACGCTTCTTTAACATGGAATTTACAAAAGAACGGGTAATATAAAGTTATAAGTGAACCATATATGATATCATAACAATGAATATGATTCTGTAATAAGTCAATGACATTATTTAAATCATTATACAGGAGGTTCGGACACATACGAAGCAAATCTGACCTAATATCAGGGAAATATCACAATCTCATTTTTATCCGAGATTGTTTATACTTTAGTATTTACTGGGGTGTATTTTATCATCCACGTCCATGTTTCCTAAATATGTAATATTATTTCCATTCTCCTACAATTGTTTTAATCCTATTTTACCCTTCGGTGAGTTTTTAGTAAAAGATATGAAAGGAATCTTTTGTCGTTTTTCGTACGAGGTACTTTTTGACTTTTCCGACAAAAGTACGAGAAGAATGTTTTTTTAACTTATAAGGCATGAATGGATTTTTAATAAAATTATTTCCAAGAATCTTCCTTTAAATGTTTTCAAAGTTTATTTTTAATCAACTTCTTTTAGTTTAAAGTTGTATGAAATGTTAATAAGGGAAAAAAATGTTTTTTGAAGAAGAAAGGATATTTTCCTCAAGAATGGAGTTCAAGTGATTTATCAAAATTATTTTCCATCTAAGATAATAAAGGGTTCTGTTTTTATCCCTATTATTACATTGATTTGATTATGTTGTGATGATATTATTTTTATGAATTCCTTTATGAATTGTTTTATGATGTCATGATGTTTAAGATTCCCATTTGTATTACATGGGTTATGAAATGATGTATGATTTATGATTTTGTGGCACACATAAGAATGGTATCATTATGAGATGGTTGGGACCTATATCTCCCTCCAATGCATTGGGTAAAGATTTTATATCGCATTAGATAGACATGGATGGAATGGTAGGTTATACCGGTTCAGTGAAACGGGACTGAAACGAGGGTTACTCGATTCAGAAAGGGACTTTGTCCACTAAGATAGTCTTGGCAATGAGTCTTGACTAACAAGAAATGATTCTCTATGATTATGTGTGTATGCCAAAAAGTTTCATGTTTTAAGTTATGATTATTGTGATTACATTTCACTTCCATGATTTATCCCATGTTATGAAATTATGATCTCTTTTGCAGGTTAAGATTTCCAAAAGTTATGTGCTTGTGTATACGATGAGATTTATATTTCTTTTGTTTACCCTTACTGAGAATTTGAGCTCACCCTTTTATGTTTTCTTTTCCCCAGGATATAAAGAAAGGTTTTAGGTAAAAAAAAGGGAAGATCTTTATAGGAGATATTGGAGATCTTTCACCACGATTAGAAGTTTACGTTCCGAGTCTCCAAAGACACTAAACTATTATGATCCTTGTGTGTGTATTTTTTTTATGTACTAAGTATTCCGCAAAAGTAATGTAATGTTCATGTACGTCAGGCTTTGGGTCTCTACAGTTGGTATCAGAGGACAGGTTTAGTCAACCTTTGGAAACTAGGATGCAAGAACTTTAGTGAGATCCCTAGAGATATTTATAAGGTTTGTCTAGGGATGTCCCTAAGGATAAGTATACGTATAGGATATAGTCCTATAACTACGGTAACGATCTTAGAATTTAACCTAAGAAGTTAGATATTGAGGATACTCCCCCTTTATTATGTTGTTTTCCCTAGCAGGATTTTTGCCTCTCACACTATTCTTTTTGGGTTTTAGACGATGGCTGGAACCCGAAGGAACCGTGTTGATCAATGCAATGGACAATGCAATGATTGCCCTCCTGAACAAACAAATGTTATTGGAGATGGAGTTCAAAATATTATTGCTATACTTACACAAGCTATGAATAATTCTGGACTTCCAAATGAGCAGAGAAGGGAACAATATTTTATCGAGTCCTTCATGAGGCAACGTCCACCTTCTTTCAGTGGGACTTCTGATCCACTTGTTGCTGAACAATGGATCAGTACCACTGAAAAGATATTTTCAGTTCTTCAATGTTCTGAACATGATAAAGTCATCTTAGCAGTATATCGTTTGGAAGGAGAAGCTGATCAATGGTGGAATCTTATCAAGAATACGAGGCCAAGAGATGAAATTGAGTCCATGGAATGGGACGAGTTCAAGAACTTGTTTTTCAGTAAGTACTTCCCTCGTATTCTTCGAACAAAGATGGAAAAAGAGTTTCTTGAGCTGAAGCAGAAGGATGATGAATCTGTTGGTTTATATGAAGAAAATTTTACAAGACTTGCAAGGTATGCATCTGGCATTATCATCCAACCTGAAAGTAAAGTTGATCGATTTTTCAGTGGCTTAAAACCATGTCTTCGAAGGGAATTAGCTATAAGAGACTTCAGTAGCTATGAAAAAATTGTGCGTTGTGCTATCAAGGTCGAAATGGAAGTTGGTGTTACATATCCATCTCATGGTTTTGACAAGAAACGAAAGATGGAGTTCAAGGAGAAATCTCAGAATAATGGTGAAAAGAAGATGAATGATTCCTTATGCACAAAGTGTGGAAAGAAGCATGGTGGAGATTGTCTTAAAGGGACTAGAAAATGTTTTAAGTGTGGAAAAGAAGGTCATCGAGCAGCTGAGTGTCGAAGTAATGGAAAAAGGGTTTCTAATGATGTGAATAAAGCAAACACTGCAGAGAACGCACCACCAACACTTCAATGCTTCAAGTGCAAGGAAATGGGGCATTATTCTAATAAATACCCTAATCCAAGGGTTAGTGATGATCAACATGAGCAACCACTGAAGGCAAAGGACAAAGGGAAGTCACATGCGATCACTGTTGGAGATGTTGAATATGACAACGATGTGGTGGAATGATTAAGTGTTTATGTAATGGGATTCCAAAATAATATTGTATCATGGAGTATTGGAATATTTATGTATTGGTCTAATGTGGTATTCAATGTTATTGAGATATTTTTGGAAATAAGATGATATGCGCATAATGAAGGGAAAACGAGAAAATGAAATGTTTAACAGTATTCATGAGCTCATGATTGATATAAGGACTAAGTGATATCATGGTTTGAGTATATAGAATTTTGAGGATTTTGGTATGTGGAAGGTGTAAACTTTTAACTGCATTCATGTTTTCCCTAATGTTCAATGAGTATTCAAGAGAACACATGATTAAGGACTTTGAATGTTTGGAATGTGACCAAAAAAACATATCTTATGATATATGGGGATCAATGATGGTATTAAATCTCTGGTAATCATTTTCACTATGTTATGAGAGTGGACTGTAGTATTATGGATAAGCCTAATGATTGGAATGGATTATGTTGGACATAAGTTAGTATTATTTAAGGATAGAAGTTTTTTCAATATTATTGATGGGATGTTATAGTAATATAGTTTTAGAAAAAGGACAACCTGCAGGACGGGCGATAGCCCATCGCGTCGGACAAGGCTGTGGGAATCGAACCCACAATCAAAGTGAGACTGGCCTTTATCTCCTACCACTGTCCTACAGGAAGTCCCTGGTTAGTGGAAAATAGTTTTATTATATTAAGCAGTATGATATATGAAGTATAAGTTCATTTTAGGAACCATATATCATTAATCTCACTATAGATCGACTTATGTATTTTTTGATAACTTTTCTAACCTTTTAAGACAGATGGAATGACCCATCATTCTATCACATGATCTGCTAACACATCACGAATGACAAATTCAACTTCATTTCTTTAAGAGATGAAGTACAAATTGTCCAAAGAAAGAAAAACAGTGAGACTATACCAAAATCACGAAAGTATTTCTTCTAATTCCAATTTCATCAACTTTAGGGAAATGATCTTGAAAACCAAAAATGTTGTACTAGTGCAATTATATCTGATTAATCAGATGGTACCTTAGATCGTCACAAATTTATGGTTTTCTGATTCCTAGCTTTTCCATAGCCATGTTCTCTACCACTCTCCATCAGAACATGATGGTTAGATTTCTCTTCCATATCCATATTTTTACCTATGTGGAAACCCAGTGATTAGTTTATTTGGGTAACCGTTACGTTTCATACTTTTTTTTAATGATTGGTTTTGTTATTCCTTCTTATGATGTGGGTTTCGATTAAAGAAACTTTCTAATAGTAAACCATTTATAACCCCGACGAATTTCGAGGGCGAAATTCATTTTAAGGGGGGTAGAATGTAACACCCCTAGATTTTATGAAAAATATTATTTTTAATTTCATTAATGTCTTGTGTTATATGATACACCAAAAGGAGATTTCACAACACACATCTCTGACATGGCTTGAATTACACGCAATTGCGACCTTCCACGATAGCGTGTGTTGTACGCAACACCAAGTTTCGCTAAACAACGATATGCTATTAAGATATTATTAAAACTACCCGTTATGAATAGTAATAACAAATTTTTGAAATTTTTTAAACTTTATTTTTCAAAATGGACTTCATTTATGGATTCAGAGTATCGAATTTAGCCTAAGGTGAAATTTTGGTACTTTTCGGATAACTTTCATATTCTGATGAATAGTGAAAATTACTAAATTTTAATTAAAAACAACTTTTTTAATCGAAATAATTAATAGTGATAAATTATTAATTTGAGTGGTTTTAAAGTATATTTAGAATATATTTTTACAATTTAATACAATGTTGGACATTGGATGTAATTTCACATTTAAACCAGTTATAAACAAGTGTCAATCTTTTGATAATTATTATCTCTTAAAAACACGCTATTT
The DNA here is from genome assembly GCA_963277665.1 of Viscum album. NCBI lineage: Eukaryota > Viridiplantae > Streptophyta > Magnoliopsida > Santalales > Viscaceae > Viscum > Viscum album. Next base: position 2,117,035,659 of record OY728161.1, on the reverse strand, counting down.
GTTGTGACAGTGGAAATTTATTATAAAATTAATTAATGCAACTTATATGTTGGGAATTTTGTAAAATAGAAATCATTTTTGAATTCGGAATATCAATTATAGCCTAGGGTGAAATTTTGGTACTTTTCTGAAAACTTTCAATTTTTGATGAATAGTGAAACCACTAAGTGGTAGGTTAAAAACTGAATTTTGCATAAAACATAATTTTACCACTTATGTGAATGAAATTTCGAAAATCCGACAGACACGGTTAATATCAAGGACTAAAATGTGGTTCAATGAGATGAAAATAATTTTTGGTGAATAGTAACTTTTTACTTTTTTTACCACGGTTAATAGTAAATAGGGTAACTAAGGGTAAATATGATATTACTATTACCCTAACACATGTCCTAATTCTATTGGATAAGTGTAATTCGACCAAAAACAACCTTATGAATATAATATGACCATTTAGGTCAACTTGGATTAGATTATGACATTTAATATTATTTTATTTAATGAATAGTTAAAATAGTTAAAATCAAAGTTTAATAACTAAAACATTTTTAATATGGGGTTATACATAAGATAAATTCGACTATAAATATTCATTAGAAATCTAAAAATATTTCCTACATAATTATATTTTATTTATAATTTTTAGACATTAAATAAATTAATTTATTTATGACACAACGATGATGCAGTAATTACCCTTTTAAGGAAATGTTAACATAATTGATGTTATAAATGCTCAAATAAATGTAATTTGAGACTTTTTATGAATTAAACTAATTATATAGGTTACTATGATATATTAGTGTTGATTTGATCAACTTTTTTAGAACATATAATTCTGTTATGACTTTCACAAAAATCATATATCAAATAGTGTCAAAATTGACACAAAATAGTTTTTAAATCAAATATTATATTATTAATTGTTATTTTATTCCTAAAAATCTAAGGTTCGGCCAAATGACTTAGATAAGGATATATATATTAATAATAAACAACTTGGGGTTCGTTTGGCATGTCATAGTATGTGTATTAACCATATAGTGTAAGAAAACAAGAAGTCACGGTAAAAGTTAAATTATTTAACTTAGAGTTAAATCTAAATGATAAGGTTAAAATAGGAACCTAAACTTGTCTAAATTCTATTGGATGAGAGGATTTCGACCCATCCCCACCTTAGCCTCGAAATAAATCAAATTGGAGCTATTTAAAACCGAACTTGACTTTATAATAAAATAATATTTTTAGTTATTCTAAAGGTGCCCCTCTCCTCCCTTATAAAAGGGCACCTCCTCCCCCTCCTCCTCCCACCAATTTGAGCACTCAAGCTCGGCCACCCCTGCCAAAATCTCTTCTCCACTTCCCTAGCAACGTCCTAGAGGTTCTGGTCTTCCTCAAAGACCAATTTTAGTGCCCTAAGAGGAGGTCTCAAAGAGGCGCTTCAAAGAAGAGGTAATTACTGTTACCAATTCTTTCATCTTTATTTCTTCTTCCACTTCTTCTTCTTAGGTTGTTTAATTATGAAGTAATAAAATCAGTATCACTCATATACTGATATGTTATTATAAGTATTAAACAACCCTATTTCACCATCTATCCATCCTACGGAAAAAGAAATCACCGCGCGTGCGTACGTACGGAATACCGTCTCCACGCCGTGGTGTAATCTATTTTCCACCACCACCTTACATGGATGGGTATAATGGTGTAAAGAATAAATATACATAGTTATTACAACATCATATTGATTCTTATATATTGTATAATCCACTCCAATTCAATTCAATATTTATGTAAATGATATCATCGCTCGTGCGTACGTACGGACTACCGTCTCCACGACGCGATGAGATTCATTCTCCATGTTAACCATTTAAGAATGATTATAAAGTATATATATGTAATAATAATGAAATATATGACATTATAAAGCTACTGGATTTATGTATATATATATATATGTATGTCATCTACTTACTTCCATTCAAGACAATAAGGAAAGGAAAACAGCGTTCATGCATACGTACGGACTACCGTCTCCATGAACGGTGTTTTTAATTTCATTTATCTATCTATTATATATATATATATATATTGAATATATATGATATATAAATCATATTTTATATTCTGTAAGTAAGTAAATCATGATATAAGTAATAATAATGTCAAGAACAACAATTCAAATCACCTACGATAAATGAAACGATTTTACCCAAAACGCTTCTTTAACATGGAATTTACAAAATAACGGGTAATATGAAGTCATAAGTGAACCATATATGATATCATAACAATGAATATGATTCTGTAATAAGTCAATGACATTATTTAAATCATTATACAGGAGGTTCGGACACATACGAAGCAAATCGGACCTAAGGTAAGGGAAATATCACAATCTCATTTTTATCCGAGATTGTTTATACTTTAGTATTTAGTGGGGTGTATTTTATCATCCACATCCATGTTTCCTAAATATGTAATATTATTTCCATTCTCTTACAATTTTTTAAATCCTATTTTACCCTTCGGTGAGTTTTTAGTGAAAGATATGAAAGGAATCTTTTCTCGTTTTTCGTACGAGGTACTTTTTGACTTTTCCGACAAAAGTACAAGAAGAATGTTTTTTTAACATATACGGCATGAATGGATTTTTAATAAAATTATTTCCAAGAATCTTCCTTTAAATGTTTTCAAAGTTTATTTTTAATCAACTTCTTTTAGTTTAAATTTGTATGAAATGTTAAGAAAGGAAAAAAATGTTTTTTGAAGAAGAAAGGATATTTTCCTCAAGAATGGAGTTCTCGTGTTTTATCAAAATTATTTTCCATCTAAGATAATAAAGGGTTCTGTTTTTATCCCTATTATTACATTGATTTGATTATGTTGTGATGGAATTATTTTTATGAATTCCTTTATGAATTCTTTTATGATGTCATGATGTTTAAGATTCCCATTTGTATTACATGGGTTATGAAATGATGTATGATTTATGATTTTGTGGCACACATAAGAATGGTATCATTATGAGATGGGTGGGACCTATATCTCCCTCCAATTCATTGGGTAAAGATTTTATATCTCATGAGATAGACATGGCTGGAATGGTAGGTTATACCGGTTCAGTGAAACAGGACTGAAACGAGGGTTACTCGATTCAGAAAGGGACTTTGTCCACTAAGATAGTCTTGGCAATGAGTCTTGACTAACAAGAAATGATTCTCTATGATTATGTGTGTATGCCACAAAGTTTCATGTTTTAAGTTATGATTATTGTGATTACATTTCACTCCCATGATTTATCCCATGTTATGAAATTATGATCTCTTTTGCAGGTTAAGATTTCCAAAAGTTATGTTCTTGTGTATATGATGAGATTTATATTTCTTTTGTTTACCCTTACTGAGCATTTGAGCTCACCCTTTTATGTTTTCTTTTCCCCAGGATATAAAGAAAGGTTTTAGGTAAAAAAAGGGAAGATATTTATAGGAGATATTGGAGATCTTTCACCACGATTAGAAGTTTACGTTCTGAGTTTCCAAAGACACTAAACTATTACGATCCTTGTGTGTGTATTTTTTGTTATGTACTAAGTATTCCGCAAAAGTAATGTAATGTTCATGTATGTCAGGATTTGCGTCTCTACAAAATCCTTATAAGGATTTAGTTACCATATGGTTCTATGAAAGAGTCTTATATCCTACATTCTGAATAAACCCATTTTGAGAAGCAATAATGATAGTATTTAGTTATTCACTCTAATTTTCAATTATATTCTCATATCAAATATTTCTAAATATCTTTCTATTAACTCTAGAAGTATTATTAAAATCATTATTCCCCTAAAAATGATACAATTATTTTACATCCATATACACTTACAAATTCATTAGTCAAACAAGTTTTTGATTTGATCAGTTTGAGTACTCATATGATTCATTATATAAAAATATCATCCTTTTAATCATTAATAAATATGAATAAATTAACACGAGTGACATGTAATTTTGTTTTAAAATTATGTTTTAAATATTGGGTTTTTATATGTGATAGATGAATTAATGGTCATTATAATTTTATATGACCCTATCAAAAAATTCCCTAAAACATACTCAATATGGTTTCGCATACCATAAACCATACCATTAATATATATTAAATGTACTTGGTAATAAATTATTCATTCATACAAAATTATTACAATACCCTCAATAATATATGAATAGTTACATTATTATAAATGAATGAGGATTAACCTTTCCATTATTAAACTTATATAAAATAATTTAGCTTACTATCATCCAATAAAGATAAGAAACCAAAAATAAATAATATATACTTAGTAATTTATATTAAAAATGTGTAAAATGTGAAATAAATATGAATATGGATCCTGAATAAGTGATTAGTATAATTAACATTATTATAATGTTGGCTAAACCTCCGTTGTTGATGTTACGAGTAAATGTAATAGTTTCATTTAAATCCAACTTTCAAGTAGAATATATTTATAATTAAATGTTCAATTGTTGAAAGTATATATTCTTTATTCTCCATTGTTATATCTATGATTTATGTATTTTCATATATTTTCAACTCGTTTTGGTTCATGATTTAACCAAGTGGATTATTTAGAGTAGGCCCATCCTTATACCTTATTTTTTAGGCTTGAAATATTTCTCCTCCATTTCCATATTCTATATTTTGTAATATAAATTTAATTATATTTTCTCTTATGACTTCTTATGGTCATTTTGTCTTTCCCTTAACTGTACTTAAAAAAGAGTAAATATTATATTGTTTGTAATTATTTCATAATGAATATTTTTCACACAATATTACCTGTTCTCTTTCTGAATTTACCTCTATATGTTTTCATGGTTTCCCAAAGTACAATTAATTCATTATTCTTTGATTAATATTTCTTTTAAAATCATTGTTTTGAAAAATTTATAAGGTATTTCATTATATTTGTAAATTCTATCAAATGGTCTTATTTTTATATTCAGAAATTGCATTTAATTTTTCGTATAATTAATTTAGGATATGTTATAATAGTCTCATTGAAATTATTTATATTGATGTATTATGACCATATATTTACAAAATATTAATGATAACCATTTATTTCATTTAGTTGTTTTATTTTATGAATATATTTTAAAAAATTATATTAATGTTTCACACAAGTATATTTTTCCCCATGATATGTCGGATGAGTGGGATATATCTATCTAATGAAATGGGTAATGTTTTATATATCCTAAAATATATATGGGAAAGACGTGGTTATCATATATGAAAGATTTTATAGAAGTTCTGGTGGTTAGCATGTTTCCACAATGTTTTGGGTAGGTGGTTAACCGATTATATTACAATAATAATTCATTGTTGGTTATCATGGAATGATATCAATATTTTTATTAATATTTATAAATGAATTTATAATGTTATGAAACATTCAAATGTTATATTTATAGGGATTATTATTTTTGAACCATGTTTTCACTATCTAGATACTAATTTATTATTTAATTAAAAACATAATATATTGTGTATAATGATCTATGTAATATATTTTATCGTGTGTGATTCTCTTGTGATATATCCATGAACCTTTATTATGCTCCCATACATATATTCTCATCTTCAAAATCATACAATCTTTAATTGTTATATCTTATTTTCTCCGCTCAATGAGAATAAGTGTTCAGTCTTTCTTGTGTATCAATTCTCCAAGTTAGGTATAATTGTATTAGAAATCATATTTCCCTAAGGGAATCATGTCTGAACAATATATATGTGAGATTTGGAAAAATTAATTTTTAATATGTTGGATATATATGATAATCTAAATGAAAAATAAAAATAATTGGATATGAGTGCTTGATTTATTATGATATTTAGTTAATATTACTGTACATTTAGGTAATGTAAAAATTTTATTTTTTTATCATATTACCCTTCATATAAATTATGAAAAATAATCAAATAAAAAACCATATAAATATTAAACTAGGTGATGGTGGAAGTATATATCCATCAAAAATTAAGTGTCACGTTGATGTCTTTCCATTAGAACCCAAGTGAGTAGAGTAATGGAATATAACCTCTTTAAGGTTGTTTTAAAACAACATCACAACAAATCCATCATATTCAGCATGTAGAACCCCTATACAAACACCACATGGATGAACCATCCGAGAAAACAAAATATAATCCCTCATTAGGAAGAACCAAGGATATTGAGCACTATGGAACCATTAAAGGGGTGTAATGTTCTATAGAATGGCCTAACTAATGAAATGATCATCATGAACCAACACACACCACAATGGAATGATCAATGGTATCTAAATTTTTAAAAAATATAAAATATCACCCAAGAGGGGGTATGCGTGTAATAGTATCAAATAGAATATTTTGTAATGGACACTTCTAAAATTTAGCATTGTATAATTTTCATCCCAGTATGGTGCCCCCAGTTACTGTGTGAATATCTCAAACAATAAATACTTATTGGTATTAAACTATGGTAAATATGTAAACATAAAATATATATTCCATTAACCATAACATTACCCTTAATACTGACCAATATGAAAACTATCCGTATATACTTTATTCCATGATAGACCCCACAAAACACCTAGACATGCAATCCCCAAAATATAAAAATGTGGTTCTACAACATAATATATAATTGTATCTTAAAATGGAATAATATTGTAAAATATTTAAAAATAGTACAAAAATTATGAATATTAACATAATATAATTTAATATTTGACTTAGTTCAGGAATATGACATCTTCGGAGTCATAATTCTCAGAAACATATCACTATCTAACCATATAATGTGTCATGTTCTCCACATTTTAGAAATTATGAGGCCACTAATTTCTTAATAATTCCTCATGTTATGATGTATCATGAATCTGTGAACCATACTACCTCTAAAAAAGTACTAATAAAATCGATTTACAATATACTACTCTATCTTGATGATTCAAAACATGGTTAGGATACCCAACCACAGTGGTGTTGAGCTCTAAATCCACAGCTTCTATATCAACTGAGGGATAAAATTTTTAATAATACATTATTCACTAGGAATTAATAAATACATGATGAATTTTAGAGTCATAGGATGGAATTGTAAACCATTATTTCACATTCACATGATTTTCAACACTCTCAAATGGACTGATGTTATATGAAATAAACTTACCCTAATTTTCCAAATGATGATGTATATTTATAGTTGAATCTCATAGAAACACCTGATAAATAATTGTATTAATATCCAACCATCAATGAGTGTATTAACATTAACCTTCATATTAATCAAAAAAATTATATATTTGTGGTATGTTAAAATAAAATATTTTTACAAAACATATCCAGTGGTTGGATTTTCATCCATGTAATACTAAATTCAATCCTAAAGTCCTGGATCTTATCCCATAGACACTTGATACACCACTTAGTTTAATCATCCATTTTTGTATTATTGTCCTTGATCATCATCAACTATGAACCTAATGCATTAAGAAGGTCGTTCTAAGTAATGGGAATTAATGTGTGGACCTTGATTGGAAATAACTAAAGGAACATTGTCATTATTTAGAATCTATTGGATATATATCGAAACAAGATTGTCCAATTTATTTCACTCCCTAATGGGATGAAAATATTCCAATTTCTTGATACTTTTAATAATAATTAATATAGAATATATCCCACTTATAGATTGAGGTAATTCAAAAAAAATTCCATGAAAATATCATCAAATTTAAATTCCAAAATGGGATGAGTTTTTAAAATTATTTCTCACTTATTATGATAAATTTCAACTCATCAATAAGTATGGAATCAAGAAACTACATTATAAAAAAAATCATTTATCCTAGGAAGATAATAAAAATGTATGAGATCACAAAAGAACATGACCGACATAAAATTATTTGAAAAATATGAAATGTCACAAAGATCCATAATTTATTTCCTTAAGTTTAAAGAATTGATGAAATAATTCCAATAATAATTTTATCCATGATATAATGAGACCTATTTATAGAGTTCCCCCGTAATAATTTTTTTAATACAACAAAACTTCATATAAAATACCAATAATTTTTTAATTGGAATATACAAGGAGGGTTGAATTTCATTTTTGTATGTAATATCATATAATCCACTAATTTTATGTATTTATAATTCTATTAAAAATAGAATGAAAAAATAGATTCTTTTCTGATGCACTCATCACCAATGTTGAAACCATAATCCTCAAACCCTCGACCATCGTATTCCATTGAATAAGGGACTAGTCTAAATCAAAAATAATTGTCTAGTGATTAAAAATCCATAACTTATGATAATGATTAATACAATTCTAGTTGAATATATAATTTATATTTATTTCGGTTTATATTTAGTGAACTTATACACGAAATAATAATGATTCAAATCTTTTATGGATTTCATCACCACCACAATCTCTAGGAAATAGAGCTGTATTTATTCTAATTAGGGTGTAATTGATGAGACCCATATACCACTAATTGGTCTCACCACAAAAAAATCACCCAAACCCATAATAAATGAATCAAAATACAATTAATATCAGAAAATAATAATCCAATAATTGAATTTTGGAAGTGATTAAAATATATCATTCAAATCCCTGAAGGATATCTATCATCTTTCGTTGCAAAAACAACTCACTCCTTTCATGTTCAATGTTATCAAAGGAGATGAAAACATGGAGGAATTTTGAAATTACATTATAAAATATTCATCTAGACATGTAAAAAATTTAGATATCATATTTAACTTCTTTTATACTCTCATGATATAGAGAAATTCTTTCTTCTAATACCACATGACCCACAAGTCTCATTTCTTAGTTCCAAAACAAGAATTTAGAAAATTTCGCATATAAAAAAAGACCCTATAATTATACCAATATAGTGGTAATATGAACCTCATGATAATAACTTATCAAGGAATAAACCAATATTTTATCTAAGGAAACAACACTAACTATATTCAGATAGTTATGGATGATATGAAACATTGAAACCATTAACATTTCTAGGAAATTATTTTGAAGCATTATAATTATAAGATAGTAATGTGGCCATACCTATTTTAAAAATAATTCATAGGAATATCATATTTCATTAATATATCCTAATAGTCTCTTGATCAATGATTTATCATTTACAAACACCACACTACCCCTGATTTAGTCTAAGATATTATCCATCAAGCGTAGTGGGTACTTGTCTTATATCATAATGTTAAAATGATTTATCCACTACTGGAAATTCGGGCTATATCCACGGTTCTAAACCGTGGCTATAGGCCCTTAAAGCGTGGCTATAGGTAATAGCCATGGTTTGAGGAACCGTGGCTAAGTTTGGAGTGGCTATAGGCCCAGTCCTATAGCCACGATTCCAAACCGTGGCTGTATACCTAATGCCATGGTTTGAACCGTGGCTATACTAAAGGTCGGACAGGCTCTATTGCCACGGTATAAAACCATGGCATTAGGTCTATAGCCACGGTTAAAAACCATGGCAATAAACCAATAGCCACGGTTTAAAACCGTGGCTATAGGGTGTCCAAATCCATAAAAAATACCCCCCAACCCCCGCCACACCCCCTGGACACTCCATGGACACCCCCCTGGACACCACATGGACACCCCCTGGACACCCCCTGGACACCCCCTGGACAACTCCTGCACCCCTCCCCTATGCCCTGCAGACCCCCCCCCCCCCCCCCCCGCACCGCCTGGACAGCCCCCTTGCACCCCCATGCCCCCCCTAGACAGCCCCCTTGCACCCCCCTGGACAACCCCCTTGAACACCCTCCTGCACCTCACTAGACTACCCCCCCCCCCCCCCCGGACAGCCCCCTTGCACCCCCACAGGACAACAGTAACGCAAAGAGCTGAATGATTCTAGTTTTGCACGGTCTGAAAAAGAAATTTCAGCGAACGATTGACGTGAAGGAACAATATGTCCCTAGGCTGCAATTGATTCCACTTGATGATGAAGTGACAATTCAGAACATGCTGCCAGGTACAATTGATTGTCGTAGATTGGGGAAGTTTGTCTTACCTTCTCCTCTCGATGGCCAAGCCGTACGAACTCTCTCGATGGGGTTGGAGCCTAGTAACAAGTCATCACTGGGGCCTAGACCATGTGTTGAAGATTCAGAAATTTGTGGGGCTATAGTTCAAAGGAAATGAGATGATTCAGAGGCTGAGTATGGAGACGGATGAGGAAAACCTTTTTTATTTGCAGTAAACAGTCCAGAAGTGTGCCTTAGATGTTTCCAGACTGGTTCTTTTCCTTGGTTAGCAGTTGCATGGCAATTCTACAGAGCTGTTGTTCACTACTTGGTACCTGGCTGGGTGAATGATGTTGTTCAGTTCAGCAAGTGGAGGGCATTTTGAATGCTGCAAACTTGATAATCACAAATAAAGAAGCTCACCATTTCCCAAGTTGCCGATCAAATAGACTTTGCTCCAATGCTTCTGAAATTGAATGGAAAAAGGTTCAAATAGATATTTGTGGTGCCTATTTTCTCATAATGGGAACTGAGGTTAATTTGTTAGAAAGCATGGTAGTACGAGCAAAAGAGATGATTTGGGAAACATGTATTTTAAGGTTCAGTGTGCTGTTCAGTTTCAAATTTTCAAGGTTGACCAATCAAAATTGGTTGTATCTGCACACCCAACCTACACCCTCCCCCTGCACACCACCAGCCCGCCCCCCTCCTCCCCCCTTCACACCAGACCCGGCCTCCCTCCCTCTTTCCACTGCACCCGACCCCTGCACACCACCCATCATCCTCCCCTTCATCCCTACACCGAACCACAACACCCCCTTCCCCTGCCCAGTCCCCTCCCCCCTGCTACTTTCCCCCCTCCCCCTGCTAGTTCCCCCCTCTCCCCTGCCAGTCCTGCCCCCCCCCCCCCAAACCCCCCAGGAGAGACCCCCCAGACCCTGGACACCCCCCCAACTGCCATCCCCCCCCACCCAGGACATACCAGACCCAGGACACCCCCACCCAACTTCACTCCCCCATGCAACCTTGCACACCAGCATGCCCCCCAACCTCAGCCTGCCCACTCCCCCCTGTTGAACACCCCTCCCCCCTGCTGGACACCCCTCCCCCTACTGGACAGCCCTCCCCCCTGCTGGACAGCCCCCCCTGCTGGACAGCCCTCCCCCCTGCTGGACAGCCCTCCCCCCTGCCGGACAGCCCCCCTGCCGGACACCCCTCCCCCACACCTCCCCCTGCTGGACAGCCCTCCCCCTGCTGGACAGCCCCCCCTCCCCCCATCACCCCCTGCACCTGCACCCCCCCTTCCCCATGCCCCCCTCCACCCTCCCCCCTGCCCCTGCCCCCTACCCCCTGCACCCCTGCCCCCCTCCCCCCTTCCCCCCTGCCCCCCTGCACCCCAACACCCCTGCCACCCCCTGCACCCCCCTGACCTTTCCCCCATCCCCCCTGCCCCATCTCCCCAGCCCCCCTCCCCCCAGCACCCCCTGCACCAGCACCCCCTGCAGAACATATACATGACTGGGGATTTGGATCCCTCTCACTCAAGCCAGGTGTAGTACATATACATGACTGGGATCAGAAATTCAACCCATATGAAATTGGTAAGACCTCAGTTCAGTTATGAGTTAAAATATATTTCTTAAACTGGGTTTTATGGCATCCAAGAATTCTATATGACATTGAATTAGTTGTTGAAGTTCTAGTTAAGATGGATCGAGAAACTGAAATAGCTCGATTTGGCCATTATGCTAGATGTCTAATTGAAATAGACCTTTGCTCTACATTAGTAGACAAATTTTGTTTATCTACTGATGAAGAGGAGCTGGAACTTAGTGTAATTTGAGAACAAACCAAAAATTTGCCCAGATTGTAAGGTCATTGATCATGAGGTTAAAAACTACAGAAGATATGTTATTTAAACCCTTTGTTCTCAACGAGGACATGATCATAAATCATGTTCCAACCATGATTTGGAGAGGAAAACAATACAAAGAAATAAAGCTTGCACCTATGGTTCTGACAACCCTGTTAATAGGCAGTTTTCTAAGCCTTTTAATCAAGGGATGGTTGTTTATGACTCCAAGAATGATAATGAGAAGGTCTCTACGCCCAGCCATAAAACATGGGCTGACATGTTGGAAGAAGTTGTGGATCCTGCACCTGCTCTCCCTGTTAGTACTACTGTCCATTCCTATGCTCAAGTGGTTTCTCAAAGCAAGGAACCCAGGCCCCCTTCACTGTGTCAATCTGATTCTGCTCAAATTGACACTAGTAAGGAGGTTTCCTCCTTGGCTGGTGTGGCCAATTAAAGTCTCATGACACAAGATTTACTTTCTGATGCCTCTAGTGATGCCTCTAGTGCACAGGTAAACATAAATCTGAAGGAAGATGGACAAGACACAGTGAAGGAGGCGGATATTGTTAATAAACAAAACCAGCCAGCCTCTGTTTCTCATTTTTTTGAATCTGGGGAAGTGTAGTGTGGGATTACTGCTTCTGCTGACCATTCTGTTGATGCAAAAGCTGCTACACCTGGTTTTGAAGAAGTATGTATACATCTAGGGGAGCCTTCTCCTGATTAGACTACTTCTTCTAGTGTGAAGGTGGTTTCAAAATCAAAGACAACAAAACAGATTGTTGAACAGCCCCGCCCCCTGCCAGACACCCCTCCCCGCTGCTGGATAGCCCGCCCCCCTGCCTGACAGCCCGCCCCCCTGTCGGACAGCCCACCGCCTACTGGAAAGCCCCGCCCCCTGCCTGGACACCCCTCCCCCCTGCTGGACACCCCTCCCCCCTGCTAGACAGCCCTCCCCCCCTGCAGGACAACCCTCCCCCCGGCTGGACAGCCCTCCCCCCTGCGGGACAGCCCCGCCCCCTGCTGGACAGCCTGCCCCCCTACCGGACACCCCTCCCCCCTTCCGAACACCCCTCCCCCCCTGCTGGACACCCCTCCCCCCTACTGGACAGCCCTCCCCCTGCTGGACAGCCCCTCCCCCTGCCTGGACACACCTCCCCCCTGCTGGACAACCCCTCCCCCTTCCTGGACACCCCTCCCCCCAAATGGACACCCCTCCCCCTGCTGGACACCCCTCCCCCTGCTGGACACCCCTCCCCCTACCTGGACAGCCCATCCCCCCTGCCGGACAACCCTCCCCCCTGCCGGACACCCCTCCCCCTGCCGGACACCCCTCCCCCCTGCCGGACAGCCCTCCCCCCTGTTGGACAGCCCTCCCCCCTTCCGGATAGCCCGCCCCACTGCCGGATAGCCCGCCCCCCTGCCGGATAGCCCGCCCCCTGCCGGACAGCCCGCCCCCCTGTTGGACAACCCCGCCCCCTGCCTGGACACCCCTCCCCCCTACTGGACACCCCTCCCCCTGCTGGACAGCCCTCCCCCCTACTGGACAGCCCCCCTGCTGGACAGCCCCGCCACCCTGCCGGACACCCCTCCCCCCTGCTGGACAGACCTCCCCCCCTGCTGGACAGCCCTCCCCCCTGCTGGACAGCCCCTCCCCCTGCCTGGACACCCCTCCCCCCCTGCTGGACACCCCTCCCCATGCCTGGACACCCCTCCCCCCAGCTGGACAACCCTCCCCCTGCTAGACGCCCCTCCCCATGCTTGGACAGCCCATCCCCCCTGCCGGACACCCCTCCCCCCTGCCGGACACCCCTCCCCCCTGCCGGACAGCCCTCCCCCCTGTTGGACAGCCCTCCCCCCTGCTGGACAGCCCTCCCCCCTGATGGACAACCCCTCCCCCTACCAGGACACCCCCCTACCGGACACCCCTCTAGGACGACACCCTGCGGCGTGACCGCCGCATGGTGTCCTCCTCGAGGCGTAACCGCCGTAGGGTGTCATCCTGGAGTAGGGCCAAATCACGGCGTGACCGCGGTGTGACCGCGGCGTGACCGCCGCAGGGTGTCGTTCTGGAGGAGTAACTGCCACAGGGTGTCGTCCTGGAGCAAGGCCAAATCACGGCATGACAGCGGCGTGACCGCGGCGTGACTGCCGTAGGGTGTCGTCCTGGAGGAGTAACCGCCGCAGGGTGTCGTCTTGGACCAGGGCCAAATCGCGGCGTGACCGTGGCGTGACCGCCGCAGGGTGTCATCCTGGAGAAGTAACCGCCGCAGGGTGTCGTCCTGGAGCAGGGCCAAATCACGGTGTGACCACGGCGTGACCGCCGCAGGGTGTCATCCTGGAGGAGTAACCACCGCCGAGTGTCGTCCTGGAGCAGGGCCAAATCACGGCGTGACCACGGCGTGACCGCGGTGTGACGGCGGCGTGACCGCGGCATGACCGCCGCAGGGTTTCTTCCTAGAGGAGTAACCGCTGCAGGGTGTCGTCCTGGAGCAGGGCCAAATCACGGCGTGACCGCGGCGTGACCGCGGCGTGACTGCGGCGTGACCGCCGCCGGGTGTCGTCCTGGAGGAGTAACCGCCGCAGGGTGTCATCCTGGAGCAGGGCCAAATCACGGCGTGACCGCGGCGTGACAGTGGCATGACCGCAGCGTGACCGCGGCGTGACCGCGGCGTGACCGCGGCGTGACCGCGGCGTGACCGCGGCGTGACCGCGGCGTGACCGCGGCGTGACCGCGGCGTGACCGCGGCGTGACCGCGGCGTGACCGCGGCGTGACCGCGGCGTGACCGCGGCGTGACTGCGGCGTGACCGCGGCGTGACCGCGGCGTGACCGCGGCGTGACCGCGGCGTGACCGCGGCGTGACCGCGGCGTGACCGCGGCGTGACCGCAGCGTGACCATAGCGTGACCACAACGTGTTTGCCCGGTCCAGCGACATCCGCGGGGCAACATCTTCCACTTAGTTTCAAATAGGATGATATGGATGGCATGAGAGGATATTTTCTCAGAAGATTTAAAGAAATGAATGCTAATCTGTGATGACTAGAGATTTGGATGACCCCTGATATACCTAATTCAGTGAGGTTTGGAGATCTAGAAATGTGTAGGAATACCTAGAAGATGATGTTTTTTTCCCACTAATGGAACCAATGACCAGTTGAGTATGGTAGAAAGAATTAGTGAGAATGCGCAAACTGATTCAATGAATCTAGAACTTACACTGCATCAATGAATGGATGAACATTCCTCAGCCATTTCTTCATTTTCACTTGTTGAACCGTCTGTGCTGAGTACTTTCGAGAAGTCTTTGATACAGCAAACTCGGTACAATGATCTGAAGTCCTATGAGCTCGGTCTTCAAGTAAAGAAACTGCAACTAAAGGAAACTCAATTGGCTCTCCACACTCATTCAAATTTTCTGGAGAGGTTTAAATTATCCCTGGGCATCTCCAAGGAATACTTTAGTGCTGAGAAGTTCAAGAGTCAATTGGAGGAAACCCGATATGCCGAGTTGCTTAAGAATTGTCTGGATTGTCTCATAGCTGCTTTGATTATCATGTCAGTTGCACTTGCTTATGGAACTTATATTCACTCGTACAGAAGGATCAATGAAATCACTGCATCATGTAATTCCCCCAAGTAAAGTGCTTCAATATGTTTGGCTTTTACTACATTAAACCCTGCAACATCATCTGATAATTTGTTTGCACATTCAAATATGGAAATATTTTGTTGGGTTCCATTTGGCTGCATTTATTGAAAATGGTTTCTAACACTTATCACTTAAGATAAGTGCTTTGTTATAAGATTTCTTATTGAAAAAGTTTTCCCATGTCAGTTTTTCTAGGTTTTTTTCTTTTGGAATTTTTTGTTTAAGTGTTTTTTCAGAAACATGACAAATGCTTCGTATTTTTTCAAATTGCTTATCATAAGTGATAAGTGTTGCGAGCAGTTTTCAGCAAGTGTTTTAAATGGAGCCTATGTTTGTGGAAGCATTCTACTATTTTTAAACTATTCATGGAGATGAGATTGAATCTGTACAGACTCATCTTACTAATCTATGAGTCATTTCTGGTTTATCCCAGATTTTCTAGTTTCACCCCTTCGATGTTTCCTTTGATGTTAATTGAGTTAAATGCCATATTTAGAGAGATTTTGGGTTGTTTCGAATGGTATGTATCACAAAAAAACCTGAATCTCTTTTGACTCATAATCCATGTCTTCATAGTCATGATCATTCTTTAATGGACTTCGAAAAATTTTGCACCTTACATTAAGGATCCAACCTTTCTAAAGTCCAAATCCTCTGTTCTATTGAACCCTTTTGATACTTAGAAGATCCCTTATTTTTCACACAAGGACGAATTGTTTTTCATCTTTTGTTCCATGTAGGGGTTCCCTTGTCTATATTTTATTTTTTATCAGGCGGGGTTGGTGTGATGATATCTACAACTAAGAAATAGCATATTCTGAAACTAAGAGACATAAGTTATGTATTGAATAAAATAATATAGGCATAGCTAGGTTGTATGATATGATCCAGTGTAATTGAAGCCTGACAGTTCTATAATTGCAGGAAGTTATGGGATATGAAATCCATGTTAGTCAATGAGAAGATCTACCATACCTCATCTTATGGTGTACGAGATCTTGCCCAAATACCATTTCTATATGACATTAATTGTGGAGGCCAACTCCAGACCTGATCCAGTCACATACACCACTAATATTAGCAAAGATAACAACATCAACTATGTTACGAGAAATATGTCCTCATAGTCAAAACCAAATGATATTTATGAGTTGATATCAAAACTTAAACAAACCTTGTCAATTCTAGAAACTCAGATAGAAACCCGTTTAAATGAAAATTCAAAGAAGTGAAAACCCCTAGTCAATATCAATGAAGATCATACTGAATGTGTGAAACATATGTACTGCTAACCTAAAAATAGAAACATATGTTCTTCGATGCGAACCCATCTTCTGAAGAACAAAAGAATAAAAAAACCACTATGCAATTACATATAAAACCAGAATGGAGAGAGGTCGAGGGCAGCTGAATCTTTTGAGAGAACACAAACCAAGATTCATTTGAAGAGGAAGACCTTGAATCACTGTTTAATTTATCTGTTTTAACTGAGATTGATTAAGATGCTTTAATAATCGAATTCTGATCAAACCATCAAGGAAAGAACATAATGCCCTACCAAACCATCAAGGAAAGAACTAAGGGATTATCTCAACCTATCCAGTGAGTTATTGGGATTCCTAAATCAGTACATTAGACCATACCACTAGTTCATAGGATGCCCAAATCATATTGACCCATACAACAGGTTCTTAGTAGGACTAATTACCAGTACCTCAATTCACCCCTACTCAATTAGGGAGTTCTGAATGGAATAAGGTTACACAGTATATTAAAATAGAACACGATGTATAGGAAGTCTCAAAACTCACAAACTCATCATCACTGCACAAGTCCCGCCAGGATTAGTCCCACAAGCAAGAATCCACTAGGGTCCCATGGACCCACCTTGATCCTCTAGGGGTATTTGGCATCATTAATGATCCCCACTACACTTTTGTTCTATAATTAAATATTTTCAGTTAATTCACACAACACATTTAACATAAAAACCATTAATAAGATGGCAAACAAAAAACAATATCTAATTAAACAAGAGTATCAAATTAGACCAAGGCACATACCTCTAAAAAAATTATTTCACATAAGTCTACACTAAGTCATCACTTCCTTGGCCCATCCATGAACTGCATCCACTCCCAAGTCATAATCTCACATCATGATTCATCAATAACAAATTATAATTATTTATAATTAATTATACAAATGAAACAAAATATTCCTAAAGCATCCAGACTCTCCTAAAGGTCTAATAAATCCAACTGAGTTATCATCCAACCTTAAACAATCCTTTGGGAACCTTCCCCAAATACCAGTGATAACAAATTAATTAATTAAATAATTAATCAAATAGTCCCAATTTGTATTACTAGTGAAAAACTAAACAGGTAGTCTTTCAATGATAGAATCCTGAGAAACCTTGTGAGTTTCACATCTAATCCCCCATCAAGCATACACTAACTAAAATAACCAATTTTAGCACCTAATTGAAGCCCAATTTAATTAAAAATCATCACAAACCCTTTCAAAACATAGCAGAAAACATACCATATATAAAACGATGAATAATGGATTGATTTCAGTGTCTTGGGATGCACTCTATAAACCAAAAAAACCATTAAAGTGTTGGTATTTAACCATTATATATAGAAATCATCCATCCAACCCCTAAAAAATTCAATAAAAATTAGATAAGAATAGAGGAGGGTGATGGGGGGTGGATTGAACATGCTATATAAATAAGATTGAGAACCAACTTGTGAATCCCTCTATAGAAAAGATGATCTGTTAGTATTCAAGCCAATATCACAGGGTAAACACTAAGAGAATATCAACAACATATCAGTGACTACACAGTCATTTAAAGATAATCTGTAAGGATTTTGTTTGACAACACTTACTGAAAAAATATCAGTGACTACTGAGTCAAATAAAGATAAACTAAATATCCATTTGAGAGCACTTACTGGAAACTGCTTATAGCACCATCACTTTCTACAACTTCTCCTGTATAAGTGTTTCTAGATTGATTATTAAAAAGCATTTTTCTGCAACCTATTTAAGTGGTTTTCTTCTGAAATATAACTGTATGTGCTTTTTCAGAAATAGAACAAACACCGCTTATTTTTTCAAACTACTTAACATGAGTGATGAGTGGTGTAAGCATTTTTTGTCAAGTGATGTCAAATGGGACTAAAAACATTACATTATAGTAAGCATAAGTCATTCAGTTGACTTCCTAGATGCATCATTGTACAAAAAACATAGCAAATACCTAGATCCATATGAATATTTATACAGGAAGCCGTAGAATGGCAGCAGACACGTTAATATTCATTACAGAGAAAACAATTTCACTCGCTGAATTTAGGATTGATCTTTCAAAATAAATCCCAATGGCATGATCTACATCATTTTGGAATATATGCACGGAAGACTTTTTTTTTGCAATACCAGATAAAAAATGAGACCACAATGATGTGAAAGGTGGTAAAAACTCAAAACAGGCATAATAAGAAGAAAAAATAATAGGTCACTTGAGTGAATGAATCCCTCTAGTACATACCGACTGGTATGAATGAGAAATCTGCAATCCTTTTCTCTACATTTCTTATTATTTGATCTCCACCCCTAGTTAAAAATGTTCCAGAACTTGTTCTTACTCTGCAAAAGAATGTACAATAGAATACCATCAGTGAAAGGCAAAAAACAAGCAAAGGTAGTTAGGAAACCAAAAAGAGTTACTTTGCACCTGCTATCAACACTCTTGCCTATTTTTCTATCCACTGCGGTTGACTTCTTCATGTGAGGCTTTGAAATATTGATCAGGTACTCAAATTCTTCCTTGGACTGCCCAGACAAGATAAAGAAATATCAAAAATGTATTCATGTATTACAGTATTAAAGTAACCTCTCGATCAAGGGGAATTATAGGAAAAAATGGAAGACCATCAGCCATGCAAACAGAAAATATCATTTTATTTTCAGCAGCCAATGCATTCTTCTTCTCCAGTTATTTGTACCCCACTAATGGAATACAGGTAGTTGATAACTAAGTAAAATGGAGTTATCATAAGAACAGGCGAAAACAGAAATAGCAAAGCTATATAATAGCACGATCTCTTAGAGAAAAAATGTATGTTCTTTCCTCGATAAATAATTCTTATGCAAGCATTCTGCTGAGATGAGAATCAAGAATGTAACAGCCAAGAAAAAACTAAAATTTCAGTTTATAAATATTAATATATAAGGATTGCGATTAAAAAATAGGCTAACAATACAAAGAAGGCCCAAATAAAATGCCACTCCAACGAATTATGCTACTACGGTGTAATAGACAACATAACCAAATGTAAAATTTCCAAAGATGATAGATGAATGGGAATCATACCATGAAATTATGATAAACGAAAGCTCTAGGATGCTAGGAGATCACTTCAGTCCACTGATCATCTTTCTCGTGTCCATCGTCACGCCTAAAAAACAATAGTGAAAGAAAAGGCAATGTAAGCCCCAGAACTCAGCCAAAATTCGTTAAAAATTGGCAAAATCGATGCTGCCTACATTTCAGTAGTCTTGCGCCCAATCGAGCTGAGATCATTCGCCTTATGAGACCTTCCGGAATTACTAGGCATCGAGAGAATCCTGAGTGAAAGGAGGAGGAGGATGATGACAGAAAACATGAGTAGCAGAGTGAGGATAACCACCGAAGAGGGCGACTTCCTTGACGAAAGACGCAACGGCCTCCCCCCTTTCACCACCATCATAGCTTCACCAATCGATGGAATCCACAAAAATCCGGCCAGGAAAACCTTATTACCGAAGAAATAAAAGATGATAGAGCCCAAAGAGGGGGATAAATCGGGATAGAAGACCTGGAAAGACAAGTCGTGGAGATGTTTTCGAATGCGAATTTGTGCTTAGGTCTTTCCTGATACGGCGAGGAGGTGTCGGGGAGGAGGACGACGCGATGAGGAGGCGTCGGGGAGGAGGAGGGCGCGATGAGGAGGAATTGCGAGTGAAGGAGGAGGAGGAGCCCGATTCTAATTGGAAAAAATGGGGTTACTGATTTAGACACGGAGAGGGAAATGAACCGTGGTAGTATAAAAGCTATAGCCACGGACCTATAAAACTGTGGCTATAGGTTCGTGGCTATAGCCCAGATTTGTAGTGGTGATCATTTTACAAATACTGATAATTTTTATTCTTCCATTTGTATTTTTTAAAATTTAACTACCAAATCAAATGGTGACACTGTATGGTGAATAGTCATAAACCCTATATCCCCAAAATAACTTTTAAATTTCTTTAAATTAGAGTGATCCATTAGATATAATTAAATTAAATGGGGATTATACATTGTAAATTTATAGTAAAAGAAACTTCCCCATACTAGGGTCTTAACTGATGATCATCATCATTGAAAACTTTGGGAAATATATCAATCACCATTACAATTTATCCATTTTTTCTCCAATAATAAAAATAAAACTAGATATTTAACATAGAATTTATCAAATGTCTAGAACACTAGGTTTTACCCACAATGATTTCAGGTCCCACTAACCAAGGTAGATAGGGGTGTTTCAATTATGATAATTGTGTAGAAACATATGATGGTAACAATAAGTCTAAAAACTGAATTATCAATCTAATCAACACAAAAATAGGGCATATGATACCGTAGTCATGAACTAAGAAATCAAATATGATCTCAAAATAAATGGTTAAGACATGGTTGTCCAATTGCATGAATACCAACTCCATCCTCTTTCCAAAAAGTGTGATAAATTGAATAAAAATTATAGTTAGTGAGATTAAATCCTAATAAAATCAATATTATTTTATAAAATTAAATAATCTGATGAACTTATATAAAATAATTTTAATGAAATAAAATATCAATTAGTCACAAAGTCTATGAAGGCCAGTTTTCCCAACATTTTATTCTTCAAGTGAATGACGTAATACATATATACCACAAAATATAGGTCCACGTTGAGAATTCATTAAAAATGATTATTTACCTTCAACCAAGGATAATAATTTTCTATTTTCTAAGTATATGGATTCCCTTGGGACTCACTAATATAATAGTCTTTATCCTTAATTATTAAAGGAATGTTACAAAAGAATATCTAGATAGAGAAACCCACCATTCATGTTGAATTTTCTTTTATTCAACACAATATATAGATTACTGTTACATGAATTCCCATAGATGAAGTAAACAACAATCTTGTGCATTAATGGTTTCATATTATTTTATTTGGCATGATATTTGACTCTCCCACTCCAATCTCAGTGATAGTTCTCATTCTACTTCTTATAAACATATGAGGAAATATGAATTACTCTAATAATTTTTTGGATAGTAAACATACCTCACTTATATACCAAATCATTAAAATACATTATTTAAATGATGATGACCTCAGTACATGTCCATTGGTTGAAAAAAAATCAATGATATAACCACAAGTTTCAAGACAATATCAAACCATTATCCAAACAGATAATCATTTAATATCAGATCAGGTGAACATGTTCTATTAATTTAGTGTCATAATTTAACAACATGTGAAAATATTCCTAACTATATTTTATAACATTTTTTTATTCCATCATTATGGTTTTTTTTTCAAATTATCGATTCAAAATCAAAAAAGAATCCATATTTAGGTCCTCTTGTAACATAGAATCCACAATAGGTTGAAAAAACATTATAGAAAAATTCCCCAGAAAATATGTGTGTAAAATCAAACATTATAAGGCTCGGTGGTCAGAATAAAACCCACAATATTATTTTTTTTTATATTTATTAATTGGGTTCCAATGATCCAAGGTTTCAATATAATTTTTCTTATTTTTTATAGTGAACTCTAGAGGATGATTAACCACCCGATTGAAACATTTATCAACTTTATGAACAAATAATTCGATGATTTTGATGACCAAATTGACATGAATTGTGTCCGAATGTGGAAGAAATTGTTGTATTGTCTCTCTAGCTTCCTCTATATGACTCACAAAATAACTTTTTGGAGGTATCATCTATAAAACATTAAATCCATAAATCAGTACATAAATAATAAAAAACCTTCTAAATTAGTGACACAGAAATGTTCACCCAATAACCCATATTTTTAATACATCACATCAAATCATATAAAAATAACTGAGAGTAATCCTCAAATCATGTACATATTCCAATATCTTGTATAAATTGATGGTATATATAAAAGATAGTTTTCCAAGTACTATATTTCAACAACATAATGATTTTTATGGTCTTAATTCATACAAAAAATACTCCCCTAATAAAAATATAGCATTTATTCCCTTAAGCACTAAATCATCCAGATCAACATTCCAATTTACCCAAGCTATTAAAATTAAATAAAATTAATGTTCATAATTAACATGGTTTGGATATTATCATTTAATATATTTAATACATCTATTTGTATTTTTTCATCCGTATAAAACATAATTCATAATAATGAATCTATTAGAGATCTCACATATTGTGACTAGAATGTGGACATCCATTCACATCGTTTAGAAGATCGAGTATTAATAATCAACCCAAATATAAAATAATGGAATTGAAATACATGAATTACAGAAATCACCTTCTAGGCCAAAAGTAAATTTAGTTACAACATTAATGTAATTAATAAATTCTTAATTAAGGTGGATACAAAAATTGTAACTATATAATTATGGTAAAATACCAACTCAAAGATCCATAAATCTCCCTATATGAGAAAACATCTCATTACCTATGGGCTCCATTTATAAAAAACTCTATGTAGGGTGAGATGAATCCTGATGATTTACCATAATATATTGTCAAGATTTTATTTACCCAACCCATATACCACCTAGTCTAAAAAACAAATAGATTAAATATATTATGTGAGGGAAATTCCAAGATTTATACCAAAGTGAATATAAATAATATATTTCACAATGAAATATATTATTACTAAGATTAAAGTATTTTTTACAAATAAAAATTTTATTGAAAATAATTTTTTGTTTAAAAATGAAATTATTTCAAAATATATTTTCACACCCATTTGGTTTTTAAAAATACATGTAATTTTTTAGTTTCAAATATACACATGGAAATTATAATGTAAAACCATGATAAAAGACAATAAATATTAATTTAAATATTTTTAACAATATATCTATATAATATATCACATCAATACCTTACATGGGATCTAATCATAATGGCACATGGATAAATTAAATTTGGTAATCTATGTACTCAATTGAAGAACAATGTGTGACTTTGTGAAACTAGTAATAACAATCATATATTTCAATATTCATACCCCAATGTGATAACCCAATGATGATCACAATATAAACATGGAAGTAGTTAGAGAATGATGATATCTATTATTTGACAAATCCAAATTAAAAAACTTATTATAGGATTCAATATTTATATAATGAATTTAATAGAAAAAAAACATAATAGATAAAATCAAATGAGTAAATAAAGGGGAACTCCAAAATTAGTAATGAATGTGCTCAATGACAGAAAATAAATATAATTCATACATAATGTAATAATACTAGACAATAAATGTAGAAACATATAAAAAATATTATTTATTAAACAATATCTTTTAAAAGTCTTTCAAAAATTCATTTATGAGTTTTGAAAGAATTAATTCATTTTTTTAACAGATTATGGGAGTAATAAGATGTTTTAGAATGATAAAAAACTAAAATAAATATCATTATCCAATAGAAAATTATGAAACCTGAGAAATATTTATAAATTACTCTAATCCAATGCATTTTAATAATAACATGGTAAATGATTAGATAAAACACAATATATAAAGGTATTCTTTGAAGAAGATCCATTTTACAGGGTATTATACCCCATGATAATCATATCACTGAATCAGTAATTTAATTTTTCTAGGATTTAGATAATGGTGCCTCAGAAATGTTGAAACCCAAGGGTAACATCATTTAAAAATAATTGTATATATTAATTGCCATGTATAGATGGTTAGGGAAATAGAATAAGGTAAACTTTCAGAAATAAGAGATTATAAGAATATATAAGTATAAATATAAATGAAATCAGGAGTTAAATTCATGTTTTCAAAATATAACATAAGATACCTACCCTTGGAGAATTGAGAAAGACACCAATTTCTATAGATTGTTTCATATCCACAAGAGTGGGGACAAGAAAAAAGATAAAATATTAAAAAAATGTTGAAAATGTTGAATTTTACATCATTAAAAATTTTGTTTAAATTGTATCCCATTATGGTCATGTTCAAAATGATGTGGTTCCATTTTTAGAACTATCATTTCATGAAATTATTTTATTATGGTGAGGTATACATCCTCTAGGAAGAACCAATGATCTTGAGATTCATTACCCACAGTTTGGAATTTAATCTCAATTAAATGGCAACATCCATGACACCATCATTATGTCACAACACACACAACCATGGTGTGTTTGAAATGAATTCAATTTCAAAAAAAGAAATAAGATTACATGCAAGAGCATGACCATATATGTGAGTATCTTATGGAATATTATATATTGGGATTTTCTCCTAATCTATAATCCAAGATTCTCATAAATTCAAGATTCACATTTCTGTGATTTGACTATCTCTCCCCATACAATGTTAGAGAATAAAAATCGCACTAAAATAAATTCATTTGAATCATTTATTTAACTATAAATTATGTGACCCTCTATCTAACCCTAATTAAAATCTCACACCTATGCGTTTACACCATGACATGTCTCACATGAAATATCACTACGATGTGTTCCCCCTATGTCAGGTTATATTTCTCTCATATACTATAAATCACATGGTTAAAACTAAAAATCATCACAAAATATTGAAAAACACTTTGAAAATAATAAAATGTGAAATTGAAAAAATAAGTTATTAATGTATTCAGTACCCAAAAATGAAAATTTGGTTGTAATAAATATTATATTATTCATTAAACCACCATACCAATCATCAAAAAATTTATAGAAAATAATAATATAATACACTCAATAGAAATCGCATAGGAATTAAATCATTCACTTATTTTATATTCAACTCAAAAAATAAATTCACATAGACATGTGGGAATAATAATATAATATCCAATCCTTCTTATTTTGATTATATAAAATGATCTTAATTCATATTAATGAATTATACTATTTTCAAAAATCAATTTCATTTAAAAATAAATTAAAAAATAAACCTACAATACAACCATTATACATCAAAAACACATTCTATTATTGAGAAAACATACCCATTGTTTTAATATTATCGCTACAGTAATCTTTATAAAATATTGGACACAAAATATATATTAAATTTTCAATTCAAAATATTACTCAATTAAAATAACTATACAATTTTATAAAATCTAATGTTTTTTCATAGATTTTTTTAAAAAATATATGCATTAAATTCATTTTCTATTAATAACCCTTATAAATTAATATGTATAATATATATACCCTCATTAATTAATTTTAAAATTAATAACTGAATTCTATAATTTTTTAAACATTATTTGCTTTATAATAAAAATTAATAAAAATAATAATATATGGTTCACCACTATAGATAAATCAATCTGGTAAATTGAATGAAATTTAAAATTTGAAATCATATTCAATATTATGTGAACAAAAAAGTCAAACATATTTCTATACAACATTTATCTTAACAAATAACATTTTTTGGAAGAAAAAATTTTGATTATTCAATTTAAAAAATAAAATTCAATATTATATGACATCTATTTAAAAAAATCAATGAATTTCTTTTTCAAATGAAAATTTTTAATAGAATATATAATACTTTTCAATATAAAAACATTTCTTGTATATTCTAAAAGAATTATTATAACTATATAACCGATTAAATTTCACAGAAAGTTATATTTTTTATAATTAAATAATTTATATTTTATTTTTAATAAAACCTGTCAAAAAAACTTACAAAGTTCAGAAAAAAATAAATCATTACATAATATTAAATAATTGAATACATTTATAATATCACAAAATGTACTTTAAATTATCATAAACATGATTAAATAAATTATATCCCTTCACAATAAAAATATATAATTATGATGATTCTAATAAATATGTATCATGTACATCCACGAAATAAAAAATAAACAACTTATAATTCAATAATAGAGTACTTAACCATTAGTGGACCAAATGGATCAAATAAATTACATTTACTATGCTTTTATATATAAGAATAAATCTTAATTATTTATATAATATATTTAATAAAATTTAATTGAAAAATCACAGTCAACATTATCAAATGAAAACATTAACATTATTCTATTTGAAAAATACCACACAATTACATCACCTTAGAATGAACCATTTTCCTTATATTAATAAATTACTCAATTAATTTTATAATTATTTAAGGTATTTATCATTTTATAAAGACTTAATTGAAATTACGTATATTTTAACTTAGTAATAAAAATATTTTAATTTTTTAATTATATTTACAGGCTACCAATTCTCATCCTTAATGATATAAAATTATAATGTTTAGAAAAATTATGTAAAAATTATTCACAAATAAACATAAAAATTACAAAATCTTTTCCAAATTTTATAACAATTTAAATAAATTTATATAATCTATAAAATTATAATAATATATATTTATTCATATTACATTGATAATTCTATGATGGTTCAACAATATAGATATGAACCATAATATCTCATTTGACACTTCTTTTTGTTATGGGAAAAAAATATATTATAATGAAAATGATTCATCTATAATGGGTTGAACAACATTCTACTCCACTTATAACGTTATTTTTTTACTTTAAAAATAATATCTATGATATTTTATAACTATATATCACTAACTAACATTTATACCACCGTAATTACACCTAACATATCAATACTACCGATCAAAATTATTCTTAGATATAATTTCCATAGGCTCTCCCATGATTACATCATACATAAACAATTATGACACTTTTTTATTGAATCATTCCATATTAACTATAACAAAAAATAGGCCCTAAAAAATATCTTACACACTTCCATATATTAATGGTGGTTGATGATAAACATTTAGGTTCATTAAAATTACTAGGTGAATGATTCTACATTAGAAAATATTTCCCACATACATTAGAAATCAAATGATATAATTGAAATATTTTGAAAAAACAAACATTATATTATAATCCCATGAATGAATATACACACACAACCCATTGATGAATAAAAAAGTAACCATTTCAATCAAATAATATGTTATATATTAATATAATAAATTCAACTTACCAATCAATTCCTACTGATAAATAAAATACAATTATGGGTGAAATTGGAAGATAAAATTCATGGATGACAATTTATAATTAATATAAGAGATATATAAAGGATGGTATCATTAGACTATTGTCTAAAGACCCAATGTTATTTAAATCAATAAAAACCTTGACATAAATAGAATGTCTACATTTCAAATAATGTCCACATTTTGGGAATAAGAACACAAAAAAACAGTTCCTTCCAAAAATACACTCCATAAATCCAATATAAAAGTAAATAATAGAAGATGATATATATTGTCAAAAATTAATCATATAAAAATTTAAAATATTTTATAATTTTTTATTAAATCAGTAATTAAACTCACATATAGTTTCACCCAATAAAACATATTGTAAATCTACTGATAAATGAAATTATGTATTTTTAAAATTTTATCAAATAAGTAAGAGTAAAATTAATAAAATTTGGTAAATATAAGTAACTAATAATGGGATAAAAAATATACAACACAAGTTATGATATTTAAGTTTAATCATTACACCCACCATAACATGAGTTGTCAGTTCACAACGTTATGTTTACAAGCCATAATAATGGTATAATGAACTCATTTCATGCCACTTACCAAATTCAAATAATGTACATTATGAAAATTATAAGTAATATCTATTAATTAATCATTGATATACATTTCAAGAAAAAACTACGTCATTATTCAAATCTTTATTCCACCAAAAAGTGTTTAAAATAAATCTTAAATAAGGTAAACATAATTCCTATTAAAATAATATAATTCAACAATAATGAAATGTATAATACCTAATAATTAATACATAGTAAAAACTAATTAAAATATTTACCATCATAGAATTTATAATAATATAATTCTCACAACAAAAATTTATATTACGGTAAATATATACCATGTGAAAATTTTTACTATTTAGGTAAAAATTAATATGAAACAAGTTAATAAAAACCAAGTGTCCTTAAACAACCAAACACAACATTATTCATTTATAAACTCCATTAAATTAATTTTTTACAAGAATCCAATCAATTTATATTGGTTCTATTAAATAAATGTGGAATAGAAGAGCCACTTAGCCCATAAGACTTCTATAAAATTAATAATATAGCCTCTCAATCAATGAAACATTAATCAATACTAAATAAAATTGAAAAACCAAAATTCTATAAAATTAAAAAACCAATAATGGGGGAGAAGACTTATTCTGATTCAAAAAAAATAAACAAACAAATAATTTACATCCATATACACCTACACCTTGTGTTATATCTTTATAATTTTACCATTAAATATCACCAATATATAGGTTCGTACTTGTCAAAGTGAAATCCCAAAATAGTAAAACATTCACATCATATAATAGAATATTGAATTTGAATACAAATCGAGAGGATAAAAAGGAAAATTTGTTTACATTGAATCGATAAAAATCTAAAATTTAATAAAATAAATATATATTTGAGATATACTAATTTATTCGTGGGCATCGTTTGTACCTTTTTTGAACCCTAGTTATCTTTCGGAATTCCCATCAATTTCTCTGATTCTGAAATTTACAGATCTTAATCTTGGGGTCCCTCTACTTTATATTTCATTATTAGAATTCTCTATGGCCTCGGGCTTTCTAGATATTACTCTGGTTGCTCAATTTTCTCATGAAAGGACTTCCATTGATGAGTTTGATCACTTTGTGTTCAGTGACTGGGATCTGAAAGTACGTTCCATTATAGGGATTATTGATAATTTCCCACTGATGATTCGATTTGGTTCAGAGGAAGACTTAATCAGCACAAGGTTCAGAGCTCCCCACAGATGCAATGGATGAAAATTTTTCCTTCTTCGATGGTATTTTTATCTCTATATGAATCTGTATCCTCCTTCAGTAGAGACCTGGGTGAGCCATCCTCACCTTCCTTTTCCTTTTCAAAATCCTTCGATAATTTTAATTCTAGGGAACCCAGTCAGTCATTCCTTCTGCTTGAATCCTCACACATCCTCTGTGACTCATCCAATTAATCCTCGTTTTTGTGTTAAGGTCGATTCCTCGAAGCCACCGGTTTAATGGATTCAGATTACTGTTGGTGATGAGTTTCAATAAAGGCAAGATGTTGTGTTTGACAATTGGGTTGATTACTATCTGAATTGTTGTTGTTTGGGTCATATGGTTGGTCATTGTTTCTGTGGTGCCTAAAAAATAATTTCGGCTACTTCGATGAAGAGGCCTGGTAGGGTATCTGGTCAAGGATAGCCGCATTATAATGCAGCTAAGCATGAAAGTGGTGATAGTCTGGGTGATTCATCTCTTGGAAGGTAGGCACGAGCATCCCCAAATCTGTCTATTACAGCGGTGTTTAATAGATTGAATCAAGATCCTATACTGAAAATGGGTGTGGATCATATTGATATGGATGAATCTGGTCCTGGTAATGGAATTAGAGGCATGTTGGGAGTGCCTCCTACTTCAGGGAATGGTTTGCAGCAGGGGGGAGATCTTTTTGATCTGTATGGTGAAGGATGGGGTGATAGTGGGGTGATCGAAGCTGGTGTTTCTGAGTAGAAGGAGGGAGATAGGATATTGATCTCAGTCAATGGGCAATCCCACGATGCACTCCATTCTTGTCCATCCATTAAGAACTCCCTTTGGTATCTGATTTCATATTGTGGTTTATAGATCACAATTGATACTTGCAACCGATATCATGAATTGGGTCACGATGAGATGAATGGGAGTCCTCAAATGAAGGAAGGCCACAACATGAAGATTGTTAAAGAGAATGTTTTGAGGAAGGAGGGGATGCTGGTCAGGTCATTGTGGAGCCTCCACGGTGTTTGGCTACAATTGATCCTAATGGGAAATATGAGCAGAACCAGACCATGATTGATTCTTGACAAGATATGGTCATCACTGGAAAATGGGGGGAAGTCTCGGATAGTGAAAAAGAAAATAATTTTGATTTGTTCAAGCCTTACTTTAGTGAAGTTGTCAAGGATGGTAAGAAGAAATTTTGTAATGAGGAAGCTTCCCTAGTTAAAAGAAGAACAAGGAAGTTTTATTCAGACTTTCCAAAGTCGGTGGCAACCAGGTCCTCTGTCAGGAAATCCTCTAAGGAGTTGTTATCATTAGAGAAATCGAATCTCAGGAAGAATTTTGCTATGGTCCTGAAGCACTATTAAATCTCCATATGGGAATTTGATACTGCAGAGGAAGTCAAATATCTTGGGTGTGGCGAGGGGTTTGACTTATTTGACATGTAACTGGTTTTTATTGTTTTTTGTGTTTTTTTACAGAACTTTTCCTTTCTTGATAAATGGTCAGAGGCATTACCTATGACTGAGCCTTTCTGGTAAAGGAAGGAAATAAAAAATTTATATAAACCAATATTTTATGGAAACTTTCACCAACCAAATGATTGGTATACACCCTTTTTGACCATGATAGAAAACAATAATATAAATATAAATAGTTAATAATTCTTTAACCTACATCAAAAATACCAATATAGTGAAACACTATAATACCTCTAGATTGTCCCCCCATAGTTAGATTAATATTTCCATTATTACAGTGCCCTCTATAGTATCTTCTATAGTACATGTATAATAATTCAACTAATTTAATACATCTTGATTTGAGACATATTTTTATGGGTCATATAAATGATTTTGTTACACCAAGACAAGGGTATTTTCTATAATTATAATATTACAAGAAATTAATTATCAGTGTAAATTAAATAAAAGTAGACACACACCCACACATGGACAACAGAAATGGTTACACCCCACAAATGGGTTATCCATAAAAAACATCCCACTTTATTATAAAATAAGTAATTCCTAAATTTTTTTACTCCAAGTGGACTAATTTGAAACATATCCATGACAAACTATTGGGATTATTTTTATTTTTTTACCTAAATGGTCCAACATTGTCAATTCTCTTTCATAGGATTCTCTATTTCTGAATGAAAATTTTTCTACCATACTTATTACCACACCATTTTGTAATATAAAAACATATTTATTATATAAACACGAATAAAAATTAAATTGAATGATTAAATTAATTTCTAATATATATGAAAATTAAAATATAAATATCATTAAAATTAATATAGAATCTTGGTTATTATAATGGTATATAACACCTAATTCTAATATTATATAGCCTACTATTAAATTATGGTATCTAAATATAAAATTACTCAAAATTTATTAATTCAACACATTAATAACAGAATATTAAACATTATCTACAAAATATTATTTTGAGAAAAACTAACTTTTTATTCTATGTTTATATTTGTATAATAAAAAAATTATTTCAATATGTTTATATATATGTATATGTTCACCCTATCATGGTATAATCACTATAGTTGGACATACACATCCATAAATGTTCAATAATATAAATATAAAAAGTTATGAAACATGTAACTTATGATTGAAAAACTAATTGTCATTAATGATTTAATAAAATTAGTAATAAAGCACAATAATTATATAACATATATACTCATGACCTAGAAACATATAATATAGAATAATATACTTCTCATAAGATTTACTATAATGACATAAAATTCCACAATTACATAAATTTTCAAAACTATGATAATGTAAGTCAAATATATTAAATACAATGTAAAAGAAATAAAAATGAATTTTAAATATAATATTATTACCTAATGGGAAGGGATATTAATTATTTCTAAACATATTTGGAATTTATAAAAATATATAACTCAATTAATAAGTTTTTATGCTCCCAAAGTCACACAAAAATTTCTTGGAAGGTGGTATAATGATATTTATTTGTATATAATTGTATTCTCATTTATTTTCCTATATTACATAATTTTTTCCCAAAATATTTTGAATTTAACATTACATGTTTTTTTATTTATTAATTAATGCATAACTATGATTCCATGTTTATTATTTTTTACTATATTCCATTAAAAATTATTATATAACTCAGACACCATTTTATTATCTGTTAACCATTATATTTTTTGTTATTATACCAACCATATGAAAATTTATAAATTTTACCATTTGAATATCTACTATGATTTTTATGTCATTATCATTGTGATAATATGTTATTTTATAATATATTTCAATATTAATTTGTACATTATTAATTAAATAAAATTGAATTTAAATTTTTTACTATATTATATATAAATATATATATTTACATTTTTCATAATTATATTTTTACTATTATTTATGAATATAATTCCACATATTATTATTAATCGATGAAAATGTATTCATTTTTCACATCAAGTATTTCATGTATTTTTCACCTAATACGTATTTGTATTACATGCACTTTAGATTTAATACTATAAGTTCAATTAATTTTTCTATAAACATTTCTTTTATTGATATATAATGTCGCACATCATTTGTCAAGAAATTCCATTAATTAATATTATATCCTTCAATATCAAGAATAATTATGTTGATATTATTTGGGTATTATTTCCAATTATGGTGTGATGTCATGAATTTATCCTAGGATATATGTATAAGGATTCGAGAATCATATTCTAATAGTCATAATGATTATTGGTTTTTTACTAGCTTAATTTTGATTATATTGTTAATAAATTAATCATATTATGTCTTTTATATGATTTATGTAATACTTTCTATATTATATACCCCTTATTGTGATTCAACTTTATATTTCTCTTTCCCACTTTATAAAAATCTCATGATTCATGAATTATTATTTCAAATAATGTGCTAGATATTTGAGTATGGTTCTTTTTTAAAGGAAGAATAATTTATAATTTTTATTAACATTATCTATGAGGAAATTTATTTTGTGTGGGTTTAAAAAATATTTCCTTTATCATTTATCAATATTATTTATTTTTTATTTCCTAAAATAACAAAATAATAGATATTTAACTCAAAATTATAAATTAAAAAAAACATACTTGTTGTATGTAAATTTTATATCAATGAAACATTATGATATCCCATTTTCATAGGATACATGTTATTAAATATATGTGAAGATTTTTGTATAACATTATATGATTCGTATTATATTGCTAAAAATAGATTAAAACCTTAATACGTTGTCCTAAGAAAAATTTAACATAACATAACCTTCGATATATTTTATTTTGAATAAAAAATTTCTATAAATTAAATTTATAATTTGATCAATAATTTTGTCAATAAAAGTGGAGTTTTATTAATATAAATAATTGAATTGATTGGACACATCTATACGTCACGACATAACATAAATTATATATGTAAATTTTAATTGATTTTATTTAAAATATTAATAATATTAAAATTAAATCTAGTTAATAAAATGATATTACCCAAAAATTATTCATAATGGAATTATTATAAATGTGAATATTTTTTGAGAAAATAATTTCTTATTAGTTTGTTTATCATACATTAATTATAAATTATGATTAACGAATATAAATATGTATATATTGAAATATACAATTCAAATTAAGATATATAAAGTAATTATATTGCTATAGAAGATGAAAAACATTGATTAGCACATATCAACTAAATGAATCTATTTTTTTCTAATCTGTATTGTATATTTATTGAATTAATAATGTATAGAACCAATTAAGTATTATAGTTTGTTTTCTCAATAAATAATGTTGATTTTCAATATACATTAGATGGTGGAATTTGTTTATAGTTTATTATAAAGGTGTTAAAATGATATTTTAAGGTGCCATGATTTAATCTATGAAAGTTAGGATTCATGCATAATATTCTTGAGATTATTAGAAAACATATCAATGGCGGGCATAAAATATCTTAGAAAATTTGAAAATATTTTGTTGATTTAAATTATATTATATAAGTATCCATTATATATAAATCATATATACTTGATTATACTCTAAGAATATGTAAAGAAAATATATTGATCTATAATATCTACGTCAGATTTTTAGTAATTATGTATGATTAATTTTAATTATAGCAAATATAAGAATTAATGTAATGATATGTAAGTGTACCATATTATTTTAAAATATTAAACATTATACTTTATAGGGTAATTTGTGATTAAAATTTAATTATTATATAAAATTCATTAAAAAATATAACAATATTATTCATTAATTGATTTATTATATAGCCTAGTAATTTTAGATAGTCATGATTCAAGATGATGATCTATTATACTATGTAATATGAGATTTTGTTTGATAAGTTATCAACATGAGAAGATGAATACATAGAAATGTAATTATATTGAATTGTGGATATTCATATGAGGATGATATTAAGATGAATTATTTATTAATGGGAAGTCAAAGATAAGTATCCCATCATAAAATCAGTAAAAATTGATGGATAATATTTTGATGTTGTAATAAGTTATTAAAAGGTTGGAAATAAAGGAAGAAATTATAGTTATTTCAAAATAAGTTTTTCAATAATTCAATATTAGATGACTTTAATCAATGTTTTTCAAGGTTTTTGATGAAATTGGATGCAACAGACCAAGGTTACCCTAAATTCAAGAACATTATATAGTCCTTGATGTTTCTCTAATGGTGTTTAGAAACCCCAAGTATTTAGAACTAGTTCTCAAGAAGCTGACATGCGTGATCAAGAATGTTTTTGACTGAATAAACAACAATAACATGTAATTTATACCTATATGTATAGTATAAAAACTCATTAGGTTGAAATATCATGCATAAAAAGAGATTTTTTAAAAAAAAGGGTAACCCAAAAACATGGTATAAGTGTACAAAATAACTCATTATTCATAAAATAAACCAACCAATGTAAACAAACATCTCATCATATGGTAATAATCCAATCAATTGTCATAGTAAATATAATTTGATTAGACTTGAACCATGTTCTATTAGGGTATCAAAAATGTGTAATGTAAAATAAAAATGAAAAATGATAATCACCACACAAGCCCATTTTTTAAAGAAGATACCCTTCTTCATGGAACCACCACAACCACAATCAAACTATAATCTCATACCTAACACGAAAATTCTTGGGGAAATAGAATTGAACCAAAAATATATATAATAACGATTCAAATAGTGGTATGTATCTTTTAAACACCTTAGGCATAGAATTTAAATGTAAATCCATTACATATTTTTTTGAAATATTACAATATATTTATGATTTCTATTTTTTAATAAAGTCAAATGAATCCATCTCTTTATATAATTTTTATGATATGGAATGCATCCATTTTAATATAAATATTATATAATTTCTTTTAAAATTAGAGAGATTTAAATGAACAATATATATTTTTAAACAAAATCATTTTAATGTAATTAAATTTTTATGTAAATCGATATAAATTCAAAATTTAATAACTATTTTAAAACAATACTAAATAACCCCTCGTAAATATAAAGATACCTTTTTATTAAATTTAAAATACAATCATAAAATATATTATTTTATATTATAATTTTATAAATTAACTAAAAACGAAACCAAAATATAGATTATATCAAATAACTCCTTAAACATTGATGTAAAAAAAATAAATAAGAACCAATAAATTAAATAAAAATTTATCATTATATATGTATACATAACCCCAAAAAGATGGTGGAAATGATAAATAAAATATACTACTTCAAGGGGTGGCACTATAGAAATAATTTAAATGAAACAAATGTTCATCATAATATGTTATCCAAAAACCATTATATCCATCTATTACAATCTATATCATGTTCCTAATGAATTATTATGGAAACTTTTTTAAATCATCGTAGAGATCATTAGAATATAATAGTATCATTTAGTTTGTTTTATTGTACATACTATGGGGTACGAAGGGAATATCTTTCCTAGTGGTAATTATTCTACATTTCCAATCTAGAGTGTATAAGGTCCCCATGATCAACCAATGGGTGTGAGTAAAATCAATAATGCAATCAGTATTTATAGATCTTTGTAATATTTAATATTCTAATAAAATCTACGAATAATAACACAAACATATTTTTACACCATCCATAGAATTATAACATTTTTATCTAGAATTATTTCATTAATAAACCATCCCCTAATGAACATAATTCCATCTGTATTCATATTTTTAGATATCTTTATGTTTTAATCAAAAATCAAAAATAATCATAATTTTTGAAAACATATTCTTTAAAAATAACATTAAATGATGTAATCGGGCCTTTGGGGTTATATTTTTGAGTTCTAATTAAAAATTATTTTCATGAAAAATAAACCCTGAAACAATACGTTATAATTTATAAGAAATCACCATATTTTCTCATAAATATCGCCCAAGAACCTTAGAAAACAAATTTGATTGAAATAAAAATAGAACCTCTTAATCTGTAAATGGAATACTTGATAAAATTATAAAAGGTAAAAATATATATGATTCATAAAAAATTTCTATGAAATTAATATCAATATTTTAAAATAAATATGATCCAAAACACACTTTTAATTTTATATTTTCCTTATAAAAATACAATAGGAGTTTTATCAAACACTTCGAGGTCTAAAATGTGTCATTTTTGTTTAAGAATTTAATAATGTGGATTAATGTTAGGTAAAAAATAATGTATATAATTTCAATTTGTTATTCATAGAGCCTAAAATCATGATTATCTACCCCAAAATTCATCCCATTATTATATAAAACCATTATAGATGCATGATAACCTATTCCAATCATAATCATCATGACACTAATAAAATTAAAACATATCCATAAAATCCTTAAATGTGGGAATCAATTTCAAACTTACCACATAGCCTAAAAGCACCAAAATATGTTAAAATGGTTTATATTATACTCCATACACTCTCATAGATATATTACACATGATGACCCAATACTTTAAACCCATACCAATGAAAAAATAAATAAATAAAATTCTAAAACCCCATTAGGAAATATAACACCATAATATCAAAAAAATAATGAAATTAACATCCCTTTACAAGAACTATTCTACATCTTGAACTACAACAAACCATCAAATTCAATAAAATATATGTACCATGGTGATATCACTTCCACGTGAACCCAAATTTTGAATAAAAAAAGAATGAAAATAACGTGGGAGAATATGGAAAATAAGGGATGTTATATACCTTGAATATACTTGAAAAAACATCCTAAACTTACTAGATGGATATGGGGATAAGTTAAAGTAGTTTACAGAAAATGGGGTCTCTTTCTTCTCATTTTATTAACACATCACATGCGAGAATTAGAGGGTTCATAATATATATTTTCTTCTCAAATTATATAAGTCCACATAAAAACACCCATTACCCCATCT